>OY804580.1:26008610-28469331 GCA_963680875.1 Bathymodiolus brooksi
CAACCTTATTTAACAGACAGATTGTTAAGGAGTAGGGTGGTTGGAGTTGTGTTTATGGTGTTTAACGCCACTTTCAACAACATTTATTTCAGACAAGATAGGATGGTTGATATTTCATTTGACTGTCAACTTCACACCGATCTCTAATTTAACCTTAATATGTCAGTCTGGCAGGCGTGGATGCAGGTTTTAGAGTGAAGGAACATGGAATCTAGTTAATAGAGGGAACAGGATATAGTCCTTGTAGGGGCCTAGGGCAAAATCTCACGAATTTTCAGAAATGACAGCCATTATCAATATTCTTGTAAAATGAATGCTGTATCACATACGATTTTGTTAATTTAAGGATGGCGCATGCTTAGTGAGCCCCAACTAATTGCGCGTTTAGGGTGTGCCAAATCGATTGAAGATGCAAATAAAATACATGTACATGGGATTTGGTTTAAATATGTAATGAGATGCAACATATGTAAATATATGTCAACCTATTGTCACCTATACAAAGGCTTAAAACATTTAAATGTCTTGTTAAACAATTGCATAAGATAGGATATGTTATCTTTCTTCGATATACAGATTCTGATCACCCCTTTGGTAATTTCAAACTCTTCTTGCCTACATGTAAATAACAAAAATGCATAGTGTACTAGAATACGATATTAAGATAAGTTAGTTAAATGATGCTATTTTTCTGCCAGTCTACATTTTTGTGAGTTTTTGTGAGTTTTTTGGGGATCAAGCAATGAAAGGAAATTATATCTGCAAAATGACATGCATAAGAACCTAAAAAAAATGAAATACGTCTTTATTACATCATAATGCAATTTTGAAATAATATTTCTCATTTTTAACTGAAAAATGGACAATCATTGCCCTGACGAAACATCATCATTGTTATTCTTCTCTTCCTTCCAGATACTAACAGTTTTTCCCTCATTTACATCTGTTTTTAAACCATATTCTTTATGAAGGAAAATTGTCTCCATCATATCATATCATATTTCTCATTTCAATTTACTGGACATTTTTTTTTCATGGGTTCTTTATTGGTATAGCACACGTGCATCCAACTTTGATTTTCTCTATCACAGTTCTATATATATAAACATTATTATTATCACAGTCTACTCTTCTTAAAACTCGTTCATAGAAGTAAACGGGGCGACACTCATAGTCAGGCATTCCAGCTTTCAGATCATCTTTATCCTTACGTATTAGACATTGCTTACACATGCACTGCGCTTGAACGATTGTCCTTGGTACTCTTGCAATGTCATGATTGAGTTCCCAGAATACGGGACAAGTTGAAACCATCTCCTTGACTGATGCCTGCAGATATTTTGGGCATTCTCTTCTTCCATGTATTTTCATATTAAATGGAGTTTTATACTTAGATAAAGCTGGATGATATTCACGGTCTTTTTTTTCCCATGCGCTTCTTAAGGGAGCCAACATGTAATATGAGTTATGGAAATTAAGGTTATCTCTTGCTAGTTTCCTTGCTAGTTCTATTAAATTGTCTGGTTCTAGACAATTATCTGTATTTGTGACTGTATGCGATATGTCGATGAAACTAAAAATTAAATATACCTTCACCTGAAATAAAGAAAACATATTGTTAAACAGAATTGCCTGCCAAAACAGTAGCTTGTTGTATCGAGTACACCTAGCCATGAGCGAGATTCGAACTCACAACGTTATTGGTGATAGGCACTGATAGCAAAGGTAGTTATAAATCCAACTACCATACGATCACGAACAAGACGCCCCCTTCTTCCCTGGAAATCTAAAATCATATTAACTATAACTATAGGAGTACGCGACAGCCTATAAATCTTTGTAGAGCATTAGTAACAAATTTTATCAATTACATGTGTATATTTAGATTTCTTTTTCAAATTACAAAAACAATACCAATCTAGATATCAATAATCACGACCCTTTTCTGGCAATAACCTTCATCCGATACGCTCATAGTGAAAGAAATAGAAAATAGAATGTTTCTGGTATACCGTAACCTTCATCAGATACGCTCATAGTGAAAGAAATAGAAAATAGAATGTTTCTGGTATACCGTAACCTTCATCAGATACGCTCATAGTGAAAGAAATAGAAAATAGAATGTTTCTGGTATACCGTAACGTTCCTCAGATACGCTTTTAGTAAAAGAAATAGAAAATAGAATGTTTCTGGTATACCGTAACCTTCATCAGATACGCTCATAGTGAAAGAAATAGAAAATAGAATGCTTCTGGTATACCGTAACCTTCCTCAGATACGCTCATAGTGAAAGAAATAGAAAATGGAATGTTTCTGGTATACCGTAACCTTCATCAGATACGCACATAGTGAAAGAAATAGAAAATAGAATATTTAACAATTTAAACTTCTTAGGGAAAAAATAAGACAAATTGCCCCAACATGGTGAGAAATATCGACTAAGATTCCCTAGCCATGAGCAATTGTAAATTGTATTCATTGTATAATAATTTTATCATATCTTAGGCTTAAAAGGTGGCAATATATACAATGGTAAGAAGTTTGACGTTTACATGTAGCAGACGACATGTTATATCATGTCATTGTATCCTCTTATCTGTTTTATTTTATTCTCTATTTGTCTACCAGGACCGTCGTGGTCGTGATCGTATGGTAGTTGGATGTATGCAATCAGTGCCTATCACCACTAGCGTTGTGAGTTTGAACCCCGCTCAGGCGAGGTGTACTCGATACAACATAATGTGAACATAGTTGTCAGTGACTTACAGCAGGTCGGTGGTTTTCTCCGGGTACTCCGGTTTACTCCACCAATAAAACTGACCGACACTATATAACGGAAATATTGTTGAAAGTGGCGTTAAACACCATAACCTTAACCCCTATTATTCTACCAAGAAGTTGCAAAACTATATTTTCTGCGAGTCTTAAATACCCTACTACTTACATACCGACCAATGGATGTCTACATATACATTTAATCATTAATATGTAATTTTCTGACAACAGTTATACTTTAATGGGTTATAAAACCTTATAAATACTTCAATATAAGATTTCCTTAAAACAATAAAAGAAGCAAAATTATGATCGACCGATGAACTAATGCCAGCATAATCATCATTGACATTTCAACTGTTGTCAACATAATCATGATTGATATATCAACTGAAGCCAGCAAAATCATGATTGACATGTCAACAGATGACAACATGATTATGATTGACATATCAATTGAAGATACCACAATCATGATTGACGTATCAATTGATGCCAGTATAATCACGATTGACATAACAACTGATATCAGCCTAATTATGATGGACATATCAACTGATGCCAGCATACTCATGATTGACACATCAACTGATGCCAGCATATTCATCATCGAAGCACTCTTTGTAATAAATAAATAACAGGCGATAATAGGATAGATATGAAGGGGCTCTAGTTGATGGTATATCTCACAGTAAATCCGATCAAATATGTAAAACTTACGACGATTAGGGAGTCTAATATTAATTCCAATTGCATTGTTAATTCTACTAGCAAGAGAAGATGACACTAGCAGTCAACATTGATTTTTTATACACTTATTTGAAAATTACACCAACTTCCGTTTTCTATTCAAGGGTATTTAGAGTTTAATTATATCATATCCTTTGTGTCGTTTTACCCGTATACAGTCTATATCCAATGAGTATTTTAGATCTAATACAATACATCCGACCGAAATTTTCCATTATTTTCAGTATTATTTCGTCAATGGTATTGGTTTACTTGTAGATGCATGAATTAATTATGTTGATATATACCCACAAACAAATGAAACATAAGACAAAACTTAAAATATCTTACCGGATCATGACCACAGACTTTCGATATAACTCACCGCACAAAATTCCCGAAAGTCGATTAGAAACTATATTTACACCGCCATCTCTCTCTCTCTCTCTCTCTCTCTCTCTCTCTCTCTCTCTCTCTCTCTCTCATCATACATAGAAAACTATGACAATAAAGGGTCTATGATTTAAGAAAAGATCGTGATTTTAGCGTCTGTTGGAAATATTTCTATTGAGACGTCACAGACACCACTTACTACTACTACTAATAATAATAATAAATAAAATTAAGTATAAAATGTTGATACTTGAAGTTTCCGACACGTGTATTCTAAAGTTTCCGTTGATTGTAAAAGATATTAACCATTGTTTATTTCTTTTCATAGTATCATACTGTCAATATCATGTGTATATCAGTTTATATCGATTTTGTCCATAAAAAAACCTTTAGAATTATAATATGTATCACTGCTCTAACATACACACTATCAGTATAGAGGGGTGTTTAACGCCACTTTCAGTAGAAATAATATCTGTTGTATACTCAAATACAATATGAATTAACAGTATTTTTAAATCACAATATGATTTTGCTAAAATTGTGCGTTGTTGAAATACTTCCGAAATTCCTTTTTAAAATAATTGTTTCCTGTCTTATGATTTCAGAATGCTCAATATACAACTTGAATTTACCTGGGGAAAATAGTTTTGCGCCTTGTTAGATAAATAGAGAAATTAAAATTGTTTTACATTGTCTGACATATTTGTACGAAAATGTATTTACTAATAGTATTACTTGTTTATCACAAGTTTAGTCAATATACAATACATGTATATCTTTTATCCGTAATAGCTCACAGTTTAAATTTTTTTTATTCATTGAGAAACATCGTCAAAATATATGACATGATATGTTGTAGAAATATTCTAATATGACGTCCTTCATTGGCTATGTAAATAATACTGTTATAAAACTCCCGATATATTTTAATTCGCACATGAGTATTGAAAAACAAATAATAAACACCATTCTTAAGTAAATTCATGTATTCATACAGGACCGTAGTGCATAAAAACATAAAAATTATCGAATTGTATCTTGACACAATTTGTTCCGGAAAAAATGCTTAAGACAACCATCTATCGACTTTGACGTTTATGATTTGTCGTCTTCCGGTCACGTAGTTAACAAGGATGATATTGACACAAACTGGTTACTCGTTTATTATACGATTTTGTAATCATTTTACTTGTCTAAGTAGCTAAATTCAAAATGCCATCAAATTGGAAATTATCAATAATTCAATTGCATCACCGTCTAGTTATCCATGTAGGAAACAAAACTGTAAACATGAAGGCTAGTGGATTTTGTTATTACATGCATTTCCATTACGACGTCCACTTCAAAATATAAGCCCTATTAAAATCGAAATAGTTCATAGTTTGCATAACGTCTTAACATGGGTAACATCATTTTCGTTGCATTCTATTCTTCACTGTCGCTCGCATTGCCGTAACTAGACTCTTTTTTAAATGATGCAAAAACACGTAATCGCCAGCGGAGGGAGGCGAAAAAATGTGGGCGAGGGGTCTGGACCCCCAGAAGTTCCAACTTGAAAGAAGCCAAATCCTCGATTCTAGACATTTCCTGACATCTTTTTACTGGTTCAGTAATCTTTTTTTTTATGATTTAATTTTCGTATTTTCTACTTTAACAGGCAAGAGGGAGTATTTCGGAGACAAGAAATGCACTAAGTTAACACCAGAAGAATTAAAAGCAATTGCATTAATGTCTCTGGTAACACTTAAGAAGAATTCTATCCGATCCTAGGCCCAGCTATATTGTTGAGTGAAAAAGTAAAAACAGTGCCATTTTTTATTCACTTTCTGCGCTTTTTGGCCTTATGTGCCTCTTTGATGGTGCTATAAGAGGATAATAAACCCAGAAATCATATTAGAGAAATAAACTATTGGCTGTCACTTTCTGTGATGACGGAGACCAAGTGATATGATACATAAACATTAAATAAATGCGCCACTGCAGCGCAAAAGAATGTCAGTGACTTGAGACGATTTGTGAGTCGTTAAGACGTTTCTATGTATTTTAAGTCTAAAGATACAAAACTGTCTCACGCACAGACTGATATATATAAACCGGCTTTGTTTTGCCTTGTGGTGTTCAATTGACTATATATTCAAATCAATGAAAAAATGACTGATAACTACTCGACACTTTGTAATGAATCAATTTATTAATTTTTATATACTCGTAAGCGTTTTCGTGTACAGGGCTGGGATAAATGTTAAAATTGAAAGTTCGAAACAGATATTATTTATGTAATTGTAAGAGGAATTTAGATTTGAACATGTCTTAGTTGTCCATAAAAAATCTTCCAATTTTACGGTGGCCAGAGGCATCATCGTCTTAAAATGTTTTCCAGATTCACAGCCATGTTTCTGTGAGAGCATTGCTAAGCCACACAAACGTTCTCCCATCATTGTTGACCTTACCCAGGTCTTATGTCTGCGCAAGGCCGAGAATGTGCGTTCGCAAAATACAGACGTGACTGGAAGAACAATCGAACATTTTAAAATAGTATGAATATTCGGATAAAGGTCTTTGTCTGCAAGTTTTAGTATGCAGCCCATGTATATTTTGATGAACAGGATGATCACCAACTCTAAGTCTCCACCTTTCAATTTCCACCACAAAGTGTCCCTTACAAGGCAGATCTGCGTCAAAATCGTCAATTTCGGCATGAGGCATTTGCCTCAATGTAGTTTTACGATCTGCGGGTACATCAATATCCGGTGAACAGATTGTGAAATTATCCAGTAAAAGTATTATTACCTTTTGTTTCCTCTTATTCAGTCTAGTTACTTAAACTGACATGAATCGGAAGTTAGTTTCTTTGATTAATAACCTTCCTTTTAACTTGACACGGGACAAAATAAAAATAAGGAAATTTACCTTCAGAATTAAGTGGGTGATCGGTGCTTCTATTGTGTTAAATTTTAAACATGAAATATGGGGAATTCTATAAAATATGGCGAATTTATTTATTTATTTATTTATTATTATTATTATTTTTCTTTTATTTATTTATTTATTTATTTATTTATTATTGGTTTTTTTTAGAAAAGCAGAGATCGATATAAATTCATAAAAAATATGACCTGCATATCCAGTTTTACACAGACAGAATACATTTAATTCATCTAAACAAGCATATTGCAGGAGGAATGTAGCGAATTGTTAGCATAAACTTAAATATCAAAACTGTTTTTGAGGAGGGTTATGTTCATGATGCTTAACGCCACTTCGACAATATTTCAGCTATGTCATGTTTTTTTAATTGCTTTGTTAATTTGAAATGAATAAGTAATACATTACCTATAATTAAATTTAAAAAACGATTGATTATTGAGCATTACATAACGTCCAGCAGGAATATTTCAGAACGAGGACAATATATAAAAACTACAGTCAAGCATGCTTTAGTGTCCATCTATATCAAGCAATAACTTGCTACCTTAATTTTTATTTCCTTTTATAGTGTATTTCATATTAATTAAACCTGTATTAAGCGACCACCCGCCTTATGTGACCATATTTCACTGTTCCCTTGTAAGGTCTCATAAGACAGGGTTCACTGTATATAGAAATGAGGAAGGGATGGGATAAATCGGGAAAACGACTTTCGACTGACACTGCAAAAAATAGGCAGTTGAGTAAGGACGAAATGTGTAATCTTTTCTAGAGGCTACGAGGTTTACTAAAGTATCATAAATTTCCTTGGATTTTTTTTTAGTTTAAAATAAATTAGTAATAATATTATAATATGCATAATACTGTATTATAAAAAAGTAGATGTGTAATTTAGTGCACATGGTGCATGTGCATGATTACAGATCAATACACTGTTTTATTTGATGTTCATCATAATCCTATAACAAATATCACAACTGTTCAGTTAGTTGAAGTGAGAAGTGATTGTTCACTTTGTTGATATTGGTGGACAATAAACGTTAGAGAATACCGAAGGAGCAATCTAAAATGGACAATCCAGAGAAACTGGCAACATAGGATACATAAAACGTAGTAAAACAAATCAAAATCACAACACAATATGTGTTGGACACCACTATACGCAAGCAAACAGACATAGCGTAAATAAGACATGGGTCCTCCTACAAACAACAGGAGAAGAGTTTGAAGATACCAACGAGGAAATCAGAATCCGTAAATCGAAGAAGGACAGAAAACACAATGACCAAAAGAAAAAGGAAACACAACGATCTACAAAACATTACACATAAAACTAAAGATCGAGTAACACCAACCCCACTAAAACCCAGGGGGAACTCAGGTGATCCGAAAGGATGAGCGGTTCATGCTCCACTAGTGGCACCCGTCGTGCTACTCTAGATACATACCCGATGATAAGTCATAAATGAGGTAAGGACGAACCGAACATAATTTTATCCGGAAATTGTTTGACAATCGCTGTGTAAACTTTCGTTCGTAATTTATTTGTGTTCATGTTTTATTTAGCACAGTGCAAAAATAAATTCAGTTCGACTTTTATTATTTTCTACTATCTACGTATTGGTAATTTAGTGTTCTGTCCTTAGGTAGGACACTAAGGAGATCCGGGGCCCAATTGTTCTCGTGTACAACCTGTAGTGTGTTGTTGTGTGTACTCGGACAGCCGAGAGTAGATAGCTCCAGCGCGTGGCCTAATTTGGAGCTTCGGTCAATATTGCTTTTCAGTGCCCCATAACATATCATATCGAACTCAATGAAGTGCAATATCTGCATAGTATCGCAGCATGTCCGATAGCACGATCTGTGATACTAGTGATAATATATGTGGTGGTGCACAAAATGGCATGAAATTAATCTCACATATTTTCAAATCGGCTTGAATTATTCTGAAATACTTACAACGTGGAATGCACAAAATAATATTTTCAACCTCATGTTTATCAAATTAGAAAGAAAAAAGTGTATTACAATAGTTTGCGTTGACTTTGGTATTTAATATTAATCTGAAACATAACAGTGACTGAATTCGTATTAATCATGTAAACTTCTAGCTAAATTTAAATATTATAGGTTTTTAAAATAATTTGCGAACTTTAATCTTTGCCATTATACTCAATTCGTTTATTTTTGCTTTCTATTTTTGTAATTTTGTAAGGAACAATATATTTACGGAAGCATAATTATATTACCTCTGTGATCACACCATAATAGTTTGCTAAAGCTTGCGTCATTTTAGATAAGCGTCATCATGTGTATTGTAAATATTTGTAATGTTGTAAGGAACAATATATTTACGGAAGTAGTATTTAGCTTCCTCTGTGATCACCAATATAATAGTTGGTTAAAACTGACGTCTTTTTAGATAAGCGTCATCATAACTATTATATATATTTTTTAACGATTTAAGGAAGAATTATCCGTTGTTGCGTTTCGTTGATTATACTTCAATGTAGTTTATCTGTTTAATCTATTGGACACGTTTAAGTAGTAAACATAAAAAAGTACAGCGGAAAAAGGATTTAACGAAAATAGTGCGTGTCAATTCATTCAAAAAACAATTAAAACAACACATAGATAAAAGGAAAGTCCGTTTTAAACAGATTAAGTTTTTGTTTATTTCAAGTACAAATTATCTATGTAAATAAATTAAGTTAGGAAAGGGTGAATAATAAAATAATTATGATACATTTTGGGATATTAAATTAATAAGAAAACAATCCAAAAACACGAAAAGTTTAGAACAATACAAAAAAATTACATACAAATTAATGGACATCTAATGATACAAAAAAACTTATGCACAAATATTACTCCAGGGGTGATCAAGTTCTAGTTCTAGAAGTTCCACGATCTACCTCACTTGCGACGAGTTAACTAACCATTACACCACCGAGATGGTTCACTACGGTATTGTGCTTGAAACACGTGATTTCCAAAGACAAGATTCTACATTACGTTTACAATATTTCAATCCATCTTTCCCTGTCTTTGATTTTATCTCGTCAACAACTCTTGTGCAAATGATGCCGTTGCTATCTAAATTGTTGGTGCATGAATGGAACAAACATAATTCTATCAAGGTCTTGTATTTATTCTTCGTCTATTGTTGAGTAATATTATTACAGCATGATAAAATACACAACTATACGTTGAAAAGGGGGCTGCTTTATATGATGTCAAAAAGGTCACTTTCATCAGAGCCAAAGCATTTGCAAGGGCACTGTGCGTCATGCCTCTATTTTGTTGATCTCCATCGCACAAGAGTCATTTAATATCATTAATTATTATACTTCGTGTAAGTTTCTGTAGTGATATTTGGTACTGTAATATTTTGACATATTACCTGGGTAATATTTTGGCATATTACCAGGACAATTAGACACTCGGTATAATAATGATATTAATGTCGTCTTGTCCAGGTAATATGCCTAAATATTACCAAGGTCTGAGAGACATATTACCCCTAGGGTCGGGTAATTTGTCTCTCAGACCTGGGTAATATTTTGGCATATTACCTGGACAAGACCACATTATTATATAAATAATAAGGGACATATATTATCAAAGGTAACATCTCGTTACCGATTTATTTACATACAAACGAGTATTGCTGTAGAATCTTTTAAGGACTCCTATATAAGGTTAGCGATTCTCTAAATATAGATTGACCGCCAACCCCAAAACTCTCGTAAGTCAAAATGCTACAACAGATTGTAATCATTTTCTTTTGTTGTATTCTCCATTGCGCGTAAGTAGTATATGGTTAGTACCGTACGGACAAAGTCACATTTGCGGAGGTGCTGTGAGGTGCTACCGGAAGTGACGGACCGGAAGTGACCCAGTCACGTGCTCTGTCCGGAAGTAAGTTCTGCAAATGCGCAACCGGAAGCTGCGCAATATCCGTCCTAATGGGGCCTTTTGACCGGAAGAGATGTGAGTCACGTGTCCGGAAGTATGTTCTGCGCATGCCCCCTGTTTTCTCCCCGCGTTTTTTTTCTTAGTAGTAGTATAGTAGTAACATGGCTACTGGATGTGACCGAAGTTCACTTGACCCCTTCGGGGTTCCCTTGGGTGTGCGCATGCCCAACCGGAAGATACGCAACACCCATAGTGGCCGAAGGTCACGTGATCCCTTTGGAAGTGTCCTTGGGGTGTTCTCTACGGCGTCCGCGTCCTATAACCATAGGTAACTCCCGCCATTTTATTTTCATATAATGCATCACTATACTTCATAATAAATTATCACGATAGGTGGCGTTACTATCTCGTAACCTGGTAGCTTCGTTACCAAGGTCTTTCGTAACTTATTTCGTAACCTCTTCGTAACTTTTTCGTAACTTTGTACCCTTTTTCGTAACTGTTCCTTTTTGTAACTTCGTACCTTTTCGTAATTTCGTACCCTTAGTAACTTTGTACCTTTTTCGTAACTTTGTACCTTTTTCGTAACTTCGTACCTTTTTCGTAACTTTGTACATTTTCGTACCTTCGTGTCTTTCGTAGCTTCGTACCTATTCGTAACTTCGTACCTTTTTGTAACTTCGTACCTTTTCGTAACATCGCATGTTTTTCGTAACTTTGTACCTTTTCGTAACTTCGTATTCTTTTCGTAACTTTGCACCTTTTCGTAGCTTCATAAGATTTCTTTAATTTAAGGATGGCGCATGTTTAGTGAGCCCCAACTAATTGCGCGTCTATGGTGTGCCAAATCGTTTGATTCAAATGAATCCTTGCAGAATTTATTCCACTTTAAGTTCGACATTTTCTTGAAATAATCTGTTTGACTAGTTGCATGGTCAAATTTTACCAGATGACTCCATGAACTGAAACCATTTTTTTCCTTCAAATTAGCCAAATTCACGACACATATCCTTGGAATCTGTCACAAATGAAACACTTCAAAGGGTGTCATAATAATAGTAGAGTTGTACATATCTTTGAGCACGGTCGTGATCGTATTGTAGTTGGATTTATAACTACCTGTGCACACAGTGCGACAGGTCGGTGGTTTTCTTCGGGTACTTCGTTTTCCTGCCCCTTTGGTATCTTCAAACACTTCTTCCTATCAAATAAAGGTAATAACAAAATTACCGAACTCCGAACAATCTTATAAAGGGAAAGTCAAAACTCATAATTATATAAACAGACAAAATCAGTCAACAACCGGAAAACTGTGAAAACCGTAATGACCCTGACTTGGTACAGGCATTTCTAAAGAAATGGTGGGTTGAATCAGATTTTAAGGCGCCAAACCTTCCGCTCTCATTACGGTTCAAAGGTTCCGGCTGTCACTGTAACAGTATTTAAATACAGGAACAAAATAGGTAAAATAGTTGTTAAAGCAGTACCATATTCAGTGACCTAAATGTCAAAAATATTTTTACGTCACACATTGACAAAAAAATTCTTGACATTTTGGACTTCTTTATCTTTATACATTTTCACTATATGAAAATGCATCGCTTATAATTATTTCTGCAGAGACGGAATATATTTCCACAAGATATTGGTATCGGAATATAAACTTTTTAAGAGATCGAATAAGGCGAATCTTTTTATAGCCCTGGTCCAGTAGCCTGTTTCTCAGATGAAGATGACGTTTCAGGAAATCAGAATAATTGCTACTGGCCCTTGCATAGCGAATCAATTGCGAGATGTAAACACCATATGCAGGAGAAGCTGGTATATTGCTGCACATGTTTGGAAAATTTATGATTTTAAAATTGAAGTCGTCCCGCTTATCATAAATTTTAGTACTGAGTTGACCACTGTCGTCAAATTCGAGGTATAAGTCCAAAAATGATGCGGACGAAGCTGTATCGGTGGTCTCTTTAACTTCCAGCTCTGGAGGATATATCAATGGAAGAAATTCTGCAAATCTAGAATTATTGATAGATAAAACGTCATCAATATACCTGTATGTGAAATTAAAGGCTCTAGCCTCATGAATCTTCTTATCTTTTACAAGCTTTTGAAGAAACTCCGACTCGTATGAGTATAAAAATAAATCGGCTAGAAGAGGGGCACAATTCGTACCCATTGGTATGCCGACGACCTGCTGAAACAGTGTCCCTCCAAAGGAGACAAATATGTTATCGATGAGGAATTCCAGCATACTGATCACTTGTTCCTCGGAGTAGCATGTTTTACCTTTATGAATTTTGTTTGAAAAATATGTGGAATTGTAGCCTAACACAACAAATTTTGAGCCATAGTTTCTATGACTAAAAGCTTTATGAATTGTTTCTTTTAAGCGGGTTTTTAATTTGTCATGCGGTAGGGTGGTATATAGAGTTGAAAAATCAAAAGTTTTGATGGAGGATACCTGAGACAAAGATCTTGATTTCAGGTTATCCAAAAGATCTTTAGAGTTTTTCAAAATCCACATGTGATTTATGCCACTACGCGAGTAAACAGTTTCACAATATTTCTGTTGTCCCTCTTTTACTGTAGACAGAATCTTTGTCAGGTGAATAGACAATTCTTTCGTCGAACAAGTTGATGATCCCGCTATGTACCTTTCTTTGTATGGTGTCTTATGGAGTTTAGGTATCCAATATAAATAGGGTAAATCCTCAGACTCTTTACCAGAGGGAATGTTTAAAGAGGTCATGAATGATCTGTGGTTAGCTAGGATTTCATCTTTGTCGAACGAAGTTGGTTTGTATGTGGTATTACTAGAGGTGTTGCTATTTATGCCTAATTCCTTGATTAGACATTCGAAGTAATATGATTTACATACAAACACGATATTGTTGGAAGCCTTGTCCGCAGGAACGACAACATATTTGTCATGAAGAGAGGAAAGACACTTAACAGCTTCTTGGTCTTTAAATACAGACTTAGGTCGACTATTAACACAATTTTTTAGTTTGTGAATCCGACCTTGTACTAGAGACCTAATTGTTCTAACCCAGTCTGACAAGGACTCTAACTCAGGATCTTGGTCTACTTCTCTCTTTATCCACCTTCTGGCATAATCTTCAACAGCATCCATAATTATCTTGAAATTATGTTTCCAATTGATGTGTTGAGGTTCTCTGAATTTAGGACCATGAGAAATCACCTTTCGGAGACTCTCATGTTGAATGATATTCAGATCACCAGTGATTACATGTCCAGATGGGTTGTATTGAAAAGGAGAGTGGGAGCAGTCACAAGTCAGAGGGTTCTTAATGTACTCTTTTATGTTAATATCTTGCAATGCTTCTTTGTAGTTGAAAATTTTACGGCCAATGCTGTTAGTGTAGCTATAGGAGACAATGGGAACAGATTGATTTTTGAAATATGGTGGAATTTCTTTTATGACCTCTTTTCTATTAAGAATGTTGCTGATGTTAATAGCATCGATTCCTTTATTAGCAAACGGAATATGGAGGAATTTTCTGTTGTTATCATGAAGAGGTTCAGATCGAACTGGTTTAAAAAGACGAAAGGACGCCACGTCACATATAATACTAGACAATCTGTACTTAGGAGAAAAAGGATCTACGCCTCCTTTGTCAAGTCCAAAATCCCTAAGATCTTTGAGGTAGTTTACAGGTAGTGAAAATAAGATTGTACGAATATGATGAATTCCAAGAGGTTTCTGTATATTAGAAAGTAAATCATTAAAAGTATCTTGTAACGTTCTTGGTTTAGAGGACTTTTTAACATTAGGATGTTGAATTCTTTTATGACCATGGCTACGTTTAGTTCTTCGAATAGTATTAAAAAGGCTCATCACGTTGATTTCGTTGCATCCAGGACTTGACAAATTTCCCACTCCTTTGATGTTATCATTGCAACCGTAAGGCATTGCAGTGCCTAATTCTTTTATCCAGAACAACTCTCTATCGGTGCGGTAAGGTGTACTAAGAATAGGACTGTTTGTATGATGGTAAATCTTCTCGATGATTCGAACTTTCATCGTCAAACAGCGGTCATGACCCGGTTGATTGAAATGATTATACAAAATCCTGTATTTGGGATCTTTTGCATCATATCGATGTTGGCTCATCCTACTTCGCAATGTTTGACGAGTTTCACCAACATACAAAAGTCCACAGAGTGTACATTCTATACCGTAAATGACATTTTTAGTAGAACAGTCCAGAGGTTCAAACGATTTGGTCAAACTGACCGCCCTGATATAACTGAAATATTATTGAAAGTGGCGTTAGACATCATAAACCAATCAATAAAAACCAAGAAACCATTATTATATAGACAATAAATAATTCATCAGATTATGATACCATACAAATACAATCAAGGATATATTCTGGATAAAAAGGGGGATGAAGGTTGAAAGTATGTCTGTTGAATATAATCACGCCACAAGACAAACATTTAAATCAGTGAAGTACAGGACCATTCTTTCTGGTTGCAAAAACTAGCACGGGAGACAACTCGATTATATTCAGGATGTGACCAATATCAATCATGTTCTTTAGGAAAGCTGAGAAAATAAGAACATCTTATACAAAAATCATATGCTCTAGGTAATATGGGAAAAATAGAAATCTGTATCCAGGTTTATTAATATGAACAAAGTTATTGAGGGGAATTTTCAATTTCTCAAATCCGCCAAAGGTATTCATACTTCGGTATGAAGATGAAAATAAAATACATGTACATGGGTTTTGGTTTAAATATGTAATGAGATGCAACATATGTAAATATATGTCAACCTATTGTCACCTATACAAAGGCTTAAAACATTTAAATGTCTTGTTAAACAATTGCATAAGATAGGATATGTTATCTTTCTTCGATATACAGATTCTGATCACCCCTTTGGTAATTTCAAACTCTTCTTGCCTACATGTAAATAACAAAAATGCATAGTGTACTAGAATACGATATTAAGATAAGTTAGTTAAATGATGCTATTTTTCTGCCAGTCTAAATTTTTGTGAGTTTTTGTGAGTTTTTTGGGGATCCAACAATGAAAGGAAATTATATCTGCAAAATGACATGCATAAGAATCTAAAAAAAAATGAAATACGTCTTTATTACATCATAATGCAATTTTGAAATAATATTTCTCATGTTTAACTGAAAAATGGACAATCATTGCTCTGACGAAACATCATCATTGTTATTCTTCTCTTCCTACCAGATACTAACAGTTTTTTCCCTCATTTACATCTGTTTTTAAACCATATTCTTTATGAAGGAAAATTGTCTCCATCATATCATATCATATTTCTCATTTCAATTTACTTGACATTTTTTTTCATGGATTCTTTATTGGTATAGCACACGTGCATCCAACTTTGATTTTCTCTATCACAGTTCTATATATATAAACATTATTATTATCACAGTCTACTCTTCTTAAAACTCGTTCATAGAAGTAAACGGGGCGACACTCATAGTCAGGCATTCTAGCTTTTAGATAATCTTCATCCTTACGTATTAGACATTGCTTACACATGCACTGCGCTTGAACGATTGTCCTTGGTACTCTTGCAATGTCATGATTGAGTTCCCAGAATACGGGACAAGTTGAAACCATCTCTTTGACTGATGCCTGCAGATATTTTGGGCATTCTCTTCTACCATGTATTTTCATATTAAATGGAGTTTTATACTTAGATAAAGCTGGATGATATTCACGGTCTTTTTTTTCCCATGCGCTTCTTAAGGGAGCCAACATGTAATATGAGTTATGGAAATTAAGGTTATCTCTTGCTAGTTTCCTTGCTAGTTCTATTAAATTGTCTGGTTCTAGACAATTATCTGTATTTCTGACTGTATGCGATATGTCGATGAAACTAAAAATTAAATATACCTTCACCTGAAATAAAGAAAACATATTGTTAAACAGAATTGCCTGCCAAAACAGTAACTTGTTGTATCGAGTACACCTAGCCATGAGCGAGATTCGAACTCACAACGTTATTGGTGATAGGCACTGATAGCAAAGGTAGTTATAAATCCAACTACCATACGATCACGAAGACGACGCCCCCTTCTTCCCTGGAAATATAAAATCATATTAACTATAACTATAGGAGTACGCGACAGCCTATAAATCTTTGTAGAGCATTAGTAACAAATTTTATCAATTACATGTGTATATTTAGATTTCTTTTTTAAATTACAAAAACAATACCAATCTAGATATCAATAATCACGACCCTTTTCTGGTAATAACCTTCATCAGATACGCTCATAGTGAAAGAAATAGAAAATAGAATGTTTCTGGTATACCGTAACCTTCATCAGATACGCTCATGGTGAAAGAAATAGAAAATAGAATGTTTCTGGTATACCGTAACCTTCCTCAGATACGCTATTAGTAAAAGAAATAGAAAATAGAATGTTTCTGGTATACCGTAACCTTCCTCAGATACGCTCTTAGTAAAAGAAATAGAAAATAGAATGTTTCTGGTATACCGTAACCTTCATCAGATACGCTCATAGTGAAAGAAATAGAAAATAGAATGTTTCTGGTAAACCGTAACCTTCATCAGATACGCTCATAGTGAAAGAAATAGAAAATAGAATGTTTCTGGTATACCGTAACCTTCCTCAGATACGCTCTTAGTAAAAGAAATAGAAAAGAGAATGTTTCTGGTATACCGTAACCTTCATCAGATACGCTCATAGTGAAAGAAATAGAAAATAGAATGCTTCTGGTATACCGTAACCTTCCTCAGATACGCTCATAGTGAAAGAAATAGAAAATGGAATGTTTCTGGTATACCGTAACCTTCATCAGATACGCACATAGTGAAAGAAATAGAAAATAGAATATTTAACAATTTAAACTTCTTAGGGAAAAAATAAGCCAAATTGCCCCAACATGGTGAGAAATATCGACTAAGATTCCCTAGCCATGAGCAATTGTAATTTGTATTCATTGTATAAGAATTTTATCATATCTTAGGCTTAAAAGGTGGCAATATATACAATGGTAAGAAGTTTGACGTTTACATGTAGCAGACGACATGTTATATCATGTCATTGTATCCTCTTATCTGTTTTATTTTATTCTCTATTTTTCTACCAGGACCGTCGTGGTCGTGATCATATGGTAGTTGGATGTATGCAATCAGTGCCTATCACCACTAGCGTTGTGAGTTCGAACCCCGCTCAGGCGAGATGTACTCGATACAACATAATGTGAAAATAGTTGTCAGTGACTTACAGCAGGTCGGTGGTTTTCTCCGGGTGCTCCGGTTTACTCCACCAATAAAACTGACCGACACTATATAACGGAAATATTGTTGAAAGTGGCGTTAAACACCATAACCTTAACCCCTATTATTCTACCAAGAAGTTGCAAACTATATTTTCTGCGAGTCTTAAATAGCCTACTACTGACATACCGACCAATGGATGTCTACATATACAATTAATCATTAATATGTAATTTTCTGACAACAGTTATACTTTAATGGGTTATAAAACCTTATAAATACTCCAATATAAGATTTCCTTAAAACAATAAAAGAAGCACAATTATGATCGACCGATGAACTAATGCCAGCATAATTGTTGTCAACTGTTGTCAACATAATCATGATTGATATATCAACTGAAGCCAGCAAAATCATGATTGACATGTCAACATATGACAACATGATTATGATTGACATATCAATTGAAGATACCACAATCATGATTGACACATCAATTGATGCCAGTATAATCACGATTGACATAACAACTGATATCAGCCTAATTATGATGGACATATCAACTGATGCCAGCATACTCATGATTGACACATCAACTGATGCCAGCATATTCATCATCGAAGCACTCTTTGTAATAAATAAATAACAGGCGATAATAGGAAAGATATGAGGGGGCTCTAGTTGATGGTATATCTCACAGTAAATCCGATCAAATATGTAAAACTTACGACGATTAGGGAGTCTAATATTAATTCTAATTGCATTGTTAATTCTACTAGCAAGAGAAGATGACACTAGCAGTCAACATTGATGTTTTATACACTTATTTGAAAATTACACCAACTTCTGTTTTCTATAGAAGGGTATTTAGAGTTTAGAGTTTAATTATGTCATATCCTTTGTGTCGCTATATCCAATGAGTATTTTAGATCTAATACAATACATCCGACCGAAAGTTTCCCTTATTTTCAGTATTATTTCGTCAATGGTATTGGTTTACTTGTAGATGCATGAATTAATTTCTGTTGATATATACCCACAAACAAATAATACATAAGACGAAACTTAAAATATCTTACCGGATCATGACCACAGACTTTCGATATAACGCACGGCACAAAATTCACGACAGTCGATTAGAAACTATATTTACACCGCCATCTCTCTCTCTCTCTCTCTCTCTCTCTCTCTCTCTCTCTCTCTCTCTCTCATCATACATAGAAAACTATGACAATAAAGGGTCTATGATTTAAGAAAAGATCGTTTTTTTAGCGTCTATTGGAAATATTTCTTTTGAGACATGACAGACACCACTAACTACTACTACTACTAATAATAATAATAAATAAAATTAAGTATAAAATGTTAATACTCGAAGTTCCCGACACGTGTATTCTAAAGTTCCCGTTGATTGTAAAAGATATTAACCATTGTTTATTTCTTTTCATAGTATCATACTGTCAATATCATGTGTATATCAGTTTATGTCGGTTTTGTCCATAAAAAAACCTTTAGAATTATAATATGTATCACTGCTCTAACATACACACTATCAGTATAGAGGGGTGTTTAACGCCACTTTCGGTAGAAATAATATCTGTTGTATACTCAAATACTATATGAATTAACAGCATTTTTAAATCACAATACGATTTTGCTAAAATTGTGCGTTGTTGAAATACTTCCGAAATTCCTTTTTAAAATAATTGTTTTCTGTCTTATGATTTCAGAATGGTCAATATACAACTTGAATTTACATGGGGAAAATAGTTTTGCTCCTTGTTAGGTAAATAGGGAAATTAGAATTGTTTTACGTTGTCTGACATATTTTTACAAAAATTTATTTACTAATAGTATTACTTGTTTATCACAAGTTTAGTCAATATACAATACATGTATATCTTTTATCCGTAATAGCTCACAGTTTAACTTTTTTTTATTCATTGAGAAACATCGTCAAAATATATGACATGATATGTTGTAGAAATATTCTAATATGACGTCCTTCATTGGCTATGTAAATAATACTGTTATAAAACTCCCGATATATTTTAATTCGCACATGAGTATTGAAAAACAAATAATAAACACCATTCTTAAGTAAATTCATGTATTCATACAGGACCGTAGTGCACAAAAACATAAAAATTATCGAATTGTATCTTGACACAATTTGTTCCGGAAAAAATGCTTAAGACAACCATCTATCGACTTTGACGTTTGTGATTTGTCGTCTTCCGGTCACATAGTTAACAAGGACCGCTGGTGATATTGACACAAACTGGTTACTCATTTATTTTACGATTTTGTGATCATTTTACTTGTCTAAGTAGCTAAATTCAAAATGCCATCAAATTGGAAAATATCAATAATTCAATTGCATCACCGTCTAGTTATATATGTAGGGGAAAAAACTGTAAACATGAAGGCTAGTGGATTTTGTTATTACATGCATTTACATTACCGACGTCCACTTCAAAATATAAGCCTTTGCCTCAATGTAGTTACGGCCATGGCTCGGCATGAGTGCTACCTATGTTAAAACTGGATATAAACTATGGCTTCCTCGAATTATTTCTTAAATCGGGACTTCTAAAGTGACAACAATTTATTGATGATGTCATATTTCATGACATCACAGTGGATGACATACAGATATTGAATTTAAACTATATACTTCAGGTTTTTTTTTTAAATACTTATTCTGGTGTAATTTTATATTAGTGACACCGTTTTGCGATCTGCGGGTACATCAATATCCGGTGAACAGATTGTGAAATTATCCAATAAAAGTATTGTTACCTTTTGTTTCGTCTTATTCAGTCTAGTTACTTAAACTGACATGAACCGGAAGTTAGTTTCTTTGATTAATAACCTTCCTTTTAACTTGACACGGGACAAAATAAAAATAAGGAAATTTACCTTCAGAATTAAGTGGGTGATCGGTGCTTCTATTGTGTTAAATTTTAAACATGAAATATGGGGAATTCTATAAAATATGGCGAATTTATTTATTTATTGATTTATTATTATTATTATTTTTCTTTTTTTTATTTATTTATTTATTTATTTATTTATTTATTTATTTATTTATTTATTATTATTATTATTTTTTTTTTTTTAGAAAAGCAGAGATCGATATAAATTCATAAAACATATGACCTGCATATCCAGTTTTACACAGACAGAATACATTTAATTCATCTAAACAAGCATATTGCAGGAGGAATGTAGCGAATTGTTAGCATAAACTTAAATATCAAAACTGTTTTTGAGGAGGGTTATGTTTATGATGCTTAACGCCACTTCGACAATATTTCAGCTATGTCATGTTTTTTTAATTGCTTTGTTAATTTGAAATGAATAAGTAATACATTACCTATAATTAAATTTAAAAAACGATTGATTATTGAGCATTACATAACGTCCAGCAGGAATATTTCAGAACGAGGACAATATATAAAAACTACAGTCAAGCATGCTTTAGTGTCCATCTATATCAAGCAATAACTTGCTACCTTAATTTTTATTTCCTTTTATAGTGTATTTCATATTAATTAAACCTGTATTAAGCGACCACCCGCCTTATGTGACCATATTTCACTGTCCCCTTGTAAGGTCTCATAAGACAGGGTTCACTGTATATAGAAATGAGGTAGGGTTGGGATAAATCGGGAAAACGACTTTTGACTGACACTGCAAAAAATAGGCAGTTGGGTAGGGACGAAATATGTAATCTTTTCTAGAGGCTACGAGGTTTACTAAAGTATCATAAATTTCCTTGGATTTTTTTTTATTTAAAATAAATTAGTAATAATATTATAATATGCATAATACTGTAATTATAAAAAAAGTAGACGTGTAATTTAGTGCACATGGTGCATTTGCATGATTACAGATCAATAGACTATTTTATTTGAAGTTCATCATAATCCTATAGCAAATATCACAACTGTTCAGTTAGTTGAAGTGATTGCTCACTTTGTTGATATTGGTGGACAATAAACGTTAGAGAATACCGAAGGAGCAATCAAAAATGGACAATCCAGAGAAACTGGCAACATAGGATACATAAAACGTAGTAAAACAAATCAAAATCACAACACAATATGTGTTGGACACTACTATGCGCAAACAAACAGAAATAAGGTAAATAAGACATGGATCCTCCTACAAACAACAAGAGAAGAGTTTGAAGATACCAACGAGGAAATCAGAATCCGTAAATCGAAGAAGGACAGAAAACACAATGACCAAAAGAAAAAGGACAAACAACGATCTACAAAACATTACACATAAAACTAAAGATCGAGTAACACCAACCCCATTAAAACCCAGGGTGAACTCGGGTGATCCGAAAGGATAAGCGGTTCATGCTCCACTAGTGGCACCCGCCGTGTTACTCTAGTTACATACCCGATGATAGGTCATAAATGAGGTAAGGACGAACCGAACATCATTTTATCCGGAAATTGTTTGACAATCGCTGTGTAAACTTTCGTTCGTAATTTATTTGTGTTCATGTTTTATCTAGCACAGTGCAAAAAAAAATGCAGTTCGACTTTTATTATTTTCTACTATCTACGTATTGGTAATCTAGTGTTCTGTCCTTTACTAGGTAGGACACTAAGGAGATCCGGGGCCCAATTGTTCTCGTGTAAAACCTGTAGTGTGTTGTTGTGTGTACTCGAACAGCCGAGAGTAGATAGCTCCAGCGCGTGGCCCAATTTGGAGCATCGGTCAATATTGCTTTTCAGTGCTCCATAACATATCATATCGAACTCAATGAAGTGCAATATCTGCATAGTATCGCAGCATGTCCGATAGCACGATCTGTGATACTAGTGATAATATATGTGGTGGTGTACAAAATGGCATGAAATTAATCTCACATATTTTCAAATCGGCTTGAATTATTTTGAAATACTTACAACGTGGAATGCACAAAATAATATTTTCAACCTCATGTTTATCAAATTACAAAGAAAAAAGTGTATTACAATAGTTTGCGTTGACTTTGGTATTTAATATTAATCTGAAACATTACAGTGACTGAATTCGTATTAATCATGTAAACTTCTAGCTAAATTTAAATATTATAGGTTTTTAAAATAATTTGCGAACTTTAATCTTTGCCATTATACTCAATTCGTTTATTTTTGCTTTCTATTTTTGTAATTTTGTAAGGAACAATATATTTACGGAAGTAGTATTTAGCTTCCTCTGTGATCACCCATATAATAGTTGGTTAAAACTGACGTCTTTTTAGATAAGCGTCATCATAACTATTATATATATTTTTTAACGATTTAAGGAAGAATTATCCGTTGTTGCGATTCGTTGATTATACTTCAATGTAGTTTGTCTGTTTAATCTATTGGACACGTTTAAGCAGTAAACATAAAAAGTACAGCGGAAAAAGGATTTAACGAAAATAGTGCGTGTCAATTCATTCAAAAAACAATTAAAACAACACATAGATAAAAGGAAAGTCCGTTTTAAACAGATTAAGTTTTTTTTATTTCAAGTACAAATTATCTATGTAAATAAATTAAGTTAGGAAAGGGTGAATAATAAAATAATTATGATACATTTTGGAATATTAAATTAATAAGAAAACAATCCAAAAACACGAAAAGTTCAGAACAATACAAAAAAATTACATACAAATTAATGGACATCTAATGATACAAAAAGACTTATGCACAATTATTACTCCAGGGGTGATCAAGTTCTAGTTCTAGAAGTTCCACGATCTACCTCACTTGCGACGAGTTAACTAACCATTACACCACCGAGATGGTTCACTACGGTTTTGTGCTTGAAACACGTGATTTTCAAAGACATCACTCTACATTACGTTTACAATATTTCAATCCATCTTTCCCTGTCTTTGATTTTTGACTCGTCAACAACACTTGTGCAAATGATGCCGTTGCTATCTAAATTGTTGGTGCATGAATGGAACAAACATAATTCTGTCAAGGTCTTGTATTTGTTCTTCGTCTATTGTTGAGTAAGATTATTACAGCATGATCAAATACACAACTATACCTTGGAAAGGGGGCTGCTTTATATGATGTCAAAAAGGTCACTTTCATCAGAGCCAATGCATTTGAAAGGGCACTGTGCGTCATGCCACTATTTTGTTGATCTCCATCGCACAAGAGTCATTTAATATCATTAATTATTACACTTCGTGTAAGTTTCTGTAGTGATATTTGGTACTGTAATATTTTGATATATTACCTGGGTAATATTTTGGCATATTACCTGGACAATTAGACACTCAGTATAATATTGATATTAATGTGGTCTTGTCCAGGTAATATGCCAAAATATTACCCAGGTCTGAGACATATTACCCTAGGGTCGGGTAATTTGTCTCTCAGACCTGGGTAATATTTTGGCATATTACCTGGACAAGACCACATTATTACATAAATAATAAGGACATATATTATCAAAGGTAACATCTCGTTACCGATTTATTTACATACAAACGAGTATTGCCATAGAACCTTTTAAGGACTCCTATATAAGGTTAGCGATTCTCTAAATATAGATTGACCGCCAACCCCAAAACTCTCGTAAGTCAAAATGCTACAACAGATTGTAATCATTGTCTTTTGTTGTATTCTCCATTGTGCGTAAATTGCAGGGTTGCAGTTAGGGTTTTGGTTATTGTGTTTAACGTCATTTTCAACAGTATTTCAGTTATATCGTGTCTGTCAACTTTCTTGGGGAAGAAATCCGAAGTACCAGGAGAAAACCACCTACTTGTCGTAAGCCGTAAATTGCAAGTGTGATATAGAGCTATTTTCTATTATACATTATAATTAAGGATATATAATATTTCTAACACAACTGGCAATAATAAATTTTAATAATTAAGTTTGGTAGAAATATTTGTTAATACCAGGTGAGAATGTCTTACGAATATTTTGTAGTTAAATTTGTAGATATAAAGTTTAATACGAGGTGAGAATGCTTTACGAATGTTCTATAATTAAATGTGTAAGTAAAAGTATCAGTTACATAATCTATAACATTTATTTGCTTCATATTGCTTTGTCATCACATTTGCCATGGCGTAAATAAGGAAGAAATGTATGGTAGGTAAAATCATTTTTTCAATGCAGCTGTACCTACTGGCCTCAATGGGCACAATTAGGAACGATTGTCATAAAAATAACCTAATTACAATGTACTTCAAAATATTAAAACTGTAAATAATACGTTTCGAATACAATAAAACGTGCACTTCAGGCCTTGCATTTCTTGAAGAAAAAGTTTCGTGTGCGTTATTGGTATGTGAAATCGGTCTTCTATGTCGGATTTTTAACTAGTGGCTTGGCTATTTATTGTCATTTATACTGTTTTACTTAACATAAACATATATCTTTAATGCAATCCGACGTTAAGGTAATATCAAAATTACTTTCTTGCTTGTGGATGCAACAAATACCAAGAGTTATTCATATTTCCGTCTTCATGTCTTTACCTTCACGTTTTTAATGCGGTAAAGACGTCAAATAGTTCGTGGAGTTCAAGTTTATGTCAATAGACAATTTGCAAATTCTAAAATTATACGTTAATGGCGTTTTTCAATTGAGTTATCTCCCTTATAGAGGACAAAATGGTTTCCGTTCAATGCAAGAACAATAGATAGGACTAAGAATTCGAGTAGAATTTTCTTACAATTTATAGATATTTGAACCTTGTAAACAATCAGAGGATAATTTTTGTAATTTTAGATTTGCATGAAATGGACACGTTTGTCAATATTAAAGGTTGGCTTAGTTGATTTCTGGTGTTTAACGCCACTTTCAACAATATTTCAGTTATATCGTGGCTGCCCATATTAATGGGCGGTAACTCTGGTGAAAACTTGAAAAAGGTATAATTTTAGAATCAAATCCGAAATATACAAATGCTCTCTTAGACCAAATTATTACCTCAATCAGAACATTATTTTGTATTTAATGAGAATGGAGACAACTGTAGTGTATTTAAATTTCACCGACGTCAATCTTGATATAAATGTCGCAAATGTCCGTTTATCTATCTCCACTACGGCTCGCTAAGTAAGCTCAGTGTAATCAATCATTGATGGCGACAAAGCTTAAAATACAACATAGTTATCTTAATAGCTACCATGTATGTTGGTATGTTCTTTGGTATACGCTAATGACACCAGCAAATAATTCCCTACTGGTATGCATTTTTTTCTAAACATTCCAGATCTTTTTTTCAATTACATTTTACATTAATGCATTATACACAAATATTAATTTAGTTTTAGGTGAGAGATGACGTACTTAGTACGAAAACACAGATTATCGGAATAAAATAAATTAATGTATTATAAATAAAATGCCTAACTGTTTGATAAACAACAACTTGGGGGGTGGCCTTCCAATGGGTATAAACTGTGCCCCTTACTTCTTTACATGCAGGTTTCGAAATGTTGATGATTTCGTATTTAGCAAATCTAGTTATAGTAATCATTTACTCTAATATATACCCAAATTTACTCGAAATTAAACACACTACTGATCCAGAAAGATCTGCCTTATGGGGACTTATATTTGATAACCTCCTGACTTCAATTTACCAATGGTACATTTGTTTGTTCGAACCTCGAGGTGTACTCGAAACAACATTATAAGATAAAGTGTGTCAGTGACTTCCGATAGGTCCTCCGGTTTCCTCCACCAATAAAACTGACCGCCACGATATAATAACAAATATTGTTGAAAGTGGCGTTATAAACTATAAACCAAAACCAAACCTGTAAGTTTTTTGCTCTCGAGTACCAGCATTTTGCTTTTTCTTTCTGCAGAGGATGTACACGTTTTTTTCCAGTTGATACGTTAATCTACAGTCTGGCCAGGATGAAGTAATGGTCATCTAGGAGCAGATAATGACCCACACATCTTTTGGTCACCATCATGAATGTGCTCTCTCATGCGAAATTGTAGTAGCCATCGATTGTTGTTATCTTATGTTTATAAAATAACCTTATAAGTATTGTCATCTGGGAGTGAGTGAATGATTGTTGATTATCGTAAACTCAGCAATGTTTAGGCTATATCGTGGCGAGAACAAGTAAATTTTCAATGAGATGATGACGAGGTTCGCTTTGTACTAGACCATCACGTGTAATTGGATTTATATAATGCTAGTTCACTGATACAACAGTACACGGATAGACATGTCTCTCCACTCGGACATATTATCCTGATTCCAAGCAAACCAGTTTTCGCTCTTTCTCCTCAATACTGCATGCTTAGCGAGAACGCAACAAATACCAATTTTACCGTCTTTGGTTTGACCCGATCGGGGCTCGATCCCACGATATTCCGTACTCGGGGTCAGCACGCTAACCATTACCCCACCGATGAGGTGACACTAGATATTGGTGACGATTGCCATGGCTCAACCTACAACGCGTCCCGGGGTGGTGAATAGTGGTGCTCTCTCTACGAGGTGTCATCTAGTTACAATACGGAGAACCTGACCGGTGTGGGTAACATGTAGATTTCGGTGGTGTCAAATATCGAGCAGGTTTTTGTGAGGTTCGTCTTGCTCGATCTTTATTTTTCTGTGTATTGCTTTGCATCGATGTTTGTTCTTTTTCTTTCGGCCATTGCATTGTATGTCCTTTTTCGATTTCCGGTGTCTGATTACCCCGTAGGTATCTTCAAACTGTTCTTGTTCGTTACTATTCAACTCTCCATACGGTAGAGAATTATGTACGTTAAACATTTTCTGATTACACAAGAAAATCACTAGTTTCAGTGTTTCGGCACTGACATGGTTTATTAGATATATTTATTATTGACATTTTCAGTTCCTAAATAATGTACTCGTTCTCAAAACTAAGATTCTCCTCACATACTACTGAGCAGATGATATCCTTAGGTACGACTAGTTCATCAGCAGATGTATCATGAAGAGAACTTGTGTGACGTATGATTTACAAGTGTGCCGACAAAGAAGAATAGCTAAGATGGGAGATTTGAGCCAATAAAACTAGCTTTACTCCACAACTTTTTATTGAAGTGCCTGTATCAAGTCAGGAGGGTCAGAGGTCATGTATTTTTGTGCTACCGATTTTGTCTCTTCCTATGAGTTTTCTATAGGATTTAAGAACTGTTCGTCAGTGTGATATTTTTTTGGTTTCCATTCTATTAATAGAACTTCAAATATATGACATAATACTACAAATATATTTAATGTTAAAATGAAACTTTCACTATACATTTTTATCAACTTAATGTTTTCTTCATCCAGCAAATGTTTTTCTCTGTCGAATCCATTAACCGTGCACTATAATACCCATGAAGGATGACTGCGGACCAGACTGGTGAGTATAAAAAACATTTTTAGATCCATATGTAGTCGTTCTAATCCAGGCATGTTTATCCTTATTCATTCTATACACTGCCGTCATTGACCCACAGTGATAACTGCCAGTGGCCTCATTTTCTCCTGCCCTGGAAATCATTGTATTGTCCACCATCAGTTCTGTCATTACATAATTAGCCGCATTGGTGCAGATGGTCCAAGCAAATAAATAAATTCCTGTCTTTGGGGCTACGAATATTCCATCAACATTGTTATAATGGCCTCCAATGTTCATAATTACTCTTTCAAAAACCAATATAGACTTCATCGTAAGAGTAAATGAAGTCCCTTCTCTAGTTGTAGCATAGAACATGACTGGTTCAGAATTAGACAAATCTGCAATATAAAACTTTCATTTTAATACAGAAATGAATTGATGAAGACAAACCAGTAGCCTCGGTGTAATTATCTCCTATATTTTTTTGGGGGGGAGGGGTGGAAAAGGGGGGTTGGAACTGAGAAGACCATATCCTGGAAATAAAATCAGGATGGTATCTAATGACTACATATAAATTTTAATCTGCTCTTGTAGACCGTTAAAAAAAATAAGATGCAAAAATAACAATTTTCACTTTTTCTACATTCAATATTAATGAATATCACAAATGCTTCCGAAATGGGTCTTCACTCCTAACTGCAACTATCACGGGGATTCGGGGGAAAGATACCACCTTCCTTTTTCCCAAAGCAAGAAAATGTATGTTGATAATTGATCGAAGGAAGAAAAAATGACAACATTTCGATTTTCTATGTGTTTTATTGTTAAAAAAAAGCGGACACTCTGAGAAATCTAGTCATTCTCAATGAGATATTTTCATTTTTTTAAACCAACTGTTTGGTACAGAGAGGGGCGTTTTATGAAAAATATATATCATATTACCGTACATATAAACTAAACTTAATAGCTGATAAAAATGGAAAAAAAACCACCACACTATCGGAATAGTTCCAAAATCCAGTAGAAAAGTCGACGACAACGGCGAAAACCTTTAACACACAAATACATGACCGCTCACTTGAACCGTAGTATACAAATACATGACCGCTCACTTGAACCATACAATACAAATGTTTGGTAGTTTGGATTATGTGGTAGCTATGAAGACTCTTTCTATTGGAACATGTGGTAACTATCAAGACTGTTTCTATTAGAACATGTGGTAGCTATGAAGACTGTTTCTATTAGAACATGCGGTAGCTATAAAGACTGTTTCTATTGGAACATGTGGTAGCTATTAAGACTTTTTCTATTAGAACATGTGGTAGCTATAAAGACTCTTTCTATTGGAACATGTGGTAACTATAAAGACTCTTTCAATTGGAACATGTGGTAACTATCAAGACTGTTTCTATTAGAACATGTGGTAGCTATAAAGACTGTTTCTATTGGAACATGTGGTAACTATCAAGACTGTTTCTATTGGAACATGTGGTAACTATAAAGACTGTTTCTATTGGAACATGTGGTAACTATAAAGACTGTTTCTATTGGAACATGTGGTAACTACAACGACTGTTTCTATTGGAACATGTGGTAACTATTAAAACTGTTTCAATTGGAACATGTGGTAACTATTAAGACTGTTTCTATTGGAACATGTGGTAACTATAAAGACTGTTTCTATTAGAACATGTGGTAGCTATGAAGACTGTTTCCATTGGAACTTGTGGTAACTACAAGGACTGTTTCTATTGGAACATGTGGTAACTATAAAGACTGTTTCTATTGAAACATGTGGTAGCTATAAACACTGTTTATATTGGAACATGTGGTAACTATGAAGAATGTTTATATTGGAACATATGGTACCTATAAAGACTGTTTCTGTTAGAACATGTGGTAGCTATGAACACTGTTTCTATTGGAACATGTGGTAACTATCAAGATTGTTTCTATTGGAACATATGGTACCTATAAAGACTGTTTCTATTAGAACATGTGGTACCTATGAACATTGTTTCTATTGGAACATGTGGTAACTATGAAGACTGTTCCCATTGGAACATGTGGTAACTATGCAGACTGTTTATATTGGAACATGTGGTAGCTATAAAGACTCTGTCCATTGGAACATGTGGTAGCTATAAAGACTCTCTATTGGTACATGTGGTAACTATTAAGACTGTTTCTGTTGCAACATGTATTAACTACAACGACTGTTTCCTTTGGAACATGTGGTAACTATAAAGACTGTTTCTATTGAAACATATGCTAACTGTTTAGACTGTTTGTATTAGAACATATGGTACCTACAAAGACTGTTTCTATTAGAACATGTGGTAGCTATTAAGACAGTTGCTATTGGAACATGTGATAACTATGAAGATTGTTCCTATTGGAACATGTGGTAACTATTTTAAGACTGTTTATATTGCAACATGTGGTAGCTATAAAGACTCTCTATTGGAACATGTGGTAACTATAACAACTCTTTCTATTGGAACATGTGGTAACTATTAAGACTGTTTCTGTTGGAACATGTGTTAACTACAACGACTGTTTTCATTGGAACATGTGGTAACTATAAAGACTGTTTCTCTTGGAACATGCGGTAGCTATGAAGACTGTTTCTATTGGAACATGTGGTAGCTATAAAGACTGTTTCTATTGGAACATGTGGTAGCTATGAATACTGTTTTCATTGGAACATGTGGCAACTATAACGACTGTTTCTATTGGAACATGTGGAAGCTATAAAGACTCTATTGGAACATGTGGTAACTATAAAGATTCTTTATATTGGAACATGTGGTAACTATTACGACTGTTTCTATTTATTGGAACATGTGGTAACTATTAAGACTGTTTCTGTTGGAACATGTGGTAAGTATTAAGACTCTTTCTATTAGAACATGTGGTAACTATAAAGACTTTTTCTATTGGAACATCTGGTATCTATGAAGATTCTTTCTATTGGAACATGTGGTAATTATAAAGACTATTGCTATTGGAACATGTTATATAAAGATTATTTTACTGGAACATGTGGTAATTATAAAGACTGTTTATATTGGAACATGTGGTAGCTATAAGGACTCTGTCTATTGGAACATGTGGTAGCTATAAAGACTCTCTATTGGAACATGTGGTAACTATAAAAACTCTTTCTATTGGAAGATGTGGTAACTATTAAAACTGTTTCTGTTGCAACATGTGTTAACTACAACGACTGTTTCCATTGGAAGATGTGGTAACTATAAAGACTGTTTCTATAGGAACTTGTGGTAACTATGAAGACTGTTTCTATTGGAACATGTGGTTACTATAAAGACTGTTTCTCTTGGAACATGCGGTAGCTATGAAGACTGTTTCCATTGGAACATGTGATAGCTATTAAGACTCTTTCCATTGGAACATGTGGTAGCTATAAAGACTCTCTATTGGAACATGTGGTAACTATAAAAACTCTTTCTATTGGAACATGTGGTAACTATTAAGACTGTTTCTGTTGCAACATGTGTTAACTACAACGACTGTTTCCATTGGAACATGTGGTAACTATGAAGACTGTTTCTCTTGGAACATGCGGTAGCTATGAAGACGGTTTCCATTGGAACATGTGGTAGCTATTAAGACTCTTTCCATTGGAACATGTGGTAGCTCTAAAGACTTTCTATTGGAACATGTGGTAACTATAACAACTCTTTCTATTGGAACATGTGGTAACTATTAAGACTGTTTCTGTTGGAACATGTGTTAACTACAACGACTGTTTTCATTGGAGCATGTGGCAACTATAAAGACTGTTTCTCTTGGAACATGCGGTAGCTATGAAGACTGTTTCCATTGGAACATGTGGTAGCTATTAAGACTCTTTCTATTGGAACTTGTGGTAGCTATAAAGACTCTCTATTGGAACATGTGGTAACTATAACAACTCTTTCTATTGGAACATGTGGTAACTATTAAGACTGTTTCTGTTGGAACATGTTTTAACTACAACGACTGTTTTTATTGGAACATGTGGTAACTATAAAGACTGTTTCTCTTGGAACATGCGGTAGCTATGAAGACTGTTTCCATTGGAATATGTGGTAGCTATACAGACTGTTTCTATTGGAACATGTGGAAGCTATAAAGACTCTATTGGAACATGTGGTAACTATAAAGATTCTTTCTATTGGAACATGTGGTAACTATTACGACTGTTTCTATTTACTGGAACATGTGGTAACTATTAAGACTGTTTCTGTTGGAACATGTGGTAAGTATTAAGACTCTTTCTATTAGAACATGTGGTAACAATAAAGACTTTTTCTATTGGAACATGTGGTATCTATGAAGTTTCTTTCTATTGGAACATGTTGTAACTATAAAGACTATTGCTATTGGAACATGTTATATAAAGATTATTTTACTGGAACATGTGGTAATTATAAAGACTGTTTTTATTGGAACATGTGGTAACTACAAAGACTGTTTCTATTGGAACATGTGGTAACTATGAAGACTGTTTCTATTGGAACATGTGGTAACTATAAGTACTGTTCTTATTGGTGAACGCAAAATACATTATAAGTTAAACATAATAGCTGATAAAATGAAAAACAAAAATAAAAATACCACACTGTGGGAACTGTTCAAAATCCAAGAGATAATTCGGAGGAAGAGGCAAAGGCGATGATAACCTTTACACATAAATGCATGACCTCCCACTCGAATCGTAGTATACAAATGCAAAGGTCAAAGCAAAGTACCAGCATCACTTATTTACCTACATATTACACAATGATTTCATCCTCGGTTTTTAGTGGGGTTCGTGTTACTGGATCTTTTGCTTTCTTTGTAGTGTTTTGTAGATGATTGTTTGTCCTTTTGTACTTTTTCTGTTGGCAATTGTGTTGTCTGTTTTTTTTTCGATATACGGATTCTGAATACTCCTTTGGTATCTTCAAACTCTTCTCTTAATACTGTTGTGGTTATATTTGTAGGATCAACAACAAACATTTTGACATAGAAAGTGAAATATTTAAGAATCTTCCCTCCTGAAATAAAAAAAAACAAGGAAAGTTTGAAAATACCAAAGGGGTAATCAGAAGCCATAACTCGAAGGACACAGACAACACAATGGCCAAAAGACAAAAGGACAAATAATGATCTACAAAACATTGCACAGAAAACTATAGATCGAGCAATACGAACCCCACTAAAAACCGGGGATGAACTCAGGTGCTCCAGGAGGGTGATCAGATAAAATGAAAAACAAAAACAAAAATCCCACAAAAATCAAAAATCCAACAAAGACTGTTTTGATTGGTCAAAGTAAAGTACTATCATCAATTATAATGTAGTTGTTTAATATTCCTGCTTTGTGATTGGACAATGCTGTAATGTTCAGGGTATCAATTCCACGGTTGAAATATCTTGAGAGATATTTTTAGAATTTTAGCTGATTACCGCTTAAGTCAACTTGTCAATAATGTGGCAATGCACATGATTACATTAGAATGGAGATAACTGTATTGTATTTGAAAATTTCGCGGCATCATTTGTGGATTTAATGGTGTAATGTTCCACATTTGAAATAGCATGAGCTATTTTTAGATTTGTAGGTGATTACTGCTTATGTAATCTTGTCAATAATGTGGCAATACACATCGATACTCACGATTACCTTAGAATGGAGATAACTGTATTGTATTTGAAAATTTCACGGCATCAATTGGAGATTTGATGGTCGCAAATTGAGTTTACTGGCGACGCGTTAGCAATACAGTTATTTAAGTATTTACCTACGTATTACACAAGGATAATGCTAATAGGATCTTAATACTGCTTTGGCGATATTTGTGCGATCAACAACAAACACTTTTACATAGAAAGGGAAGTAGTTCTAATTATTCAAGAATCTTCCCGCCAGAACAAAAATGTTAAGAAAAGCTTGAAGATACCGAAAGGAACCCTTGTTACAATCATAAATGAGAAAGGGACAGGATTATGATTACGAAAAACGGAACATATCCGTGGTCATTTGTTCCACAAACATTTGGTAATTATTAGTGGTAATGTGTTGTTGGTTCTTCTTCGATTTACGGATTCTGATTACCCCTTTGGTATCTTCAAACTCTTCTTAACCAGGTCATGGTGGCGACCGTAAAACTTTCGAAGTGATGACTCAATTTAACCACTAAAACCCTCAAGGAAATCAAAATAGGAACCGCAGACTATGAAGTTTCGGATCAACTGAGAGACATATACTCCATATGCAGGTGCTGCTACATATATATGGAATGTTCACAATGGGAAAACTTAAATCACCCCTTTTGTCGTTATGTTTCGTTCTTAACCGGCCCTCACTGTCAACTTAGACGTATAGGTCAAGGTATGAAAGAGACCTAGCTTGTTAAGTGTGTCTGTACAAAATTCCCCCAGCAAAGCTATTGTGAAAGTGGCTACTAATATTGCTAACACAATACTTTTTGCTTGCGTGATTCTTACGACGACCTTGTCCAATATAAAGGTGAACAAATAGGTCAAACAATATTACCTGATATAAATTTAATTGGAAATTCAGTGGATGATCCAGGATGCTTAAAAAGATATGTGGCTTTCCAATGATTTTCGGTAGGTTAGTAGTTTTATCCGCGAACCCCGTTTTCCTCCAACATTAAGCGAAATACATGAAATGTTGTTTTAAAGTTGCGTTAAACACCAATGAAAACAAAAACTCACAAACCTTTATGAGTAGTTTCGTTCAGTAGTTGTACTCTAGTGTCCAGTATCCTGACAGCATTTTCCAGCTCCATGATTCTATCATCTTGTGTTTTTTCAGTGATGTTAGATATAGATTTAGAACTAACTGACAGTAACGTTATTGTCAACATCCAAAATGTATACACAATGTGTGTCTTAGACATCCTTCTATAAGCTATCATTTGTATTTTATAAACTGCAAACAAGATATCTAGCAAGATATTTCGACGAGGTTGTCATATTAACATAATTTTAGCATATTTTGAAGAGTTAGTCACGATTTTGACTTTAGAAATGAACCATATGGACGATTTTTCTGTCTTTTATTCTTTCTTTTTTGTTTTTGTTTTGGCATTTCATTTCATGATTTATATACTAGTCAACCAAAGAAACGATACAAATTTTTTTTTTAGTATATTATGTTAAAACCAAAACGATTGTCGATGACACGGCTCCTTCAATATGACCGTGAGCGAGCGGTGATTATGATTCAGGCTGGAATGACTCACCAGGCGGTTGCAGACCACTTTAATGTGTCTAGAATAACCATTTCAAGGCTAGTGATTCGTCTTCGACAAACAAATAGGACGAATGACAGACCCCGGAACGTCAGGGCGCGTGTGACGTGACAACGTCAAAACATACATTTACGCTTTTTCACCTCCAGAACCGTATGATAACGACTGAGGACACTGACCGTAGAACATCTGATCTAGCCAACGACCGAATTTCGAGTACACTGTTCGCAGAAGACTACGTGAAACTGGATTCCGAACTAAGCGTCCGGTGGTAGTACGAATCCTTAAACAACGCCATAGGACCGCGAGACCGGCTTGGGCTCATGCACGCCGTCGTTGGAGGCCTCACACCTGGCAACACATCCTTTTAAGTGATGAATCCCGATTTTCACTTTGTCTTAGGGATGGACCTTATCGTGTGTACCGCAGTCGTGGGGAGCATTTTACGGACCCAGTGTGTGTATGAGTCCGACCGTTTTGGAGGCTGAAGTGTTATTTTCTGGGCTGGAAGTTGTCATGATGGTCGCACCTAGTTCAAAATTATTCAAGGAACATTGAATGCCGTAAAATACAGAAACAATATTCTTCATCCTATCGTTCTACCCTTTCTGCTACAGCGAAGCTTTGATCACGTCTTTCAACATGACAATGCAAGATAGCACGTGTTTTGCAAGACTTCCTGAACCAGAATCAGATCCGTTTTCTTCCTTGGCCGGCATTATCACCAGATCTGCTACAAATTGAACATTTATGGGATGAACTCGGTAGACGTGTTCGCCACCGTAAAAATCCAACGGAAACACTACAGGAGCTGCGTGACGCACTTGTGCACGAGTGTAACAACATCCCAGAAGCCTTTATCCAACGATTGATAGGTTCTATGCGTCGGAGATGCGAAGCTGTCGTTGCTGCAAGAGGTAGTCCCACACGTTATTGAACTCCACAAACCTTCATACTGCATGACAATTTCTGCCTGTCAATGATTTGTTCTGATAATGATGTTGAGAAATTTTGTTGATATTGCCGTATTTGTTATTCCCATATGAATCTAAATTAGACGATTTTTGTTCATTTTTTTTCTCTATGTAAAAAATATTGAGCATGGAACTCTTGTATCGTTTCTTTTGTTGACTAGCATATATGATTACAATCAGCGCTGGAAATTTAACCACGTCTTACGAAAACAGCGGTAATTGGCCTCGACTTCAAAGATGAAAGCATATTTACTTTCGTTATAAATTATTTAAACGTTTGTTATAGCCTGCATCACATCATGGTATTTGAAGATGTAAAAAATACGAAAATGCGGTAAGAATGTGAAGGAGCGGCAGTGTTATTGCATGCAAGCAAATTTATTTATCAGTTGATCTCTATATGATAGAAGTTGGTAATGTAATCCCCAGTCAGGGATGTCCTTGACTCACTTTTTGTAAGAAAAGAGAAGTTTTTGTTCCGTCTGCCAATACAAATTCGGCGAGTAATTACTATTTCTCAGGGTGTCATATGGAACGGCAGACTTATCATGTAGTTGTATAATATCAAATGATAACGTATCATTCCTAATTGGTGTGATGGTAAGTGTGCTTGACTCGAATGTGGTAGATGTAAAATTCCCAACGGCAAGTTCTTGCCAATTTTGGGCTTAAGTCAAAGGTATTGCCCTGCTCTTTAAACTACATAAGTTCATGGTTGGTATTCTGTACCTCAAGCACACAGGAGAGTGTTAGATTGCAACTGCGATATTGGGAGGGGTGGAGTGGGCTCTATTAATATCTCCTGTAAAATTCCGACGCAAAGTTCTTGTCCACTTGTGTTTTAATGAAAAGTCTATTGCCCCGACCTATAAATGACTTAAGTGTCTGGGTGGGATTGGCCACCTTAAGCCCACATCAGTATGTCAAATTTCAACTGCGATATTTGGTTGGGATCTATAAATATCTCCTGTACAATTCCCAACGGCAAAGTTCCTGCCCACTTGGGGTTTAAATGATAGGTATTGCTCGGCTCTTTAACTGACTAACGTGTCTGGATGGGATTCTGAGCCTCCAACCCACAGCAGAGGGTCAAATATCAACTTCAATATTAGGCGTGGGCTACATTAATATATCCTGTAAAATTCCTAACGGCAAAGTTCTTGTCCACTTGGGTTTAAATCAATAAATTTATTTTCGGTACAGGGGTCAATAATTCCAAATGTATGCTTAGGAATACGCACGTGTTTTGTGGTAGAAAGTCTACCTGGTCAGGTACATGGCGGGAATTCAGACATTCGAGAGCATACAACGGGGGAAATAATTTGGATTTGCAACTAGATTAAAACGACGGGTGCCACTAGTGAAGCGGAACTGCTTACCCTTCGATCTTTAGTTTTATATGTATGTTTTGTAGATAGTTGTTTGTCCTTTTGTACTTTTTCTTTTGGCCATTGAATTGTCTGTTCTTCGAAATACGGATTCTGATTACCCCTTTGATATCTTCAAACTCTTCTTACATCTAAACTGAAAACATCTGCCAATTTTTTTTTTAATATGCAATTAAAAAATAAATAGATAAATTAAATAATACTACGTATTAAATAAATGTGACACGCACAAGCAGGGTTCAGATTTTGGTAATTTTTGTAATAGTGTGAGCTAAGAGGGGAGGCTTAGGCAAGTAAAATTAGTTTAACCCCGCCTGCGCCAAGTAGGCGATCATGTATATATGTGTGTCAATGGTATCAATTTTGTCTATTTCTGTAGTTTTTCGATTGAATTTTAGAACTGTTCCGACAGTGTAGTATTGTTGTCTTCTTTTTAACAATTGAAAACAGAAATATTCAGTGAGAATAGTTTGAAGATACCAAAGGGAGGTAACCAGAAACCGTATATCAAAGAAGAACAGACAACACAATGGCCAGAAGAAAACGTACAAAAAGACAAACAACGATCTACAAAACATACACATAAAACTAAAGATCGTAACCTATATATAATGTTTGACTTTCTTTTCGGTGATTCATCTTTTTAACTTATTAATTCTAGAGTTAATCTGTATCATCGTTTCACAATCATCATATATCTTTTTTCAAAAATATTTTACCCAAAACGAATTGTCCAAAGCGTTGGTAATTTTCTTAAAATTTAACATGTTGACGTAATACATTATAACAAAAATAGGACCATCGCTTATCTCAAGAACTCCTTTTATGAGATTTTATTTAATTTTGGATTGTAAAGGTAACGGAAAACGCCTAATACTAATGTTTTACTTCTGAATCCTCTCACTTGACGCTCACATTTTTAATACGGTAAAGACATCAACTATTTCGTGGAGTTCAATTTTATGTCAATAGACAATTCTCACATTCCCGATTTGATCCTAAAATTATACGTTATTGGCGTTTTTCAATTGAGTTATCTCCCTTATATAGAGGACAAAATGGTTCTCGTTCAATGCAAGAACAACTGATAGGACACAAAATTCGAGTAGAATTTTCTTACAATTTATAGATATTTGAACCTTGTAAACAATCAGACGATAATGTTATAGCATTTAAGACATTCGCAAGTTGTTGCAAAATTTAAAGTTTATACAAAGTATGGGAAAATATTTGTCATTTTAGTTTTGCATGAAATGGACACGTTTGTCAATATTAAATATTTGCTTGATTGGTTTCTGGTGTTTGACGCCACTTTCAACAATATTTCAGTAACATCGTGGCTGTCCATATTAAAGGGAAGTAACTCCGATGAAAGCTTGAAAAAAAGTCTAATTTTAGAATCAAGTCCGAAATATACAAATGCTCTCTTATAGACCAAATTATTACCTCAGTCAGAACATTATTTTGTATTTAATGAGAATTAAGACAACAGTTGTGTATTGAAGGTTTATCGATGTCAATCTTAGTTTACCTGTCACAAGTATCCGTTTACATATCTCCGTTGCGCCTCGCTAAGTAGACTCAGTATATTGACGTCAACAAAGCTTAAAATACAACAGTTATCTCAATAGCTACCATGCATTCTTGGTATGTTCGTGCTATGCGCAAATGAGACCAGAACACAATTCAATTCTGGTATGCATTTTGTTTCTAAACCTTCCAGATCTTTTTTCAATTACATTTGACATTAATGCATAATACACAAATATGAATTTAGCTTTCGGTGAGAGAAAACATACTTAGTTCGAAAACACAGATTATCGGAAGGGCGGCCTGGGTTGCTCAATGAGTTAGGTAGTTGGATTACCTAGCAACTCATACAACGCTATTACCAATACGGCGTGGGTTCGCGTCCGATTTTGTAAATTACAAAAAGAGTGTACTCGACTCGCAGCCGCAAGTGATAAAGTTTACCAGTTGCTTGCCCATGGTCGTTGTTTCTCTCCGGGTACTCCAGCTTCTTTCACCATTAAAACTGGTCGCCATGATATAGCTGAAATATTGCTGCAAGTGGCGTTGAACAACAAAAATCAAATCCAAATCCTAAGCCAGGAAAGTGAGAATTCATGTATTTTTGTGCTTTTGATCATACCTCTTTCTAAGAATTTTCTATAGGATTTAAGAACTGTGATATTTTATGGTTTTCATTTTATTAATATATGACATAAAACGAAACCCCCTCAATACATCTTTATCAACATAACGTTTTCTTCATCCAGCAAATGTTTTTCTCTGTTGAATTCATTAACCGTGCACTATAATACTCATGAAGGATGAATGCGGACTTTCCGAATTAGTATAAAAAAAGTTTTTAGTTCCATATCCAGTCGTTCTAATCTAGGCATGTTTATCCTTGTCCATTCTACACACTGCCGTTATTGATCCACAGTTACAATAAGTACAACTGACCTCCTGTTCTCCTGCCCTGGATATCATTGTATTGTCAGCCATCAGTTCTGTCATTACATAATTAGCAATATAGGTGCACACGGTCCAGGCAAATAAATACATTCCTTTCTTTGGGGCAACGAATATTCCATCAACATTTTTATAATGGCCTCCAATGTTCATAACTACTCTTTCAAAAACGAATATGGACTTTTTCTCAAGAGTAATTGAATGTCCCTGATCTCTAGTTGTAGCATAAAGCATAACTGGTTCAAAATTAGACAAATCAGCAATATAAAATGTTCCTTTCAATACATGAATGAATTGATGAAGACAACCTCGGCGTAATTCTCTTTTTGTTCATCTTTTTCTTTAGGGGTGGGGGTTAACTAGGAAGACCATATCATGGAAATCATAATGGTATCTAATGACTACCTATGAATTGGAAGCTGCTCTTGTTAAAAAATAAGTTGCAAAGTTAAAATTTTTCACTTTTTCTACATTTAATATTAATTGATCGTTTAAGATCACAAATGCTTACGAACTATCACAAGGACTCGGCGATAGGATATCTCCCCTCATTTTTCATATGTGGCTGCAAAGCAAGTAAATTTACATTGATAAATGATCGAAGGAAGGATTAATGAACACTTTTCGATTTGTATATATCATATTACCGTACATATAAGATGAACATAATAGCTGATAAAATGAAAAACAAAAACAGAAATACCACACTGTCGGAAATAGTTCAAAATCTAACAGAAACATCGTAGAAAGAGACAAAGGCGATACCTTTAACAAACAAAATACATGACTGATCACTTGAACCATAGTATGCAAATACATGACTGCTCATTTGAACCATAGTATACAAATACATGACTGCTCATTTGAACCATAGTATGCAATACATGACTGCTCATTTGAACCATAGTATGCAAATACATGACTGATCACTTGAACCATAGTATACAAATACATGACTGATCACTTGAACCATAGTATACAAATACATGACTGCTCATTTGAACCATAGTATGCAAATACATGACTGCTCACTTGAACCATAGTATGCAAATACATGAGTGCTCACTTGAACCGTAGTATACAAATACATGACTGATCACTTGAATCGTATTATACAAATACATGACTGATCACTTGAACTGTAGCATACACATACATGACTGCTCACTGAACCGTAGTATACAAATACATGACTGATCACTTGAACCGTAGTATACAAATACATGACTGATCACTTGAACCATAGTATACAAATACATGACTGATCACTTGAACCGTAGTGCGCAAATACATGACTGATCACTTGAACTGTAGGATAAACATACATGACTGATCACTTGAACCATAGTATTACAAATACATGACTTATCACCTTAACCGTAGTATACAAATACATGACTGGTCACTTGAACGTTGTATACAAATACATGACTGCTCACTTGAACCGTAGTATACAAATGCATGACTGCTCACTTGAACAGTAGTATAGAAATACATGACTGCTCACTTGAACCGTAGTATGCAAATACATGACGGTTCACTTGAACCGTAGTATATAAATACATGACTGATCAATTGAATTGTAGTATACAAATACATGACTGATCACTTGAACTGTAGTATACAAATACATGACTGATCACTTGAACCATAGTATAAAAATTCATGACTGCTCACTTGAACCGTAGTATACAAATACATGACTGCTCACTTGAACCGTAGTATACAAATACATGACTGCTCACTTGAACTGTAGAATGCAAATACATGACTGTTCACTTGAACCGTAGTATATAAATACATCACTGATCACTTGAACTGTAGTATACAAATACATGACTGATCACTTGAACTGTAGTATACAAATACATGACTGATCACTTAAACCATAGTATACAAATACATGACTGATCACTTGAACCGTATTATGCAAATACATGACTGCTCACTTGAACCATAGTATGCAAATACACGACTGTTCACTTGAACAGTAGTATACAAATGCATGACCGCTCACTTGAACCGTAGTATACAAATACATGACGGTTCACTTGAACCGTAGTATATAAATACATGACTGATCAATTGAACTGTAGTATACAAATACATGACTGATCACTTGAACTGTAGTATACAAATACATGACTGATCACTTGAACCATAGTATAAAAATTCATGACTGCTCACTTGAACCGTAGTATACAAATACATGACTGCTCACTTGAACCGTAGTATACAAATACATGACTGCTCACTTGAACTGTAGAATGCAAATACATGACTGTTCACTTGAACCGTAGTATATAAATACATCACTGATCACTTGAACTGTAGTATACAAATACATGACTGATCACTTGAACTGTAGTATACAAATACATGACTGATCACTTAAACCATAGTATACAAATACATGACTGATCACTTGAACCGTAGTATACAAATACATGACTGCTCACTTGAACCATAGTATGCAAATACACGACTGTTCACTTGAACAGTAGTATACAAATGCATGACCGCTCACTTGAACCGTAGTATACAAATACATGACTGATCACTTGAACCCTAGTATACAAATACATGACTGCTCACTTCAACCGTAGTATACAAATACATGACTGATCACTTGAACAGTAGTATACAAATACATGACTGATCACTTGAACCGTAGCATACAAATGCATGATTGCTCAAAGAACCGTAGTATACAAATACATGACTGATCACTTGAACCGTGGAATACAAAACATGACTGATCACTTGAACCATAGTATACAAATACATGACTGATCACTTGAACCGTAGTAAACAAATACATGACTGATCACTTGCACTCTAGTATACAAATACATGACTGATCACTTGAACCATAGTATACAAATACATGACTGATCATTTGAACTGTAGTATACAAATACATGACTGATCACTTGAACCGTAGTATAAAAATACATGTCTGATCACTTGAACTGTAGTATACACATAAATGACTGCTCACTGAACCGTAGTATACAAATACATGACTGATCACTTGAACCGTAGTATACAAATACATGACTGATCACTTGAACCGTAGTATGCAAATACATGACTGATCACTTGAAATGTAGGATAAACATACATGACTGATCACTTGAACCATAGTATACAAATAAATGACTGATCACCTGAACCGTAGTATACAAATACATGACTGATCACTTGAACCGTAGTATACAAATACATGACTGCTCACTTGAACCGTAGTATACAAATACATGACTGCTCACTTGAACAGTAGTATACAAATACATGACTTCTCACTTGAACCGTAGTATGCAAATACATGACTGTTCACTTGAACCGTAGTATATAAATACATGTCTGATCACTTGAACTGTAGTATACACATAAATGACTGCTCACTGAACCGTAGTATACAAATACATGACTGATCACTTGAACCGTAGTATACAAATACATGACTGATCACTTGAACCGTAGTATGCAAATACATGACTGATCACTTGAAATGTAGGATAAACATACATGACTGATCACTTGAACCATAGTATACAAATAAATGACTGATCACCTGAACCGTAGTATACAAATACATGACTGATCACTTGAACCGTAGTATACAAATACATGACTGCTCACTTGAACCGTAGTATACAAATACATGACCGCTCACTTGAACAGTAGTATACAAATACATGACTGATCACTTGAACCATAGTATGCAAATACATGACTGATCACTTGAACCGTAGTATGCAAATACATGACTGATCACTTGAACTGTAGGATAAACATACATGACTGATCACTTGAACCATAGTATACAAATAAATGACTGATCACTTGAACCGTAGTATGCAAATACATGACTGATCACTTGAACCGTAGTATACAAATACATGACTGCTCACTTGAACCGTAGTATACAAATACATGACTGCTCACTTGAATAGTAGTATACAAATACATGACTGCTCACTTGAACCGTAGTATGCAAATACATGACTGTTCACTTGAACCGTAGTACATAAATACATGACTGATCACTTGAACTGTAGTATACAAATACATGACTGATCACTTGAACCATAGTATACAAATACATGTCTGATCACTTGAACTGTAGTATACACATAAATGACTGCTCACTGAACCGTAGTATAGAAATACATGACTGATCACTTGAACCGTAGTATACAAATACATGACTGATCACTTGAACCATAGTATACAAATACATGACTGTCACTTGAACCGTAGTATGCAAATACATGACTGATCACTTGAACTGTAGGATAAAGATGCATGACTGATCACTTGAACCATAGTATACAAATACATGACTGATCACCTGAACCGTAGTATTCAAATAAATGACTGATCACCTGAACCGTAGTATGCAAATACATGACTGATCACTTGAACCGTAGTATACAAATACATGACTGCTCACTTGAACAGTAGTATACAAATACATGACTGCTCACTTGAACCGTAGTATGCAAATACATGACTGTTCACTTGAACCGTAGTACATAAATACATGACTGATCACTTGAACTGTATTATACAAATACATGACTGATCACTTGAACCATAGTATGCAAATACACGACTGTTCACTTGAACAGTAGTATACAAATGCATGACCGCTCACTTGAACCGTAGTATACAAATACATGACTGATCACTTGAACCCTAGTATACAAATACATGACTGCTCACTTCAACCGTAGTATACAAATACATGACTGATCACTTGAACCGTAGTATACAAATACATGACTGATCACTTGAACCGTAGCATACAAATGCATGATTGCTCAAAGAACCGTAGTATACAAATACATGACTGATCACTTGAACCGTGGAATACAAAACATGACTGATCACTTGAACCATAGTATACAAATACATGACTGATCATTTGAACCGTAGTAAACAAATACATGACTGATCACTTGCACTCTAGTATACAAATACATGACTGATCACTTGAACCATAGTATACAAATACATGACTGCTCACTGAACCGTAGTATACAAATACATGACTGATCACTTGAACCGTAGTATACAAATACATGACTGATCACTTGAACCGTAGTATGCAAATACATGACTGATCACTTGAAATGTAGGATAAACATACATGACTGATCACTTGAACCATAGTATACAAATAAATGACTGATCACCTGAACCGTAGTATACAAATACATGACTGATCACTTGAACCGTAGTATACAAATACATGACTGCTCACTTGAACCGTAGTATACAAATACATGACTGCTCACTTGAACAGTAGTATACAAATACATGACTTCTCACTTGAACCGTAGTATGCAAATACATGACTGTTCACTTGAACCGTAGTATATAAATACATGTCTGATCACTTGAACTGTAGTATACACATAAATGACTGCTCACTGAACCGTAGTATACAAATACATGACTGATCACTTGAACCGTAGTATACAAATACATGACTGATCACTTGAACCGTAGTATGCAAATACATGACTGATCACTTGAAATGTAGGATAAACATACATGACTGATCACTTGAACCATAGTATACAAATAAATGACTGATCACCTGAACCGTAGTATACAAATACATGACTGATCACTTGAACCGTAGTATACAAATACATGACTGCTCACTTGAACCGTAGTATACAAATACATGACTGCTCACTTGAACAGTAGTATGCAAATACATGACTGATCACTTGAACCATAGTATACAAATACATGACTGATCACTTGAACCGTAGTATGCAAATACATGACTGATCACTTGAACTGTAGGATAAACATACATGACTGATCACTTGAACCATAGTATACAAATAAATGACTGATCACTTGAACCGTAGTATACAAATACATGACTGCTCACTTGAACCGTAGTATACAAATACATGACTGCTCACTTGAATAGTAGTATACAAATACATGACTGCTCACTTGAACCGTAGTATGCAAATACATGACTGTTCACTTGAACCGTAGTACATAAATACATGACTGATCACTTGAACTGTAGTATACAAATACATGACTGATCACTTGAACCATAGTATACAAATACATGTCTGATCACTTGAACTGTAGTATACAAATAAATGACTGCTCACTGAACCGTAGTATAGAAATACATGACTGATCACTTGAACCGTAGTATACAAATACATGACTGATCACTTGAACCATAGTATACAAATACATGACTGTCACTTGAACCGTAGTATGCAAATACATGACTGATCACTTGAACTGTAGGATAAAGATGCATGACTGATTACTTGAACCATAGTATACAAATACATGACTGATCACCTGAACCGTAGTATTCAAATAAATGACTGATCACCTGAACCGTAGTATGCAAATACATGACTGATCACTTGAACCGTAGTATACAAATACATGACTGCTCACTTGAACAGTAGTATACAAATACATGACTGCTCACTTGAACCGTAGTATGCAAATACATGACTGTTCACTTGAACCGTAGTACATAAATACATGACTGATCACTTGAACTGTATTATACAAATACATGACTGATCACTTGAACCATAGTATACAAATACATGTCTGATCACTTGAACTGTAGTATACACATAAATGACTGCTCACTGAACCGTAATATACAAATACATGACTAATCACTTGAACCGTAGTATACAAATACATGACTGATCACTTGAACCATAGTATACAAATACATGACTGATCACTTGAACCGTAGTATGCAAATACATGACTGATCACTTGAACTGTAGGATAAAGATACATGACTGATCACTTGAACCATAGTATACAAATACATGACTGATCACCTGAACCGTAGTATTCAAATACATGACTGCTCACTTGAACCGTATTATGCAAATACATGACTGCTCACTTGAACAGTAGTATACAAATACATGACTGCTCACTTGAACCGTAGTATGCAAATACATGACTGTTCACTTGAACCGTAGTATATAAATACATGACTGACCACTTGAACTGTAGCATACAAATACATGACTGATCACTTGAACCATAATATACAAATACATGACTGATCACTTGAATTGTAGTATACAAATACAAATAATTGTTTGTCCTTTTGTCCCTTTGTTGTTTTTTTTCTGGACACTACATTGTATTTCTTTCTTCGAGTTACGGCTTCTGATTACCCGTGGATATCATCAAGAAATCCGAAGTACCAAGAGAACATGAACGTACATTAATTGTTTAATATTGTTTATTAAGTTGGCAGACTGTTTTGTGTGCTCGTCATCCTAAAATTATTAGTGTCTTCGTTATTTACCCCAGTGAAATTAAGGTCACATAATACAAGTCATTGCTTAATAGAGGTGGTCACTAAAGCAGTTTTGTCTGTACACGTGTTTTATATCCCAGTTGATATGTTATTCTGAAGTCTGTTCTTAAAGAGTGAATACCCATCTAGAAGTAGATAATGGTCAACACGAATCGGTTATCTATTATGAAATTTTAGTAGCCAGTTATTGTTGTTATCTTATGTTTACAACATATTCTGATAAGTATCGTCCTCAAACTGGTGACGATTACCATGGTCCAACACTCAACGCGTCCCGTGGTGGTGAATAAGGGTGCCTTCTCGATGAAGGGTGGTCAGGTTACAGGGGGGACAACGTACGTCATACATCCTGGTATTTTTTTTCATCGAAAACTTTATAATGCCGGAAATTTTTCAGCCATCTGACAAAATGGGATGCAATACGGAAAGCCTGACTGTTGATCATAGTGGGTAACATACAAGAGTAAACGCATTGTGGCCGCTATAATAGCGGTGCCAAACAGGAACTGCCTACCCTCCCGGCGCAACTGCCTTCACATCCAGTTTTTAGTAGGGTTCGTGTTACTCAATTGTTTGGTTTCTTTGTGGTTCATTGTTTGTCCTTTTGTTGTTTTTTTTGTGGCTACTACATTGTATGTCTTTCTTCGAGTTACGGCTTCTGATTACCCCGTGGATATCATCAAACTTTATTGTTCGTCACCAACCAGCTCTCCATATGTTTACAGTCTAGAATCGTTTTAATGGTTAGCCACCTATACCCCCAATTCCTCATTTCTATTCGGTATTTTGTATTGTTGCGCTTGATCTCGTCCTGAATATAGCTGAAATGCTGCTGACTTGACGTTAATCAATCCTTTAATCACATATAAAATGTGAACTATTTGTTTTCTAGTTGCATCAGTATGTAAAAAATATGGTAAAGAATTATGTACGTAAAACCGTTTCTGTCTGTCCTACGATATACGAATTCTGATTACACCTTTGGTATCTTTAAGCTCTTCTGGTTACACAAGAAAATCACTAGTTTCATTCTTTCGGTACTGATATGGTTTATTATATATATTTATTATTGAAATTTACAGTTCCTAAATAAGGTATTCGTTATCAAAACTAAGCTTTTCCTCCAATGTCAGTCGAAGCACAGACTACTGGGCTGATGATACCCTTGGGGACTACTATTTCATCAGCAGCAGTATCATGAAGAGAACTTGTGTGACGTATAATTTGCAAGTGTGTCGACAAAGAAGAATCGCTAAATTTCATTCATTTGGTAATTTTTAACTTCGGATCGCTTGGATATATTGTGTTTATAAAATTGTGTACACGAGCACCTGTCATATATAAAAAAGAAGAACATGTTTTTTTTAACAAGGGCCGTCGATGTCGTGGTCATATTGTAATTGGATCTATGACTACCTATGTCATCAGTGCATATCACCACTAACGTTGTGAGTTCGAATCCCGTTCCTGGCGAAGTGTATTCGATACAACATTATGTGATAAAGTTTGTCAGTGACTTTCGACAGGTCGGTGGTTTTCTCCACCAATAAAACTGACTGCCACGATATAGCTTATATATTGTTAAAAGTTGCATTAATACCATAATTCGCACCCTCATACCCTCTTTTTAAACGAACCCTCCAGCGAAAACCAAAGTACACAACAATATAACAGGAAACAAATATATTAGAATGACAATATCAACAATGAAAATAGCATAGTAATGAAAACTGTTTTACAAAAATTACAGATGATTTAATATGTTAGGGTTGACCATTTACTCTGACGTGGAAAACATTTGCATCACCGCATCATTTCAGTAAGAGGGGAGGTTTGGACCCATAAAACTAGCTTTACTCCACAACTTTTTATTGAAGTGCCTGTATCAAGCCAGGAAAGTGAGAGGTCATATATTTTTGTATTGTGAATATCTATTTTGCCTCTTTCTATGATTTTTCAATAGGATTTAAGAACCGTTCGTGAGTGTGATATTTTTGGGTTTCCATTTTATTAATAGAACTTCAAATATATGACATACGATTACAAAAAACATTTGATGTTAAAATGAAACTTTCACAATACATTTTCATCAATTTATCGTTTTCTTCATCCAGTAAATGTTTTTCTCTGTCGAATTCATTAACGTGCACAATAATACCCATGAAGGATGACTGCGAACCTTCCTTAGCAGTATACAAATAGTTTTTAGATCCATATCCAGTCGTTCTAATCCAGGCATGTTTATCCTTGTCCATTCTAGACACTGCCGTCATTGACCCACAGTCATGATGACCAACGGACTCATATTCACCTGCTCTGGAAATCATTGTATTGTCCACCATCAGTTCTGTAAATGCATAATTAGCCCCACTGGTGCAGACGTTCCAAGCAAATAAATAAATCCCTGTCTTTGGGGCTACGAATATTCCATCAATATTGTTATAATGGCCTCCAATGTTCATAACTACTCTTTCAAAAGCCAATATGGACGAGAGGGGGGAGGGGGTGCGGTGGGGTGGCTTGAGTTCAACTAGGAAGACCATATCCTGGAATTATAATCATTATGGTATCTAATGACTACCTATGAATGCGAATCTGCTCTTGTAGGCCATTAAAAAGTAAGATGCAAAAGTAACAATTTTCATTTTTTCTATGCTTAATAATAATTGTTCGTGAAGATCACATATGTTCATAAATGGGTGTTCACTCCTACCTACAACTAACATAGGGACTCGGGGGAAAGATGCACCCTTCCTTTTTCCCAAATCTCAGAAATGATTTACCCTTTTCTAAAACCATCTGTTTAATACAGACAGGAACATTTTATGAGAAAGATATATCATATTACCATACATATAGGATGAACATAATACCTGATAAAACAAAAACAAAAACAAATATACCACACTGTCGAAATAGTTCAAAATCCAATAGAAAAATCGTAGAAAGATACAAAGGCGATACCAAATAACACACAAAATACATGACCTCTTACTTGAACCGTAGTATACAAATACATGACTGATCACTTGAACCGTAGTATACAAATACATTACCGCTCACTTGAACCGTATTATACAAATACATTACCTCTTACTTGAACCGTAGTATACAAATACATGACCGCTCACTTGAACCATAGTATACAAATACATTACCGCTCACTTGAACCGTATTATACAAATACATTACCGCTCACTTGAACCGTATTATACAAATACATTACCGCTCACTTGAACCGTAGTATACAAATACATTACCGCTCACTTGAACCGTATTATACAAATACATTACCGCTCACTTGAACCGTATTATACAAATACATTACCGCTCACTTGAACCGTAGTATACAAATACATGACCGCTCACTTGAACCGTATTATACAAATACATTACCGCTCACTTGAACCGTATTATACAAATACATTACCGCTCACTTGAACCGTAGTATACAAATACACTATCGCTCACTTGAACGTATTATACAAATACATTACCGCTCACTTGAACCGTATTATACAAATACATTACCGCTCACTGGAACCGTATTATACAAATACATTACCGCTCATTTGAACCGTATTATACAAATACATTACCGCTCACTTGAACCGTAGTATACAAATACACTACCGCTCACTTGAACCGTATTATACAAATACATTACCGCTCACTTGAACCGTATTATACAAATACATTACCGCTCACTTGAACCGTAGTATACAAATACATGACCTCTTACTTGAACCGTAGTATACAAATACATGACCGCTCACTTGAACCGTATTATACAAATACATTACCGCTCACTTGAACCGTATTATACAAATACATTACCGCTCACTTGAACCGTAGTATACAAATACATGACTTCTTACTTGAACCGTAGTATACAAATACATGACCGCTCACTTGAACCGTATTATACAAATACATTACCGCTCACTTGATCCGTAGTATACAAATACACTACCGCTCACTTGAACCGTATTATACAAATACATTACCGCTCACTTGAACCGTATTATACAAATACATTACCGCTCACTTGAATCGTATTATACAAATACATTACCGCTCACTTGAACCGTATTATACAAATACATTACCGCTCACTTGAACCGTAGTATACAAATACATGACCTCTTACTTGAACCGTAGTATGCAAATACATTACCGCGCACTTGATCCGTAGTATACACATACATGACCTTTTACTTGAACCGTAGTATGCAAATACATGACCTCTCACTTGAAACGTAGTATACAAATACTTGACTGATCACTTGAACCGTAGTATACAAATACATGACCGCTCACTTGAACCGTTGTATACAAATACATCACCGCTCACTTCAACCATAGTATACACATACATGACCTCTCACTTGAACCGTGGTATACAAAAACATGACCGATCACTTGAACGTAGTATACAAATACATGACCTCTTACTTGAACCGTATTATACAAATACATTACCGCTCACTTGAAAGGTAGTATACACATACATGACCTCTTACTTTAACGTAGTATGCAAATACATGACTGATCACTTGAACCGTAGTATACAAATACATGCCCGCTCACTTGAACAGTTGTATACAAATACATCACCGATAACTTGAACCATAGTATACACATACATGACCTCTCACTTGAACCGTGGTATACAAAAACATGACTGATCACTTCAACCGTAGTATACAAATACATGACCGCTCACTTGAACCGTAGTATACAAATACATCACCGCTCACTTGAACCATAGTATACACATACATGACTTCTTACTTGAACCGTAGTATACAAATACATGACCGCTCACTTGAACCGTATTATACAAATACATTACCGCTCACTTGAACCGTATTATACAAATACATTACCGCTCACTTGATCCGTAGTATACAAATACACTACCGCTCACTTGAACCGTATTATACAAATACATTACCGCTCACTTGAACCGTATTATACAAATACACTACCGCTCACTTGAATCGTATTATACAAATACATTACCGCTCACTTGAACCGTATTATACAAATACATTACCGCTCACTTGAACCGTAGTATACAAATACATGACCTCTTACTTGAACCGTAGTATGCAAATACATTACCGCGCACTTGATCCGTAGTATACACATACATGACCTTTTACTTGAACCGTAGTATGCAAATACATGACCTCTCACTTGAAACGTAGTATACAAATACTTGACTGATCACTTGAACCGTAGTATACAAATACATGACCGCTCACTTGAACCGTTGTATACAAATACATCACCGCTCACTTCAACCATAGTATACACATACATGACCTCTCACTTGAACCGTGGTATACAAAAACATGACCGATCACTTGAACGTAGTATACAAATACATGACCTCTTACTTGAACCGTATTATACAAATACATTACCGCTCACTTGAAAGGTAGTATACACATACATGACCTCTTACTTTAACGTAGTATGCAAATACATGACTGATCACTTGAACCGTAGTATACAAATACATGCCCGCTCACTTGAACCGTTGTATACAAATACATCACCGATCACTTGAACCATAGTATACACATACATGACCTCTCACTTGAACCGTGGTATACAAAAACATGACTGATCACTTCAACCGTAGTATACAAATACATGACCGCTCACTTGAACCGTAGTATACAAATACATCACCGCTCACTTGAACCATAGTATACACATACATGACCTCTCACTTGAACCGTGGTATACAAATACATGACTGATCACTTGAACCGTAGTATACAAATACATGATCGCTCACTTGAACGTAGTATACAAATACATGACCGCTCACTTGAACCGTGGTATACAAAAAAATTACTGATCACTTGAACCGTAGTATACAAAAACATGACTGATCACTTGAACCGTAATATACACATATATGACCTCTTACTTGAACCGTAGTATGCAAATACATGACCTCTCACTTGAAACGTAGTATACAAATACATGACTGATCACTTGAACCGTAGTATACAAATACATGACCGCTCACCTGAACCGTAGTATACAAATACATCACCGCTCACTTGAACCATAGTATACACATACATGACCTCTCACTTGAACCGTGGTATACAAATACATGACTGATCACTTTATCCGTAGTATACAAATACATGATCGCTCACTGGAACCGTAGTATACAAATAAATGACCGCTCACTTGAACCGTGGTACACAAAAACATGAATGATCACTTGAACCGTAGTATGCAAAAACATGACTGATCACTTGAACCGTACAATACAAAAACATGACTGATCACTTGAACCGTACTATACAAATACATGACTGATCACTTGAACCGTAGTATACAAATACATGACTGATCACTTGAACTGTAGTATACAAATACAAGACTGATCACTTGTACCGTAGTATACAAATACATGACTAATCAGTTGAACAGTAGTATACAAATACATGACCGCTCACTTGAACCGTAGTATACAAATACATGACTGATCACTTGAACTGTAATATACAAATACATGACAGATCACTTGAACCGTAGTATACAAATACATGACTGATCACTTGTACCGTAGTATACAAATACATGACTGATCAGTTGAACAGTAGTATACAAATACATGACCGTTCACTTGAACCGTAGTATACAAATGCATGACTGATCACTTGAACTGTAGTATACAAATACATGACAGATCACTTGAACCGTAGTATACAAATACATGACTGATCACTTGAACTGTAGTGTACAAATAGATGACTGATCACTTGAACCGTTGTATACAAATACATCACCGATCACTTGAACCATAGTATACACATACATGACCTCTCACTTGAACCGTGGTATACAAAAACATGACTGATCACTTCAACCGTAGTATACAAATACATGACCGCTCACTTGAACCGTAGTATACAAATACATCACCGCTCACTTGAACCATAGTATACACATACATGACCTCTCACTTGAACCGTGGTATACAAATACATGACTGATCACTTGAACCGTAGTATACAAATACATGATCGCTCACTTGAACGTAGTATACAAATACATGACCGCTCACTTGAACCGTGGTATACAAAAAAAATTACTGATCACTTGAACCGTAGTATACAAAGACATGACTGATCACTTGAACCGTAATATACACATATATGACCTCTTACTTGAACCGTAGTATGCAAATACATGACCTCTCACTTGAAACGTAGTATACAAATACATGACTGATCACTTGAACCGTAGTATACAAATACATGACCGCTCACCTGAACCGTAGTATACAAATACATCACCGCTCACTTGAACCATAGTATACACATACATGACCTCTCACTTGAACCGTGGTATACAAATACATGACTGATCACTTTATCCGTAGTATACAAATACATGATCGCTCACTGGAACCGTAGTATACAAATACATGACCGCTCACTTGAACCGTAGTATACAAATACATGACTGATCACTTGAACTGTAGTATACAAATACATGACAGATCACTTGAACCGTAGTATACAAATACATGACTGATCACTTGAACTGTAGTGTACAAATAGATGACTGATCACTTGAACCGTAGTATGCAAATACAGGACTGATCACCTGAATAGTAGTATACAAATACATGACTGATCACTTGAACTGTAGTATACAAATACATGATTGATCACTTGAACCGTAGTATACAAATACATGACTTCTTACTTGAACCGTGGTATACAAATACATGACTGATCACTTGAACTGTAGTATACAAATACATGACAGATCACTTGAACTGTAGAATACAAATACATGACTGATCACTTGAACTGTAGTATACAAATACATGACTGATCACTTGAACCGTAGTATACAAATACATGACTTCTTACTTGAACCGTAGCATACAAATACATGAATGATCACTTGAACTGTAGTATACAAATACATGACCGCTCACTTGAACCGTAGTATGCAAATACATGACCTCTTACTTGAACCGTAGTATACAAATACATGACCTCTTACTTGAACCGTAGTATACAAATACATGACTGATCACTTGAACCGTAGTATACAAATACATGACCTCCCCCTTGAACCGTAGTATACAAATACATGACCTCTCACTTGAACGTAGTATACAAATACATGACCTCTTACTTGAACCGTACTATACAAATACATGACTGATCACTTGAACCGTGGTATACAAATACATGACCTCTTACTTGAACCGTACTATACAAATACATGACCTCTAACTTGAACCGTAGTATACAAATACATGACCTCTAACTTGAACCGTAGTATACAAATACATGACCTCTCACTTGAACCGTAGTATACAAATACATGACCTCTCACTTGAACCGTAGTATACAAATACATGACCTCTTACTTGAACCGTACTATACAAATACATGACTGATCACTTGAACCGTAGTATACAAATACATGACCTCTTACTTGAACCGTAATATACAAATACATGACTGATCACTTGAACAGTAGTATACACATGCTTGGTAGATTAGAACATGTGGTAACTACAAAGAATGTTTCTAGTAGAACATGTGGGAACTACAAAGAATGTTTCTATTGGAACATGTGGTAACTATAAAGACTATTTATATTGGAACATGCGGTAACTATGAAGACTTTTTCCATTGGAACATGTGGTAACCATAAAGACTGCTTCTATTGGAACATGTGGTAACTATAAAGACTGTTTCAAATGGCACATGTGGTAGCTATAAAGACTGTTTCTATTGGAACATGTGGTAACTATAAAGACTGTTTATATTGGAACATGTGGTAACTATGAAAACTGTTTCCATTGGAACATGTGGTAACTATAAAGACTGCTTCTATTGAAAAATGTGGTAACTATAAACTGTTTCTATTGCAGCATGTGGTAACTATGAAGAATATTTCTATTGGAACATGTGGTAACTACAAAGACTGTTTCTATTGGAACATGAGGTAACTGAAAAGACTGTTTATATTGGAACATGTGGTAACTATGAAAACTGTTTCCATTGGAACATGTGGTAACTATAAAGACTGCTTCTATTGGAAAATGTGGTAGCTATAAACTGTTTCTATTGCAGCATGTGGTAACTATGAAGAATATTTCTATTGGAACATGTGGTAACTACAAAGACTGTTTCTATTGGAACATGAGGTAACTAAAAAGACTGTTTCTATTGGAACATGTGGTAACTATAAAGACTGTTTCTATTGAAACATCTGGTAACTATGAAGACTGTTTCTATTGGAACATGTGGTAACAATAAAGACTGTTTCTATTGAAACATCTGGTAACTATGAAGACTGTTTCTATTGGAACATGTGGTAACTATGAAGACTGTTTCCATTGGAACATGTGGTAACTATGAAGAGTGTTTCTATTGGAACATGTGGTAACTATAAAGACTGTTTCTATTGGAACATGTGGTAACTATGACGATTGTTTCTATTGGAACATGTGGTAGCCATAACGATTGTTTCTATTGAAACATGTGGTAACTACAAAGAATGTTTCCATTGGAACATGTGCTAACTGTAAAGACTGTTTCTATTAGGGCATATGGTAACTATAAACACTACTTCTGTTGGAACATGTGGTAGCTACAAAGACTCTTTCTATTGAATCATGTGGTAACCATACAAACGCTTTCTATTGGAACATGTGGTAGCTATAAGACTGTTTCTATTTGAACATGTGGTAGCTATTAAGACAATTTATATTGGAACAAGTGGTAACTATAAAGACTGTTCCCATTGGAACATGTGGTAACTATAAAGACTGTTTCTATTGGAACATGTGGTAGCTATAAAGACTCATTATATTGGAACATGTGATAACCATTCAAACGCTTTCTATTGGAACATGTGGTAACTGTTAAGACTGTTTCTGTTGGAACATGTGGTAACTACAACGATTGTTTCCATTAGAACTTGTGGTAGCTATGAATACTCTTTCTATTGGAACATGTGGTAACTATAACGACTGTTTCTATTGGAACATGTAGTAGCTATAACGACTCTATTGGAAAGCTATTGTGAAAGTGGCTTCTAATTAACTTTTTGCATGAGTGATTCTATTTATAGATTTAAAGGTCAATCTTACTACGACCTTGTCCAATATAAAAGTGAACAAATATGTCAAACAATGTTACCTGATATAAATATCAATGGAAATGCAGTTGCTGATCCAGGATGTTTTTAGAAAGGTGATTCTTACTTTACTTTATCTAAATTTGCGACAGAAGTTTATCTACATGTGTATCATTAAGGATATTATTGTTTAGCCATTTGGTTAACTTGCTCCTAAAAGTTTTAAAATTATTTGGCTTTTCAGACTTTCAGCTTTTATCGTACATGATGAAGGTTATTCCAGAAACAAGTAGTACGCACTAAATTAGATATTTATGTTTTCATTACATTGAATAATGTCAGTGTACTATTAGATATTATTATATGACTATAACAAGTGTCGCCTGAGTGCAAGTGTGGACACAGAAATGTGCTGTCCTAAAGGCAAGTGTGGATGTAAATATTTCATATTACTAACTTTAAAAAAAAAATTCATGGACACAGGGGTCCTGGATTTTTCTAATAAAAAACTAAACCTGGATTATTATTTTTGCTTAAAGTCCGGTCCTGTGTTTTTATTTCAAATTTTCATCATAGCCCCCCTCCCCCTCCGAAGGGATATAAAATTGTATAATTAATAATAAATTTATAAATAATAAATTCAGATATTCTATTTAAAATAAATCTCATTTACAAAACCACTGATATTTGTTCAAGTTTTTCTTCTTAAAAAATAATTATATTTACAAAATATTAACATTTTAACCTTTAATTCACTCAGTAATATGCTTTCCCTCGCCGTAGAGCAAATATACTTATATGGTTGGAAAGCTGGAGATGTCAAGATTCTATATTTATAAACTATTGACCTGAGTAACCTTGCTAAACCATGCGGAGTCAGTGTGTTTTAAATCGGGCATCCAATCAGGAGGCTCATTATTCCTGTCCAAGATAAAAAATACATCGCTAAAATTACCTGTGGGTGATCAAAAAATGCCATCACTTAAAGTTAGAAGACTAAGAAGCATAGCAATTGAAACGTTTAAAATTATACATAAAGAAAGCTCTATTTATTTACATGATTTAGTAAATATTAAAAAACATAATTATTCCTTAAAATACGAAAACACAGCTGATGTACCATCTGTAAAAACAACAAGGTATGGTCTGAAATCGTTCCGTTATTTTTCAACCAAACTATGGAATGAGCTACCAAATCATATTAGATTAGAACAAAACTTAAATCAATTTTCAAAATTATTGAATACCTGGAATGGTGGCTCATGCCATTGTAATGATTGCATGTAAACAATGTGTCTTGTTATTCTTTGTGTACTTAGTGCTATATAGTTTTAATATTACCCTATCCTGATCTGCTATTATGCTCTTAGATTCAGTTCTGATTAATTTTATATGAAACTGTATTTATGTATGAATGAGTTTGCTTTTATGTATGTCTATGTATACATGAGCTTATGTTTTATGCTTTTAGATTCAGTTCTGATAAATTTTATATGTAACTGTATTTATGTATGCATGAGTTTGCTTTTATGTATGTCTATGTATACATGAGCTTATGCTTTTATGCTTTTAGATTCAGTTCTGATTAATTTTATATGTAACTGTGTTTTATGTATGCATGAGTTTGCTTTTATGTATGACTATGTATACATGAGCTTATGTTTTATACTAATGTCTATGCGTGCATGTTTTGTTTTGGTTTTTTTTCTTTGTGATGTCATGTAATATGTGCTTGTAAAGTTATTTTATACTTGTATGTGCTTTTTATGTAATAGTCGATTCAAAAGCTCACTAGAGCTTATGTTATGTGCTATAGACATTTCGACTTTAAATAAAACTTATTTGATTTGATTTGATTGATTTCCTCACCTCAACTCGGAGATATTTCGTCATAAAACTTCACACATGGTTTTGTCTATCATATTTCTTGAAGACAAACATAAAATTGTATTGCATTTATCAATATTTTATAAGTATCAACAGTTTTTTCAACACCGTATCTGTTTCTCGATACAGCCGCCCGATTACCAATGAGACAAGTCACGTGACTACACATGCTACTCACAGTGATCCGTGACCCACATTAGCACGTTCTACCAGTTAATTTTTAATATTGTTGTTTGAATATCCTAGATTCTGATTGGGCAAAACACTACTTCACTCTTCATTTCAAAATGTGATTATCACCGCTCAAAAGTGCACACGAGGTTAACATTACTTTTGAACACTGTAGCGTGTACCCAAATATAGTAACAGGGAAAGTCCAGTTTGCTCATTTTGATTCTGATTGATTGCTTATTTAATTTTGATTGGTCGATACTTAAAGAAGTGGTTTTGCTATCCAATCAGCGTTTTCCTAGCAACAGCTTGTAATACTTCTTCTTGTTTTATGTCTACCCCACGTTGTTTTCCTTTTCTGTGTCAAATCAGTAATTCAACCAATCAGAGCTAAGAACATATACAAAAGTAGTCCCTTTTAAAGAAGAAATTTCCTTTCACTTTGTTGTAGTGTGACAAATACTGAATGGAATGGAATAATTAAATTGAAAATTGAAGTTAAATGTATAAGGATTATTTTGAGCCCAAATTTGATTGATTTAGTTGTATCTTAATATGGATATAGAGGATTTGATGCATGACCTATAAATAGGGAATTTCTGGGGGATGACAGAGCTATTTTTAGAGTAGGTATTTTCCATAGCCTGGCATTTCACTGCAAGACTTTAAACATGGCCTGATATTTTGACAGAACGTAGAGGAATCATGGATGTTTCAGAAAATGTATGGTCTTCGAAAGGTTAAACTTAAGATAAAATGGCCAGGTAGGCTCGAAAAAACACAACTTTAGTAGAAAACCTTAAAGAAATTAATTATAGGTTTCACACCTTTTGCGACATTTTATTTATTTTGAATTTTATTCATCTTAAGGTGAAAGTCACAGGTGGATAAGAGGCTCAAGTATTACCTGAGAGAACCGCATATTATTTTTCTTTTGTGATGACTATTACAGTGAAAAAATATATCACAAACTTCGGATTTACTCATATAATAAAAAAATTGATGACTTTGGATTTCAGTTAATACCACGATGTATGGCCTCGGTGCTAATCAGATCTCTGGAGTTGATAAATCGTGGTATTACCCTCACCCAAAGTCATTAATTGTATAATGTCAGTGAACTATTAGATAATGTTAGTGAACTATTAGATAATGTCAGCGAACTATTAGATAATGTCAGTAAACTATTAGATAATGTCAGTGAACTATTAGATAATGTTAGTGAACTATTAGATAATGTTAGTGAACTATTGGATAATATCAGCGAACTATTAGATAATGTCAGTGTACTATTATATAATGTCAGTGAACTATTAGATAATGTCAGTGAACTATTAAATAATGTCAGTGAACTATTAGATAATGTCAGTGAACTATTAGATAATGTCAGTGAACTATTAGATAATATCAGCGAACTATTAGATAATGTTAGTGAACTATTAGATAATATCAGCGAACTATTAGATAATGTCAGTGTACTATTATATAATGTCAGTGAACTATTAGATAATGTCAGTGAACTATTAAATAATGTCAGTGAACTATTAGATAATGTCAGTGAACTATTAGAAAATGTCTGTAAACTATTAGATAATATCAGCGAACTATTAGATAATGTCAATGAACTATTAGATAATGTCAGTGAACTATTAGATAATATCAGTGAACTATTAGATAATGTTAGTGAACTATTAGATAATGTCAGCGAACTATAAGATAATGTCAGTGAACTATTAGATAATGTCAGTGAACTATTAGATATTATCATGCTTTCTGTAATTTTCTTCTGTAATATAAGTTCATACGATATTTTGGCATATATCACAAAGAATTATATAGCGTTGATATACTATGCGAAAATAGTACATCTACTATGCCAGTTTCACGCGGGGAAGGTTGGGTTTTCAGAGTCTGTCAAGCTATGTATAGCTAGTCCACGTGCAATGGGGCGGATCCAATCTGTCAATCTATCATAGTCACCACCAACATTTTTATTCATGTTACTGTTTTTTATTACTTGTTATTGTTGTTAATTAAATTTCAAATTTTAAAAATCTTTATATTTTCAAAGCCTTAAATGAAACAAGGAATATGCTCACACTTTCAAGACTATCTGATCAAATATATTAGTCACCAATATCAGGACCTCCTTTATTGTAATAGTTCTCAATATATTTTGTCTATATATGACAGTCAGCATAATAACAATAATAATGTTGTGTTAGCAATGACTATGCCATATATTGCTCAGGGTTGAAGACATAGTCATTGCTAACACAGCATTATTATATAAATGTTAGTGTACTATTAGATAATGTCAGTGAGCTATTAGATAATGTCAGTGAACTATTAGATAATGTCAGTGAACTATTAAATAATGTCAGTGAACTATTAGATAATGTCAGTGAACTATTAGATAATATCAGTGAACTATTAAATAATGTCAGTGAACTATTAGATAATGTCAGTGTACTATTATATAATGTCAGTGAACTATTAGATAATGTCAGTGAACTATTAGATAATGTCAGTGAACTATTAGAAAATGTCAGTGACGTATTAGATAATGTCAGCGAACTATTAGAACTATCTGATCCAATATATTAGTCACCAATATCAGGACCTCCTTTATTGTAATAGTTCTCAATATATTTTGTCTACATATAACAGTCAGCATAATAATAATAATAATGTTGTGTTAGCAATGACTATGCCATATAGTGGTCAGTGTTGAAGACATAGTGCACTCCCCTTCGGGTCGTGCACTATGTCTTCAACCCTGACCACTATATTGGCATATTCATTGCTAACACAACACTATTATATAAATGTCAGTGTACTATTAGATAATGTCAGTGTACTATTTCCCTTGATGGATAATATCACAATGAAGATATCAACACCTTGTTGAAAAGTACAGATGACGACAGATAATATTGGTTCAAGTTGACTTTTGTTTCGCTATTATGTCTTAAAATGGCATTTGCATACTATCTAATATTAAAGGACTGTTGAGGTTGGTTTGGTATATGATGCTTAACGCCACTTTCGACAATATTTTAGTTATATCAGTTTTATTGGGGTGGGAAACCGGAATACCCGGAGAAAACCACCGACCTGTCGCAAGTCATGGACAATCTATTGCATAATGTTGTATCGAGTACATCTGGTCATGAACAGGATTCGAACTCACAACTTTAGTGGTGATAGGCACTGATTTCACATGTAGTTGTAAATCCAAATAGCAAACGATCACGACCACCACGGCCCCCGGATCGTTGAGCACATTGGCCTTCTTTAATATAACTAATATTATACATATTACAAATTATGTGCCTTGAAGATTATATATATTATGTATAATGCTACACGATTAGAGCATTCTCTATTTTATTCCTTTAGGGGCGCTGTGACAGTGGTCGTATGATAGCCTGGTTTACAATAAACCATACTACCAATGTCTACTATCACTTACGTTATGAATGGTTTCACAACACATGGCTTTGTTCAGTAGATACAACATTACCTAATACAATTTGTCAATCATTTGCAGTAGGTCAGAGGTTTATGCGGGAAATCCAGTTTCCTCCAACATTAAGCAATATACATATACCTGAAATATTGTTTTAAAGTAGCGTTAAACACCAATGATAACAGTGGCGTTAAGCACCAAATGTTAACTAAAACTCACATACCTTTATGAGTAGTTTCGTTCAGCAGTTGTACTCTATTGTCCAGTATCCTGACAGCATTTTCCAGTTCCATGATTCTATCATCTTGTGTTTTTTCAGTGATGTTAGATATAGATTTAGAACTAACTGACAGTAACGTTATTGTCAACATCCAAAATATATACAAAATGTGTGTCTTAGACATCCTTCTATAAGCTATCCTTTGTATTTTATGAATTGCAACAAGATAGCTAGCGAGATATCGTGACGAGGTTGTCATAGAAACATATTTTTGTCATATTTTTATGAGGTAACCATCAATGTAAATTTATAGAAATGGGCCATAGAGACACAAGTTTGGCATGTCATTTCTCGATATCTTCACAGTCAGCCCCGGACATGTTACCACATCTGATGAAACAACAAGGTAATTGACTATGACATCAGAGATGAAAATTGTATAGCTAATTGTTACAATTAAAGTTTAGACAAAATATGGGCGAAATATTTGTAATTTTAGTTGGATTTGGCATTAAATGGACACGCAAATGAGACCTCAAAACAATACGCTACTGGTATACATTTTGTTTCTAAATATTCCACATCTTCTTTCAATTCCATTTGACATTAATGCAGAATACACAAATATAAATTTAGCTTTCGGTGAGAGAAAACATACTTAGTTCGAAAACATAGATTATCGGATGGGTCCGAGTGGCTCAATACGTTAGGTAGTTGGATTACCTAACAACTCATACAAGCCTATCACCAATACGGCGTGGGTTCGCATCCGGATTTGCAAATTACAAAAAAGTGTGCACTCGACTCGCAACCGCAAGTGATAAAGATTACCAGTTGCTTGCCCATGGTCGGTGGTTCTCTTCGGGTACTCTGGCTTCTTCCACCACTAAAACTGGTCGCCATGGTATAGCTAAAATATTGCTGAAAGTGGCGTTAAACACCAAAAAGCAAATCAAATTATCGGAATACGTGTAATTAATGTGTCATAATAAAAATGCTTAAGTGTTTGATCAGCAACATCTTGGGGTGGCATTCCAATGTGTATAATCTGTGCACCCCTTCTTTTTTATAATGGTTTCGATATGTTACTGATTTCGTATTTAACAAAACTAGTTATAGTAATCATTTACCCTTAATATTTACCCAAGTCGAAATTAAACATACTACCTATTCCTTAAGATTCGCTCTGTACATACAAATGGAAAACGAGGAATTCATATTTGATAACCTACTGAGTTCAATTTAGCAATTGTGCATTTTTGTAATTGAATGCCAACATTCTGCTCCTCTTCCTGCAGACTATATACACGTGTTTTTCCCCAGTTGGTAAGTTATTCTGAAGTCTGTTCTGAAAGAGGAAGAGTGAATATCCATCTAGAATACGAATCGGTTATCTCTTATGAAATAGTAGCAATTTGTTCTTGTTATCTTATGTATGCAACATATTCTGATACGTATCGTCATCAAACCACACTGGATACTGGTGATTTTTCAGATGGTCTACCACACAATGCGTCCCGTCGTGGAGAATAGGGGCGCATCCTCTACGAATGGTCGTCTATAGGGAAATAGGGAAAGCCTGACTGTTGAACATAGTGGGTAACATGTAGATTTCGAAAAAGAGTAAGCGCATTGTGGCCGCTACAATAGCGGTGCCACATGTTAAACAGGAAATACCTACGTACCCTCCCGCGCACCTGCCTTCACATCCAGTTTTCAGTAGGGTTCCTGTTGCTCAATCGTAGGGTGTCTGTGTGATGTTTTGTGGTTCACTGTTTGTCCTTTTGTTTTTTGTTTTTCTTTTCTATTGGCCACTGCATTGTATGTCCTTCTTCGATTTACGGATTCTGATTACTCGTTGGTATCTTCAAGCATTTCTTGTTCGTCACTAACCAACTCCCCATATGTTTACAGTGGTAGTCTCCCCTCATTACCATACTGATTTCTGGATTGTCGAGCTTGATTCGTCCCCTGAATATAGCTGATATGTTGCTTCCGTGACGTTGGGCAGGCCTCTAATCACATATAAAGTGTTATTATGCAAGAAAATCAAGAGTTTAAGTGCTTAGGACTGTTATTGTTTATTATATATATTTATTATTGAAATTTACAGTTCCTAAATAATGTAATTATTTTCAAAACTGAAATTCTTTTCTCATGTCACTGTCGAAACACATACTACTGGACAGATGATCTCACTGAGGACTAAGAATCCACCATCGGAGGTATCATGAAGAGAACATGTGTGACGTTTGATTTGCAAGAGTTGCTGTTTTGACAAATAAGAATCGCACAACTTAAACGAAGTCTCCAGCGAAAACCAAAGTACACAACAATATAACAAGAATCAAATCTTTTTGAATGACAATATCACCAATAAAAATACCATTTTGTAATGAAAGGGCTGGGGTTATAGAGCTTAAAGTCTCTTTCAACAATATTTCAGTTATATCCTGGCGATTCATGGTAATGAAAACAGTGCTACAAATTTAGTTATAGATAATTTTATATGTTAGGGTTGGCATTTTACTCTGATGTGGAAAACATTTCCAACTCTGCATCATTTCAGTAAGAGGGTAGGTCTTGGCCTATAAAACTAGTTTTACTCCACAACTTGTTATTGAAGTGCCTGTATCAAGCCATGTGGGTCAGAGTTCATCGTTTCAGTAAGAGTGGAGATTTGGGCCGACAGTGTGAAATCATTGTATTGTCCACCATCAGTTCTGTCATTACATAATTAGCATTAACGGTGCAGACTGTCCAAGCAAATAAATAAATTCCTGTCTTTGGGGCTATGAATATTCCATCAATATTGTTATAATGGCCTCCAATGTTCATAACTACTCTTTCAAAAACCAATATGGACTTTTTCTCAAGAGTAAATGAATACTCCTGATCTCTAGTTGTAGCATAGAACATGACTGGTTCAGAATTAGACAAATCTGTAATATAAAACTTTCATTTCAATACATGAATGAATTGCTGAGGACAACCAGCAGCCTCGGTGTAATTATCTCCTTTTTAACACACAAATACATGACTGATCACTTGAACCGTAGTATACAAATACATGACTGATCACTTGAACCGTAGTATACAAATACATGACTGATCACTTGAACAGTAGTATACAAAAACATGACTGATCACTTGAACCGTAGTATACAAAAACATGACTGATCACTTGAACCGTAGTATACAAATACATGACTGATCACTTGAACTGTAGTATAAAAATACATGACTGATCACTTGAACCGTAGTATACAAATACATGACTGATCACTTGAACCGTAGTATACACATACATGACTGATCACTTGAACTGTAGTATGCAAATACATGACTGATCACTTGACCCATAGTATGCAAATATATGACCGCTCACTTGAACCGTAGTATACAAATACATGACTGATCACTTGAACCGTAGTATAAAAATACATGACTGATCACTTAAACCGTACTATACAAATACATGAGTGATCACTGGAACCGTAGTATGCAAATACATGACTGATCACTTGAACTGTAGTATACAAATACATGACTGATCATTTGAACCGTAGTACACAAATACATGACTGATCACTTGAACCGTAGTATACAAATACATGACTGATCACTTGAACTGTAGTATCCAAATACATGACTGATCATTTGAACCGTAGTATACACATACATGACTGATCCCTTGAACTGTAGTATGCAAATACATGACTGATCACTTGACCCATAGTATACAAATATATGACCGCTCACTTGAACCGTAGTATACAAATACATGACTGCTCACTTGAACCGTAGTATGCAAATACATCACTGACCTCTTGAACAGTAGTATAAAGAGACATTAATGATCACTTGAACGTAGTATACAAATGCATGATTGATAGTTTGAACCATAGTATACAAATACATGACTGATCACCTGACCCATAGTATACAAATATATGACTGCCCACTTGAGCAGTAGTATACAAAAACATGACTGATCACTTGAATAGTAGTATAAAAATACATGACTGATCAATTAAGCCGTAGTATGCAAATACATGACTGCTCACTTGAACAGAAGTATGCAAATACATGACCGCTCATTTGAACCGTTGTATACAAATACATGACTGATCACTTGAACCGTAGTATACAAATACATGACTGATCACTTGAACTGTAGCATACAAATACATGACTGATCACTTGAACAGTAGTATGAAAATACACGACTGATCACTTGAGCCATAGAATACAAATATATCACCGCTCACTTGTACTGCAGTATGCAAATACAGGACTGATCACTTGAAACGTAGTATACAAATACATGACTGATCACTTGAACCGTAGTATACAAATACATGACCGCTCACTTGAACCGTAGTATAGAAATACATGACTGATCACTTGAAGCGTAGTAAACAAATACATGACCGCTCACTTGAAACCGTAGTATACAAATACATGACCGCTTACTTGAACCATAATATACAAATGCATGGTTGTTCACTTCATTCGTAGTATGCAAATACATGACCGCTCACGTGATCCGTAGTATACAAATACATGTCTGCTCACTGGAACCCTAGTATACAAATACATGACCGCTCACTTGAACCGTAGTATGCAAACACATAAAAGCTTACTTGAGCGGTACTATGCAAATACATGACCTCTCACTTGAACCGTAGTATGCAAATACATGACCGCTCACTTGAACCGTAGTATGCAAGTACACGACCGCCCACTTGAACCGTAGTATACAAATACATGACCGCTCACTTGAACCGTAGTATGCAAATACATGACCGCTCACTTGAACCGTTGTATACAAATACATGTCTGCTCACTTGAACCATAGTATACAAATACATGACCGATCACTTGAACCATACAATACAAATACATGACTGATCACTTGAACCGTAGTATGCAAATGTTTGTTAGCTTGGAACATGTGGTAACTATAAAGACCGTTTCTCTTGGAAGATGTGTTAACTATAAAGACTGTCTCTATTAGAACATGTGGTAACAACGAAGACTTTTCCACTGAAACATGTGGTAATTATAAAGACTGTTTCTATTGGAACATGTGGTAACTATAAAGACGGGTTCTACTGGAACATGTGGTAGCTGTACAGACTGTGTCTATTGGAACATGTGGTAACTGTAAAGACTGTGTCTATTGGAACATGTGGTAACTATAAACACTGTTTCAATTGGAACATGTGGTAGCTGTAAAGATTGTGTCTATTGGAACATGTAGTAACTATGAAGACTGGTTCTACTGGAACATGTGGTAGCTGTAAAGACTGTGTATATTGGAACATGTGGTAACTATGAAGACTGTTTATATTGGAATATTTGGTAACTATGAACACTGTTTATATTGGAACATGTGGTAACTATTAACACTGTTTGTATTGGAACATGTGGTAACCATAAACACTGTTTCTATTTGAACATGTGGTAACTATTAAGACTGTTTCTATTGGAACATGTGGTAACTATAAAGACTGTTTCTATTGGAACATGTTGTAGCTATAAAGACTGTTTCTATTGGAACATGTGGTAACCATAAACACTGTTTCTATTTGAACATGTGGTAACTATTAAGACTGTTTCTATTGGAACATGTGGTAACTATAAAGACTGTTTCTATTGGAACATGTGGTAACCGTAAACACTGTTTCTATTTGAACATGTGGTAACTATTAAGACTGTTTCTATTGGAACATGTGGTAACCATAAACACTGTTTCTATTTGAACATGTGGTAACTATTAAGACTGTTTCTATTGGAACATGTGGTAACTATGAAGACTGTTTCTATTGGAACATGTGGTAGATGTAAAGACTGTGTCTATTGGAACATGTGGTAACTATTAAGACTGGTTCTACTGGAACATGTGGTAGCTGTAAAGACTGTGTCTATTGGAACATGTGGTAACTATAAAGACTGTTTCTATTGGAACATGTGGTAACTATAAAAATTGTTTCTATTGGAACATGTGGTAACTATAAAGACGGGTTCTACTGGAACATGTGGTAGCTGTAAAGACTGTGTCCATTGGAACATGTGGTAACTATGAAGACTGTTTATATTGGAATATTTGGTAACTATGAACACTGTTTCTATTTGAACATGTGGTAACTATTAAGACTGTTTCTATTGGAACATGTGGTAACTATAAAGACTGTTTCTATTGGAACATGTGGTAGCTATAAAGACTGTTTCTATTGGAACATGTGGTATCAACGAAGACTGTTTCCACTGAAACATGTGGTAACTATAAAGACTCTTTCTATTGGAACATGTGGTAACTATAAAGACTGGTTCTACTGGAACATGTGGTAGCTGTAAAGACTGTGTCTATTGGAACATGTGGTAACTATAAAGACTGTTTCTATTGGAACATGTGGTAACTATAAAGACTGTTTCTATTGGAACATGTGGTAGCTGTAAAGACTGTGTCCATTGGAACATCTGGTAACTATGAAGACTGTTTATATTGGAATATTTGGTAACTATGAACACTGTTTATATTGGAACATGTGGTAACTATAAACACTGTTTGTATTGGAACATGTGGTAACCATAAACACTGTTTCTATTTGAACATGTGGTAGCTATTAAGACTGTTTCTATTGGAACATGTGGTAACTATAAAGACTGTTTCTATTGGAACATGTGGTAACCATAAACACTGTTTCTATTTGAACATGTGGTAACTATTAAGATTGTTTCTATTGGAACATGTGGTAACAACAAACACTGTTTCTATTTGAACATGTGGTAACTATTAAGACTGTTTCTATTGGAACATGTGGTAACCATAAACACTGTTTCTATTTGAACATGTGGTAACTATTAAGACTGTTTCTATTGGAACATGTGGTAACTATAAAGACTGTTTCTATTGGAACATGTGGTAGCTGTAAAGACTGTGTCTATTGGAACATGTGGTAACTATTAAGACTGGTTCTACTGGAACATGTGGTAGCTGTAAAGACTGTGTCTATTGGAACATGTGGTAACTATAAAGACTGTTTCTATTGGAACATGTGGTAACTATAAAAACTGTTTCTATTGTAACATGTGGTAACTATAAAGACGGGTTCTACTGGAACATGTGGTAGCTGTAAAGACTGTGTCCATTGGAACATGTGGTAACTATGAAGACTGTTTATATTGGAATATGTGGTAACTATGAACACTGTTTATATTGGAACATGCGGTAACTATAAACGCTGTTTCTATTGGAACATGTGGTAACCATAAACACTGTTTCTATTTGAACATGTGGTAACTATTAAGACTGTTTCTATTGGAACATGTGGTAACTATAAAGACTGTTTCTATTGGAACATGTGGTAACTATAAAGACTGTTTCTATTGGAACAGGTGGTAACAACGAAGACTGTTTCCACTGAAACATGTGGTAACTATAAAGACTCTTTCTATTGGAACATGTGGTAACTATGAAAACTGTTTCTATTGGAACATGTGGTAACTATGAAGACTGTTTCTATTGGAACATGTGGTAACTATAAAGACTGTTTCTATTGGAACATGTGGTAACTATAAAGACCGTTTCTATTGGAACATGTGGTAACTATAAAGACGGGTTCTACTGGAACATGTGGTAGCTGTAAAGACTGTGTCCATTGGAACATGTGGTAACTATGAAGACTGTTTATATTGGAATATTTGGTAACTATGAACACTGTTTCTATTTGAACATGTGGTAACTATTAAGACTGTTTCTATTGGAACATGTGGTAACTATAAAGACTGTTTCTATTGGAACATATGGTAGCTATAAAGACTGTTTCTATTGGAACATGTGGTAACAACGAAGACTGTTTCCACTGAAACATGTGGTAACTATAAAGACTCTTTCTATTGGAACATGTGGTAACTATAAAGACTGGTTCTACTGGAACATGTGGTAGCTGTAAAGACTGTGTCTATTGGAACATGTGGTAACTATAAAGACTGTTTCTAAGGGAACATGTGGTAACTATAAAGACTGTTTCTATTGGAACATGTGGTAACTATAAAGACTGTTTCTATTGGAACATGTGGTAACTATAAAGACGGGTTCTACTGGGACATGTGGTAGCTGTAAAGACTGTGTCCATTGGAACATGTGGTAACTATGAAGACTGTTTATATTGGAATATTTGGTAACTATGAACACTGTTTATCTTGGAACATGTGGTAACTATAAACACTGTTTGTATTGGAACATGTGGTAACCATAAACACTGTTTCTATTTGAACATGTGGTAACTATTAAGACTGTTTCTATTGGAACATGTGGTAACTATCAAGACTGTTTCTATTGGAACATGTGGTAGCTATAAAGACTGTTTCTATTGGAACATGTGGTAACAACGATGACTGTTTCCACTGAAATATGTGGTAACTATAAAGACTCTTTCTATTGGAACATGTGGTAACTATAAAGACTGGTTCTACTGGAACAAGTGGTAGCTGTAAAGACTCTGTCTATTGGAACATGTGGTAACTATAAAGACTGTTTCTATGGGAACATGCGGTAACTTTAAAGACTGTGTCTATTGGAACATGTGGTAACTATGAAAACTTTTTCTATTGGAACATGTGGTAGCTGTAAAGACTTTGTCTATTGGAACATGTGGTAACTATAAAGACTGGTTCTACTGGAACATGTGGTAGCTGTAAAGACTGTTTCTATTGGAACATGTGGTAACTATAAAGACGGGTTCTACTGGAACATGTGGTAGCTATAAAGACTGTGTCCATTGGAACATGTGGTAACTATGAAGACTGTTTATATTGGAATATTTGGTAACTATGAACACTGTTTATATTGGAACATGTGGTAACTATAAACACTGTTTGTATTGGAACATGTGGTAACTATTAAGACTGTTTCTATTGGAACATGTGGTAACTATGAAGACTGTTTCTATTGGAACATGTTGTAGCTATAAAGACTGTTTCTATTGGAACATGTGGTAACTATAAAGAATGTTTCTATTGGAACATGTGGTAACAACGAAGACTGTTTCCACTGAAACATGTGGTAACTATAAAGACTCTTTCTATTGGAACATGTGGTAACTATAAAGACGGGTTCTACTGGAACATGTGGTAGCTGTAAAGACTGTGTCTATTGGAACATGTGGTAACTGTAAAGACTGTGTCTATTGGAACATGTGGTAACTATAAACACTGTTCAATTGGAACATGTGGTAGCTGTAAAGATTGTGTCTATTGGAACATGTGGTAACTATGAAGACTGGTTCTACTGGAACATGTGGTAGCTGTAAAGACTGTGTATATTGGAACATGTGGTAACTATGAAGACTGTTTCTATTGGAACATGTGGTAGCTGTAAAGACTGTGTCTATTGGAACATGTGGTAACTATAAAGCCTGGTTCTACTTGAACATGTGGTAGCTGTAAAGACTGTGTCTATTGGAACATGTGGTAACTATTAAGACGGGTTCTACTGGAACATGTGGTAGCTGTAAAGACTGTGTCTATTGGAACATGTGGTAACTATAAAGACTGTTTCTATTGGAACATGTGGTAACTATAAAGGCCGTTTCTATTGGAACATGTGGTAACTATAAAGACGGCTTCTACTGGAACATGTGGTAGCTGTAAAGACTGTGTCCATTGGAACATGTGGTAACTATGAAGACTGTTTATATTGGAATATTTGGTAACTATGAACACTGTTTATATTGGAACATGTGGTAACTATAAACACTGTTTGTATTGCAACATGTGGTAACCATAAACACTGTTTCTATTTGAACATGTGGTAACTATTAAGACTGTTTCTATTGGAACATGTGGTAACTATAAAGACTGTTTCTATTGGAACATGTTGTAGCTATAAAGACTGTTTCTATTGGAACAATTTTAACCTTTTCTACATTTAATAATAATTGATCGTGAAGATCACATATGCTAATAATTGGTGTTCACTCTAACCTGCAACTATCACATGGACCTGGGGGGAAATATACCCCCTTCGCTTTTCCCATATGGCTGCAAAGCAAGTAAATTTATATAGATAAATGATCGAAGGAAGGAAACATGACCACATTTCGATTTGTATGTGTTTCATTCTTAAAATATAGATGGGATATCCTAAGCGGACCCTCTAAAAAATCGAGCTAACATTCATTAAATATTTATCTTTTCTTAAAATCAACTGTTTTGATAGAGAGAAATATATATCATAGTACAGTACATATAAACTAAACATAATAGCTGATAAAGTGAAAAGCAAAAATTAAAATACCACACTGTCCAAATAGTTCAAAATCTAATAGAAAAATACCACACTGTCGGAAATAGTTCCAAAATCCAATAGAAAAATCGCAGGAAGAGACAAAGGCGATACCCTTAGCACACACAAATACATGACCGCTCACTTGAACCGTAGTATACAAAAACATGACTGACCACTTGAGCAGTAGTATAACAATACATGACTGATCACTTGAACCGTACTATGCAAATACATGAGTGATCACTTGAACCGTAGTATGCAAATACATGACTGATCACTTGAACTGTAGTATGCAAATACATGACTGATCATTTGAACCGTAGTATACACATACATGATTGATCACTTGAACTGTAGTATGCAAATACATGACCGCTCATTTGAACCGTAGTACACACATACATGACTGATCACTTGAACCGTAGTATACAAATACATGACTGATCACTTGAACTGTAGTATCCAAATACATGACTGATCATTTGAACCGTAGTATACACATACATGACTGATCACTTGAACTGTAGTATGCAAATACATGACTGATCACTTGACCCATAGTATACAAATATATGACCGCTCATTTGAACCGAAGTATACAAATACATGACCGCTCACTTGAATCGTAGTATGCAAATACATCACTGATCACTTGAACAGTAGTATAAAGAGACATTAATGATCACTTGAACCGTAGTATACAAATGCATGATTGATAGTTTGAACCATAGTATACAAATACATGACTGATCACCTGACCCATAGTATACAAATATATGACTGCCCACTTGAGCAGTAGTATACAAAAACATGACTGATCACTTGAATAGTAGTATAAAAATACATGACTGATCAATTAAGCCGTAGTATGCAAATACATGACTGCTCACTAGAACAGAAGTATGCAAATACATGACCGCTCATTTGAACCGTACTATACAAATACATGACTGATCACTTGAACGTAGTATACAAATACATGACTGATCACTTGAACTGTAGCATACAAATACATGACTGATCACTTGAAAGTAGTATGAAAATACACGACTGATCACTTGACCCATAGAATACAAATATATCACCGCTCACTTGAATTGCAGTATGCAAATACAGGACTGATCACTTGAAACGTAGTATACAAATACATGACTGATCACTTGAACCGTAATATACAAATACATGACCGCTCACTTGAACCGTAGTATAGAAATACATGACTGATCACTTGAAGCGTAGTAAACAAATACATGACCGCTCACTTGAAACCGTAGTATACAAATACATGACCGCTTACTTGAACCATAATATACAAATGCATGGTTGTTCACTTCATTCGTAGTATGCAAATACATGACCGCTCACTTGAATCGTAGTATGCAAATACATGACCGCTCACGTGATCCGTAGTATACAAATACATGTCTGCTCACTGGAACCCTAGTATACAAATACATGACCGCTCACTCGAACCGTAGTATGCAAACACATAACAGCTTACTTGAGCGGTACTATGCAAATACATGACCGCTCACTTGAACCGTAGTATGCAAATACATGACCGCTCACTTGAACCGTAGTATACAAGTACACGACCGCCCACTTGAACCGTAGTATACAAATACATGACAGCTCACTTGAACCATAATAAAAAATGCATGACTGCTCACTTGAACCGTAGTATACAAATACATGACCGCTCACTTGAACCGTAGTATGCAAATACATGACCGCTCACTTTAACCGTTGTATACAAATACATGTCTGCTCACTTGAACCGTAGTATACAAATACATGACCGATCACTTGAACCATACAATACAAATATTTGAATGATCACTTCAAACGTAGTATGCAAATGTTTGTTAGCTTGGAACATGTGGTAACTATTAAGACCGTTTCTCTTGGAAGATGTGTTAACTATAAAGACTGTTTCTATCGGAACATGTGGTAGCTATAAAGACAGTTTCTATTGGAACATGTGGTGACTACCAAGACTGTTTCTATTGGAATATGTGGTAACTACCTAGACTGTTTCTATTGGAACATGTGGTAACTATAAAGACTCTCTCTATTAGAACATGTGGTAACAACGAAGACTTTTCCACTGAAACATGTGCTAATTATAAAGACTGTTTCTATTGGAACATGTGGTAACTATAAAGACGGGTTCTACTGGAACATGTGGTAGCTGTAAAGACTGTGTCTATTGGAACATGTGGTAACTGTAAAGACTGTGTCTATTGGAACATGTGGTAACTATAAACACTGTTTCAATTGGAACATGTGGTAGCTGTAAAGATTGTGTCTATTGGAACATGTGGTAACTATAAAGACTGGTTCTATTGGAACATGTGGTAACTATAAAGACGGATTATACTGGAACATGTGGTAGCTGTAAAGACTGTGTCCATTGGAACATGTGGTAACTATGAAGACTGTTTATATTGGAATATTTGGTAACTATGAACACTGTTTATATTGGAACATGTGGTAACTATAAACACTGTTTGCATTGGAACATGTGGTAACCATAAACACTGTTTCTATTTGAACATGTGGTAACTATAAAGACTGTTTCTATGAAGGTTATTCCAGAAACGCGTCGTACGCACTAAATTAGATATCTACGTTTTTATTACATTGGATAATGTCAGTGTACTATTTCCCTTTATGGATAATATCACAATGAAGATATCAACACCTTGTTGGAAAGTTCAAATGACAACAGATGTTATTGGTTCAAGTTTACTATTGTTGCGCTATTATGTCTTAAGATAGCCTTGCATACTATCTAATATTAAAGGATTGTTGAGATTGGTTTGGTTTATGATGCTTAACGCCACTTTCGACAATATTTCAGCTATATCAGTTTTTATTTGTGGAGAAAACCGGAATACCCGGAGAAAACCACCGACCTGTCGCAAGTCACTGACAAACTATTGCATAATGTTGTATCGAGTACACCTCGCCATGAACAGGGTTCGAACTCACAACTTAAGTGGATATAGGCACTGATTTCACATGCAGTTGTAAATACAACTACCAAACGATCACGACCACGGCGGCCCCCGGATTATCGAGCACATGGCCTTTCCTTAATATAGCTAATATTATACAAATGACAAATTCCGTGCCTTGAAAATTAGATATATTATGTACAGAACATTCTTTATTCTACTCCTTTGGTGAATGTGTGACCGAGGTCGTATGATAGCTTTGCTTACGTTATGAGAGGTTTCCAACACATGACTTTTTGCAGTAGATACAGCATTACACAATAAAATTTGTCAATGATTTTCAGCAGGTCAGTAGTTTTATCGCGAACTCCAGTTTCCTCCAGCTTTAAGCGATATACCTGAAATATTGTTTTACAGTGGCGTTAAGCACCAAATGATAAAACAAACTCACATACCTTTATGAGTAGTTTCGTTCAGCAGTTGTACTCTATTGTCCAGTATCCTGACAGCATTTTCCAGCTCCATGATTCTATCATCTTGTGTTTTTTCAGTGATGTTCGATATAGATTTAGAACTAACTGACAGTGACGTTATTGTCAACATCCAAAATGTATACACAATGTGTGTCTTAAACATCCTTCTATGAGCTATCCTTTGTATTTTATAAATTGCAACAAGTTAGCTAGCGAGATATCGCGACGAGATTGGCATAGAAACGTGATTTTTAGCATATGTTGGGATTTTGACTTTAGAAATGAACCATATGGATGAGTCTTTTCTTTCTTTCTTTCTTTCATTTTTGTTTTTGCTTTGGCATTCATTTCTTGATTTATATACTAGTCAACAAAAGAAACGATACAGAGATTTTTTTAAATACATTTTTATGTTAAAACCAAAACAATTGTTTATTATCATTTACGTCAATGCTTGTGTGAAACGCGTTGATCCTCACAAAACAAACAATAACATCATGTTCCGTAACGGAAAAATTCCGGAAAGTCAATTTTCCGTCCCATCATCGAGTTTGAGATGATCGAATTAGGTATTCAAAAAATTAGGTTATTAATTGTGCTGTCAACAAAGGTAAACAATTTGCCATTCTGACAATTAAATGACCGTGAACGAGAAGTGGGTATGGTTCAGGCTGGAATGACTCACCAGGCCGTTGCAGACCACTTTAACGTGTCTAGAATAACCATTTCAAGACTAATGATTGATCTTCGACAAACAGGTGGGACGAATGACAGACATCGTAACGGCAGGTCACGTGTGATGTCAGAACGTCAAGACAGACATGTATGTCTCATTCACCTCATTCACCTGCTAAACCGTATGATAACGGCTGAGGACACTGCCCGTAGAACAGACTGTTTACAGAAGATTACGTGAATGTGGACTCCGAGCTAGGCGTCCGGTGGTAGGACGAATCCTTAAGCAAAACCATATGACCGCGAGACTAGCCTGGCCTCGTGCACGCCATAGTTGGAGGCTTCACATCTGGCAACACATCCCTTTTAGTGATGAATCCCGATTTTCACTTCGCTTTAGCGATGGAGGTTATCGTGTGTACCGCAGGCGTGGGGATTGTTTTACGGACCGGTGAGTGTATGAGTCCGACCGTTGTGGAGTCGGAAGTGTTAAGGTCTGTGCTGGAATTTGCCATGATGATCGCACTCAGTTCAAAATTGTTCATGGAACATTGAATGCCGTAAAATACAGATACAATATTCTTGATCCTATCATTCTGCCCTTTCTGCTACAGCGAAACTTTTATCACGTCTTTCGATATGACAATGCCAGATGTCACGTGGCTCGTGTTTATCAAGACTTTCTGAACCAGAATTAGATCTGGTAGACGTGTTTGTCACCGTCAAAATCCACCCGAAACGCTACAGGAGCTGCATGATGCACTTGTGCACAAGTAAAGCAACCTTCCATAAGCCTTTATCCAACGATTGATTGGTTCTATGTGTCGGAGATGCGAAGCTGTCGTTGCTGCAAGAGGTGGTCACACACCTTACTGAACTCCGCAAACCTCCATTCGCCATGACAGTTTCTGTCTGTCAATGATTTGTTCTGATAATGATGTTGATAAATTTTTTTGATATTGCCTTATTTGCTATGCCCATATGAATCTAAATTATACAATTTTTGTCGATTTTTGTTCTCTATGTAAAAAATATTGTATCGTTTCTTTTGTTGACTAGTATATATGATAGCAATCAGCCCTGGAAATTTAACCACGTATATTTTGCATATTTTGATGAGATATTTTGATTTCAGAAATGAACCATGGACGCAATGTGTTTGCATTTCGTTTCTTAATTTATATAAAGAAATCAGACCTGGAAATTTAACTACGTCTTACGAAACAACGGTAATTGACCATCACTTCAAAGATGAAAACATCTTTACTTTAGTTATATTTAAACGTCATACAATACATTTGTTATCACTATCATCACATCATGGTATTTGAAGATGATAAAAATAAGGAAATTCGGTAAACATGTGAAGGAGCGGCAGTGTTATTGTATGCAAACAAATTCATTTATCAGTTTGTTGCTAACTAATAAAATTTGTAAATGTAATCCCCCAACAAGAGGTCATCCCAGTCAGGGATGTCCTTGACTCACTTTTCGTAAAAAAAAAGAGAAGTTATTGTACCGTCTGCCAATAAAAATTCGGTGAGTAATTACTATTTCTCGGGGTGTCATAGACCACTGCAGACTTTTAGTGCAGTGTATAATACCAAATGCTATCGTTGTTATTCCTAATTGGTATGATGGTCAGTGTGCTTGACTCGAATGTGGTAGATGTAAAATTCCCAACGACAAAGTTCTTCCCCATTTAGGGTTTAAGTCAAAGCTCTTTAAACTATATAAGTGCATGGTGGGGATTCCGCATCTCAAGTCTACAGCAGGGTATCAAAAGTCAACTGTGATATTAGGAGAGGTTCTATTAATATCTCCTATAAAGTTCCGACGGCAAAGTTTTTGCCCACCTGTGTTTAAATGAAAGGTCTAGGTACGCTTAGGAATACTCACGTGTTTTGTGGTCTACCTGGTCGGGTACATGGCGGAAAATTTAGACATTCGAGAGCTTACAACGGGTAACTAATTTGGATTTGTAACTAGATTAAATCGACGGGTGCCACTAGTAGAGTAGGAACGGATTTTAGTGCGGTTCGTGTTACTCAATCTTTAGTTTCATATGTATGTTTTGTAGATAGTTGTTTGTCCTTTTGTACTTTTTCTTTTGGCCACAATGTGTTGTCTGTTCGTCTATTTACGGATTCTGATTACCTTTTCTAATGTTCTGTAGTTACATTTGCTAGATTTATGAGATGTCTCCATATGAACAGGAACCATAGGACTTTATTTTGTTTGACAAAGGAGTTGTCAAATCCAAATTATTCGCCGGTTGACATGAAAGTAAATCATTTGTTTAATATGTGTTTATTACAGTTGGCCGAGTGTTTTGTAAACTCGCCATTCCATAAATATTTGTGTCTTCGTTAATTACTCCAGTAAAGAAAAGAAATAGTTTATGTTCAGGTAAACATGTGAAATAGAACATAAAAGGTGTTGCCCGGATCTTTTACTCATCTAAGTGCCTGTGTGATATTCAGCACCCCAAGTCCAAAGTAATGTATTAACTTTGGTATTGTGGGAATGTGTTAAACATGCATTTATAGTAATATATTTGTTATTGGTCGCTAGAAATCTTTCAAAGTACATTTTATTCTTATTAGTTTTTTGTTTTTGTTTTTATTTTGAGACATATCGCCTTGTTGGTTGCTAGCTGGAGCCTTGAATGCGAAATTTGACTTCTATTTCTGATTTCTAACTAGTGGCTTGGTTATTTATTGTCATTTATACTTTTTACAGAACGTGGCCAAAAGCGAAGATAATTTTCCAGACGTCTTTGCGCTCCCAGATTCGTTGTCAATGTTTGGTTGCGAAATTCTCAGTTATTGAATTAGAGTTATCTCTCTTTTTATACAAAATGAACGTATTGACCTAATAGATGACGTCAAAAGTTCACCGGAAATTATGTGTGGTCTGCATTGTTAAAATTTTGACCTCAAAACGTGTTTAACTGCTTTGTTTGAGAAGAATTGAATTGCTGCTTTGCACAAAGCAGGACTAAAAACTACCGACAATAGTAAGGGAAACGGAAAACCTGTTACCAACAATATATGGTGTTTTAAGAAGTTTCATACAACGTGGAACTGTGGAAAACGAGGAGAGATCGGGCATGAAATCTTTGTTGACACCGCGGGACACTCGAGAACCTACTGGGGTTGTAAAAGTTGACAAAACGTCCACGCAAGGAAGCTACTTTTATTTTCTATGAGCATAGGGATCAACCTGAATCTGATCAAACTGTTCAAAGAAAAGTGTAAGAAACAAAATATCACAAGTGTGTTGTAAAAATAAGCATCAGATTTCGCAATTACAATGTCAAAAACCGCTGGCATGGTGTAAATTAAACACACAAAACTGTAAATATGGGTGATAACAAAATTACCGAACTCCGAACAATCTTCCAAAGGGAAAGTCAAAACTCATAAGTATATAAACAGACAAAATCAGTCAACAATCGGAAAACTGTGAAAACCGTAATGAAAAGGCATTTCCAAAGAAATGATTTCTGGAAGATGGTGATTTATAGTGATGAATGCAAGGTAGAATTGGGAATGGACAATCGTGTACTTATTTGGCGACAGTCCAGGAAAGAATGGACTCCACCATGCTTGAATCCAGGTCGTGGTTGTCGTGTAAGTTTGGTGATCTGGATCTAAATATCCCATGAAGGTGTAGGAACTTTGACAGTTGTTGACGGTAATTAAGGGTAATAGCAAAATTACCGAACTCCGAACAATCTTACAAAGGGAAAGTCAAAACTCATAAGTTTATAAACAGACAAAATCAGTCAACAACCGGAAAACTGTGAAAATATTAATATTAATGCAAACAATTTATTGAAGTCATTGATAACCTTGTTTGGCAAGTTATTGCACGTCATTCCCAGATGATAATGTGTGTTCCAAGATGATAATGTCGCCGTACACAGGGCACAGGTAGTGAAGGAGTATGTGGGAGAAAGTGATTAACATGGAATGGAATAGCCAGCCCAGAGCCCTGATCTGAATATTATAGAGAATGTGTGGCATAAAATCAAACATGAACTACAGAAACATGTTCAAAACATCACCTCACGTCAGTTGTTGGAAACTGCTATTCGCAACATATGGACTGAAATACCCATTGATTATATTCGGGACCTTTATAAATCAATTCCAAGCATCTGAAACAAGTAATTATTATAGATTATTATATGGCATTTTTCATATCACATGTCATATCAACCCAAGACGCCCATATTAGCCCCAGGACCGAAGGCCAGACGGCTAATATGGCTCGATGGTGGATGTGATATGAAAAATGCCATATCATAATCTATTTATCATATACTTCAACGCGTTTTTCTTAATATTTGTGAGAGCTGATCGTATTCAGTAATCATAGCTTGATATGGGATATGTCTATGATGCAATAATGTCATATTATATCTACGTTTTTATTATATGTATTTAGAGACATAATCCTTATACAGTTACACTTATACAACAACACAAGATGATTGTATCTTTGATTCATAAATGAGTGTCATCATTCGTTGCATACTGAACATTTTCCATGTTTTCTTCGTTATCCATTTTGATAGTAGCAGACGACGGAAGTAAACAACTATAAATTAATAACGAAAACTGATAGGACCGGAAAACGTGAATTCCGGAAAAAAATTGTTTACGAAAAACAAAATAATTGTGAAAAACTAAATACTCGATTTCATGCAAATTTTCAGGCCGCAATTTTTAAAAATCCATATTACACCCCCATGTAATACGGATCAGGTTATTACACCCCTGGGAGATATGACTTGTTGCATTTCAGATTTATCACATATGCAAAATTAAACATATCTTGAGTAAGTATATGATAATTAAGTTTATTGACTGCTTCCAGATTGTTATTACATGCCTTTCCGTCAATCTTCGTATGTTTATTACAAACATTGCACTATAAATAACACTATGTTAATCTTTGATTAAACTCCTTTATTGAATATTTACACAGAAAATTATTAACTGCCAATGTTCTCTCTTGTAATATTGAAAGTGCTTAAAATGTGATACAAATCAGTTATTTCCTCTGTCGAAGTATATGATAAACAGATCATATATATGTATCGGCTCACGACCTGATATCATGACCTAGGGCTGATAAAGGGTATGAATTGAAAAATGCCATGTAATGATATATATTTATCAATATGGACGCACATTTGGTATCTCCATTTGTACATTTACTTTGTTGAAAATATTTTATATTATGTATAATGTTCAAGAGTGTGGCGTTCTTATAACAATGCTGTTCACCCGGTTGATATTTTACTCAAATGTGGAAAACACTTGCACGGCAGCAACATTTTACTAAGAGGGGAGGCTTAGGCAAGTAAAACTAGTTTAACCCCACCTGCATCAAGTAAGCGGGTCATGTATATGTGTGTTAATTGTATCAATTTGGTCTATTTCTGCAGTTTTTCAATTGAATTTTAGAACTGTTCCGACAGTGTGGTATTTTTGTCTTCTTTTAACAATTGAAAACAGACATATTCAGTAAGAAGAGTTTGAAGACATCAAAGGGAGGTAACCAGAAACCGTATATCAAAGAAGAACAGACAACACAATGGCCAAAAGAAAAAGTACAAAAGGACAAACAACGATCTACAAAACATACACATAAAACTAAAGATCGTAACCTATATATAATGTTTGACTTTCTTTTCGGTGATTCATCTTTTTACCTTATCAATTCTAGAGTTAACCTGCACTATCGTTTCACAATCACCATATGTTTTTTCCAAAATATTTTACCCCAAAAACGAATTGTCCAAGGCGTTCGTAATTCTCTTAAGATTTAACATGTTGACCTAATACAATATAGCAAAAATAGGATCATCGCTTATCTCAAGAACTAGTTTTTATGAAATTTTATTTAATGTTGGATTGCAAAGGTAGCGAAAAACGCCTAATTAACTAATGTTTTACTTCTGAATCCATCACACTTTACTTTCACAATTTTAAGGAGGTAAAGAAATTAACTATTTCGTGGAGTTCAAGTTTTTGTCAATAGACAATTTGCACATTCCAGATTTGATCCTACAATTATACATTATTGGCGTTTTTCAATTGAGTTATCTCCCTTATAGAGGACAAAATGGTTCCCGTTCAATGCAAGAACAACTGATAGGACAAATAATTTGATTAGTTATTACACTAATTAAAGTTTAGACAAAATATGGGCGAAATGTTTGTAATTTTAGTTAGACTTGGCATTAAATGGACACGTTTGTCTGCATTAAAGGGAAGTAAATAACTCCTACCAAAAAATGAAAACGTCAAATTTTAGAATCCGAAATATATAAATGCCCTATTATAGACCAAAGTCAGAACATTATTTTGTATTTAATGAGAATGGAGACAACTGTTGTGTATTTAAGTTTTATCGACGTAAATCTTAGCTTAACATACCTCTACTGCGCCTCAGTCATTGATGGAGACATAGCTTAAAATACAACACAGTTATCTTAATAAATACCATACATTCTTGGTATGTTCTTGTTATACGCAAATAAGACAAGAAAACAATTCACTACTGGTATACATTTTGTTTCTAAACATTCCAGATCTTCTTTCAATAACATTTGACATTAATGCATAATACACAAATATAAATTTAGCTTTCGGTGAGAGAAAACATACTTAATTCGAAAACACAGATTATCGGAAGGGCCCGGGTGGCTCAATGAGTTAGGTAGTTGGATTAACTAACAACTCGTACAAACCTATCACCAATACGGCGTGGGTTCGCGCCTGGTTTTGTAAATTACAAAAAGGGTGCACTCGACTCGCAGCCGCAAGTGATCAAGTTTACCAATTGCTTGCCCATGGTCGGTGGTTCTCTCCGGGTACTCCGGCTTCTTCCACCACTAAAACTGGTCGTCATGATATAGCTGTAATATTGCTGAAAGTGGCGTTAAACACCAAAAATAAAATAAAATAATCAAATCCAATGAGCATAAACTGTGTACCCCTACTTGTTTACTTGTTTTCATGCAGGTTTCGAACATTTGATGATGATTTCGTATTTAACAAGACTAATTATAGTAATCACTTACTCTTAATATATACCCCAAGTCTACTTGAAATTAAGCATTCTACTGATACAGAAAGATTCGTCTTGTATATACAAATGGAAATTTGGGAATCATATTTGATAACCTGATGACTTTAATTTACAAATTGTACATTTTTGTGTTTGAACCCCGAGGTGTACTCGAAACAACATTATGTGATAAAGTTTGTCAGTGACTTGCGACAGGTCGGTGGTTTTCTCTGGGTCCTCCGATTTCCTCCACCAATAAAACTGACCACCACGATATAGCACAGATACCGATGAAAGTGGCGTTAGACACAAAAAAAAAAAAAAACCTGTGCGGGTTTTTTTCTTTTTTTTTTTGCTCTCGAGTACCAACATTTTACCTTCTCGTTCTGCAGAGGATGTACACGTGTTTTTTTTCCAGTTGATACGTTATTCTACAGTCTGGCCTAGATGAAGTAATGACCATGAAGGAGTTGATAATGACCTACACATCTTTTGGACACCATCATGAATGTGCTCTCTCATGCGAAATTTTAGTAGCCATCGATTGTTGTTATCTCATGCTTACAAAATAACCTTATAAGTATTGTCATCTGGGAGTGAGTGAATGATTGTTGATTACCGCCAATTCAGCAATTTTTCTGCTATATCTTGGCGAGAAGAAGTTAATTTTCAGTGAGATGATGACGAGATCCACTTTGTACTAGAGCATCAAGCGTAATTGGTTTTTTTAGTGCTAGTTCACTGAAACAACAGTCCGCGGATAAATATGTCTCTCCACTCGGACATATTATCCTGATTCAGAGCCAACCAGTCTTTGCTCTTTCTCCTTAGTGTTGCGTGCTTAGCGGGGAAGCAACACATATCAATTTTACCGTTTTTGGTTTTACACAATGGGGACTCGACCCCACTCGGGGTGAGCATGCTAACCATTACACCATCAATGAGGTTACCCTAGATACTGGTAACTATTTCCATGGCTCAACTTACAGCGCGTCACGGGGTGGTGAATAGTGGTGCCCTCTCTGCGAAGCCGGCTTATCAGGTTACAATGCGGAAAGCCTGACCAGTGTCCATAGTCGGTAGCATGTAGATTTAGAAAAAGAGTAAAGGCATTGTAACCACTGCAATGGCGGTGCCAAATATCGAGCATGTTTTTGTGAGGTTCGTCTTTCTCGATGTTTAATCTTCTGTGTAGTGCTTTGCATCGATGTTTGTTCTTTTTCTTTCGGTCATTGTATTGTATGTCCTCCGATTTATGGTGTCTGATTATCCCGTTGGTATCTTCAAACTTTTCTTGTTCGTCACTAACCAACTTTCCATACGTTAACAATGGCACTCCACCCCCTTCGCCTCATCTCTATGCAGTTGTTTTTGCATTGTTGAACTTGATCTCGTCCTAAATATAGCTTGACGTTAACCAATCCTCTAATCACATATAAAGTGTGAACTCGTTTTTTTTCTGATTGCACCACTATGCGCAAAATATGGTAGATAATTGTGTACGTGAAACCTTTTCTGATTACCCAAGAAAATCACTAGTTTCAGTGTTTCGTACTGACATGGTTTATTATATATATTTATTACTGAACTTTACAATGGTATTCGTTCTCAAAACTAAGATTATCCTCCAATGTCACTGTCGACGCACAGATTACTGGGCGGTGGCTACCCTTGGGGACTACTAGTTCATCAGCAGCGGTATCATGAAGAGAACTTGTGTGACGTATAATTTGCAAGTGTGTCGACAAAGAAGAATCGCTAAATTTCTTTCATTTGGCATTTTTAACTTAAGATCGCTTGGATATATTGTTTCTATAAAAAAGGGCCGTCATGGTCGTGATCGTATTGTAGTTAGATTTATGACTACCTATGTCATCAGTGCCTATCATCACTAAAGTTGTGAGTTCGAATCCCGTTCATGGCGAGGTGTACCCGATACAACGTTATGTGATCAAGTTTGTCAGTGACTTTCGACAGGTCGGTGGTTTTCTCCACCAATAAAACTGACTACCACGATATAGCTTATATATTGTTAAAAGTTGCATTAATACAATAATTCGCACCTTCATACCCTCTTTTTAAACGAACCCTCCAGCGAGAACCAAAGTACACAACAATATAACAGGAATCAAATATATTAGAATGACAATATCAACAATGAAAATATCATAGTAATGAAAACTGTCTTACAAAAATTACAGATGATTTAATATGTTAGGGTTGACCATTTACTCTGACGTGGAAAACATTTGCATCACCGCATCATTTCAGTAAGAGGGGAGGTTTGGGCTCATAAAACTAGCTTTACTCCACAACTTTTTATTGAAGTGCCTGCATCAAGCCAGGAAAGTGAGAGGTCATATATTTTTGTATTGTGAATATCTATTTTGCCTCTTTCTATGATTTTTCAATAGGATTTAAGAACCGTTCCTCAGTGTGATATTTTTGGGTTTGCATTTTATTAATAGAACATTAAATTTATGACATAGGATTACAAGACATTTAATGTTAAAATGAAACTTTTACAATACAACTTTATCATTTTAACGTTTTCTTTATCCAGTAAATGTTTTTCTCTGTCGAATTCATTAACCGTGCACTATAATACCCATGAAGGATGACTGCGAACCGTCCTTAACAGTGTGAAAAAGATTTTTAGATCCATATCCAGTCGTTCTAATCCAGGCATGTTTATCCTTGTCCATTCTACAGACTGCCGTCATTGACCCACAGTCATAATGACCACCGGATTCGTATTCTCCTGCCCTGGAAATCATTGTATTGTCCACCATCAGTTCTGTCATGACATAATTAGCCCCAGTGGTGCAGACGGTCCAAGCAAATAAATAAATTCCTGTCCTTGGGGCTACAAATATTCCATCAATATTGTTATAATGGCCTGCAATGTTCATAACTACTCTTTCAAAAGCCAATATGGACTTTTTCTCAAGAGTAAATGAATACGCTTCATCTCTAGTTGTAGCATAGAACATGACAGGTTCTGAATTAGACAAATCTGCAATATACAACTTTCATTTCAATACATGAATGAATTGATGAAGAAAACCGGTAGCCTCGGTGTGATTCTAGAAATTATCTCCTATTTTGTTTTGCTTTGGTTTATTGCGGGGGGGGGGGGGGGGGGTGGGGGGTGCGGGGGGGTGGCTTGAGTTCAACTAGGAAGACCATATCCTGGAATTAAAATCATGATGGTATCTAATGACTACCCATGAATGTGAATCTGCTCTTGTAGGCCGTTAAAAAATAAGATGCAAAAATAACAACAATTTTCATTTTATCTATCCTTAATATTAATTGTTCGTGAAGATCACATATGCTCATAAATGGGTGTTCACTCCTACCTACAACTATCATAGGGACTCGGGGGAAAGATGCCTCCTTCTTTTTTCCCAAATCTCAGAAATTATTTACCTTTTTATAAAACCATCTGTTTAATACAGATAGGAACATTTTATGAGAAAGATATATCATATTACCGTACATATAGGATGAATATAATACTTGATAAAACAAAAACAAAAACAAATATACCACACTGTCGAAATAGTTGCAAAATCTAATAGAGAAATCGGAGGAAAAGACAAAGGCGATACCACATAACAAACAAATACATGACCTCTTACTTGAATAGTAGTATACAAATACATTACCGCTCACTTGAATCGTAGTATACAAATACAATACTGCTCACTTGAACCGTAGTATACAAATACATTACCGCTCACTTGAACCGTAGTATACAAATAAATAACCTCTCACTTGAACCGTAGTATACAAATACATGACCTCTCACTTGAACCGTAGTATGCAAATACATGACCTCTCACTTGAACCGTAGTATACAAATACATTACCGCTCACTTGAACCGTAGTAAACAAATACATTACCGCTCACTTGAACCGTAGTATAAAATACATTACGCTTACTTGAACCGTAGTATACAAATACATTACCGCTCACTTGAACCGTAGTATACAAATGCATGACCTCTCAGTTGAACCGTAGTATGCAAATACATGACCTCTCAGTTGAACCGTAGTATATAAATACATGACCGCTCACTAGACCATAGTATACAAATACATGACCTCTCACTTGAACTGTAGTATGCAAATACATGACTGCTCACTTGAACTGTAGTATACAAATACATGACCTCTCACTTGAAACGGAGCATTCAAATACATGACCGCTCACTTCAACCGTAGTATACAAATACATGACCGCTCACTTGAACCGTTGTATACAAATACATGACCGCTCACTTGAACCGTAGTATACACATACATGACCACTCACTTGAACCGTAGTATACAAATGCATGACTGCTCACTTGAACCGTAGTATACAAATACAATGTACATGACCGCTCACTTGAACCGTAGTATACATATGCTTGGTCATTTGGAACATGTAGAATCTATAAAGGCTGTTTCTATTGAAGCATGTAGTAGTTATAAAGTCTGTTTCTATTGGTCAAAGCAAAGTACTAGCATCAAGTATTTACCTACGTATTACACAAGGATAATGATACTGGGATCTTCACACTACTTTGACAATAGTTGTACGATCAAGAACAAACACTTTTACATAGAAAGGGAAGTAATTCTAATTATTCAAGAATCTTCCCGCCAGAAAATAAAATGCTGAGAAAAGATTGAAGATACCGACGGGAATCCTTGTATAAATGAGAAAAGGACCGGATTATGATTCCGATAAACGGAACATATCCGTGGTCATTTGTAACACAGACATTTCGTAATCATTAGTGGCAATGTGGTGTCTGTTCTTCGATTTACGGAATCTGATTACCCCTTTGGTATCTTCAAACTTTTTAACCAGGTCATGGTGGCGACCGTAAAACTGTCACACTGATGACGCAACTATGGAGTATTGGATCAACTGAGAGACATATACTCCATAGGCATGTGCTGCTACATATAAATAGAAAGTTCACAATGAGACAACTTAAATCACCCCTTTTGTCGTTATGTTTCGTTCTTAGCCGGCCCTCACTGTCAACTAAGACGTATAGATCAAGGTATAAACGAGACATAGCTTATTAAGTGTGTCTGTACAAAATATCCCTGCAAAGCTATTGTGAAAGTGGCCTCTAATTTTGCAAACTCAATACTTTTTGCATGAGTAATTCTATTTAAAAATTTACCCCGACCTTGTCCAATATAAAGGTGAACAAATAGGTCAAACAATATTAATTGATATAAGTATCAATGGAAATTCAGTTGCTGATCCAGGATGCTTAGAACATTATTTGGCTTTCCAATGATTTTCGGTAGGTTAGTGGTTTCATAAGGGAACTCCATTTCCTCCAACATTAAGCGAAATACCTAAAATATTGTTTTACAGTGGCGTTAAACACCAAATGATAAAATCAAACCTCACATACCTTTATGAGTAGTTTCGTTCAGCAGTTGTACTCTATTTTCCAGTATCCTGACAACATTTTCCAGCTCCATGATTCTATCATCTTGTGTTTTTTCAGTGATGTTAGATATAGATTTAGAACTAACTGACAGTAACGGTATTGTCAACATCCAAAATGTATACAAAATGTGTGTCTTAGACATCATTCTATAAGCTATCTTTTGTATTTTATAAATTGCAACAAGTTAGCTAGCGAGATATCATGATGAGATTGGCATAGAAACGTGATTTTGGCATATGATGAGATAGTCACGATTTTGACTTTAGAAATTAACCACATGGACCACTTTTGTCTTTCTTTCTGTCTTTTAATGTTTTTGTTTTGGCATTTCATTTCATGATTTATATACTAGTCAACAAAAGAAACGATACACATACTTTTTTAAAATATATGTTATGTTGAAACCACAACAATTGTTTATTATCATTTACGTCAATGTTTGCGTGAAACGCGTCTATCCTCGCAAAACAAAAAATAACATCATGTTCCGTTACGGAAAAATTTCGGAAAGCAAATTACCGTTCCATGATCGAGTTTGCGATGATCGAATTAGACATTTAAATGACCTGCGGTCATTAATTGTGCTGTCAACAAAGGTAACCAATTTCCCATTCATAAAATTAGATTTTTCACAAGAACGTCGATGCCACGGTTCCGTCAAAATGACCGTGAGCGAGCGGTGGGTATGGTTCAGGCCGTTGCAGACCACTTTAATGTGTCTAGAATAACCATTTCAAGGTTAATGATTCGTCTGCGACAAACAGATAGGAGGAATAACAGAACCCGCAACTGCAGGCCACGTGTGACGTCACAACGTCAAGACAGACATTTACGCCTCATTCAACTCCGGAACAGTATGATAACGGCTGAGGACACTACCCGTAGAACATCTGATCTAGCAAACGTCCGAATTTCGAATAGACTGTTCGCAGAAGACTACGTGAATCTGGACTCCGAGCTAGGCGTCCGGTGGCAGGACGAATCCATAAGCAACGCCATAGAACCGCGAGACTAGCATGGGCTCGTGCATGCCGTCGTTGGAGGTTTAACACCTGTCAGCACATCCTTTTTAGTGATAAATCCCGATTTTCACCTCGTTTTAGCGATGGACGTTATCGTGTGTACCGCAGGCGTGGGGAACTTTTTACGAACGAGTGTGTGTGTGTGAATCCGACCGTTTTGAAGCCGGAAGTGTTATGGTCTGTGCTGGAATATGTCATGATGGTCGCACTCAGCTCAAAATTGTTCAAGGAACATTGAATGCCGTAAAATACATATGCAATATTCTTGATCCTATCGTTCTGTCCTTTCTGCTACAGCGAAACGTCGATCACGTCTTTCAACATGACAATGCAAGATGTCACGTGGCTTGTGTTTGTCAAGAATTTCTGAACCAGAATCAGATCCGTGTTTCTTCTTGGGCGGCATTATCACCGGATCTGTCACCAATTAAACCTTTATGTGGTTAACTCGGTGGCAGACGTGTTCGCCAGTCCAAATCAACCGGAAACACTACAGGATCTGCGTGACGCACTTGTGCACGAGTGGAACCATTGATTGGTTCTATGCGTCAGAGATGCGAAGCTGTCGTTGCTGCAAGGAGTGGTCACACACGTTACTGAACTCTGCAAACCTCCATACTGCATGACAATTTCTGTCTGTCCATGATTTGTTCTGATAATGATATTGAGAAATGTTGCTGATATTACCTTATTTGTTATGCCCATATGAATCTAAATTATACGATTTTTTTCAATTTGTTTTCTCTATGTAAAAAATATTGAGAATCGAACCATTGAATCGTTTCTTTTGTTGACTAGTATATATGATAACAATCAGCCCTGGAAATTTAACGACGTCTTACGAAAACAACGGTAATTGGCCTTGACTTCAAAGATGAAAACATCTTTACTTTAGTTATATTTAAACGTCATAAAGTATGTTTGTTATCGCTTGCATCACATCATGATATTTGAAAATGATAAAAATAAGGAAATTCGGTAAGAATGTGAAGGAGCGGCAATGTTATTGTATGCAAGCAAATTAATTTATCAGTTTGTTGCTAACTGCTACAATTTGGAAATGTAATCCCCCAACAAGATATCATCCCAGTCAGTGATGTCCTTGACTCACTTTTCGAAATAAAAAAGAGAGGTTATTGTACCGTCTGTCAAAAAAAAATCGGTGAGTAAATACTATTTCTCGGGGTGTCATAGTGCACGGCAGACTTGTCATGCAGACTATGATATTAAATGATAACGTATTTATTCCTAATTGGTGTGATGGTTAGCGTGCACGAGTTGGAATTCGGTAGATCGTGCGTTCAAGTCCCGTTCGTGTCAAGACAGACTACGCGATTGTTTTTTTTTATTGCTTATTCACTAAGCGTACAGCTTAATGCAATAAGATCAAAGAATAGTTGTCTTGAATCAAGATAATGTTTCCGAGTGTACCGATATGTTTACCTGTAGACTGTTGTTGCAGTGAGCTACCACTATACAGATCCTATTTATCATGTTGGCATAGCACAAAGCGGATATCATAATTCCGTTGAATGTAGCTTGTTCTCGCCATGATATAGCTGTGAAATTGCTAAGTTGAGTTGGCATTAAGCAACAATCACCTACTAACTAGTATTCCTAAATCAGAGGCTCTAACAAAACATCGACTTTTTGTCATATTTATCATCTGATGATCTTATTCTATACGGAACAGACAAAAAAAGCAGGGTGTCAAATATCAACTGGGAAATTGGGGAGGGGTTCCCACTTTGGGTCTAAGTCAAATATATTTCCCGGTCCTTTTACTCACTTGAGTTTCTGGGTGAAATTCTGCACCTCAAGTCCATAGTAGGGTGTCAAAGTTTAACTTAGATATTTGATGGTTGGCTCTATGAATATATCCTGTACAATTCACAACGGCAAAGTTCTTGAGCACTTTGGGTTTAATTGAAAGATATGAACCATGCCTTTAACTAATGTGTCTGCGCGGGATTCTGCACCTCATACCCGCAGTAGGGTGTCAACTTCGATATTAGAGTTCAGCTCAATATAATTCTCCTGTAAATTCCAAACGGGAGAGTTCTTGAACACTAATGGCTCAAGTGAAAGGCATTGTCCGGGTCAGTAACTTACTACTGTGGCTTGGGTGGGATTCTGCATTTCCAGCCCACAGCAGTGTGTCAAATTCCAACTTCGCCATTAGAGTTGGGCTCAATATTTATCTCCTGTAAATTTAAAAACGGCAGAGTTCTTGTGCACTAAGGGCTTAAATGAAAGGTATTGGCCGGGCCTGTATCTGACTTAAGTGCTGGGTGAGATTCTGCACCTCAAGTTCAAGAATTGTATCAACTTTGGTATTGTGGGAATGTGCTGAATATGCATTTATAGTAATATATTTGTTATTGGTCCTAGAAATCTTTCAAAATACATTTTATTCTGATTAGTTTTTTGTTTTTGTTTTTATTTTGAGACATATCGCCTTATTGGTTGCTAGCTGGATCATTGAATGCGAAATATGGCATCTATATCTGATTTCTAACTAGTGGCTTGGTTATTCATTGTCATTTATACTTTACAGAACGTTGCCAAAAGTGAAGATAATCTTCCCGACGTCATTGCGCTCCCAGATTCGTTGTCAATGTTTGGTTGCGAAATTCTCTGTTATTAAATTAGAGTTATCTCTCTTTTTATACAAAATGAACGTATTGACCTAATATATGACGTCAAAAGTTCACCGGAAGTTATTTGTGGTTTTCTTCGTTTAAGATTTTGGCCTCAAAACGTGTTCATCTGCTTTGTTTGAGAAGAATGAAATTGCTGCTTTCCACAAAGCAGGACTGAAAAGTACCGACAATAGCGCGCCAAACGGGAAACCCGCTACCAACAATATATGGTATTTTAAAAAGTATTAAACAACTGTGGAAAACGAGGAGAGATCGGGTATGCAATATGTGTTGACATCGCGGGACACTCGAAAACTTTCTGGGTTTGTAATATCTGACAGAAAATGTCCACTCAAGGAAGTTACTTTTATTTTCAATGAGCATGGAGATCAACCTGAATCTGATCAAACTGTTCAAAGAAAAGTGTAAGAAACACAATATCACAAGTGTGTTGTAAAAATAAGCATCAGATTTCGCAATTACAATGTCAAAAACCGCTGGCATGGTGTAAATTAAATAGGCACAAAACGGTAAATGATTTCTGGAAGAAGGTGATTTATTGTAATGAATGCAAGGTAGAATTGGGAATGGACAATCGTGTACTTTTTTTGGCGACAGTCCGGAAAAGAATGGACTCCACCATGCTTGAATCCAGGTTGTGGTTGTCGTGTAAGTTTGGTGATCTGGGTCTTCATAACCCATGAAGGTGTGGGAACTTTGACAGTTGTTGACGGTAATATTAATGCAAAAAATATATTGAAGTCATTGATAACCCTGTTTGGCCCGTTATTGCACGTCATTCCCAGATGATAATTATGTGTTCCAAGATAATAATGTCCCCATACATAGGGCACAGGTAGTGAAGGAGTATGTGGGAGAAACTGATTAACATGGAATTGAATAGCCAGCCCAGATCCCTGAACTTAATATTATAGAGAAGGTGTGGCATAAAATCATTTATCATATACTTACTCAAGATATGTTTAATTTTGAATATGAGATAAATTCGAAATGCAACAAGGCATATCTCCCAGGGGTGTAATGACCTGATCCGTATTGCATGGGGGGAGGGGTGTAATAATGTGTGCCGTATTACATGGTGGGGTGTAATATGGATTTTTTTTTTAGTTTTATAATTTTGAAATTTTATGAAATCTTCGGAAAAAAATTTGAAATTTTGAAATTTAAAAAAAAAAAATTTTAATTTTAAAAATTTCAAAAAAAATATTTAAAAATTTCATAAAATTTAGAAATTTTATGAAATTTGTTGAATTTTTTTTTTAATTTTGAAAAAATTTGGAAATTTTGAAATTGTTAGAAATGTTTTAAATCTTATGAAATTTTTTTAATTTTATGAAAATTTTGTAATCTTACGAAATTTTTGAAAGCTTTGAAATTTTATGAAAATTTGGAGGGAAAATGTTTTTTTTACGTAATTCACGTTTTCCGGTTCGATCAGTATTCGTTATTAATGTATCGTTGTTTATTTCCGTCGTCTGTGAAAAACTACATACTCAATTTCATTCAAAATGTCCGGCCGTCATTTTGGAAAATCCATATTACACCCCCATGTAATACGGATCAGGTTATTACACCCCTGGGAGATATGACTTGTTGTATTTTGGATGTATCACATATGCAAAATTAAACATATCTTGAGTAAGTCAATGATATTTAAGTTTATTGACTGCTTCCAGAATGTTATTACATGCCTTTCGTCAATCTTCAGTATCAATCATATTCACATTCAGATGACATATTTATCATCCTTAAATCAACCATAAACACGAATACATCTATATTTGTATTTTCGCGGGAAAAAATACACGATTCAAAATACGCTTCCCTAAAACCGTAGTTCATAAGTAGTTTGCAAATATACCATTCATTTTTACAGGTTTATATAAATGTTAAAATTGTTGCATTTTTCCTTTAATTGTGATATTCATTGTGTGGTTTTTTTTTATTACAAACATCAAAGTCACCCATTTTCATTAAAGGTTTTGTTTACCAATGCCGTTCTGGTTTAGAAAACATGAACGTCACAACCTTCCGTATGAAGTAAAAAATTATGACGTCTCAGCAAAGGTTATCAAGAATTGTGTAAAGTATATTTTTGTAGGACGATGTTTGCTGATATTTCTAACACGAGAGTTCCTAATTTGATATATGTTTAAAATAAATAATGTTAACTAGCTAATGGTGTCGCTGAATTTTATTTATTTTTGCCATCTTCACAGCAATTATCGTTTAAATGTTAGGAGTATTTGGTGATAACTCCTGCTGGCTGTTGATAAGTCCTGCTCAGCTCACTCGGACATTGATACGAGTTTTCCTTATGTAGCCAGCAGGTAGATATAGCCGGAGGGAAGGATGGTAGTATATATTTATCAATATGGACGCACATTCGGTATCTCCATTTGTACATGTATTTTGTAGAAGGCATTTTATATTATGTATAATGTTCAAGAGTGTGGCGTTCTTCTAACAATGTTGTTCACCAGGTTGATATTTCACTGAAATGTGGAAAACACTAGCACGGCAGCAACATTTTACCAAGAGGGGAGGCTTAGGCAAGTAAAACTAGTTTAACCCCGCCTGCATCAAGTAAGCGGTCATGTATATGTGTGTTAATGGTATCAATTTTGCCTATTTCTGTAGTTTTTGGATTGAATTTTAGAACTGTTCCGACAGTGGGGTATTTTTTTCTTCATATTAACAATTGAAAACAGATATATTCAGCAAGAAGAGTTTGAAGTAATCAGAAACGTATATCAAAGAAAAACAGACAACACAATGGCCAAAAGAAAAAGTACAAAAGGACAAACAACGATCTACAAAGCATACACATAAAACTAAAGATCGTAATTTATATAATGTTTTACTTTCTTTTCGGTGATTCATCTTTTTAACTTAATAATTCTAGAGTCAACCTGTATTATCGTTTCACAATCATCATATGTTTTTTCCAAAATATTTTACACCAAATCGAATTGTCCAAGGCGTTTCTTAAAATTACACATGTTGACGTAATACAATATAACAAAAAATAGGACCATATCGCTTATCTCAAGAACTCATTTTTATGAGATTTTCTTTAATTTTGGATTGTATAGGTAGTGAAAAACGCATAATACTAATGTTTTACTTCTGAATCCATAGCACTTTACGCTCACGTTTTTAATGCGGTAAAGACATGGACTATTTAGTGGAGTTCAAGTTTATGTCAATAAGATCATTTGCACATTCCCGATTTGATCCTAAAATTATACGTTATTGGCGTTTTTCAATTGAGTTATCTCCCTTATAGAGGACAACGTGGTTTCCGTTCAATGCAAGAACAAATGATAGGACACAAAATTCAAGTAGAATTTTCTTACAATTTATAGATATTTGAACCTTGTAAATAATCAGAGGATAATTTTATAGCAAGTTGCTGCAAACAATTAAAGTTGATACAAAGTATGAAAACTATTTGTAATATTAGTTTGTCCATATTAAAGGTTAGTTTCTGGTGTTTAACGCCACTTTCAACAATATTTCAGTTATATCGTGATGGTCTAGTACAAAGGGAAGTAAATCTTACCAAAACGTCAAAGAACTTCAAAGAAAGTTTAATCTTAGAATCAAGTCCGAAATGTGCAAATGGTCTCTTTTAGACCAAATAGAACATTATTTTGTATTTAATGAGAATGACGACAACTGTAGTGTATTTAAATTTCACAGACGTAAATCTTGGTTTAACTGTCGCAAATACCCGTTTCATATCTCCACTGCGCCTCGCTAAGTAAGCTCAGTATAGTCAGTCATTGATGGCGACAAAGCTTAAAATACAACTCAGTTCTCTTAATAGCTACCATGCATTGTTGGTATGTTCTTATATGATAATGAGACCAGAAAACAGTTCATCGCTGGTATGCATTTGTTTCTACACATTCCAGATCTGCCTTGTACATACAAAGGGAAAATGGGGACTCATATTTGATAACCTTCTGACTTCAATTTACCAATGGTAAATTTTTTTTGCTCAAACCCCGAGGTGTACTCGAAAAAACATTATATGATAAAGTTTGTCAGTGACTTCCGACAGGTCCTCCGGTTTCCTCCAATAATAAAACTTACAACCATGATATAAAATTGTCGAAAGTGGCGTTAGACACCATAAACCAAAACCAAACCTGTAAGTTTTTTGCTCTCGAGTACCAACATTTTGTCTTCTCTTTCTGCAGAGGATGTACACGTGTTTTCCCAATTGATGCGTTGTTCTACAGTCTGACCTGGATGAAGTAATGGCCATCTAGAAGCACATCTTTTGGTCACCATCATGAATGTGCTCTCTCATGCAAAATTTTAGTAGCCATCGATTATTGTTACAAAATAACCTTATGAGTATTGTCATCTGGGAGTGAGTGAATGATTGTTGATTACCGCCAAATCAACAATTTTTCGGCCGTTTCGTGGCGAGAACAAGTTAATTTTCAATGAGATGATGACGACGTCCGCTTTGTACTAGACCATCACGCGTAATTGGATTTTTATAGTGCTAGTTCACTGAAACAACAATCTCTCCACTCGGACATATTATCCTGATTCCGAGCCAACCAGTCTTTGCTCTTTCTCCTTAATACTGCATGCTTAGCGGGGACGCAACAAATACCAATTTTACCGTCTTTGGTTTGACCCGATCGGGGCTCGATCCCACGATCTTCCGCACTCGGGTTGAGCATGCTAATCATTACACCATCAATGAGGTTACCTAGATATTGGTGACGATTCAACCTACGACGCGTCTCTGGGTGGTAATATTGGTGTTCTCTCTACGAGGGATCATCTTGTTACAATACGGAGATCCTGACCGGTGTCCATAGTGGGATACATGTAGATTTCGAAAAAGAACAAAGGCTTTGTAGCCACTGCAATGGCGGTGCCAAATATCGAGCAGGTTTTTGTGGTGTTCGTCTTTCTCCATCTTTAGTCTTCTGTGTAGTGCTTTGCATCGATGTTTGTCCTCCAATTTACGGTGTCTGATTACCCCGTTGGTATCTTCAACTTTTATTGTTCGTCACTAACCAACTCTTAATACGTTAACAGTGGCAGTCTAGAATCGTTAAAATATGGTAGAGAATTATGTACGTAAAACATTTTCTGATTACACAAGAAAATCAATAGTTACAGTGTTTCGGCACTGATATGATTTACTAGATATATTTATTATTGAAATATATGTAGTTCCTAAATAAGGTAATTATTTTCAAAACTAAAATTCTCCTCCCATGTCACTGTCGAAGCACATACTACTGGACAGATTATACCCTTGGGAATTACTAGTTCATCATCAGAGGTATCATGAAGACAACTTGTGTGATGTGTGATTTGCAAATGTGGCTGTCTTGACAAATAAGAATCGCACAACTTTAACGAAGCCTCCAGCGAGAATCAAAGTACGTAACAATATAACAGGAATCAAATCTTTTTGAATGACAATATCAACGATAAAAATACCATGGTAATAAAGGGGCTGGGGGTTATGGTGTTTACACCACTTTCAACAATATTACAGTTATATCGTGGCGGTTCATGGTAATACAAATAGTGTTACAAATTTAATTATAGATTATTTAATATGCTAGGGTTGGCATTTTACTCTGATGTGGAAAACACTTGCATCATCGCATCATTTCAGTAAGAGGGGACGCTTGGGCTCATATAACTAGTTTTACTCTACAACTTTACTCTACAATTTGTTATTGAAGTGCCTGTATCAAGACAGGAAAGTGAGAGGTCAGTAATTTTGCAGTAGACGTATCGATTTTGTCTCTTTCTAAGATTTTTCTATAAGATTTAAGAACTGTGCCGACAGTGTGATATGTTTTGGTTTTCATTTTATTAATAGAACATCAAATACATGACATGATATTACAAGAAACATTTGATGTTAAAATGAGACTTTCACAATACAACTATATCAATTTAACGTTGTGTTCATCCAGCAAATGTTTTTCTCTGTCGAATTCATTAACCGTGCATTATAATACCCATGAAGGATGACTGCGAACCATCTTTATTAGTATGAAAAACATGTTTCGGTCCATATCCAGTCGTTCTATTCCAGGCATGTTTATCCTTGTCCATTCTGCAGACTGCCGTCATTGATCCACAGTCATAATGACCACTGGCCTCGTGTTCTCCTGCCCTGGAAATCATTGTATTGTCCACCATTAGTTCTGTCATTACATAATTAGACGAATAGGTGCAGACGGTCCAAGCAAATAAATAAATTCCTGCCCTTGGGGCTACGAATATTCCATCAGCCTAGTTATAATGGCCTCCAATGTTCATAACTACTCTTTCAAAAACCAATAGAGACTTTTTCTCAAGAGTAAAAGAGTGCGTTTCATCTCTAGTTGTAGCATAAAACATGACTGGTTCAGAATTCGACAAATCTGCAATATAAAACTTTCATTACAATAAATGAATGAACTGATGAAAACAACCAGCACCCTCGGTGTAATTCAAGAAAGTATCTCCTATTTTGTTTTGTTTTTGGGTGCTTTTTGCGGGGGGAGGGGGGGGGGTGATGGCTTCAGTTCAACTGGGAAGACTATATCCTGGAAATAAAATCATGATGGTATCTAATGACTACATATGAATGTGCATCTGCTCTTGTAGTCATACTCAATGAGATATTTTTCTTTTTTTTAAGCCAACTGCTTGATACAGAGAAGAAAATTTTATGAGAAAAATATATCATATTACAGTATAATAGCTGATAAAAATGAAAAACAAAAATACCACACTGTCCAAAATACAATAGAAAAATCATAGGAAGAGACAAAGGCGGTACCTTTAACATACAAATACATGACCTCTTACTTGAACCGTAGCATACAAATGTTTGGTAGTTTGGAATATGTGGTAGCTATAAAGACTGTTTCCATTGGAACATGTAGTAACTACAAAGACTGTTTCCATTGGACCATGTGGTAACGATAAACACTGTTTCTGTTGGAACATGTGGTAACTACAAAGACTGTTTCCATTGGAACATGTGGTAACTACAAAGACTGTTCTCATTGGAACATGTGGTAACGATAAAGACTGTTTCTATTGGAACATGTGGTAACTACAAAGACTGTTTCCATTGGAACATGTGGTAACTACAAAGATTGTTTACATTGGAACATGTGGTAACTACAAAGACTGTTTACATTGGAACATGTGGTAGCTACAAACACTGTTTCCATTGGAACATGTGGTAGCTATAAAAGAATGTTTCCATTGATCAAAGTACTAACTTCAAGTATTTACCTACGTATTACACAAGGATTATGACAATAGAGTTCACCCCAGCTTTTTAACGCTGCTTTGGCTATATTTGTAGGATCAACAACAAACACTTTGACATAGAAAAGGAAGTAATTCTAATTATTCAGGGATCTTCCCGCCAGAAATAAAAACACATGTTAAGAAAAGTTTGAACCATAAACCGAAGGACAGACAACACAATGACCAAAAGAAAAAAGAACGAAAAATAACCTATAAAACAATGCACAGAAAACTATAGATTGAGCGATACGAACCCCACTAAAAACCGGGGATGAACTCAGGTGTTGCAGGAGGGTGATCAGTTCTGGCTCCACATATGGGCCCTGTCATGTTACTCTTGTTACCAATAAGTCATAGATGAGGAAATCATCGGATTATGATTACGATTACCGGAACATATATGTGGTCATTTGTGACACAGCTATTTCGTAACGGTTAACCAGGTCATGGTGGCGACCGTAAAACTTAACCACTAAGACATATCTATCAAGGAAATTATCATAGGAACCACAGGATGTGGAGTATTGGATCAACTGAGAGACATATACCCCATATACAGGTCCTTCTACATTATACATGGAAAGTTCACAATGGAAAAATTTAAATCACCCCTTTTGTCGTTATGTTTCTTTGCTGGCCCTCACTGTCAGCTTAGACGTGTAGGTCAAGGTATGAAAGAGATCTAACTTGTGTGTCTGTACAACAAATCTCCAACAAAGCTGTTCTGAAAGTGGCTTCTAATTAACTCAATACTTTTTGCATGAGTGATTCTATTTAAAAATTTAAAGGTCAAACGTACGACGACCTTGTCCAATATAAAGGTGAACAAATATGTCAAACAGTATTACCTGATATAAATATCAATGGAAATTCAGTTGCTGAACTAGGGTGTTTTTATAAAAGGTGATTCGTAGTTTCCCTAAATTTGCGGCTGAAGTTTATCTACATGTGTATCATAAAATATATTATTGTTTAGCACTTTGGCTTACTTGCTCCCAAAAGTTTTTAATTCATTTGGCTTTCCACCCTTTCAGCTTTTAGCGTACATGATGAAGGTTATTCCAGAAACGCATCGTACGCACTATATTAGATATCTACGTTTTTATTAAATTGGATAATGTCAGTGTACTATTAGATAATGTCAGTGTACTATTAGATAATGTCAGTGTACTATTAGATAATGTCAGTGTACTATTTCCCTTTATGGATAATATCACAATGAAGATATCAACACCTTGTTGAAAAGTATTCTGTCATTTTCGTACAGATGAGGGACTGTCGTCACCGTGATCGTATGGTAGTTGGATTTACAACTACCTTTGCAATCAGTTCCTATCACCGCTGATGTTGTGTATTCGAATCTCGATCAGGGCGATGTGTACAACATTATGTGATAAAGTTTGTCAGTGACTTGCCACAGATCGGTGGTTTTCTCAGTGTCCTCCAGTTTCCTCCACCTATGAAACTGACCGCCACGATATAACTGAAATATTTTTGAAAGTGGCTTTACACACCATCAATCAATCAATCGCACAGATGCCGACAGATGTTATCGCCAGTTAGATATTGGTTCCAAGTTGACTATTGTTTCGCTATCATGTCTTAAAATGTCATTGTGTATTATCTATTACTAAATAGATGATTGAGGACATTAACTTTCTTTAATATCACTAATATTATACATATGACAAATTATGTGCCATGAAGATTAAATATATTATGTATAATATTACAAGATTAGAGCAGTCTTTATTTTACTCCTTTAGGGGGCGCTGTGACTGCGTTCGTATGGTAGCTTGGCTTACAATAAACCATAATATCAATGTCTACTTTCACTTATATTATGAGTGGATTCCAGCACATGGCTTTGTGCAGTAGATACAACATTATCTAATACAATTTGTCAATCATTTCCAGCAGGTCAGTGGTTTTATCGCGAACTCCAGTTTCCTCCAGCTTTAAGCGATATACCTGAAATATTGTTTTAAAAGGCGTTAAGCACCAATGGTGAAAAAAAAACACTCAAAAGATACCAAAAACTCCATTTCCTCCAACATTAAGTGAAATACCTAAAATATTGTTTTACAGTGGCGTTAAACACCAAATGATAAAATCAAACCTCACATACCTTTATGAGTAGTTTCGTTCAGCAGTTGTACTCTATTGTCCAGTATCCTGACAACATTTTCCAGCTCCATGATTCTATCATCTTGTGTTTGTTCAGTGATGTTAGATATAGATTTAGAACTAACTGACAGTAACGTTATTGTCAACATCCAAAATATGTACACAATGTGTGTCTTAGACATCCTTCTATAAGCTATCATTTGTATTTTATAAATTGCAACACGTTAGCTAGCGAGATATCGTGACGAGATTGGCATAGAAACGTGACTTTGGCATATGATGAGATAATCACGATTTTGACTTTAGAAATTAACCATATGGACAAGTTTTTTCTTTCTTTTTTCTTTTTTGTTTTTCTTTTGGCATTTCATTTCTTGATTTATATACTAGTCAACAAAAGAAACGATACAAAGATTTGTTTCAAATACATTTTTATGTTAAAACCAAAACAATTGTTTATTATCATTTACGTCAATGTTTGCGTGAAATACGTTTATCCTTATGAAACAAACAATAGCATCCTGTTCCGTATAGGAAAAATTCCGGAAAGTCAATTTTCCGTCCCATGATCGAATTATACATTTAAATCACCTGCGGTCATTAATTGTGCTGTCAACAAAGGTAAACAATTTGCCATTCTGAAAATTAGAATTTTCACAAGAACGTCGATGCCACGGCTCCGTCAAAATGACGCGAGCGAGCGTTGGGTATGGTTCAGGCTGGAATGACTCCCCAGGCCTTTGTAGACCACCTTTTGTCTAGAATAACCATTTTAAGGCTAATGATTCCTCATCGACAAACATGTAGGACGAATGGCAGGCCGCGTGTGACGTCACAACGTCAAGACAGACATGTATTCCTTATTCACTGCCGGAACCGTATGATAACAGATGAGGACACTACCCGAAGAACATCTGGTCTAACAAACGTCCGAATTTAAAGTAAACTGTTCGCAGAAGACTACGTGGATCTGGACAACAAGCTAGGCGTCTGGTGGTAGAACGAATCCTTAAACAACACCATAGAACCGCGAGATCAGCCTCGGCTCGTGCACATTCTTTTTAGTGATGAATCTCAATTTTCGCTTCGTTTTAGCGATAGACGTTATCGTGTGTACCATAGACGTGGGGATGGTTTTACGGACCAGTGTAGGTATGAGTCCGACCGTTTTGGAGCCGAAAGTATTATGGTCTGGGCTAATATTTGTCATGATGATCGCACCCAGTTCAAAATTGTTCAAGGAATATTGAATGTATATTGAGCATCGAACCCTTGTATCGTTTCGTGTGTTGACTAGTATATATGATAACAATCAGCACTGGAAATTTAACCACGTCTTACGAAGCAACGGCCTTGACATGAAAGATGAAAACATATTTACTTTAGCTATATTTGAACGCCATACAGTACGTGTGTTATCGCCTGCATCACATCATGATATTTGATGATGATAAAAAATACGAAAATGCGGTAAGAATGTAAAGGAGCGGCAGTGCTTATTGCATGCAAACAAGTTCATTTATCAGTTTGCTGCTAAGTGATAAAATTTAGAAATGTAATCCCCCAACAAGAGACCACCTCAGTCAGGGATGTCCTTGACTCACTTTTCGTATAAAAGAGAAGTTATTGTGCCGTCTGCCAATACAAATTCGGTGAGTAATTACTATTTATCGGGGTGTCATAGGCTATGGTAGACTTGTCATGAAGGGTATAATAACAAATGATAACGTTATTATTCCTAATTGGTGTGATGGATTGTGTGCTCTACTCGAATGTGGTAGATGTAAAATTACTAACGACAAAGTTCTTGCCCATTTGGGGTTTAAGACAAAGGTATTGCCCGGTTCTTTATACTACTTAAGCGAATGGTTGGGATTGCGCACCTCAAGCCTACAACAGGGTATCAAATGTCAATTTCGATATTGGGAGGGGTGGGCTCTAATATCTCCTGTAAAATTCTGACGGCAAAGTTCTTGCCAACTTGTGTTTAAATGAAAGGTATATTGCCCCGACCTATAAGCGACTTAAGTGTCTGGGTGGGCTTGGCCACCTTAAGCCCACATCAGGGCGTCAAATTTCAACTACGATATTGGGTTGGGATCTATAAATATATCCTGTACAATTCCCAACGGCAAAGTTCCTGCCCATTTGGGGTTTAAGTGATAGGTATTGCTTGACTCTTTAAATGGCTTAAGTGCCTGGGTGAGATTCCTCGCCTCCAGCCCACATCAGAGGGTGAAATGTCAACTTCAATATTAGGGGTAGGCTACATTAATATATCCTGTAAAATTCCCAACGACAAAGTTCTTGTCCGCGGGGTTTATATCAATACATTTCTTTTTGGTACAGGGGTCAATAATTCCAACTGTACACTTAGGAATACTCACGTGTTTTGTGAATGAACGTCTACCTCTTCGGGTACATATTGGCAAATCTAGTGGGGTAGGAACTGCTTACAATTCCAGAGCACCTGAGTTCACCACGGGTTTCAGTGCGGTTCGTGTTACTCGAACTTTAGTTTTCTGTGTACTTTATTTAGATCGTTGTTTGTCCATTTATACTTTTCTTTTGGCCATTGTGTTCTCTGTTCTTCGATTTACGGATTCTGATTACCCCTTTTGTATTTTCAAACTCTTCTTACATCAAAACTGAAAACATCTGCCACTTTTTTTTAAAATAAATCAAAATAATACTACTTATTAAATAAATGTGACACGCACAAGCAGGGTTTAGATTTTGGTTATTTTTGTAATAGTATGACTTTATTTGATACGAAAGTAAATGATTTGTTTTATATGTGCTTATTAAAAGTTAGCCGACTGCTTGCTACGCTCGCCATCCCAAAAATATTTGTGTCTTCGTTATTTACACCAGTAATGAAAATAAATATTTTATGTTCGGGTGAACATGTGAAATAGAACTAGCTCTGTTTACGAAAATACATAAATTTGTGTGGTTGATATTTTACTCAAATGCGGAAAACATTTGTACGGCAGCAGCGTCTTACTAAAAGGGGAGGCTTAGATAAGTAAAACTAGTCTAATCCCGCTTACATAAAGTAAGCGGTCATGTATATTTGTGTGTAAATGGTATCAATTTTGTCTCTTTCAGCAGTTTTTCGATTGAATTTTATAACTGTTCTGACAGTTTGGTATTTTTACAATTGAAAACAAACATATTCAGTAAGAAGAGTTTGAGGATACCAAAGGGAGGTAATCAGAATCCGTATATCGAAGAAGAACAGACAACGCAATGGCCAACAGAAAAAGTACAAAAGGACAAACAACGATCTATAAAACATACACATAAAACTAAAGATCGTAACCTATATATAATGTTTGACTTTCTTTTCGGTGATTCATCTTTTTAGCTTATTAATTCTAGAGTTAATCTGTATTATCGTTTCACAATCATCATATATCTTTTTTTCAAAAATATTTTACCCCAAAACGAATTGTCCAAAGCGTTGGTAATTTTCTTAAAATTTAACATGTTGACGTAATACATTAAAACAAAAATAGGACCATGACTTATCTCAAGAACTCCTTTTATGAGATTTTATTTAATTATGGATTGTAAAGGTAGCGAAAAACGCCTAATGCTAATGTTTTACTTCTGAATCCATCACACTTGACGCTCACATTTTTAATACGGTAAAGACATCAACTATTTCGTGGACTTCAAGTTTATGTCAATAGACAATTCTCACACTCCCGATTTGATCCTAAAATTATACGTTATTGGTGTTTTTCAATTGAGTTATATCCCTTATATAGAGGACAAAATGGTTCCCGTTCAATGCAAGAACAACTGATAGGACACAAAATTCGAGTAGAATTTTCTTACAATTTATAGATATTTGAACCTTGTAAACAATCAGACGATAATGTTATAGCATTTAAGACATTCGCAAGTTGTTGCAAAATTTAAAGTTTATACAAAGTATGGGAAAATATTTGTCATTTTAGTTTTGCATGAAATGGACACGTTTGTCAATATTAAAGATTGGCTTGATCGGTTTCTGGTGTTTGACGCCACTTTCAACAATATTTCAGTAATATCGTGGCTGTCCATATTAACGGGAAGTAACTCCGATGAAAGCTTGAAAAAAGTATAATTTTAGAATCAAGTCCGAACTATACAAATGCTCTCTTATAGACCAAATTATTACCTCAGTCAGAACATTATTTTGTATTTAATGAGAATTAAGACAACAGTTGTGTATTGAAGATTTATCGATGTCAATCTTAGCTTGACGTCAACAAAGCTTAAAATACAACAGTTATCTCAATAGCTACCATGCATTCTTGGTATGTTCGTGCTATGCGCAAATGAGACCAGAAAACAATTCATTTCTGGTATGCATTTTGTTTCTAAACCTTCCAGATCTTTTTTCAATTACATTTGACATTAATGCATAATACACAAATATGAATTTAGCTTTCGGTGAGAGAAAAAATACTTAGTTCGAAAACACAGATTATCGGAAGGGCCTGGGTGGATCAATGAGTTAGGTAGTTGGATTACCTAGCAACTCATACAACGATATTACCAATACGGCGTGAGTTCGCGTCCGGTTTTGTAAATTACAAAAAGGGTGTACTCGACTCGCAGCCGCAAGTGATAAAGTTTACCAGTTGCTTGCCCATGGCTGGTGGTTCTCTCCGGGTACTCCGGCTTCTTTCACCACTAAAACTGGTCGCCATGATATAGCTGAAATATTGCTGAAAGTGGCGTTGAACAACAAAAATCAAATCCAAATCCTAAGCCAGGAAAGTGAGAAATCATGTATTGTTGTGCTTTTGATCATACCTCTTCCAAAGAATTTTCTATAGGATTTAAGAACTATGATATTTTATGGTTTTCATTTTATAATATATGACATAAAACGAAACCCTCACAATACATCTTTATCAACTTAACGTTTTCTTCATCCAGTAAATATTTTTCCCTGTTGACTTCATTAACCGTGCACTATAATACCCATGAAGGATGAATGCGGACTTTCCGAATTAGTATAAAAAAGTTTTTAGATCCATATCCAGTCGTTCTAATCTAGGCATGTTTATCCTTGTCCATTCTACACACTGCCGTTATTGACCCACAGTTACAATAAGTACCACTGCCCTCCTGTTCTCCTGCACTGGATATCATTGTATTGTCAGCCATCAGTTCTGTCATTACATAATTAGCAATATAGGTGCACACGGTCCAGGCAAATAAATACATTCCTTTCTTTGGGGCAACGAATATTCCATCAACATTTTTATAATGGCCTCCAATGTTCATAACTACTCTTTCAATAAAGGAATTTGGACTTTTTCTCAAGAGTAATTGAATGTCCCTGATCTCTAGTTGTAGCATAAAGCATAACTAGTTCAGAATTAGACAAATCTGCAATATAAATTCCTTTCAATACATGAATGAATTGATGAAGACAATCAGTAACCTCGGCGTAATTCTCTTTTTGTTCATCTTTTTTTTTAATGGTGGGGGGTTAACTAGGAAGACCATATCATGGAAATCATAATAGTATATAATGACTACCTATGAATTGGAAGCTGCTCTTGTTAAATAATAAGTTGCAAAATTAAAAATTTTCACTTTTTCTACATTTAATATTAATTGATCGTTTAAGATCACAAATGCTTACGAACTATCACAGGGACTCGGCGATAGGATATCTCCCCTCATTTTTCATATGTGGCTGCAAAGCAAGTAAATTTACATTGATAAATGATCGAAGGAAGGATTAATGAACACTTTTCGATTTTTATATATCATATTACCGTACATATAAGATGAACATAATAGCTGATAAAATGAAAAAAAAACCCAAATATACCACACTGTCGGACATAGTTCAAAATCTAATAGAAAAATACCACACTGTCGGAAATGGTTCAAAATCTAATAGAAAAATACAACACTGTCGGAAATGGTTCAATTCCAGCAGAAACATCGTAGAAAGAGACAAATACATGACTGATCACTTGAACCATAGTATACAAATACATGACTGATCACTTGAACCATAGTATACAAATACATGACTGATCACTTGAACCATAGTATACAAATACATGACTGATCACTTGAACCGTAGTATACAAATACATGACTGCTCACTTGAACCATAGTATACAAATACATGACTGATCACTTGAACCATAGTATACAAATACATGACCGCTCACTTGAACCATAGTATACAAATACATGACTGATCACTTGAACCATAGTATGCAAATATATGACTGATCACTTGAACCGTAGTATACAAATACATGACTGATCACTTGAACCGTAGTATACAAATACATGACTGATCACTTGAACCGTAGTATACAAATACATGACTGCTCACTTAAACCATAGTATACAAATACATGACTGATCACTTGAACCATAGTATACAAATACATGACCGCTCACTTGAACCATAGTATACAAATACATCACTGATCACTTGAACCATAGTATACAAATACATGACTGATCACTTGAACCGTAGTATACAAATACATGACTGATCACTTGAACCGTAGTATACAAATACATGTCTGCTCACTTAAACCATAGCATACAAATACATGACTGCTCACTTAAACCGTACTATACAAATACATGACTGCTCACTTGAACCATAGTATACAAATACATGATTGCTCACTTGAACCATAGTATACAAATACATGACTGCTCACTTGAACCATAGTATACAAATACATGACTGCTCACTTGAACCATAGTATACAAATACATGACTGATCACTTGAACAGTAGTATACAAATACATGTCTGCTCACTTAAACCATAGCATACAAATACATGACTGCTCACTTAAACCGTACTATACAAATACATGACTGCTCACTTGAACCATAGTATACAAATACATGACTGCTCACTTGAACCATAGTATACAAATAAATGACTGCTCACTTGAACCATAGTATACAAATACATGACTGCTCACTTGAACCGTAGTATACAAATACATGACTGCTCACTTAAACCATAGTATACAAATACATGACTGCTCACTTGAACCATAGTATACAAATACATGACTGCTCACTTGAACCATAGTATACAAATACATGACTGATCACTTGAACCATAGTATACAAATACATGCCTGATCACCTGAACCGTAGTTTACAAATACATGACTGCTGACTTAAACCATAGTATACAAATACATGACTGATCACCTGAATCTTAGTATACAAATACATGACTGATCACTTGAACCATAGTATACAAATACATGACTGCTCACTTAAACCATAGTATACAAATACATGACTGCTGACTTAAACCATAGTATACAAATACATGACTGCTCACCTGAATCTTAGTATACAAATACATGACTGATCACTTGAACCATAGTATACAAATACATGACTGCTCACTTAAACCATAGTATACAAATACATGACTGATCACTTGAACCATAGTATACAAACACATGACTGCTCACTTGAACCATAATATACAAATACATGACTGATCACTTGAACCATAGCATACAAATACATGACTGCTCACTTGAACCATAGTATACAAATACATGACTGATCACTTCAACCATAGTATACAAATACATGACTGATCACTTGAACCGTAGTATACAAATACATGTCTGCACACTTAAACCATAGCTTACAAATACATGACTGCTCACTTAAGCGTACTATACAAATACATGACTGCTCACTTGAACCATAGTATACATATACATGACTGCTCACTTGAACCATAGTATACAAATACATGACTGCTCACTTGAACCATAGTATACAAATACATGACTGCTCACTTGAACCATAGTATACAAATACATGACTGCTCACTTAAACCATAGTATACAAATTCATGACTGCTCACTTGAACCATAGTATACAAATACATGACTGATCACTTGAACCATAGTATACAAATACATGACTGATCACTTGAACCATAGTATACAAATACATGACTGATCACTTGAACGTAGTATACTAATACATGACTGCTCACTTAAACCATAGTATACAAATACATGACTGCTCACTTGAACCATAGTATACAAATACATGACTGATCACTTGAACCATAGTATACAAATACATGACTGCTCACTTAAACCATAGTATACAAATACATGACTGATTACTTGAACCGTAGTATACAAATACATGACTGCTCACTTGAACCATAGTATACAAATACATGACTGCTCACTTGAACCATAGTATACAAATACATGACTGCTCATTTGAACCATAGTATACAAATGCATGACTGATCACTTGAACCGTAGTATACAAATACATTACTTCTTACTTGAACCGTAGTATACAAATACATGACTGCTCACTTGAACCATAGTATACAAATACATGACTGCTCACTTAAACTATAGGATACAAATACATGACTGCTCACTTGAACCATAATATACAAATACATGACTGATCACTTGAACCATAGTATACAAATACACGACTTCTTACTTGAACCGTAGTATACAAATACATGACTGATCACTTGAACCGTGGTATGCAAATACCTGACTGCTCACTTGAACCGTAGTATACAAATACATGACTGCTCACTTAAACCATAGTATACAAATACATGACTGATCACTTGAACCATAATATACAAATACATGACTGATCACTTGAACCATAGTATACAAATACATGACTGCTCACTTAAACCATAGTATACAAATACATGACTGATCACTTGAACCATAGTATACAAATACATGACTGATCACTTGAACCATAGTATACAAATACATGACTGCTCACTTAAACCATAGTATACAAATACATGACTGATCACTTGAACCATAGTATACAAACACATGACTGCTCACTTGAACCATAATATACAAATACATGACTGATCACTTGAACCATAGCATACAAATACATGACTGCTCACTTGAACCATAGTATACAAATACATGACTGATCACTTCAACCATAGTATACAAATACATGACTGATCACTTGAACCGTAGTATACAAATACATGTCTGCTCACTTAAACCATAGCTTACAAATACATGACTGCTCACTTAAACGTACTATACAAATACATGACTGCTCACTTGAACCATAGTATACATATACATGACTGCTCACTTGAACCATAGTATACAAATACATGACTGCTCACTTGAACCATAGTATACAAATACATGACTGCTCACTTGAACCATAGTATACAAATACATGACTGCTCACTTAAACCATAGTATACAAATACATGACTGCTCACTTGAACCATAGTATACAAATACATGACTGATCACTTGAACCATAGTATACAAATACATGACTGATCACTTGAACCATAGTATACAAATACATGACTGATCACTTGAACCGTAGTATACTAATACATGACTGCTCACTTAAACCATAGTATACAAATACATGACTGCTCACTTGAACCATAGTATACAAATACATGACTGCTCACTTGAACCATAGTATACAAATACATGACTGCTCATTTGAACCATAGTATACAAATGCATGACTGATCACTTGAACCGTAGTATACAAATACATTACTTCTTACTTGAACCGTAGTATACAAATACATGACTGCTCACTTGAACCATAGTATACAAATACATGACTGCTCACTTAAACTATAGGATACAAATACATGACTGCTCACTTGAACCATAATATACAAATACATGACTGATCACTTGAACCATAGTATACAAATACACGACTTCTTACTTGAACCGTAGTATACAAATACATGACCTCTCACTTGAACCGTGGTATGCAAATACATGACTGCTCACTTGAACCGTAGTATACAAATACATGACTGCTCACTTAAACCATAGTATACAAATACATGACTGATCACTTGAACCATAATATACAAATACATGACTGATCACTTGAACCATAGTATACAAATACATGACTGCTCACTTAAACCATAGTATACAAATACATGACTGATCACTTGAACCATAGTATACAAATACATGACTGATCACTTGAACCATAGTATACATATACATGACTGCTCACTTAAACCATAGTATACAAATACATGACTATTCACTTCAACCATAGTATACAAATACATGACTGATCACTTGAACCATAGTATACAAATACATTACTGATCACTTGAACCGTAGTATACAAATACATGACTGATCTTTTGAACTGTAGTATACAAATACATGACTGCTCATTTGAACCGTAGTATAAAAATACATGACTGATCACTTGAACCGTAGTATACAAATACATGACTGCTCACTTGAACCGTAGTATAAAAATACATAATTGATCTTTTGAACTGTAGTATACAAATACATGACTGATCATTTGAACTGTAGTATGCAAATACATGACTGATCTTTTGAACTGTAGTATACAAATACATGACTGCTCACTTGAACTGTAGTATACAAATACATGACTGATCACTTGAACCATAGTATACAAATATATGACTGATCACTTGAACTGTAGTATGCAAATACATGACTGATCACTTGAACCATAGTATACAAATACATGACTGATCACTTAAACTGTAGTATACAAATACATGACTGATCACTTGAACCATAGTATACAAATACATGACTGATCACTTGAACTGTAGTATACAATTACATGTCTGATCACTTGAACCGTAGTATACAAATACATGTCTGATCACTTGAACTGTAGTATACAAATACATGACTGATCACTTGAACCGTAGTATACAAATACATGACTGATCACTTGAACCGTAGTATACAAATACATGACTGCTCACTTGAACCGTAGTATACAAATACATGACTGATCACTTGAATCGTATTATACAAATACATGACTGATCACCTGAACCATAGTATACAAATACATGACTGATCACTTGAACCGTAGTACGCAAATACATGACTGATCACTTGAACTGTAGGATAAACATACATGACTGATCACTTGAACCATAGTATACAAATACATGGCTGATCGCCTTAACCGTAGTATACAAATACATGACTGATCACCTCAACCGTAGTATACAAATACATGACTGTTCACTTGAACCGTAGTATACAAATGCATGACTGCTCACTTGAACAGTAGTATAGAAATACATGACTGCTCACTTGAACCGTAGTATGCAAATACATGACTGTTCACTTGAACCGTAGTATATAAATACATGACTGATCAATTGAACTGTAGTATACAAATACATGACTGATCACTTGAACCATAGTATACAAATACATGACTGATCACTTGAACTGTAGCATACAAATACTTGACTGATCACTTGAACCGTAGTATATAAATACATGACTGATCACTTGAACTGTAGTATACAAATACATGACTGATCACTTGAACTGTAGTATACAAATACATGACTGATCACTTGAACTATAGTATACAAATACATGACTGATCACTTGAACCGTAGTATACAAATACATGACTGCTCACTTGAACCATAGTATGCAAATACATGACTGTTCACTTGAACAGTAGTATACAAATACATGACCGCTCACTTGAACCGTAGTATACAAATACATGACTGATCACTTGAACCCTAGTATACAAATACATGACTGCTCACTTGAACCGTAGTATACAAATACATGACTGATCACTTGAACCGTAGTATACAAATACATGACTGATCACTTGAACCGTAGCATACAAATGCATGATTACTCAAAGAACCGTAGTATAGAAATACATGACTGATCACTTGAACCGTCGTATACAAAACATGACTGATCACTTGAACCATAGTATACAAATACATGAATGATCACTTGAACCGTAGTAAACAAATACATGACTAATCACTTGAACCGTAGTATACAAATACATGACTGATCACTTGAACCATAGTATACAAATACATGACTGATCATTTGAACTGTAGTATACAAATACATGACTGATCACTTGAACCGTAGTATACAAATACATGTCTGATCACTTGAACTGTAGTATGCACATAAATGACTGCTCACTGAACCGTAGTATATAAATACATGACTGATCACTTGAACCATAGTATACAAATAAATGACTGATCACTTGAACCGTAGTATGCAAATACATGACTGATCACTTGAACTGTAGGATAAACATACATGACTGATCACTTGAACCATAGTATACAAATAAATGACTGATCACCTGAACCGTAGTATACAAATACATGACTGATCACTTGAACCGTAGTATACAAATACATGACTGCTCACTTGAACCGTAGTATACAAATACATGACTGCTCACTTGAACAGTAGTATACAAATACATGACTGCTCACTTGAACCGTAGTATGCAAATACATGACAAAAATATGGTAAAGAATTATGTACGTAAAACCCTTTCTGTCTGTCCTTCTTCGATACACGAATTCTGATTACCCCTTTAGTATCTTTAAATTATTCTGATTACACAAGAAAATCAATAGTTTCAGTGTTTTTGCACTGACATGGTTTATTAGATATATTTATTATTTAAACTTACAGTTCCTAAATAAGGTAATTATTATTAAAACTAAGATTCTCCTCCCATGTCACTGTCGAAGAACAGACTAATGGGCGGAGGATACCCTTGGGGTCGAATAGTCCACCAGCGGAGATAGCATGAAGAGAACTTGTGTGATGTATGATTTGCAAGTGTGGCTATGTCGACAAAGAAGAATAGCTAAATTTCATTCATTTGTCATTTTTACCTTGGATTCGCTTAGATATATTGTGTCTATAAAACTGTGTATACTAACACTTGTTATATATAAAACTGTCTATACTAACACTTGTCATATATAAAACTGTCTATACTAACACTTGTCATCTATAAAACTGTCTATACTAACACTTGTCATATATAAAACTGTATATACTAACACTTGTCATATATAAAACTGTATATACTAACACTTGTCATATATAAAACTGTATATACTAACACTTGTCATCTATAAAACTGTATATACTAACACTTGTCATCTATAAAACTGTATATACTAACACTTGTCATCTATAAAACTGTCTATACTAACACTTGTCATATATAAAACTGTATATACTAACACTTGTCATCTATAAAACTGTATATACTAACACTTGTCATATATAAAACTGTATATACTAACACTTGTCATCTATAAAACTGTATATACTAACACTTGTCATCTATAAAACTGTATATACTAACACTTGTCATATATAAAACTGTATATACTAACTCTTGTCATCTATAAAACTGTCTATACTAACACTTGTCATCTATAAAACTGTATATACTAACACTTGTCATATATAAAACTGTATATACTAACACTTGTCATCTATAAAACTGTCTATACTAACACTTGTCATATATAAAACTGTATATCCTAACACTTGTCATCTATAAAACTGTATATACTAACACTTGTCATATATAAAACTGTATATACTAACACTTGTCATTTATAAAACTGTCTATGCTAATACTTGTCATATATAAAACTGTATATACTAACACTTGTCATATATAAAACTGAATATACTAACACTTGTCATATATAAAACTGTATATACTAACACTTGTCATATATAAAACTGTGTATACTAACACTTGTTATATATAAAACTGTATATACTTACACTTGTTATATATAAAACTGTATATACTAACACTTGTCATATATAAAGCTGTATATACTAACACTTGTCATATATAAAACTGTATATACTAAAACTTGTCATATATAAAACTGTATATACTAACACTTGTCATATATAAAACTGTATATACTAACACTTGTTATATATAAAACTGTATATACTAACACTTGTTATATATAAAACTGTCTATACTAACACTTGTCATATATAAAACTGTATATACTAACACTTGTTATATATAAAACTGTATATACTAACACTTGTTATATATAAAACTGTGTATACTAACACTTGTCATATATAAAACTGTATATACTAACACTTGTTATATATAAAACTGTATATACTAACACTTGTCATATATAAAACTGTATATACTAACACTTGTCATATATAAAACTGTCTATACTAACACTTGTCATATATAAAACTGTATATACTAACACTTATCATATATAAAACTGTATATACTAACACTTGTCTTATATAAAACTGTATATACTAACACTTGTCATATATAAAACTGTGTATACTAACACTTGTCATCTATAAAACTGTATATACTAACACTTGTTATATATAAAACTGTATATACTAACACTTGTCATATATAAAACTGTGTATACTAACACTTGTTATATATAAAACTGTATATACTAACACTTGTCATATATAAAACTGTATATACTAACACTTGTCATATATAAAACTGTATATACTAACACTTGTCATATATAAAACTGTATATACTAACACTTGTCATATATAAAACTGTATATACTAACACTTGTCATATATAAAACTGTATATACTAACACTTGTTATATATAAAACTGTATATACTAACACTTGTTATATATAAAACTGTCTATACTAACACTTGTCATATATAAAACTGTATATACTAACACTTGTTATATATAAAACTGTATATACTAACACTTGTTATATATAAAACTGTGTATACTAACACTTGTCATATATAAAACTGTATATACTAACACTTGTCATATATAAAACTGTATATACTAACACTTGTCATATATAAAACTGTATATACTCACACTTGTTATAAATAAAACTGTATATACTAAGACTTGTTATATATAAAACTGTATATACTAACACTTGTCATATATAAAACTGTATATACTAACACTTGTCATCAATAAAACTGTATATACTAACACTTGTTATATATAAAACTGTATATACTAACACTTGTCATATATAAAACTGTATATATTAACACTTGTTATATATAAAACTGTATATACTAACACTTGTTATATATAAAACTGTATATACTAACACTTGTCATCTATAAAACTGTATATACTAACACTTGTCATCTATAAAACTGTATATACTAACACTTGTCATATATAAAACTGTCTATACTAACACTTGTCATCTATAAAACTGTATATACTAACACTTGTCATCTATAAAACTGTATATACTAACACTTGTCATCTATAAAACTGTCTATGCTAACACTTGTCATCTATAAAACTGTATATACTAACACTTGTCATATATAAAACTGTATATACTAACACTTGTCATATATAAAACTGTATATTCTAACACTTGTCATATATAAAACTGTATATACTAACACTTGTTATATATAAAACTGTGTATACTAACACTTGTCATATATAAAACTGTATATACTAACACTTGTCATATATAAAACTGTATATACTAACACTTGTCATATATAAAACTGTATATACTAACACTTGTTATATATAAAACTGTATATACTAACACTTGTTATATATAAAACTGTATATACTAACACTTGTCATCTATAAAACTGTATATACTAACACTTGTCATCTATAAAACTGTATATACTAACACTTGTTATATATAAAACTGTATATACTAACACTTGTCATATATAAAACTGTATATACTAACACTTGTTATATATAAAACTGTATATACTAACACTTGTTATATATAAAACTGTATATACTAACACTTGTCATCTATATTACTGTATATACTAACACTTGTCATCTATAAAACTGTATATACTAACACTTGTCATATATAAAACTGTGTATACTAACACTTGTCATCTATAAAACTGTATATACTAACACTTGTCATCAATAAAACTGTATATACTAACACTTGTCATATATAAAACTGTGTATACTAACACTTGTCATCTATAAAACTGTGCATACTAACACTTGTTATATATAAAACTGTATATACTAACACTTGTCATCTATAAAACTGTCTATACTAACACTTGTCATATATAAAACTGTCTATACTAACACTTGTCATATATAAAACTGTCTATACTAACACTTGTCATATATAAAACTGTATATACTAACACTTGTCATATATAAAACTGTATATACTAACACTTGTCATCTATAAAACTGTGTATACTAACACTTGTTATATATAAAACTGTATATACTAACACTTGTCATCTATTAAACTGTCTATACTAACACTTGTCATATATAAAACTGTATATACTAACACTTGTCATCTATAAAACTGTATATACTAACACTTGTCATCTATAAAACTGTATATACTAACACTTGTCATCTATAAAACTGTCTATACTAACACTTGTCATCTATAAAACTGTATATACTAACACTTGTCATATATAAAACTGTATATACTAACACTTGTCATCTATAAAACTGTATATACTAACACTTGTCATATATAAAACTGTATATACTAACACTTGTCATATATAAAACTGTATATACTAACACTTGTCATCTATAAAACTGTGTATACTAACACTTGTCATCTATAAAACTGTGCATACTAACACTTGTTATATATAAAACTGTATATACTAACACTTGTCATCTATAAAACTGTCTATACTAACACTTGTCATATATAAAACTGTCTATACTAACACTTGTCATATATAAAACTGTCTATACTAACACTTGTCATATATAAAACTGTATATACTAACACTTGTCATATATAAAACTGTATATACTAACACTTGTCATCTATAAATCTGTGTATACTAAGACTTGTTATATATAAAACTGTATATACTAACACTTGTCATCTATTAAACTGTCTATACTAACACTTGTCATATATAAAACTGTATATACTAACACTTGTCATCTATAAAACTGTATATACTAACACTTGTCATCTATAAAACTGTATATACTAACACTTGTCATCTATAAAACTGTCTATACTAACACTTGTCATCTATAAAACTGTATATACTAACACTTGTCATATATAAAACTGTATATACTAACACTTGTCATCTATAAAACTGTATATACTAACACTTGTCATATATAAAACTGTATATACTAACACTTGTCATATATAAAACTGTATATACTAACACTTGTCATCTATAAAACTGTATATACTAACACTTGTCATCTATAAAACTGTATATACTAACACTTGTCATATATAAAACTGTATATACTAACACTTGTCATCTATAAAACTGTCTATACTAACACTTGTCATATATAAAACTGTATATACTAACACTTGTCATCTATAAAACTGTATATACTAACACTTGTTATATATAAAACTGTATATACTAACACTTGTCATATATAAAACTGTATATACTAACACTTGTTATATATAAAACTGTATATACTAACACTTGTTATATATAAAACTGTATATACTAACACTTGTCATCTATATTACTGTATATACTAACACTTGTCATCTATAAAACTGTATATACTAACACTTGTCATATATAAAACTGTGTATACTAACACTTGTCATCTATAAAACTGTATATACTAACACTTGTCATATATAAAACTGTGTATACTAACACTTGTCATCTATAAAACTGTGCATACTAACACTTGTTATATATAAAACTGTATATACTAACACTTGTCATCTATAAAACTGTCTATACTAACACTTGTCATATATAAAACTGTCTATACTAACACTTGTCATATATAAAACTGTCTATACTAACACTTGTCATATATAAAACTGTATATACTAACACTTGTCATATATAAAACTGTATATACTAACACTTGTCATCTATAAAACTGTGTATACTAACACTTGTTATATATAAAACTGTATATACTAACACTTGTCATCTATTAAACTGTCTATACTAACACTTGTCATATATAAAACTGTCTATACTAACACTTGTCATCTATAAAACTGTATATACTAACACTTGTCATCTATAAAACTGTATATACTAACACTTGTCATCTATAAAACTGTCTATACTAACACTTGTCATCTATAAAACTGTATATACTAACACTTGTCATATATAAAACTGTATATACTAACACTTGTCATCTATAAAACTGTATATACTAACACTTGTCATATATAAAACTGTATATACTAACACTTGTCATATATAAAACTGTATATACTAACACTTGTCATCTAAAAAACTGTATATACTAACACTTGTCATCTATAAAACTGTATATACTAACACTTGTCATATATAAAACTGTATATACTAACACTTGTCATCTATAAAACTGTCTATACTAACACTTGTCATATATAAAACTGTATATACTAACACTTGTCATCTATAAAACTGTATATACTAACACTTGTCATATATAAAACTGTATATACTAACAATTGTCATATATAAAACTGTCTATACTAACACTTGTCATATATAAAACTGTATATACTAACACTTATCATATATAAAACTGTATATACTAACACTTGTCTTATATAAAACTGTATATACTAACACTTGTCATATATAAAACTGTGTATACTAACACTTGTCATCTATAAAACTGTATATACTAACACTTGTTATATATAAAACTGTATATACTAACACTTGTCATATATAAAACTGTGTATACTAACACTTGTTATATATAAAACTGTATATACTAACACTTGTCATATATAAAACTGTATATACTAACACTTGTCATATATAAAACTGTATATACTAACACTTATCATATATAAAACTGTATATACTAACACTTGTCATATATAAAACTGTATATACTAACACTTGTCATATATAAAACTGTATATACTAACACTTGTTATATATAAAACTGTATATACTAACACTTGTTATATATAAAACTGTCTATACTAACACTTGTCATATATAAAACTGTATATACTAACACTTGTTATATATAAAACTGTATATACTAACACTTGTTATATATAAAACTGTGTATACTAACATTTGTCATATATAAAACTGTATATACTAACACTTGTCATATATAAAACTGTATATACTAACACTTGTCATATATAAAACTGTATATACTCACACTTGTTATAAATAAAACTGTATATACTAACACTTGTTATATATAAAACTGTATATACTAACACTTGTCATATATAAAACTGTATATACTAACACTTGTCATCTATAAAACTGTATATACTAACACTTGTTATATATAAAACTGTATATACTAACACTTGTCATATATAAAACTGTATATATTAACACTTGTTATATATAAAACTGTATATACTAACACTTGTTATATATAAAACTGTATATACTAACACTTGTCATCTATAAAACTGTATATACTAACACTTGTCATCTATAAAACTGTATATACTAACACTTGTCATATATAAAACTGTCTATACTAACACTTGTCATCTATAAAACTGTATATACTAACACTTGTCATCAATAAAACTGTATATACTAACACTTGTCATCTATAAAACTGTCTATACTAACACTTGTCATCTATAAAACTGTATATACTAACACTTGTCATATATAAAACTGTATATACTAACACTTGTCATATATAAAACTGTATATACTAACACTTGTCATATATAAAACTGTATATACTAACACTTGTTATATATAAAACTGTGTATACTAACACTTGTCATATATAAAACTGTATATACTAACACTTGTCATATATAAAACTGTATATACTAACACTTGTCATATATAAAACTGTATATACTAACACTTGTTATATATAAAACTGTATATACTAACACTTGTTATATATAAAACTGTATATACTAACACTTGTCATATATAAAACTGTATATACTAACACTTGTCATCTATAAAACTGTATATACTAACACTTGTTATATATAAAACTGTATATACTAACACTTGTCATATATAAAACTGTATATACTAACACTTGTTATATATAAAACTGTATATACTAACACTTGTTATATATAAAACTGTATATACTAACACTTGTCATCTATATTACTGTATATACTAACACATGTCATCTATAAAACTGTATATACTAACACTTGTCATATATAAAACTGTGTATACTAACACTTGTCATCTATAAAACTGTATATACTAACACTTGTCATCTATAAAACTGTATATACTAACACTTGTCATATATAAATTTGTGTATACTAACACTTGTCATCTATAAAATTGTGCATACTAACACTTGTTATATATAAAACTGTATATACTAACACTTGTCATCTATAAAACTGTCTATACTAACACTTGTCATATATAAAACTGTCTATACTAACACTTGTCATATATAAAACTGTCTATACTAACACTTGTCATATATAAAACTGTATATACTAACACTTGTCATATATAAAACTGTATATACTAACACTTGTCATCTATAAAACTGTGTATACTAACACTTGTTATATATAAAACTGTATATACTAACACTTGTCATCTATTAAACTGTCTATACTAACACTTGTCATATATAAAACTGTCTATACTAACACTTGTCATCTATAAAACTGTATATACTAACACTTGTCATCTATAAAACTGTATATACTAACACTTGTCATCTATAAAACTGTCTATACTAACACTTGTCATCTATAAAACTGTATATACTAACACTTGTCATATATAAAACTGTATATACTAACACTTGTCATCTATAAAACTGTATATACTAACACTTGTCATATATAAAACTGTATATACTAACACTTGTTATATATAAAACTGTATATACTAACACTTGTCATATATAAAACTGTCTATACTAACACTTGTCATCTATAAAACTGTCTATACTAACACTTGTCATCTATAAAACTGTATATACTAACACTTGTTATATATAAAACTGTATATACTAACACTTGTCATCTATAAAACTGTATATACTAACACTTGTCATCTATATAACTGTATATACTAACACTTGTCATCTATAAAACTGTATATACTAACACTTGTTATATATAAAACTGTATATACTAACACTTGTTATATATAAAACTGTATATACTAACACTTGTCATCTATAAAACTGTATATACTAACACTTGTTATATATAAAACTGTATATACTAACACTTGTCATCTATAAAACTGTATATACTAACACTTGTTATATATAAAACTGTATATACTAACACTTGTTATATATAAAACTGTATATACTAACACTTGTCATCTATAAAACTGTATATACTAACACTTGTCATCTATAAAACTGTATATACTAACACTTGTTATATATAAAACTGTATATACTAACACTTGTCATCAATAAAACTGTATATACTAACACTTGTCATCTATAAAACTGTCTATACTAACACTTGTTATATATAAAACTGTATATACTAACACTTGTCATCTATAAAACTGTATATACTAACACTTGTTATATATAAAACTGTCTATACTAACACTTGTCATCTATAAAAAAGAAGAAATTGTTATTTTTAAACAAGGGCCGTCGTTGTCGTGGTCGTATTGTAGTTAGATTTATGACTACCTATGTCATCAGTGCCTATCACCACTAACGTTGTGAGTTCGAATCCAGTTCATGGCGAAGCGTACTCGATACAACATTATGTGATCAAGTTTGTCAGTGACTTTCGACAGGTCGGTGGTTTTCTCCACCAATAAAACTGACTGCCACGATATAACTGAAATATTGTTGAAAGTGGCGTTAAGTACCGTAACCCTCATATCCTCTTTTGAAACAAACCCTCCAGCGAGAAACAAATTACGCATCAATATAACAGGAATCAAATATATTTGAATGACAATATCAGCAATAAAAATATCACGGTAGTAAAGGGGTTTTGGGGTTATGGTGTTTAACGCCACTTTCAACAATATTTCAGTTATATTATGGCGGTTCATGATAATAAAGATAGCGTTACAAATTTAATAATAGATGATTTATTCTGTTAGGGTTGGTATTTTACTCTGATATGGAAAACACTTGCATCATCGCATCATTTCAGTTAAAAAGGAGTTTTGGACCCATAAAACTAGTTCATCTCCACAACTTTTCTGTATCAAGTCAGGAGGGTCAGAGGTCATGTATTTATGTGCTCCCGATTTTGCCTCTTTCTGTGAATTTTCAATAGGATATAAAAATTATTCCGTCAGTGTGATATTTTTTTGCTTCCATTTTATTAATAGAACATCAAATATATGACACACTATAACAAAGACATTTGATGTTAAAGTGAAACTTTCACCATAAAACTTTATCAATTTAACTTTTTCTTCATCCAGCAAATGTTTTTCTCTGTCGAATTCATTAACCGTGCACTATAATACCCATAAAGATGACTGCGAACCTTCCTTAACAGTATAAAGATAATGTTTAGGTCCATATGCAGTCGTTCTAATCCAGGCATGTTTATCCTTGTCCATTCTACAGACTGCTGTCATTGACCCACAGTGAAAATTACCAGTGGCCTCGTATTCTCCTGCCCTGGATATCATTGTATTGTCCACCATCAGTTCTGTCAATACGTAATTAGCCCCATTGGTGCAGACGGTCCAAGCAAATAAGTAAATCCCTGTCTTTGGGGCTACGAATATTCCATCAATATTGTTATAATGGCCTCCAATGTTCATAACTACTCTTTCTAAAACTAATATGGACTTTTTCTCAAGAGTAATTGAATGTGATTCACCTCTAGTCGTAGCATAGAACATGACTGGTTCAGAATTAGACAAATCTGCTATATAAAACTTTCATTTCAATACATGAATCAATTATTGAAGACAACCGGTAGGTAGCATCGGTGTAATTCTCGTAATTCTCTCCTATTTTTGCTTTGGTTTTTTTATTTGGTTTTTTTTTCAGAGGGTGGGGGTTGAACTGGGAAAACGATATCCTGGAAATAAAATCATGTTGGTATCTAATGACTACCTATGAATGTGAATCTGCTCTTGTAGACCATTAAAAAAATAATAAGATACACAAATAACAATTTTCACTTTTTCTACATTTAATATTAATTGATCGTGTAGATCACAAATGCTTACGAAATGGGTTTTCACTCCTATCTTTAACTATCACAGGACTCGGGGAAAGGATGCCCCTGTCCTTTTTCCCACATGGCTGCAAGACAAGTACATTTTCATAGATAAATGATCGAAGAAAGGAAAAATGACCTTATTTCAATTAGTATGTGTTTTATTGTAAAAAATAGATGGGATTTGTTCAAGCCCCATAAGATATTTATCTTTATTTAAAACCAACTGTTTGATAGAAAGAGGGGTATGTTATGAGAAAAATATATCATATTACTGTACATATAAACTAAACATAATAGCTGATAAAATGAAAAACAAAAGCAAAAATACCACACTGTCGGAAATAGTTCAAAATCTAATAGAAAAATACCACACTGTCGGAAATAGTTCAAAATCTAATAGAAAAATACCACACTGTCGGAAATAGTTCAAAATCTAATAGAAAAATACCACACTGTCGAAATAGTTCAAAATCTAATAGAAAAATACCACACTGTCGAAATAGTTCAAAATCTAATAGAAAAATACCACACTGTCGAAATAGTTCAAAATCTAATAGAAAAATACCACACTGTCGAAATAGTTCAAAATCTAATAGAAAAATACCACACTGTCGAAATAGTTCAAAATCTAATAGAAAAATCGTAGAAAGAGACAAAAGCATACAGTTAACACACAACATACAAATATATGATCGCTCACTTGAACCATAGTATGCAAATGCTTGGTACATTTGAAACATGTAGTAGGTATAACGACTGTTGGTGGTTTTTTTTTGTCAAAGTAAAGTACTATCATCAAGTATTTACCTACGTATTATACAAGGATAATGATACTGGGTTCTTCACACTACTTTGGCAATATTTGTACGATCAACAGCAAACACTTTTACATAGAAAGGGAAGTAATTCTAATTATTCAAGAATCTTACCGCCAGAAAATTTAATGCAAAGAAAAGTTTGAAGATACCGAAGGGTACCCTTGTTCAATAAATGAGAAAAGGACCGGATTATGCTTCCGATAAACGGAACATATCCGTGGTCATTTGTAACACAGACATTTCGTAATCATTAGTAGTAATGTGGTGTCTGTTCTTCTTCGAATTACATATTCTGATTACCCCATTGGTATCTTCAATAACTAGGTCATGGTAGCGACCGTAAAACTGTCAAAGTGATGACTCAACTTAACCACTAAAACCCTCAAGGAAATCATTATAGTAACAGCAGACTATGGAGTATTAGATCAACTGAGAGAAATATACTCCATATGCATGTGCTGCTACATATAAATGAATAGTTCACAATAGGAAAACTTAAATCACCCCTTTTGTCGTTATATTTCGTTCTTTACCGACCCGCACTGTCAACTTAGACATGTAGGTCAATGTATGAAAGAGACCTAGCTTATTAAGTGTGTCTGTACAAAATACCCCTGCTAAGCTATTGTGAAAGTGTCCTCTAATTTTGCAAACTCAATAATTTTTGCATGAGTGATTCTATCTATAAATTTTAAGGTCAATCTTACGACGACCTTGTCCAATACAAAGGTGAACAAATAGGTCAAACAATATTACCTGATATAAATTTAAGTGGAAATTCAGTTGCTGATCCAGGATGCTTAAACAATTACTTGGCTTTCCAATGATGTTCGGTAGGTCAGTAGTTTTATCCGGGAACTCCAGTTTCCTCCAGCTTTAAGCGATATACCTGAAATATTGCTTTAAAGTTGCATTAAGCACCAAATGATAACAAAAACTCACATACCTTTATGAGTAGTTTCGTTCAGCAGTTGTACTCTATTGTCCAGTATCATGACAGCATTTTCCAGCTCCATGATTCTATCATCTTGTGTTTTTTCAGTGATGTTAGATATAGATTTAGAACTAACTGACAGTAACGTTATTATCAACATCCAAAATATATACAAAATGTGTGTCTTAGACATCCTTCTATAAGCTATCATTTGTATTTTATATATTGCAACAAGATAGCTATCAAGATATTCCGGCGAGGTTGTCATAGAAACTTAATTTTAGCATATTTTGAAGAGTTAGTCACGATTTTGATTTTAGAAATGAACCATATGGACGAGTTTTTTTTATTTATTTTTTTTATTTTTTTTGCATTTCATTTCTTGATTTATATATGATAACAGTCAGCGATGGAAATTTAAACACATCTTACGAAAAAACAAGATAAATGGCCATGATATCAAAGATGAACACATGTTTACTTTAGTTATACTTAAACGTCATGTAGTACGCTTCTCATGGCTTACATCACACCATGTTTTTTTGAAGGTGATAAAGATAATAAAATTCGATTCGATAAGAATGTGAAGGAGCGGCAGTGTTGTTGCATATAAACAAATTTATTTATCGGTTGGTTTCTAACTGATAAAATTTGGAAATGTAATCTTCCAAAAAGAGACCATCCCAGTCAGGAATGTCCTTGACTCACTTTTCGTAAAAAGGAGATGCTATTGTATCGTCTGCCAATAAAAATTCGGTGAGTAATTACTATTTCTCGGGGTGTCATTGGGCATGGCAGACTTGTAGTGCAATGTATAATAACAAATGACAACGTTATAATTCCTAATTGGTGTGATGGTTAGTGTGCTCGACTCGAATGTGGTAGACGTAAAATCCCCAACTGGAATTTCTTGCCATTTGGGGTTTGCTCTGATCTTTAAACTATATAAGTGCATGGTTGAGGTTCCGCACCTCAGGCCCACAGCAGTGTATCAAATATCAACTTCGATATTAGTGGAGTGGGTTCTATAAATATCTATGTTTTGTAGATCGTTGTTTGTCCTTTTGTACTTTTTCTTTTGGCCATTGTGTTGTCTGTTCTTCGATTTACGGATTCTGATTACCCCTTTGGTATCTCCAACTCTTCTTACATCTAAACTGAAAACATCTGCGATTTTTTTTTTACTATGGAATTTAAAAATAAATAGATAAAACAAAATAATACTACATATTAATATATGTGACACGCACAAGCAGGGTTTAGATTTTGTTTATTTTTATTATAGTGTGAACTTATTGTTATATTTTTCTAATGTTCTGTATTTACCTTTCTTAGATTTACGAGATGGCTTCATGTTAACAGGAATCTTAGGACTTTATTTTGTTTGACAAAGGAGTTGTCAAATCCATATTATTCACCGGTTGACATGAAAGTAAATCATTTATTTAATATTGTTTATTAAAGTTGGTCGACTGTTTTGTCATCCCAAAAATATTTGTGTCTTCGTTATTTATTGTTATTTATACTTTTAACAGAACGTTGTCAAAAGTGAAGATAAATTTCCTGACGTCATTGCGCTCCTAGATTCGTTGTCTATGTTTGGTTGCGAAATTCTCTGTTATTAAATTTGAGTTATCTCTCTTTTTATACAAAATGAACGCATTGACCTAAATGCGGAACTGTGGAAAACGAGGAGAGATCGGGTAGGCAATCTTTGTTGACACCGCGGGACACTCGAAAACTTAATAGGGTTGTCAAATTTGACAAAACGTCCACTCCAGGAAGCTACTTTTACTTTCTATGAGCATAGGGATCAACCTGAATCTGATCAAACTGTTCAAAGAAAAGTGTAAGAAACAAAATATCACAAGTGTGTTGTAGAAATAAACATCAGATTTCGAAAAAACGGCTGGCATGGTGTAAATTGAATAGGCACAAAAATGTAAATGATTTCTGGCAGAAGGTGATTTATTGTGATGAATGTAAGGTATGTGATGAATGGACAACCGCGTACTTATTTGTCGACGACCCGGCGAGAAATTGACCCCACCATGTTTGAATCCAGGTCGTGGTTTTCGTGGTTATCGTGCAGATTCAATGATCTGGGTCTACATAAACTATGAAAGTGTGGGTACTTTCAATGATCTGGGTCTACATAAACTATGAAAGTGTGGGTACTTTCAATGATCTGGGTCTACATAAACTATGAAGGTGTGGGTACTTTCAATGATCTGGGTCTACATAAACTATGAAGGTGTGGGTACTTTCAATGATCTGGGTCTACATAAACTATGAAGGTGTGGGTACTTTCAATGATCTGGGTCTACATAAACTATGAAGGTGTGGATACTTTCAATGATCTGGGTCTACATAAACTATGAAGGTGTGGATACTTTGATAGTTGTTGACGGTAATATTAATGCTAAAACATATATTGATGTCATTGATAACCTTGTTTGGCCCGTTATTGCACGTCATTCCCAGATGATAATTATGTGTTCCAAGATGATAATGTCCCCGTACATAGGGCACGGGTAGTGAAGGAGTATATGGAAGACACTGACTTACATGGCATAAAATGGCCATCCCATAGCCCTGATCCTAATATTATAGAGAATGCGTGGCATAAAATCAAAAAAGAACTACAAAAACAAGTTCAAAACATCACGTCAGTTGTTGGAAACTGCTATTCGCAACATATGGACTGAAATGCCCATTGATTATATTCAGGACCTTTATAAATCAATTTCCAAGCGTCTGAAATAAGTAATTATTTAGTTTATTGACTTCTTCCAGATTGTTATTACATGTCTTTCCGTCAATCTTCGTATGTTTATTACAAACATTGCACTATAACTAACACTATGTTAATCTTTGATTAAACTGTTTTATTGAATATTTACACAAAAAATGATTACCTGCCAATTGTCTCTCTTATAATATCGAAAGTGCTTAAAATGTGATACAAATCAGTTATTTCCTCTGTTGAAGTATATGATAAACAGATCATATATATGTATCGGCTCACGGCCTGATATCATGACCTAGGGCTGATAAAGGGTATGAATTGAAAAATAACATGTAATAATATATATTTATCAATATGAAAGCACATTTGGTATGTATATTTGTCTTGTAGAAAACATTACATATATTATGTATAATGTTCAAGATTGTGGCGTTCTTCTAACAATGTTGTTCACCGGTTGATATTTTACTCAAATGTGGAAAACCCTTGTACGACAGCAACATTTTACTAAGAGGGGAGGCTTAGGCAAGTAAAACTAGTTTAACCCCGCCTGCATCAAGTAAGCGGTCATGTATGTGTGTGTTAATGTATCAATTTTGTCTATTTCTGCAGTTTTTCGATTGAATTTTAGAATTGTTCCGACAGTGGGGTATTTTTTCTTCATATTAACAATTGAAAACAGACATATTCAGCAAGAAAAGTTTGAAGATACCAAAGGGAGGTAACCAGAATCCGTATATCAAAGAAGAACAGACAACACAATGGTCAAAAGAAAGAGTACAAAAGGACAAACAACGATCTAAAAAACATAGACATAAATCTAAAGATCGTAACCTATATATTTTCTTACTTTCTTTTTGTGATTCATCTTTTTAGCTTATTGATTCTAGAGTTAATCTGTATTATCGTTTCACAATCATCATATGTTTTTTCTTACTTTATTTTTGTGATTCATCTTGTTAGCTGATTGATTCTAGATTTAATCTGTATTATCGTTTCACAATCATCATATGTTTTTTCCAAAATATTATACCCTAAAACGAATTGTTCAAGGCGTTGGTAATTTTCTTAAAATTTAACATGCTGATATAATACAATATAACAAAAATAGGATCATCGCTTATCTCAAGAACTAGTTTTTGTGAGATTTTATTTAATTGTGGATTGTAAAGGTAGCGGAAAACGCCTAATACTAATGTTTTACTTCTGAACCCATCTCACTTGACGCTCACATTTTTAATACGGTAAAGACATCAACTATTTCGTGGAGTTCAAGTTTATGTCAATAGACAATTCTCACACTCCCGATTTGATCCTAAAATTATACGCTATTGGCGTTTTTCAATTGAGCTATCTCCCTTATAGAGGACAAAATGGTTCCCGTTCAATGCAAGAACAACAGAAATGACAAACAATTCGAGTAGAATTTTCTTACAATTTATAGATATTTGAACCATGTAAACAATCAGAGGATAAAATTATAGCAAATTGATACAACATTTAAAGTTTAAACAAAATATGGGTGAAATATTTGTAATTTTAGTTGAACTTGGCATGAAATGAACACGTTTGTCTGCAATAAAGGGAAGTAAATAACTCTTACCAAAAAATGAAAACGTCTAATTTAGAATCAAGTCCGAAATGTACAAATGCTCTCTTATAGACCAAATTATTACCTCAGTCAGAACATTATTTTGTATTTAATGAGAATGGAGACAACTGTAGTGTATTTAAATTTCACCGACGTCAATCTTAGCTTAAATGTCGCAAATATCCGTTTACCTATCTCAACTGCGCCTCGCTAAGTAGACTCAGTATAATCAGTCATTGATGGCGACAAAGCTTAATATACAACACTGTTATCTAAGTAGCTACAATGCATTGTTGGTATGTTCTTGGTATACGCTAATGAAACCAGAAAACAATTCATTACTGGTATGCATTTTTTTTCTAACATTCCAGATTTTCTTTCAATTACATTTGACATTAATGCATAATACACAAATTTAAATTTAGCTTTCGGTGAGAGAAAATATACTTTGTTCGAAAACACAGATTATCGGAATTTCCCGGGTGGCTCAATGAGTTGGATTGCACAACAACTCATACAAGCCTATCAACAATACGGCGTGGGTTCGCGCCCGGCGTTGTAAATTACAAAAGATGGTGCACTCGACTCGCAGCTGCAAGTGACAAAGTTTACCAGTTGCTTGCCCATGGTCGGTGATTCTCTCTGGGTACTCCGGCTTCTTCCACAACTAAAACGGGTCGCCATGATATAGCTGAAATATTGCTGAAATTGGCTGATTGGCTGTTTGATCAACAACATCTTGGGGTGGCATTCCAATGTGCATAATATGTGCACCCCTTTTTATAATGGCTTCGATATGTTACTGATTTTGTATTTAACAAGACTAGTCATAGTAATCATTTACTCTTAATATATACCTAAGTCGACTTGAAATTAAGCGCATTCTACTGATACAGAAAGATTCGTCTTGTATATACAAATGGAAAATTGACAATCATATTTGATAACCTTCTGACTTCAATTTACCAATTGTACTTTTTTTGTTCGAACCCCGAGGTGTACTCGAAACAACATTATGTGATAGAGTTTGTCAGTGACTTGCGACAGGTCGGTGGTTTTTCCCGGGTCCTCCGGTTCCCTTCACCAATAAAACTGACCGCCATGATATAACAGAAATATTGTTGAAAGTGGCGTTAGACACCATAAAACCAAAACCAAACCTGTACATCTTTTTTGTTCTCGAGTACCAACATTTTGCCTCTTCTTTTTGCAGAGGATGTACACGGGTTTTTTCCCAGTTGACACGTTATTCGACAGTCTGGCCTGGATGAAGTAATGGCCATGTAGGAGCAGATAATGACCCACATATCTTTTGGTCACCATCATGAATGTGCTCTCTCATGAGACATTTTAGTAGCCATTGATTGTTGTTATCTTATGCTAACAAAATAACCTTATAAGTATTGTCACCTGGGGGTGAGTGAATGATTGTTGATTACCGCCAAATCAGCAATTTTTCTGCTATATCGTGGCGAGAACAAGTTAATTTTCAATGGGATGATGACGATGTCCTCTTTGTACTAGACCATGACGCGTAATTGGTTTGTTATAGTGCTAGTTCACTGAAACAACAGTACGTGGATAGACATGTCTCTCCACTCGGACATATTATCCTTATTCCGAGCAAACCAGTCTGTGCTCTTTCTCCTTAATACTGCATGCTTAGCAGGAACGCAACAAATACCAATTTTAGAGTCTTTTGTTTGGTCTTTGGGCCCGATCCCACGATCTTCCGCACTCGGGGTGAGCACGTTAACCATTACGCCACCAATGAGGTGACACTAGATATTGGTAACTATTGCCATGGCTCAACCTACAACGCGTCCCGGTGTGGTGTATAATGGTACCCTCTCTACGAGGGGTCATCTTGTTACAATACGGAGAGCCTCACCGGTGTTCATAGTAGGTAACATGTAGATTTCGAAAAAGAATAAAACATTGCAGCCGCTGCAATGGCGGTGCCAAATATCGAGCAGGTTTTTGTGAGGTTCGTCTTTCTCGATCCTTAGTCTTCTGCGTAGTGTTTTGCATCGATGTTTGTTCTTTTTCTTTCGGTCATTGTATTGTCTGTCCTCCGATTTTACCCCGTTGGTATCTTCAATCTGTTCTTGTTCGTTACTAACCAACTTTTCATACGTTACAGTTGCAGTCTATAATTGTTGTACCGGTTAGCCACCCCCATCCCTCCCTAATTTCTATACAGTTTTTTGTATTGTTGAGTTTGATCTTGTCTTAAATATAGCTGAAAACCTGCTCACTTGACGTTAAGCAATCCTGACCTCCTGGGTTCATCACGGTCACCTGACGTTAAGCATTTCTGACCTCCTGGGTTCACCACGGTTTTTGTGAGGTTCGTGTTGTTCGATCCTTAGATTTCTCTGTATTGTTTTGCATGGTTATTTTTTCCGTTTTTTTCCCCTCCTTTTTCCTTTCGCTATTGTATGTCCTTCGTTTAACGGTTTCTGACTTCCCCGTTGGTATTTTCAAACTGTTCTATTTCGTCACTAACCAATACTTCATACGTTTACAGTTGCAGTCTATTATCGTTGTACCGGTTAGCCACCCCATCCCTTCCTAATTTCTATAGTTTTGTTTTGTATTGTGGAGCTTGATCTTGTCCTGAATATAGCTGAAAACTTGCTCACTTGACGTTAAGCAATCCTCTAATCACATATAAAGTGTGAACTCGGTTTTTCTGGTTGCACCACTATGTGACAAATATGATAGATCATTGTGTACGTAAAGCCCTTTCTGATTACCCAAGAAAATCAATAGTTTCAGTGTCATGGTTTATTAAATATATTTATTATTGAGATTTACAGTTCCTAAATAATGCAATTATTTTCAAAATTAAGACTTTCCTCCCATGTCACTGTCGAAGCACAGACTACTGGGCAGATGATACCCTTGGGGACTACTAGTTCATCAGCAGAGATATCATGAAGATGACTTGTGTGATGTGGGATTTGCAAGTGTGGCTAAGTTGACAAAGAAGAATCGCAAAACTTCATTCATTTGGCATTTTTAACTTAAGATCGCTTGGATTTATTGTGTCTATAAAACTGTGTATACTAACACTTATCATCCTACCCTCCTGCTATGCCTACCTGCTGACTCCATAAGCAAAACTCGTATCAAAGTTCGCGTGAGCTGAGCTGGACTTATCAACAGTGAGCAGGAGTTATCACCAAATTCTCCCAACATTTAAATAATAATTCCTGCGAAAATTCAGCAACACCATTAGCCAGTTAACATTTTATTTTTATATCAAATTAGGAACTGTCGTGTCAGCAATATCAACAAACATCGTCCTACAAAAATGGACTTGTCAGAATTCTTGAAAACCTCTGCTGAGGCGTAATAATTGTTACGTCATAAGCGAGGTCGTGACCTTTGTGTTTTCTAAAACGGAACGGTATTGGTAAACAAAACCGGCGAATCCTATTGCCGACTTTGATGTTTGTAATAAAAAAAAACATTGAATATCACCATTAAAGGAAAAATTCAACAATCTTAACATTTATATAAACCTGTAAAAATGAATGGTATATTTGCAAACTACTTATGAACTATGTTTTGGGGAAGCATATTTTGAATATTTTGAATCATGTAATTTTTCCCGTGAAAATACAAATATAGATGTATTCGTGTTTATGCTAGATTTAAGGATGATAAACATGTCATCTGAATATGAATATGATTGATACTGAAAAATATCAGCCTCCTCGACAGAATATGAAGTTTGTGACTCGTTCGCTTCCCTCACTCGCCACCAAACTTCATATTCTAGCTCGACAGGCTGATATTTTCGATATCAAACAATTCACATCCAGATAACATATACTTATCAACTATGAAAGAGAAGATATTGTCTTCTTAAACAAGGGGCAGTCATGGTCATGATCGTATTGTAGGTGGATTTGTGACTACCTATGTCATCAGTGCCTATCACCACTAACGTTGTGAGCTCGAATCCCGTTCATGACGAAGTGTACTCTATACAACATTATGTGATCCAGCTTGCCAGTGACTTGCGACAGGTCGGTGGTTTTATCCGCCAATAAAACAGACCACCAAGATATAGCTGAAATATTGTTGATAAAAATGGGGTCAAGTACCGTAACCCTCATATTCTCTTTTGAAACGATACCTTCAGCGAGAACCAAATTACGCAACAATTAACAGGAATCAAATATATTTGAATGACAATATCAAATCAGGAGGGTCAGAGGTCATATATTTTTGTGCTACCGATTTTGCCTCTTTCTATGATTTAAGAATTATTCCGACAGTGATATTTTTTTTGTTTCAATTTTATTAATAGAACATCAAATATATGACACACTATTACAAAGACATTTGATGTTAAAGTGAAACTTTCACCATACCACTTTATCAATTTAATGTTTTCTTCATCCACCAAATGTTTTTCTCTGTGGAATTCATTTACCGTGTACTATAATACACATGAAGGATGACTGCGGACCTTCCTTAGCAGTATAAAAATAGTTTTTAGATCCATATGCAGTCGTTCTAATCCAGGCATGTTTATCCTTGTCCATTCTAGACACTGCTGTCATTGACCCACAGTCATAACCACTGGCCCCGTATTCTCCTGCCCTGGATATCATTGTATTGTCCACCATCAGTTCTGTCATTACATAATTAGCCGCATGTGTGCAGACGGTCCAGGCAAATAAGTAAATCCCTGTCTTTGGGGCTACGAATATTCCATCAATATTGTTATAATGGCCACCAATGTTCATAACTACTCTTTCAAAAACTAATATGGACTTTATCTCAAGAGTAATTGAATGTGATTGATCTCTAGTCGTAGCATAGAACATGACTTGTTCAGAATTAGACAAATCTACAATATAAAACTTTCATTTCAATACATGAATCAATTATTGAAGACAACTGGTAGGTAGCATCGGTGTAATTCTCGTAATTCTCTCCTATTTTTGCTTTGGTTTTTTTATTTGTTTTTTTTCAGGGGGGGGGGGGGGGGGGGGGGGTTGAACTGGGAAAACGATATCCTGGAAATAAAATTATGTTGGTATCTAATGACTACCTATGAATGTGAATCTGCTCTTGTAGACCGTTAAAAAAATAATAAGATACACAAATAACAATTTTCACTTTTTCTATATTTAATATTAATTGATCTTGAAGATCACAAATGCTTACGAAATGGGTTTTCACTCCTATCTTTAACTATCACAGGGACTCGGGGAAAGGATGCCCCTGTCCTTTTTCCCATATGGCTGCAAGGCAAGTACATTTACATAGATAAATGATCGAAGGAAGGAAAAATGACCACATTTCAATTAGTATGTGTTTTATTGTTAAAAATAGATGGGATTTTTTCAAGCCCAATAAGATATTTATCTTTATTTAAAACCAACTGTTTGATAGATAGAGGGGTATGTTATGAGAAAAATATATCATATTACAGTACATATAAACTAAACATAATAGCTGATAAAATGAAAAACAAAAACAAAAATACCACACTGTCGGAAATAGTTCAAAATCTAATAGAAAAATACCATACTGTCGGAAATAGTTCAAAATCTAATAGCAAAATACCATACTGTCGGAAATAGTTCAAAATCTAATAGCAAAATACCATACTGTCGGAAATAGTTCAAAATATAATAGAAAAATACCACACTGTCGGAAATAGTTCAAAATATAATAGAAAAATACCACACTGTCGGAAATAGTTCAAAATCTAATAGAAAAATACCACACTGTCGGAAATAGTTCAAAATCTAATAGCAAAATACCATACTGTCGGAAATAGTTCAAAATATAATAGAAAAATACCATACTGTCGGAAATAGTTCAAAATATAATAGCAAAATACCATACTGTCGGAAATAGTTCAAAATCCATTAGAAAAATCATAGGAAGAGGCAAAGGCGATACCCTTAGCACACAAATACATGACTGATCACTTGAACAGTAGTATACAAATACATGACTGATCACTTGAACCGTAGTATACAAATACATGACTTCTTACTTGAACCGTAGTATACAAATACATGACTTCTTACTTGAACCGTAGTATACAAATACATGACTGCTTACTTGAACCATAGTATACAAATACATGACTTCTTACTTGAACCGTAGTATACAAATACATGACTTCTTACTTGAACCGTAGAATACAAATACATGACTGATCACTTGAACAGTAGTATAGAAATACATGACCGCTCACTTGAACCGTAATATGCAAATGTTTGGTAGTTTGGAACATGTAGTAGGTATAACGACTGTTGGTGTTTTTTGGTCAAAGTAAAGTACTATCATCAAGTATTTACCTACGTATTACACAAGGATAACGATACTGGGTTCTTCACAATACTTTGGCAATATTTGTACGATCAACAGCAAACACTTTTACATAGAAAGGGAAGTAATTGTAATTATTCAAGAATCTTCCCGCCAGAAAATATAATGCAAAGAAAAGTTTGAAGATACCGAAGGGTACCCTTGTTCAATAAATGAGAAAAGGACCGGATTATGCTTCCGATAAACGGAACACATCCGTGGTCATTTGTAACACAGATATTTCGTAATCATTAGTAGTAATGTGGTGTCTGTTTTTCTTCGATTTACAGATTCTGATTACCCCATTGGTATCTTCAAACTGTTTAACCAGGTCATGGTGGTGACCGTAAAACTGTCAAAGTGATGACTCAACTTAACCACTAAAACCCTCATGGAAATCAGCATAGGAACCGCAGACTATGGAGTATTAGATCAACTGAGAGGCATATACTCCATATGCATGCGCTGCTACATATAAATAAATAGTTCACAATGGGAAAACTTAAATCACCCCTTTTGTCGTTATGTTTCTTTCTTAACCGACCCTCACTGTCAACTTAGACGTGTAGGTCAATGTATGAAAGAGACCTAGCTTATTAAGTGTGTCTGTACAAATACCCCTGCTAAGCTATTGTGAAAGTGTCCTCTAATTTTGCAAACTCAATAATTTTTGCATGAGTGATTCTATCTATAAATTTTAAGGTCAATCTTACGACGACCTTGTCCAATATAAAGGTGAACAAATAGTCAAACAATATTAACTGATATAGATTTAAGTGGAAATTCAGTTGCTGATCCATGATGCTTAAACAATTACTTGGCTTTCCAATGATTTTCGGTAGGTCAGTAGTTTTATCCGGGAACTCCAGTTTCCTCCAGCTTTAAGCGATATACCTGAAATATTGCTTTAAAGTTGCATTAAGCACCAAATGTTAACAAAAACTCACATACCTTTATGGGTAGTTTCGTTCAGCAGTTCTACTCTATTGTCCAGTATCCTGACAGCATTTTCCAGCTCCATGATTCTATCATCTTGTGTTTTTTCAGTGATGTTAGATATAGATTTAGAACTAACTGACAGTAACGTTATTATCAACATCCAAAATATATACAAAATGTGTGTCTTAGACATCCTTCTATATGCTATCATTTGTATTTTATATATTGCAACAAGATATCTAGCAAGATATTCCGACGAGGTTGTCATAGAAACTTAATTTTAGCATATTTTGAAGAGTTAGTCACGATTTTGATTTTAAAAATGAACCATATGGACGAGTTTTTTTTATTTATTTTTTTGTTTTGTTTTGCATTTCATTTCCTGATTTATATATGATAACAGTCAGCGATGGAAATTTAAACACATCTTACGAAAAAACAAGATAAATGGCCATGATATCAAAGATGAACACATGTTTACTTTAGTTATACTTAAACGTCATGTAGTACGGTTCTCATGGCTTACATCACACCATGTTTTTTTGAAGATGATAAAGATAATACAATTCGATTCGATAAGAATGTGAAGGAGCGGCAGTGTTGTTGTATACAAACAAATTTATTTATCGGTTGGTTTCTAACTGATAAAATTTGGAAATGTAATCTTCCAAAAAGAGACCACCCCAGTCAGGAATGTCCTTGACTCACTTTTCGTAAAAAGGAGATGCTATTGTATCGTCTGCCAATAAAAATTCGGTGAGTAATTACTATTTCTCGGGGTGTCATTGGGCATGGCAGACTTGTAGTGCAATGTATAATAACAAATGACAACGTTATAATTCCTAATTGGTGTGATTGTTAGTGTGCTCGACTCGAATGTGGTAGACGTAAAATCCCCAACTGGAATTTCTTGCCCATTTGGGGTTTAAGTCAAAGGTATTGCTCTGATCTTTAAACTATATAAGTGCATGGTTGAGATTCCGCACCTCAGGCCCACAGCAGTGTATCAAATATCAACCTCGATATTAGTGGAGTGGGTTCTATAAATATCTATGTTTTGTAGATCGTTGTTTGTCCTTTTGTACTTTTTCTTTTGGCCATTGTGTTGTCTGTTCTTCTATTTACGGATTCTGATTACCCCTTTGGTATCTCCAACTATTCTTACATCTAAACTGAAAACATCTGCGATTTTTTTTTACTATGGAATTTAAAAATAAATAGATAAAACAAAATAATACTACATATTAATAAATGTGACACGCACAAGCAGGGTTTAGATTTTGTTTATTTTTATTATAGTGTGAACTTATTGTTATATTTTTCTAATGTTCTGTATTTACCTTTGTTAGATTTACGAGATGGCTTCATGTTAACAGGAATCTTAGGACTTTATTTTGTTTGACAAAGGAGTTGTCAAATCCATATTATTCACCGGTTGACATGAAAGTAAATCATTTATTTAATATTGTTTATTAAAGTTGGTCGACTGTTTTGTCATCCCAAAAATATTTGTGTCTTCGTTATTTATTGTTATTTATACTTTTAACAGAACGTTGTCAAAAGTGAAGATAAATTCCCTGACGTCATTGCGCTCCTAGATTCGTTGTCTATGTTTGGTTGCGAAATTCTCTGTTATTAAATTTGAGTTATCTCTCTTTTTTTACAAAATGAACGCATTGACCTAAATGCGGAACTGTGGAAAACGAGGAGAGATCGGGTAGGCAATCTTTGTTGACACCGCGGGACACTCGAAAACTTAATAGGGTTGTAAAATTTGACAAAACGTCCACTCCAGGAAGCTACTTTTACTTTCTATGAGCATAGGGATCAACCTGAATCTGATCAAACTGTTCAAAGAAAATTGTAAGAAACAAAATATCACAAGTATGTTGTAGAAATAAGCATCAGATTTCGAAAAACGACTGGCATGGTGTAAATTGAATAGGCACAAAAACGTAAATGGTTTCTGGCAGAAGGTGATTTATTGTGATGAATGTAAGGTATGTGAGGAATGGACAACCGCGTACTTATTTGTCGACGACCCGGCTAGAAATTGACCCCACCATGCTTGAATCCAGATCGTGGTTTTCGTGCAGGTTCAATGATCTGGGTCTACATAAACTATGAAGGTGTGGATACTTTGATAGTTGTTGACGGTAATATTAATGCTAAAAAATATATTGAAGTCATTGATAACCTTGTTTGGCCCGTTATTGCACGTCATTCCCAGATGATAATTATGTGTTCCAAGATGATAATGTCCCCGTACATAGGGCACGGGTAGTGAAGGAGTATATTGAAGACACTGACTTACATGGCATGAAATGGCCAGCACATAGCCCTAATATTATAGAGAATGTGTGGCATAAAATCAAAAAAGAACTACAAAAACAAGTTCAAAACATCACGTCAGTTGTTGGAAACTGGTATTCGCAACATATGGACAGAAATGCCCATTGATTATATTCAGGACCTTTATGAATCAATTTCCAAGCGTCTGAAATAAGTAATTATTTAGTTCATTGACTGCTCCCAGAATGTTATTACATGCCTTTCCGTCAATCTTCGTATGTTTATTACAAACATGGCACTATAAGTAGCAGTATGTTAATCTTTGATTAAACTACTTTATTGAATATTTACACAGAAAATTATTAACTGCCAATTTTCTCTCTTATAATATTGAAAGTGCTTAAAATGTGATACAAATCAGTTATTTCCTCTGTTGAAGTATATGATAAACAGATCATATATATGTATCGGCTCACGGCCTGATATCATGACCTAGGGCTGATAAAGGGTATGAATTGAAAAATGCCATGTAATAATATATATTTATCAATATGAACGCACATTTGGTATGTATATTTGTCTTGTAGAAAACATTACATATATTATGTATAATGTTCAAGATTGTGCCGTTCTTCTAACAATGTTGTTCACCGGTTGATATTTTACTCAAATGTGGAAAACACTTGTACGACAGCAACATTTTACTAAGAGGGGAGGCTTAGGCAAGTAAAACTAGTTTAATCCCGCCTGCATCAAGTAAGCGGTCATGTATGTGTGTGTTAATGTATCAATTTTGTCTATTTCTGCAGTTTTTCGATTGAATTTTAGAATTGTTCCGACAGTGGGGTATTTTTTCTTCATATTAACAATTGAAAACAGACATATTCAGCAAGAAAAGTTTGAAGATACCAAAGGGAGGTAACCAGAATCCGTATATCAAAGAAGAACAGACAACACAATGGTCAAAAGAAAGAGTACAAAAGGACAAACAACGATCTAAAAAACATAGACATAAAACTAAAGATCGTAACCTATATATTTTCTTACTTTCTTTTTGTGATTCATCTTTTTAGCTTATTGATTATAGAGTTAATCTGTATTATCGTTTCACAATCATCATATGTTTTTTCCAAAATATTATACCCTAAAACGAATTGTTCAAGGCGTTGGTAATTCTCTTAAAATTTAACATGTTGACGTAATACAAAATAAAAAAATCGGACCTTGGCTTATTTCAAGAACTCATTTTTATGAGATTTTATTTAATTTTGGATTGTAAAGGTAGCGAAAAACGCCCCATACTAATGTTTTACTTCTGAATCCATCACCCTTTAAGCTCACATTTTTAAGGCGGTAAAGACATCTATTTCGTGGGTATCAAGTTTATGTCAATAGACAATTTGCACATTCCCGATTTGATCCTAAAAATTATACGTTATTGGCGTTTTTCAATTGAATTATCTCCCTTATAGAGGACAAAATGGTTTCCGTTCAACGCAAGACCGACTGATAGTAAAAGAATTTGAGTAGAATTTTCTTACAATTTATAGATATGTGAACCTTGTAAGCAATCAGAGGATAATGGTATAACAAGTTGATACATTAATTAAAGCTTAGACAAAATATAGGCGGAATATTTGTAATTTTAGTTGGACCTGGCATTAAATGGACACGTTTGTCTGCATTAAAGGGAAGTAAATAACTCTTACCAAAAACAAGTCTAATTTTAGAATCAAATCCGAAATATACAAATGTTTTCTTATAGACTGTGTATTTAAGATTTACCGACGTCAATCTTGGTTTAACTGTCGCAAGTAACCGTTTACATATCTCCACTACACCTCGCTAAGTAAACTCAGTATAATCAGTCATTGATGGAGACAAAGCTTAAAATACAACACAGTTCTCTTAATAGCTACCATGCATTGTTGGTATGTTCTTGTATGATAATGAGACCAGAAAATAATTCACTATTGATGTACATTATGTTCCTAAACATTTCACATCTTCTTTCAATTACATTTAACATTAATGTATGATACACAAATATAAATTTCGTTTTAGGTGAGAGAAGACATAATTAGCACGAAAACACAGATTATTGGACTAAAGGAAATTAAATGTGTCATTGATAAAATTCCTAACTGTTTGATCAACAACAAGTGGTATATTATCATATTGGTGGCATTCCAATGAGTATAAACTGTATACCCCTACTTGTTTACTTGTTTTCATGAAGGTTTTGAAATGTTGATCATGAATAGTACAAAACACAGATTATTGGAATAAAGGAAAATAATGTGTCATTAATAGAATGCCTAACTGTTTGATAAACAACGGCTTGGGAGGTGGCATTCCAATGGGTATAAACTGTACAGCCCTACCTGTTTACTTGTTTCCATACCGGTTGCGATATGTTAATGATGATTTCGTATTTAAAAAATCTAGCTTTAGTGATCATTTACTCTTAATATATACCCAGGTCACTTGGAATTAAGCATTTAACTGATACAGAAAGATTCGTCTTGTATATATATACAAATGGAAAATAGAGAATCATATTTGATAACATTCTGACTTCAATTTACCAATTATAATTTTTTTAGTTCGAACCCCGAGGTGTACTCGAAACAACATTATGTGATAAAGTTTGTCACTGACTTGCGGCAGGTCGGTGGTTTTCTCCGGGTCCTCTGGTTTTCTCCACCAATAAAACTGACTGCCACGATATAACACACATATTGCTTAAAGTGGCGTTAGACACCATAACCTGTACATGTACATTTAGTTTTGTTTTCGAGTACCAACATTTTGCCTTTTCTTTTTGCAGAGGATGTACACGTGTTTTTTTTCCAGTGGATACGTTATTCAACAGTCTTGCCTGGATGAAGTAATGACCGTCTATGAGCAGATAATGATCCACACCTTCATGAATGTGCTCTCTCATGCGAAATTTTAGTAGGCATTGATTGTTGTTATCTTATGCTTACAAAATGACCTTTTAAGTATTGTCACCTGGGAGGGAACAAGTTAATTTTTAATGAGATGATGACGAAGTCCGCGGATAGACATGCCTCTCTACTCGGACATATTATCCTGATTCCGAGCCAACCTGTCTTTCCTCTTTCTCGTTAATACTGCATGCGTAGCGGGGAAGCAACAAATACCAATTTTACCCTCTCTCGGGGTCAGCACGCTAGCCATTGCGCAACCGATGAGGTGACACTATATACTGGTGATGATTCCCATGGTTCAATCTACAACGCGTCCCGGTGTGGTGAATAGTGGTACCCTCTCTATCAGGGGTCATCTTGTTACAATACAGAGAGCCCTACCGGTGTCCATAGTGGGTAACATGTAGATTTCGAAAACGATTAAGCGCATTGTAGTTGATGCAATGGTGGTGCCAAATATCGAACAGGTTTTTGTGAGGTTCGTGTTGCTCGATCTTTAGTCTTCTGTGTAGCGTTTTGCATCGATATTTGTTCTTTTTCTTTTGGACATTGTATTGTCTGTCCTCCAATTTTACCCCGTTGGTATATTCAATCTTTTCTTGTTCGTCACTAACCAACTCTACATACGTTACAGTTGCAATCTATAATTGTTGTACCTGTTAGCCACCCCATCCCTCCCTAATTTCTATACATTTTTTTGCATTGTTGAGTTTGATCTTGTATTGAATATAGCTGAGATCTTGCTCACCTGACGTTAAGCATTCCTGACCTCCTGCGTTCACCACGGTCACCTGACGTTAAGCATTCCTGACCTCCTGAGTTCACCACGGTTTTTGTGAGGTTCGTGTTGTTCGATCTTTAGGTTTCTGTGTATTATTGTTTCCCCTTTTTCCTTTCGCCATTGTATGTCCTTCGATTAACGGTTTCTGACTTCCACGTTGGTATTTTTAAACTGTTCTATTTCGTCACTAACCACCTCCCCATACGCTACAGTTGCAGTCTATAATCGTTGGACCGGTTAGCCACCCCATCCCTACCTAATTTCTATGCAGTTTTTTTTTGTATTGTTGAGCTTGATCTTTTCTTGAATATAGCTGAAAACCTGTTCACTTGACGTTAAGCAATGCTCTAATCCCATATATTATACTTTACGTTTTTATTTTCCCTATTTGTCTTTGTTAGCGCAGCCGGTCAATATTTTCGTATATGAACCGGTCAATATTTTAGTATATGGACCGGGCCCGATCAATATAATGTTTTCTTCCGGATTTTGTCCGAACTCGTTTTTTGTCTTAGATATAAAATAACAAAAAGCATGTCGTCTGACAGATTTGGATGTATTATAGCAATTATAGTATAATATAGCAAATAGTTCATGGCACTTCGGGCCAAATGGCAGTTTATGGACCGGTCTGTCACACACAAAATAGTATATGGACCTCAGCTTCGCTTCGGTCCATATAATATTTTGTGGGTGACATTCCGGTCCATAAACTGCCATATGGCCTTTAGTGCCATGAACTATTTGTTAAATAGAGTGTGAACTCGTTTTATTCTGGTTGCACAACTATGTAAAAAATATGGTAGAAAATTGTGTACGTAAAGCCGTTTCTGATTACACAAGAAAATCAATAGTTTCACTGTTTTTGCACTGACATGATTTACTATATATATTTATTATTTAAATCTACAGTTCCTAAATAATGTAGTTATTCTCAAGCTAATTTTCTCCTTCCATGGCACTGTCGAAGCACAAACTGCTGGGCAGATGATACCCTTGGGGACTACTAGTTCATCAGCAAAGTTGTCATGAAGACAACTTGTATGATGTGTCATTTGCATGTGTGGCTGTGTCGACAAAGAAGAATCGCAAAACTTCATTCATTTGGCATTTTTAACTTAAGATCGGTTGGATATATTGTGTCAATAAAACTGTGTAGACTAACACTTATCATCTATAAAAGGGACGAAATTGTCTTTTTAAACAAGGGCCGTCGTGGTCTTGATCGTCTGTTAGTTTCATGAAACTAGTTTAACCCCTCAGCGTCTTATTGAAGTGCCTGTATCAAACCAGGAAAGTGAGAGGTCATGTATCATTGTATTAGGAGTACCTAGTTTGCTTCTTTCTATGATTTTTCTATAGAATTTAAGAACTATTCCGTCAGTTAATTGTTGGTTTCAATTTTATTAATAGTAAATAGAACATCAAATACATGACATAATACTACAAAGACATTTGATGTTAAAATGAAACTTTCACCATACAGCTTGATCAATTTAACTTTTTCTTCATACAGCAAATATTTTTCTCTGTCGAATTCATTAACCGTGCACTATAATACCCATGAAGGATGACTGCGGACCATTCTTAGAAGTGTAAAAATAATTTTTAGATCCAGCTTCAGTCGTTCTAATCCAGGCATGTTTATCCTTTTCCATTCTACAGACTGCCGTCATTGACCCACAGTCATAATCACCACTGGCCTCGCTTTCTCCTGCTCTGGAAATCATTGTATTATCCACCATCAGTTCTGTCATTACATAATTAGCATTAACGGTGCAGACGGTCCAAGCAAATAAATAAATTCCTCTCTTTGGGGCTACGAATATTCCATCAATATTGTTATAATGGCCTCCAATGTTAATAACTACTCTTTCAAAAACCAATATGGACTTTTTCTCAAGAGTAAATGAATACGTTTCATCTCTAGTTGTAGCATAGAACATGACTGGTTCAGAATTAGACAAATCTGTAATATAAAACTTTCATTTCAAAACTTGAATTAATTGCTGAGGACAACCAGGAGCCTCGGTGTAATTATCTCCTTCTTTGTGGAGGGGGGGGGGGGGGCAACAGGGAAGACTATATCCTAGAAATAAAATCATGATGGTATAAAATGACTACTTATGAATGTGAATCTGCTCTTGTAGGACGTTAACAATTATGATGCAAAAATAACAATTTTAACCTTTTCTACATTTAATAATAATTGATCGTGAAGATCACATATGCTAATAAATGGGTGTTCACTCCTACCTACAACTATCACAGGGACCTGGGGGGAAGATACCCTCCCCCTCCTTTCGCTTTTCCCATATGGCTGCAAAGCAAGTAAATTTATATAGATAAATGATCGAACGAAGGAAGCATGACCACATTTCGATTTGTATGTGTTTCATTCTTAAAATATAGATGGATTCTCCCAAGAGGACCTTCTAAAAAATCGAGTCAACATCCATTAAATATTTATCTTTTATTAAAATCAACTGTTTTCATTGAGAGAGGGGCATTTTATGAGAAAAATATATCATAGTACAATACATATAAACTAAATATAATGGCTGATAAAATGAAAAACAAAAATTAAAAATACCACATTGTTGGAATAGTTCAAAATCTAATAGAAAAATCGGAGGAAGAAACAAAGGCGATACCTTTATCACACAAATACATGACTGATCACTTGAACTGTAGTATACAAATACATGACCTCTTACTTGAACCATAGTATACAAATACATGACTGATCACTTGAACTGTAGTATACAAATACATGACCTCTTACCTGAACCGTAGTATACAAATACATGACTGATCATTTGAACCATAGTATACAAATACATGACTGATCACTTGAACCGTAGTATACAAATACATGACTGATCACTTGAACCGTAGTATGCAAATACATGACTGATCACTGACCCATAGTATGTAAATATATCACCGCTCACTTGAACTGTAGTATGCAAATGCAGGACTGCTCACTTGAAATGTAGAATACAAATACATGACTGATCACTTGAACCGTAGTATACAAATACTGACTACTTGAACCGTAGTAAACAAATACATAACCATTCACTTGAAACCGTAATATACAAATACATCACCGCTCAATTGAACCATAATATACAAATGCATGATAGCTCACTTGAACCGTAGTATGCAAATACATGACCGCTCACTTGAACCGTAGTATGCAAATACATGACCGCTTACTTGAACCGTAGTATGCAAATACATGTCTGCTCACTTGAACCGTAGTATACAAATACATGTCTGCTCACTTGAACCGTAGTATACAAATACAAGACCGCTCACTTGAACCATACAATACAAATACATGACTGATCACTTGAACCGTAGTATGCAAATGTTTGTTAGCTTGGAACATGTGGTAACCATAAAGACCATTTCTCCTGGAAGATGTGGTAACAATAAAGACTGTTTCTATTGGAACATGTGGTAGCTATAAAGACTGTTTCCATTGGAACATGTGGTAACTATAAAGACTCTTTCTATTGGAACATGTGGTGACTATAAAGACGGGTTCTACTGGAACATGTGGTAGCTGTAAAGACTGTTTCTATTGGAACATGTGGTGACTATAAAGACGGGCTCTACTGGAACATGTGGTGGCTGTAAAGACTGTGTCTATTGGAACATGTAGTAACTGTAAAGACTGTGTCTATTGGAACATGTGGTAAATATAAAGACTCTTTCTATTGGAACATGTGGTAGCTGTTAAGACTGTGTCTATTGGAACATGTGGTAACTATAAAGACTGGTTATACTGCAACATGTGGTAGCTGTAAAGACTGTGTATATTGGAACATGTGGTAACTGTAAATACTGTGTCTATTGGAACATGTGGTAACTATAAAGACTGTTTATATTGGAACATGTGGTAGCTGTAAAGACTGTGTCTATTGGAACATGTGGTAACAATAAAGACTGTTTCTATTGGAACATGTGGTAACTATGAAGACTGGCTCTACTGGAACATGTGGTAGCTGTAAAGACTGTGTCTATTGGAACATGTGGTAACAATAAAGACTGGTTCTACTGGAACATGTGGTAGCTGTAAAGACTGTTTCTATTGGAACATGTGGTAACTATAAAGACGGGTTCTACTGGAACATGTGGTAGCTGTAAAGACTGTTTCTATTGGAACATGTGGTGACTATAAAGACGGGCTCTACTGGAACATGTGGTAGCTGTAAAGACTGTGTCTATTGGAACATGTAGTAACTGTAAAGACTGTGTCTATTGGAACATGTGGTAAATATAAAGACTCTTTCTATTGGAACATGTGGTGACTATAAAGACGGGTTCTACTGGAACATGTGGTAGCTGTAAAGACTGTTTCTATTGGAACATGTGGTGACTATAAAGACGGGCTCTACTGGAACATGTGGTAGCTGTAAAGACTGTGTCTATTGGAACATGTAGTAACTGTAAAGACTGTGTCTATTGGAACATGTGGTAAATATAAAGACTCTTTCTATTGGAACATGTGGTAGCTGTTAAGACTGTGTCTATTGGAACATGTGGTAACTATAAAGACTGGTTCTACTGCAACATGTGGTAGCTGTAAAGACTGTGTATATTGGAACATGTGGTAACTGTAAATACTGTGTCTATTGGAACATGTGGTAACTATAAAGACTGTTTATATTGGAACATGTGGTAGCTGTAAAGACTGTGTCTATTGGAACATGTGGTAACAATAAAGACTGTTTCTATTGGAACATGTGGTAACTATGAAGACTGGCTCTACTGGAACATGTGGTAGCTGTAAAGACTGTGTCTATTGGAACATGTGGTAACAATAAAGACTGGTTCTACTGGAACATGTGGTAGCTGTAAAGACTGTTTCTATTGGAACATGTGGTAACTATAAAGACTGTTTCCATTGGAACATGTGGTAACTATCAAGACTCTTTTGATTGGAACATGTGGTAACTATAAAGATTGGTTCTACTAGAACATGTGGTAGCTGTTAATACTTTGTCTATTTGAACATGTGGTAACTATGAAGACTGTTTTCATTGGAACATGTGGTAACTATGAAGACTGTTTCTATTGGAACATGTGGTAACTATAAAGACTGTTTCTATTGGAACATGTGGTAACTATGAAGACTGGTTCTATTGGAACATGTGGTAGCTATAACGACTGTGTCTATTGGATCATGTGGTAACTATAAAGACTGCTTCTATTGAAACATGTTGTAACTATAAAAACTGTTTCATTACACAGAAAACTAAAAATCTAGCAACACGAACCCCACTAAAAACCGGGGATGAGGAAAGGGTCGGATTATGACTACAATAAACGGAACATATCCATTGTCATTTGTGACAGACATATTGTAACCAGGTCATGGTCACGACCATAAAACTTTTGAAACGATGACTTCAACTTAATATAACTAATAAGAAACCTCTATCAAGGAATTCACTATGGGATCCACAAGCTCTCGAATATCGGATCAACTGAGAGACATATACTCCATATGCATGTGCTTCTGGAATGTTGCTACATATAAATGGAAAGGTCACAATGGGAAAATTGAGGTAATCTCTTTTGTCGAAAATGTTCGTTCCTAACCGGTCCTCACTGTCAGTTTTGAAGTGTAAGTCAAAGTATGAAGCAGTAATAACTTGATAAGTGTATTTGTAGATACGACTAAATATTCATTGAATAAATTGAATTATGTTTGTACAAAAATAGCCCCTGCAAAGCTTGAGTGATTCTATTTATAATTTAAAGGTCAATCTTACGACGACCTGGTCCAATATAAACGTCAAAAGATATTACCTGATATAAATATCAATGGAAATTCAGTTGCTGATCCAGGATGTTTCTATAAAAAGGTGATCTAGGCTAAAAGTCGTAGTTTTTCTAAATTTGCGACTGAAGTTTAACTACATGTGTATCATAGAAGATATTATTGTTTAGCCCTTTGGCTTTCATGCTCCTAATTGTTTTTAAATTATTTGGCTGTCCAACCTTACAGCTTTTAGCATACACCATGAAGGTTATTCTAGAAACGCGTCGTACGCACTAAATTAGATATCTACGTTTTTATTATATTGGATAATGTCAGTGTACTATTTCCCTTTATGGATAATATCACAATGAAGATATCAACACCTTGTTGAAAAGTACAGATGACGACAGATGATATTGGTTCAAGTTGACTATTGTTGCGCTATTATGTCTTAAGATGGCCTTGCATACTATCTAATATTAAAGGATTGTTGTGATTGGTTTGGTTTATGATGTTTAACGCAACTTTCGACAATATTTCAGTTATATCAGTTTTATTTGTGGAGAAAAGCGGAATACCCGGAGAAAACCATCGACCTGTCGCAAGTCACTGACAAACTATTGCATAATGTTGTATCGAGTACACCTCGCCATGAACAGGGTTCGAACTCACAACTTAAGTGGATATATGCACTGATTTCACATGTAGTTGTAAATACAATTACCAAACGATCACGACCACGGCGGCCCCCAAATTGTCGAGTATATAGCTAATATTATACAAATGACAAATTCCGTGCCTTGAAGATTAGATATATTATGTACAGTGCTACACGATTAGAGCATTCTTTATTTTACTCCTTTGGCGGGCGTGTGACCGAGGTCGTATGAAAGCTTTGCTTACGTTATGAGAGGATTCCAACACATGACTTTTTGCAGTAGATACAACATTACCTAATACAATTTGTCAATCATTTGCAGCAGGTCAGTGGTTTTATCGCGAACTCCAGTTTCCTCCAGCTTTACGCGATATACCTGAAATATTGTTTTACAGTGGCGTTAAGCACCAATGATAAAACGAAGCTCACATACCTTTATGAGAAGTTTCGTTCAGCAGCTGTACTCTATTGTCCAGTATCCTGACAGCATTTTCCAGCTCCATGATTCTATCATCTTCTGTTTTTTCAGTGATGTTAGATATAGATTTAGAGCTAACTGACAGTAACGTTATTGTCAACATCCAAAATATATACACAATGTGTGTCTTAAACATCCTTCTATAAGCTATCATTTGTATTTTATGAATTGCAACAACTTAGCTAGCGAGATATCGTGACGAGATTGGCATACAAACGTGATTTTGGCATATGATGAGATAGTCACGATTTTGACTTTAGAAATGAACCATATGGACGAATTTTTCTTTCAGTCTTTTTTATTTTTGCATTTCATTTCTTGATTTATATATGATAAAAGTCAGCAATGAAAATGTAAACACATCTTACTGAAAAAACAAGATAAATGGTCATGATATCAAAGATGAACACATGTTTACTTTAGTTATACTTAAACGTCATGTTTGCTATAACTTACATCGCATCATGATATTTAAAGATGATAAAAAAAATACGATAATTCGGTTAGAATGTGACGGAGCGGCAGTGTTATTATATACAAACAAATGTATTTATCAGTTTGTTTCTATCTGCTACCATTTGGAAATATAATCCCCCCAAAAGAGACCATCTCAGTCAGGGATGTCCTTGACTCACTTTTCGTAAAAAGAAGAGACGGAATTGTACCGTCTGTCAATAAAAATTCGGTGAGTAATTACTATTTCTCGCGGTGTCATAGGGCACGACAGACTTACCATGTAGTATAATACCAAATGATAAGGTTATTATTCCAAATTGGTGTGGTGGTTAGTGTGCTCGACTCGAATGTGGTAGACGTAAAATTACCAACGAACGACAAGGTATTGCCCATTTGGGGTTTAAGTCAAAGGTATAGCTCTGGTCTTTAAACTATATAAGTGCATATGTGGGATTACGCACCGCAAGCCCACAGCAGGGTATGAAATGTCAACTTCGATATTGGGAGGGATGGGCTCTGTTAATAAAGTTCTTGTCCACCTGTGCTTAATTGAAAGGTCTGTTTTCCCGGCCTATTAATGACTCAAGTTGCTGGGTGGGATTTTCCACCTCAAGCCTATAGGAAGGTGTCAAATATCAACTACGATATTGGATTGGGATCTATAAATATCTCCTGTAAAATTCCCAACGGCAAAGTTCTTGCCCACTTGAGATTTAAATGATATGTATTGCAAGGCTTTTTAACTGACTTAAGTGCCTGGATAGGATTCTGCGCCTCCATCCCACAGCAGAGTGTCAAATGTCAACTTCAATATTAGGGGTGGGCTACATTAATATATCTTGTAAAATTCCTAACGGCAAAGTTCTTGTCCACGAGGTTTATATTAATACATTTCTTTTCGGTACAGGGGTAACCAGTCGGGAACATGGCGGGAATTTAGATATTCGAGAGCTTACAAAGGGTAAACAATTTGGATATGTGACTAGATTTAACCGACGGGTGCCACTAGTGGAGAAGAAACTGCTTACACATCCAGGATACCTGAGTTGACCCCGGGTTTTAGTGCTGTTTGTGTTACTCGATCTGTAGTTTTATGTGTATGTTATTTAGATAGTTGTTTGTCCTTTTGTACTTTTTCTTTTGGCCATTGAATTGTCTGTGCTTCGATTTACGTAATATGATTAACCCTTTGGTATCTTCAAACTCTTCTTACATCTAATCTGAAAACATCTGCCAAGGTTTTTTTTAATATGCAATTTAAAAATAAATAGATAAAACAAAATAATACTACTTATTAATAAATGTGCCACGTACAAGAAGATTTTGGTTATTTTTGTAATAGTGTGAACTTTATTAATTTTAGGACTTTATTTTGTTTGACAAAACGCTTGCAAATCCAATGTATTTACCAGATGACATGAAAGTAAATGATTTGTTTAATATGTGTTTATTAAAAGTTGGCCGACTGCTTTGTAAGCTCGCCATCCCAACAATATGTGTCTTCGCTATTTACCCCAATAATGAAAATAAATATTTTATGTTCGGGTGAACATGTGAAATCCAACTAGCTCTGTTTGCGAAAATACATAAATTTGTGTGGTCTCAAATATTGTGAACGTTAAAACTATTATCATTCAGGAGTAGCGATGTTGACAAGATAAAACATTATCAACATGGACGCATATTTGGTATTTCCATTTGTACATTTATTTTGTAGAAAACATTGTATATTATGTATAATGTTCAAGATTAGAGCGTTCTTATCACAATGATGTTCACCAGGTTGATATTTTACTGAAATGTGGAAAACACTTGCAAGACAGCAACATTTTACTAAGAGGGGAGGCTAAGGCAAGTAAAACTAGTTTAACCCCGCCTGCTTCATGTATATGTGTGTTAATGGTATCAATTTTGTCTATTTCTGCAGTTTTTCGATTGAATGTTAGAACTGTTCCGAGAGTGTGGTATGTTTGACTTCATTTTATTAATGAAAACGAACATATTCACACTCCCGATTTGATCCTAAAATTATACGTTATTGGCGTTTTTCAATTGAGTTATCTCCCTTATAGAGGACAAAATGGTTCCAGTTCAATGCAAGAACAACTGACGGGACAAGTAATTCTGGTATGATTTTCTTAAAAGTTAAAGATATTTGAACCTTGTAAACAATCAGAGGATAATTTTATAGCAAGTTGTTACAACAATTAAAGTTTAGACAAAATATGGGCGAAATATTTGTAATTTTAGTTAGACTTGGCATTAAATGGACACGTTTGTCTGCATTCAAGGGAAGTAGATAACTCTTACCAAAATCACGTCTAATTTTAGAAACAAGTCCGAAATATACAAATGCTCTCTTAAAGACAAAATTCTTACCTCAATCAGAACACTATTTTGTATTAAATGAGAATGGAGACAACTGTTGTGTAATGAAGATTTAACGACGTCAATCTTGGTTTACATGTCGCAAGCATCCGTTGTGCCTATCTCCACTGCGCCTCGCTAAGTAGACTCAGTATAATCAGTCACTGATGGCGACAAAGCTTAAAATACAACACAGTTATCTTAATAGCTACCATGCATTGTTGGTATGTTCTTGCTATATCCTAATGAGACCAGAAAATAATTCACTACTGGTATGCATTTTTTTCCAAACTTTCCAGATCTTTTTTCAATTATATCTCACATTAATGCATAATACACACATATAAATTTAGCTTTCGGTGAGAGAAGACGTAATTAGTACGAAAACACTGATTATCGGAATAAGTGAAATTAATAAAAAAAAAAATGCCAACAAGCTCTTGAGAGGTGGCATTCCAATTGCTATAAACTGTGTACCCCTACTTGTTTACTTGTTTTCATGCAGGTTTAGAAATGTTGATGATGATTTCGTATTTAACAAAACGTGTTATAGTAATCATTGTACTCTTAATATATATTACCAAGTCTACTCGAAATTAAACATACTACTGATCCTGAAAGTTCTGCCTTGTACATACAAATGGAAAATGGGGACTCATATTTCATAACATTCTGACTTCAATTTACCAATTGTACATTTTTTTGTTCGAACCCCGAGGTGTACTCGAAACAACAGTATAATATCCAGTTTGTCAGTAACTTGTGACAGGTATGTAGTTTTCTCCGGGTACTCCGTTTTCCTGCACCAATAAAACTGACCGCCAATATATAACTCAACTATTGTTGAAAGTGGCGTTAGACACCATAAACCAAAACCAAACCTGTACATTTTTTATTCTTCACGAGTACCAACATTTTGCCTCTTCTTTCTGCAGAAGATGTACACGTATTTTTTTCCCAGTTGATACGTTATTCGACAGTCTGGCCTGGATGAAGTAATGGCCATCTATCCTAGGAGCAGATCTTTTGGTCACCATTATGAATGTACTCTCTCATGCGAAATTTTAGTAGCCATCGAATGTTGTTATCTTATGTTTATAAAATAACATTATAAGTATTGTCATCTGGGAGTGAATGAATGATTGTTGATTACTGCCAACTCGGCAATTTGTCGGCTATATCGTGGCGAGAACAAGTTAATTTTCAATGAGATGATGACGACGTCCGCTTTGTACTAGACCAACGCTAGTTCACCTGAAACAAAAGTCGCTAGTTCACCTGAAACAAAAGTCCGCGGATATACATGTCCGCTTTGTACTAGACCAACGGTAGTTCACCTGAAACAAATGTCCGCGGATAGACATGTCTCTCCACTCGGACATATTATTCTGATTCCGAGCCAACCAGTCTTTGCTGTTTCTCCTTAATACTGCATGCTAAGCGGGGCAACAAATACCAATGTACATTGTGGGTATCATGTAGATTTCGAAAAAGAGTAAATGTATTGTGACCGCTACAATAGCGACGCCAAATGTAAAGGAGGAACTGCCCACCTTTCCGGAGCATCTGACTTCACCACCGGCTTTTTGTGAGCTTCGTATTGTTCGATCTTTAGGTTTTTGTGTATTGTTTTGCATCCTTGTTCGTCACTAACCAACTCTCCCTACGTTTACAGTTGCAGCCTATAATCGTTGTACTCGTTAGCCACCTCTATCCCTTCCTAATGTCTATGCAGGTTTTGTAATGTTTGTGGTTTCGTCCTGTATATAGCTGAAATGCTTCTGATTTGACGTTATGGAATCCTCTAATCATATATAAATTGTGAACTGTGTTTTTTTAATCTGGTGGCATCATTATGCAAAAACTATGGTAGATAATTGTGTACGTAAAGCCTTTTCTGATTACACAAGAAAATAACTAGTTTCAGTGTTTCGGTACTGACATGGTTTACTAGATATATTTATTACTGAGCTTTACAGTGGTAATCGTTCTCAAAACTAAGATCCTCCTCCAATGTCACTGTCGAAGCAAAGACTACTGGACAGATGATACCCTTGGGGTCTAATAGTTCATCAGCGGAGATATCATGAAGAGAATATGCATGACATATGAGTTGCAAGTGTGGCTATGTCGACAAAGAAGAATCGCAAAACTTCATTCATTTGGCATTTTTAACTTAAGATCGCTTGGATTTATTGTGTCTATAAAACTTTGTATACTAACACTTATCATCTATGAAAGAGAAGACAATGTCTGTTTAAACAAGGGGTCGTCGTGGTTGTGATCGTATTGTAGTTGGATGTATGACTACCTATGCAATCAGTGCCTATCACCACTAACATTGTGAGTTCGAATCAGACGATGTGTACTTGATACCATAGTTTGTCAGTGACTTTTCTCCACCAATAAAACTGACCGCCCCGATATAACTGATATATTGTTGAAAGTTGCGTTAATACCATAATTCTCACCCTCATACCCTTTTTTTAAACGAACCCTCCAGCGAGAACCAAAGCACGCAACAATATAGCAGGAATTAAATCTATGGAATGACAATATCAACAATGAAAATATCATGTCTATGAAAACTGTGTTACAAATTTAAATATAGATGATTTAATATGTTAGGGTTGGCATTTTACTATGTGTGGAAAACATTTGCATCATCGCATCATTTCAGTAAGATGGAGGTTTGGGCCCATGAAACTAGTTTTATTGAAGTGTCTGTATCAAGCCAGGAGAGTGAGTGGTCATGTATTTTTGCAGTAGACGTATCGATTTTGTCTCTTTCTATGATTTTTCTATAGGATTTAAGAATTGTGCCGACAGTGTGATATTTTATGGTTTCCATTTTATTAATAGAACATCAAATACATGACATAATATTACAAAGACATTTGATGTTAAAATGAAACTTTCACAATACATTTTTATCAATTTAACTTTTTTTTCATCCAGCAAATGTTTTTCTCTGTCGAATTCATTAACCGTGCACTATAATACCCATGAAGGATGACTGCGGACCTTCCTTATAAGTATGAAACAGGTTTTTAGATCCATATTCAGTCGTTCTAATCCAGGCATGTTTATCCTTGTCCATTCTACAGACTGCCGTCATTGACCCACAGTCATAATTACTACCACTGCCCTCGAATTCTCCTGCTCTGGAAATCATTGCATTGTCCACCATTAGTTCTGTCAATACGTAATGAGCCCCCTCAGTGCAGACGGTCCAGGCAAATAAATAAATTCCTGTCTTTGGGGCTACGAATATTCCATCAATATTGTTATAATGACCTCCAATATTCATAACTACTCTTTCAAAAACCAATATGGACTTTTTCTCAAGAGTAAATGAATACGTTTCATCTCTAGTTGTAGCATAGAACATGACTGGTTCTGAATTAGACAAATCTGCAATATAAAACTTTCATTTCAATACATGAGTGAATTGATGAAGAAAACCGGTAGCCTCGGTGTAATTCTAGAAATTTGTATTGTTTTGGTTTTTTTGCGAGGGGGAGGGGTGCGGTGGGGTGGCTTCAGTCCAACTAGGAAGACCATATCCTGGAAATAAAATCATTATGGTATAATGACTACCTATGAATGTGAATCTGCTCTTGTAGGCCATTAAAAAACAAGATGCAAAAGTAACAACAATTTTTATTTGTTCTATGCTTAATAATAATTGTTCGTGAAGATCACATATGCTCATAAATGGGTGTTCACTCCTACCTACAACTATCATAGGGACTCGAAAATTATTTACCTTTTTCTAAAACCAACTGTTTAATACAGACAGGAACATTTGAACCGTAGTATACAAATACATGACCTCTTACTTGAACCTTAGTATACAAATGCATGACCTCTTACTTGAACCGTACTATACAAATGCATGACCTCTTACTTGAACCGTAGTATACAAATACATGACCTCTTACTTGAAACGTAGTATACAAATACATGACCTCTTACTTGAATCGTAGTATACAAATACATCACCTCTTACTTGAACCGTAGTATATAAATACATGACCTCTTACTTGAACCGTAGTATACAAATACATGACCTCTTACTTGAACCGTGGTATACAAATACATGACTGATCACTAGAACCGTAGCATACAAATACATGACCTCTTACTTGAACCGTGGTATGCAAATACATGACCTCTTACTTGAACCGTAGTATACAAATACATGACCTCTTACTTGAACCGTAGTATACAAATACATGACCTCTTACTTGAACCATAGTATACAAATACATGACTTCTTACTTGAACCGTAGTATACAAATACATGACCTCTCACTTGAACCGTAGTATACAAATACATGACCTCTTACTTGAACCGTAGTATACAAATACATGACCTCTTACTTGAACCGTAGTATACAAATACATGACCTCTTGCTTGAACCGTAGTATACAAATACATGACCTCTTACTTGAACTGTAGTATACAAATACATGACCTCTTACTTGAACCGTAGCATACAAATACATGACCTCTTATTTGAACCGTAGTATACAAATACATGACCTCTTACTTGAACCGTAATATACAAATACATGACCTCTTACTTGAACCGTAGTATACAAATACATGACCTCTTACTTGAACCGTAGTATACAAATACATGACGCTCACTTGAACCGTAGTATACAAATATATGACTTCTTACTTGAACCGTACTATACAAATACATGACTGTTCACTTGAACCGTACTATACAAATACATGACTGATCACTTGAACCGTAGTATGCAAATACATGACTTCTTACTTGAAACGTAGTATACAAATGCATTACCGCTCACTTGAACCGTAGTATACAAATACATTATCGCTCACTTGAACCGTAGTATACAAATACATTACCGCCCACTTGAACCGTAGTATACAAATACATTACCGCTCACTTGAACCGTGGTATACAAATACATTACCGCTCACTTGAACCGTGGTATACAAATACATTACCGCTCACTTGAACCGTAGTATACAAATACATTACCGCTCATTTGAACCGTAGTATACAAATACATTACCGCTCACTTGAACCGTAGTATACAAATACATGACCTCTCACTTGAACCGTAGTATACAAATGCATTACCGCTCACTTTAACCGTAGTATACAAATACATGACTGATCACTAGAACCGTAGAATACAAATACATGACTGATCACTTGAACCATAGTATGCAAATACATGACTGATCACTTGAACCGTAGAATACAAATAAATGACTGATCACTTGAACCATAGTATACAAATACATGACAGATCACTTGAACCGTAGTATACAAATACATTACTGCTCACTTGAACCGTAGTATACAAATGCATGACCTCTCACTTGAACCGTAGTATACAAATACATGTCTGCTCACTTGAACCGTAGTATGCAAATACATTACCGCTCACTTGAACCGTAGTATACAAATACATTACCGCTCACTTGAACCGTAGTATACAAATACATTATCGCTCACTTGAACGGTAGTATACAAATACATTACCGCTCACTTGAACCGTAGTATGTAAATACATTGCCGCTCACTTAAGCCGTAGTATAGAAATACTTGACATCTCAGTTGAACCGTAGTATACAAATACGTTACCGCTCACTTGAACAGTAGTATAGAAATACATGACCGCTCACTTGAACCGTAGTATAGAAATACATTACCGCTCACTTGAACCGTAGTATACAAATACATGACCTCTCAGTTGAACTGTAGTATGCAAATACATTACCGCTCACTTGAACCGTAGTATACAAATACATGACCGCTCAGTTGAATCGTTGTATGCAAATACATTACCGCTCACTTGAACGTAGTATACAAATACATGACCTCTCAGTTGAACCGTAGTATACAATTACATGTCTGCTCACTTGAACCGTAGTATACAAATACATTAGCGCTCACTTGAACCGTAGTATACAAATACATTACCGCTCACTTGAACCATAGTATACAAATACATTACCGCTCACTTGAACCGTAGTACGCAAATACCTGACCTCTCAGTTGAACCGTAGTATACAAATACATTACCGCTCACTTGAACCGTAGTATACAAATAAATGAGCTCTCACTTGAACCGTAGTATACAAATACATGACTGATCACTTGAACCGTAGTATACAAATACATGACCTGTCAGTTGAACCGTAGTATACAAATAAATAAGGGTAATAACTAAATTACCGAACTCCGAACAATCTAGCAAAGGGAAAGTCAAAACTCATATGTATATAAACAGACAAAATCAGTCAACAATCGGCAAACTGTGAAAATCGTAATGACCCTGACTTGGTACAGGCATTTCTAAAGAAATGGTGGGTTGAATCAGATTTTAAAGCGCCAAAACTCCCTCTTTCATTACGGCTCAAAGTTTCCTGCTGTCACTATAACAGTATTTATAACAATACTTGAACAAAACAGGTAAAACAGTTCTCAAAGCAGCACCAAACTCAGTGAAGTAAATGTCAAAAACACTTTTACGTCACACATTGATAAACAACATATTTTTGACATTTTTGTTGAAACTTTATATAAATGAGCTCTCACTTGAACCGTAGTATACAAATACATGACTGATCACTTGAACCGTCGTATACAAATACATGATTGATCACTTGAACCGTCGTATACAAATACATTACCGCTCACTTGAACCGTAGTATACAAATACATGAGCTCTCACTTGAACCGTAGTATACAAATACATGACCGCTCCCTTGAACCGTAGTATACAAATGCATGACCTTTCACTTGAACCATAGTATGCAAATACATGAACGCTCACTTGAACTGTAGTATACAAATACATGACTTCTCACTTGAACCGTAGCATACAAAGACATGACCGCTCACTTCAACCGTAGTATGCAAATACATGACTGCTCACTTCAACCGTAGTATACAAATACATGACCTCTCAGTTGAACCGTAGTATACAAATACATGACCTCTCACTTGAACCGTAGTATACAAATACATGACCGCTCACTTGAACCGTAGTATACAGATACATGACCTCTCACTTGAACAGTAGTATACAAATACATAACCTCTCACTTGAACCGTAGTATGCAAATACATGACCACTCACTTGAACCGTAGTATACAAATGCATGACCGCTCACTTTAACCGTAGTATACAAATACATGACCTCTCACTTGAACCGTAGTATGCAAATACATGACCGCTCACTTGAACCGTAGTATACAAATACATGACCTCTCACTTGAACCGTAGCATGCAAATACATGACCGCTCACTTCAACCGTTGTATACAAATACATGACCGCTCACTTGAACCGTAGTATACATATGCTTGGTAGTTTGGAACATGTAGCATCTATGAAGGCTGTTTCTATTGGTCAAAGCAAAGTACTAGCATCAAGTATTTACCTACGTATTACACAATGTTAATGATACTGGGTTCTTCACACTACTTTGGCAATATTTGTACGATCAACAACAAACACCTTTACATAGAAAGGGAAGTAATTCTTATTATTCAAGAATCTTCCCGCCAGAAAATAAAATGCTGAGAAAAGATTGAAGATACCGACGGGAATCTTTGTTGCATAAATGAGAAGAGGACCGAATTAAGATTCCGATAAACGGAACATATCCGTGGTCATTTGTAACACAGACATTTAGTAATCATTATTATTTATTTATTTATTATTATACAATATTTATAAAGCGCCTATCTAATAAAACAATTACTCTAAGCACTGTACAAAATACATAAAATGTTAATCCTATCAATAAAAGTAAAAGTAGCAATAAGAGTCAAGAATGAATAAAAAAAATAAAAAATAAAAAATAAAAAAAAATAATGATGAGTCTTTACAAGTTTCTAAAAAAAAAAAAAAAAAAAATGACAACTGATTGCACATGTCCAAAAATAAATATAATTAAAAAAAAAAAGAGAGAGTTTATTAGTGTCATTAGTGGTAATATGGTGTCTGTTCTTCTTCGATTTACGGATTCTCATTACCCCTTTGGTATCTTCAAACTTCTTAATCAGGTCATGGTGGCGACCGTAAAACTGTCAAAGTGATGAAGCAACTATGGAGTATTGGATCAACTGAGAGACATATACTCCATATGCATGTGGTGCTACATACAAATGGAAAGTTCACAATGGAAAAACTTAAATCACCCCTTTTGTCGTTATGTTTCGTTCTTAACCGGCCCTCACTGTCAACTTAGACGTGTAGGTCAAGATATGAAAGAGACATAGCTTATTAGGTGTGTCTGTACAAAATATCCCTGCAATGCTATTGTGAAAGTGGCATCTAATTTTGTAAACTCAATAATTCTTGCACGAGTGATTCTATTTATAAATTTAAATGTCAATCTTACGACGACCTTGTCCAATATAAAGGTGAACAAATAGGTCAAACAATATTAACTGATATAAGTATCAATGGAAATTCAGTTTCTGATCCAGGATGCTTAGAACATTATTTGGCTTTCCAATGATTTTCGGTATGTCAGTGGTTTTATCCGGCAACTCCAGTTTCCTCCAACATTAAGCGATATACCTGACATATTGTTTTACAGTGGCATTAAGCACCAAATGATAAAATAAACCTCACATACCTTTATGAGTAGTTTCGTTCAGCAGTTGTACTCTAGTGTCCAGTATCCTGACAACATTTTCCAGCTCCATGATTCTATCATCTTGTGTTTTTTCAGTGATGTTAGATATAGATTTAGAACTAACTGACAGTAACGTTATTGTCAACATCCAAAATATATACACAATCTGTGTCTTAGACATCCTTCTATATGCTATCATTTGTATTTTATAAATTGCAACAAGTTAGCTAGCGAGATATCGTGACGACATTGGCATAGAAACGTGATTTTGGCATATGATGAGATTAGAAATTAACCATATGGACGAGTGTTTTCTTTCTTTTTTTCTTTTTTGTTTTTCTTTTGGCATTTCATTTCTTGATTTATATACTAGTCAACAAATGAAACGATACAAACATTTTTTTCAAATACATTTTTATGTTAAACCAAAACAATTGCTTATTATCATTTACGTCAATATTTGCGTGAAACGCGTTTATCCTCACGAAGCAAAGAATAACATCCTGTTCCGTATAGGAAAAATTCCGGAAAGTCAATTTTCCGTCCCATGATCGAGTTTGCGATGATCAAATTATACATTTAAATCACCTGCGGTCATTAATTGTGCTGTCAGCAAAGAAAACAATTTGCCATTCTGAAAATTAGAATTTTCACAAGAACGTCGATGCCACGGCTCTGTCAAAATGACCGCGAGCGAGCGGTGGGTATGGCTCAGACTGGAATGATTCCCCAGGCCGTTGCAGAACACTTTAATGTGTCTAGAATAACCGTTTCAAGGCTAATAATTCGTCTTCGACAAACAGGTAGGACGAATGGCAGGCCGCGTGTGACATCACAACGTCAAGACAGACATGTATGCCTTATTCACCTCCGGAACCGTATGATAACAGCTGAGGACACTGCCCGTAGAACATCTGGTCTAGCAAACGTCCGAATTCTGATTAGACTGTTCGCAGAAGACTACGTTAATTTGAACAACGAGCTATGCGTCTGGTTGTAGGACGAATCATTAAGCAACACCATAGGACCGCGAAACTGGCTTGGGCTCATGCACGCCGTCGTTGGAGACTTCACACCTGGCAGCACATCCTTTTTAGTGATGAATCCCGATTTTCACTTCGTTTTAGCGATGGACGTTATCGTGTGTACCGCAGGCGTGGGAATCGTTTTACGGACCAGTGTGTGTGTGTGAGTCCGACCGTTTTGGAGCCTGAAGTATTATGGTCTGGGCTGATATTTGTCATGATGGTCACACTCAGCTCAAAATTCTTGAAGGAATTTTGAATGTATATTGAGCATCGAACCCTTGTATCGTTTCTTTTGTTGACTAGTATATATGATAGCAATCAGCACTGGAAATTTAACCACGTCTTACGAAACAACGGTAATTGGCCTTGACTTGAAAGATGAAAACATATTTACTTTAGTTATATTAAAGCGCCATACAGTACGTTTGTTATCGCCTGCATCACATCATGGTATTTGAAGATGATAAAAAATACGAAAATGCGTAAGAATGTGAAGGAGCGGCAGTGCTTATTGCATGCAAACAAATACATTTATCAGTTTGTTGCTAAGTGATAAAATTTGGAAATGTAATCTCCCAACAAGAGACCACTCCAGTCAGGGATGTCCTTGACTCACTTTTCGTAAAAAAAGAGAAGTTATTGTACCGTCTGCCAATAAAAATTCGGTGAGTAATTACTATTTGTCGTGGTGTCATAGTGCATGGCAGTCTTGTCATGAAGTGCATAATACCAAATGACAACGTTATTATTCTTAATTGGTGTGATGGTTAGTGGGCTCGACTCGAATGTGGTAGATGTAAAATTCTTACGACAAAGTTCTTGCCCATTTGGGGTTTAAGACAAAGTTCTTGTCCATTTGGGGTTTAAGACAAAGTTCTTGCCCATTTGGGGTTTAAGACAAAGTTCTTGTCCATTTGGTGTTTAAGACAAAGTTCTTGCCCATTTGGGGTTTAAGACAAAGTTCTTGTCCATTTGGGATTTAAGACAAAGTTCTTGCCCATTTGGGGTTTAAGACAAAGGTATTGCCCGGTTCTTTATACTACTTAAGTGAATGGTTGGGATTGCGCACCTCAAATCCACAGCAGGGTATCAAATGCCGACTGTGATATTAGGAGGGCTTGGCTCTATTACTATCTCCTGTAAAATGCCGACGCAAAGTTCTTGACCACTTGTGTTTAAATGAAATATATATTTCCACGGCCTATAACTGACTGGGTGGGATTCCCCGCCTGCAGCCCACAGCAGTGAGTCAAATGTCAACTTTAATATTAAGGGTGGGCTACCTTAATGTGTCCTGTAAAATTCCTAACGGCAAAGTTCTTGTCCACTTGGGTTTAAATCAATAAATTTATTTTCGGTACAGGGGTCAATAATTACAACTGTACGCTGAGGAATACGCACGTGTTTTGTGGTCGAAATTCTACCCGGTCGGGTACATACTTTAGACATTCGAGAGCTTACAACGGGTAAATAATTTGGATTTGTAACTAGATTAAAACAACGGGTGCCACAAGTGGAAGAGAAACTGCTTATCCTTCCACAACACCTGAGTTCACCCCGGTTTTTAGTGGGATTCGTGTTACTCGATCTTCAGTTTCATGTTCAATGATTGATTTTTGGTGTTTAACGCCACTTTCAGCAATATTTCAGTTATATATTATGGCGAAGTTTCATGTGTATGTTTTGTCGATCGTTGTTTGTACCGTTTGTACTTTTTCTTTTGCCCATTGTGTTGTCTGTTCTTCTTCGGTTTACGGATTCTGATTACCCATTTGGTATCTTCAAACTCTTCTTACGTCTAAGCTCAAAACATCTACCAAGTTTGCTTTAATATGGAATTTAAAGATAAATAGATAAAACAAAATAATACTACCTAGTAAATAAATGTGACACACACATGCAGGGTTTAGATTTTGTTTATTTTTGTAAAGGTGTGAACTTATTGTTATATTTTTCTAATGTTCTGTATTTACATTTGTTAGATTTATGAGATGTCTCCGTGTGAACAGGAATCTTAGGACTTTATTTTGTTTGACAAACCAGCTGTCAAATCCAAATTATTGACACGGAAAGTAAATTATTTATTTAATATTGTTTATTAAAGTTGGCAGACTGTTTTGTAAGCTCGCCATCCCAAAATTATTTGTGTCTTCGTTATTTACCCCAGTAAAGAAAAGAAATATTTTTTGTTCGGGTGAACATGTGAAATGGAACATGAAAGGTATTGCCCGGATCTTTTACTCATCTAAGTGCCTATGTGGGATTATGCATCTCAAGTCCAAAGTAAGGTGTCAAATATCAGCTTTGGTATTGTGTGAAGGGTCTCCAGAAATATGTGTTGCATGGGCAGATGATGTTTGATTAGCAACAGCTTGGGAGCTGGCATTCCAATGTGTAAACTGTGTACCTCTACTTGTTTACTTGTTTTCATGCAGGTTTCGATATGCTGATGATTATTTCGTATATAACAAAACTAGTTATAGTAATCGGTTACCATTACTATATACCCAAGTCTACTCGAAATTAAACATACTACTGATCCTGAGCCTAGGGATTCATATTTGATAACCTACTGAATTCGATTTAACAATTGTACATTTTTGTTATTGAATGCCAATATTCTGCCTCTTCTTCTTGCAGACGATATACACGTGTTTTTATCCCAGTTGGTACGTCATTCTGAAGTCTGTTCTGGAAGAGTGAATACCCATCTAGAAGTAGATAATGGTCAATACGAATCGGTTATCTATTATGACATTTTAGTAGCCATGTATTGTTGTTATCTGTTGTTTACAACATATTTCTGATAAGTATCGTCCCCAAGCAACACTGGATACTGGTGACGATTCCCATGGTCCAACACACAATGTGTCCCGGGGTGGTGAATAGGGGTGTTTTCTCTATGAAGGATCGTCATGTTACAATACGATATGCCTGACTGTTGATCATAGTGATAGCATGTAGATTCCGAAAAGGAGTAAGCTCATTGTGGCCGCTACAATAGCAGCGCAAAATGTAAAGCAGGAACTGCCTACCCTTCCGGAGCACCTGCGTTCACACCCTAAATAATGTAATTATTTTCAAAACTAAGATTCTCATCCCATTTCACTGTCGAAGCACATACAACTGGGCAGATGATACCACTATGGACTAATAGTCCACCAGCGGAGGTATCGTGAAGAGAGCTTGTGTGACGTTGGATTTGCAAGAGTAGCTGTTTTCACAAATAAGAATCGCACAACTGAAGCGAAGCCTACAGCGAGAATCAAAGAATCAAACAATATAACAGGAATCCAATCTATTAGAATGACAATACAAAATGCATTAACAATAAAAATACCATGATAATGAAGAGGTTATGGGTTATGGTGTTTAACACAACATTCAATAATATTTCAGTTATATCGTGGCGGTTCATGGTAATGAAAACAGTGTTACAAATTTAATTACAGATGATTTAATAGGTTAGTGTTGGCATTTTACTCTGATGTGGAAAACATTTTCATCACCGCATCATTTCAGTAAGAGAGGAGGTTTGATCCTATGAAACTAGTTCTACTCAACAACTTTTTATTGAAGTGCCTGTATCAACCCAGGAAAGTGAGTGGACATGTATTTTTGTAGTAGAGGTATCGATTTTGCTTCTTTCTATGATTTTTATTTTTTTATAAGATTTAAAAATTGTGGCGACTGTGTGACATTTTTGGGTTTTCATTTTATTAGTAGAACAACAAATATCTGACATAATACTATTACAAAGACATTTGATGTTAAAATGAACAAAATCAAAATATATTTTTATCAATTTAACGTTTTCTTCATCCAGCAAATGTTTTTTTCTGTCGAATTCATTAACCGTGCACTATAATACCCATGAAGGATGACTGTGGACCTTCCGGATGAGCATAAAAATAATGTTTAGGTCCATATGCAGTCGTTCTAATCCAGGCATGTTTATCCTTATCCATTCTGCAGACTGCCGTCATTGACCCACAGTCATAATGACCACTTTTTTCGTATTCTCCTGCCCTGGATATCATTGTATTGTCCACCATCAGTTCTGTAAATGCATAATTAGCCCCATTGGTGCAGACGGTCCAAGCAAATAAATAAATCCCTGTCTTTGGGGCTACGAATATTCCATCAATATTGTTATAATGGCCTCCAATGTTCATAACTACTCTTTCAAAAACCAATATGGACTTTTTCTCAAGAGTAAATGAATACGTTTCATCTCTAGTTGTAGCATAAAACATAATTGGTTCCGAATTAGACAAATCTGCAATATAAAACTTTCAATTCAATACATGAATGAATTGATGAAGACAACCAGTAACCTCGGCGTAATCCTCTTTTTTTTTCTTGGGTGGGGGGGTCAACAGGGAAGACCATTTCCTGGAAATAAAATCATGATGGTATCTAATGACTGCCTATGAATGTGAAACTGCTCTTGTAGGCCGTTAAAAACTAAGGTGCAAAATAAAAAATTTCCACTTTTTCTACATTTAATATTAATTGATCGCTTAAGATCACAAATGCTTACGAACTATCATAGGGACTCGGGGATAGGATATCCCCCTTCATGTTTTCTATGTGGCTGGAAAGCAAGAACATTTACATTGATAAATGATTGAAGGAAGGATTAATGTACACCTTTCGATTTTTCGCTTTTGTATACCGTTAAAAAATAAGGTGCAAAAATAACACTTTTCACTTTTTCTACATTTGATATTAATTAATCATGACGATCAGAAATGTTCATAAATGGGTGCTCACTCCTATCTTTAACTATCACAGGGACTCGGGGATAGGATACCACCTTCCTTTTTCCCATATAGCTGCAAAGCAAGTAAATTTAAATAGATAAATGATCGAAGGAAGCAAACATGACCACATTTCGATTTGTTATATGTTTTATTGTTAAACATAGTTGAGATTTCCCAGTACATATAAGATGAACATAATAGCTGATAAGATGAAAAAACAAAAACAAAAATATCACACTGTGGGAATAGTTCAAAATCTAAAACAAAAATACCACACTGTGGGAATAGTTCAAAATCTAAAGCAAAAATACCACACTGTGGGAATAGTTCAAAATCTAAAACAAAAATATCACACTGTGGGAATAGTTCAAAATCTAAAACAAAAATATCACACTGTGGGAATAGTTCAAAATCTAAAACAAAAATATCACACTGTGGGAATAGTTCAAAATCTAAAACAAAAATATCACACTGTGGGAATAGTTCAAAATCTAAAACAAAAATACCACACTGTGGGAATAGTTCAAAATCTAATAGAAAAATACCACACTGTGGGAATAGTTCAAAATCTAAAACAAAAATATCACACTGTGGGAATAGTTCAAAATCTAAAACAAAAATATCACACTGTGGGAATAGTTCAAAATCTAAAACAAAAATATCACACTGTGGGAATAGTTCAAAATCTAAAACAAAAATATCACACTGTGGGAATAGTTCAAAATCTAAAACAAAAATATCACACTGTGGGAATAGTTCAAAAATTCAATAGAAAATTCGGAGGAAGAGACAAAGGCGATACTTTTAACACACAAATACATGACTGCTTACTTGAACCGTACAATACAAATGTATGACTGCTTACTTGAACCGTACAATACAAATGTTTGGTAGTTTGGAACATGTAGTAGCTATAAAGACTGTTTCTATTGGTCAAATTAAAGTACCATCATCAATTATTTACCTACGTATTACACAAGGATAATGATAACATAGTTCATTCCTAGTTTTCAGTGGGGTTCATGTTACTCGATTTTTAGCTTTATGTGTATGTTTTGTAAATCGTTGTTTATCCTTTTGTACTTTTTCATTTGACCATTGTTGTCTGTTCTTCGATATACGGATTCTGATAACCCCTTTGGTATCTTCAAGCTCTTCTTTTAACACTGCTTTGGCTATATTTGTAGGATCAACAACACACACTTTGCCATAGAAAGGGAAGTAATTATAATTATTCAAGAATCTGCCCGCCAGAAATAAAAAGACACGCTAAGAAAAGTTTGAAGATAACAAATTGGTAATCAGCAGCCGTAAATCAAAACAAAACAGACAACACAAAGGTAAAAAAAGACAAAAAAAACAATGACCTATAAAACATTCCACCTAAAACTATAGATCTAGCAATACGAACCCCACTACAAACCGGGGATGAACTCATGTGATCCGGGAGAGTGATCAGCTCTTGCTCCACATGTGGCACCCGTCGTGTTACTCTTGTTACACTCTCGGCGATAATTCATAATTGGGAAAAAGACCGGGTTATAATTACGATAACTGGAATATATCTGCGGTCATTTGTGACACAGATATTTCGCAACGGTTCACCAGGTCATGGTGGCGACCGTAAAACTTTCGAAGTGATGATTTCAAGTTAACCACTAAGACATATATATCAAGGAGATCATCATGGGAACCACAGGCTGAGAGTATTGGACAAACTGAGAGACATATACCCATATATAGGTGCTGCTACATTATAAATGGAAAGTTCACAATTGCAAAATTGAAATCACCTCTTTTGTCGCTATGCTATTTATCTGGCCCTCACTGTCCATTTAGACGTGTAGGTCAATGTATGAAAGAGACATAGCTTGTATGGTTGTACTAAAAAAAATCCTGCAAAGCTGTTGTGAAAGTTCCTTCTAACTTTGCTAACTCAATGCTTATTACATGAGTGATTCTATTCATAAATTTAAAGGTAAATCTTACGACGACCTTTTCCAATATCAAGGTCAAACAATATTACCTGATATAAATATCAATGGAAATTCGGTTGCTGATCCAGGATGGGTTTTTCTTTAAAAGGTGATCTAGACTAAAAGTCGTAGTTTCTCTAAATTTGCGACTGAAGTTTATCTATTTGTGTATCATAGAAGATATTATTGCTTAGCACTTTGGCTTACTTGCTCGCAAGTTTTAAAATTTATTTGGCTTTCCAACCTTTCAGCTTTTAGCATACATGATGAAGGTTGTTCCAGAAACGCGCCGTACGCACTAAATTAGATATCTACGCTTTTATTACATTGGATAATGTCAGTGTACTATTTCCCTTGATGGATAATCACAATGAAGATATATACACCTTGTTGAAAAGTACAAATGACGACAGATGTTATTGGTTCAAGTTGACTATTGTTTCGCTATTATGTCTTAAGATGGCCTTGCATACTCTCTAATATTAAAGTATTGTTGATATTGGTTTGGTTTATGATGCTTAACGCCACTTTCAATAATATTTCAGCTTTATCAGATTTATTGGGGAGGAAACAGGAGTACCCGGAAAAAACCACCAACCTGTGGCAAGACACTAACAAACTATTGCACAATATTGTTTGGAGTACAACTCGTCATGAACAGGATTCGAACTCACAACTTTAGTGGTGATAGGCACTGATTTCATATGTAGTTGTAAATCCAACTACCAAACGATCACGACCACGACGGCCCCCGGATCGTTGAAGACATAGACTTTCTTTAATATAGCTAATATTATACATACAACAAATTATGTACCATGAAGATTAAATATATTATGTATAATACTACAAGATAAGAGCATTCTTCATTTTATTCCTATAGCGAGCGCTGTGACAGTGATCGTATAATAGCCTGGCTTACAATAAACAATGCAATCAGTGTTTACCATCACTTACTTTATGAACGGATTCCAGCACATGGCTTTTTGCAGTAGATACAAAAATACGTAATAAAATTTGTCAATCATTTGCAGCAGGTCAGAGGTTTTTATCCGGGAAATCCAGCTTCCTCCAACCTTTAGCGATATACCTGAAATATTATTCTATAATGGCTTGAGCACTAAATGAGAAAGAAAACCTCACATACCTTTATGAGTAGTTTCGTTCAGCAGTTGTACTCTATTGTCCAGTATCCTGACAGCATTTTCCAGCTCCATGATTCTATCATCTTGTGTTTTTTCAGTGATGTTAGAAATAGATTTAGAACTAACTGACAGTAACGGTATTGTCAACATCCAAATTATATACAAAATGTGTGTCTTAGACATCATTCTATAAGCTATCATTTGTATTTTATAAATTGCAACAAGATAGCTAGCGAGATATTCCGACGAGGTTGTCATAGAAACATAATTTTAGCATATTTTGAAGAGGTAGTCATGATTCTAATTTTAGAAATGAACCATATGGAAACATTATTGGCACTTCGACCTTGATTCATATATAACAACAAGCCCTGGGAATTGAGCACATCTTACGAAGCAACGGCAATTTGCCAAGACTTCAAATTTACATTAAATATATCTAAAAGTGATGCAGTATATTTGTTTTGGCTTGCATCACATCATTTTATTTGAAGATGATTATAAATTTTTAAATATCGGTAAGAATGTGAAGGAGCAACAATACTTATTGCATACATACACAATTATTTATAAGTTGGTTTCTAACTGATAACATTTTGGAAATGTAATCCCCCAAAAGAGACCGTCCAAGCCAGGGATGTCATTGTCTCATTTTTCGTAAAAAAAAAGCAGGGCATGCGAAGGAGAAATTATTGTACCATCTGCCAATGACAACTCGGTGAGTAATTACTATTTCTGAGTGTGTCACAGCGCATAAGGATGCACAAAAACTTGGCATGTAGTGTATAACAACACATGATGCCGTTATGATTCCTAATTGGTGTTCGACTTCGAGTGGTCGATCGTGCGCTCAAGTCCCGGTCGTGTCAAACCCCATCATGAATTTGGTATTTGTTGCTTCTTCGCTAAGTACGCAATTTTAGGCAGTAAGAGAAAAGACTGATTGGCTTGGAATAAAGAGAATGTGTCCGGATGGACCGACAAGTCTACCCGTAGAATGTTGTTTCGGTGAGCTAGAACTATAAAGATCGTATTAAGCATGTTGGTATTGTACAAAGCGAACATCATCGTCATCATTATCATTTCATTGAATGTAACATATAGCTATAAAATTGCTCATTTTGGGGGTATGCAATCACTAATTCACTATTATTCCTAACTCAGAGGCTCTAGCGAAACATCAACTTTTTGTCATAATGTGATGGTCTTATGCTATTCGGAACAGACAAACGTATGTATTCATTACACCAAGGGTGCATGAACCATATAATAACATGAAACTTTTTTTTTTTTTTTTTGCATTCTACTTTATATTTTGATAATTTTCAATGCGTAAATGTTTACTATTAGTAAACTACGCTTCGTTAATTTTGGCTTTCTGATGAGTCCATGTGGATTATATGAGTCTGTCGTTTTCACCGATTACTCCGATTTCTCTCAATATAACTGATCTTCATGATCTATCTTAAATATCATTAAAATATTTTTAAGAATAGATTGAAGAAACCAAAGGGGTAATCAGAAACCGTAAATCGAAGGACAGACAATAAAATGGGCAAACGAAAAAGGAGAGAAATACAAAACAAATGTATCTAGATTGTACTCCTTTCTTTCAGAAAACATGTACATTTAATATCAATCCATTTATCTTCATTTTGATACACGGTTTCATAGTGACTGAGGTATCGGTGGTCAAATTTGATTCAAGATCATTATAAATGCGAGAACTTACATATAATATACATTGAAAAAAATAGAATATTTCAAAACCCAAGTATAATAATAATTGAAAAACTTCAATCAACGAAGAAATGTAGTGAGAAACAAACATATATAACACAAATAGATTCCTTCTAGACATTTCTTACCATGGGGAGTCATCAGTATGCGCATGTAGCGCTGACCTTGGCATTTATTCTACAGATAGGTAACCCTTTATTTTACTTGTATTCATTCTAGCGGTCGATAGATCTGGACAAAAACGTATGCTGTTTTGTATCTTATAATTTCAAATGAACATGGTGTTTTATTTTTATTTAATGTAATATATTTGTAAGTTACAGTCAAACCTTTATTAAAGGGCACCTCTGTATAACAAATCACTCTTTAAAGGGCAACCTCATGTTCACCCATTAATGAACAGTGCATATAATTATAACCTGTATATAAAGGGGAACTACTCATAAAAGGCACATATTAAGGTTTCCTTGACTGTCCTTTATATGCAAGTTTGACTGTATCACATTGTTTTGTTTTTGCAAATATTTTATATTAATACAAAGTAATCACATATTCATAGATAATAACGTCAATTTTGCCCATATGTATACACCGGAAGTGTCACAGCGATATCAGTACATGGGCAGATATCAGGGAAAAACTTAACCCTAATAATCCAGTCGCTATATTACTCCCGCTAGTCGCTGCATTAACCTCATCCAGCGAAAGTGCCGATAGAGGGCGCAGTATTATTCGAGTTAGGCAAAACTCTGATAACACGAAATCAAGCCTCTCGTGAGCCCCATGACGTCACTTCCGCCCAACTGTCAATGATCGTTTGGAAAATCTTTTTTGTTCTTTTTAATTCAACGTTGAAATATGTGATAAATAGATCAATGCATCGTGTTAATGCCCTCGGGCCGAAATCGGTCTCTCGGTATGATAACAGGCTTGATATGGAAAAGGGCATGCATTAATCTATGAATATTCATATATAAAATGATGCAATTCATCATATCTGGAAATGAGATTCAAATAAAAAGAGTTAACCCATATGCCAGTATTGTTTATAAAATCATTTCAATCACCTCTTGGAATTCATCATATTCCTACAATCTTATTTTCACTACCTGTAAACTACCTCAAAGATCTTAGGGATTTTGGACTTGACAAAGGAGGTGTAGATCCTTTTTCTCCTAAGTACAGATTGTCTAGTATTATATGTGACGTGGCGTCCTTTCGTCTTTTTAAACCAGTTCGATCTGAACCTCTTCATGATAACAACAGAAAATTCCTCCATATTCCGTTTGCTAACAAAGGAATCGATGCTATTAACATCAGCAACATTCTTAATAGAAAAGAGGTCGTAAAAGAAATTCCACCATATTTCAAAAATCAATCTGTTCCCATTGTCTCCTATAGCTACACTAACAGCATTGGCCGTAACATTTTCAACTACAAAGAAGCATTGCAAGATATTAACATAGAAGAGTACCTTAAGAACCCTCTGATTTGTGACTGCTCCCACTCTCCTTTTCAATACAACCCATCTGGACATGTAATCACTGGTGATCTGAATATCATTCAACATGACAGTCTCCGAAAGGTGATTTCTTATGGTCCTAAATTCAGAGAACCTCAACACATCAATTGGAAACATAATTTCAAGATAATTATGGATGCTGTTGAAGATTATGCCAGAAGGTGGATAAAGAGAGAAGTAGACCAAGATCCTGAGTTAGAGTCCTTGTCAGACTGGGTTAGAACAATTAGGTCTCTAGTACAAGGTCGGATTCACAAACTCAAACATTGTGTTAATAGTCGACCTAAGTCTGTATTTAAAGACCAAGAAGCTGTTAAGTGTCTTTCCTCTCTTCATGACAAATATGTTATCGTTCCTGCGGACAAGGCTTCCAGCAATATCGTGTTTGTATGTAAATCATATTACTTCGAATGCCTAATCAAGGAATTAGGCATAAATAGCAACACCTCTAGTAATACCACATACAAACCAACTTCGTTCGACAAAGATGAAATCCTAGCTAACCACATATCATTCATGACCTCTTTAAACATTCCCTCTGGTAAAGAGTTTGAGGATTTACCCTATTTATTTTGGATACCTAAACTCCATAAGATACCATACAAAGAAAGGTACATAGCGGGATCATCAACTTGTTCGACGAAAGAATTGTCTATTCACCTGACAAAGATTCTGTCTGCAGTAAAAGAGGGACAACAGAAATATTGTGAAACTGTTTACTCGCGTAGTGCCATAAATCACATGTGGATTTTGAAAAACTCTAAAGATCTTTTGGATAACCTGAAATCAAGATCTTTCTCTCAGGTATCCTCCATCAAAACTTTTGATTTTTCAACTCTATATACCACCCTACCGCATGACAAATTAAAAACCCGCTTAAAAGAAACAATTCATAAAGCTTTTTGTCATAGAAACTATGGCTCAAAATTTGTTGTGTTAGGCTACAATTCCACATATTTTTCAAACAAAATTCATAAAGGTAAAACATGCTACTCCGAGGAACAAGTGATCAGTATGCTGGAGTTCCTCATCGATAACATATTTGTCTCCTTTGGAGGGACACTGCTTCAGCAGGTCGTCGGCATACCAATGGGTACGAATTGTGCCCCTCTTCTAGCCGATTTCTTTTTATACTCATATGAGTCGGAGTTTCTGCAAAAGCTTGTAAAAGATAAGAAGATTCATGAGGCTAGAGCCTTTAATTTCACATACAGGTATATTGATGACGTTTTATCTATCAATAATTCTAGATTTGCAGAATTTCTTCCATTGATATATCCTCCAGAGCTGGAAGTTAAAGAGACCACCGATACAGCTTCGTCCGCATCATTTTTGGACTTATACCTCGAATTTGACGACAGTGGTCAACTCAGTACTAAAATTTATGATAAGCTGGACGACTTCAATTTTAAAATCATAAATTTTCCAAACATGTGCAGCAATATACCAGCTTCTCTTGCATATGGTGTTTACATCTCGCAATTGATTCGCTATGCAAGGGCCAGTAGCAATTATTCTGATTTCCTGAAACGTCATCTTCATCTGAGAAACAGGCTACTGGACCAGGGCTATAAAAAGATTCGCCTTATTCGATCTCTTAAAAAGTTTATATTCCGATACCAATATCTTGTCGAAATATATTCCGTCTCTGCAGAAAAAATTATTAGCGATGCATTTTCATATAGTGAAAATGTATAAAGATAAAAAAGTCAAAAATGTCAAGAATTTTTTTGTCAATGTGTGACGTAAACATATTTTTGACATTTACGTCACCGAATATGGTACTGCTTTGACAACTATTTTACCTATTTTGTTCCTGTATTTAAATACGGTTACAATGACAGCCGGAACCTTTGAACCGTAATGAGAGCGGGAGGTTTGGCGCCTTAAAATCTGATTCAACCCACCATTTCTTTAGAAATGCCTGTACCAAGTCAGGGTCATTACGGTTTTCACAGTTTTCCGGTTGTTGACTGATTTTGTCTGTTTATATAACTATGAGTTTTGACTTTCCCTTTGTAAGATTGTTCGGAGTTCAGTAATTTTGTTATTACCCTTATTCAATACAATTGTATTACCGTTATCTGCATATGGTGTTCCCTATATTTATTCCTGTGTGTTTTATTGGGAATTAATGTGTTATAAATGTTATGTGTATTCATTTACGTAAACTGGTGTTCAATACGATCCCATGTCAGAGATGATGTTCGTGTAGTTCAACAGTAACACGACGGCTGTCACTGGTGGATCAGGAACTGCTTACCTTCCGGAGCACCTAACTTCACTCGCAGTATTTAGTTGGGTTCGGTGTCTTTATCTTTAGTTTTCTGTGTATTGTTTTGTAGATCACTGTTTGTTGTTTTGTTCTGTTAATTTGGTCATTGCATTGTCTGTCGTTCTTCGATTTACGGCATTCGGCTTTGGTATCCACAACTTTAATATTCCATGTTTTATTGTATTTAAATTTCGCATGTTAGCATTCGTTCCTGGATATGAATGTCATGACAGTTTCACTATGCGAAAATCGCTCACGAAAAATTAAAAAGATTTATTTACATTTTTGAAATGTTTGGGTTGGAACCCTTCACTGTTTCCTCGTAGTGACACTATTGTCTTTGTTGACCCTGTCCGATTAATATGGATGTAGTATTTAGTGCTTGTAGTGACGGGTATTTTTTATATATGTATATATACTCAAAAAGTTTATGTTCATATACATATATAATAAATAAAAAAAAATCCCGTCTCGCCCGCTTCCCTGTAGTAACAAAATCGGTATTAATCTAACTGCTTTAAATAGACAATTCATATGACTAAGAAACCGCATCGGTGGCGTAATGGTTAGCGTGCTTGCCTCGAGTGCGGTTGATCGTGGGTTCGAACCCAAGTAGGGTCAAACCAAAGACTATAAAATTGGTATGTGTTGCTTCTCCGCTAAGCACACAACATTAAGGAGAAAGAGCAATGACTGGTTGGCTCGGATTCCGGATAGTGTGTCCGATGGGGCGACATGTTTATCCACGGAGTGTTGCTTCAGTGAACAAGCAATATAAAAAGTCCAACTAAACGTGTTGGTACAAAGCAGACCTCATCATCATCTCATTGAAACTTAACTTGTTCTCGCCATGATATAGCTGAAAATTTGCTGAGGTGGCGTTGCACAATTATTACTTTACTCAATCACTCAGTCATATGACTAAGATTGTCTAAGACTTCAATTTGAAAAACATGGTTGACAATATATCCTTTCCTTCGTTTTAAAAGCCCAAATTACACAGGCATAATTCTTTGGTTTGGACACATCCAAATACCATAACGCATATTAGGTAATCAAGGGTTTTAATCATGTACAATTTTATATATTATGTACTATGATTATTTTGTAAGAAATGTTAACTTAATTGTTGAAAAATTCATTCTAATGTTTGTTTGTTTGATGGTGTTTAACGCCACATTCAACAATATTTCAGTTATATCGTGGCGGTCAGTTTTATTGGGGGAGGAAACAGGAGGACCCGGAAAAAACCACCGACCTGTCGCAAGTCACTGACAAACTGTATCACATAATACTGTACACCTCTCCCTGATCGAGATTCTAACTCACCACATCAGTGGTGATAGGCACTGATTGTTCAGGTAGTTGTAAATCCAACTACCATACAATGACGGCCACGACGATCCCTTCCTTCTATTGTATAGCATTTTATCATTGATCATATTCTATTATGAAATGTCATTCTGGAAAGGTAAGTTTTCCCAATATAAACACAACTTCTTCCATTTAAGGCATCACTCAAAGTCAAGTGTGTAGAAATGGGTGGTTACGCTTCAACGATTCCTGCTATTTATTCGCAAAGACACCAGTTGATTGGCCGGATACACTGGTAGCTATTACTTCAATAATATAACAACAAGTTAGGCAATGTTGTGATCAAATCCTGACGTCCGTCATTTGCTATATAGACGATGCTGTTATAAAATTCCGATACGTTATGCTTCGCGCATGCGCATTACCTTAAAAGATGATAATTGAATACGGTTTGATTGCTTCTTCATATTTACAGGAATATTTATAAATACTTCCTACATCTATAAAACATATGCATAGTGTACAAACGCTATCCGTTACAGTGCTTTATAAGACATACGATATATTCTTGCAAATTGTATAACGGACCCGGTGTTATAAATCGCCTATGGACAACGACTGTTGTAGTTCCTCTCTCTCGCTCTTCTTGGGATTATACCTAGTGTCGTCGCTACTGAGTACAGTCACTTGAAAGGGTCCATTGATTGCACAAGATGTACCACTTCGGCATACATGTAGCATGGTGCCTAATTCAATGTACAATGGAACATGTCTAATATGACACAACAAGGGACCAGAAAAATGTGTCGGATTGTACTGGATGTCGGAATACTCAGGTTTTATTTTAGTTAACAGAAATACTCTGGGACTATAAATTGTTGTCGGATGTCACAGGATGTCGGAAAATTCAGGTGTCGGATTGCACAAGTTCCACTGTATGATATTTTGAACATGTTTGTTTTTCTTCATCTGATGACAAACTTGCAGTTGGTCTTAATGCGCATCAACATGAGACCCTTTGCAATTATCATGATCACATCCTTGTTTCCGTTTTATTATTTGTAAGCTGGAAATAAATTGACAATTTTATCTTCCGTACAATGAAAACGGCTATTGTACCATAATAGTAACTTAGATGATAGCTTCGGATGGCATTAGAGTTTGAAGATACCAAAAGGGTAATCAGAATCCGTATATCGAAGAAATACAGACAACACAATGGCCAAAAGAAAAAGTACAAAGGGACAAACAACGATCTATAAAACATACATATACAACTAAAGATCGAGTAACACAAGCTCCACTAAAACCGGGGTGTGAACTTCATGTGTTCCGGAACGTGTTCATCGCACAGTGTATGTCGATAGACGAAAATGTAATACAATAACGATGATCATTGGCTGTTTAAAATGATCATAGATTCAAATGAAGGGTAAAATAAATGAAAATCAAAACCTACTAATGAGCATAATTATGTTCTACACAAACATTTTAAGTACGAAAGATGTGAAATGTATTATATTTTAGGCTGTTTGCCATGCAATGAATTCTCATCATGTTGAAATAGAAACAGCAGAGGAAGTTTATTTTATTAGAACAACATTGCAGAGCTTTCAAGTGACACGTAAGTGGAAACATGTGTATTCCTTGTTAGTATGTTAGTGGGTGTTTATAAAGGCTGCTAGTTTTCGAGTTTGGGTTAATAGTATGACACACGGCTAATTTTTTCATATTTTGACGTAAAAATTATTGTAGTTTTTATTTATTTATGTCGTCGTAACCCACCGTGGTCACATTTTCTAATTTGTTTACGTTTTCTGAAGGCACCCTCTAACTGTACATTTTACAACACAATTTCAACACGAATAAAATGAACATCAAGACCTGTAAGTTATCAAATCAAAGTGCTTGACACAAAGACAATATGCTAATTATATCATCAAAACTAAAAACGGGAAACTTAACACCTTTTTATTTGTTGTTTTTTTTTAATTTTCCCGTATTACCAAAATGTTACCCTATTTTCAAACATAGAATAATGTTCCGACGGAATTCTAGAATATTTTAAATAGAAGTAAATACATCATTACTTAGTACACCTGTGTACCAAAAATCAATATTTTTTAAAGTTATCATTCAATAGAAATTAGCGATTAAAGAGATGTGAAATCTGATCAAATTTAGCCTGTGGTAAAAACGGATTACCACGTGTCGGTATTCGATTTGTGGTTAACACAATCCAATCATTATTCAGTACGTGTACTGAAACAGTATATTTAACATGTTGTCTTCTGCTTGGCGTGTGATTGTGTCTTTTAGTAGAATAAACTTATCTCAATACAATGAGCGAACAACTGTGTAGTTAGATTACGCTATTTTTGATATTTTTGTATTTTCGTGAACACAAATTTGTAGTTTACGGAACAAGTTCGTACGACACGTTTTTGATCCTGGAAATGTCACAATTTGGCAGCCCGCTTAAGCTTTGCCCTTCTAGTCCTATAAAAAGTAAGAATGAAGTTGAATGGGATAAATGTATTATATGCCAGGTCTCTACCCCTGAGTTACTTATTGAAATCAGAAATGTTAGTAAAAATAGCCTCATAAAAGCAATGGAAGCAAGAAGAGATGGTGTGTTTTTTAGAGTAGTACATTCTGTTTCTGATATTGATAATCTTAGGAGTGATGATACAAGTATGCTGTACCACAGGTCTTGCTATAAGACGTACACAAGTAGACGAAATTGCGGTTTCTTCAAGGTTGAGTCGGCGGGCTCTGATCATAAACCAGACACATCGCAGGTTCCCTTGTTGAACAAACAAACAGATGACACGTCTACAGACATTGCACTGTGCATATTCTGTGGACAACAGATTTTTAAAAAAGAAAGAAAACTCAACAAAATCAAAACTGCCGAACGCCTTCAAAATGTGAAAGACGCAGCAGAAGGACAGAATGACTACAAAATGTCTAGGTTATTGAGCAATGCAACTTTTATAGACAAGGCGGTGTATCACTCTGGGTGCATAACACAGGCACTTGTTTCATTCAAAAAATATGTGCCCCCTCCTCTTCCTTACTTCAAGGTAAACATCTGTTCTTTTCCCTTCCCCACTTCGCGTCAATATTTTTGCTTATTTGTGATCCTTTCGCTGACCCAATTATATCGTTACACTCCCGAGATATTTCTTTTTTCGACTGCCACATTTAAATATACCTACCGGGTTCCCCTCAGACGAATTGGACAAGAATATTCAGTGAACGTCGCATGGTCTACTTTTAAGTCATTGAAATGGATACAGTCACTTCCGGTTTGCGCTGGATTTTTCATATGCATTCGGAATTCTCTAGATCGGCCATGTGTAACAATGCCATCATGATCATCTCCTCTCAAATGTAAAGTAAGCCTTTAAAATACAGATAATTGTTCCAATGCAGATTATAAAAATATGTTCAACTCTAAATTACTGACCTTTGATTTTTAAAGCACCTTTATAAAAAAAAATTAAATCAATTTAGACCGGACCGGAAGTGGCTGTATCCGTTTCAATGACTGAAAAATAGACCATGCGACGTTCGCTGAATATTCTTGTCCAATTCGTCTAAGGGGGGTTCGGTAGGTATATTTAAATGTGGCAGTCGAAAAGAGAAATATCTCGGGAGCGTAACGATATAATTGGGTCAGCGAAAGGATCACAAATAAGAGAAAAATATATATACACTTCTACCTTTATTGCAACAGTTTAAGAAGAGTTTGAAGACACCAAAGGGTTAATCAAAATTGAAAACATAGAAATGAAGTTGGATATAAACCTCATGATTTCTCCGTGACGGTAAAACATGCCTTATTGCTATGAAGATTCATTTTGAAGCGATGAAAATAATAATAGTCATCTTGTTCGCCATCCATAGCGATATCGGCGTATCTGTTTTCGACGTCATATCCAAATGCAACAAGCTGTTTTTTGTCATCAGGAAGTAGACATGTGGCGTTTTTAATGACAAAAATGCCTTACCACCGGAATTCCATGCCTGGTTTGCGTGTATTTTCAGTGGATCAGTTTTGAATCCATGCCGTGTTGAGAAAGCATATCCCGAGTATGTTGTTCCAAAATCTAACGCCACAACCATCAAGTGGTCATCAGTTGTCATTTTCTACTAAAATAAAGAAGTAATAAGAATAAGGTACCGTCTTCTTGACAAGAGTATTCATGAATGGCGTCAATGTATAATGGATGCGAACGTAAGTGTTTGTTTGTTTGGTTGGTTGATTATGCTTAACGCCACTTTCAACAATATTTCAGTTATATCGTGGCGGTCAGTTTTATTGACGGAGGAAACGTAAGGACCCAGAGAAAACCAATGACAAACTTTATCACATAATGTTGTACTCCTCGCCATGATCGATATTCGAACTCACAATATGAGTGGTAACAGGTACTGATTGCATAGATAGTTGTAAATCCAACTACCATACGATCACGGTCACGACGGCCCGTAAGTGCGATATTTTAATTCGATTGATATGTAAGAGTTATCTTTCTTGCTATTTGTGGTGTACCGGAAATGTGTTTTCCCAAGTTCAAGGATTCAGAATAAATGACTCTGTATGGAATAATAAAATACACCATATAGATGAAAATGTACTTACAAGTTCGGTGTTGTGAATTGCTTATATAGTTTCTATGTTCGCCTAAATAAATTTAGTTGTGTTTCTTGGTTTTTGAACTGAACAGTTTTCAGTATGTGGTGTCGTCTGTGGGTGAGGAAACAGGACCGTCTTAACAGCATTTTAGATCCCCGGGCAAAGCAGTGCACTGGTGCCCCTACCTACAGAACCACTCACAGGAAAACATTGTAAATGGTCGATGAAATTAAACATATATTTATTGTATTGGTACTTCCAACAAAATCAGTGTTTAAACATTAAGAAAACATGCTGTACATTTAACATGGTGCCCCTATGTTCGTGTGGCCCTCGGGCATGTGTCCTTCGTGCCCATGCGCTAAGACGGCATTGTGGGGAAACCGGAGTTCCTGGAGAAAAACACCGACCAGCCACAAATCACTGACAAACTTTATCACATAAAGTTGTATCGGATTCACCTCGCAATGAGCGGGATTTGTACTCACAACTTCAGTGGTGATTGGCACTGATTGCATAGGTAGTTGTAAATCCAATTGCCATAGATCACGATCACGTCGTTCCCTTCAATCTTCCAAGCGCATAACAGTAGCAAAAAGTTATATGTGTCCTAAGGCATAAACACATAAAACTTAGCATAGCAGCCCCTGTCCCTTAAAACGCTGACAACAAGAACTACTTTGCGGATTATTGTTAGTTTTGTTGATATTCTTGGAATACTTCACAGATCAAAATGAACAACAAAAACTACCACACCTTCAGAACAGTTCCCAAATCTAATGAGGAAATCAAAGACGATGTAAAGAGTTATGGTTTATGGTGGTTAACTCCACTTTCACCAATATTTCAGCTATATCATGGCGGTCAGTTTTATAGGTTAGGAAACCGGGGTAGCCGGAGAAAATCACAAACCTGCCACTGTCACTGACAAACGTTATCACATAATGCTGTACACCTGGTCATGAGCGGAACTCGAACTCACAAATTTAGTGGTGCTATGCACTGATTGCACAGGTAGTTGTAAATCCAACTACCATGCGATCACGAACATGACGGTCATTGTATAAGAATTTGAATCAATAATCACCCCTCCCCCCCCCCCCATTTTCATCTTTTAAAATATTTATGGTTCCAATATTTTTCTTTCAAAAGCATGTTAAAAAAACAGGAGAGCTACTAGTAGTCTCTGGCTGTCTGTAATCCTCATTGAATAGATAAAGAATTAAATACTAAAAAAAGTGGGAGGGGGGCTAACGTATTATCATTTTTGGAACAAAACATTTCAGGGATAGACAATTGGTTAATTGCCATTGAACATCATCGGGTACGGAGTTGATGAAGTAAATCTAAGATATTCAGGTCATGGGTTTTTGTTTGAATTTAAAGAAAATAATTGTGTGTTCGGTGATTGGGGGGAGGGGGAGTTGTTGGGGAATTAGGTTTATGAATTGTGTGTTCGGTGAATGGGGGGAGGGGGGAGTTGTTGGAGAATTAGGTTGATGAATTGTGTGTTCGGTGATTGGGGGGAGGGGAGGAGTTGTTGGGGAATTAGGTTTATGAATTGTGTGTTCGATAATTGGGGGTGGGGGAGTTGTTGGGGAATTAGGTTGATGAATTGTGTGTTCGGTGATTGGGGTAGGGGGGGAAGTTGTTGGGGAATTAGATTTATGAATTGTGTGTTCGGTGATTGGGGTAGGGGGAGTTGTTGGGCCATTAGGTTTATGAATTGTGTGTTCGGTGATTGGGGGGAGGGGGGAGTTGTTGGGGAATTAGTTTTATGAAATGTGTGTTCGGTGATTGGGGGGGGGAGTTGTTGGGGAATTAGTTTTATGAAACGTGTGTTCGGTGATTTGGGGGGGGATTTGTTGAGGAATTAGGTTTATGAATTGTGTGTTCAGTGATTGGGGGAGGGGGGAGTTGTTGGGGAATTAGTTTTATGAATTGTGTGTTCTGTGATTGGGGGAGGGGGGAGTTGTTGGGGAATTATTTTATGAATTGTGTGTTCGGTGATTGGAGGGGGGATTTGTTGGGGAATTAGGTTTATGAATTGTGTGTTCGGTGATTGGGGTAGGGGGGAGTTGTTGGGCAATTAGGTTTATAAATTGTGTGTTCAGTGATTGGGGGAGGGGGGAGTTGTTGGGGAATTAGGTCTATGAATTGTGTGTTCGGTGATTGGGGCAGGGGGAGTTGTTGGGGAATTAGGTTCATGAAACAAATGGTCGTTTTTATGATTAATCCTTCCCTACTAAATAGACAGATTTGTAACCTATTTATTAAAGAATGTTTTTTTTTCATTTCAACTTCATATGCAACCTTATTTAACAGACAGTTTGCTAAGGAGTAGGGTGATTGGAGTTGTGTTTATGGTGTTTAACGCCACTTTCGTGTTGATATTTCATTTGACTGTCAACTTCACACCGATCTCTAATTTAACCTTAATATATCAGTCTGGCAGGCGTGGATGCAGGTTTTAGAGTGAAGGAACATGGAATCTAGTTAATAGAGGGAACAGGATATAGTCCTTGTAGGGGCCTAGGGCAAAATCTCACGAATTTTCAGAAATGACAGCCATTATCAATATTCTTGTAAAATGAATGCTGTATCACATACGATTTTGTTAATTTAAGGATGGCGCATGTTTAGTGAGCCCCAACTAATTGCGCGCTTAGGGTGTGCCAAATCGTTTGAAGATGCAAATAAAATACATATACATGGGTTTTGGTTTAAATATGTAATGAGATGCAACATATGTAAATATATGTCAACCTATTGTCACCTATACAAAGGCTTAAAACATTTAAATGTCTTGTTAAACAATTGCATAAGATAGGATATGTTATCTTTCTTCGATATACAGATTCTGATCACCCCTTTGGTAATTTCAAACTCTTCTTGCCTACATGTAAATAACAAAAATGCATAGTGTACTAGAATACGATATTAAGATAAGTTAGTTAAATGATGCTATTTTTCTGCCAGTCTAAATTTTTGTGAGTTTTTGTGAGTTTTTTGGGGATCAAACAATGAAAGGAAATTATATCTGCAAAATGACATGCATAAGAACCTAAAAAAAATGAAATACGTCTTTATTACATCATAATGCAATTTTGAAATAATATTTCTCATTTTTAACTGAAAAATGGACAATCATTGCCCTGACGAAACATCATCATTGTTATTCTTCTCTTCCTTCCAGATACTAACAGTTTTTCCCTCATTTACATCTGTTTTTAAACCATATTCTTTATGAAGGAAAATTGTCTCCATCATATCATATCATATTTCTCATTTCAATTTACTGGACATTTTTTTTCATGGATTCTTTATTGGTATAGCACACGTGCATCCAACTTTGATTTTCTCTATCACAGTTCTATATATATAAACATTATTATTATCACAGTCTACTCTTCTTAAAACTCGTTCATAGAAGTAAACGGGGCGACACTCATAGTCAGGCATTCTAGCTTTTAGATAATCTTCATCCTTACGTACTAGACATTGCTTACACATGCACTGCGCTTGAACGATTGTCCTTGGTACTCTTGCAATGTCATGATTGAGTTCCCAGAATACGGGACAAGTTGAAACCATCTCCTTGACTGATGCCTGCAGATATTTTGGGCATTCTCTTCTACCATGTATTTTCATATTAAATGGAGTTTTATACTTAGATAAAGCTGGATGATATTCACGGTCTTTTTTTTCCCATGCGCTTCTTAAGGGAGCCAACATGTAATATGAGTTATGGAAATTAAGGTTATCTCTTGCTAGTTTCCTTGCTAGTTCTATTAAATTGTCTGGTTCTAGACAATTATCTGTATTTCTGACTGTATGAGATATGTCGATGAAACTAAAAATTAAATATACCTTCACCTGAAATAAAGAAAGCATATTGTTAAACAGAATTGCCTGCCAAAACAGTAACTTGTTGTATCGAGTACACCTAGCCTAAAAATCTTTGTAGTGCATTAGTAACAAATTTTATCAATTACATGTGTATATTTAGATTTCTTTTTCAAACTACAAACAAAATACCAATCTAGATATCAATAATCACGACCCTTTTCTGGTAATAACCTTCATCAGATACGCTCATAGTGAAAGTGAAAGAAATAGAAAATAGAATGTTTCTGGTATACCGTAACCTTCATCAGATACGCTCATAGCGAAAGAAATAGAAAATAGAATGTTTCTGGTATACCGTAACCTTCATCGGATACGCTCATAGTGAAAGAAATAGAAAATAGAATGTTTCTGGTATACCGTAACCTTCATCAGATACGCTCATAGTGGAAGAAATAGAAAATAGAATGTTTCTGGTATACCGTAACCTTCATCAGATACGCTCATAGTGAAAGAAATAGAAAACAGAATGTTTCTGGTATACCGTAACCTTCATCAGATACGCTCATAATGAAAGAAATAGAAAATAGAATGTTTCTGGTATACCGTAACCTTCATCGGATACGCTCATAGTGAAAGAAATAGAAAATAGAATGTTTCTGGTATACCGTAACCTTCATCAGATACGCTCATAGTGAAAGAAATAGAAAATAGAATGTTTCTGGTATACCGTAACCTTCATCAGATACGCTCATAGTGAAAGAAATAGAAAATAAAATGTTTAACAATTTAAACTTCTTAGGGAAAAAATAAGCCAAATTGCCCCAACATGGTGAAAAATATCGACTAAGATTCCCTAGCCATGAGCAATTGTAATTTGTATTCATTGTATAATAATTTTATAATATCTTAGGCTTAAAAGGTGGCAATATATACAATGGTAAGAAGTTTGACGTTTACATGTAGCAGACGACATGTTATATCATGTCATTGTATCCTCTTATCAGTTTTATTTTATTCTCTACCAGGACCGTCGTGATCGTGATCGTATGGTAGTTGGATTTATGCAATCAGTGCCTATCACCACTAGCGTTGTGAGTTCGAACCCCGCTCAGGCGAGGTGTACTCGATACAACATAATGTGAAAATAGTTGTCAGTGACTTACAGTAGGTCGGTAGGTTTCTCCGGGTACTCCGGTTTACTCCACCAATAAAACTGACCGACACTATATAACGGAAATATTGTTGAAATCGGCGTTAAACACCATAATCTTAACCCTATTATTCTACCAAGAAGTTGCAAAACTATATGTTCTGCGAGTCTTAAATACCCTACTACTGACATACCGACCAATGGATATCTACATATACTTTTAATCATTAATATGTAATTTTATGACAACAGTTATACTTTAATGGGTTATACAACCTTATAAATACCTCAATATAAAATTTCCTTAAAACAATAAAAGAAGAACAATTATGATCGACCGATGAACTAATGCCAGCATAATCATCATTGACATTTCAACTGTTGTCAACATAATCATGATTGATATATCAACTGAAGCCAGCAAAATCATGATTGACATGTCAACAGATGACAACATGATTATGATTGACATATCAATTGAAGATACCACAATCATGATTGACGTATCAATTGATGCCAGCATAATTGTGATTGATATATCAACTAAAATCAGCATAATCATGACTGACACATCAATTGATGCCAGTATAATCACGATTGACATAACAACTGATATCAGCCTAATTATGATGGACATATCAACTGATGCCAGCATACTCATGATTGACACATCAACTGATGCCAGCATATTCATCATCGAAGCACTCTTTGTAATAAATAAATAACAGGCGATAATAGGATAGATATGAAGAGGCTCTAGTTGATGGTATATCTCACAGTAAATCCGATCAAATATGTAAAACTTACGACGATTAGGGAGTCTAAAATTAATTCTAATTGCATTGTTAATTCTACTAGCAAGAGAAGATGACACTAGCAGTCAACACTGATGTTTTATACACTTATTTGAAAATTACACCAACTTCCGTTTTCTATTCAAGGGTATTTATAGTTTAATTATATCATATCCTTTGTATCGTTTTACCCGTATACAGTCTATATCCAATCAGTATTTTAGATCTAATACAATACATCTGACCGAAATTTCCCCTTGTTTTCAGTATTATTTCGTCAATGGTATTGGTTTACTTGTAGATGCAAGAATTAATTTCTGTTGATTTATACCCACCAACAAATGAAACATAAGACAAAGCTTAAAATATCTTACCGGATCATGACCACAGACTTTCGATAACGCCTTGCACCAAATTCCCGATAGTCGATTAGAAACTATATTTACACCGCCATCTCTCTCTCTCTCACTCTCTCTCTCTCTCTCTCTCTCTCTCTCTCTCTTTCATGAGACAGGACAGACACCTCTTACAAAACTACTACTAATAATAGTAATAAATAAAATTAAGTATAAAATGTTAATACTTGAAGTTTCCGACACGTGTATTCTAAAGTTCCCGTTGATTGTAAAAGATATTAACCATTGTTTATTTCTTTTCATAGTATCATACTGTCAATATCATGTGTATATCAGTTTATATCGGTTTTGTCCTAAGAAAAACCTTTAGAATTCTAATATGTATCACTGCTCTAACATACACACTATCAGTATAGAGGGGTGTTTAACGCCACTTTCAGTAGAAATAATATATGTTGTATACTCAAATACTATATGAATTAACAGTATTTTTAAATCACAATATGATTTTGCTAAAATTGTGCGTTGTTGAAATACTTCCGAAATTCCTTTTTAAAATAATTGTTTTCTGTCTTATGATTTCAGAATGGTCAATATACAACTTGAATTTACCTGGGGAAAATAGTTTTGCTCCTTGTTAGGTAAATAGGGAAATTAGAATTGTTTTACGTTGTCTGACATATTTGTACGAAAATTTATTTACTAATAGTATTACTTGTTTATCACAAGTTTAGTCAATATACAATACATGTATATCTTTTATCCGTAATAGCTCACAGTTTAAATTTTTTTATTCATTGAGAAACATCGTCAAAATATATGACATGATATGTTGTAGAAATATTCTAATATATGACGTCCTTCATTGGCTATGTAAATAATACTGTTATAAAACTCCCGATATATTTTAATTCGCACATGAGTATTGAAAAACAAATAATAAACACCATTCTTAAGTAAATTCATGTATTCATACAGGACCGTAGTGCACAAAAACATAAACATTATCGAATTGTATCTTGACACAATTTTTTCCGGTAAAAATGCTTAAGACAACCATCTATCGACTTTGACGTTTGTGATTTGCCGTCTTCCGGTCACATAGTTAACAAGGATGATATTGACACAAACTGGTTACTCATTTATTTTACGATTTTGTAATCATTTTACTTGTCTAAGTAGCTAAATTTAAAATGCCATCAAATTGGAAAATATCAATATTTCAATTGCATCACCGTCTAGTTATCCATGTAGGGAACAAAACTGTAAACATGAAGGCTAGTGGATTTTGTTATTACATACACATGCATTTCCATTACCGACGTCCACTTCAAAATATAAGCCCTATTAAAATCGAAATAGTTCATAGTTTGCATAACGTCTTAACATGGGTAACATCATTTTCGTTGCATTTTATTCTTCACTGTCGCTCCCATGGCCGTAACTAGACTCTTTTTTAAATGATGCAAAAACACGTAATCGCCAGCGGAGGGAGGCGAAAAAATGTGGGCGAGGGGTCTGGACCCCCAGAAGTTCCAACTTGAAAGACGCCAAATCCTCGATTCTAGACATTTCCTGACATCTTTTTCCTGGTTCAGTAATCTTTTTTTTATGATCTAATTTTCGTATTTTCTACTTTAACAGGCAAGAGGGAGTATTTCGAAGACAAGAAATGCACTAAGCTAACACCAGAAGAATTAAAAGCAATTGCATTAATGTCTCTTGTAACACTTAAGAAGAATTCTATCCGATCCTAGGCCCAGCTATATTGTTGAGTGAAAAAGTCAAAACAGTGCCATTTTTTATTCACTTTCTGCGCTTTTTGGCCTTATGTGCCTCTTTGATGGTGCTATACGAGGATAATAAACCCAGAAATCATATTAGAGAAATAAACTATTGGCTGTCACTTTCTGTGATGACGAAGACCAAGTGATATGATACATAAACATTAAATAAATGCGCCACTGCAGCGCAAAAGAATGTCAGTGACTTGAGACGATTTGTGAGTCGTTAAGACGTTTCTATGTATTTTAAGTGTGTCTAAAGATACAAAACTGCCTCACGCACAGACTGATATATATAAACCGGCTTTGTTTTGCCTTGTGGTGTTCAATTGACTATATATTCAAATCAATGAAAAAATGACTGATAACTACTCGACACTTTGTAATGAATCAATTTATTAATTTTTATATACTCGTAAGCGTTTTCGTGTACAGGGCTGGGATAAATGTTAAAAATGAAAGTTCGAAACAGATATTTTTTATGTAATTGTAAGAAAAATTAAGATTTGAACATGTCTTAGTTGTCCATAAAAAATCTTCCAATTTTACGGTGGCCAGAGGCATCATCGTCTTAAAATGTTTTCCTGATTCACAGCCATGTTTCTGTGAGAGCATTGCTAAGCCACACAGACGTTCTCCCGTCATTGTTGACCTTACCCAGGTCTTATGTCTGCACAAGGCCGAGAATGTGCGTTCGCAACATACAGACGTGACTGGAAGAACAATCGAACATTTTAAAATAGTATGAATATTCGGATAAAGGTCTTTGTCTGCAAGTTTTAGTTTGCAGCCCATGTATATTTTGATGAACAGGATGATCACCAACTTTAAGTCTCCACCTTTCAATTTCCACCGCAAAGTGTCCCTTACAAGGCAGATCTGCGTCAAAATCGTCAATTTCGGTATAAGGCATTTGCCTCAATGTAGTTATGGCCATGGCTCGGGATGAAATATTTACGAAAATAATGCTACCCATGTTAAAACTGGATATAAACTATGGCTTCCTTGAATTATTTCTTAAATCGGGACTTCTAAAGTGACAACAATTTATTGATGATGTCACAGTTCATGACATCACAGTGGATGACATACAGACATTGAATTTAAACTATATATTTCAGGGTTTTTTTTTAATGCTTATTCTGGTGTAATTTTATATTAGTGACACCGTTTTGCGATCTGCAGGTATATCAATATCCGGTGAACAGATTGTGAAATTATCCAATAAAAGTATTATTACCTTTTGTTTCCTCTTATTCAGTCTAGTTACTTAAACTGACATGAACCGGAAATTAGTTTCTTTGATTAATAACCTTCCTTTTAACTTGACACGGGACAAAATAAAAATAAGGAAATTTACCTTCAGAATTAAATGGGTGATCGGTGCTTCTATTGTGTTAAATTTTAAACATGAAATATGGGGAATTCTATAAAATATGGCGAATTTATTTATTATTTTTTTTTTTTTCTTTCTTTTATTTATTTATTTATTTATTTATTTATTTATTTATTTATTTATTTATTTATTTATTTATTTATTTATTATTACATTTTTTTTTAGAAAAGCAGAGATCGATATAAATTCATAAAACATATGACCTGCATATCCAGTTTTACACAGACAGAATACATTTAATTCATCTAAACAAGCATATTGCAGGAGGAATGTAGCGAGTTGTTAGCATAAACTTAAATATCAAAACTGTTTTTGAGGAGGGTTATGTCCATGATGTTTACCGCCACTTCGACAATATTTCAGCTATGTCATGTTTTTTTAATTGCTTTGCTAATTTGAAATGAATAAGTAATACATTACCTATAATTAAATTTAAAAAACGATCGATTATTGAGCATTACATAACGTCCAGCAGGAATATTTCAGAACGAGGACAATATATAAAAACTACAGTCAAGCATGCTTTAGTGTCCATCTATATCAAGCAATAACTTGCTACCTTAATTTTTATTTCCTTTTATAGTGTATTTCATATTAATTAAACCTGTATTAAGCGACCACTCGCCTTGTGCGACCATATTTCACTGTCCCCTTGTAAGGTCTCATAAGACAGGGTTCACTGTATATAGAAATGAGGTAGGGATGGGATAAATCGGGAAAACGACTTTTGACTGACACTGCAAAAAATAGGCAGTTGAGTAAGGACAAAATGTGAAATCTTTTATAGAGGCTACAAGGTTTACTAAAGTATCATAAATTTCCTTGGATTTTTTTTTTATTTAAAATAAATTAGTAATAATATTATAACATGCATAATACTGTAATTATAAACAAGTAGACGTGTAATTTAGTGCACATGGTGCATGTGCATGATTACAGATCAATAGACTGTATTATTTGAAGTTCATAATAATCCTATAACAAATATCACAACTGTTCAGTTAGTTGAAGTGAGAAGTGATTGTTCATTTTGTTGATATTGGTGGACAATAAACGGTAGAGAATACCGAAGGAGCAATCAAAATTGGACAATCTAGAGAAACTGGCAACATAGGGTACATAAAACGAAGTAAAACAAATCAAAATCACAACACAATATGTGTTGGACGCCACTATGCGCAAGCAAACAGAAATAACGTAAATAAGACATGGGTCCTCCTACACACAACAGGAGAAGAGTTTGAAGATACCAAAGGGATAATCAGAATTCGTAAATCAAAGAAGGACAGACAACACAATGGCCAAAAGAAAAAGGACAAAGGACAAATAACGATCTACAAAACATACATATAAAACTAAAGATCGAGTAACACGAACCCCACTAAAAACCGGGGTGAACTCAGGTGCTTTGGAAGGGTAAGCGGTTCATTCTCCACTAGTGGCACCCCGATGATAAGTCATATATACAGTCATTGGCCATAAATGAGTTCCCAAAATGGCCGACGTCATTTGCGAAAATTTGTTTCCAATTTTTTACTCCTTATTAAATCAGTGTTATTAACCTTTGATTAGTAACGTTCACATTTTGCACAATGCCAAAATGTTCCAAAATTAGGCCAATGACGTCATTTAAGGAAGTACCTTGTAATTCGGTCAAAATATCGTCTGTCAAAAAATGGCACCGCACGGTAAACAAATGACACCAGAGGAGAAACAAATCATCGTAGCTTTGTCACAAGGATATTCTAGCTACAAAATTTCTGAAATGACGGGGAAAAACAGGAGAACAATCAGTAAATTTCTCAGGAGGCGACGGGTGCGAGGATCGGAAGAAAACTTACCGCGAAGTGGAAGGGGTAGAAAAACGGGAGTTCGGGGAGACAGGATTATGTACCGTATGCTTCGTTCGGACAGAAGACAAAGTTTAGGAGACATAACAGACCAATTTAACCGCCAGTTTGTGACCAAAATTTCTTCAAGAACAGTTCGGAGGCGTTTGAACTATGAAGGATACAAAAAACATCCAGTTTGTAAGAAAACTACGATTTTACCTGTCAACCGAGAGAAAAGAAAACGATTGTGTCGATCAAAATTGATGTGGACAGTGAGAAATCATTGGAAAAAAGTTATTTTCAGTGATGAGACGAAAATTGAGATTGGAAATAACAGGAAAGTTTATGTTTGGCGTAAAGTGGATGAAAAATTAAGACCGGAATGTAATGGGTTTTACCAGGGTCGAAATTACAAAACGAAATTCTCTGTCATGTTCTGGGGCTGCATTTCGTATCATGGGGTAGGTACACTAACTCCAGTTGTTGGCAATTTAAATAGTGAAAAGTATATAAACATTTTAGATGACAATTTATGGCCGGTCATTGCCCAACATTTTCCTACAAGCCCCTACATATTCCAGGAGGACAATGCCCCATGCCATGTGTCTCGGAGGACAAATCAGTGGAAAACGGAAAATGATATTCCAACTTTAGAGTGGCCCCCACAAAGCCCAGACTTAAATATAATAGAAAATGTGTGAAAAGTTATAAAAACAAAAGTTCAACGACGAATAGATGACATTCGAAATGCTGAGGACCTAAAAACTGTTGTTGCTGAAATTTGGACCTCACTTCAACTACATTATATAAGAAGTTTATATGACTCCCTTCCAAGGCGTTTACGGATTGTTTTAAGAGCTAGAGGCAATATCACAAAATACTAACAGTTTGAGGTAAGTTTTATTATTTATTTCAGTAAGAAAAACTATAATTTTTCTCTGCTTGGAACACAAACGTTGAAATGACGTCGGCCATTTTGGGAACTCAATTATGTCACATGACTGTAGATAAGGTAAAGACGAACCGAACATCATGTTTTCCGGAAATTGTTTGACTATCGCTGTGTAAACTTTCGTTCGTAATTTATTTGTGTTCATGTTTTATCTAGGACATTGTAAAAAAAAATTCAGTTCGACTTTTATTATTTTCTACTATCTACGTATTGGTAATCTTGTGTTCTGTCCTTGACTAGGGAGGCCACTGAGGAGACCCGAGGCCCAATTGTTCTCGTGTAAAACCTGTAGTGTGTTGTGTGTGTACTCGTACAGCCGAGATGTCTGCCCTCATGGCTGAAAAATGTAACTCTCTCTCTCTCATTTTGTAGATATTGTATATAGCTGTTTTCGTATTATGTATTGTATTGTATCTTATTGTGTATTATGTTTGTATTTAATGTGTTATCTGTATACCATTGCATCAACAAAGGTTACCAGAAATAAAGATATATATAGTAGATAGCTCCAGCGCGTGGCCCAATTTGGAGCATCGGTCAATATTGCTTTTCAGTGCTCCATAACATATCATATCGAACTCAATGAAGTGCAATATTTGCATAGTATAGCAGCATGTCCGATAGCACGATCTGTGATACTAGTGATAATATATGTCGTGGTGTACAAAATGGCATGAAATTAATCTCACATATTTTCAAATCGGCTTGAATTATTCTGAAATACTTACAACGTGGAATGCACAAAATAATATTTTCAACCTCATGTTTATCAAATTAGAAAGAAAAAAGTGTATTACAATAGTTTGCGTTGACTTTGGTATTTAATATTAATCTGAAACATTACAGTGACTGAATTCGTATTAATCATGTAAACTTCTAGCTAAATTTAAATATTATAGATTTTTAAAATAATTTGCGAACTTTAATCTTTGCCATTATACTCAATTCGTTTATTTTTGCTTTTTATTTTTGTAATTTTGTAAGGAACAATATATTTACGGAAGTATAATTATATTTCCTCTGTGATCACACCATAATAGTTTGATAAAGCTTGCGTCATTTTAGATAAGCGTCATCATGTGTATTGTAAATATTTGTAATGTTGTAAGAAACAATATATTTACGGAAGTAGTATTTAGCTTCCTCTGTGATCATCCATATAATAGTTGGTTAACACTGACGTCTTTTTATATAAGCGTCATCATAACTATTATATATATATTTTAAAGATTTAAGGAAGAATTATCCGTTGTTGCGATTCGTTGATTATACTTCAATGTAGTTTGTCTGTTTTATCTATTGGACACGTTTAAGCAGTAAACATAAAAGTACAGCGGAAAAAGGATTTAATGAAAATAGTGAGTGTCAATTCATTCAAAGAACAATTAAAACAACACATAGATAAAATGAAAATCCGTTTTAAACAGATTCAGTTTTTTGCTTATTTAAAGTACAAATTATATATTGTAATAAATTAAGTTAAGAACGGGTGAATAATAAAAAAATAACCATACATTTTGGGATATTAAATTAAAAAGAAAACAATCCAAAAAAAAAACACGAAAAGCTTACAACAATGCAACAAAAAAACCAACCTACACATTAATAGACATATAAATTTATTATCTAATGATACAAAAAGACTTGTACACAATTATTACTCCAGGGCTAATCAAGTTCCAGTTCTAGAAATCTATAAAGGAGTCCCCATGCCCAAGGTTCAATACTGATAACGTTTTATTTAGTTATTAATTTACGATACATGACTTTACAGTAATTTTTACTCCAATACACTGCTCGATTATATGTAGCGGAGTAACAGAAACATAATTTTTATAGTCTTTGGTCGAACACAAGATCTACCTCACTTGCGACGAACTAACTAACCATTACACCACCGATATGGTTCACTATGGTTTTGTGCTTGAAACAGGTGATTTCCAAAGACATGACACTACATTACGTTTACAATATTTCAATCCATCTTTCTCTGTCTTTGATTTTTGACTCGTCAGCAACACTTGTGCAAATGATGCCGTTGCTATCTAAATTGTTGGTGCATGAATGGAACACACATAATTCTGCCAAGGTCTTGTATTTGTTCTTCGTCTATTGTTGAGTAAGATTATTACAGTATGATAAAATACACAACTATACGTTGAAAAGGGGGGTGCTTTATATGATGTCAAAAAGGTCACTTTCATCAGAGCCAAAGCATTTGCAAGGGCACTGTGCGTCATGTCTCTATTTTGTTGATCTCCATCGCACAAGAGTCATTTAATATCAGTAATTATTAAATGACTATGAATTTTCTTAATTCTGATTGGATTAGAAGGTTCATTGCTTCCTCTAACAGAACTACATGTCCACCGCGCAATTTTGCGCGTGAGGTTAATAAATCTCATGTCGCAGTTAGTACGTACCCAAATATAATAACAGGGGAAAACCAGTAGACTGATTAATATCGATAAATTTGATTGGCCGACATTTTGAACCTCAACCAATCAGAGGCGGTCTTGCTAGCGAACATCGGTAATCAGCAGACGACTGTTAGTAAACAAAAATGAACGAAGCAGCTTCGTCAGTAGAACCAGAAGTTAAGACACGTTTTGGTACAGTTGATGATGCAGCATTTGAAAGACCGCAAATGCAATTTCCTGTGTTCAATAATTGCTCTAACATTCTGCAGAAAATATTATAAGCGATGCATTTTCATATAGTGAAAATGTATAAAGATAAAGAAGTCAAAAAATGTCAAGGATATTTTTTGTTTTGTCAATGTGTGACGTAAAAATATTTTTGACATTTACGTCACCGAATATGGTACTGCTTTGACAACTATTTTACCTATTTTGTTCCTGTATTTAAATACTGTTATAGTGACAGCCGGAACCTTTGAACCGTAATGAGAGCGGGAGGTTTGGCGCCTTAAAATCTGATTCAACCCACCATTTCTTTAGAAATGCCTGTACCAAGTCAGGGTCATTACGGTTTTCACAGTTTTTCGGTTGTTGACTGATTTTGTCTGTTTATATAATTATGAGTTTTGACTTTCCCTTTGTAACATTGTTCGGAGTTCGGTAATTTTGTTATTACCCTTAATTACCATAGACTACAACATAGATTAATTATACTTACCTATGTTCTTTAAAAATTATTTAAAAGTGTTACTGAAACTGTGATATTTTATTTGTTAAAATTTTGAAATTGTATTCGTTTTTTCTTAATCAATTTTATTGTTTTGAAACATTAGACATGTCAAGCTTTAAAAACTGGTGTTTGTTGGTTTGAAGCAGGTACATATAAAAAAGAATAAATGGAAATGTCTAAGAAACAGCAACAATTCCCAATTTTCACCCCAAAATTACACTTAGAATGTGTCATTTAATAAAACAATTGATGACTTTTCATTTCGGTGGACACTGATTTATCAACCCCTTGGAAGTGATGTTCACCTCAGCCGTTGGCTTCGGTGAACATCACTTCCTCGGGGTTGATAAATCACAGTGTCCACCTTATGAAAAGTCATTAATTGTATATTATTATACTTCATGTAAGTTTCTCTAGTGATATTTGGTACTGTAATATTTTGACATATTACCTGGGTAATATTTTGGCATATTACCTGGACAATTAGACACTCAGTATAATAAGGATATTAATGTGATCTTGTCCAGGTAATATGCCAAAATATTACCCAGGTCAGAGAGGCATATTACCCCTAGGGTCGGGTAATTTGTCTCTCAGACCTGGGTAATATTTTGGCATATTACCTGGATCGGGTAATATGTCTCTCAGACCTGGGTAATATTTTGGCATATTACCTGGACAAGACCACATTATTATACAAATAATAAGGGACATATATTATCAAAGGTAACATCTCGTTACCGATTTATTTACATACAAACGAGTATTGCCATAGAACCTTTTAAGGACTCCTATATAAGGTTAGCGATTCTCTAAATATCGATTGACCGCCAACCCCAAAACTCTCGTAAGTCAAAATGCTAGAACAGATTGTAATCATTGTCTTTTGTTGTATTCTCCATTGTGCGTAAATTGCAGGATTGCAGTTAGGGTTATGGTTATTGTGTTTAAGGCCATTTTCAACAGTATTTCAGTTATATCGTTTCTATCAACTTTCTTGGGGAAGAAATCCGAAGTACCAGAAGAAAACCACCGACTTGCCGTAAGCCGTAATTTGCAAGTGTGATATAGAGCTATTTTCTATTATACATTATAATTAAGGATATATAATATTTCTAACACAACTGGCAATAATAAATTTTAATACCAGGTGAGAATGTTTTACGAGTGTTTTAAAATTAAATTTGTAGAAATATTTGTTAATACCAGGTGAGAATGTCTTACGAATATTTTGTAGTTAAATTTGTAGATATAAATTTTAATACGAGGTGAGAATGCTTTACAAATGTTCTATAATTAAATGTGTAAGTAAAAGTATCAGTTACATAATTTATAACATTTATTTGCTTCATATTGCTTTGTCATCACATTTGCCATGGCGTAAATAAGGAAGAAATGTATGGTAGGTAAAATCATTTGTCAATGCAGCTTTACCTACTGGCCTCAATGGGCACAATTAGGAACGATTTTCATAAAAATAACCTAATTACAATGTACTTCAAAATATTAAAACTGTATATAATACGTTTCTAATACAATAAAACGTGCACTTCAGGCCTTGCATTTCTTGAAGAAAAAGCTTCGTGTGCGTTATTGGTATGTGAAATCGGTCTTCTATGTCGGATTTCTAACTAGTGGCTTGGCTATTTATTGTCATTTATACTGTTTTACTTAACATAAACATATATCTTTAATGCAATCCGGCGTTAAGGTAATATCAAAATTACTTTCTTGCTTGTGGATGCAACAAATACCAAGAGTTATTCGTATTTCCGCCACTTTCGACAATATTTCAGTTATATCAGTTTTTATTTGTGGAGAAAACCGGAATACCCGGAGAAAACCATCGACCTGTCGCAAGTCACTGACAAACTATTGCATAATGTTGTATCGAGTACACCTCGCCATGAACAGGGTTCGAACTCACAACTTCACGTTTTTAATGCGGTAAAGACGTCAAATAGTTCGTGGAGTTCAAGTTTATGTCAATAGACAATTTGCAAATTCTAAAATTATACGTTAATGGCGTTTTAAAATTTTTCAATCTCCCTTATAGAGGACAAAATGGTTTCCGTTCAATGCAAGAACAATTGATAGGACTAAGAATTCGAGTAGAATTTTCTTACAATTTATAGATATTTGAACCTTGTAAACAATCAGAGGATAATTTTTGTAATTTTAGATTTGCATGAAATGGACACGTTTGTCAATATTAAAGGTTGGCTTAGTTGATTTCTGGTGTTTAACGCCACTTTCAACAATATTCCAGTTATATCGTGGCTGCCCATATTAATGGGCAGTAACTCTGGTGAAAACTTGAAAAGGTCTAATTTTAGAATCAAATCCGAAATATACAAATGCTCTCTTAGACCAAATTATTACCTCAATCAGAACATTATTTTGTATTTAATGAGAATGGAGACAACTGTAGTGTATTTAAATTTCACCGACGTCAATCTTGATTTAAATGTCGCAAATATCCGTTTATCTATCTCCACTACGGCTCGCTAAGTAAGCTCAGTGTAATCAATCATTGATGGCGACAAAGCTTAAAATACAACATAGTTATCTTAATAGCTACCATGTATGTTGGTATGTTCTTGGTATACGCTAATGACACAAGCAAATAATTCCCTACTGGCATGCATTTTTTTCTAAACATTCCAGATCTTTTTTTCAATTACATTTTACATTAATGCATTATACACAAATAATAATTTAGTTTTAGGTGAGAGATGACGTACTTAGTACGAAAACACAGATTATCGGAATAAAATAAATTAATGTATTATAAATAAAATGCCTAACTGTTTGATAAACAACAACTTGGGAGGTGGCCTTCCAATGGGTATAAACTGTGCCCCTTACTTCTTTACATGCAGGTTTCGAAATGTTGATGATTTCGTATTTAGCAAATCTAGTTATAGTAATCATTTACTCTAATATATACCCAAATTTACTCGAAATTAAACACACTACTGATCCAGAAAGATCTGCCTTATGGGGACTTATATTTGATAACCTTCTGACTTCAATTTACCAATGGTACATTTGTTTGTTCGAACCTCGAGGTGTACTCGAAACAACATTATAAGATCAAGTTTGTCAGTGACTTCCGATAGGTCCTCCGGTTTCCTCCACCAATAAAACTGACCGCCACGATATAATAACAAATATTGTTGAAAGTGGCGTTATAAACTATAAACCAAAACCAAACCTGTAAGTTTTTTGCTCTCGAGTACCAACATTTTGCTTTTTCTTTCTGCAGAGGATGTACACGTTTTTTTCCAGTTGATACGTTAATCTACAGTCTGGCCAGGATGAAGTAATGGTCATCTAGGAGCAGATAATGACCCACACATCTTTTGGTCACCATCATGAATGTGCTCTCTCATGCGAAATTGTAGTAGCCATCGATTGTTGTTATCTTATGTTTATAAAATAACCTTATAAGTATTGTCATCTGGGAGTGAGTGAATGCTTGTTGATTATCGTAAACTCAGCAATGTTTAGGCTATATCGTGGCGAGAACAAGTACATTTTCAATGAGATGATGACGAGGTTCGCTTTGTACTAGACCATCACGTGTAATTGGATTTATATAATGCTAGTTCACTGATACAACAGTACACGGATAGACATGTCTCTCCACTCGGACATATTATCCTGATTTCAAGCAAACCAGTTTTCGCTCTTTCTCCTCAATACTGCATGCTTAGCGAGAACGCAACAAATACCAATTTTACCGTCTTTGGTTTGACCCGATCGGGGCTCGATCCCACGATATTCCGTTTTCGGGGTCAGCACGCTAACCATTACCCCACCGATGAGGTGACACTAGATATTGGTGACGATTGCCATGGCTCAACCTACAACGCGTCCCGGGGTGGTGAATAGTGGTGCTCTCTCTACGAGGTGTCATCTAGTTACAATACGGAGAACCTGACCGGTGTGGGTAACATGTAGATTTCGGTGGTGTCAAATATCGAGCAGCTTTTTATGAGGTTCGTCTTGCTCGATCTTTATTTTTCTGTGTATTGTTTTGCATCGATGTTTGTTCTTTTTCTTTCGGCCATTGCATTGTATGTCCTTTTTCGATTTCCGGTGTCTGATTACCCCGTAGGTATCTTCAAACTGTTCTTGTTCGTTACTATTCAACTCTCCATACGGTAAAGAATTATGTACGTTAAACATTTTCTGATTACACAAGAAAATCACTAGTTTCAGTGTTTCGGCACTGACATGGTTTATTAGATATATTTATTATTGACATTTTCAGTTCCTAAATAATGTACTCGTTCTCAAAACTAAGATTCTCCTCACATACTACTGAGCAGATGATATCCTTAGGTACGACTAGTTCATCAGCAGATGTATCATGAAGAGAACTTGTGTGACGTATGATTTACAAGTGTGTCGACAAAGAAGAATAGCTAAGATGGGAGATTTGAGCCAATAAAACTAGCTTTACTCCACAACTTTTTATTGAAGTGCCTGTATCAAGTCAGGAGGGTCAGAGGTCATATATTTTTGTGCTACCGATTTTGTCTCTTCCTATGAGTTTTCTATAGGATTTAAGAACTATTCCGTCATTGTGATATTTTTTTGGTTTCCATTCTATTAATAGAACTTCAAATATATGACATAATACTACAAATATATTTAATTTTAAAATGAAACTTTCACTATACGTTTTTATCAATTTAATGTTTTCTTCATCCAGCAAATGTTTTTCTCTGTCGAATCCATTAACCGTGCACTATAATACCCATGAAGGATGACTGCGGACCTGACGGTTGAGTATAAAAAACATGTTTAGATCCATATGTAGTCGTTCTAATCCAGGCATGTTTATCCTTATTCATTCTATACACTGCCGTCATTGACCCACAGTGATAACTGCCAGTGGCCTCATTTTCTCCTGCCCTGGAAATCATTGTATTGTCCACCATCAGTTCTGTCATTACATAATTAGCCGCATTGGTGCAGACGGTCCAAGCAAATAAATAAATTCCTGTCTTTGGGGCTACGAATATTCCATCAACATTGTTATAATGGCCTCCAATGTTCATAATTACTCTTTCAAAAACCAATATAGACTTCATCGTAAGAGTAAATGAAGTCCCTTCTTTAGTTGTAGCATAGAACATGACTGGTTCAGAATTAGACAAATCTGCAAAATAAAACTTTCATTTTAATACAGAAATGAATTGATGAAGACAAACCAGTAGCCTGGTGTAATTATCTCCTATATTTTTTTTTGGGGGGGGGGGGGGGGGGGGGGGGGGGGGGGGGGGGGTGGAAAAGGGGGGTTGTAACTGAGAAGACCATATCCTGTAAATAAAATCAGGATGGTATCTAATGACTACATATAAATGTTAATCTGCTCTTGTAGACCGTTAAAAAAAATAAGATGCAAAAATAACAATTTTCACTTTTTCTACATTCAATATTAATGAATATCACAAATGCTTCCGAAATGGGTCTTCACTCCTACCTGCAACTATCACGGGGATTCGGGGGAAAGATACCACCTTCCTTTTTCCCAAAGCAAGAAAATGTATGTTGATAATTGATGGAAGGAAGAAAAAATGACAACATTTCGATTTTCTATGTGTTTTATTGTTAAAAAAAAGCGGACACTCTGAGAAATCTAGTCATTCTCAATGAGATATTTTCATTTTTTTAAACCAACTGTTTGGTACAGAGAGGGGCGTTTTATGAAAAATATATATCATATTACCGTACATATAAACTAAACATAATAGCTGATAAAAATGGAAAAAAAAAACACCACACTATCGGAATAGTTCCAAAATCCAATAGAAAAGTCGACGACAACGGCGAAAACCTTTAACACACAAATACATGACCGCTCACTTGAACCGTAGTATACAAATACATGACCGCTCACTTGAACCATACAATACAAATGTTTGGTAGTTTGGATTATGTGGTAGCTATGAAGACTCTTTCTATTGGAACATGTGGTAACTATCAAGACTGTTTCTATTAGAACATGTGGTAGCTATAAAGACTGTTTCTATTGGAACATGTGGTAGCTATTAAGACTGTTTCTATTAGAACATGTGGTAGCTATTAAGACTGTTTCTATTAGAACATGTGGTAGCTATTAAGACTGTTTCTATTAGAACATGTGGTAGCTATAAAGACTCTTTCTATTGGAACATGTGGTAACTATAAAGACTCTTTCAATTGGAACATGTGGTAACTATCAAGACTGTTTCTATTAGAACATGTGGTAGCTATAACGACTGTTTCTATTGGAACATGTGGTAACTATCAAGACTGTTTCTATTGGAACATGTGGTAACTATAAAGACTGTTTCTATTGGAACATGTGGTAACTACAACGACTGTTTCTATTGGAACATGTGGTAACTATTAAAACTGTTTCAATTGGAACATGTGGTAACTATTAAGACTGTTTCTATTGGAACATGTGGTAACTATGAATACTGTTTCTATTAGAACATATGGTAGCTATAAAGACTGTTTCTATTGGAACATGTGGCAACTATAAAGACTGTTTCTATTTGAACAAGAGGTAACTATAAAAACTGTTTCTATTGGAACATGTGGTAACTATAAAGACTGTTTCTATTGGAACATGTGGTAACTACAAGGACTGTTTCTATTGGAACATGTGGTAACTATAAAGACTGTTTCTATTGAAACATGTGGTAGCTATAAACACTGTTTATATTGGAACATGTGGTAACTATGAAGAATGTTCCTATAGGAACATGTGGTAACTATAAAGAATGTTTATATTGGAACATATGGTACCTATAAAGACTGTTTTTGTTAGAACATGTGGTAGCTATGAACACTGTTTCTATTGGAACATGTGGTAACTATCAATATTGTTTCTATTGGAACATATGGTACCTATAAAGACTGTTTCTATTAGAACATGTGGTACCTATGAACATTCTTTCTATTCGAACAAGTGGTAACTATGAAGACTGTTCACATTGGAACATGTGGTAACTATGCAGACTGTTTATATTGGAACATGTGGTAGCTATAAAGACTCTGTCCATTGGAACATGTGGTAGCTATAAAGACTCTCTATTGGTACATGTGGTAACTATTAAGACTGTTTCTGTTGCAACATGTATTAACTACAACGACTGTTTCCATTGGAACATGTGGTAACTATTACGACTGTTTCTATTTATTGGAACATGTGGTAACTATTAAGACTGTTTCTGTTGGAACATGTGATAAGTATTAAGACTCTTTCTATTAGAACATGTGGTAACTATAAAGACTTTTTCTATTGGAACATCTGGTATCTATGAAGATTCTTTCTATTGGAACATTTGGTAATTATAAAGACTATTGCTATTGGAACATGTTATATAAAGATTATTTTACTGGAACATGTGGTAATTATAAAGACTGTTTATATTGGAACATGTGGTAGCTATAAGGACTCTCTATTGGAACATGTGGTAACTATAAAAACTCTTTCTATTGGAAGATGTGGTAACTATTAAAACTGTTTCTGTTGCAACATGTGTTAACTACAACGACTGTTTCCATTGGAAGATGTGATAACTATAAAGACTGTTTCTATTGGAACTTGCGGTAACTATGAAGACTGTTTCTATTGGAACATGTGGTTACTATAAAGACTGTTTCTCTTGGAACATGCGGTAGCTATGAAGACTGTTTCCATTGGAACATGTGATAGCTATTAAGACTCTTTCCATTGGAACATGTGGTAGCTATAAAGACTCTCTATTGGAACATGTGGTAACTATAAAAACTCTTTCTATTGGAACATGTGGTAACTATTAAGACTGTTTCTGTTGCAACATGTGTTAACTACAACGACTGTTTCCATTGGAACATGTGGTAACTATGAAGACTGTTTATCTTGGAACATGCGGTAGCTATGAAGACTGTTTCCATTGGAACATGTGGTAGCTATTAAGACTCTTTCCATTGGAACATGTGGTAACTATAAAAACTCTTTCTATTGGAACATGTGGTAACTATTAAGACTGTTTCTGTTGCAACATGTGTTAACTACAACGACTGTATCCATTGGAACATGTGGTAACTATGAAGACTGTTTCTCTTGGAACATGTGGTAACTATGAAGACTGTTTCTATTGAAACATGTGCTAACTGTAAAGACTGTTTGCATTAGAACATATGGTACCTACAAACACTGTTTCTATTAGAACATGTGGTAGCTATTAAGACAGTTTCTATTGGAACTTGTGGTAACTATGAAGACTGTTTCTATTGGAACATGTGGTAACTATAAAGACTGTTTCTCTTGGAACATGCGGTAGCTATGAAGACTGTTTCCATTGGAACATGTGGTAGCTATTAAGACTCTTTCCATTGGAACATGTTGTAGCTATAAAGACTCTCTATTGGAACATGTGGTAACTATAAAAACTCTTTCTATTGGAACATGTGGTAACTATTAAGACTGTTTCTGTTGCAACATGTGGTAACTACAACGACTGTTTCCATTGGAACATGTGGTAACTATGAAGACTGTTTCTCTTGGAACATGCGGTAGCTATGAAGACTGTTTCCATTGGAACATGTGGTAGCTATTAAGACTCTTTCCATTGGAACATGTGGTAGTTATAAAGAGTCTCTATTGGAACATGTGGTAACTATATAAACTCTTTCTATTGGAACATGTGCTAACTATGAAGACTGTTTCTCTTGGAACATGTGTTAACTATAAAGACTCTTTCTATTGAAACATGTGCTAACTGTAAAGACTGTTTGCATTAGAACATATGGTACCTACAAAGACTGTTTCTATTAGAACATGTGATAGCTATTAAGACAGTTTCTATTGGAACATGTGGTAACTATGAAGACTGTTCCTATTGGAACATGTGGTAACTATGACGACTGTTTATATTGGAACATGTGGTAGCTATTAAGATTCTTTCTATTGGAACATGTGGTAGTTATAAAGACTCTCTATTGGAACATGTGGTAACTATGACAACTCTTTCTATTGGAACATGTGGTAACTATTAAGACTGTTTCTGTTGGAACATGTGTTAACTACAACGACTGTTTTCATTGGAACATTTGGTCACTATAAAGACTGTTTCTCTTGGAACATGCGGTAGCTATGAAGACGGTTTCCATTGGAACATGTGGTAGCTATTAAGACTCTTTCCATTGGAACATGTGGTAGCTATAAAGACTCTCTATTGGAACATGTGGTAACTATAACAACTCTTTCTATTGGAACATGTGGTAACTATTAAGACTGTTTCTGTTGGAACATGTGTTAACTACAACGACTGTTTTCATTGGAGCATGTGGCAACTATAAAGACTGTTTCTCTTGGAACATGCGGTAGCTATGAAGACTGTTTCCATTGGAACATGTGGTAGCTATAAAGACTCTCTATTGGAACATTTGGTAACTATAACAACTCTTTCTATCGGAACCTGTGGTAACTATTAAGACTGTTTCTGTTGGAACATGTTTTAACTACAACGACTGTTTTTATTGGAACATGTGGTAACTATGAAGACTGTTTCTCTTGGAACATGCGGTAGCTATGAAGACTGTTTCCATTGGAACATGTGGTAGCTATACAGACTGTTTCTATTGGAACATGTGGAAGCTATAAAGACTCTATTGGAACATGTGGTAACTATAAAGATTCTTTCTATTGGAACATGTGGTAACTATTACGACTGTTCCTATTTACTGGAACATGTGGTAACTATTAAGACTGTTTCTGTTGGAACATGTGGTAAGTATTAAGACTCTTTCTATTAGAACATGTGGTAACTATAAAGACTTTTTCTATTGGAACATGTGGTATCTATGAAGTTTCTTTCTATTGGAACATGTTGTAACTATAAAGACTATTGCTATTGGAACATGTTATATAAAGATTATTTTACTGGAACATGTGGTAATTATAAAGACTGTTTTATTGGAACATGTGGTAACTACAAAGACTGTTTCTATTGGAACATGTGGTAACTATGAAGACTGTTTCTATTGGAACATGTGGTAACTATAAGTACTGTTCTTATTGGTGAACGCAAAATACATTATAAGTTAAACATAATAGCTGATAAAATGAAAAACAAAAATAAAAATACCACACTGTGGGAACTGTTCAAAATCCAAGAGATAATTCGGAGGAAGAGGCAAAGGCGATGATAACCTTTACACATAAATGCATGACCTCCCACTCGAATCGTAGTATACAAATGCAAAGGTCAAAGCAAAGTACCAGCATCACTTATTTACCTACATATTACACAATGATTTCATCCTCGGTTTTTAGTGGGGTTCGTGTTACTGGATCTTTTGCTTTCTTTGTAGTGTTTTGTAGATGATTGTTTGTCCTTTTGTACTTTTTCTGTTGGCAATTGTGTTGTCTGTTTTTTTTTCGATATACGGATTCTGAATACTCCTTTGGTATCTTCAAACTCTTCTCTTAATACTGTTGTGGTTATATTTGTAGGATCAACAACAAACATTTTGACATAGAAAGTGAAATATTTAAGAATCTTCCCTCCTGAAATAAAAAAAAACAAGGAAAGTTTGAAAATACCAAAGGGGTAATCAGAAGCCATAACTCGAAGGACACAGACAACACAATGGCCAAAAGACAAAAGGACAAATAATGATCTACAAAACATTGCACAGAAAACTATAGATCGAGCAATACGAACCCCACTAAAAACCGGGGATGAACTCAGGTGCTCCAGGAGGGTGATCAGATAAAATGAAAAACAAAAACAAAAATCCCACAAAAATCAAAAATCCAACAAAGACTGTTTTGATTGGTCAAAGTAAAGTACTATCATCAATTATAATGTAGTTGTTTAATATTCCTGCTTTGTGATTGGACAATGCTGTAATGTTCAGGGTATCAATTCCACGGTTGAAATATCTTGAGAGATATTTTTAGAATTTTAGCTGATTACCGCTTAAGTCAACTTGTCAATAATGTGGCAATGCACATGATTACATTAGAATGGAGATAACTGTATTGTATTTGAAAATTTCGCGGCATCATTTGTGGATTTAATGGTGTAATGTTCACGGTATCAATTCCACATTTGAAATAGCATGAGCTATTTTTAGATTTGTAGGTGATTACTGCTTATGTAATCTTGTCAATAATGTGGCAATACACATCGATTCTCACGATTACCTTAGAATGGAGATAACTGTATTGTATTTGAAAATTTCACGGCATCAATTGGAGATTTGATGGTCGCAAATTGAGTTTACTGGCGACGCGTTAGCAATACAGTTATTTAAGTATTTACCTACGTATTACACAAGGATAATGCTAATAGGATCTTAATACTGCTTTGGCGATATTTGTGCGATCAACAACAAACACTTTTACATAGAAAGGGAAGTAATTCTAATTATTCAAGAATCTTCCCGCCAGAACAAGAATGTTAAGAAAAGCTTGAAGATACCGAAAGGAACCCTTGTTACAATCATAAATGAGAAAAGGACAGGATTATGATTACGAAAAACGGAACATATCCGTGGTCATTTGTTACAAAAACATTTGGTAATTATTAGTGGTAATGTGTTGTTGGTTCTTCTTCGATTTACGGATTCTGATTACCCTTTTGGTATCTTCAAACTCTTCTTAACCAGGTCATGGTGGCGACCGTAAAACTTTCGAAGTGAAGACTCAATTTAACCACTAAAACCCTCAAGGAAATCAAAATAGGAACCGCAGACTATGGAGTTTCGGATCAACTGAGAGACATATACTCCATATGCAGGTGCTGCTACATATAAATGGAATGTTCACAATAGGAAAACTTAAATCACCCCTTTTGTCATTATGTTTCGTTCTTAACCGGCCCTCACTGTCAACTTAGACGTATAGGTCAAGGTATGAAAGAGACCTAGCTTGTTAAGTGTGTCTGTACAAAATTCCCCTGCTAAGCTATTGTGAAAGTGGCTACTAATATTGCTAACACAATACTTTTTGCTTGCGTGATTCTTACGACGACCTTGTCCAATATAAAGGTGAACAAATAGGTCAAACAATATTACCTGATATAAATTTAATTGGAAATTCAGTGGATGATCCAGGATGCTTAAAAAGATATGTGGCTTTCCAATGATTTTCGGTAGGTTAGTAGTTTTATCCGCGAACCCCGTTTTCCTCCAACATTAAGCGAAATACATGAAATGTTGTTTTAAAGTTGCGTTAAACACCAATGAAAACAAAAACTCACAAACCTTTATGAGTAGTTTCGTTCAGTAGTTGTACTCTAGTGTCCAGTATCCTGACAGCATTTTCCAGCTCCATGATTCTATCATCTTGTGTTTTTTCAGTGATGTTAGATATAGATTTAGAACTAACTGACAGTAACGTTATTGTCAACATCCAAAATGTATACACAATGTGTGTCTTAGACATCCTTCTATAAGCTATCATTTGTATTTTATAAATTGCAAACAAGATATCTAGCAAGATATTTCGACGAGATTGTCATAGAAACATAATTTTAGCATATTTTGAAGAGTTAGTCACGATTTTGACTTTAGAAATGAACCATATGGACGATTTTTCTGTCTTTTATTCTTTCTTTTTTGTTTTTGTTTTGGCATTTCATTTCATGATTTATATACTAGTCAACAAAAGAAACGATACAAAGTTTTTTTTTAATATATTATGTTAAAACCAAAACGATTGTCGATGACACGGATCCTTCAATATGACCGTGAGCGAGCGGTGATTATGATTCAGGCTGGAATGACTCACCAGGCGATTGCAGACCACTTTAATGTGTCTAGAATAACCATTTCAAGGCTAGTGATTCGTCTTCGACAAACAAATAGGACGAATGACAGACCCCGGAACGTCAGGGCGCGTGTGACGTCACAACGTCAAAACATACATTTACGGCTTTTTCACCTCCAGAACCGTATGATAACGACTGAGGACACTGACCGTAGAACATCTGATCTAGCCAACGACCGAATTTCGAGTACACTGTTCGCAGAAGACTACGTGAAACTGGATTCCGAACTAAGCGTCCTGTGGTAGTACGAATCCTTAAACAACGCCATAGGACCGCGAGACCGGCTTGGGCTCATGCACGCCGTCGTTGGAGGCCTCACACCTGGCAACACATCCTTTTAAGTGATGAATCCCGATTTTCACTTTGTCTTAGGGACGGACCTTATCGTGTGTACCGCAGTCGTGGGGAACATTTTACGGACCCAGTGTGTGTATGAGTCCGACCGTTTTGGAGGCTGAAGTGTTATTTTCTGGGCTGGAAGTTGTCATGATGGTCGCACCTAGTTCAAAATTATTCAAGGAACATTGAATGCCGTAAAATACAGAAACAATATTCTTCATCCTATCGTTCTACCCTTTCTGCTACAGCGAAGCTTTGATCACGTCTTTCAACATGACAATGCAAGATGGCACGTGTTTTTCAAGACTTCCTGAACCAGAATCAGATCCGTTTTCTTCCTTGGCCGGCATTATCACCGGATCTGCTACAAATTGAACATTTATGGGATGAACTCGGTAGACGTGTTCGCCACCGTAAAAATCCAACGGAAACACTACAGGAGCTGCGTGACGCACTTGTGCACGAGTGGAACAACATCCCAGAAGCCTTTATCCAACGATTGATTGGTTCTATGCGTCGGAGATGCGAAGCTGTCGTTGCTGCAAGAGGTAGTCCCACACGTTACTGAACTCCACAAACCTTCATACTGCATGACAATTTCTGCCTGTCAATGATTTGTTCTGATAATGATGTTGAGAAATTTTGTTGATATTGCCTTATTTGTTATTCCCATATGAATCTAAATTATACGATTTTTGTGCATTTTTTTTCTCTATGTAAAAAATATTGAGCATGGAACTCTTGTATCGTTTCTTTTGTTGACTAGTATATATGATTACAATCAGCGCTGGAAATTTAACCACGTCTTACGAAAACAGCGGTAATTGGCCTCGACTTCAAAGATGAAAGCATATTTACTTTCGTTATAAATTATTTAAACGTTTGTTATAGCCTGCATCACATCATGGTATTTGAAGATGTAAAAAATACGAAAATGCGGTAAGAATGTGAAGGAGCGGCAGTGTTATTGCATGCAAGCAAATTTATTTATCAGTTGATCTCTATATGATAGAAGTTGGTAATGTAATCCCCAGTCAGGGATGTCCTTGACTCACTTTTTGTAAGAAAAGAGAAGTTTTTGTTCCGTCTGCCAATACAAATTCGGCGAGTAATTACTATTTCTCAGGGTGTCATATGGAACGGCAGACTTATCATGTAGTTGTATAATATCAAATGATAACGTATCATTCCTAATTGGTGTGATGGTAAGTGTGCTCGACTCGAATGTGGTAGATGTAAAATTCCCAACGGCAAGTTCTTGCCAATTTTGGGTTTAAGTCAAAGGTATTGCCCTGCTCTTTAAACTACATAAGTTCATGGTTGGTATTCCGTACCTCAAGCACACAGGAGAGTGTTAAATTGCAACTGCGATATTGGGAGGGGTGGAGTGGGCTCTATTAATATCTCCTGTAAAATTCCGACGGCAAAGTTCTTGTCCACTTGTGTTTTAATGAAAAGTCTATTGCCACGACCTATAAATGACTTAAGTGTCTGGGTGGGATTGGCCACCTTAAGCCCACATCAGTGTGTCAAATTTCAACTGCGATATTTGGTTGGGATCTATAAATATCTCCTGTACAATTCCCAACGGCAAAGTTCCTGCCCACTTGGGGTTTAAATGATAGGTATTGCTCGGCTCTTTAACTGACTAACGTGTCTGGATGGGATTCTGAGCCTCCAACCCACAGCAGAGGGTCAAATATCAACTTCAATATTAGGCGTGGGCTACATTAATATATCCTGTAAAATTCCTAACGGCAAAGTTCTTGTCCACTTGGGTTTAAATCAATAAATTTATTTTCGGTACAGGGGTCAATAATTCCAAATGTATGCTTAAGAATATGCACGTGTTTTGTGGTAGAAAGTCTACCCGGTCAGGTACATGGCGGGAATTCAGACATTCGAGAGCATACAACGGGGGAAAAAATTTGGATTTGCAACTAGATTAAAACGACGGGTGCCACTAGTGAAGCCGGAACTGCTTACCCTTCGATCTTTAGTTTTATATGCATGTTTTGTAGATAGTTGTTTGTCCTTTTGTACTTTTTCTTTTGGCCATTGAATTGTCTGTTCTTCGATATACGGATTCTGATTACCCCTTTGATATCTTCAAACTCTTCTTACATCTAAACTGAAAACATCTGCCAATTTCTTTTTCAATATGCAATTAAAAAATAAATAGATAAAATAAAATAATACTACATATTAAATAAATGTGACACGCACAAGCAGGGTTTAGATTTTGGTAATTTTTGTAATAGTGTGAGCTTATTGTTATATTTTTCTAATGTTCTGTATTTACATTTTTTTAGATGTATGAGATGTCTCCATGTGAACAGGAATCTTAGGACTTTAATTTGTTAGACAAAACTTTGGCAAATCCATTCTATTTACCAGGTGACATGAAAGTAACAATGCTATTCAACCGGTTGATATTTTACTGAAATGTGGAAAACAATTGTACGGCAGCAACATTTTACTAAGAGGGGAGGCTTAGGCAAGTAAAATTAGTTTAACCCCGCCTGCGCCAAGTAGGCGGTCATGTATATATGTGTGTCAATGGTATCAATTTGGTCTATTTCTGTAGTTTTTCGATTGAATTTTAGAACTGTTCCGACAGTGTGGTATTGTTGTCTTCTTTTTAACAATTGAAAACAGAAATATTCAGTGAGAATAATTTGAAGATACCAAAGGGAGGTAACCAGAAACCGTATATCAAAGAAGAACAGACAACACAATGGCCAGAAGAAAATGTACAAAAAGACAAACAACGATCTACAAAACATACACATAAAACTAAAGATCGTAACCTATATATAATGTTTGACTTTCTTTTCGGTGATTCATCTTTTTAACTTATTAATTCTAGAGTTAATCTGTATCATCGTTTCACAATCATCATATATCTTTTTTCAAAAATATTTTACCCCAAAACGAATTGTCCAAAGCGTTGGTAATTTTCTTAAAATTTAACATGTTGACGTAATACATTATAACAAAAATAGGACCATCGCTTATCTCAAGAACTCATTTTATGAGATTTTATTTAATTTTGGATTGTAAAGGTAACGGAAAACGCCTAATACTAATGTTTTACTTCTTAATCCATCACACTTTACTTATCACATCACACTTGATGCTCACATTTTTAAGGCGGTAAAGACATCAACTATTTCGTGGAGTTCAATTTTATGTCAATAGACAATTTGCACATTTCCGATTTGATCCTAAAATTATACGTTATTGGCGTTTTTCAATTGAGTTATCTCCCTTATATAGAGGACAACATGGTTCCCGTTCAATGCAAGAACAACTGATAGGACAAAGAATTTGATTATAATTTTCTTACAATTTATAGATATTTGAACCTTGTAAACAATCAGAGGATAATTTTATAGCATTTAAGACATTCGCAAGTTGTTGCAAAATTTAAAGTTTATACAATGAATGGAAAAATATTTGCAATTTTAGTTTTGCATGAAATGGACACGTTTGTCAATATTAAAGATTGGCTTGATTGGTTTCTGGTGTTTGACGCCACTTTCAACAGTATTTCAGTTATATCGTGGCTGTCCATATTAAGGGGAAGTAACTCCGATGAAGGCTTGAAAAAAGTATAATTTTAGAATCAAGTCCGAAATATACAAATGCTCTCTTATAGACCAAATTATTACCTCAATCAGAACATGATTTTGTATTTAATGAGAATTAAAACAACTGTTGTGCATTGAAGATTTACCGATGTCAATCTTAGTTTAACTGTCACAAGTATCCGTTAACATATCTCCGCTGCGCCTCGCTAAGTAGACTCAGTATATTGACGTCAACAAAGCTTAAAATACAACAGTTATCTCAATAGCTACCATGCATTCTTGGTATGTTCTTGTTATGCGCAAATGAGACTAGAACACAATTCACTTCTGGTATGCATTTTGTTTCTAAACCTTCCAGATCTTTTTTCAAATACATTTGACAATAATGCATAATACACAAATATAAATTTAGCTTTCGGTGAGAGAAAACATACTTAGTTCGAAAACACAGATTATCGGAAGGGCCTGGGTGGCTCAATGAGTTAGGTAGTTGGATTACCTAGCAACTCATACAAAGCTATTACCAATACGGCGTGGGTTCGCGCCCGGTGTTGTAAATTACAAAAAGGGTGTACTCGACTCGCAGCCGCAAGTGATAAAGTTTACCAGTTGCTTGCCCATGGTCGGTGGTTCTCTCCGGGTACTCCGGCTTCTTTCACCACTAAAACTGGTCGCCATGATATAGCTGAAATATTGCTGAAAGTGGCGTTGAACAACAAAAATCAAATCCAAATTCTAAGCCAGGAAAGTGAGAAATCATGTGTTTTTGTGCTTTTGATCATACCTTTTTCTAAGAATTTTCTATAGGATTTAAGAACTGTGATATTTTATGGTTTTCATTTTATTAATATATGACATAAAACGAAACCCCCACAATACATCTTTATCAACTTAACGTTTTCTTCATCCAACAAATGTTTTTTCTGTTGACTTCATTAACCGTGCACTATAATGCCCATGAAGGATGAATGCGGACTTTCCGAATTAGTATAAAAAAAAGTTTTTAGATCCATATCCAGTCTTTCTAATCTAGGCATGTTTATCCTTGTCCATTCTACACACTGCCGTTATTGACCCACTGTTACAATAAGTACCACTGACTTCCTGTTCTCCTGCCCTGGATATCATTGTATTGTCAGCCATCAGTTCTGTCATTACATAATTAGCAGTATAGGTGCACACGGTCCAGGCAAATAAATACATTCCTTTCTTTGGGGCTACGAATATTCCATCAACATTTTTATAATGGCCTCCAATGTTCATAACTACTCTTTCAAAAACGAATATGGACTTTTTCTCAAGAGTAATTGAATGTCTCTGATCTCTAGTTGTAGCATAAAGCATAACTGGTTCAGAATTAGACAAATCAGCAATATAAATTCCTTTCAATATATGAATGAATTGATGAAGACAACCAGTAACCTCGGCGTAATTCTCTTTTTGTTCATCTTTTTTTTAAGGGTGAGGGGTTAACTAGGAAGACCATATTATGGAAATCATAATGGTATATAATGACTACCTATGAATTGGAAGCTGCTCTTGTTAAAAAATAAGTTGCAAAATTAAATTTTTTCTTTTTTCTACATTTAATATTAATTGATCGTCTAAGATCACAAATGCCAACGAACTATCATAGGGACTCGGCGATAGGATATTTCCCCTCATTTTTCATATGTGGCTGCAAAGCAAGTAAACTTACATTGATAAATGATCGAAGGAAGGATTAATGAACACTTTTCGATTTTTATATATATCATATTACCGTACACATAAGATGAATATAATAACTGATAAAATGAAAAACAAAAACAAAAATACCACACTGTCGGAAATAGTTCAAAATCTAATAGAAAAATACCACACTGTGGGAAATAGTTCAAAATATAATAGAAAAATACCACACTGTCGAAATAGTTCAAAATCTAATAGAAAAATACCACTGTCGGAAATAGTTCAAAATACAATAGAAAAATATCACACTGTCGGAATAGTTCAAAATATAATAGAAAAATATCACACTGTCGGAATAGTTCAAAATATAATAGAAAAATACCACACTGTCGGAAATAGTTCAAAATCTAATAGAAAAATACCACACTGTCGGAAATAGTTCAAAATCTAATAGAAAAATACCACACTGTCGGAAATAGTTCAAAATCTAATAGAAAAATACCACACTGTCGGAAATGGTTCAAAATCTATTAGAAAAATACCACACTGTCGGAAATAGTTCAAAATCTAATAGAAAAATACCACACTGTCGGAAATAGTTCAAAATCTAATAGAAAAATACCACACTGTCGGAAATGGTTCAAAATCTAATAGAAATATACCACACTGTCGGAAATAGTTCAAAATCTAATAGAAAAATACCACACTGTCGGAAATAGTTCAAAATCTAATAGAAAAATACCACACTGTCGGAAATAGTTCAAAATCTAATAGAAAAATACCACACTGTCGGAAATAGTTCAAAATCTAATAGAAAAATACCACACTGTCGGAAATGGTTCAAAATCTAATAGAAAAATACCACACTGTGGGAAATAGTTCAAAATCAGAAACATCGTAGAAAGAGACAAAGGCGATACCTTTAACACACAAAATACATGACTGCTTACTTGAACTGTAGTATACAAATACATGACTGATCACTTGAACCATAGTATACAAATACATGACTGATCACTTGAACCGTAGTATACAAATACGTGACCTCTCACTTTAACCATAGTATACAAATACATGACTGCTCACTTGAACCATAGTATACAAATACATGACTGCTCACTTGAACCGTAGTATACAAATACATGACTGATCACTTGAACCGTAGTATACAAATACATGACTGATCTTTTGAACTGTAGTATACACATACATGACTGCTCACTTGAACCGTAGTATACAAATACATGACTGATCTTTTGAACTGTAGTATACAAATACATGACTGCTCACTTGAACCGTAGTATAAAAATACATGACTGATCACTTGAACCGTAGTATACAAATACATGACTGCTCACTTGAACCGTAGTATACAAATACATGACTGATCACTTGAATCGTATTATACAAATACATGACTGATCTTTTGAACTGTAGTATACAAATACATGACTGCTCACTTGAACCGTAGTATAAAAATACATGACTGCTCACTTGAACCGTAGTATACAAATACATGACTGCTCACTTGAAGCGTAGTATACAAATACATGACTGATCACTTGAATCGTATTATACAAATACATGACTGATCTTTTGAACTGTAGTATACAAATACATGACTGCTCACTTGAACCGTAGTATAAAAATACATGACTGCTCACTTGAACCGTAGTATACAAATACATGACTGCTCACTTGAACCGTAGTATACAAATACATGACTGCTCACTTGAATCATAGTATAGAAATACATGACTGCTCACTTGAACCGTAGTATACAAATACATGACTGCTCACTTGAACCGTAGTATACAATTACATGACTGATCTCTTGAATCGTATTATACAAATACATGACTGATCTTTTGAACTGTAGTATACAAATACATGACTGCTCACTTGAACCGTAGTATAAAAATACATGACTGATCACTTGAACCGTAGTATACAAATACATGACGGCTCACTTGAACCGTAGTATACAAATACATGACTCATCACTTGAATCGTATTATACAAATACATGACTGATCACTCGAACCATAGCATACAAATACATGACTGATCACTTGAACCGTAGTATGCAAATACATGACTGACCACTTGAACTGTAGGATAAACATACATGACTGATCACTTGAACCATAGTATACAAATACATGACTGATCACCTGAATCGTAGTATACACATACATGACTGCTCACTTGAACCGTAGTATACAAATACATGACTGCTCACCTGAACAGTAGTATAGAAATACATGACTGCTCACTTGAACCGTAGTATGCAAATACATGACTGTTCACTTGAACCGTTGTATATAAATACATGTCTGATCACTTGAACTGTAGTATACAAATACATGACTGATCACTTGAACCATAGTATACAAATACATGACTGATCACTTGAACTGTAGTATACAAATACATGACTGATCACTTGAACCGTAGTATACAAATACATGACTGCTCACTTGAACAGCAGTATGCAAATACAGGACTGTTCACTTGAACCGTAGTATATAAATACATGGCTGATAACTTGAACTGTAGTATACAAATACTTGACTGATCACTTGAACCATAGTATACAAATACATGACATATCACTTGAACTGTAGAATATAAATACATGACTGATCACTTGAACCATAGTATACAAATACATGAGTGATAACTTGAACCGTAGTATACAAATACATGACTGCTCACTTGAACCGTAGTATACAAATACATGACTGCTCACTTGAACAGTAGTATACAAATACATGACCGCTCTCTTGAACCGTAGTATACAAATACATGACTGATCACTTGAACCCTAGTATACAAATACATGACTGATCACTTGAACCATAGTATACAAATACATGACTGATCACTTGAACCCTAGTATACAAATACATGACTGCTCACTTGAACCGTAGTATACAAATTCATGACTGATCACTTGAACCATAGTATACAAATACATGACTGATCACTTGAACCGTAGTATACAAATACATGACTGATCATTTGAACCGTAGTATACAAAACATGACTGATCACTTGAACCATAGTATACAAATACATGACTGATCACTTGAACTGTAGTATACAAATACATGACTGATCACTTGAACCATAGTATACAAATACATTACTGATTACTTGAACTGTAGTATACAAATACATGACTGATCACTTGAACCATAGTATACAAATACATGACTGATCACTTGAACTGTAGTATACAAATACATGACTGCTCACCTGCACTGTAGTATGCAAATACATGACTTCTCACTTGAACTGCAGTGTGCAAATACAGGACTGTTTTCTTGAACCGTAGTATATAAATACATGACTGATCACTTGAACTGTAGTATACAAATACATGAATGATCACTTGAACCGTAGTATACAAATACATGACTGATCACTTGAACCGTAGTATACAAATACATGACTGCTCACTTGAACGTAGTATACAAATACATGACTGCTCACTTGAACAGTAGTATACAAATACATGACCGCTCACTTGAACCGTAGTATACAAATACATGACTGATCACTTGAACTCTAGTATACAAATACATGACTGATCACTCGAACCATAGCATACAAATACATGACTGATCACTTGAACCGTAGTATGCAAATACATGACTGACCACTTGAACTGTAGGATAAACATACATGACTGATCACTTGAACCATAGTATACAAATACATGACTGATCACCTGAACCGTAGTATACACATACATGACTACTCACTTGAACCGTAGTATACAAATACATGACTGCTCACCTGAACAGTAGTATAGAAATACATGACTGCTCACTTGAACCGTAGTATGCAAATGCATGACTGTTCACTTGAACGTAGTATATAAATACATGTCTGATCACTTCAACTGTAGTATACAAATACATGACTGATCACTTGAACCATAGTATACAAATACATGACTGATCACTTGAACTGTAGTATACAAATACATGACTGATCACTTGAACCGTAGTATACAAATACATGACTTCTCACGTGAACTGCAGTATACAAATACAGGACTGTTCACTTGAACCGTAGTATATAAATACATGACTGATAACTTGAACTGTAGTATACAAATACTTGACTGATCACTTGAACCGTAGTATACAAATACATGACATATTACTTGAACTGTAGTATACAAATACATGACTGATCACTTGAACCATAGTATACAAATACATGAGTGATAACTTGAACCGTAGTATACAAATACATGAGTGATAACTTGAACCGTAGTATACAAATACATGACTGCTCACTTGAACCGTAGTATACAAATACATGACTGCTCACTTGAACAGTAGTATACAAATACATGACCGCTCACTTGAACCGTAGTATACAGATACATGACTGATCACTTGAACCCTAGTATACAAATACATGACTGATCACTTGAACCATAGTATACAAATACATGACTGATCACTTGAACCCTAGTATACAAATACATGACTGCTCACTTGAACCATAGTATACAAATACATGACTGATCACTTGAACCGTAGTATACAAATACATGACTGATCACTTGAACCGTATTATACAAATACATGACTGATCACTTGAACCATAGTATACAAATACATGACTGATCACTTGAACTGTAGTATACAAATACATGACTGCTCACTTGAACCATAGTATACAAATACGTTACTGATCACTTGAACTGTAGTATACAAATACATGACTGATTACTTGAACCATAGTATACAAATACATGACTGATCACTTGAACTGTAGTATACAAATACATGACTGATCACTTGAACCGTTGTATACAAAATATACATGTCTGATCACTTGAATTGTAGTATACAAATACATGACTGATCACTTGAACCGTAGTATACAAATACATGACTGATCACTTGAACCATAGTACACAAATAAATGACTGATCACTTGAACTGTAGTATACAAATACATGACTGATCACTTGAACCATAGTATACAAATACGTTACTGATCACTTGAACTGTAGTATACAAATACATGACTGATCACTTGAACCATAGTATACAAATACATGACTGATCACTTGAACTGTAGTATACAAATACATGACCGCTCACTTGAACCGTAGTATACAAATACATGACTGATTACTTACCTGAACCGTAGTATACAAATACATGACTGATCACTTGAACCGTAGTATACAAATTCATGACTGATCACTTGAACCATAGTATACAAATACATGACTGATCACTTGAACCGTAGTATACAAATACATGACTGATCATTTGAACCGTAGTATACAAAACATGACTGATCACTTGAACCATAGTATACAAATACATGACTGATCACTTGAACTGTAGTATACAAATACATGACTGATCACTTGAACCATAGTATACAAATACATTACTGATTACTTGAACTGTAGTATACAAATACATGACTGATCACTTGAACCATAGTATACAAATACATGACTGATCACTTGAACTGTAGTATACAAATACATGACTGCTCACCTGCACTGTAGTATGCAAATACATGACTTCTCACTTGAACTGCAGTGTGCAAATACAGGACTGTTTTCTTGAACCGTAGTATATAAATACATGACTGATCACTTGAACTGTAGTATACAAATACATGAATGATCACTTGAACCGTAGTATACAAATACATGACTGATCACTTGAACCGTAGTATACAAATACATGACTGCTCACTTGAACGTAGTATACAAATACATGACTGCTCACTTGAACAGTAGTATACAAATACATGACCGCTCACTTGAACCGTAGTATACAAATACATGACTGATCACTTGAACTCTAGTATACAAATACATGACTGATCACTCGAACCATAGCATACAAATACATGACTGATCACTTGAACCGTAGTATGCAAATACATGACTGACCACTTGAACTGTAGGATAAACATACATGACTGATCACTTGAACCATAGTATACAAATACATGACTGATCACCTGAACCGTAGTATACACATACATGACTACTCACTTGAACCGTAGTATACAAATACATGACTGCTCACCTGAACAGTAGTATAGAAATACATGACTGCTCACTTGAACCGTAGTATGCAAATGCATGACTGTTCACTTGAACGTAGTATATAAATACATGTCTGATCACTTCAACTGTAGTATACAAATACATGACTGATCACTTGAACCATAGTATACAAATACATGACTGATCACTTGAACTGTAGTATACAAATACATGACTGATCACTTGAACCGTAGTATACAAATACATGACTTCTCACGTGAACTGCAGTATACAAATACAGGACTGTTCACTTGAACCGTAGTATATAAATACATGACTGATAACTTGAACTGTAGTATACAAATACTTGACTGATCACTTGAACCGTAGTATACAAATACATGACATATTACTTGAACTGTAGTATACAAATACATGACTGATCACTTGAACCATAGTATACAAATACATGAGTGATAACTTGAACCGTAGTATACAAATACATGAGTGATAACTTGAACCGTAGTATACAAATACATGACTGCTCACTTGAACCGTAGTATACAAATACATGACTGCTCACTTGAACAGTAGTATACAAATACATGACCGCTCACTTGAACCGTAGTATACAGATACATGACTGATCACTTGAACCCTAGTATACAAATACATGACTGATCACTTGAACCATAGTATACAAATACATGACTGATCACTTGAACCCTAGTATACAAATACATGACTGCTCACTTGAACCATAGTATACAAATACATGACTGATCACTTGAACCGTAGTATACAAATACATGACTGATCACTTGAACCGTATTATACAAATACATGACTGATCACTTGAACCATAGTATACAAATACATGACTGATCACTTGAACTGTAGTATACAAATACATGACTGCTCACTTGAACCATAGTATACAAATACGTTACTGATCACTTGAACTGTAGTATACAAATACATGACTGATTACTTGAACCATAGTATACAAATACATGACTGATCACTTGAACTGTAGTATACAAATACATGACTGATCACTTGAACCGTTGTATACAAAATATACATGTCTGATCACTTGAATTGTAGTATACAAATACATGACTGATCACTTGAACCGTAGTATACAAATACATGACTGATCACTTGAACCATAGTACACAAATAAATGACTGATCACTTGAACTGTAGTATACAAATACATGACTGATCACTTGAACCATAGTATACAAATACGTTACTGATCACTTGAACTGTAGTATACAAATACATGACTGATCACTTGAACCATAGTATACAAATACATGACTGATCACTTGAACTGTAGTATACAAATAAATGACTGATCACTTGAACCGTAGTATACAAAATATACATGTCTGATCACTTGAACTGTAGTATACAAATACATGACTGCTCACCTGCACCGTAGTATACAAATACATGACTTCTCACTTGAACTGCAGTGTGCAAATACAGGACTGTTTTCTTGAACCGTAGTATATAAATACATGACTGATCACTTGAACCGTAGTATACAAATACATGACTGATCACTTGAACCGTAGTATACAAATAAATGACTGCTAACTTGAACGTAGTATACAAATACATGACTGCTCACCTGAACAGTAGTATACAAATACATGACCGCTCACTTGAACCGTAGTATACAAATACATGACTGATCACTTGAACCCTAGTATACAAATACATGACTGATCACTTGAACTGTATTATACAAATACATGACCGCTCACTTGAACCGTAGTATACAAATACATGACTGATCACTTGAACCGTAGTATACAAATACATGACTGATTACTTACCTGAACCGTAGTATACAAATACATGACTGATCACTTGAACCGTAGTATACAAATACATGACTGCTCACTTGAACCGTAGTATATAAATACATGACTGCTCACTTGAACAGTAGTATCCAAATACATGACTGCTCACTTGAACCGTAGTATGCACATACATGACTGTTCACTTGAAACGTAGTATATAAATACATGACTGATCACTTGAACTGTAGCATACAAATACATGACTGATAACTTGAATCATAGTATATAAATACATGACTGATCACTTGAACTGTAGTATACAAATACATGACTGCACACTTGAACCGTAGTATACAAATACATGACTGTTCACTTGAACCGTAGTATACAAATACATGACTGCTCACTTGAACTATAGTATGCAAATACATGACTGTTCACTTGAACCGTAGTATATAAATACATGACTGATCACTTGAACTGTAGTATACAAATACATGACTGCTCACTTGAACCGTAGTATACAAATACATGACCGCTCACTTGAACGTAGTATACAAATACATGACTGATCACTTGAACCCTAGTATACAAATACATGACTGCTCACTTGAACCGTAGTATACAAATACATGACTTATCACTTGAACCGTATTATACAAATACATGACCGCTCACTTGAACCGTAGTATACAAATACATGACTGATCATTTGAACCGTAGTATACAAATACATGACTGATTACTTACCTGAACCGTAGTATACAAATACATGACTGATCACTTGAACCCTAGTATACAAATACATGACTGCTCACTTTAACCGTAGTATACAAATACATGACTGATCACTTGAACCGTATTATACAAATACATGACCGCTCACTTGAACCGTAGTATACAAATACATGACTGATTACTTACCTGAACCGTAGTATACAAATACATGACTGATCACTTGAACCGTAGTATACAAATACATGACTGCTCACTTGAACAGTAGTATATAAATACATGACTGCTCACTTGAACAGTAGTATACAAATACATGACTGCTCACTTGAACCGTAGTATGCAAATACATGACTGTTCACTTGAAACGTAGTATATAAATACATGACTGATCCCTTGAACTGTAGCATACAAATACATGACTGATAACTTGAATCATAGTATATAAATACATGACTGATCACTTAAACCATAGTATACAAATACATGACTGATCACTTGAACCATAGTATACAAATACATGACTGATCACTTGAACCATAGTATACAAATACATGACTGCTCACTTGAACAGTAGTATACAAATACGTGACTGCTCACTTGAACCGTAGTATACAAATACATGACTGCTCACTTGAACAGAAGTATACAAATACAAGACCCCTCACTTGAACCGTAGAATACAAATACATGACTGATCACTTGAACCCTAGTATACAAATACATGACTGATCACTTGAACCCTAGTATACAAATACATGACTGATCACTTGAACCATAATATACAAATACATGACTGATCACTTGAACCGTAGTATACAAAACATGACTGATCACTTGAACCATAGTATACAAATAGATGACTGCTCACTTGAACCGTAGTATACAAATACATGACTGATCACTTGAACCGTAGTATACAAATACATGACTGCTCACTTGAACTATAGTATGCAAATACATGACTGTTCACTTGAACCGTAGTATATAAATACATGACTGATCACTTGAACTGTAGTATACAAATACATGACTGCTCACTTGAACAGTAGTATACAAATACATGACCGCTCACTTGAACCGTAGTATACAAATACATGACTGATCACTTGAACCGTAATATACAAATACATGACTGCTCACTTGAACCGTAGTATGCAAATACATGACTGTTCACTTGAAGCGTAGTATATAAATACATGACTGATACCTTGAACTGTAGCATACAAATACATGACTGATAACTTGAACTGTAGTATACAAATACATGACTGATCACTTGAACCGTAGTATACAAATACATGACTGCTCACTTGAACCGTAGTATACAAATACATGACTGCTCACTTGAACTATAGTATGCAAATACATGACTGTTCACTTGAACCGTAGTATATAAATACATGACTGATCACTTGAACTGTAGTATACAAATACATGACTGCTCACTTGAACAGTAGTATACAAATACATGACCGCTCACTTGAACCGTAGTATACAAATACATGACTGATCACTTGAACCCTAGTATACAAATACATGACTGCTCACTTGAACCGTATTATACAAATACATGACCGCTCACTTGAACCGTAGTATACAAATACATGACTGATCACTTGAACCGTAGTATACAAATACATGACTGATTACTTACCTGAACCGTAGTATACAAATACATGACTGATCACTTGAACCGTCTTATACAAATACATGACTGCTCACTTGAACCGTAGTATGCAAATACATGACTGTTCACTTGAAACGTAGTATATAAATACATGACTGATCCCTTGAACTGTAGCATACAAATACATGACTGATAACTTGAATCATAGTATATAAATACATGACTGATCACTTGAACCGTAGTATACAAATACATGACTGCTCACTTGAACCGTAGTATACAAATACATGACTGCTCACTTGAACTATAGTATGCAAATACATGACTGTTCACTTGAACCGTAGTATATAAATACATGACTGATCACTTGAACTGTAGTATACAAATACATGACTGCTCACTTGAACAGTAGTATACAAATACATGACCGCTCACTTGAACCGTAGTATACAAATACATGACTGATCACTTGAACCCTAGTATACAAATACATGACTGCTCACTTGAACCGTATTATACAAATACATGACCGCTCACTTGAACCGTAGTATACAAATACATGACTGATCACTTGAACCGTAGTATACAAATACATGACTGATCACTTGAACCGTAGTATACAAATACATGACTGATCACTTGAACCGTAGTATACAAATACATGACTGATTACTTACCTGAACCGTAGTATACAAATACATGACTGATCACTTGAACCGTATTATACAAATACATGACTGCTCACTTGAACAGTAGTATACAAATACATGACCGCTCACTTGAACCGTAGTATACAAATACATGACTGATCACTTGAACCCTAGTATACAAATACATGACAGATCACTTGAACCATAGTATACAAATACATGACTGATCACTTGAACCATAGTATGCAAATACATGACTGCTCACTTGAACAGTAGTATACAAATACATGACCGCTCACTTGAACCGTAGTATACAAATACATGACTGATCACTTGAACCATAATATACAAATACATGACTGATCACTTGAACCGTAGTATACAAAACATGACTGATCACTTGAACCATAGTATACAAATACATGACTGCCCACTTGAACCGTAGTATACAAATACATGACTGATCACTTGAACCGTAGTATACAAATACATGACTGCTCACTTGAACTATAGTATGCAAATACATGACTGTTCACTTGAACCGTAGTATATAAATACATGACTGATCACTTGAACTGTAGTATACAAATACATGACTGCTCACTTGAACAGTAGTATACAAATACATGACCGCTCACTTGAACCGTAGTATACAAATACATGACTGATCACTTGAACCGTAATATACAAATACATGACTGATCACTTGAACCGTAGTATACAAAACATGACTGATCACTTGAACCGTAGTATACAAATACATACTGATCACTTGAACCGTATTATACAAATACATGACCGCTCACTTGAACCGTAGTATACAAATACATGAGTGATCACTTGAACCGTATTATACAAATACATGACTGATCACTTGAACCGTTTTTGTCATATATAAAAAAGAAGAAATTGTTTTTTTAACAAGGGCCGTCGACAAAGAAGAATAGCTAAATTTCATTCATTTGTCATTTTTACCTTGGGATCGCTCAGATATATTGTGTCTATAAAACTGTATATACTAACACTTGTCATCTATAAAACTGTATATACTAACACTTGTCATATATAAAACTGTCTATACTAACACTTGTCATATATAAAACTGTATATACTAACACTTGTCATCTATAAAACTGTATATACTTACACTTGTTATATATAAAACTGTATATACTAAAACTTGTCATCTATAAAACTGTATATACTAACACTTGTCATATATAAAACTGTATATACTAACACTTGTCATCTATAAAACTGTATATACTAACACTTGTCATCTATAAAACTGTATATACTAACACTTGTAATCTATAAAACTGTATATACTAACACTTGTTATCTATAAAACTGTATATACTAACACTTGTCATATATAAAACTGTATATACTAACACTTGTCATCTATAAAACTGTATATACTAACACTTGTTATATATAAAACTGTATATACTAACACTTGTCATCTATAAAACTGTATATACTAACACTTGTCATATATAAAACTGTATATACTAACACTTGTCATCTATAAAACTGTATATACTAACACTTGTCATCTATAAAACTGTATATACTAACACTTGTTATCTATAAAACTGTATATACTAACACTTGTTATCTATAAAACTGTATATACTAACACTTGTCATATATAAAACTGTATATACTAACACTTGTCATATATAAAACTGTATATACTAACACTTGTCATCTATAAAACTGTCTATACTAACACTTGTTATCTATAAAACTGTATATACTAACACTTGTTATATATAAAACTGTATATACTAACACTTGTCATCTATAAAACTGTATATACTAAGACTTGTCATATATAAAACTGTATATACTAACACTTGTCATCTATAAAACTGTATATACTAACACTTGTCATCTATAAAACTGTATATACTAACACTTGTTATCTATAAAACTGTATATACTAACACTTGTTATCTATAAAACTGTATATACTAACACTTGTCATATATAAAACTGTATATACTAACACTTGTCATATATAAAACTGTATATACTAACACTTGTCATCTATAAAACTGTCTATACTAACACTTGTTATCTATAAAACTGTATATACTAACACTTGTCATATATAAAACTGTCTATACTAACACTTGTTATCTATAAAACTGTATATACTAACACTTGTTATCTATAAAACTGTATATACTAACACTTGTCATATATAAAACTGTATATACTAACACTTGTCATATATAAAACTGTATATACTAACACTTGTCATCTATAAAACTGGCTATACTAACACTTGTTATCTATAAAACTGTATATACTAACACTTGTCATATATAAAACTGTATATACTAACACTTGTCATATATAAAACTGTCTATACTAACACTTGTCATCTATAAAACTGTATATACTAACACTTGTCATCTATAAAACTGTATATACTAACACTTGTCATCTATAAAACTGTATATACTAACACTTGTCATATATAAAACTGTATATACTAACACTTGTCATATATAAAACTGTCTATACTAACACTTGTTATATATAAAAGAGTGGAGGTTTGGGCCTATAAAACTAGTTTTATTCCACAACTTTTTATTGTAGTACCTGTATCAAGTCAGGAGGTTGAGAGGTCATCATTTCAGTAAGAGTGGAGTAGTTTTACTCCACAACTTTTATTGAAGTGCCTGTATCAAGTCAGGGGGGTGAGAGGTCATCATTTCAGTAAGAGTGGAGGTTTAGGCCTATAAAACTAGTTTTACACTACAACTTTTATTGTAGTACCTGTATCAAGTCAGGAGGGTGAGAACTCATCATTTCAGTAAGAGTGGAGGCTTAGGCCTATAAAACTAGTTTTACTCTACAATTTTTTTTATTGTAGTACCTGTATCAAGTCAGGAGGGTTAGAGGTCATAATTTCAGTAAGAGTGGAGATTTTGACCCATGAGAATAGTTTTACTCTACAACTTTTTATTGTAGTACCCGTATCAAGTCAGGAGGGTTAGAGGTCATCATTTCAGTAAGAGTGGAAGTTTAGGCCTATAAAACTAGTTTTACTCTACAATTTTTTATTGTAGTACCTGTATCAAGTCAGGAGGGTGAGAGGTCATCATTGGAGGTTTAGGCCTATAAAACTAGTTTTACTCTACAACTTTTTATTGTAGTACCTGTATTAAGTCAGGAGGGTGAGAGGTCATCATTTCAGTAAGAGTGGAGGTTTAGGCCTATAAAACTAGTTTTTCTCTACAACTTTATATTGTAGTACCTGTATCAAGTCAGGAGGGTGAGAGGTCATCATTTCAGTAAGAGTGGAGGTTTGGGCCCATGAAACTAGTTTTACTTCACAACGTTTTATTGTAGTACCTGTATCAAGTCAGGATGGTTAGAGGTCATCATTTCAGTAAGAGTGGAGGTTTGGGCCTATAAAACTAGTTTTATTCCACAACTTTTTATTGTAGTACCTGTATCAAGTCAGGAGGTTGAGAGGTCATCATTTCAATAACAGTGGAGTAGTTTTACTCCACAACATTTATTGAAGTGCCTGTATCAAGTCAGGGGGATGAGAGGTCATCATTTCAGTAAGAGTGGAGGTTTAGGCCTATAAAACTTGTTTTACTCTACAACTTTTATTGTAGTACCTGTATCAAGTCAGGAGGGTGAGAACTCATCATTTCAGTAAGAGTGGAGGCTTAGGCCTATAAAACTAGTTTTACTCTACCTTTTTTTTTATTGTAGTACCTGTATCAAGTCAGGAGGGTGAGAGGTCATCATTTCAGTAAGAGTGGAGGCTTAGGCCTATAAAACTAGTCTTACTCTACAATTTTTTATTGTAGTACATGTATCAAGTCAGGAGGGTGAGAGGTCATAATTTCAGTAAGAGTGAAGATTTCGACCCATGAAACTAGTGTTACTCTACAACTTTTTATTGTAGTACCTGTATCAAGTCAGGAGGGTTAGAGGTCATAATTTCAGTAAGAGTGGAGTAGTTTTACTCCACACCTTTTTATTGAAGTGCCTGTATCAAGTAAGGGGGGTGAGAGGTCATCATTTCAGTAAGAGTGGAGGTTTAGGCCTATCAAACTAGTTTTACTCTACAACTTTTATTGTAGTACCTGTATCAAGTCAGGAGGGTGAGAGGTCATAATTTCAGTAAGAGTGGAGTAGTTTTACTCCACATCTTTTTATTGAAGTGCCTGTATCAAGTAAGGAGGGTGAGAGGTCATCATTTCAGTAAGAGTGGAGGCTTAGGCCTATAAAACTAGTCTTACTCTACAACTTTTTATTGTAGTACCTGTATCAATTCAGGAGGGTGAGAGGTCATCATTTCAGTAAGAGTGAAGATTTCGACCCATGAAACTAGTCTTACTCTACAACTTTTTATTGTAGTACCTGTATCAAGTCAGGAGGGTTAGAGGTCATAATTTCAGTGAGAGTGGAGATTTTGACCCATGAGAATAGTTTTACTCTACAACTTTTTATTGTAGTACCTGTATCAAGTCAGGAGGGTTAGAGGTCATCATTTCAGTAAGAGTGGAAGTTTAGGCCTATAAAACTAGTTTTACTCTACAATTTGTTATTGTAGTACCTGTATCAAGTCAGGAGGGTGAGAGGTCATCATTGGAGGTTTAGGCCTATAAAACTAGTTTTACTCTACAACTTTTATTGTAGTACCTGTATCAAGTCAGGAGGGTGAGAGGTCATCATTTCAGTAAGAGTGGAGGTTTAGGCCTATAAAACTAGTTTTACTCTACAACTTTTTATTGTAATACCTGTATCAAGTCAGGAGGTTGAGAGGTCATCATTTCAGTAAGAGTGGAGCAGTTTTACTCCACAACTTTTATTGAAGTGCCTGTATCAAGTCAGGGGGGTGAGAGGTCATCATTTCAGTAAGAATGGAGGTTTAGGCCTATAAAACTAGTTTTACTCTACAACTTTTTATTGTAGTACCTGTATCAAGTCAGGAGGGTGAGAGGTCATCATTTCAGTAAGAGTGGAGGTTTAGGCCTATAAAACTAGTTTTACTCTACAACTTTTATTGTAGTACCTGTATCAAGTCAGGAGGGTGAGAGGTCATCATTTCGGTAAGAGTGGAGGCTTAGGCCTATAAAACTAGTTTTACTCTACAACTTTTATTGTAGTACCTGTATCAAGTCAGGAGGGTGAGAGGTCATCATTTCAGTAAGAGTGGAGGTTTAGGCCTATAAAACTAGTTTTACTCTACAACTTTTTATTGTAATACCTGTATCAAGTCAGGAGGTTGAGAGGTCATCATTTCAGTAAGAGTGGAGCAGTTTTACTCCACAACTTTTTATTGAAGTGCCTGTATCAAGTCAGGGGGGTGAGAGGTCATCATTTCAGTAAGAATGGAGGTTTAGGCCTATAAAACTAGTTTTACTCTACAACTTTTTATTGTAGTACCTGTATCAAGTCAGGAGGGTGAGAGGTCATCATTTCAGTAAGAGTGGAGGTTTAGGCCTATAAAACTTATTTTACACTACAACTTTTATTGTAGTGCCTGTATCAAGTCAGGAGGTTGAGAGGTCATCATTTCAGTAAGAGTGGAGTAGTTTTACTCCACAACATTTTATTGAAGTGCCTGTATCAAGTCAGGGGGGGTGAGAGGTCATCATTTCAGTAAGAGTGGAGGTTTAGGCCTATAAAACTAGTTTAACTCTACAACTTTTATTGTAGTACCTGTATCAAGTCAGGAGGGTGAGAGGTCATCATTGGAGGTTTAGGCCTATAAAACTAGTTTTACTCTACAACTTTTATTGTAGTACCTGTATCAAGTCAGGAGGGTGAGAGGTCATCATTTCAGTAAGAGTGGAGGTTTAGGCCTATAAAACTAGTTTTACTCTACAACTTTTATTGTAGTACCTGTATCAAGTCAGGAGGGTGAGAGGTCATCATTTCAGTAAGAGTGGAGTAGTTTTACTCCACAACATTTTATTGAAGTGCCTGTATCAAGTCAGGGGGGTGAGAGGTCATCATTTCAGTAAGAGTGGAGGTTTAGACCTATAAAACTAGTTTTACTCTACAACTTTTATTGTAGTACCTGTATCAAGTCAGGAGGGTGAGAGGTCATCATTTCAGTAAGAGTGGAGGTTTAGGCCTATAAAACTAGTTTTACTCTACAACTTTTTATTGTAGTACCTGTATCAAGTCAGGAGGTTGAGAGGTCATCATTTCAGTAAGAGTGGAGTAGTTTTACTCCACAACTTTTTATTGAAGTGCCTGTATCAAGTCAGGGGGGTGAGAGGTCATCATTTCAGTAAGAGTGGAGGTTTAGGCCTATAAACTAGTTTTACTCTACAACTTTTTATTGTAGTACCTGTATCAAGTCAGGAGGTTGAGAGTTCATCAATTCAGTAAGAGTGGAGTAGTTTTACTCCACAACATTTTATTGAAGTGCCTGTATCAAGTAAGGGGGGTGAGAGGTCATCATTTCAGTAAGAGTGGAGGTTTAGGTCTATAAAACTAGTTTTACTCTACAACTTTTATTGTAGTACCTGTATCAAGTCAGGAGGTTGAGAGGTCATCATTTCAGTAAGAATGGAGTAGTTTTACTCCACAACTTTTTATTGAAGTGCCTGTATCAAGTCAGGAGGTTGAGAGGTCATCATTTCAGTAAGAGTGGAGTAGTTTTACTCCACAACTTTTTATTGAAGTGCCTGTATCAAGTAAGGGGGGGTGAGAGGTCATCATTTCAGTAAGAGTGGAGGTTTAGGCCTATAAAACTAGTTTTACGCTACAACTTTTATTGTAGTACCTGTATCAAGTCAGGAGGTTGAGAGGTCATCAATTCAGTAAGAGTGGAGTAGTTTTACTCCAAAACATTTTATTGAAGTGCCTGTATCAAGTCAGGGGGGGTGAGAGGTCATCATTTCAGTAAGAGTGGAGGTTTAGGCCTATAAAACTAGTTTAACTCTATAACTTTTTATTGTAGTACCTGTATCAAGTCAGGAGGGTGAGAGGTCATCATTGGAGGTTTAGGCCTATAAAACTAGTTTTACTCTACAACTTTTTATTGTAGTACCTGTATCAAGTCAGGAGGGTGAGAGGTCATCATTTCAGTAAGAGTGGAGGCTTAGGCCTATAAAACTAGTTTTACTCTACAACTTTTTATTGTAGTACCTGTATCAAGTCAGGAGGGTGAGAGGTCATCATTTCAGTAAGAGTGGAGGTTTAGGCCTATAAAACTAGTTTTACACTACAACTTTTTATTGTAGTACCTGTATCAAGTCAGGAGGGTGAGAGGTCATCATTTCAGTAAGAGTGGAGTAGTTTTACTCCACAACTTTTTATTGAAGTGCCTGTATCAAGTCAGGGGGATGAGAGGTCATCATTTCAGTAAGAGTGGAGGTTTAGGCCTATAAAACTGGTTTTACTCTACAACTTTTATTGTAGTACCTGTATCAAGTCAGGAGGGTGAGAACTCATCATTTCAGTAAGAGTGGAGGCTTAGGCCTATAAAACTAGTTTTACTCTACCTTTTTTTTTATTGTAGTACCTGTATCAAGTCAGGAGGGTGAGAGGTCATCATTTCAGTAAGAGTGGAGGCTTAGGCCTATAAAACTAGTCTTACTCTACAATTGTTTATTGTAGTACATGTATCAAGTCAGGAGGGTGAGAGGTCATAATTTCAGTAAGAGTGAAGATTTCGACCCATGAAACTAGTGTTACTCTACAACTTTTTATTGTAGTACCTGTATCAAGTCAGGAGGGTTAGAGGTCATAATTTCAGTAAGAGTGGAGTAGTTTTACTCCACACCTTTTTATTGAAGTGCCTGTATCAAGTAAGGGGGGTGAGAGGTCATCATTTCAGTAAGAGTGGAGGTTTAGGCCTATCAAACTAGTTTTACTCTACAACTTTTATTGTAGTACCTGTATCAAGTCAGGAGGGTGAGAGGTCATAATTTCAGTAAGAGTGGAGTAGTTTTACTCCACATCTTTTTATTGAAGTGCCTGTATCAAGTAAGGAGGGTGAGAGGTCATCATTTCAGTAAGAGTGGAGGCTTAGGCCTATAAAACTAGTCTTACTCTACAACTTTTTATTGTAGTACCTGTATCAATTCAGGAGGGTGAGAGGTCATCATTTCAGTAAGAGTGAAGATTTCGACCCATGAAACTAGTCTTACTCTACAACTTTTTATTGTAGTACCTGTATCAAGTCAGGAGGGTTAGAGGTCATAATTTCAGTGAGAGTGGAGATTTTGACCCATGAGAATAGTTTTACTCTACAACTTTTTATTGTAGTACCTGTATCAAGTCAGGAGGGTTAGAGGTCATCATTTCAGTAAGAGTGGAAGTTTAGGCCTATAAAACTAGTTTTACTCTACAATTTGTTATTGTAGTACCTGTATCAAGTCAGGAGGGTGAGAGGTCATCATTGGAGGTTTAGGCCTATAAAACTAGTTTTACTCTACAACTTTTATTGTAGTACCTGTATCAAGTCAGGAGGGTGAGAGGTCATCATTTCAGTAAGAGTGGAGGTTTAGGCCTATAAAACTAGTTTTACTCTACAACTTTTTATTGTAATACCTGTATCAAGTCAGGAGGTTGAGAGGTCATCATTTCAGTAAGAGTGGAGCAGTTTTACTCCACAACTTTTATTGAAGTGCCTGTATCAAGTCAGGGGGGTGAGAGGTCATCATTTCAGTAAGAATGGAGGTTTAGGCCTATAAAACTAGTTTTACTCTACAACTTTTTATTGTAGTACCTGTATCAAGTCAGGAGGGTGAGAGGTCATCATTTCAGTAAGAGTGGAGGTTTAGGCCTATAAAACTAGTTTTACTCTACAACTTTTATTGTAGTACCTGTATCAAGTCAGGAGGGTGAGAGGTCATCATTTCGGTAAGAGTGGAGGCTTAGGCCTATAAAACTAGTTTTACTCTACAACTTTTATTGTAGTACCTGTATCAAGTCAGGAGGGTGAGAGGTCATCATTTCAGTAAGAGTGGAGGTTTAGGCCTATAAAACTAGTTTTACTCTACAACTTTTTATTGTAATACCTGTATCAAGTCAGGAGGTTGAGAGGTCATCATTTCAGTAAGAGTGGAGCAGTTTTAATCCACAACTTTTTATTGAAGTGCCTGTATCAAGTCAGGGGGGTGAGAGGTCATCATTTCAGTAAGAATGGAGGTTTAGGCCTATAAAACTAGTTTTACTCTACAACTTTTTATTGTAGTACCTGTATCAAGTCAGGAGGGTGAGAGGTCATCATTTCAGTAAGAGTGGAGGTTTAGGCCTATAAAACTTATTTTACACTACAACTTTTATAGTAGTGCCTGTATCAAGTCAGGAGGTTGAGAGGTCATCATTTCAGTAAGAGTGGAGTAGTTTTACTCCACAACATTTTATTGAAGTGCCTGTATCAAGTCAGGGGGGTGAGAGGTCATCATTTCAGTAAGAGTGGAGGTTTAGGCCTATAAAACTAGTTTAACTCTACAACTTTTATTGTAGTACCTGTATCAAGTCAGGGGGGTGAGAGGTCATCATTTCAGTAAGAGTGGAGGTTTAGGCCTATAAAACTAGTTTAACTCTACAACTTTTATTGTAGTACCTGTATCAAGTCAGGAGGGTGAGAGGTCATCATTGGAGGTTTAGGCCTATAAAACTTATTTTACACTACAACTTTTATAGTAGTGCCTGTATCAAGTCAGGAGGTTGAGAGGTCATCATTTCAGTAAGAGTGGAGTAGTTTTACTCCACAACATTTTATTGAAGTGCCTGTATCAAGTCAGGGGGGTGAGAGGTCATCATTTCAGTAAGAGTGGAGGTTTAGGCCTATAAAACTAGTTTAACTCTACAACTTTTATTGTAGTACCTGTATCAAGTCAGGAGGGTGAGAGGTCATCATTGGAGGTTTAGGCCTATAAAACTAGTTTTACACTACAACTTTTATTGTAGTACCTGTATCAAGTCAGGAGGGTGAGAACTCATCATTTCAGTAAGAGTGGAGGCTTAGGCCTATAAAACTAGTTTTACTCTACAATTTTTTTTATTGTAGTACCTGTATCAAGTCAGGAGGGTTAGAGGTCATAATTTCAGTAAGAGTGGAGATTTTGACCCATGAGAATAGTTTTACTCTACAACTTTTTATTGTAGTACCCGTATCAAGTCAGGAGGGTTAGAGGTCATCATTTCAGTAAGAGTGGAAGTTTAGGCCTATAAAACTAGTTTTACTCTACAATTTTTTATTGTAGTACCTGTATCAAGTCAGGAGGGTGAGAGGTCATCATTGGAGGTTTAGGCCTATAAAACTAGTTTTACTCTACAACTTTTTATTGTAGTACCTGTATTAAGTCAGGAGGGTGAGAGGTCATCATTTCAGTAAGAGTGGAGGTTTAGGCCTATAAAACTAGTTTTTCTCTACAACTTTATATTGTAGTACCTGTATCAAGTCAGGAGGGTGAGAGGTCATCATTTCAGTAAGAGTGGAGGTTTGGGCCCATGAAACTAGTTTTACTTCACAACGTTTTATTGTAGTACCTGTATCAAGTCAGGATGGTTAGAGGTCATCATTTCAGTAAGAGTGGAGGTTTGGGCCTATAAAACTAGTTTTATTCCACAACTTTTTATTGTAGTACCTGTATCAAGTCAGGAGGTTGAGAGGTCATCATTTCAATAACAGTGGAGTAGTTTTACTCCACAACATTTATTGAAGTGCCTGTATCAAGTCAGGGGGATGAGAGGTCATCATTTCAGTAAGAGTGGAGGTTTAGGCCTATAAAACTTGTTTTACTCTACAACTTTTATTGTAGTACCTGTATCAAGTCAGGAGGGTGAGAACTCATCATTTCAGTAAGAGTGGAGGCTTAGGCCTATAAAACTAGTTTTACTCTACCTTTTTTTTTATTGTAGTACCTGTATCAAGTCAGGAGGGTGAGAGGTCATCATTTCAGTAAGAGTGGAGGCTTAGGCCTATAAAACTAGTCTTACTCTACAATTTTTTATTGTAGTACATGTATCAAGTCAGGAGGGAGAGAGGTCATAATTTCAGTAAGAGTGAAGATTTCGACCCATGAAACTAGTGTTACTCTACAACTTTTTATTGTAGTACCTGTATCAAGTCAGGAGGGTTAGAGGTCATAATTTCAGTAAGAGTGGAGTAGTTTTACTCCACACCTTTTTATTGAAGTGCCTGTATCAAGTAAGGGGGGTGAGAGGTCATCATTTCAGTAAGAGTGGAGGTTTAGGCCTATCAAACTAGTTTTACTCTACAACTTTTATTGTAGTACCTGTATCAAGTCAGGAGGGTGAGAGGTCATAATTTCAGTAAGAGTGGAGTAGTTTTACTCCACATCTTTTTATTGAAGTGCCTGTATCAAGTAAGGAGGGTGAGAGGTCATCATTTCAGTAAGAGTGGAGGCTTAGGCCTATAAAACTAGTCTTACTCTACAACTTTTTATTGTAGTACCTGTATCAATTCAGGAGGGTGAGAGGTCATCATTTCAGTAAGAGTGAAGATTTCGACCCATGAAACTAGTCTTACTCTACAACTTTTTATTGTAGTACCTGTATCAAGTCAGGAGGGTTAGAGGTCATAATTTCAGTGAGAGTGGAGATTTTGACCCATGAGAATAGTTTTACTCTACAACTTTTTATTGTAGTACCTGTATCAAGTCAGGAGGGTTAGAGGTCATCATTTCAGTAAGAGTGGAAGTTTAGGCCTATAAAACTAGTTTTACTCTACAATTTGTTATTGTAGTACCTGTATCAAGTCAGGAGGGTGAGAGGTCATCATTGGAGGTTTAGGCCTATAAAACTTATTTTACACTACAACTTTTATAGTAGTGCCTGTATCAAGTCAGGAGGTTGAGAGGTCATCATTTCAGTAAGAGTGGAGTAGTTTTACTCCACAACATTTTATTGAAGTGCCTGTATCAAGTCAGGGGGGTGAGAGGTCATCATTTCAGTAAGAGTGGAGGTTTAGGCCTATAAAACTAGTTTAACTCTACAACTTTTATTGTAGTACCTGTATCAAGTCAGGAGGGTGAGAGGTCATCATTGGAGGTTTAGGCCTATAAAACTAGTTTTACACTACAACTTTTATTGTAGTACCTGTATCAAGTCAGGAGGGTGAGAACTCATCATTTCAGTAAGAGTGGAGGCTTAGGCCTATAAAACTAGTTTTACTCTACAATTTTTTTTATTGTAGTACCTGTATCAAGTCAGGAGGGTTAGAGGTCATAATTTCAGTAAGAGTGGAGATTTTGACCCATGAGAATAGTTTTACTCTACAACTTTTTATTGTAGTACCCGTATCAAGTCAGGAGGGTTAGAGGTCATCATTTCAGTAAGAGTGGAAGTTTAGGCCTATAAAACTAGTTTTACTCTACAATTTTTTATTGTAGTACCTGTATCAAGTCAGGAGGGTGAGAGGTCATCATTGGAGGTTTAGGCCTATAAAACTAGTTTTACTCTACAACTTTTTATTGTAGTACCTGTATTAAGTCAGGAGGGTGAGAGGTCATCATTTCAGTAAGAGTGGAGGTTTAGGCCTATAAAACTAGTTTTTCTCTACAACTTTATATTGTAGTACCTGTATCAAGTCAGGAGGGTGAGAGGTCATCATTTCAGTAAGAGTGGAGGTTTGGGCCCATGAAACTAGTTTTACTTCACAACGTTTTATTGTAGTACCTGTATCAAGTCAGGATGGTTAGAGGTCATCATTTCAGTAAGAGTGGAGGTTTGGGCCTATAAAACTAGTTTTATTCCACAACTTTTTATTGTAGTACCTGTATCAAGTCAGGAGGTTGAGAGGTCATCATTTCAATAACAGTGGAGTAGTTTTACTCCACAACATTTATTGAAGTGCCTGTATCAAGTCAGGGGGATGAGAGGTCATCATTTCAGTAAGAGTGGAGGTTTAGGCCTATAAAACTTGTTTTACTCTACAACTTTTATTGTAGTACCTGTATCAAGTCAGGAGGGTGAGAACTCATCATTTCAGTAAGAGTGGAGGCTTAGGCCTATAAAACTAGTTTTACTCTACCTTTTTTTTTATTGTAGTACCTGTATCAAGTCAGGAGGGTGAGAGGTCATCATTTCAGTAAGAGTGGAGGCTTAGGCCTATAAAACTAGTCTTACTCTACAATTTTTTATTGTAGTACATGTATCAAGTCAGGAGGGAGAGAGGTCATAATTTCAGTAAGAGTGAAGATTTCGACCCATGAAACTAGTGTTACTCTACAACTTTTTATTGTAGTACCTGTATCAAGTCAGGAGGGTTAGAGGTCATAATTTCAGTAAGAGTGGAGTAGTTTTACTCCACACCTTTTTATTGAAGTGCCTGTATCAAGTAAGGGGGGTGAGAGGTCATCATTTCAGTAAGAGTGGAGGTTTAGGCCTATCAAACTAGTTTTACTCTACAACTTTTATTGTAGTACCTGTATCAAGTCAGGAGGGTGAGAGGTCATAATTTCAGTAAGAGTGGAGTAGTTTTACTCCACATCTTTTTATTGAAGTGCCTGTATCAAGTAAGGAGGGTGAGAGGTCATCATTTCAGTAAGAGTGGAGGCTTAGGCCTATAAAACTAGTCTTACTCTACAACTTTTTATTGTAGTACCTGTATCAATTCAGGAGGGTGAGAGGTCATCATTTCAGTAAGAGTGAAGATTTCGACCCATGAAACTAGTCTTACTCTACAACTTTTTATTGTAGTACCTGTATCAAGTCAGGAGGGTTAGAGGTCATAATTTCAGTGAGAGTGGAGATTTTGACCCATGAGAATAGTTTTACTCTACAACTTTTTATTGTAGTACCTGTATCAAGTCAGGAGGGTTAGAGGTCATCATTTCAGTAAGAGTGGAAGTTTAGGCCTATAAAACTAGTTTTACTCTACAATTTGTTATTGTAGTACCTGTATCAAGTCAGGAGGGTGAGAGGTCATCATTGGAGGTTTAGGCCTATAAAACTAGTTTTACTCTACAACTTTTATTGTAGTACCTGTATCAAGTCAGGAGGGTGAGAGGTCATCATTTCAGTAAGAGTGGAGGTTTAGGCCTATAAAACTAGTTTTACTCTACAACTTTTTATTGTAATACCTGTATCAAGTCAGGAGGTTGAGAGGTCATCATTTCAGTAAGAGTGGAGCAGTTTTACTCCACAACTTTTATTGAAGTGCCTGTATCAAGTCAGGGGGGTGAGAGGTCATCATTTCAGTAAGAATGGAGGTTTAGGCCTATAAAACTAGTTTTACTCTACAACTTTTTATTGTAGTACCTGTATCAAGTCAGGAGGGTGAGAGGTCATCATTTCAGTAAGAGTGGAGGTTTAGGCCTATAAAACTAGTTTTACTCTACAACTTTTATTGTAGTACCTGTATCAAGTCAGGAGGGTGAGAGGTCATCATTTCGGTAAGAGTGGAGGCTTAGGCCTATAAAACTAGTTTTACTCTACAACTTTTATTGTAGTACCTGTATCAAGTCAGGAGGGTGAGAGGTCATCATTTCAGTAAGAGTGGAGGTTTAGGCCTATAAAACTAGTTTTACTCTACAACTTTTTATTGTAATACCTGTATCAAGTCAGGAGGTTGAGAGGTCATCATTTCAGTAAGAGTGGAGCAGTTTTACTCCACAACTTTTTATTGAAGTGCCTGTATCAAGTCAGGGGGGTGAGAGGTCATCATTTCAGTAAGAATGGAGGTTTAGGCCTATAAAACTAGTTTTACTCTACAACTTTTTATTGTAGTACCTGTATCAAGTCAGGAGGGTGAGAGGTCATCATTTCAGTAAGAGTGGAGGTTTAGGCCTATAAAACTTATTTTACACTACAACTTTTATTGTAGTGCCTGTATCAAGTCAGGAGGTTGAGAGGTCATCATTTCAGTAAGAGTGGAGTAGTTTTACTCCACAACATTTTATTGAAGTGCCTGTATCAAGTCAGGGGGGGTGAGAGGTCATCATTTCAGTAAGAGTGGAGGTTTAGGCCTATAAAACTAGTTTAACTCTACAACTTTTATTGTAGTACCTGTATCAAGTCAGGAGGGTGAGAGGTCATCATTGGAGGTTTAGGCCTATAAAACTAGTTTTACTCTACAACTTTTATTGTAGTACCTGTATCAAGTCAGGAGGGTGAGAGGTCATCATTTCAGTAAGAGTGGAGGTTTAGGCCTATAAAACTAGTTTTACTCTACAACTTTTTATTGTAGTACCTGTATCAAGTCAGGAGGTTGAGAGGTCATCATTTCAGTAAGAGTGGAGTAGTTTTACTCCACAACTTTTTATTGAAGTGCCTGTATCAAGTCAGGGGGGTGAGAGGTCATCATTTCAGTAAGAGTGGAGGTTTAGGCCTATAAACTAGTTTTACTCTACAACTTTTTATTGTAGTACCTGTATCAAGTCAGGAGGTTGAGAGTTCATCAATTCAGTAAGAGTGGAGTAGTTTTACTCCACAACATTTTATTGAAGTGCCTGTATCAAGTAAGGGGGGTGAGAGGTCATCATTTCAGTAAGAGTGGAGGTTTAGGTCTATAAAACTAGTTTTACTCTACAACTTTTATTGTAGTACCTGTATCAAGTCAGGAGGTTGAGAGGTCATCATTTCAGTAAGAGTGGAGTAGTTTTACTCCACAACTTTTTATTGAAGTGCCTGTATCAAGTCAGGAGGTTGAGAGGTCATCATTTCAGTAAGAGTGGAGTAGTTTTACTCCACAACTTTTTATTGAAGTGCCTGTATCAAGTAAGGGGGGGTGAGAGGTCATCATTTCAGTAAGAGTGGAGGTTTAGGCCTATAAAACTAGTTTTACGCTACAACTTTTATTGTAGTACCTGTATCAAGTCAGGAGGTTGAGAGGTCATCAATTCAGTAAGAGTGGAGTAGTTTTACTCCAAAACATTTTATTGAAGTGCCTGTATCAAGTCAGGGGGGGTGAGAGGTCATCATTTCAGTAAGAGTGGAGGTTTAGGCCTATAAAACTAGTTTAACTCTATAACTTTTTATTGTAGTACCTGTATCAAGTCAGGAGGGTGAGAGGTCATCATTGGAGGTTTAGGCCTATAAAACTAGTTTTACTCTACAACTTTTTATTGTAGTACCTGTATCAAGTCAGGAGGGTGAGAGGTCATCATTTCAGTAAGAGTGGAGGCTTAGGCCTATAAAACTAGTTTTACTCTACAACTTTTTATTGTAGTACCTGTATCAAGTCAGGAGGGTGAGAGGTCATCATTTCAGTAAGAGTGGAGGTTTAGGCCTATAAAACTAGTTTTACACTACAACTTTTTATTGTAGTACCTGTATCAAGTCAGGAGGGTGAGAGGTCATCATTTCAGTAAGAGTGGAGTAGTTTTACTCCACAACTTTTTATTGAAGTGCCTGTATCAAGTCAGGGGGATGAGAGGTCATCATTTCAGTAAGAGTGGAGGTTTAGGCCTATAAAACTGGTTTTACTCTACAACTTTTATTGTAGTACCTGTATCAAGTCAGGAGGGTGAGAACTCATCATTTCAGTAAGAGTGGAGGCTTAGGCCTATAAAACTAGTTTTACTCTACCTTTTTTTTTATTGTAGTACCTGTATCAAGTCAGGAGGGTGAGAGGTCATCATTTCAGTAAGAGTGGAGGCTTAGGCCTATAAAACTAGTCTTACTCTACAATTGTTTATTGTAGTACATGTATCAAGTCAGGAGGGTGAGAGGTCATAATTTCAGTAAGAGTGAAGATTTCGACCCATGAAACTAGTGTTACTCTACAACTTTTTATTGTAGTACCTGTATCAAGTCAGGAGGGTTAGAGGTCATAATTTCAGTAAGAGTGGAGTAGTTTTACTCCACACCTTTTTATTGAAGTGCCTGTATCAAGTAAGGGGGGTGAGAGGTCATCAGTTCAGTAAGAGTGGAGGTTTAGGCCTATCAAACTAGTTTTACTCTACAACTATTATTGTAGTACCTGTATCAAGTCAGGAGGGTGAGAGGTCATAATTTCAGTAAGAGTGGAGTAGTTTTACTCCACATCTTTTTATTGAAGTGCCTGTATCAAGTAAGGAGGGTGAGAGGTCATCATTTCAGTAAGAGTGGAGGCTTAGGCCTATAAAACTAGTCTTACTCTACAACTTTTTATTGTAGTACCTGTATCAATTCAGGAGGGTGAGAGGTCATCATTTCAGTAAGAGTGAAGATTTCGACCCATGAAACTAGTCTTACTCTACAACTTTTTATTGTAGTACCTGTATCAAGTCAGGAGGGTTAGAGGTCATAATTTCAGTGAGAGTGGAGATTTTGACCCATGAGAATAGTTTTACTCTACAACTTTTTATTGTAGTACCTGTATCAAGTCAGGAGGGTTAGAGGTCATCATTTCAGTAAGAGTGGAAGTTTAGGCCTATAAAACTAGTTTTACTCTACAATTTGTTATTGTAGTACCTGTATCAAGTCAGGAGGGTGAGAGGTCATCATTGGAGGTTTAGGCCTATAAAACTAGTTTTACTCTACAACTTTTATTGTTGTACCTGTATCAAGTCAGGAGGGTGAGAGGTCATCATTTCAGTAAGAGTGGAGGTTTAGGCCTATAAAACTAGTTTTACTCTACAACTTTTTATTGTAATACCTGTATCAAGTCAGGAGGTTGAGAGGTCATCATTTCAGTAAGAGTGGAGCAGTTTTACTCCACAACTTTTATTGAAGTGCCTGTATCAAGTCAGGGGGGTGAGAGGTCATCATTTCAGTAAGAATGGAGGTTTAGGCCTATAAAACTAGTTTTACTCTACAACTTTTTATTGTAGTACCTGTATCAAGTCAGGAGGGTGAGAGGTCATCATTTCAGTAAGAGTGGAGGTTTAGGCCTATAAAACTAGTTTTACTCTACAACTTTTATTGTAGTACCTGTATCAAGTCAGGAGGGTGAGAGGTCATCATTTCGGTAAGAGTGGAGGCTTAGGCCTATAAAACTAGTTTTACTCTACAACTTTTATTGTAGTACCTGTATCAAGTCAGGAGGGTGAGAGGTCATCATTTCAGTAAGAGTGGAGGTTTAGGCCTATAAAACTAGTTTTACTCTACAACTTTTTATTGTAATACCTGTATCAAGTCAGGAGGTTGAGAGGTCATCATTTCAGTAAGAGTGGAGCAGTTTTACTCCACAACTTTTTATTGAAGTGCCTGTATCAAGTCAGGGGGGTGAGAGGTCATCATTTCAGTAAGAATGGAGGTTTAGGCCTATAAAACTAGTTTTACTCTACAACTTTTTATTGTAGTACCTGTATCAAGTCAGGAGGGTGAGAGGTCATCATTTCAGTAAGAGTGGAGGTTTAGGCCTATAAAACTTATTTTACACTACAACTTTTATAGTAGTGCCTGTATCAAGTCAGGAGGTTGAGAGGTCATCATTTCAGTAAGAGTGGAGTAGTTTTACTCCACAACATTTTATTGAAGTGCCTGTATCAAGTCAGGGGGGTGAGAGGTCATCATTTCAGTAAGAGTGGAGGTTTAGGCCTATAAAACTAGTTTAACTCTACAACTTTTATTGTAGTACCTGTATCAAGTCAGGAGGGTGAGAGGTCATCATTGGAGGTTTAGGCCTATAAAACTAGTTTTACTCTACAACTTTTATTGTAGTACCTGTATCAAGTCAGGAGGGTGAGAGGTCATCATTTCAGTAAGAGTGGAGGTTTAGGCCTATAAAACTAGTTTTACTCTACAACTTTTATTGTAGTACCTGTATCAAGTCAGGAGGGTGAGAGGTCATCATTTCAGTAAGAGTGGAGTAGTTTTACTCCACAACATTTTATTGAAGTGCCTGTATCAAGTCAGGGGGGTGAGAGGTCATCATTTCAGTAAGAGTGGAGGTTTAGACCTATAAAACTAGTTTTACTCTACAACTTTTATTGTAGTACCTGTATCAAGTCAGGAGGGTGAGAGGTCATCATTTCAGTAAGAGTGGAGGTTTAGGCCTATAAAACTAGTTTTACTCTACAACTTTTTATTGTAGTACCTGTATCAAGTCAGGAGGTTGAGAGGTCATCATTTCAGTAAGAGTGGAGTAGTTTTACTCCACAACTTTTTATTGAAGTGCCTGTATCAAGTCAGGGGGGTGAGAGGTCATCATTTCAGTAAGAGTGGAGGTTTAGGCCTATAAACTAGTTTTACTCTACAACTTTTTATTGTAGTACCTGTATCAAGTCAGGAGGTTGAGAGTTCATCAATTCAGTAAGAGTGGAGTAGTTTTACTCCACAACATTTTATTGAAGTGCCTGTATCAAGTAAGGGGGGTGAGAGGTCATCATTTCAGTAAGAGTGGAGGTTTAGGTCTATAAAACTAGTTTTATTCTACAACTTTTATTGTAGTACCTGTATCAAGTCAGGAGGTTGAGAGGTCATCATTTCAGTAAGAGTGGAGTAGTTTTACTCCACAACTTTTTATTGAAGTGCCTGTATCAAGTCAGGAGGTTGAGAGGTCATCATTTCAGTAAGAGTGGAGTAGTTTTACTCCACAACTTTTTATTGAAGTGCCTGTATCAAGTCAGGGGGGTGAGAGGTCATCATTTCAGTAAGAATGGAGGTTTAGGCCTATAAAACTAGTTTTACTCTACAACTTTTTATTGTAGTACCTGTATCAAGTCAGGAGGGTGAGAGGTCATCATTTCAGTAAGAGTGGAGGTTTAGGCCTATAAAACTTATTTTACACTACAACTTTTATAGTAGTGCCTGTATCAAGTCAGGAGGTTGAGAGGTCATCATTTCAGTAAGAGTGGAGTAGTTTTACTCCACAACATTTTATTGAAGTGCCTGTATCAAGTCAGGGGGGTGAGAGGTCATCATTTCAGTAAGAGTGGAGGTTTAGGCCTATAAAACTAGTTTAACTCTACAACTTTTATTGTAGTACCTGTATCAAGTCAGGAGGGTGAGAGGTCATCATTGGAGGTTTAGGCCTATAAAACTAGTTTTACTCTACAACTTTTATTGTAGTACCTGTATCAAGTCAGGAGGGTGAGAGGTCATCATTTCAGTAAGAGTGGAGGTTTAGGCCTATAAAACTAGTTTTACTCTACAACTTTTATTGTAGTACCTGTATCAAGTCAGGAGGGTGAGAGGTCATCATTTCAGTAAGAGTGGAGTAGTTTTACTCCACAACATTTTATTGAAGTGCCTGTATCAAGTCAGGGGGGTGAGAGGTCATCATTTCAGTAAGAGTGGAGGTTTAGACCTATAAAACTAGTTTTACTCTACAACTTTTATTGTAGTACCTGTATCAAGTCAGGAGGGTGAGAGGTCATCATTTCAGTAAGAGTGGAGGTTTAGGCCTATAAAACTAGTTTTACTCTACAACTTTTTATTGTAGTACCTGTATCAAGTCAGGAGGTTGAGAGGTCATCATTTCAGTAAGAGTGGAGTAGTTTTACTCCACAACTTTTTATTGAAGTGCCTGTATCAAGTCAGGGGGGTGAGAGGTCATCATTTCAGTAAGAGTGGAGGTTTAGGCCTATAAACTAGTTTTACTCTACAACTTTTTATTGTAGTACCTGTATCAAGTCAGGAGGTTGAGAGTTCATCAATTCAGTAAGAGTGGAGTAGTTTTACTCCACAACATTTTATTGAAGTGCCTGTATCAAGTAAGGGGGGTGAGAGGTCATCATTTCAGTAAGAGTGGAGGTTTAGGTCTATAAAACTAGTTTTACTCTACAACTTTTATTGTAGTACCTGTATCAAGTCAGGAGGTTGAGAGGTCATCATTTCAGTAAGAGTGGAGTAGTTTTACTCCACAACTTTTTATTGAAGTGCCTGTATCAAGTCAGGAGGTTGAGAGGTCATCATTTCAGTAAGAGTGGAGTAGTTTTACTCCACAACTTTTTATTGAAGTGCCTGTATCAAGTAAGGGGGGGTGAGAGGTCATCATTTCAGTAAGAGTGGAGGTTTAGGCCTATAAAACTAGTTTTACTCTACAACTTTTATTGTAGTACCTGTATCAAGTCAGGAGGTAGAGAGGTCATCAATTCAGTAAGAGTGGAGTAGTTTTACTCCAAAACATTTTATTGAAGTGCCTGTATCAAGTCAGGGGGGGTGAGAGGTCATCATTTCAGTAAGAGTGGAGGTTTAGGCCTATAAAACTAGTTTAACTCTATAACTTTTATTGTAGTACCTGTATCAAGTCAGGAGGGTGAGAGGTCATCATTGGAGGTTTAGGCCTATAAAACTAGTTTTACTCTACAACTTTTTATTGTAGTACCTGTATCAAGTCAGGAGGGTGAGAGGTCATCATTTCAGTAAGAGTGGAGGCTTAGGCCTATAAAACTAGTTTTACTCTACAACTTTTTATTGTAGTACCTGTATCAAGTCAGGAGGGTGAGAGGTCATCATTTCAGTAAGAGTGGAGGTTTAGGCCTATAAAACTAGTTTTACACTACAACTTTTTATTGTAGTACCTGTATCAAGTCAGGAGGGTGAGAGGTCATCATTTCAGTAAGAGTGGAGTAGTTTTACTCCACAACTTTTTATTGAAGTGCCTGTATCAAGTCAGGGGGGTGAGAGGTCATCATTTCAGTAAGAGTGGAGGTTTAGACCTATAAAACTAGTTTTACACTACAATTTGTTATTGTAGTACCTGTATCAAGTCAGGAGGGTGAGAGGTCATCATTGGAGGTTTAGGCCTATAAAACTAGTTTTACTCTACAACTTTTTATTGTAGTACCTGTATCAAGTCAGGAGGGTTAGAGGTCATCATTTCAGTAAGAGTGGAAGTTTAGGCCTATAAAACTAGTTTTACTCTACAATTTGTTATTGTAGTACCTGTATAAAGTCAGGAGGGTGAGAGGTCATCATTGGAGGCTTAGGCCTATAAAACTAGTTTTACTCTACAATTTTTTATTGTAGTACCTGTATCAAGTCAGGAGGGTGAGAGGTCATCATTTCAGTAAGAGTGGAGGCTTAGGCCTATAAAACTAGTTTTACTCTACAACTTTTATTGTAGTACCTGTATCAAGTCAGGAGGGTGAGAGGTCATCATTTCAGTAAGAGTGGAGGTTTAGGCATATAAAACTAGTTTTACTCTACAACTTTTTATTGTAGTACCTGTATCAAGTCAGGAGGGTGAGAGGTCATCATTTCAGTAAGAGTGGAGGTTTAGGCCTATAAAACTAGTTTTACTCTACAACTTTTTATTGTAATACCTGTATCAAGTCAGGAGGTTGAGAGGTCATCATTTCAGTAAGAGTGGAGTAGTTTTACTCCACAACTTTGTATTGTAGTACCTGTATCAAGTCAGGAGGTTGAGAGGTCATCATTTCAATAACAGTGGAGTAGTTTTACTCCACAACTTTTATTGAAGTGCCTGTATCAAGTCAGGGGGATGAGAGGTCATCATTTCAGTAAGAGTGGAGGCTTAGGCCTATAAAACTAGTCTTACTCTACAATTTTTTATTGTAGTACATGTATCAAGTCAGGAGGGTGAGAGGTCATAATTTCAGTAAGAGTGAAGATTTCGACCCATGAAACTAGTGTTACTCTACAACTTTTTATTGTAGTACCTGTATCAAGTCAGGAGGGTTAGAGGTCATAATTTCAGTAAGAGTGGAGTAGTTTTACTCCACACCTTTTTATTGAAGTGCCTGTATCAAGTAAGGGGGGTGAGAGGTCATCATTTCAGTAAGAGTGGAGGTTTAGGCCTATCAAACTAGTTTTACTCTACAACTTTTATTGTAGTACCTGTATCAAGTCAGGAGGGTGAGAGGTCATAATTTCAGTAAGAGTGGAGTAGTTTTACTCCACATCTTTTTATTGAAGTGCCTGTATCAAGTAAGGAGGGTGAGAGGTCATCATTTCAGTAAGAGTGGAGGCTTAGGCCTATAAAACTAGTCTTACTCTACAACTTTTTATTGTAGTACCTGTATCAATTCAGGAGGGTGAGAGGTCATCATTTCAGTAAGAGTGAAGATTTCGACCCATGAAACTAGTCTTACTCTACAACTTTTTATTGTAGTACCTGTATCAAGTCAGGAGGGTTAGAGGTCATAATTTCAGTGAGAGTGGAGATTTTGACCCATGAGAATAGTTTTACTCTACAACTTTTTATTGTAGTACCTGTATCAAGTCAGGAGGGTTAGAGGTCATCATTTCAGTAAGAGTGGAAGCTTAGGCCTATAAAACTAGTTTTACTCTACAATTTGTTATTGTAGTACCTGTATCAAGTCAGGAGGGTGAGAGGTCATCATTGGAGGTTTAGGCCTATAAAACTAGTTTTACTCTACAACTTTTATTGTAGTACCTGTATCAAGTCAGGAGGGTGAGATGTCATCATTTCAGTAAGAGTGGAGGTTTAGGCCTATAAAACTAGTTTTACTCTACAACTTTTATTGTAATACCTGTATCAAGTCAGGAGGTTGAGAGGTCATCATTTCAGTAAGAGTGGAGCAGTTTTACTCCACAACTTTTTATTGAAGTGCCTGTATCAAGTCAGGGGGGTGAGAGGTCATCATTTCAGTAAGAATGGAGGTTTAGGCCTATAAAACTAGTTTTACTCTACAACTTTTTATTGTAGTACCTGTATCAAGTCAGGAGGGTGAGAGGTCATCATTTCAGTAAGAGTGGAGGTTTAGGCCTATAAAACTTATTTTACACTACAACTTTTATTGTAGTGCCTGTATCAAGTCAGGAGGTTGAGAGGTCATCATTTCAGTAAGAGTGGAGTAGTTTTACTCCACAACATTTTATTGAAGTGCCTGTATCAAGTCAGGGGGGGTGAGAGGTCATCATTTCAGTAAGAGTGGAGGTTTAGGCCTATAAAACTAGTTTAACTCTACAACTTTTATTGTAGTACCTGTATCAAGTCAGGAGGGTGAGAGGTCATCATTGGAGGTTTAGGCCTATAAAACTAGTTTTACTCTACAACTTTTATTGTAGTACCTGTATCAAGTCAGGAGGGTGAGAGGTCATCATTTCAGTAAGAGTGGAGGTTTAGGCCTATAAAACTAGTTTTACTCTACAACTTTTATTGTAGTACCTGTATCAAGTCAGGAGGTAGAGAGGTCATCAATTCAGTAAGAGTGGAGTAGTTTTACTCCAAAACATTTTATTGAAGTGCCTGTATCAAGTCAGGGGGGGTGAGAGGTCATCATTTCAGTAAGAGTGGAGGTTTAGGCCTATAAAACTAGTTTAACTCTATAACTTTTATTGTAGTACCTGTATCAAGTCAGGAGGGTGAGAGGTCATCATTGGAGGTTTAGGCCTATAAAACTAGTTTTACTCTACAACTTTTTATTGTAGTACCTGTATCAAGTCAGGAGGGTGAGAGGTCATCATTTCAGTAAGAGTGGAGGCTTAGGCCTATAAAACTAGTTTTACTCTACAACTTTTTATTGTAGTACCTGTATCAAGTCAGGAGGGTGAGAGGTCATCATTTCAGTAAGAGTGGAGGTTTAGGCCTATAAAACTAGTTTTACACTACAACTTTTTATTGTAGTACCTGTATCAAGTCAGGAGGGTGAGAGGTCATCATTTCAGTAAGAGTGGAGTAGTTTTACTCCACAACTTTTTATTGAAGTGCCTGTATCAAGTCAGGGGGGTGAGAGGTCATCATTTCAGTAAGAGTGGAGGTTTAGACCTATAAAACTAGTTTTACACTACAATTTGTTATTGTAGTACCTGTATCAAGTCAGGAGGGTGAGAGGTCATCATTGGAGGTTTAGGCCTATAAAACTAGTTTTACTCTACAACTTTTTATTGTAGTACCTGTATCAAGTCAGGAGGGTTAGAGGTCATCATTTCAGTAAGAGTGGAAGTTTAGGCCTATAAAACTAGTTTTACTCTACAATTTGTTATTGTAGTACCTGTATAAAGTCAGGAGGGTGAGAGGTCATCATTGGAGGCTTAGGCCTATAAAACTAGTTTTACTCTACAATTTTTTATTGTAGTACCTGTATCAAGTCAGGAGGGTGAGAGGTCATCATTTCAGTAAGAGTGGAGGCTTAGGCCTATAAAACTAGTTTTACTCTACAACTTTTATTGTAGTACCTGTATCAAGTCAGGAGGGTGAGAGGTCATCATTTCAGTAAGAGTGGAGGTTTAGGCATATAAAACTAGTTTTACTCTACAACGTTTTATTGTAGTACCTGTATCAAGTCAGGAGGGTGAGAGGTCATCATTTCAGTAAGAGTGGAGGTTTAGGCCTATAAAACTAGTTTTACTCTACAACTTTTTATTGTAATACCTGTATCAAGTCAGGAGGTTGAGAGGTCATCATTTCAGTAAGAGTGGAGTAGTTTTACTCCACAACTTTGTATTGTAGTACCTGTATCAAGTCAGGAGGTTGAGAGGTCATCATTTCAATAACAGTGGAGTAGTTTTACTCCACAACTTTTATTGAAGTGCCTGTATCAAGTCAGGGGGATGAGAGGTCATCATTTCAGTAAGAGTGGAGGCTTAGGCCTATAAAACTAGTCTTACTCTACAATTTTTTATTGTAGTACATGTATCAAGTCAGGAGGGTGAGAGGTCATAATTTCAGTAAGAGTGAAGATTTCGACCCATGAAACTAGTGTTACTCTACAACTTTTTATTGTAGTACCTGTATCAAGTCAGGAGGGTTAGAGGTCATAATTTCAGTAAGAGTGGAGTAGTTTTACTCCACACCTTTTTATTGAAGTGCCTGTATCAAGTAAGGGGGGTGAGAGGTCATCATTTCAGTAAGAGTGGAGGTTTAGGCCTATCAAACTAGTTTTACTCTACAACTTTTATTGTAGTACCTGTATCAAGTCAGGAGGGTGAGAGGTCATAATTTCAGTAAGAGTGGAGTAGTTTTACTCCACATCTTTTTATTGAAGTGCCTGTATCAAGTAAGGAGGGTGAGAGGTCATCATTTCAGTAAGAGTGGAGGCTTAGGCCTATAAAACTAGTCTTACTCTACAACTTTTTATTGTAGTACCTGTATCAATTCAGGAGGGTGAGAGGTCATCATTTCAGTAAGAGTGAAGATTTCGACCCATGAAACTAGTCTTACTCTACAACTTTTTATTGTAGTACCTGTATCAAGTCAGGAGGGTTAGAGGTCATAATTTCAGTGAGAGTGGAGATTTTGACCCATGAGAATAGTTTTACTCTACAACTTTTTATTGTAGTACCTGTATCAAGTCAGGAGGGTTAGAGGTCATCATTTCAGTAAGAGTGGAAGCTTAGGCCTATAAAACTAGTTTTACTCTACAATTTGTTATTGTAGTACCTGTATCAAGTCAGGAGGGTGAGAGGTCATCATTGGAGGTTTAGGCCTATAAAACTAGTTTTACTCTACAACTTTTATTGTAGTACCTGTATCAAGTCAGGAGGGTGAGATGTCATCATTTCAGTAAGAGTGGAGGTTTAGGCCTATAAAACTAGTTTTACTCTACAACTTTTATTGTAATACCTGTATCAAGTCAGGAGGTTGAGAGGTCATCATTTCAGTAAGAGTGGAGCAGTTTTACTCCACAACTTTTTATTGAAGTGCCTGTATCAAGTCAGGGGGGTGAGAGGTCATCATTTCAGTAAGAATGGAGGTTTAGGCCTATAAAACTAGTTTTACTCTACAACTTTTTATTGTAGTACCTGTATCAAGTCAGGAGGGTGAGAGGTCATCATTTCAGTAAGAGTGGAGGTTTAGGCCTATAAAACTTATTTTACACTACAACTTTTATTGTAGTGCCTGTATCAAGTCAGGAGGTTGAGAGGTCATCATTTCAGTAAGAGTGGAGTAGTTTTACTCCACAACATTTTATTGAAGTGCCTGTATCAAGTCAGGGGGGGTGAGAGGTCATCATTTCAGTAAGAGTGGAGGTTTAGGCCTATAAAACTAGTTTAACTCTACAACTTTTATTGTAGTACCTGTATCAAGTCAGGAGGGTGAGAGGTCATCATTGGAGGTTTAGGCCTATAAAACTAGTTTTACTCTACAACTTTTATTGTAGTACCTGTATCAAGTCAGGAGGGTGAGAGGTCATCATTTCAGTAAGAGTGGAGGTTTAGGCCTATAAAACTAGTTTTACTCTACAACTTTTATTGTAGTACCTGTATCAAGTCAGGAGGGTGAGAGGTCATCATTTCAGTAAGAGTGGAGTAGTTTTACTCCACAACATTTTATTGAAGTGCCTGTATCAAGTCAGGGGGGTGAGAGGTCATCATTTCAGTAAGAGTGGAGGTTTAGACCTATAAAACTAGTTTTACTCTACAACTTTTATTGTAGTACCTGTATCAAGTCAGGAGGGTGAGAGGTCATCATTTCAGTAAGAGTGGAGGTTTAGGCCTATAAAACTAGTTTTACTCTACAACTTTTTATTGTAGTACCTGTATCAAGTCAGGAGGTTGAGAGGTCATCATTTCAGTAAGAGTGGAGTAGTTTTACTCCACAACTTTTTATTGAAGTGCCTGTATCAAGTCAGGGGGGTGAGAGGTCATCATTTCAGTAAGAGTGGAGGTTTAGGCCTATAAACTAGTTTTACTCTACAACTTTTTATTGTAGTACCTGTATCAAGTCAGGAGGTTGAGAGTTCATCAATTCAGTAAGAGTGGAGTAGTTTTACTCCACAACATTTTATTGAAGTGCCTGTATCAAGTAAGGGGGGTGAGAGGTCATCATTTCAGTAAGAGTGGAGGTTTAGGCCTATAAAACTAGTTTTACTCTACAACTTTTATTGTAGTACCTGTATCAAGTCAGGAGGTTGAGAGGTCATCATTTCAGTAAGAGTGGAGTAGTTTTACTCCACAACTTTTTATTGAAGTGCCTGTATCAAGTCAGGAGGTTGAGAGGTCATCATTTCAGTAAGAGTGGAGTAGTTTTACTCCACAACTTTTTATTGAAGTGCCTGTATCAAGTAAGGGGGGGTGAGAGGTCATCATTTCAGTAAGAGTGGAGGTTTAGGCCTATAAAACTAGTTTTACTCTACAACTTTTATTGTAGTACCTGTATCAAGTCAGGAGGTTGAGAGGTCATCAATTCAGTAAGAGTGGAGTAGTTTTACTCCAAAACATTTTATTGAAGTGCCTGTATCAAGTCAGGGGGGGTGAGAGATCATCATTTCAGTAAGAGTGGAGGTTTAGGCCTATAAAACTAGTTTAACTCTATAACTTTTTATTGTAGTACCTGTATCAAGTCAGGAGGGTGAGAGGTCATCATTGGAGGTTTAGGCCTATAAAACTAGTTTTACTCTACAACTTTTTATTGTAGTACCTGTATCAAGTCAGGAGGGTGAGAGGTCATCATTTCAGTAAGAGTGGAGGCTTAGGCCTATAAAACTAGTTTTATTCTACAACTTTTTATTGTAGTACCTGTATCAAGTCAGGAGGGTGAGAGGTCATCATTTCAGTAAGAGTGGAGGTTTAGGCCTATAAAACTAGTTTTACACTACAACTTTTTATTGTAGTACCTGTATCAAGTCAGGAGGGTGAGAGGTCATCATTTCAGTAAGAGTGGAGTAGTTTTACTCCACAACTTTTTATTGAAGTGCCTGTATCAAGTCAGGGGGGTGAGAGGTCATCATTTCAGTAAGAGTGGAGGTTTAGACCTATAAAACTAGTTTTACACTACAATTTGTTATTGTAGTACCTGTATCAAGTCAGGAGGGTGAGAGGTCATCATTGGAGGTTTAGGCCTATAAAACTAGTTTTACTCTACAACTTTTTATTGTAGTACCTGTATCAAGTCAGGAGGGTTAGAGGTCATCATTTCAGTAAGAGTGGAAGTTTAGGCCTATAAAACTAGTTTTACTCTACAATTTGTTATTGTAGTACCTGTATAAAGTCAGGAGGGTGAGAGGTCATCATTGGAGGCTTAGGCCTATAAAACTAGTTTTACTCTACAATTTTTTATTGTAGTACCTGTATCAAGTCAGGAGGGTGAGAGGTCATCATTTCAGTAAGAGTGGAGGCTTAGGCCTATAAAACTAGTTTTACTCTACAACTTTTATTGTAGTACCTGTATCAAGTCAGGAGGGTGAGAGGTCATCATTTCAGTAAGAGTGGAGGTTTAGGCCTATAAAACTAGTTTTACTCTACAACTTTTTATTGTAGTACCTGTATCAAGTCAGGAGGGTGAGAGGTCATCATTTCAGTAAGAGTGGAGGTTTAGGCCTATAAAACTAGTTTTACTCTACAACTTTTTATTGTAATACCTGTATCAAGTCAGGAGGTTGAGAGGTCATCATTTCAGTAAGAGTGGAGTAGTTTTACTCCACAACTTTTTATTGTAGTACCTGTATCAAGTCAGGAGGTTGAGAGGTCATCATTTCAATAACAGTGGAGTAGTTTTACTCCACAACTTTTATTGAAGTGCCTGTATCAAGTCAGGGGGATGAGAGGTCATCATTTCAGTAAGAGTGGAGGTTTAGGCCTATAAAACTGGTTTTACTCTACAACTTTTATTGTAGTACCTGTATCAAGTCAGGAGGGTGAGAACTCATCATTTCAGTAAGAGTGGAGGCTTAGGCCTATAAAACTAGTCTTACTCTACAATTTTTTATTGTAGTACATGTATCAAGTCAGGAGGGTGAGAGGTCATAATTTCAGTAAGAGTGAAGATTTCGACCCATGAAACTAGTGTTACTCTACAACTTTTTATTGTAGTACCTGTATCAAGTCAGGAGGGTTAGAGGTCATAATTTCAGTAAGAGTGGAGTAGTTTTACTCCACACCTTTTTATTGAAGTGCCTGTATCAAGTAAGGGGGGTGAGAGGTCATCATTTCAGTAAGAGTGGAGGCTTAGGCCTATAAAACTAGTCTTACTCTACAACTTTTTATTGTAGTACCTGTATCAATTCAGGAGGGTGAGAGGTCATCATTTCAGTAAGAGTGAAGATTTCGACCCATGAAACTAGTCTTACTCTACAACTTTTTATTGTAGTACCTGTATCAAGTCAGGAGGGTTAGAGGTCATAATTTCAGTGAGAGTGGAGATTTTGACCCATGAGAATAGTTTTACTCTACAACTTTTTATTGTAGTACCTGTATCAAGTCAGGAGGGTTAGAGGTCATCATTTCAGTAAGAGTGGAAGTTTAGGCCTATAAAACTAGTTTTACTCTACAATTTGTTATTGTAGTACCTGTATCAAGTCAGGAGGGTGAGAGGTCATCATTGGAAGTTTAGGCCTATAAAACTAGTTTTACTCTACAACTTTTATTGTAGTACCTGTATCAAGTCAGGAGGGTGAGAGGTCATCATTTCAGTAAGAGTGGAGGTTTAGGCCTATAAAACTAGTTTTACTCTACAACTTTTTATTGTAATACCTGTATCAAGTCAGGAGGTTGAGAGGTCATCATTTCAGTAAGAGTGGAGCAGTTTTACTCCACAACTTTTATTGAAGTGCCTGTATCAATTCAGGGGGGTGAGAGGTCATCATTTCAGTAAGAATGGAGGTTTAGGCCTATAAAACTAGTTTTACACTACAACTTTTTATTGTAGTACCTGTATCAAGTCAGGAGGGTGAGAGGTCATCATTTCAGTAAGAGTGGAGGTTTAGGCCTATAAAACTAGTTTTACTCTACAACTTTTATTGTAGTACCTGTATCAAGTCAGGAGGGTGAGAGGTCATCATTTCGGTAAGAGTGGAGGCTTAGGCCTATAAAACTAGTTTTACTCTACAACTTTTATTGTAGTACCTGTATCAAGTCAGGAGGGTGAGAGGTCATCATTTCAGTAAGAGTGGAGGTTTAGGCCTAATAAACTAGTTTTACTCTACAACTTTTTATTGTAATACCTGTATCAAGTCAGGAGGTTGAGAGGTCATCATTTCAGTAAGAGTGGAGCAGTTTTACTCCACAACTTTTTATTGAAGTGCCTGTATCAAGTCAGGGGGGTGAGAGGTCATCATTTCAGTAAGAATGGAGGTTTAGGCCTATAAAACTAGTTTTACTCTACAACTTTTTATTGTAGTACCTGTATCAAGTCAGGAGGGTGAGAGGTCATCATTTCAGTAAGAGTGGAGGTTTAGGCCTATAAAACTTATTTTACACTACAACTTTTATTGTAGTGCCTGTATCAAGTCAGGAGGTTGAGAGGTCATCATTTCAGTAAGAGTGGAGTAGTTTTACTCCACAACATTTTATTGAAGTGCCTGTATCAAGTCAGGGGGGGTGAGAGGTCATCATTTCAGTAAGAGTGGAGGTTTAGGCCTATAAAACTAGTTTAACTCTACAACTTTTATTGTAGTACCTGTATCAAGTCAGGAGGGTGAGAGGTCATCATTGGAGGTTTAGGCCTATAAAACTAGTTTTACTCTACAACTTTTATTGTAGTACCTGTATCAAGTCAGGAGGGTGAGAGGTCATCATTTCAGTAAGAGTGGAGGTTTAGGCCTATAAAACTAGTTTTACTCTACAACTTTTATTGTAGTACCTGTATCAAGTCAGGAGGGTGAGAGGTCATCATTTCAGTAAGAGTGGAGTAGTTTTACTCCACAACATTTTATTGAAGTGCCTGTATCAAGTCAGGGGGGTGAGAGGTCATCATTTCAGTAAGAGTGGAGGTTTAGACCTATAAAACTAGTTTTACTCTACAACTTTTATTGTAGTACCTGTATCAAGTCAGGAGGGTGAGAGGTCATCATTTCAGTAAGAGTGGAGGTTTAGGCCTATAAAACTAGTTTTACTCTACAACTTTTTATTGTAATACCTGTATCAAGTCAGGAGGTTGAGAGGTCATCATTTCAGTAAGAGTGGAGCAGTTTTACTCCACAACTTTTATTGAAGTGCCTGTATCAAGTCAGGGGGGTGAGAGGTCATCATTTCAGTAAGAATGGAGGTTTAGGCCTATAAAACTAGTTTTACTCTACAACTTTTTATTGTAGTACCTGTATCAAGTCAGGAGGGTGAGAGGTCATCATTTCAGTAAGAGTGGAGGTTTAGGCCTATAAAACTAGTTTTACTCTACAACTTTTATTGTAGTACCTGTATCAAGTCAGGAGGGTGAGAGGTCATCATTTCGGTAAGAGTGGAGGCTTAGGCCTATAAAACTAGTTTTACTCTACAACTTTTATTGTAGTACCTGTATCAAGTCAGGAGGGTGAGAGGTCATCATTTCAGTAAGAGTGGAGGTTTAGGCCTATAAAACTAGTTTTACTCTACAACTTTTTATTGTAATACCTGTATCAAGTCAGGAGGTTGAGAGGTCATCATTTCAGTAAGAGTGGAGCAGTTTTACTCCACAACTTTTTATTGAAGTGCCTGTATCAAGTCAGGGGGGTGAGAGGTCATCATTTCAGTAAGAATGGAGGTTTAGGCCTATAAAACTAGTTTTACTCTACAACTTTTTATTGTAGTACCTGTATCAAGTCAGGAGGGTGAGAGGTCATCATTTCAGTAAGAGTGGAGGTTTAGGCCTATAAAACTTATTTTACACTACAACTTTTATTGTAGTGCCTGTATCAAGTCAGGAGGTTGAGAGGTCATCATTTCAGTAAGAGTGGAGTAGTTTTACTCCACAACATTTTATTGAAGTGCCTGTATCAAGTCAGGGGGGGTGAGAGGTCATCATTTCAGTAAGAGTGGAGGTTTAGGCCTATAAAACTAGTTTAACACTACAACTTTTATTGTAGTACCTGTATCAAGTCAGGAGGGTGAGAGGTCATCATTTCAGTAAGAGTGGAGGTTTAGGCCTATAAAACTAGTTTTACTCTACAACTTTTATTGTAGTACCTGTATCAAGTCAGGAGGGTGAGAGGTCATCATTTCAGTAAGAGTGGAGTAGTTTTACTCCACAACATTTTATTGAAGTGCCTGTATCAAGTCAGGGGGGTGAGAGGTCATCATTTCAGTAAGAGTGGAGGTTTAGACCTATACAACTAGTTTTACTCTACAACTTTTATTGTAGTACCTGTATCAAGTCAGGAGGGTGAGAGGTCATCATTTCAGTAAGAGTGGAGGTTTAGGCCTATAAAACTAGTTTTACTCTACAACTTTTTATTGTAGTACCTGTATCAAGTCAGGAGGTTGAGAGGTCATCATTTCAGTAAGAGTGGAGTAGTTTTACTCCACAACTTTTTATTGAAGTGCCTGTATCAAGTCAGGGGGGTGAGAGGTCATCATTTCAGTAAGAGTGGAGGTTTAGGCCTATAAACTAGTTTTACTCTACAACTTTTTATTGTAGTACCTGTATCAAGTCAGGAGGTTGAGAGTTCATCAATTCAGTAAGAGTGGAGTAGTTTTACTCCACAACATTTTATTGAAGTGCCTGTATCAAGTAAGGGGGGTGAGAGGTCATCATTTCAGTAAGAGTGGAGGTTTAGGCCTATAAAACTAGTTTTACTCTACAACTTTTATTGTAGTACCTGTATCAAGTCAGGAGGTTGAGAGGTCATCATTTCAGTAAGAGTGGAGTAGTTTTACTCAACAACTTTTTATTGAAGTGCCTGTATCAAGTAAGGGGGGGTGAGAGGTCATCATTTCAGTAAGAGTGGAGGTTTAGGCCTATAAAACTAGTTTTACTCTACAACTTTTATTGTAGTACCTGTATCAAGTCAGGAGGTTGAGAGGTCATCAATTCAGTAAGAGTGGAGTAGTTTTACTCCAAAACATTTTATTGAAGTGCCTGTATCAAGTCAGGGGGGGTGAGAGGTCATCATTTCAGTAAGAGTGGAGGCTTAGGCCTATAAAACTAGTTTTACTCTACAACTTTTTATTGTAGTACCTGTATCAAGTCAGGAGGGTGAGAGGTCATCATTTCAGTAAGAGTGGAGGTTTAGGCCTATAAAACTAGTTTTACACTACAACTTTTTATTGTAGTACCTGTATCAAGTCAGGAGGGTGAGAGGTCATCATTTCAGTAAGAGTGGAGGTTTAGGCCTATAAAACTAGTTTTACTCTACAACTTTTTATTGTAATACCTGTATCAAGTCAGGAGGTTGAGAGGTCATCATTTCAGCAAGAGTGGAGTAGTTTTACTCCACAACTTTTTATTGAAGTGCCTGTATCAAGTCAGGGGGATGAGAGGTCATCATTTCAGTAAGAATGGAGGTTTAGGCCTATAAAACTAGTTTTACTCTACAACTTTTATTGTAGTACCTGTATCAAGTCAGGAGGGTGTGAGGTCATCATTTCAGTAAGAGTGGAGGTTTAGGCCTATAAAACTAATTTTACACTACAACTTTTATTGTAGTGCCTGTATCAAGTCAGGAGGTTGAGAGGTCATCATTTCAGTAAGAGTGGAGTAGTTTTACTCCACAACATTTTATTGAAGTGCCTGTATCAAGTCAGGGGGGGTGAGAGGTCATCATTTCAGTAAGAGTGGAGGCTTAGGCCTATAAAACTAGTTTAACTCTACAGCTTTTTATTGTAGTACCTGTATCAAGTCAGGAGGGTGAGAGGTCATCATTGGAGGTTTAGGCCTATAAAACTAGTTTTATTCTACAACTTTTTATTGTAGTACCTGTATCAAGTCAGGAGGGTGAGAGGTCATCATTTCAGTAAGAGTGGAGGTTTAGGCCTATAAAACTAGTTTTACTCTACAACTTTTTATTGTAGTACCTGTATCAAGTCAGGAGGGTGAGAGGTCATCATTTCAGTAAGAGTGGAGTAGTTTTACTCCACAACTTTTTATTGAAGTGCCTGTATCAAGTCAGGGGGGTGAGAGGTCATCATTTCAGTAAGAGTGGAGGTTTAGGCCTATAAAACTAGTTTTACTCTACAACTTTTTATTGTAGTACCTGTATCAAGTCAGGAGGTTGAGAGGTCATCACTTCAGTAAGAGTGGAGTAGTTTTACTCCACAACCTTTTATTGAAGTGCCTGTATCAAGTCAGGAGGGTGAGAGGTCATCATTTCAGTAAGAGTGGAGGTTTAGGCCTATAAACTAGTTTTACTCTACAACTTTTTATTGTAGTACCTGTATCAAGTCAGGAGGTTGAGAGTTCATCAATTCAGTAAGAGTGGAGTAGTTTTACTCCACAACATTTTATTGAAGTGCCTGTATCAAGTAAGGGGGGTGAGAGGTCATCATTTCAGTAAGAGTGGAGGTTTAGGCCTATAAAACTAGTTTTACTCTACAACTTTTATTGTAGTACCTGTATCAAGTCAGGAGGTTGAGAGGTCATCATTTCAGTAAGAGTGGAGTAGTTTTACTCCACAACTTTTTATTGAAGTGCCTGTATCAAGTCAGGAGGTTGAGAGGTCATCATTTCAGTAAGAGTGGAGTAGTTTTACTCCACAACTTTTTATTGAAGTGCCTGTATCAAGTAAGGGGGGGTGAGAGGTCATCATTTCAGTAAGAGTGGAGGTTTAGGCCTATAAAACTAGTTTTACTCTACAACTTTTATTGTAGTACCTGTATCAAGTCAGGAGGTTGAGAGGTCATCATTTCAGTAAGAGTGGAGTAGTTTTACCCCACAACTTTTTATTGTAGTATCTGTATCAAATCAGGAGGGTGAGAGGTCATCATTTCAGTAAGAGTGGAGTAGTTTTACTCCACAACATTTTATTGAAGTGCCTGTATCAAGTCAGGGGGGTGAGAGGTCATCATTTCAGTAAGAGTGGAGGTTTAGACCTATAAAACTAGTTTTACTCTACAACTTTTATTGTAGTACCTGTATCAAGTCAGGAGGGTGAGAGGTCATCATTTCAGTAAGAGTGGAGGTTTAGGCCTATAAAACTAGTTTTACTCTACAACTTTTTATTGTAATACCTGTATCAAGTCAGGAGGTTGAGAGGTCATCATTTCAGTAAGAGTGGAGCAGTTTTACTCCACAACTTTTATTGAAGTGCCTGTATCAAGTCAGGGGGTGAGAGGACATCATTTCAGTAAGAATGGAGGTTTAGGCCTATAAAACTAGTTTTACTCTACAACTTTTTATTGTAGTACCTGTATCAAGTCAGGAGGGTGAGAGGTCATCATTTCAGTAAGAGTGGAGGTTTAGGCCTATAAAACTAGTTTTACTCTACAACTTTTATTGTAGTACCTGTATCAAGTCAGGAGGGTGAGAGGTCATCATTTCGGTAAGAGTGGAGGCTTAGGCCTATAAAACTAGTTTTACTCTACAACTTTTATTGTAGTACCTGTATCAAGTCAGGAGGGTGAGAGGTCATCATTTCAGTAAGAGTGGAGGTTTAGGCCTATAAAACTAGTTTTACTCTACAACTTTTTATTGTAATACCTGTATCAAGTCAGGAGGTTGAGAGGTCATCATTTCAGTAAGAGTGGAGCAGTTTTACTCCACAACTTTTTATTGAAGTGCCTGTATCAAGTCAGGGGGGTGAGAGGTCATCATTTCAGTAAGAATGGAGGTTTAGGCCTATAAAACTAGTTTTACTCTACAACTTTTTATTGTAGTACCTGTATCAAGTCAGGAGGGTGAGAGGTCATCATTTCAGTAAGAGTGGAGGTTTAGGCCTATAAAACTTATTTTACACTACAACTTTTATTGTAGTGCCTGTATCAAGTCAGGAGGTTGAGAGGTCATCATTTCAGTAAGAGTGGAGTAGTTTTACTCCACAACATTTTATTGAAGTGCCTGTATCAAGTCAGGGGGGGTGAGAGGTCATCATTTCAGTAAGAGTGGAGGTTTAGGCCTATAAAACTAGTTTAACTCTACAACTTTTATTGTAGTACCTGTATCAAGTCAGGAGGGTGAGAGGTCATCATTGGAGGTTTAGGCCTATAAAACTAGTTTTACTCTACAACTTTTATTGTAGTACCTGTATCAAGTCAGGAGGGTGAGAGGTCATCATTTCAGTAAGAGTGGAGGTTTAGGCCTATAAAACTAGTTTTACTCTACAACTTTTATTGTAGTACCTGTATCAAGTCAGGAGGGTGAGAGGTCATCATTTCAGTAAGAGTGGAGTAGTTTTACTCCACAACATTTTATTGAAGTGCCTGTATCAAGTCAGGGGGGTGAGAGGTCATCATTTCAGTAAGAGTGGAGGTTTAGACCTATAAAACTAGTGTTACTCTACAACTTTTATTGTAGTACCTGTATCAAGTCAGGAGGGTGAGAGGTCATCATTTCAGTAAGAGTGGAGGTTTAGGCCTATAAAACTAGTTTTACTCTACAACTTTTTATTGTAGTACCTGTATCAAGTCAGGAGGTTGAGAGGTCATCATTTCAGTAAGAGTGGAGTAGTTTTACTCCACAACTTTTTATTGAAGTGCCTGTATCAAGTCAGGGGGGTGAGAGGTCATCATTTCAGTAAGAGTGGAGGTTTAGGCCTATAAACTAGTTTTACTCTACAACTTTTTATTGTAGTACCTGTATCAAGTCAGGAGGTTGAGAGTTCATCAATTCAGTAAGAGTGGAGTAGTTTTACTCCACAACATTTTATTGAAGTGCCTGTATCAAGTAAGAGGGGTGAGAGGTCATCATTTCAGTAAGAGTGGAGGTTTAGGCCTATAAAACTAGTTTTACTCTACAACTTTTATTGTAGTACCTGTATCAAGTCAGGAGGTTGAGAGGTCATCATTTCAGTAAGAGTGGAGTAGTTTTACTCCACAACTTTTTATTGAAGTGCCTGTATCAAGTCAGGAGGTTGAGAGGTCATCATTTCAGTAAGAGTGGAGTAGTTTTACTCCACAACTTTTTATTGAAGTGCCTGTATCAAGTAAGGGGGGATGAGAGGTCATCATTTCAGTAAGAGTGGAGGTTTAGGCCTATAAAACTAGTTTTACTCTACAACTTTTATTGTAGTACCTGTATCAAGTCAGGAGGTTGAGAGGTCATCAATTCAGTAAGAGTGGAGTAGTTTTACTCCAAAACATTTTATTGAAGTGCCTGTATCAAGTCAGGGGGGGTGAGAGGTCATCATTTCAGTAAGAGTGGAGGTTTAGGCCTATAAAACTAGTTTAACTCTATAACTTTTTATTGTAGTACCTGTATCAAGTCAGGAGGGTGAGAGGTCATCATTGGAGGTTTAGGCCTATAAAACTTGTTTTACTCTACAACTTTTTATTGTAGTACCTGTATCAAGTCAGGAGGGTGAGAGGTCATCATTTCAGTAAGAGTGGAGGCTTAGGCCTATAAAACTAGTTTTACTCTACAACTTTTTATTGTAGTACCTGTATCAAGTCAGGAGGGTGAGAGGTCATCATTTCAGTAAGAGTGGAGGTTTAGGCCTATAAAACTAGTTTTACACTACAACTTTTTATTGTAGTACCTGTATCAAGTCAGGAGGGTGAGAGGTCATCATTTCAGTAAGAGTGGAGTAGTTTTACTCCACAACTTTTTATTGAAGTGCCTGTATCAAGTCAGGGGGGTGAGAGGTCATCATTTCAGTAAGAGTGGAGGTTTAGACCTATAAAACTAGTTTTACACTACAATTTGTTATTGTAGTACCTGTATCAAGTCAGGAGGGTGAGAGGTCATCATTGGAGGTTTAGGCCTATAAAACTAGTTTTACTCTACAACTTTTTATTGTAGTACCTGTATCAAGTCAGGAGGGTTAGAGGTCATCATTTCAGTAAGAGTGGAAGTTTAGGCCTATAAAACTAGTTTTACTCTACAATTTGTTATTGTAGTACCTGTATAAAGTCAGGAGGGTGAGAGGTCATCATTGGAGGCTTAGGCCTATAAAACTAGTTTTACTCTACAATTTTTTATTGTAGTACCTGTATCAAGTCAGGAGGGTGAGAGGTCATCATTTCAGTAAGAGTGGAGGCTTAGGCCTATAAAACTAGTTTTTCTCTACAACTTTTATTGTAGTACCTGTATCAAGTCAGGAGGGTGAGAGGTCATCATTTCAGTAAGAGTGGAGGTTTAGGCCTATAAAACTAGTTTTACTCTACAACTTTTTATTGTAGTACCTGTATCAAGTCAGGAGGGTGAGAGGTCATCATTTCAGTAAGAGTGGAGGTTTAGGCCTATAAAACTAGTTTTACTCTACAACTTTTTATTGTAATACCTGTATCAAGTCAGGAGATTGAGAGGTCATCATTTCAGTAAGAGTGGAGTAGTTTTACTCCACAACTTTTTATTGAAGTGCCTGTATCAAGTCAGGGGGATGAGAGGTCATCATTTCAGTAAGAATGGAGGTTTAGGCCTATAAAACTAGTTTTACTCTACAACTTTTTATTGTAGTACCTGTATCAAGTCAGGAGGGTGTGAGGTCATCATTTCAGTAAGAGTGGAGGTTTAGGCCTATAAAACTAATTTTACACTACAACTTTTATTGTAGTGCCTGTATCAAGTCAGGAGGTTGAGAGGTCATCATTTCAGTAAGAGTGGAGTAGTTTTACTCCACAACATTTTATTGAAGTGCCTGTATCAAGTCAGGGGGGGTGAGAGGTCATCATTTCAGTAAGAGTGGAGGCTTAGGCCTATAAAACTAGTTTAACTCTACAGCTTTTTATTGTAGTACCTGTATCAAGTCAGGAGGGTGAGAGGTCATCATTGGAGGTTTAGGCCTATAAAACTAGTTTTATTCTACAACTTTTTATTGTAGTACCTGTATCAAGTCAGGAGGGTGAGAGGTCATCATTTCAGTAAGAGTGGAGGTTTAGGCCTATAAAACTAGTTTTACTCTACAACTTTTTATTGTAGTACCTGTATCAAGTCAGGAGGGTGAGAGGTCATCATTTCAGTAAGAGTGGAGGCTTAGGCCTATAAAACTAGTTTTACTCTACAACTTTTATTGTAGTACCTGTATCAAGTCAGGAGGGTGAGAGGTCATCATTTCAGTAAGAGTGGAGGTTTAGGCCTATAAAACTAGTTTTACTCTACAACTTATTATTGTAGTACCTGTATCAAGTCAGGAGGGTGAGAGGTCATCATTTCAGTAAGAGTGGAGTAGTTTTACTCCACAACTTTTTATTGAAGTGCCTGTATCAAGTCAGGGGGGTGAGAGGTCATCATTTCAGTAAGAGTGGAGGCTTAGGCCTATAAAACTAGTTTTACTCTACAACTTTTTATTGTAGTACCTGTATCAAGTCAGGAGGTTGAGAGGTCATCATTTCAGTAAGAGTGGAGTAGTTTTACTCCACAACTTTTTATTGAAGTGCCTGCATCAAGTCAGGAGGGTGAGAGGTCATCATTTCAGTAAGAGTGGAGGTTTAGGCCTATAAACTAGTTTTACTCTACAACTTTTTATTGTAGTACCTGTATCAAGTCAGGAGGTTGAGAGTTCATCAATTCAGTAAGAGTGGAGTAGTTTTACTCCACAACATTTTATTGAAGTGCCTGTATCAAGTAAGGGGGGTGAGAGGTCATCATTTCAGTAAGAGTGGAGGTTTAGGCCTATAAAACTAGTTTTACTCTACAACTTTTATTGTAGTACCTGTATCAAGTCAGGAGGTTGAGAGGTCATCATTTCAGTAAGAGTGGAGTAGTTTTACTCCACAACTTTTTATTGAAGTGCCTGTATCAAGTCAGGAGGTTGAGAGGTCATCATTTCAGTAAGAGTGGAGTAGTTTTACTCCACAACTTTTTATTGAAGTGCCTGTATCAAGTAAGGGGGGGTGAGAGGTCATCGTTTCAGTAAGAGTGGAGGTTTAGGCCTATAAAACTAGTTTTACTCTACAACTTTTATTGTAGTACCTGTATCAAGTCAGGAGGTTGAGAGGTCATCATTTCAGTAAGAGTGGAGTAGTTTTACCCCACAACTTTTTATTGTAGTATCTGTATCAAATCAGGAGGGTGAGAGGTCATCATTTCAGTAAGAGTGGAGGTTTATGCCTATAAAACTAGTTTTACTCTACAACTTTTTATTGTAGTACCTGTATCAAGTCAGGAGGGTGAGAGGTCATCATTTCAGTAAGAGTGGAGGCTTAGGCCTATAAAACTTGTTTTACTCTACAACTTTTATTGTAGTACCTGTATCGAGTCAGGAGGGTGAGAGGTCATAATTTCAGTAAGAGTGGAGTAGTTTTACTCCACATCTTTTTATTGAAGTGCCTGTATCAAGTAAGGAGGGTGAGAGGTCATCATTTCAGTAAGAGTGGAGGCTTAGGCCTATAAAACTAGTCTTACTCTACAACTTTTTATTGTAGTACCTGTATCAATTCAGGAGGGTGAGAGGTCATCATTTCAGTAAGAGTGAAGATTTCGACCCATGAAACTAGTCTTACTCTACAACTTTTTATTGTAGTACCTGTATCAAGTCAGGAGGGTTAGAGGTCATAATTTCAGTGAGAGTGTAGATTTTGACCCATGAGAATAGTTTTACTCTACAACTTTTTATTGTAGTACCTGTATCAAGTCAGGAGGGTTAGAGGTCATCATTTCAGTAAGAGTGGAAGTTTAGGCCTATAAAACTAGTTTTACTCTACAATTTGTTATTGTAGTACCTGTATCAAGTCAGGAGGGTGAGAGGTCATCATTGGAGGTTTAGGCCTATAAAACTAGTTTTACTCTACAACTTTTATTGTAGTACCTGTATCAAGTCAGGAGGGTGAGAGGTCATCATTTCAGTAAGAGTGGAGGTTTAGGCCTATAAAACTAGTTTTACTCTACAACTTTTTATTGTAATACCTGTATCAAGTCAGGAGGTTGAGAGGTCATCATTTCAGTAAGAGTGGAGCAGTTTTACTCCACAACTTTTATTGAAGTGCCTGTATCAAGTCAGGGGGGTGAGAGGTCATCATTTCAGTAAGAATGGAGGTTTAGGCCTATAAAACTAGTTTTACTCTACAACTTTTTATTGTAGTACCTGTATCAAGTCAGGAGGGTGAGAGGTCATCATTTCAGTAAGAGTGGAGGTTTAGGCCTATAAAACTAGTTTTACTCTACAACTTTTATTGTAGTACCTGTATCAAGTCAGGAGGGTGAGAGGTCATCATTTCGGTAAGAGTGGAGGCTTAGGCCTATAAAACTAGTTTTACTCTACAACTTTTATTGTAGTACCTGTATCAAGTCAGGAGGGTGAGAGGTCATCATTTCAGTAAGAGTGGAGGTTTAGGCCTATAAAACTAGTTTTACTCTACAACTTTTTATTGTAATACCTGTATCAAGTCAGGAGATTGAGAGGTCATCATTTCAGTAAGAGTGGAGTAGTTTTACTCCACAACTTTTTATTGAAGTGCCTGTATCAAGTCAGGGGGATGAGAGGTCATCATTTCAGTAAGAATGGAGGTTTAGGCCTATAAAACTAGTTTTACTCTACAACTTTTTATTGTAGTACCTGTATCAAGTCAGGAGGGTGTGAGGTCATCATTTCAGTAAGAGTGGAGGTTTAGGCCTATAAAACTAATTTTACACTACAACTTTTATTGTAGTGCCTGTATCAAGTCAGGAGGTTGAGAGGTCATCATTTCAGTAAGAGTGGAGTAGTTTTACTCCACAACATTTTATTGAAGTGCCTGTATCAAGTCAGGGGGGGTGAGAGGTCATCATTTCAGTAAGAGTGGAGGCTTAGGCCTATAAAACTAGTTTAACTCTACAGCTTTTTATTGTAGTACCTGTATCAAGTCAGGAGGGTGAGAGGTCATCATTGGAGGTTTAGGCCTATAAAACTAGTTTTATTCTACAACTTTTTATTGTAGTACCTGTATCAAGTCAGGAGGGTGAGAGGTCATCATTTCAGTAAGAGTGGAGGTTTAGGCCTATAAAACTAGTTTTACTCTACAACTTTTTATTGTAGTACCTGTATCAAGTCAGGAGGGTGAGAGGTCATCATTTCAGTAAGAGTGGAGGCTTAGGCCTATAAAACTAGTTTTACTCTACAACTTTTTATTGTAATACCTGTATCAAGTCAGGAGGGTGAGAGGTCATCATTTCAGTAAGAGTGGAGGTTTAGGCCTATAAAACTAGTTTTACTCTACAACTTTTTATTGTAATACCTGTATCAAGTCAGGAGATTGAGAGGTCATCATTTCAGTAAGAGTGGAGTAGTTTTACTCCACAACTTTTTATTGAAGTGCCTGTATCAAGTCAGGGGGATGAGAGGTCATCATTTCAGTAAGAATGGAGGTTTAGGCCTATAAAACTAGTTTTACTCTACAACTTTTTATTGTAGTACCTGTATCAAGTCAGGAGGGTGTGAGGTCATCATTTCAGTAAGAGTGGAGGTTTAGGCCTATAAAACTAATTTTACACTACAACTTTTATTGTAGTGCCTGTATCAAGTCAGGAGGTTGAGAGGTCATCATTTCAGTAAGAGTGGAGTAGTTTTACTCCACAACATTTTATTGAAGTGCCTGTATCAAGTCAGGGGGGGTGAGAGGTCATCATTTCAGTAAGAGTGGAGGCTTAGGCCTATAAAACTAGTTTAACTCTACAGCTTTTTATTGTAGTACCTGTATCAAGTCAGGAGGGTGAGAGGTCATCATTGGAGGTTTAGGCCTATAAAACTAGTTTTATTCTACAACTTTTTATTGTAGTACCTGTATCAAGTCAGGAGGGTGAGAGGTCATCATTTCAGTAAGAGTGGAGGTTTAGGCCTATAAAACTAGTTTTACTCTACAACTTTTTATTGTAGTACCTGTATCAAGTCAGGAGGGTGAGAGGTCATCATTTCAGTAAGAGTGGAGGCTTAGGCCTATAAAACTAGTTTTACTCTACAACTTTTATTGTAGTACCTGTATCAAGTCAGGAGGGTGAGAGGTCATCATTTCAGTAAGAGTGGAGGTTTAGGCCTATAAAACTAGTTTTACTCTACAACTTATTATTGTAGTACCTGTATCAAGTCAGGAGGGTGAGAGGTCATCATTTCAGTAAGAGTGGAGTAGTTTTACTCCACAACTTTTTATTGAAGTGCCTGTATCAAGTCAGGGGGGTGAGAGGTCATCATTTCAGTAAGAGTGGAGGCTTAGGCCTATAAAACTAGTTTTACTCTACAACTTTTTATTGTAGTACCTGTATCAAGTCAGGAGGTTGAGAGGTCATCATTTCAGTAAGAGTGGAGTAGTTTTACTCCACAACTTTTTATTGAAGTGCCTGCATCAAGTCAGGAGGGTGAGAGGTCATCATTTCAGTAAGAGTGGAGGTTTAGGCCTATAAACTAGTTTTACTCTACAACTTTTTATTGTAGTACCTGTATCAAGTCAGGAGGTTGAGAGTTCATCAATTCAGTAAGAGTGGAGTAGTTTTACTCCACAACATTTTATTGAAGTGCCTGTATCAAGTAAGGGGGGTGAGAGGTCATCATTTCAGTAAGAGTGGAGGTTTAGGCCTATAAAACTAGTTTTACTCTACAACTTTTATTGTAGTACCTGTATCAAGTCAGGAGGTTGAGAGGTCATCATTTCAGTAAGAGTGGAGTAGTTTTACTCCACAACTTTTTATTGAAGTGCCTGTATCAAGTCAGGAGGTTGAGAGGTCATCATTTCAGTAAGAGTGGAGTAGTTTTACTCCACAACTTTTTATTGAAGTGCCTGTATCAAGTAAGGGGGGGTGAGAGGTCATCGTTTCAGTAAGAGTGGAGGTTTAGGCCTATAAAACTAGTTTTACTCTACAACTTTTATTGTAGTACCTGTATCAAGTCAGGAGGTTGAGAGGTCATCATTTCAGTAAGAGTGGAGTAGTTTTACCCCACAACTTTTTATTGTAGTATCTGTATCAAATCAGGAGGGTGAGAGGTCATCATTTCAGTAAGAGTGGAGGTTTATGCCTATAAAACTAGTTTTACTCTACAACTTTTTATTGTAGTACCTGTATCAAGTCAGGAGGGTGAGAGGTCATCATTTCAGTAAGAGTGGAGGCTTAGGCCTATAAAACTTGTTTTACTCTACAACTTTTATTGTAGTACCTGTATCGAGTCAGGAGGGTGAGAGGTCATAATTTCAGTAAGAGTGGAGTAGTTTTACTCCACATCTTTTTATTGAAGTGCCTGTATCAAGTAAGGAGGGTGAGAGGTCATCATTTCAGTAAGAGTGGAGGCTTAGGCCTATAAAACTAGTCTTACTCTACAACTTTTTATTGTAGTACCTGTATCAATTCAGGAGGGTGAGAGGTCATCATTTCAGTAAGAGTGAAGATTTCGACCCATGAAACTAGTCTTACTCTACAACTTTTTATTGTAGTACCTGTATCAAGTCAGGAGGGTTAGAGGTCATAATTTCAGTGAGAGTGTAGATTTTGACCCATGAGAATAGTTTTACTCTACAACTTTTTATTGTAGTACCTGTATCAAGTCAGGAGGGTTAGAGGTCATCATTTCAGTAAGAGTGGAAGTTTAGGCCTATAAAACTAGTTTTACTCTACAATTTGTTATTGTAGTACCTGTATCAAGTCAGGAGGGTGAGAGGTCATCATTGGAGGTTTAGGCCTATAAAACTAGTTTTACTCTACAACTTTTATTGTAGTACCTGTATCAAGTCAGGAGGGTGAGAGGTCATCATTTCAGTAAGAGTGGAGGTTTAGGCCTATAAAACTAGTTTTACTCTACAACTTTTTATTGTAATACCTGTATCAAGTCAGGAGGTTGAGAGGTCATCATTTCAGTAAGAGTGGAGCAGTTTTACTCCACAACTTTTATTGAAGTGCCTGTATCAAGTCAGGGGGGTGAGAGGTCATCATTTCAGTAAGAATGGAGGTTTAGGCCTATAAAACTAGTTTTACTCTACAACTTTTTATTGTAGTACCTGTATCAAGTCAGGAGGGTGAGAGGTCATCATTTCAGTAAGAGTGGAGGTTTAGGCCTATAAAACTAGTTTTACTCTACAACTTTTATTGTAGTACCTGTATCAAGTCAGGAGGGTGAGAGGTCATCATTTCGGTAAGAGTGGAGGCTTAGGCCTATAAAACTAGTTTTACTCTACAACTTTTATTGTAGTACCTGTATCAAGTCAGGAGGGTGAGAGGTCATCATTTCAGTAAGAGTGGAGGTTTAGGCCTATAAAACTAGTTTTACTCTACAACTTTTTATTGTAATACCTGTATCAAGTCAGGAGGTTGAGAGGTCATCATTTCAGTAAGAGTGGAGCAGTTTTACTCCACAACTTTTTATTGAAGTGCCTGTATCAAGTCAGGGGGGTGAGAGGTCATCATTTCAGTAAGAATGGAGGTTTAGGCCTATAAAACTAGTTTTACTCTACAACTTTTTATTGTAGTACCTGTATCAAGTCAGGAGGGTGAGAGGTCATCATTTCAGTAAGAGTGGAGGTTTAGGCCTATAAAACTTATTTTACACTACAACTTTTATTGTAGTGCCTGTATCAAGTCAGGAGGTTGAGAGGTCATCATTTCAGTAAGAGTGGAGTAGTTTTACTCCACAACATTTTATTGAAGTGCCTGTATCAAGTCAGGGGGGGGTGAGAGGTCATCATTTCAGTAAGAGTGGAGGTTTAGGCCTATAAAACTAGTTTAACTCTACAACTTTTATTGTAGTACCTGTATCAAGTCAGGAGGGTGAGAGGTCATCATTGGAGGTTTAGGCCTATAAAACTAGTTTTACTCTACAACTTTTATTGTAGTACCTGTATCAAGTCAGGAGGGTGAGAGGTCATCATTTCAGTAAGAGTGGAGGTTTAGGCCTATAAAACTAGTTTTACTCTACAACTTTTATTGTAGTACCTGTATCAAGTCAGGAGGGTGAGAGGTCATCATTTCAGTAAGAGTGGAGTAGTTTTACTCCACAACATTTTATTGAAGCGCCTGTATCAAGTAAGGGGGGTGAGAGGTCATCATTTCAGTAAGAGTGGAGGTTTAGACCTATAAAACTAGTTTTACTCTACAACTTTTATTGTAGTACCTGTATCAAGTCAGGAGGGTGAGAGGTCATCATTTCAGTAAGAGTGGAGGTTTAGGCCTATAAAACTAGTTTTACTCTACAACTTTTTATTGTAGTACCTGTATCAAGTCAGGAGGTTGAGAGGTCATCATTTCAGTAAGAGTGGAGTAGTTTTACTCCACAACTTTTTATTGAAGTGCCTGTATCAAGTCAGGGGGGTGAGAGGTCATCATTTCAGTAAGAGTGGAGGTTTAGGCCTATAAACTAGTTTTACTCTACAACTTTTTATTGTAGTACCTGTATCAAGTCAGGAGGTTGAGAGTTCATCAATTCAGTAAGAGTGGAGTAGTTTTACTCCACAACATTTTATTGAAGTGCCTGTATCAAATAAGGGGGGTGAGAGGTCATCATTTCAGTAAGAGTGGAGGTTTAGGCCTATAAAACTAGTTTTACTCTACAACTTTTATTGTAGTACCTGTATCAAGTCAGGAGGTTGAGAGGTCATCATTTCAGTAAGAGTGGAGTAGTTTTACTCCACAACTTTTTATTGAAGTGCCTGTATCAAGTCAGGAGGTTGAGAGGTCATCATTTCAGTAAGAGTGGAGTAGTTTTACTCCACAACTTTTTATTGAAGTGCCTGTATCAAGTAAGGGGGGGTGAGAGGTCATCATTTCAGTAAGAGTGGAGGTTTAGGCCTATAAAACTAGTTTTACTCTACAACTTTTATTGTAGTACCTGTATCAAGTCAGGAGGTTGAGAGGTCATCAATTCAGTAAGAGTGGAGAAGTTTTACTCCAAAACATTTTATTGAAGTGCCTGTATCAAGTCAGGGGGGGTGAGAGGTCATCATTTCAGTAAGAGTGGAGGTTTAGGCCTATAAAACTAGTTTAACTCTATAACTTTTTATTGTAGTACCTGTATCAAGTCAGGAGGGTGAGAGGTCATCATTGGAGGTTTAGGCCTATAAAACTAGTTTTACTCTACAACTTTTTATTGTAGTACCTGTATCAAGTCAGGAGGGTGAGAGGTCATCATTTCAGTAAGAGTGGAGGCTTAGGCCTATACAACTAGTTTTACTCTACAACTTTTTATTGTAGTACCTGTATCAAGTCAGGAGGGTGAGAGGTCATCATTTCAGTAAGAGTGGAGGTTTAGGCCTATAAAACTAGTTTTACACTACAACTTTTTATTGTAGTACCTGTATCAAGTCAGGAGGGTGAGAGGTCATCATTTCAGTAAGAGTGGAGGTCTAGACCTATAAAACTAGTTTTACACTACAATTTGTTATTGTAGTACCTGTATCAAGTCAGGAGGGTGAGAGGTCATCATTGGAGGTTTAGGCCTATAAAACTAGTTTTACTCTACAACTTTTTATTGTAGTACCTGTATCAAGTCAGGAGGGTTAGAGGTCATCATTTCAGTAAGAGTGGAAGTTTAGGCCTATAAAACTAGTTTTACTCTACAATTTGTTATTGTAGTACCTGTATAAAGTCAGGAGGGTGAGAGGTCATCATTGGAGGCTTAGGCCTATAAAACTAGTTTTACTCTACAATTTTTTATTGTAGTACCTGTATCAAGTCAGGAGGGTGAGAGGTCATCATTTCAGTAAGAGTGGAGTAGTTTTACTCCACAACATTTTATTGAAGTGCCTGTATCAAGTAAGGGGGGTGAGAGGTCATCATTTCAGTAAGAGTGGAGGTTTAGACCTATAAAACTAGTTTTACTCTACAACTTTTATTGTAGTACCTGTATCAAGTCAGGAGGGTGAGAGGTCATCATTTCAGTAAGAGTGGAGGTTTAGGCCTATAAAACTAGTTTTACTCTACAACTTTTTATTGTAGTACCTGTATCAAGTCAGGAGGTTGAGAGGTCATCATTTCAGTAAGAGTGGAGTAGTTTTACTCCACAACTTTTTATTGAAGTGCCTGTATCAAGTCAGGGGGGTGAGAGGTCATCATTTCAGTAAGAGTGGAGGTTTAGGCCTATAAACTAGTTTTACTCTACAACTTTTTATTGTAGTACCTGTATCAAGTCAGGAGGTTGAGAGTTCATCAATTCAGTAAGAGTGGAGTAGTTTTACTCCACAACATTTTATTGAAGTGCCTGTATCAAATAAGGGGGGTGAGAGGTCATCATTTCAGTAAGAGTGGAGGTTTAGGCCTATAAAACTAGTTTTACTCTACAACTTTTATTGTAGTACCTGTATCAAGTCAGGAGGTTGAGAGGTCATCATTTCAGTAAGAGTGGAGTAGTTTTACTCCACAACTTTTTATTGAAGTGCCTGTATCAAGTCAGGAGGTTGAGAGGTCATCATTTCAGTAAGAGTGGAGTAGTTTTACTCCACAACTTTTTATTGAAGTGCCTGTATCAAGTAAGGGGGGGTGAGAGGTCATCATTTCAGTAAGAGTGGAGGTTTAGGCCTATAAAACTAGTTTTACTCTACAACTTTTATTGTAGTACCTGTATCAAGTCAGGAGGTTGAGAGGTCATCAATTCAGTAAGAGTGGAGTAGTTTTACTCCACAACATTTTATTGAAGTGCCTGTATCAAGTCAGGGGGGGTGAGAGGTCATCATTTCAGTAAGAGTGGAGGTTTAGGCCTATAAAACTAGTTTAACTCTATAATTTGTTATTGTAGTACCTGTATCAAGTCAGGAGGGTGAGAGGTCATCATTGGAGGTTTAGGCCTATAAAACTAGTTTTACTCTACAACTTTTTATTGTAGTACCTGTATCAAGTCAGGAGGGTGAGAGGTCATCATTTCAGTAAGAGTGGAGGCTTAGGCCTATACAACTAGTTTTACTCTACAACTTTTTATTGTAGTACCTGTATCAAGTCAGGAGGGTGAGAGGTCATCATTTCAGTAAGAGTGGAGGTTTAGGCCTATAAAACTAGTTTTACACTACAACTTTTTATTGTAGTACCTGTATCAAGTCAGGAGGGTGAGAGGTCATCATTTCAGTAAGAGTGGAGGTCTAGACCTATAAAACTAGTTTTACACTACAATTTGTTATTGTAGTACCTGTATCAAGTCAGGAGGGTGAGAGGTCATCATTGGAGGTTTAGGCCTATAAAACTAGTTTTACGCTACAACTTTTTATTGTAGTACCTGTATCAAGTCAGGAGGGTTAGAGGTCATCATTTCAGTAAGAGTGGAAGTTTAGGCCTATAAAACTAGTTTTACTCTACAATTTGTTATTGTAGTACCTGTATAAAGTCAGGAGGGTGAGAGGTCATCATTGGAGGCTTAGGCCTATAAAACTAGTTTTACTCTACAATTTTTTATTGTAGTACCTGTATCAAGTCAGGAGGGTGAGAGGTCATCATTTCAGTAAGAGTGGAGGCTTAGGCCTATAAAACTAGTTTTACTCTACAACTTTTATTGTAGTACCTGTATCAAGTCAGGAGGGTGAGAGGTCATCATTTCAGTAAGAGTGGAGGTTTAGGCCTATAAAACTAGTTTTACTCTACAACTTTTTATTGTAGTACCTGTATCAAGTCAGGAGGGTGAGAGGTCATCATTTCAGTAAGAGTGGAGGTTTAGGCCTATAAAACTAGTTTTACTCTACAACTTTTTATTGTAATACCTGTATCAAGTCAGGAGGTTGAGAGGTCATCATTTCAGTAAGAGTGGAGTAGTTTTACTCCACAACTTTTTATTGTAGTACCTGTATCAAGTCAGGAGGTTGAGAGGTCATCATTTCAATAACAGTGGAGTAGTTTTACTCCACAACTTTTATTGAAGTGCCTGTATCAAGTCAGGGGAATGAGAGGTCATCATTTCAGTAAGAGTGGAGGTTTAGGCCTATAAAACTGGTTTTACTCTACAACTTTTATTGTAGTACCTGTATCAAGTCAGGAGGTGAGAACTCATCATTTCAGTAAGAGTGGAGGCTTAGGCCTATAAAACTAGTTTTACTCTACCTTTTTTTTTATTGTAGTACCTGTGTCAAGTCAGGAGGGTGAGAGGTCATCATTTCAGTAAGAGTGGAGGCTTAGGCCTATACAACTAGTTTTACTCTACAACTTTTTATTGTAGTACCTGTATCAAGTCAGGAGGGTGAGAGGTCATCATTTCAGTAAGAGTGGAGGTTTAGGCCTATAAAACTAGTTTTACACTACAACTTTTTATTGTAGTACCTGTATCAAGTCAGGAGGGTGAGAGGTCATCATTTCAGTAAGAGTGGAGTAGTTTTACTCCACAACTTTTTATTGAAGTGCCTGTATCAAGTCAGGGGGGTGAGAGGTCATCATTTCAGTAAGAGTGGAGGTCTAGACCTATAAAACTAGTTTTACACTACAATTTGTTATTGTAGTACCTGTATCAAGTCAGGAGGGTGAGAGGTCATCATTGGAGGTTTAGGCCTATAAAACTAGTTTTACTCTACAACTTTTTATTGTAGTACCTGTATCAAGTCAGGAGGGTTAGAGGTCATAATTTCAGTAAGAGTGGAAGTTTAGGCCTATAAAACTAGTTTTACTCTACAATTTGTTATTGTAGTACCTGTATAAAGTCAGGAGGGTGAGAGGTCATCATTGGAGGCTTAGGCCTATAAAACTAGTTTTACTCTACAATTTTTTATTGTAGTACCTGTATCAAGTCAGGAGGGTGAGAGGTCATCATTTCAGTAAGAGTGGAGGCTTAGGCCTATAAAACTAGTTTTACTCTACAACTTTTATTGTAGTACCTGTATCAAGTCAGGAGGGTGAGAGGTCATCATTTCAGTAAGAGTGGAGGTTTAGGCCTATAAAACTAGTTTTACTCTACAACTTTTTATTGTAGTACCTGTATCAAGTCAGGAGGGTGAGAGGTCATCATTTCAGTAAGAGTGGAGGTTTAGGCCTATAAAACTAGTTTTACTCTACAACTTTTTATTGTAATACCTGTATCAAGTCAGGAGGTTGAGAGGTCATCATTTCAGTAAGAGTGGAGTAGTTTTACTCCACAACTTTTTATTGTAGTACCTGTATCAAGTCAGGAGGTTGAGAGGTCATCATTTCAATAACAGTGGAGTAGTTTTATTCCACAACTTTTATTGAAGTGCCTGTATCAAGTCAGGGGGATGAGAGGTCATCATTTCAGTAAGAGTGGAGGTTTAGGCCTATAAAACTGGTTTTACTCTACAACTTTTATTGTAGTACCTGTATCAAGTCAGGAGGGTGAGAACTCATCATTTCAGTAAGAGTGGAGGCTTAGGCCTATAAAACTAGTTTTACTCTACCTTTTTTTTTATTGTAGTACCTGTGTCAAGTCAGGAGGGTGAGAGGTCATCATTTCAGTAAGAGTGGAGGCTTAGGCCTATAAAACTAGTCTTACTCTACAATTTTTTATTGTAGTACCTGTATCAAGTCAGGAGGGTTAGAGGTCATAATTTCAGTAAGAGTGGAGTAGTTTTACTCCACACCTTTTTATTGAAGTGCCTGTATCAAGTAAGGGGGGTGAGAGGTCATCATTTCAGTAAGAGTGGAGGTTTAGGCCTATCAAACTAGTTTTACTCTACAACTTTTATTGTAGTACCTGTATCAAGTCAGGAGGGTGAGAGGTCATCATTTCAGTAAGAGTGGAGGTTTAGGCCTATAAAACTAGTTTTACTCTACAACTTTTTATTGTAGTACCTGTATCAAGTCAGGAGGGTGTGAGGTCATCATTTCAGTAAGAGTGGAGGTTTAGGCCTATAAAACTAATTTTACACTACAACTTTTATTGTAGTGCCTGTATCAAGTCAGGAGGTTGAGAGGTCATCATTTCAGTAAGAGTGGAGTAGTTTTACTCCACAACATTTTATTGAAGTGCCTGTATCAAGTCAGGGGGGGTGAGAGGTCATCATTTCAGTAAGAGTGGAGGCTTAGGCCTATAAAACTAGTTTAACTCTACAGCTTTTTATTGTAGTACCTGTATCAAGTCAGGAGGGTGAGAGGTCATCATTTCAGTAAGAGTGGAGGTTTAGGCCTATAAAACTAGTTTTACTCTACAACTTTTTATTGTAGTACCTGTATCAAGTCAGGAGGGTGAGAGGTCATCATTTCAGTAAGAGTGGAGGCTTAGGCCTATAAAACTAGTTTTACTCTACAACTTTTATTGTAGTACCTGTATCAAGTCAGGAGGGTGAGAGGTCATCATTTCAGTAAGAGTGGAGGTTTAGGCCTATAAAACTAGTTTTACTCTACAACTTATTATTGTAGTACCTGTATCAAGTCAGGAGGGTGAGAGGTCATCATTTCAGTAAGAGTGGAGTAGTTTTACTCCACAACTTTTTATTGAAGTGCCTGTATCAAGTCAGGGGGGTGAGAGGTCATCATTTCAGTAAGAGTGGAGGTTTAGGCCTATAAAACTAGTTTTACTCTACAACTTTTTATTGTAGTACCTGTATCAAGTCAGGAGGTTGAGAGGTCATCATTTCAGTAAGAGTGGAGTAGTTTTACTCCACAACTTTTTATTGAAGTGCCTGTATCAAGTCAGGAGGGTGAGAGGTCATCATTTCAGTAAGAGTGGAGGTTTAGGCCTATAAACTAGTTTTACTCTACAACTTTTTATTGTAGTACCTGTATCAAGTCAGGAGGTTGAGAGTTCATCAATTCAGTAAGAGTGGAGTAGTTTTACTCCACAACATTTTATTGAAGCGCCTGTATCAAGTAAGGGGGGTGAGAGGTCATCATTTCAGTAAGAGTGGAGGTTTAGGCCTATAAAACTAGTTTTACTCTACAACTTTTATTGTAGTACCTGTATCAAGTCAGGAGGTTGAGAGGTCATCATTTCAGTAAGAGTGGAGTAGTTTTACTCCACAACTTTTTATTGAAGTGCCTGTATCAAGTCAGGAGGTTGAGAGGTCATCATTTCAGTAAGAGTGGAGTAGTTTTACTCCACAACTTTTTATTGAAGTGCCTGTATCAAGTAAGGGGGGTGAGAGGTCATCATTTCAGTAAGAGTGGAGGTTTAGGCCTATAAAACTAGTTTTACTCTACAACTTTTATTGTAGTACCTGTATCAAGTCAGGAGGTTGAGAGGTCATCATTTCAGTAAGAGTGGAGTAGTTTTACTCCACAACTTTTTATTGAAGTGCCTGTATCAAGTCAGGAGGGTGAGAGGTCATCATTTCAGTAAGAGTGGAGGTTTAGGCCTATAAACTAGTTTTACTCTACAACTTTTTATTGTAGTACCTGTATCAAGTCAGGAGGTTGAGAGTTCATCAATTCAGTAAGAGTGGAGTAGTTTTACTCCACAACATTTTATTGAAGTGCCTGTATCAAGTAAGGGGGGTGAGAGGTCATCATTTCAGTAAGAGTGGAGGTTTAGGCCTATAAAACTAGTTTTACTCTACAACTTTTTATTGTAGTACCTGTATCAAGTCAGGAGGGTGAGAGGTCATTTTTCAGTAAGAGTGGAGTAGTTTTACTCCACAACTTTTTATTGAAGTGCCTGTATCAAGTCAGGAGGTTGAGAGGTCATCATTTCAGTAAGAGTGGAGTAGTTTTACTCCACAACTTTTTATTGAAGTGCCTGTATCAAGTAAGGGGGGGTGAGAGGTCATCATTTCAGTAAGAGTGGAGGTTTAGGCCTATAAAACTAGTTTTACTCTACAACTTTTATTGTAGTACCTGTATCAAGTCAGGAGGTTGAGAGGTCATCATTTCAGTAAGAGTGGAGTAGTTTTACCCCACAACTTTTTAATGTAGTATCTGTATCAAATCAGGAGGGTGAGAGGTCATCATTTCAGTAAGAGTGGAGGTTTATGCCTATAAAACTAGTTTTACTCTACAACTTTTTATTGTAGTACCTGTATCAAGTCAGGAGGGTGAGAGGTCATCATTTCAGTAAGAGTGAAGGCTTAGGCCTATAAAACTTGTTTTACTCTACAACTTTTATTGTAGTACCTGTATCAAGTCAGGAGGGTGAGAGGTCATCATTTCAGTAAGAGTGGAGGTTTAGGCCTATAAACTAGTTTTACTCTACAACTTTTTATTGTAGTACCTGTATCAAGTCAGGAGGTTGAGAGTTCATCAATTCAGTAAGAGTGGAGTAGTTTTACTCCACAACATTTTATTGAAGTGCCTGTATCAAGTAAGGGGGGTGAGAGGTCATCATTTCAGTAAGAGTGGAGGTTTAGGCCTATAAAACTAGTTTTACTCTACAACTTTTATTGTAGTACCTGTATCAAGTCAGGAGGTTGAGAGGTCATCATTTCAGTAAGAGTGGAGTAGTTTTACTCCACAACTTTTTATTGAAGTGCCTGTATCAAGTCAGGAGGTTGAGAGGTCATTATTTCAGTAAGAGTGGAGTAGTTTTACTCCACAACTTTTTATTGAAGTGCCTGTATCAAGTAAGGGGGGGGTGAGAGGTCATCATTTCAGTAAGAGTGGAGGTTTAGGCCTATAAAACTAGTTTTACTCTACAACTTTTATTGTAGTACCTGTATCAAGTCAGGAGGTTGAGAGGTCATCATTTCAGTAAGAGTGGAGTAGTTTTACCCCACAACTTTTTATTGTAGTATCTGTATCAAATCAGGAGGGTGAGAGGTCATCATTTCAGTAAGAGTGGAGGTTTATGCCTATAAAACTAGTTTTACTCTACAACTTTTTATTGTAGTACCTGTATCAAGTCAGGAGGGTGAGAAGTCATCATTTCAGTAAGAGTGGAGGCTTAGGCCTATAAAACTTGTTTTACTCTACAACTTTTATTGTAGTACCTGTATCAAGTCAGGAGGGTGAGAGGTCATCATTTCAGTAAGAGTGGAGGTTTAGGCCTATAAAACTAGTTTTACTCTACAACTTTTTATTGTAGTACCTGTATCAAGTCAGGAGGGTGAGAGGTCATTTTTCAGTAAGAGTGGAGTAGTTTTACTCCACAACTTTTTATTGAAGTGCCTGTATCAAGTCAGGGGGGTGAGAGGTCATCATTTCAGTAAGAGTGGAGGTTTAGACCTATAAAACTAGTTTTACTCTACAACTTTTATTGTAGTACCTGTATCAAGTCAGGAGGGTGAGAGGTCATCATTTCAGTAAGAGTGGAGGTTTAGGCCTATAAAACTAGTTTTACTCTACAACTTTTTATTGTAGTACCTGTATCAAGTCAGGAGGTTGAGAGGTCATCATTTCAGTAAGAGTGGAGTAGTTTTACTCCACAACTTTTTATTGAAGTGCCTGTATCAAGTCAGGGGGGTGAGAGGTCATCATTTCAGTAAGAGTGGAGGTTTAGGCCTATAAACTAGTTTTACTCTACAACTTTTTATTGTAGTACCTGTATCAAGTCAGGAGGTTGAGAGTTCATCAATTCAGTAAGAGTGGAGTAGTTTTACTCCACAACATTTTATTGAAGTGTCTGTATCAAGTAAGGGGGGTGAGAGGTCATCATTTCAGTAAGAGTGGAGGTTTAGGCCTATAAAACTAGTTTTACTCTACAACTTTTATTGTAGTACCTGTATCAAGTCAGGAGGTTGAGAGGTCATCATTTCAGTAAGAGTGGAGTAGTTTTACTCCACAACTTTTTATTGAAGTGCCTGTATCAAGTCAAGAGGTTGAGAGGTCATCATTTCAGTAAGAGTGGAGTAGTTTTACTCCACAACCTTTAATTGAAGTGCCTGTATCAAGTCAGGGGGGTGAGAGGTCATCATTTCAGTAAGATGGAGGTTCAGGCCTATAAAACTAGTTTTACTCTACAACTTTTTATTGTAGTATCTGTATCAAATCAGGAGGGTGAGAGGTCATCATTTCAGTAAGAGTGGAGGTTTAGGCCTATAAAACTAGTTTTACTCCACAACATTTTTATTGAACTGCTTGTATCAAGTCAGGGGGGTGAGAGGTCATCATTTCAGTAAGAGTGGAGGTTTAGGCCTATAAAACTAGTTTTACTCTACAACTTTTATTGTAGTACCTGTATCAAGTCAGGAGGTTGAGAGGTCATCATTTCAGTAAGAGTGGAGGCTTAGACCTATAAAACTAGTTTTACTCTACAACTTTTATTGTAGTACCTGTATCAAGTCAGGAGGGTGAGAGGTCATCATTTCAGTAAGAGTGGAGGTTTAGGCCTATAAAACTAGTTTTACTCTACAATTTTTTATTGTAGTACCTGTATCAAGTCAGGAGGTTGAGAGGTCATCATTTCAGTAAGAGTGGAGGTTTAGGCCTATAAAACTAGTTTTACTCTACAACTTTTTATTGTAGTACCTGTATCAAGTCAGGAGGGTGAGAGGTCATCATTTCAGTAAGAGTGGAGGTTTAGGCCTATAAAACTAGTTTTACTCTACAACTTTTATTGTAGTACCTGTATCAAGTCAGGAGGGTGAGAGGTCATCATTTCAGTAAGAGTGGAAGTTTAGGCCTATAAAACTAGTTTTACTCTACAACTTTTATTGTAGTACCTGTATCAAGTCAGGAGGGTGAGAGGTCATCATTTCAGTAAGAGTGGAGTAGTTTTACTTCACAACTTTTTATTGAAGTGCCTGTATCAAGTCAGGGGGGTGAGAGGTCATCATTTCAGTAAGAGTGGAGGTTTAGACCTATAAAACTAGTTTTACTCCCCAACTTTTATTGTAGTACCTGTATCAAGTCAGGAGGGTGAGAGGTCATCATTTCAGTAAGAGTGGAGGTTTAGGCCTATAAAACTAGTTTTACTCTACAACTTTTATTGTAGTACCTGTATCAAGTCAGGAGGTTGAGAGGTCATCATTTCAGTAAGAGTGGAGTAGTTTTACTCCACAACTTTTTATTGAAGTGCCTGTATCAAGTCAGGGGGGTGAGAGGTCATCATTTCAGTAAGAGTGGAGGTTTAGGCCTATAAAACTAGTTTTACACTACAACTTTTATTGTAGTACCTGTATCAAGTCAGGAGGTTGAGAGTTCATCATTTCAGTAAGAGTGGAGTAGTTTTACTCCACAACTTTTTATTGAAATGCCTGTATCAAGTCAGCCAGGTGAGAGGTCATCATATCAGTAAGAGTGGAAGTTTAGGCCTATAAAACTAGTTTAACTCTACAACTTTTTATTGTAGTATCTGTATCAAGTCAGGAGGGTGAGAGGTCATCATTGGAGGTTTAGGCCTATACAGCTAGTTTTACTCTACAACTTTTTATTGTAGTACCTGTATCAAGTCAGGAGGGTGAGAGGTCATCATTTCAGTAAGAGTGGAGGTTTAGGCCTATAAAACTAGTTTTACTCTACAACTTTTATTGTAGTACCTGTATCAAGTCAGGAGGGTGAGAGGTCATCATTTCAGTAAGAGTGGAGGCTTAGGCCTATAAAAGTAGTTTTACTCTACAACTTTTATTGTAGTACCTGTATCAAGTCAGGAGGGTGAGAGGTCATCATTTCAGTAAGAGTGGAAGTTTAGGCCTATAAAACTAGTTTTACTCTACAACTTTTATTGTAGTACCTGTATCAAGTCAGGAGGGTGAGAGGTCATCATTTCAGTAAGAGTGGAGGTTTAGGCCTATAAAACTAGTTTTACTCTACAACTTTTATTGTAGTACCTGTATCAAATCAGGAGGTTGAGAGGTCATCATTTCAGTAAGAGTGGAGTAGTTTTACTCCACAATATTTTATTGAAGTGCCTGTATCAAGTCAGGGGGGGTGAGAGGTCATCATTTCAGTAAGAGTGGAGGTTTAGGCCTATAAAACTAGTTTAACTCTACAACTTTTTATTGTAGTACCTGTATCAAGTCAGGAGGGTGAGAGATCATCATTGGAGGTTTAGGCCTATAAAACTAGTTTTACTCTACAACTTTTTATTGTAGTACCTGTATCAAGTCAGGAGGGTGAGAGGTCATCATTTCAGTAAGAGTGGAGGTTTAGGCCTATAAAACTAGTTTTACTCTACAACTTTTTATTGTAGTACCTGTATCAGTCAGGAGGGTGAGAGGTCATCATTTCAGTAAGAGTGGAGTAGTTTTACTCCACAACTTTTTATTGAAGTGCCTGTATCAAGTCAGGGGGTTGAGAGGTCATCATTTCAGTAAGAGTGGAGGTTTAGACCTATAAAACTAGTTTTACTCTACAACTTTTATTGTAGTACCTGTATCAAGTCAGGCGGGTGAGAGGTCATCATTTCAGTAAGAGTGGAGGTTTAGGCCTATAAAACTAGTTTTACACTACAACTTTTATTGTAGTACCTGTATCAAGTCAGGAGGTTGAGAGTTCATCATTTCAGTAAGAGTGGAGTAGTTTTACTCCACAACATTTTATTGAAGTGCCTGTATCAAGTCAGCCAGGTGAGAGGTCATCATTTCAGTAAGAGTGGAGGTTTAGGCCTATAAAACTAGTTTTACACTACAACTTTTATTGTAGTACCTGTATCAAGTCAGGAGGTTGAGAGTTCATCATTTCAGTAAGAGTGGAGTAGTTTTACTCCACAACTTTTTATTGAAATGCCTGTATCAAGTCAGCCAGGTGAGAGGTCATCATATCAGTAAGAGTGGAAGTTTAGGCCTATAAAACTAGTTTAACTCTACAACTTTTTATTGTAGTATCTGTATCAAGTCAGGAGGGTGAGAGGTCATCATTGGAGGTTTAGGCCTATACAGCTAGTTTTACTCTACAACTTTTTATTGTAGTACCTGTATCAAGTCAGGAGGGTGAGAGGTCATCATTTCAGTAAGAGTGGAGGTTTAGGCCTATAAAACTAGTTTTATTCTACAACTTTTATTGTAGTACCTGTATCAAGTCAGGAGGGTGAGAGGTCATCATTTCAGTAAGAGTGGAGGCTTAGGCCTATAAAAGTAGTTTTACTCTACAACTTTTATTGTAGTACCTGTATCAAGTCAGGAGGGTGAGAGGTCATCATTTCAGTAAGAGTGGAAGTTTAGGCCTATAAAACTAGTTTTACTCTACAACTTTTATTGTAGTACCTGTATCAAGTCAGGAGGGTGAGAGGTCATCATTTCAGTAAGAGTGGAGGTTTAGGCCTATAAAACTAGTTTTACTCTACAACTTTTATTGTAGTACCTGTATCAAGTCAGGAGGTTGAGAGGTCATCATTTCAGTAAGAGTGGAGTAGTTTTACTCCACAATATTTTATTGAAGTGCCTGTATCAAGTCAGGGGGGGTGAGAGGTCATCATTTCAGTAAGAGTGGAGGTTTAGGCCTATAAAACTAGTTTAACTCTACAACTTTTTATTGTAGTACCTGTATCAAGTCAGGAGGGTGAGAGATCATCATTGGAGGTTTAGGCCTATAAAACTAGTTTTACTCTACAACTTTTTATTGTAGTACCTGTATCAAGTCAGGAGGGTGAGAGGTCATCATTTCAGTAAGAGTGGAGGTTTAGGCCTATAAAACTAGTTTTACACTACAACTTTTATTGTAGTACCTGTATCAAGTCAGGAGGTTGAGAGTTCATCATTTCAGTAAGAGTGGAGTAGTTTTACTCCACAACTTTTTATTGAAGTGCCTGTATCAAGTCAGCCAGGTGAGAGGTCATCATTTCAGTAAGAGTGGAGGTTTAGGCCTATAAAACTAGTTTTACACTACAACTTTTATTGTAGTACCTGTATCAAGTCAGGAGGTTGAGAGTTCATCATTTCAGTAAGAGTGGAGTAGTTTTACTCCACAACTTTTTATTGAAATGCCTGTATCAAGTCAGCCAGGTGAGAGGTCATCATATCAGTAAGAGTGGAAGTTTAGGCCTATAAAACTAGTTTAACTCTACAACTTTTTATTGTAGTATCTGTATCAAGTCAGGAGGGTGAGAGGTCATCATTGGAGGTTTAGGCCTATACAGCTAGTTTTACTCTACAACTTTTTATTGTAGTACCTGTATCAAGTCAGGAGGGTGAGAGGTCATCATTTCAGTAAGAGTGGAGGTTTAGGCCTATAAAACTAGTTTTACTCTACAACTTTTATTGTAGTACCTGTATCAAGTCAGGAGGGTGAGAGGTCATCATTTCAGTAAGAGTGGAGGCTTAGGCCTATAAAACTAGTTTTATTCTACAACTTTTATTGTAGTACCTGTATCAAGTCAGGAGGGTGAGAGGTCATCATTTCAGTAAGAGTGGAGGCTTAGGCCTATAAAAGTAGTTTTACTCTACAACTTTTATTGTAGTACCTGTATCAAGTCAGGAGGGTGAGAGGTCATCATTTCAGTAAGAGTGGAAGTTTAGGCCTATAAAACTAGTTTTACTCTACAACTTTTATTGTAGTACCTGTATCAAGTCAGGAGGGTGAGAGGTCATCATTTCAGTAAGAGTGGAGGTTTAGGCCTATAAAACTAGTTTTACTCTACAACTTTTATTGTAGTACCTGTATCAAGTCAGGAGGTTGAGAGGTCATCATTTCAGTAAGAGTGGAGTAGTTTTACTCCACAATATTTTATTGAAGTGCCTGTATCAAGTCAGGGGGGGTGAGAGGTCATCATTTCAGTAAGAGTGGAGGTTTAGGCCTATAAAACTAGTTTAACTCTACAACTTTTTATTGTAGTACCTGTATCAAGTCAGGAGGGTGAGAGATCATCATTGGAGGTTTAGGCCTATAAAACTAGTTTTACTCTACAACTTTTTATTGTAGTACCTGTATCAAGTCAGGAGGGTGAGAGGTCATCATTTCAGTAAGAGTGGAGGTTTAGGCCTATAAAACTAGTTTTACACTACAACTTTTATTGTAGTACCTGTATCAAGTCAGGAGGTTGAGAGTTCATCATTTCAGTAAGAGTGGAGTAGTTTTACTCCACAACTTTTTATTGAAGTGCCTGTATCAAGTCAGCCAGGTGAGAGGTCATCATTTCAGTAAGAGTGGAGGTTTAGGCCTATAAAACTAGTTTTATACTACAACTTTTATTGTAGTACCTGTATCAAGTCAGGAGGTTGAGAGTTCATCATTTCAGTAAGAGTGGAGTAGTTTTACTCCACAACTTTTTATTGAAATGCCTGTATCAAGTCAGCCAGGTGAGAGGTCATCATATCAGTAAGAGTGGAAGTTTAGGCCTATAAAACTAGTTTAACTCTACAACTTTTTATTGTAGTATCTGTATCAAGTCAGGAGGGTGAGAGGTCATCATTGGAGGTTTAGGCCTATACAGCTAGTTTTACTCTACAACTTTTTATTGTAGTACCTGTATCAAGTCAGGAGGGTGAGAGGTCATCATTTCAGTAAGAGTGGAGGTTTAGGCCTATAAAACTAGTTTTACTCTACAACTTTTATTGTAGTACCTGTATCAAGTCAGGAGGGTGAGAGGTCATCATTTCAGTAAGAGTGGAGGCTTAGGCCTATAAAAGTAGTTTTACTCTACAACTTTTATTGTAGTACCTGTATCAAGTCAGGAGGGTGAGAGGTCATCATTTCAGTAAGAGTGGAGGTTTAGGCCTATAAAACTAGTTTTACTCTACAACTTTTATTGTAGTACCTGTATCAAGTCAGGAGGGTGAGAGGTCATCATTTCAGTAAGAGTGGAGGTTTAGGCCTATAAAACTAGTTTTACTCTACAACTTTTATTGTAGTACCTGTATCAAGTCAGGAGGTTGAGAGGACATCATTTCAGTAAGAGTGGAGTAGTTTTACTCCACAATATTTTATTGAAGTGCCTGTATCAAGTCAGGGGGGGTGAGAGGTCATCATTTCAGTAAGAGTGGAGGTTTAGGCCTATAAAACTAGTTTAACTCTACAACTTTTTATTGTAGTACCTGTATCAAGTCAGGAGGGTGAGAGATCATCATTGGAGGTTTAGGCCTATAAAACTAGTTTTACTCTACAACTTTTATTGTAGTACCTGTATCAAGTCAGGAGGGTGAGAGATCATCATTGGAGGTTTAGGCCTATAAAACTAGTTTTACTCTACAACTTTTTATTGTAGTACCTGTATCAAGTCAGGAGGGTGAGAGGTCATCATTTCAGTAAGAGTGGAGTAGTTTTACTCCACAACTTTTTATTGAAGTGCCTGTATCAAGTCAGGGGGGTGAGAGGTCATCATTTCAGTAAGAGTGGAGGTTTAGACCTATAAAACTAGTTTTACTCTACAACTTTTATTGTAGTACCTGTATCAAGTCAGGCGGGTGAGAGGTCATCATTTCAGTAAGAGTGGAGGTTTAGGCCTATAAAACTAGTTTTACTCTACAACTTTTTATTGTAGTACCTGTATCAGTCAGGAGGGTAAGAGGTCATCATTTCAGTAAGAGTGGAGTAGTTTTACTCCACAACTTTTTATTGAAGTGCCTGTATCAAGTCAGGGGGGTGAGAGGTCATCATTTCAGTAAGAGTGGAGGTTTAGACCTATAAAACTAGTTTTACTCTACAACTTTTATTGTAGTACCTGTATCAAGTCAGGAGGGTGAGAGGTCATCATTTCAGTAAGAGTGGAGGTTTAGGCCTATAAAACTAGTTTTAATCTACAACTTTTTATTGTAGTACCTGTATCAAGTCAGGAGGTTGAGAGGTCATCATTTCAGTAAGAGTGGAGTAGTTTTACTCCACAACTTGTTATTGAAGTGCCTGTATCAAGTCAGGGGGGTGAGAGGTCATCATTTCAGTAAGAGTGGAGGTTTAGGCCTATAAAACTAGTTTTACTCTACAAATTTTTATTGTAGTACCTGTATCAAGTCAGGAGGTTGAGAGTTCATCAATTCAGTAAGAGTGGAGTAGTTTTACTCCACAACATTTTATTGAAGTGCCTGTATCAAGTAAGGGGGGTGAGAGGTCATCATTTCAGTAAGAGTGGAGGTTTAGGCCTATAAAACTAGTTTTACTCTACAACTTTTATTGTAGTACCTGTATCAAGTCAGGAGGTTGAGAGGTCATCATTTCAGTAAGAGTGGAGTAGTTTTACTCCACAACATTTTATTGAAGTGCCTGTATCAAGTCAGGAGGTTGAGAGGTCATCATTTCAGTAAGAGTGGAGTAGTTTTACTCAACAACTTTTTATTGAAGTGCCTGTATCAAGTAAGGGGGGGTGAGAGGTCATCATTTCAGTAAGAGTGGAGGTTTAGGCCTATAAAACTAGTTTTACTCTACAACTTTTTATTGTAGTACCTGTATCAAGTCAGGAGGTTGAGAGGTCATCATTTCAGTAAGAGTGGAGTAGTTTTACTCCACAACTTTTTATTGAAGTGCCTGTATCAAGTCAGGGGGGTGAGAGGTCATCATTTCAGTAAGATGGAGGTTCAGGCCTATAAAACTAGTTTTACTCTACAACTTTTTATTGTAGTATCTGTATCAAATCAGGAGGGTGAGAGGTCATCATTTCAGTAAGTGTGGCGGTTTAGGCATATAAAACTAGTTTTACTCCACAACTTTTATTGAACTACCTGTATCAAGTCAGGGGGGTGAGAGGTCATCATTTCAGTAAGAGTGGAGGTTTAGGCCTATAAAACTAGTTTTACTCTACAACTTTTATTTTAGTACCTGTATCAAGTCAGGAGGTTGAGAGGTCATCATTTCAGTAAGAGTGGAGGTTTAGACCTATAAAACTAGTTTTACTCTACAACTTTTATTGTAGTACCTGTATCAAGTCAGGAGGGTGAGAGGTCATCATTTCAGTAAGAGTGGAGGTTTAGGCCTATAAAACTAGTTTTACTCTACAATTTTTTATTGTAGTACCTGTATCAAGTCAGGAGGTTGAGAGGTCATCATTTCAGTAAGAGTGGAGTAGTTTTACTCCACAACTTTTTATTGAAGTGCCTGTATCAAGTCAGGGGGGTGAGAGGTCATCATTTCAGTAAGAGTGGAGGTTTGGGCCTATAAAACTAGTTTTACTCTACAACTTTTTATTGTAGTACCTGTATCAAGTCAGGAGGTTGAGAGTTCATCAATTCAGTAAGAGTGGAGTAGTTTTACTCCACAACTTTGTATTGAAGTGCCTGTATCAAGTAAGGGGGGTGAGAGGTCATCATTTCAGTAAGAGTGGAGGTTTAGGCCTATAAAACTAGTTTTACTCTACAACTTTTATTGTAGTACCTGTATCAAGTCAGGAGGTTGAGAGGTCATCATTTCAGTAAGAGTGGAGTAGTTTTACTCCACAACTTTTTATTGAAGTGCCTGTATCAAGTCAGGAGGTTGAGAGGTCATCATTTCAGTAAGAGTAGAGTAGTTTTACTCCACAACTTTTTATTGAAGTGCCTGTATCAAGTAAGGGGGGGTGAGAGGTCATCATTTCAGTAAGAGTGGAGGTTTAGGCCTATAAATCTAGTTTTACTCTACAACTTTTTATTGTAGTACCTGTATCAAGTCAGGAGGTTGAGAGGTCATCATTTCAGTAAGAGTGGAGTAGTTTTACTCCACAACTTTTTATTGAAGTGCCTGTATCAATTCAGGGGGGTGAGAGGTCATCATTGCAGTAAGAGTGGAGGTTTAGGCCTATAAAACTAGTTTTACTCTACAACTTTTATTGTAGTACCTGTATCAAGTCAGGAGGTTGAGAGGTCATCATTTCAGTACGAGTGGAGTAGTTTTACTCCACAACATTTTATTGAAGTGCCTGTATCAAGTCAGGAGGTTGAGAGGTCATCATTTCAGTAAGAGTGGAGTAGTTTTACTCAACAACTTTTTATTGAAGTGCCTGTATCAAGTAAGGGGGGGTGAGAGGTCATCATTTCAGTAAGAGTGGAGGTTTAGGCCTATAAAACTAGTTTTACTCTACAACTTTTTATTGTAGTACCTGTATCAAGTCAGGAGGTTGAGAGGTCATCATTTCAGTAAGAGTGGAGTAGTTTTACTCCACAACTTTTTATTGAAGTGCCTGTATCAAGTCAGGGGGGTGAGAGGTCATCATTTCAGTAAGATGGAGGTTCAGGCCTATAAAACTAGTTTTACTCTACAACTTTTTATTGTAGTATCTGTATCAAATCAGGAGGGTGAGAGGTCATCATTTCAGTAAGAGTGGCGGTTTAGGCATATAAAACTAGTTTTACTCCACAACTTTTATTGAACTACCTGTATCAAGTCAGGGGGGTGAGAGGTCATCATTTCAGTAAGAGTGGAGGTTTAGGCCTATAAAACTAGTTTTACTCTACAACTTTTATTTTAGTACCTGTATCAAGTCAGGAGGTTGAGAGGTCATCATTTCAGTAAGAGTGGAGGTTTAGACCTATAAAACTAGTTTTACTCTACAACTTTTATTGTAGTACCTGTATCAAGTCAGGAGGGTGAGAGGTCATCATTTCAGTAAGAGTGGAGGTTTAGGCCTATAAAACTAGTTTTACTCTACAATTTTTTATTGTAGTACCTGTATCAAGTCAGGAGGTTGAGAGGTCATCATTTCAGTAAGAGTGGAGTAGTTTTACTCCACAACTTTTTATTGAAGTGCCTGTATCAAGTCAGGGGGGTGAGAGGTCATCATTTCAGTAAGAGTGGAGGTTTGGGCCTATAAAACTAGTTTTACTCTACAACTTTTTATTGTAGTACCTGTATCAAGTCAGGAGGTTGAGAGTTCATCAATTCAGTAAGAGTGGAGTAGTTTTACTCCACAACTTTGTATTGAAGTGCCTGTATCAAGTAAGGGGGGTGAGAGGTCATCATTTCAGTAAGAGTGGAGGTTTAGGCCTATAAAACTAGTTTTACTCTACAACTTTTATTGTAGTACCTGTATCAAGTCAGGAGGTTGAGAGGTCATCATTTCAGTAAGAGTGGAGTAGTTTTACTCCACAACTTTTTATTGAAGTGCCTGTATCAAGTCAGGAGGTTGAGAGGTCATCATTTCAGTAAGAGTAGAGTAGTTTTACTCCACAACTTTTTATTGAAGTGCCTGTATCAACTAAGGGGGGGTGAGAGGTCATCATTTCAGTAAGAGTGGAGGTTTAGGCCTATAAATCTAGTTTTACTCTACAACTTTTTATTGTAGTACCTGTATCAAGTCAGGAGGTTGAGAGGTCATCATTTCAGTAAGAGTGGAGTAGTTTTACTCCACAACTTTTTATTGAAGTGCCTGTATCAATTCAGGGGGGTGAGAGGTCATCATTGCAGTAAGAGTGGAGGTTCAGGCCTTTAAAACTAGTTTTACTCTACAACTTTTTATTGTAGTATCTGTATCAAATCAGGAGGGTGAGAGGTCATCATTTCAGTAAGAGTGGAGGTTTAGGCCTATAAAACTAGTTTTACTCTACAACTTTTATTGTAGTACCTGTATCAAGTCACGAGGTTGAGAGTTCATCATTTCAGTAAGAGTGGAGTAGTTTTACTCCACAACTTTTTATTGAAATGCCGGTATCAAGTCAGCCAGGTGAGAGGTCATCATTTCAGTAAGAGTGGAGGTTTAGGCCTATAAAACTAGTTTAACTCTACAACTTTTTATTGTAGTACCTGTATCAAGTCAGGAGGGTGAGAGGTCATCATTGGAGGTTTAGGCCTATAAAATTAGTTTTACTCTACAACTTTTATTGTAGTACCTGTATCAAGTCAGGAGGGTGAGAGGTCATCATTTCAGTAAGAGTGGAGGTTTAGGCCTATAAAACTAGTTTTACTCTACAACTTTTATTGTAGTACCTGTTTCAAGTCAGGAGGGTGAGAGGTCATCATTTCAGTAAGAGTGGAGGCTTAGGCCTATAAAACTAGTTTTACTCTACAACTTTTATTGTAGTACCTGTATCAAGTTAGGAGGGTGAGAGGTCATCATTTCAGTAAGAGTGGAGGTTTAGGCCTATAAAACTAGTTTTACTCTACAACTTTTATTGTAGTACCTGTATCAAGTCAGGAGGGTGAGAGGTCATCATTTCAGTAAGAGTGGAGTAGTTTTACTCAACAACTTTTTATTGAAGTGCCTGTATCAAGTAAGGGGGGTGAGAGGTCATCATTTCAGTAAGAGTGGAGGTTTAGGCCTATAAAACTAGTTTTACTCTACAACTTTTTATTGTAGTACCTGTATCAAGTCAGGAGGTTGAGAGGTCATCATTTCAGTAAGAGTGGAGTAGTTTTACTCCACAACTTTTTATTGAAGTGCCTGTATCAAGTCAGGGGGGTGAGAGGTCATCATTTCAGTAAGATGGAGGTTCAGGCCTATAAAACTAGTTTTACTCTACAACTTTTTATTGTAGTATCTGTATCAAATCAGGAGGGTGAGAGGTCATCATTTCAGTAAGAGTGGCGGTTTAGGCATATAAAACTAGTTTTACTCCACAACTTTTATTGAACTACCTGTATCAAGTCAGGGGGGTGAGAGGTCATCATTTCAGTAAGAGTGGAGGTTTAGGCCTATAAAACTAGTTTTACTCTACAACTTTTATTTTAGTACCTGTATCAAGTCAGGAGGTTGAGAGGTCATCATTTCAGTAAGAGTGGAGGTTTAGACCTATAAAACTAGTTTTACTCTACAACTTTTATTGTAGTACCTGTATCAAGTCAGGAGGGTGAGAGGTCATCATTGCAGTAAGAGTGGAGGTTTAGGCCTATAAAACTAGTTTTACTCTACAATTTTTTATTGTAGTACCTGTATCAAGTCAGGAGGTTGAGAGGTCATCATTTCAGTAAGAGTGGAGTAGTTTTACTCAACAACTTTTTATTGAAATGCCTGTATCAAGTAAGGGGGGTGAGAGGTCATCATTTCAGTAAGAGTGGAGGTTTAGGCCTATAAAACTAGTTTTACTCTACAACTTTTTATTGTAGTACCTGTATCAAGTCAGGAGGTTGAGAGGTCATCATTTCAGTAAGAGTGGAGTAGTTTTACTCCACAACTTTTTATTGAAGTGCCTGTATCAAGTCAGGGGGGTGAGAGGTCATCATTTCAGTAAGATGGAGGTTCAGGCCTATAAAACTAGTTTTACTCTACAACTTTTTATTGTAGTATCTGTATCAAATCAGGAGGGTGAGAGGTCATCATTTCAGTAAGAGTGGCGGTTTAGGCATATAAAACTAGTTTTACTCCACAACTTTTATTGAACTACCTGTATCAAGTCAGGGGGGTGAGAGGTCATCATTTCAGTAAGAGTGGAGGTTTAGGCCTATAAAACTAGTTTTACTCTACAACTTTTATTTTAGTACCTGTATCAAGTCAGGAGGTTGAGAGGTCATCATTTCAGTAAGAGTGGAGGTTTAGACCTATAAAACTAGTTTTACTCTACAACTTTTATTGTAGTACCTGTATCAAGTCAGGAGGGTGAGAGGTCATCATTTCAGTAAGAGTGGATGTTTAGGCCTATAAAACTAGTTTTACTCTACAATTTTTTATTGTAGTACCTGTATCAAGTCAGGAGGTTGAGAGGTCATCATTTCAGTAAGAGTGGAGTAGTTTTACTCCACAACTTTTTATTGAAGTGCCTGTATCAAGTCAGGGGGGTGAGAGGTCATCATTTCAGTAAGATGGAGGTTCAGGCCTATAAAACTAGTTTTACTCTACAACTTTTTATTGTAGTATCTGTATCAAATCAGGAGGGTGAGAGGTCATCATTTCAGTAAGAGTAGAGTAGTTTTACTCCACAACTTTTTATTGAAGTGCCTGTATCAAGTAAGGGGGGGTGAGAGGTCATCATTTCAGTAAGAGTGGAGGCTTAGGCCTATAAATCTAGTTTTACTCTACAACTTTTTATTGTAGTACCTGTATCAAGTCAGGAGGTTGAGAGGTCATCATTTCAGTAAGAGTGGAGTAGTTTTACTCCACAACTTTTTATTGAAGTGCCTGTATCAATTCAGGGGGGTGAGAGGTCATCATTGCAGTAAGAGTGGAGGTTCAGGCCTTTAAAACTAGTTTTACTCTACAACTTTTTATTGTAGTATCTGTATCAAATCAGGAGGGTGAGAGGTCATCATTTCAGTAATAGTGGAGGTTTAGGCCTATAAAACTAGTTTTACTCTACAACTTTTATTGTAGTACCTGTATCAAGTCACGAGGTTGAGAGTTCATCATTTCAGTAAGAGTGGAGTAGTTTTACTCCACAACTTTTTATTGAAATGCCGGTATCAAGTCAGCCAGGTGAGAGGTCATCATTTCAGTAAGAGTGGAGGTTTAGGCCTATAAAACTAGTTTAACTCTACAACTTTTTATTGTAGTACCTGTATCAAGTCAGGAGGGTGAGAGGTCATCATTGGAGGTTTAGGCTTATAAAATTAGTTTTACTCTACAACTTTTATTGTAGTACCTGTATCAAGTCAGGAGGGTGAGAGGTCATCATTTCAGTAAGAGTGGAGGTTTAGGCCTATAAAACTAGTTTTACTCTACAACTTTTATTGTAGTACCTGTATCAAGTCAGGAGGGTGAGAGGTCATCATTTCAGTAAGAGTGGAGGCTTAGGCCTATAAAACTAGTTTTACTCTACAACTTTTATTGTAGTACCTGTATCAAGTTAGGAGGGTGAGAGGTCATCATTTCAGTAAGAGTGGAGGTTTAGGCCTATAAAACTAGTTTTACTCTACAACTTTTATTGTAGTACCTGCATCAAGTCAGGAGGGTGAGAGGTCATTATTTCAGTAAGAGTGGAGTAGTTTTACTCCACAACTTTTTATTGAAGTGCCTGTATCAAGTCAGGGGGGTGAGAGGTCATCATTTCAGTAAGAGTGGAGGTTTATGCCTATAAAACTAGTTTTACTCTACAACTTTTTATTGAAGTGCCTGTATCAAGTCAGGAGGTTGAGAGGTCATCATTTCAGTAAGAGTGGAGTAGTTTTACTCCACAACTTTTTATTGAAGTGCCTGTATCAAGTCAGGAGAGTGAGAGGTCATCATTTCAGTAAGAGTGGAGTAGTTTTACTCCACAACTTTTTATTGAAGTGCCTGTATCAAGTCAGGAGAGTGAGAGGTCATCATTTCAGTAAGAGTGGAGTAGTTTTACTCCACAACTTTTTATTGAAGTGCCTGTATCAAGTCAGGGGGGTGAGAGGTCATCATTTCAGTAAGAGTGGAGGTTTAGGCCTATAAAACTAGTTTTACTCTACAACCTTTTATTGAAGTGCCTGTATCAAGTCAGGAGAGTGAGAGGTCATCATTTCAGTAAGAGTGGAGTAGTTTTACTCCACAACTTTTTATTGAAGTGCCTGTATCAAGTCAGGAGAGTGAGAGGTCATCATTTCAGTAAGAGTGGAGGTTTAGGCCTATAAAACTAGTTTTACTCTACAACCTTTTATTGAAGTGCCTGTATCAAGTCAGGAGAGTGAGAGGTCATCATTTCAGTAAGAGTGGAGTAGTTTTACTCCACAACTTTTTATTGAAGTGCCTGTATCAAGTCAGGAGAGTGAGAGGTCATCATTTCAGTAAGAGTGGAGTAGTTTTACTCCACAACTTTTTATTGAAGTGCCTGTATCAAGTCAGGGGGGTGAGAGGTCATCATTTCAGTAAGAGTGGAGGTTTAGGCCTATAAAACTAGTTTTACTCTACAACCTTTTATTGAAGTGCCTGTATCAAGTCAGGAGAGTGAGAGGTCATCATTTCAGTAAGAGTGGAGTAGTTTTACTCCACAACTTTTTATTGAAGTGCCTGTATCAAGTCAGGAGAGTGAGAGGTCATCATTTCAGTAAGAGTGGAGGTTTAGGCCTATAAAACTAGTTTTACTCTACAACCTTTTATTGAAGTGCCTGTATCAAGTCAGGAGAGTGAGAGGTCATCATTTCAGTAAGAGTGGAGTAGTTTTACTCCACAACTTTTTATTGAAGTGCCTGTATCAAGTCAGGAGAGTGAGAAGTCATATATTTTTGTGCTACTGATTTTGCTTCTTTCTATGATTTTTCTATAGGATTTAAGAATTATTCCGTCAGTGTGATATTTTTTTTGTTTCCATTTTATTAATAGAACATCAAATACATGACATAATATTACAAATATATTTGATGTTGAAAAATGAAACTTTCACAATACATTTTTATCAATTTAACTTTTTTTACATCCAGCAAATGTTTTTCTCTGCCGAATTCATTAACCGTGCACTATAATACCCATGAAGGATGACTGCGGACCTTCCTTATGAGTATAAAAATAATTTTTAGATCCAGCTGCAGTAGTTCTAATCCAGGCATGTTTATCCTTATCCATTCTGCAGACTGCCGTCATTGATCCACAGTCATAATGACCACTGGCCTCGTTTTCTCCTGCCCTGGAAATCATTTTATTGTCCACCATCAGTTCTGTATATACGTAATTTTTCCCATTTGTGCAGACGGTCCAGGCCAATAAATAAATTCCTGTCTTTGGGGCTACGAATATTCCATCAATATTGTTATAATGGCCTCCAATGTTCATAACTACTCTTTCAAAAACCAATATGGACTTTTTCTCAAGAGTAAATGAATACGTTTCATCTCTAGTTGTAGCATAGAACATGACTGGTTCAGAATTAGACAAATCTGTAATATAAAACTTTCATTTATAAACATGAATGAATTGCTGAGGACAACCAGGAGCCTCGGAGTAATTCTCTCCTTTTTGTGCAGGGGGGGGGGGGGGGGGGGGGCAACAGGAAAGACTATATCCTAGAAATAAAATCATGATAGTATATAATGACTACCTATGAATGTGAATCTGCTCTTGCAGACCGTTAACAATTATGATGCAAATTAAAATTTTTAACCTTTTCTACATTTAATTTTAATTGATCGTGAAGATCACATATGCTAATAAATGGGTGTTCACTCCTACCTGCAACTATCACAGGGACCTGAGGGAAAGATACCCTCCCCCTCCTTTCGCTTTTCCCATATGGCTTCAATGCAAGTAAATTTATATTGATAAATGATCGAAGGAAGGAAACATGACCACATTTCGATTTGTATGTGTTTAATTCTTAAAATATAGATGGGATTTCCTAAGCGCACCCTCTAAAAAATCGACTCAACATCCATTAAATATTTATCTTTTCTTAAAACCAACTGTTTTGATAGAGAGGGGGGCATTTTGTTAGAAAAATATATCAGAGTACAGTACATATAAACTAAACATAATACCTGATAAAATGAAAAACAAAAATCAAAATACCACACTGTGGGAATAGTTCACAATCTAATAGAAAAATACCACCCTGTGGGAATAGTTCACAATCTAATAGAATAATACCACACTGTCGGAATAGTTCACAATCTAATAGAAAAATACCACACTGTGGGAATAGTTCACAATCTAATAGAAAAATACCACACTGTGGGAATAGTTCACAATCTAATAGAATAATACCACACTGTCGGAATAGTTCACAATCAAATAGAAAAATACCACACTGTGGGAATAGTTCACAATCTAATTGAAAAATACCACACTGTGGGAATAGTTCACAATCTAATAGAAAAATACCACACTGTCGGAATAGTTCACAATCTAATAGAAAAATACCACACTGTGGGAATAGTTCACAATCTAATAGAAAAATACCACACTATGGGAATAGTTCACAATCTAATAGAAAAATACCACACTGTGGGAATAGTTCACAATCTAATAGAAAAATACCACACTGTGGGAATAGTTCACAATCTAATAGAAACATACCACACTGTCGGAATAGTTCACAATCTAATAGAAAAATACCACACTGTCGGAATAGTTCACAATCTAATAGAAAAATACCACACTGTCGGAATAGTTCACAATCTAATAGAAAAATACCACACTGTCGGAATAGTTCACAATCTAATAGACAAATACCACACTGTCGGAATAGTTCACAATCTAATAGAAAAATACCACACTGTCGGAATAGTTCACAATCTAATAGAAAAATACCACACTGTCGGAATAGTTCACAATCTAATAGAAAAATACCACACTGTCGGAATAGTTCACAATCTAATAGAAAAATACCACACTGTCGGAATAGTTCACAATCTAATAGAAAATACCACATTGTCGGAATAGTTCACAATCTAATAGAAAAATCGGAGGGAGAGACAAAGGCGATACCTTTAAAACACAAAATACAAATAAATGACCGCTCACTTGAACCGTAGTATACAAAAATATGACTAATCACTTGAACCGTAGTATACAAATACATGACAGCTCACTTGGACCGTAGTATACAAATACATTACCGCACACTCGAACCGTAGTATACAAAAATATGACTAATCACTTGAACCATAGTATACAAATACATGACTGATCACTTGAACCGTAGTATACAAATACATTACCGCTCACTTGAACCGTAGTATACAAAAATATGACTAATCACTTGAACCGTAGTATACAAATACATGATCGCTCACTTGAACGTAGTATGCAAATACATGACTGATCACTTGAAGCGTAGTATACAAATACATGACCTCTCACTTGAACCGTAGTATACAAATACACGACTGATCACTTGAACCGTAGTATACAAATACATGACTGATCACTTGAAGCGTAGTACACAAATACATGACTGATCACTTGAACCGTAGTATACAAATACATGACAGCTCACTTGAACCGTAGTATACAAATATATTACCGCTCACTTGAACCGTAGTATACAAATACATGACCGCTCACTTGAACCGTAGTATACAAAAACATGACTGATCACTTGAACCGTAGTATACAAACACATGACTGATCACTTGACGCGTAGCATACAAATACATGACTGATCACTTGAACCGTAGTTATACAAATACATGAGCGCTCACTTGAACCGTAGTATACTAAAACATGACTGATCACTTGAACCGTAGTATACAAAAACATGAAAGATCACTTGAACCGTAGTATACAAAAACATGAAAGATCACTTGAACCGTAGTATGCAAATACATGACTGATCACTTGAAGCGTAGTATACAAATACATGACAGCTCACTTGAACCGTAGTATACAAATACATTACCCTCACTTGAACCGTAGTATACAAATACATTACCCTCACTTGAACCGTTGTATACAAATACATGACTGATCACTTGAACCGTAGTATACAAATACATGACCGCTCACTTGAACCGTAGTATACAAAAACATGACTGATCACTTGAACCGTAGTATACGAATACATGACTGATCACTTGAACCGTAGTATACAAATACATGACTGATCACTTGAACCGTAGTATGCAATTACATGACCGCTCAATTGAACCGTAGCATACAAAGACATGACTGATCACTTGAACAGTAGTAGAAAAATACATGACTGATCACTTGAACCGTTGTATACAAATACATGATTGAACACTTGAATCGTAGTATGCAAATACATGACCGCTCATTTGAACCGTAGTATACAAAAACATGACTAATCACCTGACCCATAGTATACAATTACATGACTGATCACTTGAACTGTATTATGCAAGTAAATGACTGATCACTTGAACCGTAGTATACAAATAAATGAGTGATCACTTGACCCATAGTATACAAATATATGACCGCTCATTTGAACCGTAGTATACAAATACATGACCGCTCACTTGAACCGTAGTATACAAATACATGACCGCTCACTTGAACCGTAGTATACAAAAACATGACTGATCAATTGAACCGTAGTATACAAACACATGACTGATCACTTGAAGCGTAGTATACAAATACATGACTGATCACTTGAACCGTAGTATACAAATACATGAGCGCTCACTTGAACCGTAGTATACAAAAACATGACTGATCACTTGAACCGTAGTATACAAAAACATGAAAGATCACTTGAACCGTAGTATGCAAATACATGACTGATCACTTGAAGCGTAGTATACAAATACATGATTGATCACTTGAACCGTAGTATACAAATAAATGACAGCTCACTTGAACCGTAGTATACAAATACATTACCCTCACTTGAACCGTAGTATACAAATACATGACTGATCACTTGAACCGTAGTATACAAATACATGACCGCTCACTTGAACCGTAGTATACAAAAACATGACTGATCACTTGAACCGTAGTATACAAATACATGACTGATCACTTGAACGTAGTATACAAATACATGACTGATCACTTGAACCGTAGTATGCAATTACATGACCGCTCAATTGAACCGTAGTATACAAAGACATGACTGATCACTTGAACAGTAGTAGGAAAATACATGACTGATCACTTGAACGTTGTATACAAATACATGATTGAACACTTGAATCGTAGTATGCAAATACATGACCGCTCATTTGAACCGTAGTATACAAAAACATGACTAATCACTTGACCCATAGTATAAAATTACATGACTGATCACTTGAACTGTATTATGCAAGTAAATGACTGATCACTTGAACCGTAGTATACAAATACATGAGTGATCACTTGATCCATAGTATACAAATATATGACCGCTCACTTGAACCGTAGTATACAAATACATGACCGCTCACTTGAACCGTAGTATGCAAATACATGACTGATCACTTGAACCGTAGTATACAAATACATAACTGATCACTTGAACTGTAGTATGCAAATACATGACTGATCACTTGAACCGTAATATGCAAATACATGACAGATCACTTGACCCAGAGTATACAAATATACGACCGCTAACTTGAACCGTAGTATACAAATACATGACCACTCACTTGAACCGCAGTATGCAAATACATCACTGATATCTTGAACAGTAGTATAAAAATACATGACTGATCACTTGAACCATAGTATACAAATACATGACCGATCACTTGAACCATAATATACAAATACATGACTGATCACTTGAACAGTAGTATAAAATTACATGACTGATCACTTGAACCGTAGTAAACAAATACATGACCGCTCACTTGAACCGTAGTATACAAATGCATGACCGCCCACTTGAACCGTAGTACGCAAATACATGACCGCTCACTTGAACCGTAGTAAACAAGTACATGACCGCTCACTTGAACCGTAGTATGCATATATATGACCGCTAATGTGAACCGTTGTATACAAATGCATGGCAGCTGCCTTGAACGGTACTATTGAAATACATCAACGCTCACGTGAACCGTAGTATGCAAATACATGACGGCTCATTTGAACCATAATATACAAATGCATCACTGCTCACTTGAACGTAGTAAACAAATACATGACCGATCACTTGAACCGTAGTATACAAATGCATGTCTGCTCACTTGAACCGTAGTATACAAATACATGACCGCTCACTTGAACCATACAATACAAATACACGATTGATCACTTGAACCGTAACATCCAAATATATGACTGATCACTTGACCCATAGTATGCAAATATATGACCGCTCACTTTAACCGTAGTATACAAATACATGACCGCTCACTAAAACCGTAGTATGCAAATACATGACCGCTCACTTGAACCGTAGTATACAAATACATGACTGATCACTTGATCCTTGTATGCAAATACATGACCGCTCATTTGAACCGTAATATACAAATACATGACCGCTCACTTGAACGTAGTATACAAATAGATGACCGGTCACTTGAACCGTAGTATGCAAATACATCACTGATCACTTGAACAGTAGTATACAAATACATGACTGATCATTTGAACCGTAGTATGCAAATCCATTACTGATCGTTTAAACCGTAGTATACAAATATATGACTGATCACTTGACCCATAGCATACAAATACATGAATGATCACATGAACACTAGTATACAAATACATGACTGATCACTTGAACTGTAGTATGCAAATACATGACTGATCACTTGAACCGTAGTATACAAATACATGACTGGTCACTTGAACCGTAGTATGCAAATACATGAATGATCACTTGACCTATAGTATACAAATATAATATCGCTCACTTGAACCGTAGTATGCAAATACAGGACTGATCACTTGAATCGTAGTATACAAATACATGCCTCATCACTTGAACAGTATCATACAAATACATGACCGCTCAGTTGAATCGTAGTATTCAAATACATGACTGATCACTTGAACTGTAGTATACAAATACATGACCGCTCACTTGAACCATAATATACAAATACATGACTGATCACTTGAACAGTATTATAAAAATACATGACTGATCACTTGAACTGTAGTAAACAAATACATGACCGCTCACTTGAACCGTAGTATACTAATACATGACCGTCCACTTGAACCGTAGTATGCAAATACATGACCGCTCACTTGAACCGTAGTATTCAAATACATGACCGCTCACTTGAACAGTAGTATGCAAATACATGACCGCTCACGTGAACCGTAGTATACAAATACATGTCTGCTCACTTGAACCGTTGTATACAAATACTTGACCGCTCATTTGAACCATACAATACAATATAAATACATGACTGATCACTTGAACGGTAACATGAAAATACATGACTGATCACTTGACCCATAGTATGCAAATATATGAACGCTCTCTTGAACCGTAGTATGCAAATACATCACTGATCACTTGAACAGTAGTATAAAAATGCATGACTGATCACTTGAACCGTAGTATACAAATGCATGACTCATCGTTTGAACCGTAGTATACAAATACATGACTGATCACTTGTCCCATAGCATACAAATATATGACTGCCCACTTGAACAGTAGTATACAAATACATGACTGATCTCTTGAACAGTAGTATAAAAATACATGACTGCTCACTTGAACCGTAGTATGCAAATACATGACTGATCTCTTGAACTGTAGTATACAAATACATGACTGATCACTTGAACAGTAGTATGCAAATACATAACTGATCACTTGACCTATAATATACAAATATATGAGCGCTCACTTGAACCGTAGTATGCAAATACAGGACTGATCACTTGAACCGTAGTATACAAATACATGACTCATCACTTGAACCGTATTATACAAATACATGACTGCTCACTTGAACCGTAGTATACAAATACATAACTGATCACTTGAACCATAGTATACAAATACATGACCGCTCACTTGAACCATAATATACAAATATATGACTGATCACTTGAACAGTAGTATAAAAATACATGACTGATCACTTGAACCGTAGTAAGCAAATACATGACCGCTCACTTGAACCGTAGTATACAAATACATGACCTCTCAGTTGAACCGTAGTATGCAAATACATGATAGCTCACTTAAACCGTAGTATACAAGTACATGACCACTCACTTGAACCGTAGTATACAAATACATGACTGCTCACTTGAGCCATAATATACAAATGCATGACTGCTCACTTGAACCGTAGTATACAAATACATGACCGCTCACTTGAACCGTAGTATGCAAATACATGATCGCTCACGTGAACCGTAGTATACAAATACATGAGCGCTCACTTGAACCGTAGTATACAAAAACATGACTGATCACTTGAACCGTAGTATACAAAAACATGAATGATCACTTGAACCGTAGTATACAAATACATGACTGATCACTTGAACCGTAGTATACAATATTGTTAGCTTGGAACATGTGGTAACTATAAAGACCGTTTCCCTTGGAAGATGTGGTAACTATAAAGACTGGTTCTATTGGAACATGTGGTAGCTATAAAGACTGTTTCCATTGGAACATTTGGTAACTATCAAGACTGTTTCTGTTGGAACATGTGGTAAGTACAAAGACTGTTTCTATTGGAACATGTGGTATCTATGAAGACTGTTTCCATTGAAACATATGGTAACTATAAAGATTGTTTCCATTGAAACATGTGGTAACTATGACGACTGTTTCCATTGAAACATGTGGTAACTATGAAGACTGTTTCTATTGGAATATGTGGTAACTGCAAAGACTGTTTCTATTGGAACATGTGGTAACTATAAAGACTGTCTCTATTAGAACATGTGGTAACAATGAAGACTGTTTCCACTGAAACATGTGGTAACTATAAAGACTCTCTCTATTGGAACATGTGGTAACTATAAAGACTGGTTCTAATGGAACATGTGGTAGCTATCAAGACTCTGTCTATTGGAACATGAGGTAACTATAACGACTGTTTCTATTGGAACATGTGGTAGCTATTAAGACTGTGTCTATTGGAACATGTGGTAACTATAAAGACTGTTTCTATTGTAACATGTGGTAACTATGAAGACTGTTTCCATTGAAACATGTGGTAACTATGAAGACTGTTTCTATTGAAATATGTGGTAACTACAAGGACTGTTTCTATTGGAACATGTGGTAACTATAAAGACTGTCTCTATTAGAACATGTGGTAACAACGAAGACTGTTTCCACTAAAACATGTGGTAACTATGCAGACTCTTTCTATTAGAACATGTGGTAACTATAAAGACTGGTTCTATTGGAACATGTGGTAGCTATAAAGACTGTGTCTATTGGAACATGTGGTAACTATAAAGACTTTCTATTGGAACATGTGGTAACTATAAAGACTGTTTCTATTGGTCAAAACAAAGTACTAGCATCAATTATTTTACCTACTAATTACACAAGGATAATGATAATAGGGGTTTAACACTGCTTTGTCAATATTAGGCCGGCAGATAAAGATCAACAACAAACACTTTTAATGATTCTAAGTTTCCCTCCACAAAAGAAAGATTTGTTGAACAGACAATGCAAAAAATGATCCACAAAACATTACACAGAAAACTAAAAATCTAGCAACACGAACCCCACTACAAGCCGGGGATGAGGAAATGATTATGACTACAATAAACGGAACATATCCATTGTCATTTGTGACAGACATATATTGTAACCAGGTCATGGTCACGACCATAAAACTTTTGAAAAGATGACTTCAACTTAATATAACCAATAAGAAACCTCTATCAAGGAATTCACTATGGAATCCACAAGCTCTCGAATATCGGATCAACTGAGAGACATATACTCCATATGCAGGTGCTGCTGGAATGTTGCTACATATAAATGGAAAGTTCACAATGGGATATTTGAGGGAATCTTTTTTGTCGAAAATTTTCGTTCCTAACCGGTCCTCACTGTCAGTTTTGAAGTGTAAGTCAAGGTATGAAGCAGAAATAGCTTGATTAGTGCGTTTGTAGATACGACTAAATATTCATTGAATAAAGTAAATTATGTTTGTACAAAAATAGCCCCTGCAAAGCTTGAGTGATTCTATTTATCAATTTAAAGGTGAATCTTACGACGACCTGGTCCATATAAATATCAATGGAAATTCAGTTGGTGATCCAGGATGTTTCTATAGAAAGGTGAGCTAGGCTAAAAGTCGCAGTTTCTCTAAATTTGCGACTGAAGTTTAACTACATGTGTATCATAGAAGATATTATTGTTTAGCCCTTTGGCTTTCATGCTCCTAATTGTTTTTAAATTATTTGGCTGTCCAACCTTACAGCTTTTAGCATACACCATGAAGGTTATTCCAGAAACGTGTCATACGCACTCGATTAGATATCTACGTTTTTATTACATTGGATAATGTCAGTGTATTATTTCCCTTTGTGGATAATATCACAATGAAGATATCAACACCTTGTTGAAAAGTACAGATGACGACAGATGATATTGGTTCAAGTTGACTATTGTTGCGCTATTATATCTTAAGATAGCCTTGCATACTATATAATATTAAAAGATTGCTGAGATTGGTTTGGTTTATGATGTTTAACGCCACTTTCGACAATATTTCAGTTATATCAGTTTTATTTGTGGAGAAAAGCGGAATACCCGGAGAAAACCATCGACCTGTCGCAAGTCACTGACAAACTATTGCACAATGTTGTATCGAGTACACCTCGCCATGAACAGGGTTCGAACTCACAACTTAAGTGGATATATGCACTGATTTCACATGTAGTTGTAAATACAATTACCAAACGATCACGACCACGGCGGCCCCCAAATTGTCGAGTACATGGCCTTTCCTTAATATAGCTAATATTATACAAATGACAAATTCCGTGCCTTGAAAATTAGATATATTATGTACAGGGCTACACGATTAGAGCATTCTTTATTTTACTCCTTTGGCGGGCGTGTGACCGAGGTCGTATGATAGCTTTGCTTACGTTATGAGAGGTTTCCAACACATGACTTTTTGCAGTAGATACAACATTACCTAATACAATTTGTCAATGATTTGCAGCAGGTCAGTAATTGTATCCGGGAACTCCAGTTTCCTCCAGCTTTAAGCAATATACCTGAAATATTGTTTTACAGTGGCGTTAAGCACCAAATGTTAACAACAACTCACATACCTTTATGAGTAGTTTCGTTCAGCAGTTGTACTCTAGTGTCCAGTATCCTGACAACATTTTCCAGCTCCATGATTCTATCATCTTGTGTTTTTTCAGTGATGTTAGATATAGATTTAGAACTAACTGACAGTAACGTTATTGTCAACATCCAAAATATATACAAAATGTGTGTCTTAGACATCCTTCTATAAGCTATCATTTGTATTATATAAATTGCAACAAGCTAGCTAGCGAGATATCGCGACGAGATTGGCATAGAAACGTGATTTTTGGCATATGTTGAGATAGTCACGATTTTGACTTTAGAAATGAACCATATGGACGAATTTTTTCTTTCTTTCTTTTTTTGTTTTTGTTTTGGCATTTCATTTCTTGATTTATATACTAGTCAACAAAAGAAACGATACAGAGATTTTTTAAATACATTTTTATGTTAAAACCAAAACAATTGTTTATTATCATTTATGTCAATGTTTGCGTGAAACGCGTTTATCCTCACAAAACAAACAATGACATCATGTTCGGTAACGGAAAAATTCCGGAAAGTCAATTTTCCGTCCCATCATCGAGTTTGAGATGATCGAATTAGGCATTCATAAATAATTAAAGGTAATAACAAAATTACCGAACTCCGAACAATCTTACAAAGGGAAAGTCAAAACTCATAATTATATAAACAGACAAAATCAGTCAACAACCGGAAAACTGTGAAAACCGTAATGACCCTGACTTGGTACAGGCATTTCTAAAGAAATGGTGGGTTGAATCAGATTTTAAGGCGCCAAACCTCCCGCTCTCATTACGGTTCAAAGGTTCCGGCTGTCACTGTAACAGTATTTAAATACAGGAACAAAATAGGTAAAATAGTTGTCAAAGCAGTACCATATTCGGTGACGTAAATGTCAAAAATATTTTTACGTCACACATTGACAAAAAAAATTTTCTTGACATATTTGACTCTTTATCTTTATACATTTTCACTATATGAAAATGCATCGCTTATAATTTTTTCTGCAGAGACGGAATATATTTCGACAAGATATTGGTATCGGAATATAAACTTTTTAAGAGATCGAATAAGGCGAATCTTTTTATAGCCCTGGTCCAGTAGCCTGTTTCTCAGATGAAGATGACGTTTCAGGAAATCAGAATAATTGCTACTGCCCCTTGCATAGCGAATCAATTGCGAGATGTAAACACCATATGCAGGAGAAGCTGGTATATTGCAGCACATATAAAATTAGGTCATTAATTGTGCTGTCAACAAAGGGAAACAATTTGCCATTCTGACAATTAAATGACCGTGAGTGAGAGGAGGGTATGGTTAAGGCTGGAATGACTCACCAGACCGTTGTATACCACTTTAACGTGTCTAGAATACCCAATTCAAGGCTAATGATTCGTCTTTGACAAACAGGTGGGACGAATGACAGACACCGTAACGGCAGGTCGCGTGTGATGTCAGAACATCAAGACAGACATTTATGCCTCATTCACCACATTCACCTCCGGAACCGTTTGATAACAGCTGAGGACACTGCCCGTAGAATATCTGATCTAGCAAACGTCTGAATTTCGAGTAGACTGTTTGCAGAAGATTACGTGAATCTGGACTCCGAGCTAGGCGTCCGGTGGCAGGGCGAATCCTTAAGCAAAACCATATGTAAAAAATATTGTATCGTTTCTTTTGTTGACTAGTATATATGATAGCAATCAGCCCTGGAAATTTAACCACGTATATTTTGCATATTTTGATGAGATATTTTGATTTTAGAAATGAACCATGGACGCAATGTGTTTGCATTTCGTTTCTTAATTTATATAAAGAAATCAGACCTGGAAATTTAACCACGTCTTACGAAACAACGGTAATTGACCATGACTTCAAAGATGAAAACATCTTTGCTTTACTTATATTTAAACGTCATACAATACGTTTGTTATCACTTGCATCACATCATGGTATTTGAAGATGATAAAAATAAGGAAATTCGGTAAAAATGTGAAGGAGCGGCAGTACTATTGTATGCAAACAAATTCATTTATCAGTTTGATAAAATTTGCAAATGTCATCCCCCAACAAGAGGTCATCCCAGTCAGGGATATCCTTGACTCACTTTTCGTAAAAAAAAGAGAAGTTATTGTACCGTCTGCCAATAAAAATTCGGTGAGTAATTACTATTTCTCGGGGTATCATAGACCACGGCAGACTTTTAGTGCAGTGTATAATACCAAATGATAACGTTGTTATTCCTAATTGGTGTGATGGTCAGTGTGCTAGACTCGAATGTGGTAGATGTAAAATTCGCAACGACAAAGTTCTTGCCCATTTGGGGTTTAAGTCAAAGCTCTTTAAACTATATAAGTGCATGGTTGGGATTCCGCACCTCAAGTCTACAGCAGGGTATCAAAAGTCAACTGTGATATTAGGAGAGGTGGGCTCTATTAATATCTCCTGAAAAATTCCGACGACCTGTGTTTAAATAAAAGGTCTATTGCCCCGAGCTATAAAAGACTTAAGTGTCTTGGTGGAATTGTCCACCTTAACCCCACATCAGGGTGTCAAATTTCAATCACAATATTGGGTTGGGATCTATAAATATCTCCTTTACAATTCCCAACGGCAAAGTGCTTGCCCACTTGAGATTTAAATGAAAGGTATTGCCCCGGCTATTTTACTGACTTAAGCGTCTGGGTGGGATTCTGAGCCTCCAGCCCACAGCAGAGTGTCAACTTCAATATTAAGGGTGGGATACATTAATATATCATGTAATATTCCTAACGGCAAAGTCCATGTCCACTTGGGTTTAAATCAATACATTTCTTTTCGGTACAGGGGTCAATAATTCCAACTGTACGCTTAGGAATACTCACGTGTTTTGTGGTCTACCTGGTCGGGTACATGGCGGAAAATTTAGACATTCGAGAGCTTACAACTGATAAATAATTTGGATTTGTAACTAGATTAAAACGACGGGTGCCACTAGTAGAGTAGGAACGGGTTTTAGTGCGGTTCGTGTTACTCAATCTTTAGCTTTATATGTATGTTTTGTAGATAGTTGTCCTTTTGTACTTTTTCTTTTGGCCACAATGTGTTGTCTGTTCCTCGATTTACGGATTACGATTACCTCTTTGGTAAACTCTTGTTACATCTAAACTGAAAACATCTGCCAAGTTTGTTTTTTTAATACACAATTTAAAAAATTAATAGATAAAACAAAATACTGCTACTTAGTAAATAAATGTGATACGCACATGCAGGGTTTAGATTTTGTTTATTTTTCTAAAAGTGTGAACTTATTATTATATTTTTCTAATGTTCTGTAGTTACATTTGCTAGATTTATGAGATGTCTCCATATGAACAGGAACCATAGGACTTTATTTTGTTTGACAAAGGAGTTGAAAAACCCAAATTATTCCCCGGTTGACATGAAAGTAAATCATTTGTTTAATATGTGTTTATTACAGTTGGCCGAGTGTTTTGTAAACTCGCCATTCCAAAAATATTTGTGTCTTCGTTATTTACTCCAGTAAAGAAAAGAAATAGTTTATGTTCGGGTAAGCATGTGAAATAGAACATAAAAGGTATTGCCCGAATCTTTTACTCATCTAAGTGCCTGTGTGATATTCAGCACCCCAAGTCCAAAGTAATGTATTAACTTTGGTATTGTGGGAATGTGTTGAATATGCATTTATAGTAATATATTTGTTATTGGTCGCTAGAAATCTTTCAAAGTACATTTTATTCTTATTAGTTTTTTGTTTTTGTTTTTATTTTGAGACATATCGCTTTATTGGTTGCTAGCTGGAGCCTTGAATGCGAAATATGGCTTCTATATCTGATTTCTAACTAGTGGCTTGGTTATTTATTGTCATTTATACTTTTTACAGAACGTTGCCAAAAGTGAAGATAATTTTCCCGACGTCTTTGCGCTCCCAGAATCGTTGTCAATGTTTGGTTGCGAAATTCTCTGTTATTAAATTAGAGTTATCTCTCTTTTTATACAAAATGAATGTATTGACCTAATAGATGACGTCAAAAGTTCACCGGAAATTATGTGTGGTCTGCTTTGTTTAAAATTTGGGCCTCAAAACGTGTTCAACTGCTTTGTTTGAGAAGAATGAAATTGCTGCTTTGCACAAAGCAGGACTAAAAACTACCGACAATAGTAAGGGAAACGGAAAACCCGCTACCAACAATATATGGTGTTTTAAAAAGTTTTATACAACGTCGAACTGTGGAAAGCGAGAAGAGATCGGTAAGGAAATCTTTGTTGACACCGCGGGACACCCGAGAACCTACTGGGGTTGTAAAATTTGACAAAACGTCCACTCCAGGAAGCTACTTTTACTTTCTATGAGCATAGGGATCAACCTGAATCTGATCAAACTGTTCAAAGAAAAGTGTAAGAAACAAAATATCACAAGTGTGTTGTAAAAATAAGCATCAGATTTCGCAATTACAATGTCAAAAACCGCTGGCATGGTGTAAATTAAATAGACACTCAACTGTAAATATGGGTAATAACAAAATTATCGAACTCCGAACAATCTTCCAAAGGGAAAGTCAAAACTCATAAGTATATAAACAGACAAAATCAGTCAACAATCCAAAATTGTGAAAACCGTAATGACCCTGACCTAGTACAGGTATTTCCAAAGAAATGATTTCTGGAAGATGGTGATTTATAGTGATGAATGCAAGGTAGAATTGGGAATGGACAATCGTGTACTTATTTGGCGACAGTCCAGGAAAGAATGGACTCCACCATGCTTGAATCTAGGTCGTGGTTGTCGTGTAAGTTTGGTGATCTGGGTCTAAATAACCCATGAAGGTGTAGGAACTTTGACAGTTGTTGACGGTAGTTAAGGGTAATAGCAAAATTACCGAACTCCGAACAATCTTACAAAGGGAAAGTCAAAACTCATAAGTATATAAACAGACAAAATCAGTCAACAACCAGAAAACTGTGAAAATATTAATATTAATGCAAAACATATATTGAAGTCATTGATAACCTTGTTTGGCAAGTTATTGCACGTCATTCCCAAATGATAATATGTGTTCCAAGATGATAATGTCACCGTACACAGGGCACAGGTAGTGAAGGAGTATGTGGGAGAAAGTGATTAACATGGACTGGAATAGCCAGCCCAGAGCCCTGATCTTAATATTATAGAGAATGTGCGGCATAAAATCAAACATGAACTACAGAAACATGTTCAAAACATCACCTCACATCAGTTGTTGGAAACTGCTATTCGCAACATATGGACTGAAATACCCATTGATTATATTCGGGACCTTTATAAATCAATTCCAAGCATCTGAAACAAGTAATTATTATAGATTATTATATGGCATTTTTCATATCACATGTCATATCAACCCTAGACGCCCTTATTAGCCCAAGGACCGAAGGCTAGAGGGCTAATATGGGTCGAGGGTTGATGTGATATGAAAAATGCCATATCATAATCTATTTATCATATACTTCAATGCGTCTTTCTTAATATTTCTGAGAGCTGATCGTATTCAGTAATCATAGTTTGATATGGGATATGTCTATGATGCAATAATGTCATATTATATCTACGTTTTTATTATATGTATTTAGAGACATAATCCTTATACAGTTACACTTATACAACAACACAAGATGATTGTATCTTTGGTTCATAAATGAGTGTCATCATTCGTTGCATACCGAACATTTTCCATGTTTTCTTCGTTATCCATTTTGATGGTAGCAGACGACGGAAGTAAACAACTATAAATTAATAACGAAAACTGATAGGACCGGAAAACGTGAATTCCGGAAAAAAAATTGTTTACAAAAAACTAAATAATTGTGAAAAACTAAATACTCGATTTCATGCAAATTTTCAGGCCGCCATTTTTAAAAATACATATTACACCCCCATGTTACACCCCTGGCAGATATGACTTGTTGCATTTCGGATTTATCACATATGCAAAATTAAACATATCTTGAGTAAGTATATGATAATTAAGTTTATTGACTGCTTCCAGAATGTTATTACATGCCTTTCCGTCAATCTTCGTATGTTTATTACAAACATTGCACTATAAATAACACTATGTTAATCTTTGATTAAACTCCTTTATTGAATATTTACACAGAAAATTATTAACTGCCAATTTTCTCTCTTGTAATATTGAAAGTGCTTAAAATGTGATACAAATCAGTTATTTCCTCTGTCGAAGTATATGATAAACAGATCATATATATGTATCGGCTCACGACCTGATATCATGACCTAGGGTTGATAAAGGGTATGAATTGAAAAATACCATGTAATGATATATATTTATCAATATAGACGCACAGTTGGTATCTCCATTTGTACATTTATTTTGTAGAAAACATTTTATATTATGTATAATGTTCAGGATTAGAGCGTTCTTATAACAATATTGTTCATCAAGTTGATATTTTACTCAAATGTGGAAAACACTTGTACGACAGCAACATTTTACTAAGAGGGGTGCTTTAGGCAAGTAAAACTAGTTTAACCCCGCCTGCTTCATGTATATGTGTAAGCGGTCATGTGTGTTATTGGTATCAATTTTGTCTATTTCTGCAGTTTTGCGTTTGAATTTTAGAACAGTTCCGAGAGTGTGGTATGTTTGTCTTCTTTTTAACAATTGAAAACAAACATATTCAGTATGAAGAGTTTGAAGATACCAAAGGGAGGTAATCAGAAACCGTATATCAAAGAAGATCAGACAACACAATGGACAAAAGAAAAAGTACAAAAGGACAAACAACGATCTACAAAACATACACATAAAACTAAAGATCGTAACCTATATATTTTCTTACTTTCTTTTTGGTGATTCATCTTTTTAACTTAATAATTCTAGAGTCAACCTGTATTATCCTTTCACAACCAGCATATGCTTTTTCCAAAATATTTTACCCCAAAACGAATTGTCCAAGGCGTTGGTAATTTTCTTAAAATTTAACATGTTGACGTAATACAATATAGCAAACATAGGATCATTGCTTATCTCAAGAACTAGTTTTTACGAGATTTTATTTAATTTTGGATTGTAATGCTAGTGAAAAACGTCTAATGCTAATGTCTTACTTATCACATCACACTTTGCTCTCACATTTTTAATGCGGGTAAAGACATCAACTGTTTCATGGAGTTCAAGTTTATGTCAATAGACAATTCTCACATTCCCGATTTGATCCTAAAATTATACGTTATTGGCGTTTTTCAATTGAGGTATCTCCCTCATAGAGGATAAAATGGTTCCCGTTCAATGCAATAACAACTGATAGTGGTAACTATGAAGACTGCTTCTATTGGAACATGTGGTAACTATAAGGACTGCTTCTATTGGAACATGTGGTAACTATAAAGACTGCTTCTATTGGAACATGTGGTAACTATAAAGACTATTTCTATTGGAACATGTGGTAACTATAAAAACTGTTTCTATGGGAACATGTGGTAACTACAAAAACTGATTTTATTGGAACATGTGGTAGCTATGAAGACTACTTCTATTGGAACATGTGGTATCTATGAAGACTGATTCTATTGGAACATATGGTAACTTTGAAGACTGTTTCTATTTGAACATGTGGTAACTATAAAGACTGCTTCTAAGGGAACATACGGTAACTATGAATACAGTTTCTATTGGAACACGTGGTAACTATAAATACAGTTTCCTTTGGAACATGTGGTAACTACAAAGATTGTTTCCATTGAAACATGTGGTAATAATAAAGACTGTTTCCATTGGAACATGTGGTAACTATAAATGCAGTTTCTATTGGAACATATATTTACTATAAATACAGTTTCTATTGGAACATGTGGTAACCACAAAGATTGTTTCCATTGAAACAAGTGGTAATAATAAAGACTGTTTTCATTAGAACATGTGGTAACTATAAATACAGTTTCTATTGGAACATATGGTAATTACAAAGATTGATTCCATTGAAACATGTGATAACAATAAATACAGTTTCTATTGGAACATGAGGTAATATCAAAGACTGTTTCCATTAGAATAGGTGTTAACTATAAAGACTGCTTCTATTGGAACATGTGGTTACTAGATATATTTTGCTATAAGAACATGTGGTAGTTATATAGACTGTTTCTATTGGAACAAGTGGTAACTACAAAGACTGTTTCCATTGGAACATGTGGTAACTGTAAAAACTTTTTCTATTGGAACATGTGTTAACTATGAAGACTGTTTCTATTCCAACATGTGATAACTATGCATACAGTTTCTATTGGAACATGTGACAACTATGAATACTGTTTCTATTGGAACATGTGGTAGCTATGAAGACTGTTTTCATTGGCACATGTGGTATTTATAAAGACTGTTTCTATGGGAACATGTAGAAACTACAAAGACTGTTTCTATTGGAACATGTGGTATCTATGAAGACTGCTTATATTGGAACATGTGGTAACTATGAAGACTGCTTCTATTGGAACATGCGGTAACTAGAAAGACTATTTCCATTGGAACATGTGGTAACTATGAAGGCTGTTTCTATTTGAACATATGTTAACTACAAAGACTTTGTCTATTGGAACATGTCGAAACTTTGAAGACTGTTTCTATTGGAACATGTGGTAACTATGAATACAGTTTCCTTTGGAACATGTGGTAACTATAAATGCAGTTTCTATTGGAACATGTGGCAACTATGAAGACTGTTTTTATTGGAATGTGTGGTAACTAGGAAGACTGCTTCTATTGGAACATGTGGTAATAATAAAGACTGTTTTCATTAGAACATGTGTTAACTATAAAGACTACTTCTACTGGAACATATGGTAACTATACAGATTGTTTCCATTGAAAAATGTGATAACCATAAATACAGTTTCTATTGGAACATGAGGTAACATCAAAGATTGTTTCCATTAGAACATGTGTTAACTATAAAGATTGCTTCTATTGGAACATGTGGTTACTAGAAATATTTTGCTATAAGAACATGTGGTAACTATATAGACGTTTTCTATTAGAACATGTGATAACTACAAAGACTGTTTCCATTGGAACATGTGGTAACTATGAATACCGTTTCCATTGGAACATGTGGTAACTATAAATGCAGTTTCTATTGGAACATGTGGCAACTATTAATACTGTTTCTATTGGACCATGTGATAGCTGTGAAGATAGTTTCTATTGGAAGATGTGGTAATTATAAAGACTGTTTTTATTGGAACATGTGGTAACTAGGAAGAATGCTTCTATTGGATCATATGGTAACTATGAAGACTGCTTCTATTGCAATATGTGGTAACTACAAAGACTGTTTTTATTGGAACATGTGGTAGCTATAGACTGTGTTATGGGAACATGTGGTAACTACAAAGACTTTTTATATTGGAGCATGTGGTAACTATGAAGACTGCTTCTATTGGAACATGTGGTAACTATAAAGACTGCTTATATTTGAACATGTGTTAAATATGTAGACTGCTTCTATTGAAACATGTGGTAACTACAAAGCCTATTACCATTGTAGCATGTGGTATCTATGAAGATTTTCTATTGGAATATGTGGTAACTATAAAGACTGCTTCTATTGGAACATGTGGTTATTATAAAGTCTGTTTCTATTGAAAAATTATAGCTATAGAGACTGTTTCTATTGGAACATGTGGTAACTATGAAGACTCTTTCCATTGGATCATGTGGTAACTGCAAAGACTGTTTCTATTAGAACATGTTTCAACTATAAAGACTGTTTTTTTGGAACATGTATTAGCTATTACGACAGTTTCTATTGGAACATGTGGTTATTGTATAGACTTTTTCTATTGGAACTTGTAGTAGATATAACGACTGTTTCCATTGGAACATGTGGTAACTATGAAGACTGTTTCTATTTGAACATGTGCTAACCATAACAACTGTTTGCATTGGAACAGGTGTTAACTATAACGACTGCTTCCATTGGAACATGTGGTAACTATGAATTAAAAAAAAAAATGAAATACGTCTTTATTACATCATAATGCAATTTTGAAATAATATTTCTCATTTTTAACTGAAAAATGGACAATCATTGCTCTGACGAAACATCATCATTGTTATTCTTCTCTTCCTTCCAGATACTAACATTTTTACCCCCTCATTTACATCTGTTTTTAAACCCTATTCCTTATGAAGGAAAATTGTCTCCATCATAACATATCATATTTCTCATTTCAATTTACTGGACATTTTTTTTCATGGATTCTTTATTGGTATAGCACACGTGCATCCAACTTTGATTTTCTCTATCACAGTTCTATATATATAAACATTATTATTATCACAGTCTACTCTTCTTAAAACTCGTTCATAGAAGTAAACTGGGCGACACTCATAGTCAGGCATTCTAGCTTTTAGATAATCTTCATCCTTACGTACTAGACATTGCTTACACATGCACTGCGCTTGAACGATTGTCCTTGGTACTCTTGCAATGTCATGATTGAGTTCCCAGAATACGGGACAAGTTGAAACCATCTCCTTGACTGATGCCTGCAGATGTTGTGGACATTCTCTTCTGCCATGTATTTTCATATTAAATGGAGTTTTATACCTAGATAAAGCTGGATGATATTCACGGTCTTTTTTTCCCCATGCGCTTCTTAAGGGAGCCAACATGTAATATGAGTTATGGAAATTAAGGTTATCTCTTGCTAGTTTCCTTGCTAGTTCTATTAAATTGTCTGGTTCTAGACAATTATCTGTATTTCTGACTGTATGCGATATCTCGATGAAACTAAAAATTAAATATACCTTCACCTGAAATAAAGAAAACATATTGTTAAACAGAATTGCCTGCCAAAACAGTAACTTGTTGTATCGAGTACACCTAGCCATGATCGAGATTCGAACTCACAACGTTATTGGTGATAGGCACTGATAGCAAAGGTAGTTATACATCCAACTACCATACGATCACGAAGACGACGCCCCCTTCTTCCCTGGAAATCTAAAATCATATTAACTATAACTATAGGAGTACGCGACAGCCTATAAATCTTTGTAGAGCATTAGTAACAAATTTTATCAATTACATGTGTATATTTAGATTTCTTTTTCAAATTACAAAAACAATACCAATCTAGATATCAATAATCACGACCCTTTTCTGGTAATAACCTTCATCAGATACGCTCATAGTGAAAGAAATAGAAAATAGAATGTTTCTGGTATACCGTAACCTTCATCAGATACGCTCATAGTGAAAGAAATAGAAAATAGAATGTTTCTGGTATACCGTAACCTTCATCAGATACGCTCATAGTGAAAGAAATAGAAAATAGAATGTTTCTGGTATACCGTAACCTTCCTCAGATACGCTTTTAGTAAAAGAAATAGAAAATAGAATGTTTCTGGTATACCGTAACCTTCATCAGATACGCTCATAGTGAAAGAAATAGAAAATAGAATGCTTCTGGTATACCGTAACCTTCCTCAGATACGCTCATAGTGAAAGAAATAGAAAATAGAATGTTTCTGGTATACCGTAACCTTCATCAGATACGCTCATAGTGAAAGAAATAGAAAATAGAATGTTTCTGGTATACCGTAACCTTCATCAGATACGCTCATAGTGAAAGAAATAGAAAATAGAATGTTTCTGGTATACCGTAACCTTCCTCAGATACGCTTTTAGTAAAAGAAATAGAAAATAGAATGTTTCTGGTATACCGTAACCTTCATCAGATACGCTCATAGTGAAAGAAATAGAAAATAGAATGCTTCTGGTATACCGTAACCTTCCTCAGATACGCTCATAGTGAAAGAAATAGAAAATGGAATGTTTCTGGTATACCGTAACCTTCATCAGATACGCACATAGTGAAAGAAATAGAAAATAGAATATTTAACAATTTAAACTTCTTAGGGAAAAAATAAGACAAATTGCCCCAACATGGTGAGAAATATCGACTAAGATTCCCTAGCCATGAGCAATTGTAAATTGTATTCATTGTATAATAATTTTATCATATCTTAGGCTTAAAAGGTGGCAATATATACAATGGTAAGAAGTTTGACGTTTACATGTAGCAGACGACATGTTATATCATGTCATTGTATCCTCTTATCAGTTTTATTTTATTCTCTATTTGTCTACCAGGGCTGTCGTGGTCGTGATCGTATGGTAGTTGGATTTATGCAATCAGTGCCTATCACCACTAGCGTTGTGAGTTCGAACCCCGCTCAGGCGAGGTGTACTCGATACAACATAATGTGAAAATAGTTGTCAGTGACTTACAGCAGGTCGGTGGTTTTCTCCGGTTACTCCGGTTTACTCCACCAATAAAACTGACCGACACTATATAACGGAAATATTGTTGAAAGTGGCGTTAAACACCATAACCTTAACCCCTATTATTCTACCAAGAAGTTGCAAAACTATATTTTCTGCGAGTCTTAAATACCCTACTACTGACATACCGACCAATGGATGTCTACATATACTTTTAATCATTAATATGTAATTTTCTGACAACAATTATACTTTAATGGGTTATAAAACCTTATAAATACTTCAATATAAGATTTCCTTAGAACAATAAAAGAAGAACAATTATGATCGACCGATGAACTAATGCCAGCATAATCATCATTGACATTTCAACTGTTGTCAACATAATCATGATTGATATATCAACTGAAGCCAGCAAAATCATGATTGACATGTCAACAGATGACAACATGATTATGATTGACATATCAATTGAAGATACCACAATCATGATTGACGTATCAATTGATGCCAGTATAATCACGATTGACATAACAACTGATATCAGCCTAATTATGATGGACATATCAACTGATGCCAACATACTCATGATTGACACATCAACTGATGCCAGCATATTCATCATCGAAGCACTCTTTGTAATAAATAAATAACAGGCGATAATAGGATAGATATGAGGGGGCTCTAGTTGATGGTATATCTCACAGTAAATCCGATCAAATATGTAAAACTTTCGACGATTAGGGAGTCTAATATTAATTCTAATTTCATTGTTAATTCTACTAGCAAGAGAAGATGACACTAGCAGTCAACACTGATGTTATATACACTTATTTGAAAATTACACCAACTTCCGTTTTCTATTCAAGGGTATTTAGAGTTTAAATATATCATATCCTTTGTGTCGTTTTACCCGTATACCGTCTATATCCAATGAGTATTTTAGATCTAATACAATACATCCGACCGACATTTTCCATTATTTTCAGTATTATTTCGTCAATGGTATTGGTTTACTTGTAGATGCATGAATTAATTTCTGTTGATATATACCCACAAACAAATGATACATAAGACAAAACTTAAAATATCTTACCGGATCATGACCACAGACTTTCGATATAACTCACCGCACAAAATTCCCGAAAGTCGATTAGAAACTATATTTACACCGCCATCTCTCTCTCTCTCTCTCTCTCTCTCTCTCTCTCTCTCTCTCATCATACATAGAAAACTATGACAATAAAGGGTCTATGATTTAAGAAAAGATCGTGATTTTAGCGTCTGTTGGAAATATTTCTTTTGAGACATGACAGACACCACTTACTACTACTACTAATAATAATAATAAAAATAAAATTAAGTATAAAATGTTGATACTTGAAGTTTCCGACACGTGTATTCTAATGTTCCCGTTGATTGTAAAAGATATTAACCATTGTTTATTTCTTTTCATAGTATCATACTGTCAATATCATGTGTATATCAGTTTATATCGGTTTTGTCCATAAAAAAAACCTTTAGAATTATAATATGTATCACTGCTCTAACATACACACTATCAGTATAGAGGGGTGTTTAACGCCACTTTCGGTAGAAATAATATCTGTTGTATACTCAAATACTATATGAATTAACAGTATTTTTAAATCACAATACGATTTTGCTAAAATTGTGCGTTGTTGAAATACTTCCGAAATTCCTTTTTAAAATAATTGTTTTCTGTCTTATGATTTCAGAATGGTCAATATACAACTTGAATTTACCTGGGGATAATAGTTTTGCTCCTTGTTAGGTAAATAGGGAAATTAAAATTGTTTTACGTTGTTTGACATATTTGTACAAACATTTATTTACTAATAGTATTACTTGTTTATCACAAGTTTAGTCAATATACAATACATGTATATCTTTTATCCGTAATAGCTCACAGTTTAACTTTTTTTATTCATTGAGAAACATCGTCAAAATATATGACATGATATGTTGTAGAAATATTATAATATGACGTCCTTCATTGGCTATGTAAATAATACTGTTATAAAACTCCCGATATATTTTAATTCGCACATGAGTATTGAAAAACAAATAATAAACACCATTCTTAAGTAAATTCATGTATTCATACAGGACCGTAGTGCACAAAAACATAAAAATTATCGAATTGTATCTTGACACAATTTGTTCCGGAAAAAATGCTTAAGACAACCATCTATCGACTTTGACGTTTGTGATTTGTCGTCTTCCGGTCACGTAGTTAACAAGGACGCAGGTGATATTGACACAAACTGGTTACTCATTTATTTTACGATTTTGTAATCATTTTACTTGTCTAAGTAGCTAAATTCAAAATGCCATCAAATTGGAAATTATCAATAATTCAATTGCATCACCGTCTAGTTATCCATGAAGGGAACAAAACTGTAAACATGAAGGCTAGTGGATTTTGTTATTACATGCATTTCCATTACCGACGTCCACTTCAAAATATAAGCCCTATTAAAATCGAAATAGTTCATAGTTTGCATAGCGTCTTAACATGGGTTACATCATTTTCGTTGCATTTTATTCTTCACTGTCGCTCACATGGCGTAACTAGACTCTTTTTTAAATGATGCAAAAACACGTAATCGCCAGCGGAGGGAGGCGAAAAAATTTGAGCGAGGGGTCTGGACCCCCAGAAGTTCCGACTTGAAAGACGCCAAATCCTCGATTCTAGACATTTCCTGGCATCTTTTTTCTGGTTCAGTAATTTTCTTTTTATGATTTAATTTTCGTATTTTCTACTTTACCAGACAAGAGGGAGTATTTCGAAGACAAGAAATGCATTAAGCTAACACCAGAAGAATTAAAAGCAATTGCATTAATGTCTCTGGTAACACTTAAGAAGAATTCTATCCGATCCTAGGTCCAGCTATATTGTTGAGTGAAAAAGTCAAAACAGTGCCATTTTTTATTCACTTTCTTCGCTTTTTGGCCTTATGTGCCTCTTTGATGGTGCTATAAGAGGATAATAAACCCAGAAATCATATTAGAGAAATAAACTATTGGCTGTCACTTTCTGTGATGACGGAGACCAAGTGATATGATACATAAACATTCAATTAAATGCGCCACTGCAGTGCAAAAGAATGTCAGTGACTTGAAACGATTTGTGAGTCGTTAAGACGTTTTTATGTATTTTAAGTGTGTCTAATGATACAAAACTGTCTCACACACAGACTGATATATATAAACCGGCTTTGTTTTGCCTTGTGGTGTTCAATTGACTATATATTCAAATCAATGAAAAAATGACTGATAACTACTCGACACTTTGTAATGAATCAATTTATTAATTTTTATATACTCGTAAGCGTTTTCGTGTACAGGGCTGGGATAAATGTTAAAAATGAAAGTTCGAAACAGATATGTTTTATGTAATTGTAAGAGGAATTAAGATTTGAACATGTCTTAGTTGTCCATAAAAAAATCTTCCAATTTTACGGTGGCCAGAGGCATCATCGTCTTAAAATGTTTTCCTGATTCACAGCCATGTTTCTGTGAGAGCATTGCTAAGCCACACAAACGTTCTCCCGTCATTGTTGACCTTACCCAGGTCTTATGTCTGCACAAGGCCGAGAATGTGCGTTCGCAACATACAGACGTGACTGGAAGAACAATCGAACATTTTAAAATAGTATGAATATTCGGATAAAGGTCTTTGTCTGCAAGTTTTAGTTTGCAGCCCATGTATATTTTGATGAACAGGATTATCACCAACTTTAAGTCTCCACCTTTCAATTTCCATCGCAAAGTGTCCCTTACAAGGCAGATCTGCGTCAAAATCGTCAATTTCGGTATGAGGCATTTGCCTCAATTTACCGTAGTTACGCCATGGCTCGGGATAAAATATTTACGAAAATAATGCTACCCATGTTAAAACTGGATATAAACTTTGGCTTCCTTGAATTATTTCTTAAATCGGGACTTCTAAAGTGACAAAAATTTATTGATGATGTCACAGTTCATGACATCACAGTGGATGACATACAGATATTGAATTTAAACTATATGGTTCAGGGTTTTTTTTTAAAATACTTATTCTGGTTTAATTTTATATTAGTGACACCGAAATATATTCCGTCTCTGCAGAAAAAATTATAAGCGATGCATTTTCATATAGTGAAAATGTATAAAGATAACGAAGTCAAAAATGTCAATAATTTTTTTGTCAATGTGTGACGTAAAAATATTTTTGACATTTACGTCACCGAATATGGTACTGCTTTGACAACTATTTTGTTCCTGTATTTAAATACTGTTACAGTGACAACCGGAACCTTTGAACCGTAATGAGAGCGGGATGTTTGGCGCCTTAAAATCTGATTCAACCCACCATTTCTTTAGAAATGCCTGTACCAAGTCAGGGTCATTACGGTTTTCACAGTTTTTCGGTTGTTGACTGATTTTGTCTGTTTATATAATTATGAGTTTTGACTTTCCCTTTGTAAGATTGTTCGGAGTTCGGTAATTTTGTTATTACCCTTATTTGCGATCTGCGGGTACATCAATATCCGGTGAACAGATTGTGAAATTATCCAATAAAAGTATTATTACCTTTTGTTTCCTGTTATTCAGTTTAGTTACTTAAACTTACATGAACCAGAAGTTAGTTTCTTTGATTAATAACCTTTCTTATAACTTGACACGGGACAAAATAAAAATAAGGAAATTTACCTTCAGAATTAAGTGGGTGATCGGTGCTTCTATTGTGTTAAATTTTAAACATGAAATATGGGGAATTCTATAAAATATGGCGAATTTATTTATTTATTTATCTATTATTATTATTATTTTTCTTTTATTTATTTATTTATTTATTTATTTATTTATTTATTTATTTATTATTGGGTTTTTTTAGAAAAGCAGAGATCGATATAAATTCATAAAACATATGACCTGCATATCCAGTTTTACAGACAGAATACATTTAATTCATTTAAACAAGCATATTGCAGGAGGAATGTGGCGAGTTGTTAGCATAAACTTAAATATCAAAACTGTTTTTGAGGAGGGTTATGTTCATGATGTTTAACGCCACTTCGACAATATTTCAGCTATGTCATGTTTTTTTAATTGCTTTGTTAATTTGAAATGAATAAGTAATACATTACCTATAATTAAATTTAAAAAACGATTGATTATTGAGCATTACATAACGTCCAGCAGGAATATTTCAGAACGAGGACAATATATACAAACTACAGTCAAGCATGCTTTAGTGTCCATCTATATCAAGCAATAACTTGCTACCTTAATTTTTATTTCCTTTTATAGTGTATTTCATATTAATTAAACCTGTATTAAGCGACCACCCGCCTTATGTGACCATATTTCACTGTCGCCTTGTAAGGTCTCATAAGACAGGGTTCACTGTATATAGAAATGAGGAAGGGATGGGATAAATCGGGAAAACGACTTTTGACTGACACTGCAAAAAATAGGCAGTTGGGTAAGGACGAAATATGTAATCTTTTCTAGAGGCTACGAGGTTTACTAAAGTATCATAAATTTCCTTGGATTTTTTTTTAGTTTAAAATAAATTAGTAATAATATTATAATATGCATAATACTGTAATTATAAAAAAGTAGACGTGTAATTTAGTGCACATGGTGCAGTTGCATGATTACAATATTTCAATCCATCTTTCCCTGTCTTTGATATTTGACTCGTCAACAACTCTTGAGCAAATGATGCCGTTGCTATCTAAATTGTTGGTGCATGAATGGAACAAACATAATTCTATCAAGGTCTTGTATTTATTCTTCGTCTATTGTTGAGTAATATTATTACAGCATGATAAAATACACAACTATACGTTGAAAAGGGGGCTGCTTTATATGATGTTAAAAAGGTCACTTTCATCAGAGCCAATGCATTTGCAAGGGCACTGTGCGTCATGTCTCTATTTTGTTGATCTCCATCGCACAAGAGTCATTTAATATCATTAATTATTATACTTCGTGTAAGTTTCTGTAGTGATATTTGGTACTGTAATATTTTGACATATTACCTGGGTAATATTTTGGCATATTACCTGGACAATTAGAAACTCGGTATATAAATGATATTAATGTGGTCTTGTCCAGGTAATATGCCAAAATATTACCCAGGTCTGAGACATATTACCCCAAGGGTCGGGTAATATTTTGGCATATTACCTGGACAAGACCACATTATTATATAAATAATAAGGGACATATATTATCAAAGGTAACATCTCGTTACCGATTTATTTACGTACAAACGAGTATTGCTGTAGAATCTTTTAAGGACTCCTATATAAGGTTAGCGATTCTCTAAATATAGATTGACCGCCAACCCCAAAACTCTCGTAAGTCAAAATGCTACAACAGATTGTAATCATTGTCTTTTGTCGTATTCTCCATTGCGCGTAAGTAGTATATGGGTAGTACCGTACGGAAAAAGTCACATTTGCGGAGGTGCTGTGAGGTGCTACCGGAAGTGATGTGAACGGAAGTGACTCAGTCACATGCTCTGTCCGGAAGTATGTTCTGCACATGCGCAACCGGAAATTGCGCAATATCCGCCCTAGTGGGGGTCTTTTGACCGGAAGTGACGTGAGTCACGTGACCGGAAGTATGTTCTGCGCATGCCCCCTGTTTTCCCCCGCGTTTTTTTCTTAGTATTAGTATAGTAGTAACATGGCTACCGGATGTGACCGAAGTTCACTTGAGCCCTTCGGGGTTCCCTTGGGTGTGCGCATGCCCAACCGGAAGTTGCGCAACACCCATAGTGGCCGAAGGTCACGTGATCCCTTCGGAAGTGTCCTTGGGGTGTTCTCTACGACGTCTGCGTCCTTTAACCATACGAAACTCCCGCCATTTTATTTTCATATAATGCATCACTATACTTCATAATAAATTATCACGATAGGTGGCGTTACTATCTCGTAACTTGGTAGCTTCGTAACCAAGGTCTTTCGTAGCTTATTTCGTAACCTCTTCGTAGCTTTTTCGTAACTTTGTACCTTTTTTCGTAACTTTGTTCCTTTTTTGTAACTTCGTACCTTTTCGTAATTTCGTACCTTTTCGTAACTTTGTACCTTTAATCGTAACTTCGTACCTTTTTCGTAACTTTGTACATTTTCGTAACTTCGTACCTTTCGTAGCTTCGTATCTTTTCGTAACTTCGTACCTTTTTGTAACTTCGTACCTTTTCGTAACATCGTACCTTTTTCGTAACTTTGTACCGTTTCGTAACTTCGTATCCTTTTCATAACTTTGTACCTTTTCGTAGTTTCATACGATTTCGTTAATTTAAGAATGGCGCATGTTTAGTGAGCCCCAACTAATTGCGCGTTTATGGTGTGCCAAATCGTTTGATTCAAATGAATCTTGCAGAATTTATTCCACTTTATGTTCGACATTTTCTTGAAATAATCTGTTTGACTAGTTGCATGGTCAAATTTTACCAGATGACTCCATGAACTGAAACCATTTTTTTTCCTTCAAATTAGCCAAATTCACGACACATATCCTTGGAATCTGTCACAAATGAAACACTTCAAAGGGTATCATAATAATAGCAGAGTTGTACATATCTTTGAGCACGGTCGTGATCGTATTGTAGTTGGATTTATAACTACCTGTGCAATCAGTGCCTATCACCACTAAAGTTGTGAGGTCGAACCCCGTTCATGGCGAGGTGTACTCGATACACCACTATGTGATAAAGTTTGTCAGTTACTCGCGACAGGTCGGTGGTTTTCTCCGGGTACTTCGTTTTCCTGCCCCTTTGGTATCTTCAAACTCTTCTTCCTATAAAACTGACCGCCCCGATATAACTGAAATATTATTGAAAGTGGCGTTAAACATCATAAACCAATCAATAAAAACCAAGAAACCATTATTATACAGACAATAAATAATTCATCAGATTATGATACCATGCAAATACAATCAAGGATATATTCTGGATAAAAAGGGGGATGAAGGTTGAAAGTATGTCTGTTGAATATAATCACGCCACAAGACAAGCATTTAAATCAGTGAAGTACAGGACCATTCTTTCTGGTTGCAAAAACTAGCACGGGAGACAACTCGATTATATTCAGGATATGACCAATATCAATCATGTTCTTTAGGAAAGCTGAGAAAATAAGAACATCTTATACAAAAATCATATGCTCTAGGTAATATGGGAAAATAGAAATCTGTATCCAGGTTTATTAATATGAACAAAGTTATTGAGGGGAATTTTCAATATCCCAAATCCGTCAAAGGTATTCATACTTCGGTATGAAGATGAAAATAAAATACATGTACATGGGTTTTGGTTTAAATATGTAATGAGATGCAACATATCTAAATATATGTCAACCTATTGTCACCTATACAAAGGCTTAAAACATTTAAATGTCTTGTTAAACAATTGCATAAGATAGGATATGTTGTCTTTCTTCGATATACAGATTCTGATTACCCCTTTGGTAATTTCAAACTCTTCTTGCCTACATGTAAATAACAAAAATGCATAGTGTACTAGAATACGATATTAAGATAAGTTAGTTAAATGATGCTATTTTTCTGCCAGTCTAAATTTTTGTGAGTTTTTGCGAGATTTTTGGGGATCCAACAATGAAAGGAAATTATATCTGCAAAATGACATGCATAAGAATTTAAAAAAAATGAAATACATCTTTATTACATCATAATGCAATTTTGAAATAATATTTCTCATTTTTAACTGAAAAATGGACAATCATTGCTCTGACGAAACATCATCATTGTTATTCTTCTCTTCCTTCCAGATACTAACAGTTTTTCCCTCATTTACATCTGTTTTTAAACCATATTCTTTATGAAGGAAAATTGTCTCCATCATATCATATCATATTTCTCATTTCAATTTACTGGTCATTTTTTTTCATGGATTCTTTATTGGTATAGCACACGTGCATCCAACTTTGATTTTCTCTATCACAGTTCTATATATATAAACATTATTATTATCACAGTCTACTCTTCTTAAAACTCGTTCATAGAAGTAAACGGGGCGACACTCATAGTCAGGCATTCCAGCTTTCAGATCATCTTTATCCTTACGTACTAGACATTGCTTACACATGCACTGCGCTTGAACGATTGTCCTTGGTACTCTTGCAATGTCATGATTGAGTTCCCAGAATACGGGACAAGTTGAAACCATCTCCTTGACTGATGCCTGCAGATATTTTGGGCATTCTCTTCTACCATGTATTTTCATATTAAATGGAGTTTTATACTTAGATAAAGCTGGATGATATTCACGGTCTTTTTTTTCCCATGCGCTTCTTAAGGGAGCCAACATGTAATATGAGTTATGGAAATTAAGGTTATCTCTTGCTAGTTTCCTTGCTAGTTCTATTAAATTGTCTGGTTCTAGACAATTATCTGTATTTGTGACTGTATGCGATATGTCGATGAAACTAAAAATTAAATATACCTTCACCTGAAATAAAGAAAACATATTGTTAAACAGAATTGCCTGCCAAAACAGTAGCTTGTTGTATCGAGTACACCTAGCCATGAGCGAGATTCGAACTCACAACGTTATTGGTGATAGGCACTGATAGCAAAGGTAGTTATAAATCCAACTACCATACGATCACGAACAAGACGCCCCCTTCTTCCCTGGAAATCTAAAATCATATTAACTATAACTATAGGAGTACGCGACAGCCTATAAATCTTTGTAGAGCATTAGTAACAAATTTTATCAATTACATGTGTATATTTAGATTTCTTTTTCAAATTACAAAAACAATACCAATCTAGATATCAATAATCACGACCCTTTTCTGGCAATAACCTTCATCCGATACGCTCATAGTGAAAGAAATAGAAAATAGAATGTTTCTGGTATACCGTAACCTTCATCAGATACGCTCATAGTGAAAGAAATAGAAAATAGAATGTTTCTGGTATACCGTAACCTTCATCAGATACGCTCATAGTGAAAGAAATAGAAAATAGAATGTTTCTGGTATACCGTAACCTTCCTCAGATACGCTTTTAGTAAAAGAAATAGAAAATAGAATGTTTCTGGTATACCGTAACCTTCATCAGATACGCTCATAGTGAAAGAAATAGAAAATAGAATGCTTCTGGTATACCGTAACCTTCCTCAGATACGCTCATAGTGAAAGAAATAGAAAATGGAATGTTTCTGGTATACCGTAACCTTCATCAGATACGCACATAGTGAAAGAAATAGAAAATAGAATATTTAACAATTTAAACTTCTTAGGGAAAAAATAAGACAAATTGCCCCAACATGGTGAGAAATATCGACTAAGATTCCCTAGCCATGAGCAATTGTAAATTGTATTCATTGTATAATAATTTTATCATATCTTAGGCTTAAAAGGTGGCAATATATACAATGGTAAGAAGTTTGACGTTTACATGTAGCAGACGACATGTTATATCATGTCATTGTATCCTCTTATCTGTTTTATTTTATTCTCTATTTGTCTACCAGGACCGTCGTGGTCGTGATCGTATGGTAGTTGGATGTATGCAATCAGTGCCTATCACCACTAGCGTTGTGAGTTTGAACCCCGCTCAGGCGAGGTGTACTCGATACAACATAATGTGAACATAGTTGTCAGTGACTTACAGCAGGTCGGTGGTTTTCTCCGGGTACTCCGGTTTACTCCACCAATAAAACTGACCGACACTATATAACGGAAATATTGTTGAAAGTGGCGTTAAACACCATAACCTTAACCCCTATTATTCTACCAAGAAGTTGCAAAACTATATTTTCTGCGAGTCTTAAATACCCTACTACTGACATACCGACCAATGGATGTCTACATATACATTTAATCATTAATATGTAATTTTCTGACAACAGTTATACTTTAATGGGTTATAAAACCTTATAAATACTTCAATATAAGATTTCCTTAAAACAATAAAAGAAGCAAAATTATGATCGACCGATGAACTAATGCCAGCATAATCATCATTGACATTTCAACTGTTGTCAACATAATCATGATTGATATATCAACTGAAGCCAGCAAAATCATGATTGACATGTCAACAGATGACAACATGATTATGATTGACATATCAATTGAAGATACCACAATCATGATTGACGTATCAATTGATGCCAGTATAATCACGATTGACATAACAACTGATATCAGCCTAATTATGATGGACATATCAACTGATGCCAGCATACTCATGATTGACACATCAACTGATGCCAGCATATTCATCATCGAAGCACTCTTTGTAATAAATAAATAACAGGCGATAATAGGATAGATATGAAGGGGCTCTAGTTGATGGTATATCTCACAGTAAATCCGATCAAATATGTAAAACTTACGACGATTAGGGAGTCTAATATTAATTCCAATTGCATTGTTAATTCTACTAGCAAGAGAAGATGACACTAGCAGTCAACATTGATTTTTTATACACTTATTTGAAAATTACACCAACTTCCGTTTTCTATTCAAGGGTATTTAGAGTTTAAGTATATCATATCCTTTGTGTCGTTTTACCCGTATACAGTCTATATCCAATGAGTATTTTAGATCTAATACAATACATCCGACCGAAATTTTCCATTATTTTCAGTATTATTTCGTCAATGGTATTGGTTTACTTGTAGATGCATGAATTAATTCTGTTGATATATACCCACAAACAAATGAAACATAAGACAAAACTTAAAATATCTTACCGGATCATGACCACAGACTTTCGATATAACTCACCGCACAAAATTCCCGAAAGTCGATTAGAAACTATATTTACACCGCCATCTCTCTCTCTCTCTCTCTCTCTCTCTCTCTCTCTCTCTCTCATCATACATAGAAAACTATGACAATAAAGGGTCTATGATTTAAGAAAAGATCGTGATTTTAGCGTCTGTTGGAAATATTTCTATTGAGACGTGACAGACACCACTTACTACTACTACTAATAATAATAATAAATAAAATTAAGTATAAAATGTTGATACTTGAAGTTTCCGACACGTGTATTCTAAAGTTTCCGTTGATTGTAAAAGATATTAACCATTGTTTATTTCTTTTCATAGTATCATACTGTCAATATCATGTGTATATCAGTTTATATCGATTTTGTCCATAAAAAAACCTTTAGAATTATAATATGTATCACTGCTCTAACATACACACTATCAGTATAGAGGGGTGTTTAACGCCACTTTCAGTAGAAATAATATCTGTTGTATACTCAAATACAATATGAATTAACAGTATTTTTAAATCACAATATGATTTTGCTAAAATTGTGCGTTGTTGAAATACTTCCGAAATTCCTTTTTAAAATAATTGTTTCCTGTCTTATGATTTCAGAATGGTCAATATACAACTTGAATTTACCTGGGGAAAATAGTTTTGCGCCTTGTTAGATAAATAGGGAAATTAAAATTGTTTTACATTGTCTGACATATTTGTACGAAAATGTATTTACTAATAGTATTACTTGTTTATCACAAGTTTAGTCAATATACAATACATGTATATCTTTTATCCGTAATAGCTCACAGTTTAAATTTTTTTTATTCATTGAGAAACATCGTCAAAATATATGACATGATATGTTGTAGAAATATTCTAATATGACGTCCTTCATTGGCTATGTAAATAATACTGTTATAAAACTCCCGATATATTTTAATTCGCACATGAGTATTGAAAAACAAATAATAAACACCATTCTTAAGTAAATTCATGTATTCATACAGGACCGTAGTGCATAAAAACATAAAAATTATCGAATTGTATCTTGACACAATTTGTTCCGGAAAAAATGCTTAAGACAACCATCTATCGACTTTGACGTTTATGATTTGTCGTCTTCCGGTCACATAGTTAACAAGGATGATATTGACACAAACTGGTTACTCGTTTATTATACGATTTTGTAATCATTTTACTTGTCTAAGTAGCTAAATTCAAAATGCCATCAAATTGGAAATTATCAATAATTCAATTGCATCACCGTCTAGTTATCCATGTAGGAAACAAAACTGTAAACATGAAGGCTAGTGGATTTTGTTATTACATGCATTTCCATTACGACGTCCACTTCAAAATATAAGCCCTATTAAAATCGAAATAGTTCATAGTTTGCATAACGTCTTAACATGGGTAACATCATTTTCGTTGCATTCTATTCTTCACTGTCGCTCGCATTGCCGTAACTAGACTCTTTTTTAAATGATGCAAAAACACGTAATCGCCAGCGGAGGGAGGCGAAAAAATGTGGGCGAGGGGTCTGGACCCCCAGAAGTTCCAACTTGAAAGAAGCCAAATCCTCGATTCTAGACATTTCCTGACATCTTTTTCCTGGTTCAGTAATCTTTTTTTTTATGATTTAATTTTCGTATTTTCTACTTTAACAGGCAAGAGGGAGTATTTCGGAGACAAGAAATGCACTAAGTTAACACCAGAAGAATTAAAAGCAATTGCATTAATGTCTCTGGTAACACTTAAGAAGAATTCTATCCGATCCTAGGCCCAGCTATATTGTTGAGTGAAAAAGTAAAAACAGTGCCATTTTTTATTCACTTTCTGCGCTTTTTGGCCTTATGTGCCTCTTTGATGGTGCTATAAGAGGATAATAAACCCAGAAATCATATTAGAGAAATAAACTATTGGCTGTCACTTTCTGTGATGACGGAGACCAAGTGATATGATACATAAACATTAAATAAATGCGCCACTGCAGCGCAAAAGAATGTGAGTGACTTGAGACGATTTGTGAGTCGTTAAGACGTTTTAATGTATTTTAAGTCTAAAGATACAAAACTGTCTCACGCACAGACTGATATATATAAACCGGCTTTGTTTTGCCTTGTGGTGTTCAATTGACTATATATTCAAATCAATGAAAAAATGACTGATAACTACTCGACACTTTGTAATGAATCAATTTATTAATTTTTATATACTCGTAAGCGTTTTCGTGTACAGGGCTGGGATAAATGTTAAAATTGAAAGTTCGAAACAGATATTATTTATGTAATTGTAAGAGGAATTTAGATTTGAACATGTCTTAGTTGTCCATAAAAAATCTTCCAATTTTACGGTGGCCAGAGGCATCATCGTCTTAAAATGTTTTCCTGATTCACAGCCATGTTTCTGTGAGAGCATTGCTAAGCCACACAAACGTTCTCCCATCATTGTTGACCTTACCCAGGTCTTAAGTCTGCGCAAGGCCGAGAATGTGCGTTCGCAAAATACAGACGTGACTGGAAGAACAATCGAACATTTTAAAATAGTATGAATATTCGGATAAAGGTCTTTGTCTGCAAGTTTTAGTATGCAGCCCATGTATATTTTGATGAACAGGATGATCACCAACTCTAAGTCTCCACCTTTCAATTTCCACCACAAAGTGTCCCTTACAAGGCAGATCTGCGTCAAAATCGTCAATTTCGGCATGAGGCATTTGCCTCAATGTAGTTTTACGATCTGCGGGTACATCAATATCCGGTGAACAGATTGTGAAATTATCCAGTAAAAGTATTATTACCTTTTGTTTCCTCTTATTCAGTCTAGTTACTTAAACTGACATGAATCGGAAGTTAGTTTCTTTGATTAATAACCTTCCTTTTAACTTGACACGGGACAAAATAAAAATAAGGAAATTTACCTTCAGAATTAAGTGGGTGATCGGTGCTTCTATTGTGTTAAATTTTAAACATGAAATATGGGGAATTCTATAAAATATGGCGAATTTATTTATTTATTTATTTATTATTATTATTATTTTTCTTTTATTTATTTATTTATTTATTTATTTATTATTGGTTTTTTTTAGAAAAGCAGAGATCGATATAAATTCATAAAAAATATGACCTGCATATCCAGTTTTACACAGACAGAATACATTTAATTCATCTAAACAAGCATATTGCAGGAGGAATGTAGCGAATTGTTAGCATAAACTTAAATATCAAAACTGTTTTTGAGGAGGGTTATGTTCATGATGCTTAACGCCACTTCGACAATATTTCAGCTATGTCATGTTTTTTTAATTGCTTTGTTAATTTGAAATGAATAAGTAATACATTACCTATAATTAAATTTAAAAAACGATTGATTATTGAGCATTACATAACGTCCAGCAGGAATATTTCAGAACGAGGACAATATATAAAAACTACAGTCAAGCATGCTTTAGTGTCCATCTATATCAAGCAATAACTTGCTACCTTAATTTTTATTTCCTTTTATAGTGTATTTCATATTAATTAAACCTGTATTAAGCGACCACCCGCCTTATGTGACCATATTTCACTGTTCCCTTGTAAGGTCTCATAAGACAGGGTTCACTGTATATAGAAATGAGGAAGGGATGGGATAAATCGGGAAAACGACTTTCGACTGACACTGCAAAAAATAGGCAGTTGAGTAAGGACGAAATGTGTAATCTTTTCTAGAGGCTACGAGGTTTACTAAAGTATCATAAATTTCCTTGGATTTTTTTTTAGTTTAAAATAAATTAGTAATAATATTATAATATGCATAATACTGTATTATAAAAAAGTAGATGTGTAATTTAGTGCACATGGTGCATGTGCATGATTACAGATCAATAGACTGTTTTATTTGATGTTCATCATAATCCTATAACAAATATCACAACTGTTCAGTTAGTTGAAGTGAGAAGTGATTGGTCACTTTGTTGATATTGGTGGACAATAAACGTTAGAGAATACCGAAGGAGCAATCTAAAATGGACAATCCAGAGAAACTGGCAACATAGGATACATAAAACGTAGTAAAACAAATCAAAATCACAACACAATATGTGTTGGACACCACTATACGCAAGCAAACAGACATAGCGTAAATAAGACATGGGTCCTCCTACAAACAACAGGAGAAGAGTTTGAAGATACCAACGAGGAAATCAGAATCCGTAAATCGAAGAAGGACAGAAAACACAATGACCAAAAGAAAAAGGAAAAACAACGATCTACAAAACATTACACATAAAACTAAAGATCGAGTAACACCAACCCCACTAAAACCCAGGGGGAACTCAGGTGATCCGAAAGGATGAGCGGTTCATGCTCCACTAGTGGCACCCGTCGTGCTACTCTAGATACATACCCGATGATAGGTCATAAATGAGGTAAGGACGAACCGAACATAATTTTATCCGGAAATTGTTTGACAATCGCTGTGTAAACTTTCGTTCGTAATTTATTTGTGTTCATGTTTTATTTAGCACAGTGCAAAAATAAATTCAGTTCGACTTTTATTATTTTCTACTATCTACGTATTGGTAATTTAGTGTTCTGTCCTTAGGTAGGACACTAAGGAGATCCGGGGCCCAATTGTTCTCGTGTACAACCTGTAGTGTGTTGTTGTGTGTACTCGGACAGCCGAGAGTAGATAGCTCCAGCGCGTGGCCTAATTTGGAGCTTCGGTCAATATTGCTTTTCAGTGCCCCATAACATATCATATCGAACTCAATGAAGTGCAATATCTGCATAGTATCGCAGCATGTCCGATAGCACGATCTGTGATACTAGTGATAATATATGTGGTGGTGCACAAAATGGCATGAAATTAATCTCACATATTTTCAAATCGGCTTGAATTATTCTGAAATACTTACAACGTGGAATGCACAAAATAATATTTTCAACCTCATGTTTATCAAATTAGAAAGAAAAAAGTGTATTACAATAGTTTGCGTTGACTTTGGTATTTAATATTAATCTGAAACATAACAGTGACTGAATTCGTATTAATCATGTAAACTTCTAGCTAAATTTAAATATTATAGGTTTTTAAAATAATTTGCGAACTTTAATCTTTGCCATTATACTCAATTCGTTTATTTTTGCTTTCTATTTTTGTAATTTGTAAGGAACAATATATTTACGGAAGCATAATTATATTACCTCTGTGATCACACCATAATAGTTTGCTAAAGCTTGCGTCATTTTAGATAAGCGTCATCATGTGTATTGTAAATATTTGTAATGTTGTAAGGAACAATATATTTACGGAAGTAGTATTTAGCTTCCTCTGTGATCACCAATATAATAGTTGGTTAAAACTGACGTCTTTTTAGATAAGCGTCATCATAACTATTATATATATTTTTTAACGATTTAAGGAAGAATTATCCGTTGTTGCGATTCGTTGATTATACTTCAATGTAGTTTATCTGTTTAATCTATTGGACACGTTTAAGTAGTAAACATAAAAAAGTACAGCGGAAAAAGGATTTAACGAAAATAGTGCGTGTCAATTCATTCAAAAAACAATTAAAACAACACATAAATAAAAGGAAAGTCCGTTTTAAACAGATTAAGTTTTTGTTTATTTCAAGTACAAATTATCTATGTAAATAAATTAAGTTAGGAAAGGGTGAATAATAAAATAATTATGATACATTTTGGGATATTAAATTAATAAGAAAACAATCCAAAAACACGAAAAGTTTAGAACAATACAAAAAAATTACATACAAATTAATGGACATCTAATGATACAAAAAAACTTATGCACAAATATTACTCCAGGGGTGATCAAGTTCTAGTTCTAGAAGTTCCACGATCTACCTCACTTGCGACGAGTTAACTAACCATTACACCACCGAGATGGTTCACTACGGTATTGTGCTTGAAACACGTGATTTCCAAAGACAAGATTCTACATTACGTTTACAATATTTCAATCCATCTTTCCCTGTCTTTGATTTTGTCTCGTCAACAACTCTTGTGCAAATGATGCCGTTGCTATCTAAATTGTTGGTGCATGAATGGAACAAACATAATTCTATCAAGGTCTTGTATTTATTCTTCGTCTATTGTTGAGTAATATTATTACAGCATGATAAAATACACAACTATACGTTGAAAAGGGGGCTGCTTTATATGATGTCAAAAAGGTCACTTTCATCAGAGCCAAAGCATTTGCAAGGGCACTGTGCGTCATGCCTCTATTTTGTTGATCTCCATCGCACAAGAGTCATTTAATATCATTAATTATTATACTTCGTGTAAGTTTCTGTAGTGATATTTGGTACTGTAATATTTTGACATATTACCTGGGTAATATTTTGGCATATTACCAGGACAATTAGACACTCGGTATAATAATGATATTAATGTCGTCTTGTCCAGGTAATATGCCAAAATATTACCAAGGTCTGAGAGACATATTACCCCTAGGGTCGGGTAATTTGTCTCTCAGACCTGGGTAATATTTTGGCATATTACCTGGACAAGACCACATTATTATATAAATAATAAGGGACATATATTATCAAAGGTAACATCTCGTTACCGATTTATTTACATACAAACGAGTATTGCTGTAGAATCTTTTAAGGACTCCTATATAAGGTTAGCGATTCTCTAAATATAGATTGACCGCCAACCCCAAAACTCTCGTAAGTCAAAATGCTACAACAGATTGTAATCATTTTCTTTTGTTGTATTCTCCATTGCGCGTAAGTAGTATATGGTTAGTACCGTACGGACAAAGTCACATTTGCGGAGGTGCTGTGAGGTGCTACCGGAAGTGACGGACCGGAAGTGACTCAGTCACGTGCTCTGTCCGGAAGTAAGTTCTGCAAATGCGCAACCGGAAGCTGCGCAATATCCGTCCTAATGGGGCCTTTTGACCGGAAGAGATGTGAGTCACGTGTCCGGAAGTATGTTCTGCGCATGCCCCCTGTTTTCTCCCCGCGTTTTTTTTCTTAGTAGTAGTATAGTAGTAACATGGCTACTGGATGTGACCGAAGTTCACTTGACCCCTTCGGGGTTCCCTTGGGTGTGCGCATGCCCAACCGGAAGATACGCAACACCCATAGTGGCCGAAGGTCACGTGATCCCTTTGGAAGTGTCCTTGGGGTGTTCTCTACGGCGTCCGCGTCCTATAACCATAGGTAACTCCCGCCATTTTATTTTCATATAATGCATCACTATACTTCATAATAAATTATCACGATAGGTGGCGTTACTATCTCGTAACCTGGTAGCTTCGTTACCAAGGTCTTTCGTAACTTATTTCGTAACCTCTTCGTAACTTTTTCGTAACTTTGTACCCTTTTTCGTAACTGTTCCTTTTTGTAACTTCGTACCTTTTCGTAATTTCGTACCCTTAGTAACTTTGTACCTTTTTCGTAACTTTGTACCTTTTTCGTAACTTCGTACCTTTTTCGTAATTTTGTACATTTTCGTACCTTCGTGTCTTTCGTAGCTTCGTACCTATTCGTAACTTCGTACCTTTTTGTAACTTCGTACCTTTTCGTAACATCGTATGTTTTTCGTAACTTTGTACCTTTTCGTAACTTCGTATTCTTTTCGTAACTTTGCACCTTTTCGTAGCTTCATAAGATTTCTTTAATTTAAGGATGGCGCATGTTTAGTGAGCCCCAACTAATTGCGCGTCTATGGTGTGCCAAATCGTTTGATTCAAATGAATCCTTGCAGAATTTATTCCACTTTAAGTTCGACATTTTCTTGAAATAATCTGTTTGACTAGTTGCATGGTCAAATTTTACCAGATGACTCCATGAACTGAAACCATTTTTTTCCTTCAAATTAGCCAAATTCACGACACATATCCTTGGAATCTGTCACAAATGAAACACTTCAAAGGGTGTCATAATAATAGTAGAGTTGTACATATCTTTGAGCACGGTCGTGATCGTATTGTAGTTGGATTTATAACTACCTGTGCACACAGTGCGACAGGTCGGTGGTTTTCTTCGGGTACTTCGTTTTCCTGCCCCTTTGGTATCTTCAAACACTTCTTCCTATCAAATAAAGGTAATAACAAAATTACCGAACTCCGAACAATCTTATAAAGGGAAAGTCAAAACTCATAATTATATAAACAGACAAAATCAGTCAACAACCGGAAAACTGTGAAAACCGTAATGACCCTGACTTGGTACAGGCATTTCTAAAGAAATGGTGGGTTGAATCAGATTTTAAGGCGCCAAACCTCCCGCTCTCATTACGGTTCAAAGGTTCCGGCTGTCACTGTAACAGTATTTAAATACAGGAACAAAATAGGTAAAATAGTTGTTAAAGCAGTACCATATTCAGTGACGTAAATGTCAAAAATATTTTTACGTCACACATTGACAAAAAAATTCTTGACATTTTGGACTTCTTTATCTTTATACATTTTCACTATATGAAAATGCATCGCTTATAATTATTTCTGCAGAGACGGAATATATTTCCACAAGATATTGGTATCGGAATATAAACTTTTTAAGAGATCGAATAAGGCGAATCTTTTTATAGCCCTGGTCCAGTAGCCTGTTTCTCAGATGAAGATGACGTTTCAGGAAATCAGAATAATTGCTACTGGCCCTTGCATAGCGAATCAATTGCGAGATGTAAACACCATATGCAGGAGAAGCTGGTATATTGCTGCACATGTTTGGAAAATTTATGATTTTAAAATTGAAGTCGTCCCGCTTATCATAAATTTTAGTACTGAGTTGACCACTGTCGTCAAATTCGAGGTATAAGTCCAAAAATGATGCGGACGAAGCTGTATCGGTGGTCTCTTTAACTTCCAGCTCTGGAGGATATATCAATGGAAGAAATTCTGCAAATCTAGAATTATTGATAGATAAAACGTCATCAATATACCTGTATGTGAAATTAAAGGCTCTAGCCTCATGAATCTTCTTATCTTTTACAAGCTTTTGAAGAAACTCCGACTCGTATGAGTATAAAAATAAATCGGCTAGAAGAGGGGCACAATTCGTACCCATTGGTATGCCGACGACCTGCTGAAACAGTGTCCCTCCAAAGGAGACAAATATGTTATCGATGAGGAATTCCAGCATACTGATCACTTGTTCCTCGGAGTAGCATGTTTTACCTTTATGAATTTTGTTTGAAAAATATGTGGAATTGTAGCCTAACACAACAAATTTTGAGCCATAGTTTCTATGACTAAAAGCTTTATGAATTGTTTCTTTTAAGCGGGTTTTTAATTTGTCATGCGGTAGGGTGGTATATAGAGTTGAAAAATCAAAAGTTTTGATGGAGGATACCTGAGACAAAGATCTTGATTTCAGGTTATCCAAAAGATCTTTAGAGTTTTTCAAAATCCACATGTGATTTATGCCACTACGCGAGTAAACAGTTTCACAATATTTCTGTTGTCCCTCTTTTACTGTAGACAGAATCTTTGTCAGGTGAATAGACAATTCTTTCGTCGAACAAGTTGATGATCCCGCTATGTACCTTTCTTTGTATGGTGTCTTATGGAGTTTAGGTATCCAATATAAATAGGGTAAATCCTCAGACTCTTTACCAGAGGGAATGTTTAAAGAGGTCATGAATGATCTGTGGTTAGCTAGGATTTCATCTTTGTCGAACGAAGTTGGTTTGTATGTGGTATTACTAGAGGTGTTGCTATTTATGCCTAATTCCTTGATTAGACATTCGAAGTAATATGATTTACATACAAACACGATATTGTTGGAAGCCTTGTCCGCAGGAACGACAACATATTTGTCATGAAGAGAGGAAAGACACTTAACAGCTTCTTGGTCTTTAAATACAGACATAGGTCGACTATTAACACAATTTTTTAGTTTGTGAATCCGACCTTGTACTAGAGACCTAATTGTTCTAACCCAGTCTGACAAGGACTCTAACTCAGGATCTTGGTCTACTTCTCTCTTTATCCACCTTCTGGCATAATCTTCAACAGCATCCATAATTATCTTGAAATTATGTTTCCAATTGATGTGTTGAGGTTCTCTGAATTTAGGACCATGAGAAATCACCTTTCGGAGACTCTCATGTTGAATGATATTCAGATCACCAGTGATTACATGTCCAGATGGGTTGTATTGAAAAGGAGAGTGGGAGCAGTCACAAGTCAGAGGGTTCTTAATGTACTCTTTTATGTTAATATCTTGCAATGCTTCTTTGTAGTTGAAAATTTTACGGCCAATGCTGTTAGTGTAGCTATAGGAGACAATGGGAACAGATTGATTTTTGAAATATGGTGGAATTTCTTTTATGACCTCTTTTCTATTAAGAATGTTGCTGATGTTAATAGCATCGATTCCTTTATTAGCAAACGGAATATGGAGGAATTTTCTGTTGTTATCATGAAGAGGTTCAGATCGAACTGGTTTAAAAAGACGAAAGGACGCCACGTCACATATAATACTAGACAATCTGTACTTAGGAGAAAAAGGATCTACGCCTCCTTTGTCAAGTCCAAAATCCCTAAGATCTTTGAGGTAGTTTACAGGTAGTGAAAATAAGATTGTACGAATATGATGAATTCCAAGAGGTTTCTGTATATTAGAAAGTAAATCATTAAAAGTATCTTGTAACGTTCTTGGTTTAGAGGACTTTTTAACATTAGGATGTTGAATTCTTTTATGACCATGGCTACGTTTAGTTCTTGGAATAGTATTAAAAAGGCTCATCACGTTGATTTCGTTGCATCCAGGACTTGACAAATTTCCCACTCCTTTGATGTTATCATTGCAACCGTAAGGCATTGCAGTGCCTAATTCTTTTATCCAGAACAACTCTCTATCGGTGCGGTAAGGTGTACTAAGAATAGGACTGTTTGTATGATGGTAAATCTTCTCGATGATTCGAACTTTCATCGTCAAACAGCGGTCATGACCCGGTTGATTGAAATGATTATACAAAATCCTGTATTTGGGATCTTTTGCATCATATCGATGTTGGCTCATCCTACTTCGCAATGTTTGACGAGTTTCACCAACATACAAAAGTCCACAGAGTGTACATTCTATACCGTAAATGACATTTTTAGTAGAACAGTCCAGAGGTTCAAACGATTTGGTCAAACTGACCGCCCTGATATAACTGAAATATTATTGAAAGTGGCGTTAGACATCATAAACCAATCAATAAAAACCAAGAAACCATTATTATATAGACAATAAATAATTCATCAGATTATGATACCATACAAATACAATCAAGGATATATTCTGGATAAAAAGGGGGATGAAGGTTGAAAGTATGTCTGTTGAATATAATCACGCCACAAGACAAACATTTAAATCAGTGAAGTACAGGACCATTCTTTCTGGTTGCAAAAACTAGCACGGGAGACAACTCGATTATATTCAGGATGTGACCAATATCAATCATGTTCTTTAGGAAAGCTGAGAAAATAAGAACATCTTATACAAAAATCATATGCTCTAGGTAATATGGGAAAAATAGAAATCTGTATCCAGGTTTATTAATATGAACAAAGTTATTGAGGGGAATTTTCAATTTCTCAAATCCGCCAAAGGTATTCATACTTCGGTATGAAGATGAAAATAAAATACATGTACATGGGTTTTGGTTTAAATATGTAATGAGATGCAACATATGTAAATATATGTCAACCTATTGTCACCTATACAAAGACTTAAAACATTTAAATGTCTTGTTAAACAATTGCATAAGATAGGATATGTTATCTTTCTTCGATATACAGATTCTGATCACCCCTTTGGTAATTTCAAACTCTTCTTGCCTACATGTAAATAACAAAAATGCATAGTGTACTAGAATACGATATTAAGATAAGTTAGTTAAATGATGCTATTTTTCTGCCAGTCTAAATTTTTGTGAGTTTTTGTGAGTTTTTTGGGGATCCAACAATGAAAGGAAATTATATCTGCAAAATGACATCCATAAGAATCTAAAAAAAAATGAAATACGTCTTTATTACATCATAATGCAATTTTGAAATAATATTTCTCATGTTTAACTGAAAAATGGACAATCATTGCTCTGACGAAACATCATCATTGTTATTCTTCTCTTCCTACCAGATACTAACAGTTTTTTCCCTCATTTACATCTGTTTTTAAACCATATTCTTTATGAAGGAAAATTGTCTCCATCATATCATATCATATTTCTCATTTCAATTTACTTGACATTTTTTTTCATGGATTCTTTATTGGTATAGCACACGTGCATCCAACTTTGATTTTCTCTATCACAGTTCTATATATATAAACATTATTATTATCACAGTCTACTCTTCTTAAAACTCGTTCATAGAAGTAAACGGGGCGACACTCATAGTCAGGCATTCCAGCTTTCAGATCATCTTTATCCTTACGTATTAGACATTGCTTACACATGCACTGCGCTTGAACGATTGTCCTTGGTACTCTTGCAATGTCATGATTGAGTTCCCAGAATACGGGACAAGTTGAAACCATCTCCTTGACTGATGCCTGCAGATATTTTGGGCATTCTCTTCTACCATGTATTTTCATATTAAATGGAGTTTTATACTTAGATAAAGCTGGATGATATTCACGGTCTTTTTTTTCCCATGCGCTTCTTAAGGGAGCCAACATGTAATATGAGTTATGGAAATTAAGGTTATCTCTTGCTAGTTTCCTTGCTAGTTCTATTAAATTGTCTGGTTCTAGACAATTATCTGTATTTCTGACTGTATGCGATATCTCGATGAAACTAAAAATTAAATATACCTTCACCTGAAATAAAGAAAACATATTGTTAAACAGAATTGCCTGCCAAAACAGTAACTTGTTGTATCGAGTACACCTAGCCATGAGCGAGATTCGAACTCACAACGTTATTGGTGATAGGCACTGATAGCAAAGGTAGTTATAAAACTAACTACCATACGATCACAAAGACGACGCCCCCTTCTTCCCTGGAAATATAAAATCATATTAACTATAATTATAGGAGTACGCGACAGCCTATTAATCTTTGTAGAGCATTAGTAACAAATTTTATCAATTACATGTGTATATTTAGATTTCTTTTTCAAATTACAAAAAAAATACCCAATCTAGATATCAATAATCACGACCCTTTTCTGGTAATAACCTTCATCAGATACGCTCATAGTGAAAGAAATAGAAAATAGAATGTGTCTGGTATACCGTAACCTTCATCAGATACGCACATAGTGAAAGAAATAGAAAATAGAATGTTTCTGGTATACCTTAACCTTCATCAGATACGCACATAGTGAAAGAAATAGAAAATAGAATGTTTCTGGTATACCGTAACCTTCATCAGATACGCACATAGTGAAAGAAATAGAAAATAGAATGTTTCTGGTATACCGTAACCTTCATCAGATACGGACATAATGAAAGAAATAGAAAATAGAATGTTTCTGGTATACCGTAACCTTCATCAGATACGCTCATAGTGAAAGAAATAGAAAATAGAATGTTTCTGGTATACCGTAACCTTCATCAGATACGCTCATAGTGAAAGAAATAGAAAATAGAATGCTTCTGGTATACCGTAACCTTCATCAGATACGCTCATAGTGAAAGAAATAGAAAATAAAATGTTTAACAATTTAAACTTCTTAGGGAAAAAATAAGACAAATTGCCCCAACATGGTGAAAAATATCGACTAAGATTCCCTAGCCATGAACAATTCTAATTTGTATTCATTGTATAAGAATTTTATCATATCTTAGGCTTAAAAGGTGGCAATATATACAATGGTAAGAAGTTTGACGTTTACATGTAGCAGACGACATGTTATATCATGTCATTGTATCCTCTTATCAGTTTTATTTTATTCTCTATTTTTCTACCGGGGCCGTCGTTGTCCAATCGTAACTACTCGGCCATTTTCGCTACCCTGCAAATAACCTCGTACGTACATAGTAGAAATTCTTCTGAAATTGTTTGCCGGAAGTTAAGTTAAGTTAAGCCACACAAAAGCATAGTCCACGAAAATCCAATATGGAAGACATACTAAGTAAAATCTAATCATGCAAAATTAATTAAAACTTTAATTGAAATATAGAAAATTGCTTAAAATATAACTTTAACTGACATGTGAAAAGTAGTGCGATTTATACGCCTAATGCATACGAGGTTATTTGCAGGGTAGCGAGAATGGCCGAGTAGTTACGATTGGTCGTGGTCGTGATCGTATGGTAGTTGGATGTATGCAATCAATGCCTACCACCACTAGCGTTGTGAGTTCGAACCACGCTCAGGCGAGGTGTACTCGATACAATATATTGTGAAAATAGTTGTCAGTGACTTACAGGAGGTCGGTAGGTTTCTCCGGGTACTCCGGTTTACTCCACCAATAAAACTGACCGACACTATATAACGGAAATATTGTTGAAATCGGCGTTAAACACCATAATCTTAACCCCTATTATTCTACCAAGAAGTTGCAAAACTATATGTTCTGCGAGTCTTAAATACCCTACTACTGACATACCGACCAATGGATATCTACATATACTTTTAATCATTAATATGTAATTTTCTGACAAAAGTTATACTTTAATAGGTTATACAACCTTATAAATACCTCAATATAAAATTTCCTTAAAACAATAAAAGAAGAACAATTATGATCGACCGATGAACTAATGCCAGCATAATCATCATTGACATTTCAACTGTTGTCAACATAATCATGATTGATATATCAACTGAATCCAGCAAAATCATGATTGACATGTCAACAGATGACAACATGATTATGATTGACATATCAATTGAAGATACCACAATCATGATTGACGTATCAATTGATGCCAGCATAATTGTGATTGATATATCAACTAAAATCAGCATAATCATGATTGACACATCAATTGATGCCAGTATAATCACGATTGACATAACAACTGATATCAGCCTAATTATGATGGACATATCAACTGATGCCAGCATACTCATGATTGACACATCAACTGATGCCAGCATATTCATCATCGAAACACTCTTTGTAATAAATAAATAACAGGCGATAATAGGATAGATATGAAGGGGCTCTAGTTGATGGTATATCTCACAGTAAATCCGATCAAATATGTAAAACTTACGACGATTAGGGAGTCTAAAATTAATTCTAATTGCATTGTTAATTCTACTAGCAAGAGAAGATGACACTAGCAGTCAACACTGATGTTTTATACACTTATTTGAAAATTACACCAACTTCCGTTTTCTATTCAAGGGTATTTATAGTTTAATTATATCATATCCTTTGTATCGTTTTACCCGTATACAGTCTATATCCAATGAGTATTTTAGATCTAATACAATACATCTGACCGAAATTTCCCCTTGTTTTCAGTATTATTTCGTCAATGGTATTGGTTTACTTGTAGATGCAAGAATTAATTTCTGTTGATTTATACCCACCAACAAATGAAACATAAGACAAAGCTTAAAACATCTTACCGGATCATGACCACAGACTTTCGATAACGCCTTGCACCAAATTCCCGATAGTCGATTAGAAACTATATTTACACCGCCATCTCTCTCTCTCTCTCTCTCTCTCTCTCTCTCTCTCATGAGACAGGACAGACACCACTTACAAAACTACTACTAATAATAGTAATAAATAAAATTAAGTATAAAATGTTAATACTTGAAGTTTCCGACACGTGTATTCTAAAGTTCCCGTTGATTGTAAAAGATATTAACCATTGTTTATTTCTTTTCATAGTATCATACTGTCAATATCATGTGTATATCAGTTTATATCGGTTTTTGTCCTAAGAAAAACCTTTAGAATTCTAATATGTATCACTGCTCTAACATACACACTATCAGTATAGAGGGGTGTTTAACGCCACTTTCAGTAGAAATAATATATGTTGTATACTCAAATACTATATGAATTAACAGTATTTTTAAATCACAATATGATTTTGCTAAAATTGTGCGTTGTTGAAATACTTCCGAAATTCCTTTTTAAAATAATTGTTTTCTGTCTTATGATTTCAGAATGGTCAATATACAACTTGAATTTACCTGGGGAAAATAGTTTTGCTCCTTGTTAGGTAAATAGGGAAATTAGAATTGTTTAACGTTGTCTGACATATTTGTACGAAAATTTATTTACTAATAGTATTACTTGTTTATCACAAGCTTAGTCAATATACAATACATGTATATCTTTTATCCGTAATAGCTCACAGTTTAAATTTTTTTTATACATTGAGAAACATCGTCAAAATATATGACATGATATGTTGTAGAAATATTCTAATATGACGTCCTTCATTGGCTATGTAAATAATACTGTTATAAAACTCCCGATATATTTTAATTCGCACATGAGTATTGAAAAACAAATAATAAACACCATTCTTAAGTAAATTCATGTATTCATACAGGACCGTAGTGCACAAAAACATAAAAATTATCGAATTGTATCTTGATACAATTTTTTCCGGTAAAAATGCTTAAGACAACCATCTATCGACTTTGACGTTTGTGATTTGCCGTCTTCCGGTCACATAGTTAACAAGGACCGCTGGTGATATTGACACAAACTGGTTACTCATTTATTTTACGATTTTGTAATCATTTTACTTGTCTAAGTAGCTAAATTTAAAATGCCATCAAATTGGAAAATATCAATAATTCAATTGCATCACCGTCTAGTTATCCATGTAGGGAACAAAACTGTAAACATGAAGGCTAGTGGATTTTGTTATTACATGCACATGCATTTCCATTACCGACGTCCACTTCAAAATATAAGCCCTATAAAAATCGAAATAGTTCATAGTTTGCATAACGTCTTAACATGGGTAACATCATTTTCGTTGCATTTTATTCTTCACTGTCGCTCCCATGGCCGTAACTAGACTCTTTTTTAAATGATGCAAAAACACGTAATCGCCAGCGGAGGGAGGCGAAAAAATGTGGGCGAGGGGTCTGGACCCCCAGAAGTTCCAACTTGAAAGACGCCAAATCCTCGATTCTAGACATTTCCTGACATCTTTTTCCTGGTTCAGTAATCTTTTTTTTTATGATTTAATTTTCGTATTTTCTACTTTAACAGGCAAGAGGGAGTATTTCGAAGACAAGAAATGCACTAAGCTAACACCAGAAGAATTAAAAGCAATTGCATTAATGTCTCTTGTAACACTTAAGAAGAATTCTATCCGATCCTAGGCCCAGCTATATTGTTGAGTGAAAAAGTAAAAACAGTGCCATTTTTTATTCACTTTCTGCGCTTTTTGGCCTTATGTGCCTCTTTGATGGTGCTATACGAGGATAATAAACCCAGAAATCATATTAGAGAAATAAACTATTGGCTGTCACTTTCTGTGATGACGGAGACCAAGTGATATGATACATAAACATTAAATAAATGCGCCACTGCAGCGCAAAAGAATGTCAGTGACTTGAGACGATTTGTGAGTCGTTAAGACGTTTCTATGTATTTTAAGTGTGTCTAAAGATACAAAACTGCCTCACGCACAGACTGATATATATAAACCGGCTTTGTTTTGCCTTGTGGTGTTCAATTGACTATATATTCAAATCAATGGAAAAAATGACTGATAACTACTCGACACTTTGTAATGAATCAATTTATTAATTTTTATATACTCGTAAGCGTTTTCGTGTACAGGGCTGGGATAAATGTTAAAAATGAAAGTTCGAAACAGATATTTTTTATGTAATTGTAAGAAAAATTAAGATTTGAACATGTCTTAGTTGTCCATAAAAAATCTTCCAATTTTACGGTGGCCAGAGGCATCATCGTCTTAAAATGTTTTCCTGATTCACAGCCATGTTTCTGTGAGAGCATTGCTAAGCCACACAGACGTTCTCCCATCATTGTTGACCTTACCCAGGTCTTATGTCTGCACAAGGCCGAGAATGTGCGTTCGCAACATACAGACGTGACTGGAAGAACAATCGAACATTTTAAAATAGTATGAATATTCGGATAAAGGTCTTTGTCTGCAAGTTTTAGTTTGCAGCCCATGTATATTTTGATGAACAGGATGATCACCAACTTTAAGTCTCCACCTTTCAATTTCCACCGCAAAGTGTCCCTTACAAGGCAGATCTGCGTCAAAATCGTCAATTTCGGTATAAGGCATTTGCCTCAATGTAGTTATGGCCATGGCTCGGGATGAAATATTTACGAAAATAATGCTACCCATGTTAAAACTGGATATAAACTATGGCTTCCTTGAATTATTTCTTAAATCGGGACTTCTAAAGTGACAACAATTTATTGATGATGTCACAGTTCATGACATCACAGTGGATGACATACAGACATTGAATTTAAACTATATATTTCAGGGGTTTTTTTTAATGCTTATTCTGGTGTAATTTTATATTAGTGACACCGTTTTGCGATCTGCAGGTATATCAATATCCGGTGAACAGATTGTGAAATTATCCAATAAAAGTATTATTACCTTTTGTTTCCTCTTATTCAGTCTAGTTACTTAAACTGACATGAACCGGAAATTAGTTTCTTTGATTAATAACCTTCCTTTTAACTTGACACGGGACAAAATAAAAATAAGGAAATTTACCTTCAGAATTAAATGGGTGATCGGTGCTTCTATTGTGTTAAATTTTAAACATGAAATATGGGGAATTCTATAAAATATGGCGAATTTATTTATTTTTTTTTTTTTTTCTTTCTTTTATTTATTTATTTATTTATTTATTTATTATTACATTTTTTTTTAGAAAAGCAGAGATCGATATAAATTCATAAAACATATGACCTGCATATCCAGTTTTACACAGACAGAATACATTTAATTCATCTAAACAAGCATATTGCAGGAGGAATGTAGCGAGTTGTTAGCATAAACTTAAATATCAAAACTGTTTTTGAGGAGGGTTATGTCCATGATGTTTACCGCCACTTCGACAATATTTCAGCTATGTCATGTTTTTTTAATTGCTTTGCTAATTTGAAATGAATAAGTAATACATTACCTATAATTAAATTTAAAAACGATCGATTATTGAGCATTACATAACGTCCAGCAGGAATATTTCAGAACGAGGACAATATATAAAAACTAGTCAAGCATGCTTTAGTGTCCATCTATATCAAGCAATAACTTGCTACCTTAATTTTTATTTCCTTTTATAGTGTATTTCATATTAATTAAACCTGTATTAAGCGACCACTCGCCTTGTGCGACCATATTTCACTGTCCCCTTGTAAGGTCTCATAAGACAGGGTTCACTGTATATAGAAATGAGGTAGGGATGGGATAAATCGGGAAAACGACTTTTGACTGACACTGCAAAAAATAGGCAGTTGAGTAAGGACAAAATGTGAAATTTTTTATAGAGGCTACAAGGTTTACTAAAGTATCATAAATTTCCTTCGATTTTTTTTTTATTTAAAATAAATTAGTAATAATATTATAATATGCATAATACGGTAATTATAAACAAGTAGACGTGTAATTTAGTGCACATGGTGCATGTGCATGATTACAGATCAATAGACTGTATTATTTGAAGTTCATAATAATCCTATAACAAATATCACAACTGTTCAGTTAGTTGAAGTGAGAAGTGATTGTTCATTTTGTTGATATTGGTGGACAATAAACGGTAGAGAATACCGAAGGAGCAATCAAAATTGGACAATCTAGAGAAACTGGCAACATAGGGTACATAAAACGAAGTAAAACAAATCAAAATCACAACACAATATGTGTTGGACGCCACTATACGCAAGCAAACAGAAATAACGTAAATAAGACATGGGTCCTCCTACACACAACAGGAGAAGAGTTTGAAGATACCAAAGGGATAATCAGAATTCGTAAATCAAAGAAGGACAGACAACACAATGGCCAAAAGAAAAAGGACAAAAGGACAAATAACGATCTACAAAACATACATATAAAACTAAAGATCGAGTAACACGAACCCCACTAAAAACCGGGGTGAACTCAGGTGCTTTGGAAGGGTAAGCGGTTCATTCTCCACTAGTGGCACCCCGATGATAAGTCATATATACAGTCATTGGCCATAAATGAGTTCCCAAAATGGCCGACGTCATTTGCGAAAATTTGTTTCCAATTTTTTACTCCTTATTAAATCAGTGTTATTTACCTTTGATTAGTAACGTTCACATTTTGCACAATGCCAAAATGTTCCAAAATTAGGCCAGTGACGTCATTTAAGGAAGTACCTTGTAATTCGGTCAAAATATCATCTGTCAAAAATGTCACCGCACGGTAAACAAATGACACCAGAGGAGAAACAAATCATCGTAGCTTTGTCACAAGGATATTCTAGCTACAAAATTTCTGAAATGACGGGGAAAAACAGGAGAACAATCAGTAAATTTCTCAGGAGGCGACGGGTGCGAGGATCGGAAGAAAACTTACCGCGAAGTGGAAGGGGTAGAAAAACGGGAGTTCGGGGAGACAGGATTATGTACCGTATGCTTCGTTCGGACAGAAGACAAAGTTTAGGAGACATAACAGACCAATTTAACCGCCAGTTTGTGACCAAAATTTCTTCAAGAACAGTTCGGAGGCGTTTGAACTATGAAGGATACAAAAAACATCCAGTTTGTAAGAAAACTACGATTTTACCTGTCAACCGAGAGAAAAGAAAACGATTTTGTCGATCAAAATTGATGTGGACAGTGAGAAATCATTGGAAAAAAGTTATTTTCAGTGATGAGACGAAAATTGAGATTGGAAATAACAGGAAAGTTTATGTTTGGCGTAAAGTGGATGAAAAATTAAGACCGGAATGTAATGGGTTTTACCAGGGTCGAAATTACAAAACGAAATTCTCTGTCATGTTCTGGGGCTGCATTTCGTATTATGGGGTAAGTACACTAACTCCAGTTGTTGGCAATTTAAATAGTGAAAAGTATATAAACATTTTAGATGACAATTTATGGCCGGTCATTGCCCAACATTTTCCTACAAGCCCCTACATATTCCAGGAGGACAATGCCCCATGCCATATGTCTCGGAGGACAAATCAGTGGAAAACGGAAAATGATATTCCAACTTTAGAGTGGCCCCCACAAAGCCCAGACTTAAATATAATAGAAAATGTGTGAAAAGTTATAAAAACAAAAGTTCAACGACGAATAGATGACATTCGAAATGCTGAGGACCTAAAAACTGTTGTTGCTGAAATTTGGACCTCACTTCAACTACATTATATAAGAAGTTTATATGACTCCCTTCCAAGGCGTTTACGGATTGTTTTAAGAGCTAGAGGCAATATCACAAAATACTAACAGTTTGAGGTAAGTTTTATTATTTATTTCAGTAAGAAAAACTATAATTTTTCTCTGCTTGGAACACAAACGTTGAAATGACGTCGGCCATTTTGGGAACTCAATTATGTCACATGACTGTAGATAAGGTAAAGACGAACCGAACATCATGTTTTCCGGAAATTGTTTGTTAATCGCTGTGTAAACTTTCGTTCGTAATTTATTTGTGTTCATGTTTTATCTAGGACATTGTAAAAAAAAATTCAGTTCGACTTTTATTATTTTCTACTATCTACGTATTGGTAATCTTGTGTTCTGTCCTTGACTAGGGAGGCCACTGAGGAGATCCGGGGCCCAATTGTTCTCGTGTAAAACCTGTAGTGTGTTGTTGTGTGTACAGCCGAGATGTCTGCCCTCATGGCTGAAAAATGTAACTCTCTCTCTCATTTTGTAGATATTGTATATAGCTGTTTTCGTATTATGTATTGTATTGTATCTTATTGTGTATTATGTTTGTATTTAATGTGTTATCTGTATACCATTGTATCAACAAAGGTTACCAGAAATAAAGATATATATAGTAGATAGCTCCAGCGCGTGGCCCAATTTGGAGCATCGGTCAATATTGCTTTTCAGTGCTCCATAGCATATCATATCGAACTCAATGAAGTGCAATATTTGCATAGTATCGCAGCATGTCCGATAGCACGATCTGTGATACTAGTGACAATATATGTCGTGGTGTACAAAATGGCATGAAATTAATCTCAAATATTTTCAAATCGCCTTGAATTATTCTGAAATACTTACAACGTGAAATGCACAAAATAATATTTTCAACCTCATGTTTATCAAATTACAAAGAAAAAAGTGTATTACAATAGTTTGCGTTGACTTTGGTATTTAATATTAATCTGAAACATTACAGTGACTGAATTCGTATTAATCATGTAAACTTCTAGCTAAATTTAAATATTATAGATTTTTAAAATAATTTGCGAACTTTAATCTTTGCCATTATACTCAATTCGTTTATTTTTGCTTTCTATTTTTGTAATTTTGTAAGGAACAATATATTTACGGAAGTATAATTATATTTCCTCTGTGATCACACCATAATAGTTTGATAAAGCTTGCGTCATTTTAGATAAGCGTCATCATGTGTATTGTAAATATTTGTAATGTTGTAAGGAACAATATATTTACGGAAGTAGTATTTAGCTTCCTCTGTGATCACCCATATAATAGTTGGTTAAAACTGACGTCTTTTTATATAAGCGTCATCATAACTATTATATATATTTTTTAAAGATTTAAGGAAGAATTATCCGTTGTTGCGATTCGTTGATTATACTTCAATGTAGTTTGTCTGTTTTATCTATTGGACACGTTTAAGCAGTAAACATAAAAAGTACAGCGGAAAAAGTATTTAATGAAAATAGTGAGTGTCAATTCATTCAAAGAACAATTAAAACAACACATAGATAAAATGAAAATCCGTTTTAAACAGATTCAGTTTTTTGCTTATTTAAAGTACAAATTATATATGTAATAAATTAAGTTAAGAACGGGTGAATAATAAAAAAATAACCATACATTTTGGGATATTAAATTAAAAAGAAAACAATCCAAAACAAAAACACGAAAAGCTTACAACAATGCAACAAAAAAAACAACCTACACATTAATAGACATATAAATTTATTATCTAATGATACAAAAAGACTTGTACACAATTATTACTCCAGGACTAATCAAGTTCCAGTTCTAGAAATCTATAAAGGAGTCCCCATGCCAAAGGTTCAATACTGATAACGTTTTATTTAGTTATTAATTTACGATACATGACTTTACAGTAATTTTTACTCCAATATACTGCTCGATTACATGTAGCGGAGTAACAGAAACATAATTTTTATAGTCTTTGGTCGAACACAAGATCTACCTCACTTGCGACGAACTAACTAACCATTACACCACCGATATGGTTCACTAAGGTTTTGTGCTTGAAACAGGTGATTTCCAAAGACATGACTCTACATTACGTTTACAATATTTCAATCCATCTTTCTTTGTCTTTGATTTTTGACTCGTCAACAACACTTGTGCAAATGATGCCGTTGCTATCTAAATTGTTGGTGCCTGAATGGAACACACATAATTCTGCCAAGGTCTTGTATTTGTTCTTCGTCTATTGTTGAGTAAGATTATTACAGTATGATCAAATACACAACTATGCGTTGAAAAGGGGGGTGCTTTATATGATGTCAAAAAGGTCACTTTCATCAGAGCCAAAGCATTTGCAAGGGCACTGTGCGTCATGTCTCTATTTTGTTGATCTCCATCGCACAAGAGTCATTTAATATCAGTAATTATTAAATGACTATGAATTTTCTTAATTCTGATTGGCTTAGAAGGTTCATTGCTTCCTCTAACAGAACTACATGTCCACCGCGCAATTTTGCGCGTGAGGTTAATAAATCTCATGTCGCAGTTAGTACGTACCCAAATATAATAACAGGGGGAAACCAATAGACTGATTAATATCGATAAATTTGATTGGCCGACATTTTGAACCTCAACCAATCAGAGGCGGTCTTGCTAGCGAACATCGGTAATCAGCAGACGACTGTTAGTAAACAAAAATGAACGAAGCAGCTTCGTCAGTAGAACCAGAAGTTAAGACACGTTTTGGTACAGTTGATGATGCAGCATTTGAAAGACCGCAAATGCAATTTCCTGTGTTCAATAATTGCTTTAACATTCTGCAGAAAATATTATAAGCGATGCATTTTCATATAGTGAAAATGAATAAAGATAAAGAAGTCAAAAAATGTCAAGGATATTTTTTTTTTGTCAATGTGTGACGTAAAAATATTTTTGACATTTACGTCACCGAATATGGTACTGCTTTGACAACTATTTTACCTATTTTGTTCCTGTATTTAAATACTGTTATAGTGACAGCCGGAACCTTTGAACTGTAATGAGAGCGGGAGGTTTGGCGCCTTAAAATCTGATTCAACCCACCATTTCTTTAGAAATGCCTGTACCAAGTCAGGGTCATTACGGTTTTCACAGTTTTCCGGTTGTTGACTGATTTTGTCTGTTTATATAATTATGAGTTTTGACTTTCCCTTTGTAACATTGTTCGGAGTTCGGTAATTTTGTTATTACCCTTAATTACCATAGACTACAACATAGATTAATTATACTTACCTATGTTCTTTAAAAATTATTTAAAAGTGTTACTGAAACTGTGATATTTTATTTGTTAAAATTTTGAAATTGTATTCGTTTTTTCTTAATCAATTTTATTGTTTTGAAACATGAGACATGTCAAGCTTTAAAAACTGGTATTTGTTGGTTTGAAGCAGGTACATATAAAAAAGAATAAATGGAAATGTCTAAGAAACAGCAACAATTCCCAATTTTCACCCCAAAATTACACTTAGAATGTGTCATTTAATAAAACAATTGATGACTTTTCATTTCGGTGGACACTGATTTATCAACCCCTTGGAAGTGATGTTCACCTCAGCCGTTGGCTTCGGTGAACATCACTTCCTCGGGGTTGATAAATCACAGTGTCCACCTTATGAAAAGTCATTAATTGTATATTATTATACTTCATGTAAGTTTCTCTAGTGATATTTGGTACTGTAATATTTTGACATATTACCTGGGTAATATTTTGGCATATTACCTGGACAATTAGACACTCAGTATAATAAGGATATTAATGTGATCTTGTCCAGGTAATATGCCAAAATATTACCCAGGTCTGAGAGGCATATTACCCCTAGGGTCGGGTAATTTGTCTCTCAGACCTGGGTAATATTTTGGCATATTACCTGGATCGGGTAATATGTCTCTCAGACCTGGGTAATATTTTGGCATATTACCTGGACAAGACCACATTATTATACAAATAATAAGGGACATATATTATCAAAGGTAACATCTCGTTACCGATTTATTTACATACAAACGAGTATTGCCATAGAACCTTTTAAGGACTCCTATATAAGGTTAGCGATTCTCTAAATATCGATTGACCGCCAACCCCAAAACTCTCGTAAGTCAAAATGCTAGAACAGATTGTAATCATTGTCTTTTGTTGTATTCTCCATTGTGCGTAAATTGCAGGATTGCAGTTAGGGTTATGGTTATTGTGTTTAAGGCCATTTTCAACAGTATTTCAGTTATATCGTTTCTATCAACTTTCTTGGGGAAGAAATCCGAAGTACCAGGAGAAAACCACCGACTTGCCGTAAGCCGTAATTTGCAAGTGTGATATAGAGCTATTTTCTATTATACATTATAATTAAGGATATATAATATTTCTAACACAACTGGCAATAATAAATTTTAATACCAGGTGAGAATGTTTTACGAGTGTTTTAAAATTAAATTTGTAGAAATATTTGTTAATACCAGGTGAGAATGTCTTACGAATATTTTGTAGTTAAATTTGTAGATATAAATTTTAATACGAGGTGAGAATGCTTTACAAATGTTCTATAATTAAATGTGTAAGTAAAAGTATCAGTTACATAATTTATAACAGTTATTTGCTTCATATTGCTTTGTCATCACATTTGCCATGGCGTAAATAAGGAAGAAATGTATGGTAGGTAAAATCATTTGTCAATGCAGCTTTACCTACTGGCCTCGATGGGCACAATTAGGAACGATTTTCATAAAAATAACCTAATTACAATGTACTTCAAAATATTAAAACTGTAAATAATACGTTTCGAATACAATAAAACGCACACTTCAGGCCTTGCATTTCTTGAAGAAAAAGCTTCGTGTGCGTTATTGGTATGTGAAATAGGTCTTCTATGTCGGATTTCTAACTAGTGGCTTGGCTATTTATTGTCATTTATACTGTTTTACTTAACATAAACATATATCTTTAATGCAATCCGGCGTTAAGGTAATATCAAAATTACTTTCTTGCTTGTGGATGCAACAAATACCAAGAGTTATTCGTATTTCGTCTTCATGTCATTACCTTCACATTTTTAATGCTGTCAAATAGTTCGTGGAGTTCAAGTTTATGTCCCGATCCCACGATCTTCCGCACTCGGGGTGAGCAAGCTAACCATTACGCCACCGATGAGATGACACTAGATATTGGTAATGATTGCCATAGCTCAACCTACAACGCGTCCCCGGGTGGTGAATTGTGGTGTCCTCTCTACGAGGGGTCATCTGATTACAATACGGATAGCCTGACCGGTGTCCATAGTGGGTAACATGTAGATTTCGAAAAAGAGTAAAGGCTGCTGCAATAGTGATGCCAAATATCGAACAGGTTTTTGTGAGGTTCGTGTTGCTCGATCTTTAATCTTCTGTGTAGTGTTTTGCATCGATGTTTGTTCTTTTTCCTTTGGGCATTGTATTTTCTGTCCTCCAATTTTACCCCGTTGGTATCTTCAAACTTTTCTTGTTCGTCACTAACTACCTCTCCATACGTTACAGTTGCAGTCTATAATTGTTGTACCGGTTAGCCACCCCTATCCCTCCCTAATTTCTATACATTTTTTTGCATTGTTGAATTTGATCTTGTATTGAATATAGCTGAGATCTTGCTCACCTGACGTTAAGCATTCCTGACCTCCTGCGCTCACCACGGTCACCTGACGTTAAGCATTCCTGACCTCCTGAGTTCACCACGGTTTTTGTGAGGTTCGCGTTGTTCGATCTTTAGGTTTCTGTGTATTATCGTTGGTATTTTCAAACTGTTCTATTTCGTCACTAACCACCTCTCCATACGCTACAGTTGCAGTCTATAATCGTTGTACCGGATAGCCACCCCATCCCTACCTAATTTCTATACAGTTATTTTTTGTATTGTTGAGCTTGATCTTTTCTTGAATATAGCTGAAAACCTGTTCACTTGACGTTAAGCAATGCTCTAATCACATATATTATACTTTACGTTTTTATTTTCCCTATTTGTCTTTGTTAGCGCAGCCGGTCAATATTTTCGTATATGAACCGGTCAATATTTTAGTATATGGACCGGGCCCGATCAATATAATGTTTTCTTCCGGATTTTGTCCGAACTCGTATTTTGTCTTAGATATACAATAACAAAAACATGTCGTCTGACAGATTTGGATGTCATTGTATTGTCCACCATCAGTTCTGTCATTACATAATTAGCATTAACGGTGCAGACCGTCCAAGCAAATAAATAAATTCCTCTCTTTGGGGCTACGCATATTCCATCAATATTGTTATAATGGCCTCCAATGTTAATAACTACTCTTTCAAAAACCAATATGGACTTTCTCTCAAGAGTAAATGAATACGATTCATCTCTAGTTGTAGCATAGAACATGACTGGTTCAGAATTAGACAAATCTGTAATATAAAACTTTCATTTCAATACATGAATGAATTGCTGAGGACAACCAGAAGCCTCGGTGTAATGATTTCCTTTTTGGGGAGAGGGGGGGGGGGGGGGGGGCAACAGGGAATACTATATCCTGGAAATAAAATCATGATGGTATATAATGACTACTTATGAATGTGAATCTGCTCTTGTAGACCGTTAACAAGCATGATGCAAAAATAGCAATCTTAACCTTTTCTACATTTAATAATAATTGATCGTGAAGATCACTTATGCTAACAAATGGGTGTTCACTCCTACCTGCAACTATCACAGGGACCTGGGGGAAAGATACCCCCCTCCTTTCGCTTTCCCCATATGGCTGCAAAGCAAACAAATATATATAGATAAATGATCGAAGGAAGGAAGCATGACCACATTTCGCTTTGTATGTGTTTCATTCTTAAAATATAGATGGGATCTCCCTAGCGGTCCCTCTACAAAATCGATTCAACATCCATTAAATGTTTATCTTTTATTAAAACCAACTGTTTTGATATAGAGAGGGGCATTTTATGAGAAAAATATATCATAGTACAGTACATATAAACTAAAAATAATAGCTGATAAAATGAAAAACAAAATTTAAAATACCACACTGTCGGAATAGTTCAAAATCCAATAGAAAAATCATAGGAAGAGACAAAGGCGATACCCTTAGCACACAAATACATGACCGCTCACTTGAACCGTAGTATACAAAAACAGGAATGATCACTTGATCAGTAGTATGCAAATACATGACTGATCACTTGAACTGTAGTATGCAAATACATGATCGCTCATTTGAACCGTACTATACAAATACATGACTGATCACTTGAACCGTAGTATGCAAATACATGACTGATCACTTGAACTGTAGTATGCAAATACATGACCGCTCATTTGAACCGTACTATACAAATACATGACTAATCACTTGAACCGTAGTATGCAAATACATGACTGATCACTTGAACAGTAGTAAGAAAATACATGACTGATCACTTGAACCGTACTATGCAAATACATGACTGATCACTTGAACGTAGTATGCAAATACATGACTGATCACTTGAACTGTAGTATGCAAATACATGACCGCTCATTTGAACCGTACTATACAAATACATGACTAATCACTTGAACCGTAGTATGCAAATACATGACTGATCACTTGAACTGTAGTATGCAAATAAATGACCGCTCATTTGAACCGTAGTACACAAATACATGACTGATCACTTGAACCGTAGTATACAAATACATGACTGATCATTTGAACTATAGTATACAAATATATGACCTCACTTGAACCGTAGTATACAAATACATGACCGCTCACTTGAACCGTAGTATGCAAATACATCACTGATCATTTGAACAGTAGTATAAAAAGACATTACTGAACACTTGAACCGTAATATACAAATGCATGATTGATAGTTTGAACCACAGTATACAAATACATGACTGCCCACTTGAGCAGTAGTATAAACATACATGACTGATCAATTAAGCCGTAGTATGCAAATACATGACTGCTCAATTGAACAGAAGTATGCAAATACATGACCGCTCATTTGAACCGTAGTATACAAATACATGACTGATCACTTGAACCGTAGTATACAAATACATGACTGATCACTTGAACTGTAGTATACAAATACATGACTGATCACTTGACCCATAGTATACAAACATATCACCGCTCACTTGAACTGCAGTATACAAATACATGAGTGATCACCTGAACCGTAGTATACAAATACATGACCGCTCACTTGAACCGTAGTATACAAATACATGACTGATCACTTGAAGCGTTGTAAACAAATACATGACCGCTCACTTGAAACCGTAGTATACAAATACATGACCGCTCACTTGAACCATAATATACAAATGCATGATTGTTCACTTCATTCGTATTATGCAAATACATGACCGCTCACTTGAACCGTAGTATGCAAATACATGACCGCTCACTTGAATCGTAATATGCAAATACATGACCGCTCACGTGATCCGTAGTATACAAATACATTTCTGCTCACTGGAACCCTAGTATACAAATACATGACCGTTCACTTGAACCGTAGTATACACATACATGACTGATCACGTGACCTATAGTATACAAATATAGGACCGCTCGCTTGAACCGTAGTATACAAATACATGACCCCTCACTTGAACCGTAGTATGCAAATACATCACTGATCACTTGAACAGTAGTATAAAAAGACATTACTGATCACTTGAACCGTAGTATACAAATGCATGATTGATAGTTTGAATCATAGTATACAAATACATGACTGATCACCTGACCCATAGTATACAAATATATGACTGCCCACTTGAGCAGTAGTATACACAAACATGACTGATCACTTGAACAGTAGTATAGAAATACATGACTGATCAATTAAGCCGTAGTATGCAAATACATGACTGCTCACTTGAACAGAAGTATGCAAATACATGACCGCTCATTTGAACCGTAGTATACAAATACATGACTGATCACTTGAACCGTAGCATACAAATACATGACTGATCACTTGAACTGTAGTATACAAATACATGACTGATCACTTGACCCATAGTATACAAACATATCACCGCTCACTTGAACTGCAGTATACAAATACATGACTGATCACTTGAACCGTAGTATACAAATACATGACCGCTCACTTGAACTGTAGTATACAAATACATGACTGATCACTTGAAGCGTAGTAAACAAATACATGACCGCTCACTTGAAACCGTAGTATACAAATACATGACCGCTCACTTGAACCATAATATACAAATGCATGATTGTTCACTTCATTCGTAGTATGCAAATACATGACTGCTCACTTGAACCGTAGTATGCAAATACATGACCGCTCACTTAAATCGTAATATGCAAATACATGACCGCTCACGTGATCCGTAGTATACAAATACATTTCTGCTCACTGGAACCCTAGTATACAATTACATGACCGTTCACTTGAACCGTAGTATGCAAATACATGACAGCTTACTAGAGCGGTACTATGCAAATACATGACCGCTCACTTGAACCGTAGTATGCAAATACATGACCGCTCACTTGAACCGTAGTATACAAGTACACGACCGTTCACTTGAACCGTAGTATACAACTACATGACCGCTCACTTGAACCATAATAAAACATACATGACTGCTCACTTGAACCGTAGTATACAAATACATGACCTCTTACTTGAACCGTAGTATGCAAATACATGACCGCTCACTTGAACCGTTGTAAACAAATACACATCTGCTCACTTGAACCGTAGTATACAAATACATGACCGATCACTTGAACCATAAAATACAAATACATGACTGATCACTTGAACCGTAGTATGCAAATGTTTGTTAGCTTGGAACATGTGGTAGCTATAAAGACTGTTTCTATTGGAACATGTGGTGACTACCAAGACTGTTTCTATTGGAATATGTGGTAACTACCAAGACTGTCTCTATTGGAACATGTAGTAACTATAAAGACTGTCTCTATTAGAACATGTGGTAACAACGAAGACTGTTTCCACTGAAACATGTGGTAACTATAAAGACTCTTTCTATTGGAACATGTGGTAACTATAAAGACGGGTTCTACTGGATCATGTGGTAGCTGTAAAGACTGTGTCTATTGGAACATGTGGTAACTGTAAAGACTGTGTCAATTGGAACATGTGGAAACTATAAACACTGTTAATGTTGGAAAATGTGGTAGCTGTAAAGACTGTGTCCATTGGAACATGTGGTAACTATGAAGACTGGTTCTACTGGAACATGTGGTAGCTGTAAAGACTGTGTATATTGGAACATGTGGTAACTGTAAAGACTGTGTCTATTGGAACATGTGGTAACTATGAAGACTGTTTCTATTGGAACATGTGGTAGCTGTAAAGATTGTGTCTATTGGAACATGTGGTAACTATAAAGACTGGTTCTACTGGAAAATGTGGTAGCTGTAAAGACTGTGTCTATTGGAACATGTGGTAACTATAAAGACTGGTTCTACTGGAACATGTGGTAGCTGTAAAGACTATGTCTATTGGAACATGTGGTAACTATAAAGACTGTTTCCATTGGAAAATGTGGTAACTATAAATACTGTTTCTATTGGAACATGTGGTAACTATAAAGACGAGTTCTACTGGAACATGGGGTAGGTGTAAAGACTGTGTCCATTGGAACATGTGGTAACTATGAAGACTGTTTATATTGGAATATGTGGTAACTATGAACACTGTTTATATTGGAACATGTGGTAACTATAAACGCTGTTTCTATTGGAACATGTGGTAACCATAAACACTGTTTCTATTTGAACATGTGGTAACTATAAAGACTGTTTCTATTGGAACATGTGGTAACTATTAAGACTGTTTCTATTGGACCAAGTGGTAGCTATAAAGACTGTTTCTATTGGAACATGTGGTAACAACGAAGACTGTTACCACTGAAACATGTGGTAACTATAAAGACTCTTTCTATTGGAACATGTGGTAACTATAAAGACTATGTCTATTGGAACATCTGGTAACTATAAAGACTGTTTCTATGGGAACATGCGGTAACTATAAAGACTGTGTCTATTGGAACATGTGGTAAATATGAAAACTGTTTCTATTGGAACATCTGGTAGCTGTAAAGACTTTGCCTATTGGAACATGTGGTAACTATAAAGACTGGTTCTACTGGAACATGTGGTAGCTGTAAAGACCGTTTCTATTGGAACATGTGGTAACTATAAAGACTGGTTCTACTGGAACATGTGGTAGCTGTAAAGACTGTGTCAATTGGAACATGTGGTAACTATAAAGACTGTTTATATTAGAACATGTGGTAACTATAAAGACTGTTTCTATTGGAACATGTGTTAACTATAACGACTGGTTCTACTGGAACATGTGGTAGCTGTAAAGACTGTCTATTGGAACATGTGGTAACTAAGAAGACTGTTTATATTGGAACATGTGGTAACTATGTAGACTGTTTCTATTGGAACATGTGGTAACTATGAAGACTGTTTCTATTGGAACATGTGGTAACTAGGAAGACTGTTTCTATTGGAACATGTGGTAACTATAAAGACTGTTTCTATTGGAATATGTGGTAACTATGAAGACTGTTTCTATTGGAACATGTGGTAACTATGAAGACTGGTTCTATTGGAACATGTGGTAGCTATAAAGACTGTGTCAATTGGAACATGTGGTAACTATAAAGACTGTTTCTATTGGAACATGTGGTAACTATAAAGACTGTTTATATTGGAACATGTGGTAACTATAAAGACTGTTTCTATTGGTCAAAACAAAGTACTAGCATCAATTATTTCTTACTTATTACACAAGGATAATGATAATAGGGTTTTAACATTGCTTTGTCAATATTAGCCCGGCAGATAAGGATCAACAACAAACACTTTAGTGGTTCTAATTTTCCCTCCACAAAACAAAGACTTGTTGAACAGACAATGCAATGGCCAAAAAAAGGACAAAAAAATGATCTACAAAACATTACACAGAAAACTAAAAATTTAGCAACACGAACCTCACTAAAAACCGGGGATGAGGAAAGGGTCGGATTATGACTACAATAAACGGAACATATCCATTGTCATTTGTGACAGACATATATTGTAACCAGGTCATGGCCACGACCATAACACTTTTGAAAAGATGACTTCAACTTAATATAACCAATAAGAAACCTCTATCAAGGAATTCACTATGGGATCCACAAGCTCTCGAATATCGGATCAACTTAGAGACATATACTCCATATGCAGGTGCTGCTGGAATGTTGCTACATATAAATGGAAAGGTCACAATGGGAAAATTGAGGTAATCTCTTTTGTCGAAAATTTTCGTTCCTAACCGGTCCTCACTGCCAGTTTTGAAGTGTAAGTCAAGGTATGAAGCAGAAATAGCTTGATAAGTGTCTTTGGAGATACGACTAAATATTCATTGAATAAATTGAATTATGTTTGTACAAAAATAGCCCCTGCAAAGCTTGAGTGATTCTATTTATAATTTAAAGGTCAATCTTACGACGACCTGATCCAATATAAAGATCAAACGATATTACCTGATATAAATATCAATGGAAATTCAGTTGCTGATCCAGGATGTTTCTATAAAAAGGTGATCTAGGCTAAAAGTGGTAGTTTTTCTAAATTTGCGACTGAAGTTTAACTACATGTGTATCATAGAAGTTTTATTGCTCAGCCCTTTGGCTTACATGCTCGCAAAAGTTTTTAAATTATTTGGCTGTCCAGCCTTACAGCTTTTAGCGTACACCATGAAGGTTATTCCAGAAACGCGTCGTACGCACTCAATTAGATATCTACATTTTAATTACATTAGATAATGTCAGTGTACTATTTCCCTTTATGGATAATATCACAATGAAGATATCAACACCTTGTTGAAAAGTACAGATGACGACAGATGTTATTGGTTCAAGTTGACTATTGTTGCGCTATTATGTCTTAAGATAGCCTTGCATACTATCTAATATTAAAAAATTTCTGAAATTGGTTTGGTTTATGATGTTTAACGCCACTTTCGACAATATTTCAGTTATATCAGTTTTATTTGTGGAGAAAAGCGGAATACCCGGAGAAAACCATCGACCTGTCGCAAGTCACTGACAAACTATTGCATAATGTTGTATCGAGTACACCTCGTCATGAACAGGGTTCGAATTCACAACTTAAGTGGATATATGCACTGATTTCACATGCAGTTGTAAATACAACTACCAAACGATCACGACCACGGCGGCCTCCGAATTGTCGAGTATATAACTAATATTATACAAATGACAAATTCCGTGCCTTGAAGATTAGATATATTATGTACAGTGCTACACGATTAGAGCATTCTTTATTTTACTCCTTTGGCGGGCGTGTGACCGAGGTCGTATGATAGCTTTGCTTACGTTATGAGAGGATTCCAACACATGACTTTTTGCAGTAGATACAACATTACCTAATACAATTTGTCAATCATTTGCAGCAGGTCAGTGGTTTTATCGGGAACTTCAGTTTCCTCCTGCTTTAAGCGATATACCTGAAATATTGTTTTACAGTGGCGTTAAGCACAAATGATAAAACGAAGCTCACATACCTTTATGAGAAGTTTAGTTCAGCAGTTGTACTCTATTGTCCAGTATCCTGACAGCATTGTCCAGTTCCACGATTCTATCATCTTGTGTTTTTTCAGTGATGTTAGATATAGATTTAAAGCTAACTGACAGTAAGGTTATTGTCAACATCCAAAATATATACACAATGTGTGTCTTAAACATCCTTCTATAAGCTATCATTTGTATTTTATAGATTGCAACAAATTAGCTAGCGAGATATCGTGACGAGATTGGCACAGAAACGTGATTTGGCATATGATGAGATAGTCACGATTTTGACTTTAGAAATGAACCATATGGACGAATTTTTCTTTCAGTCTTTTTTATTTTTGCATTTCATTTCTTGATTTATATATGATAAAAGTCAGCCATGAAAATGTAAACACATCTTACGGAAGAAACAAGATAAATGGCCATGATATCAAAGATGAACACATGTTTACTTTAGTTATACTTAAACGTCATGTTTGCTATAACTTGCATCGCATCATGATATTTAAAGATGATAAAAAAAATACGAAAATTCGGTTAGAATGTGAAGGAGCGGCGGTGTTATTATATACAAACAAATGTATTTATCAGTTTGTTTCTATCTGCTACAATTTGGAAATATAATCCCCCAAAAAGAGACCATCTCAGTCAGGGATGTCCTTGACTCACTTTTCGTAAAAAGAAGAAACGGTATTGTACCGTCTGTCAATAAAAATGCGGTGAGTAATTACTATTTCTCGAGGTGTCATAGGGCACGACAGACTTACCATGTAGTATAATACCAAATGATAAGGTTATTATTCCTAATTGGTGTGGTGGTTAGTGTGCTCGACTCGAATGTGGTAGACGTAAAATTACCAACGAACGACAAGGTATTGTCCATTTGGGGTTTAAGTCAAAGGTATATCTTTAAACTATATAAGCGCATGGGTGGGATTACTCACCGCAAGTCCACAGCAGGGTATGAAATGTCAACTTCGATATTGGGAGGGATGGGCTCTGTTAATAAAGTTCTTGTCCACCTGTGCTTAAATGAAAGGTCTGTTTTCCCGGCCTATTAATGACTCAAGTTGCTGGGTGGGATTTTCTACCTCAAGCCTATAGGAAGGTGTCAAATATCAACTACGATATTGGATTGGGATCTATGAATATCTCCTGTAAAATTCCCAACGGCAAAGTTCTTGAGATTTAAATGATATGTATTGCACGGCTCTTTAACTGACTTAAGTGCCTGGATTCTGCGCCTCCAGCCCACAGCAGAGTGTCAAATGTCAACTTCAATATTAGGGATGGGCTACATTCGGAGTTCGGTAATTTTGTTATTACCCTTATTTAATATATCTTGTAAAATTCCTAACGGCAAAGTTCTTGTCCACGGGGTTTATATCAATAAATGTATTTTCGGTACAGGGTAACCGATCGGGAACATGGCGGGAATTTAGATATTCGAGAGCTTACAATTGGTAAATAATTTGGATCTGTGACTAGATTAAGACGATGGGTGCCACTAGTGGAGCAGAAACTGGTTACACATCCAGGATACCTGAGTTGACCCCGGGTTTTAGTGCTGTTTGTGTTACTCGATCTGTAGTTTTATTTGTATGTTATTTAGATAGTTGTTTGTCCTTTTGTACTTTTTCTTTTGGCCATTGTATTGTCTGTTCTTCGAATTACGGATTCTGATTAACCCTTTGGTATCTTCAAACTCTTCTTACATCTAAACTGAAAACGCTGGCAAATCCAATTTATTAACCAGATGACATGAAAGTAAATGATTTGTTTAATATGTGTTTATTAAAAGTTGACCGACTGATTTGTAAGCTCGCCATCCCAAAAATATGTGTCTTCGCTATTTACCCCAATAATGAAAATAAATATTTTATGTTCGGGTGAACATGTGAAATCCAACTAGCTCTGTTTGCGAAAATACATAAATTTGTGTGGTCTCAAATATTGTGAACGTTAAAACTATTATCATTCAGGAGTAGCGATGTTGACAAGATAAAACATTATCAACATGGACGCATATTTGGTATTTCCATTTGTACATTTATTTTGTAGAAAACATTTTATATTATGTATAATGTTCAAGATTAGAGCGTTCTTATAGCAATGCTGCTCACCAGGTTGATATTTTATTGAAATGTGGAAAACACTTCCAAGACAGCAACAGTTTACTAAGAAGGGGAGGTTTAAGCAAGTAAAACTAATTTAACCCTGCCTGCTTCATGTATATGTTAGAACAGTTCCGAGAGTGTGGTATGCTTGACTTCATTTTATTAATGAAAACGGACATATTCACACTCTCGACTTGATCCTAAAATTATACGTTATTGACGTTTTTCAATTGAGTTATCTCCCATATAGTGGACAAAATGGTTCCAGTTCAATGCAAGAACAACTGATGGGACAAATAATTCTGGTATGATTTTCTTAAAAGTTAAAGATATTTGAACCTTGTAAACAATCAGAGGATAATTGTATAGCAAGTTGTTACAACAATTACAACAATTAAAGTTTAGACAAAATATGGGCGAAATATTTGTAATTTTAGTTAGACTTGGCATTAAATGGACACGTTTGTCTGCATTAAAGGGAAATAAATAACTCCTACCAAACAATGAAAACGTCAAATTTTAGAATCCGAAATATATAAATGCTCTATTATAGACCAAATTCAAAACATTATTTTGTATTTAATGAGAATGGAGACAACTGTTGTGTATTTAAGTTTTACCGACGTAAATCTTAGTTTAACTATCACAAGTATCCGTTTACATATCTCTACTGCGCCTCGCTAAGTAAAGTCAGTATGTTCAGTCATTGATGGAGACATAGCTTAAAATACAACACAGTTATCTTAATAGATACCATACATTCTTGGTATGTTCTTGTTATACGCAAAGTAGACAAGAAAACAACTCACTACTGGTATACATTTTGTTTCTAAACATTCCAGATCTTCTTTCAATTACATTTGACATTAATGCATAATACACAAATATAAATTTAGCTTTCGGTGAGAGAAAACATACTTAATTCGAAAACACAGATTATCGGAAGGGCCCGGGTGGCTCAATGAGTTAGGTAGTTCGATTAACTAACAACTCATACAAACCTATCACCAATACGGCGTGGGTTCGCGCCTGGTTTTGTAAATTACATAAATGGTGCATTCGACTCGCAGACGCAAGTGATAAAGTTTACCAGTTGCTTGCCCATGGTCGGTGGTTCTCTCCGGGTACTCCGGCTTCTTCCACCACTAAAACTGGTCGCCATGATATAGCTGTAATATTGCTGAAAGTGGCTTTGAACACCAAAAATCAAATAAAATAATCAAATCCAATGAGCATAAACTGTGTACCCCTACTTGTTTACTTGTTTTCATGCAGGTTTCGAAAATTTGATGATGATTTCGTATTTAACAAGACTAATTATAATAATCACTTACTCTTAATATATACCCCAAGTCTACTTGAAATTAAGCATTCTACTGATACAGAAAGATTCGTCTTGTATATACAAATGGAAATTTGGGAATCATATTTGATAACCTGATGACTTTAATTTACTAATTGTACATTTTTGTGTTTGAACCCCGAGGTGTACTCGAAACAACATTATGTGATAAAGTTTGTCAGTGACTTGCGACAGGTCGGTGGTTTTCTCTGGGTCCTCCGATTTCCTCCACCAAAAAAACTGAACAATTACACAATTAAAGTTTAGACAAAATATGGGCGAAATATTTGTAATTTTAGTTAGACTTGGCATTAAATGGACACGTTTGTTTGCATTAAAGGGAAGTAGATAACTTTTACCAAAATCACGTCTAATTTTAGAAACAAGTTCGAAATATACAAATGCTCTCTTTTAGACAAAATTCTTACCTCAATCAGAATATTATTTTGTATTAAATGAGAATGGAGACTACTGTTGTGTAATGAAGATTTAACGACGTCAATCTTGGTTTACATGTCGCAAGCATCCGTTTGCCTATTTCCACTGCGCCTCGCTAAGTAGACTCAGTATAATCAGTCATTGATGGCGACAAAGCTTAAAATACAACACATTTATCTCAATAGCTACCATGCATTGTTGGTATGTTTTTGCTATATCCTAATGAAACCAGAAAACAATTCACTACTGGTATACATTTTTTTCTAAACATTCCAGATCTTCTTTCAATTACATCTAACATTAATGCATAATACACAAATATAAATTTAGCTTTCGGTGAGAGAAGACGTAATTAGTACGAAAATACTGATTATCGGAATAAGTGAAATTAATAAAAATGCCAACAAGATCTTGGGAGCTGGCATTCCAATGGGTATAAACTGTGTACCTCTACTTGTTTACTTGTTTTCATGCAGGTTTCGATATGTTGATGATGATTTCGTTTTAACCAAACTTGTTATAGTAATCATTTACTCTTAATATATAATACCAAGTCTACTCGAAATTAAACATACTACTGATCCTGAAAGATCTGCCTTGCACATACAAATGGAAAATGGGGACTCATATTTCATAACATTCTGACTTCAATTTACCAATTGTACATTTTTTTGTTCGAACACCGAGGTGTACTCGAAACAACAGTATAATATCAAGTTTGTCAGTAACTTGTGACAGGTCGGTGGTTTTCTCCGGGTACTCCGTTTTTCTGCACCAATAAAACTGACCGCCACGATGTAACTCAAATATTGTTGAAAATGGCGTTAGACACCATAAACCAAAACCAAACCTGTACATTTTTTTTGTTCACGAGTACCAACATTTTGCCTTTTCTTTCTGCAGAGTTTTTTCCCAGTTGATAGGTTATTCGACAGTCTGGCCTGGATGAAGTAATGGCCATCTAAGAGCAGATCTTTTGGTCATATTATGTATGTGCTCTCTCATGCGACATTTTAGTAGCCATTGATTGTTGTTATCTTATGCTTACAAAATAACCTTATAGGTATTGTCATCTGGGGGTGAGTGAATGATTATTGATTACCGCCAAATCAGCAATTTTTCGGCTATATCGTGGCGAGAACAAGTTAATTTTCAATGAGATGATGACGATGTCCGCTTTGTACTAGACCATCACGCGTATAATTGGATTTTTATAGTGCTAGCTCACTGAAACAACAGTACACGGATAGGCATGTCTCTCCACTCGGACATATTATCCTGATTCCGAGCAAACCAGTCTGTGCTCTTTCTCATTAATACTGCATGCTTAGCGGGGACGCAACAAATACAAATTGTACCGTCTTTGGTTTGATCCGATCGGGGTCCGATCCTACACTTGGGATGAGTACGCTAACCATTACGCCACCGATGAGGTGACACTAGATATTTGTGACGATTGCCATGGCTCAACCTACAACGCGTCCTGGGATGGTGAATAGTGGTGTCCTCTCTACGAGAGGTCATCTGGTTACAATACGGACAGCCTGGCCAGTGTCCATAGTGGGTAACATGTAGATTACGAAAAAGAGTAAAGACATTGTAGCCGCTATAATAGCGGTGCAAAAGATAAAGGAGGAACAGCCTAACTTTCCGGAGCACCTGACTTCACCACCGTTTTTTATGAGCTTCGTCGTGTTCGATCTTAAGGTTTCTGTGTATTGCTTTGCATCGTTGTTTGTCCTTTTACCTTTGGCTAATGTATTGTCTGTACTTCGATTAACGGTTTATGATTTCCCGTTAGTATTTTCAAATTGTTCTTGTTCGTCACTATTCAATTCTCCATACTGTAGAGAATTATGTACGTAAAACATTTTCTGATTACACAAGAAAATCACAAGTTTCGGTGTCTTGGCCCCGACATGGTTTACTAAATATATTTATTATTGAAATTTACAGTTCCTAAATAATGTAGTTATTCTCAAGCCAATTTTCTCCTCCCATGTCTGCCGAAGCACATATTATTTGGCGGATGATACCCTTGGGGACTACTAGTTCATCAGCAGAGGTATAACGAAGAGAACATGCATGACGTATGAGTTGCAAGTGTGGCTATGTCGACAAAGAAGAATCGCAAAATTTCATTCATTTGTCATTTTTAACTTGGGATCGCTTAGATATAGTGTGTCTATAAAACTGTATATACTAACACTTGTCATATATAAAAGAGAAGAACTTGTGTGATGTGTGATTTACAAGTGTGGCTATGTCGACAAAGAAGAATAGCTAAATTTCATTCATTTGTCATTTTTACCTTGGGATCGCTTAGATATATTGTGTCTATAAAACTGTATATACTAACACTTGTCATATATAAAACTGTATATACTAACACTTGTCATCTATAAAACTGTATATACTAACACTTGTCATATATAAAACTGTCTATACTAACACTTGTCATATATAAAACTGTATATACTAACACTTGTCATATATAAAACTGTATATACTAACACTTGTCATCTATAAAACTGTATATACTAACACTTGTCATATATAAAACTGTCTATACTAACACTTGTCATATATAAAACTGTATATACTAACACTTGTCATCTATAAAACTGTCTATACTAACACTTGTCATATATAAAACTGTATATACTAACACTTGTCATCTATAAAACTGTATATACTAACACTTGTCATATATAAAACTGTCTATACTAACACTTGTCATATATAAAACTGTATATACTAACACTTGTCATATATAAAACTGTATATACTAACACTTGTCATCTATAAAACTGTATATACTAACACTTGTCATATATAAAACTGTCTATACTAACACATGTCATATATAAAACTGTATATACTAACACTTGTCATATATAAAAATGTCTATACTAACACTTGTCATATATAAAACTGTATATACTAACACTTGTCATCTATAAAACTGTATATACTAACACTTGTCATATATAAAACTGTATATACTAACACTTGTCATCTATAAAACTGTCTATACTAACACTTGTCATATATAAAACTGTATATACTAACACTTGTCATATATAAAACTGTATATACTAACACTTGTCATCTATAAAACTGTATATACTAACACTTGTCATATATAAAACTGTATATACTAACACTTGTCATATATAAAACTGTTTATACTAACACTTGTCATATATAAAACTGTCTATACTAACACTTGTCATCTATAAAACTGTCTATACTAACACTTGTCATATATAAAACTGTATATACCAACACTTGTCATCTATAAAACTGTCTATACTAACACTTGTCATACATAAAACTGTCTATACTAACACTTGTCATCTATAAAACTGTATATACTAACACTTGTCATCTATAAAACTGTCTATACTAACACTTGTCATCTATAAAACTGTCTATACTAACACTTGTCATATATAAAACTGTCTATACTAACACTTGTCATCTATAAAACTGTCTATACTAACACTTGTCATATATAAAACTGTCTATACTAACACTTGTCATATATAAAACTGTCTATACTAACACTTGTCATATATAAAACTGTCTATACTAACACTTGTCATATATAAAACTGTATATACTAACACTTGTCATCTATAAAACTGTCTATACTAACACTTGTCATATATAAAACTGTCTATACTAACACTTGTCATATATAAAACTGTATATACTAACACTTGTCATCTATAGAACTGTATATACTAACACTTGTCATATATAAAACTGTATATACTAACACTTGTCATATATAAAACTGTCTATACTAGCACTTGTCATCTATAAAACTGTATATACTAACACTTGTCATCTATAAAACTGTATATACTAACACTTGTCATCTATAAAACTGTCTATACTAACACTTGTCATCTATAAAACTGTCTATACTAACACTTGTCATATATAAAACTGTCTATACTAACACTTGTCATCTATAAAACTGTCTATACTAACACTTGTCATATATAAAACTGTCTATACTAACACTTGTCATCTATAAAACTGTATATACTAACACTTGTCATCTATAAAACTGTCTATGCTAACACTTGTCATCTATAAAACTGTATATACTAACACTTGTCATATATAAAACTGTATATACTAACACTTGTCATATATAAAACTGTTTATACTAACACTTGTCATATATAAAACTGTCTATACTAACACTTGTCATATATAAAACTGTGTATACTAACACTTGTCATCTATAAAACTGTATATACTAACACTTGTTATCTATAAAACTGTATATACTAACACTTGTCATCTATAAAACTGTATATACTAACACTTGTCATCTATAAAACAGTCTATACTAACACTTGTCATCTATAAAACTGTATATACTAACACTTGTCATCTATAAAACTGTATATACTAACACTTGTCATCTATAAAACTGTATATACTAACACTTGTCATCTATAAAACTGTATATACTAACACTTGTTATATATAAAACTGTCTATACTAACACTTGTTATATATAAAAAAGAAGAAATTGTTTTTTTAAACAAGGACCGTCGTTGTCGTGATCGTATTGTAGTTGGATTTATGACTACCTATGTCATCAGTGTCTATCACCACTAACGTTGTGAGTTCGAATCCAGTTCATGGCGAGGTATACTCAATACAACATTATGACTACCTATGTCATCAGTGTCTATCACCACTAACGTTGTGAGTTCGAATCCCGTTCATGGCGAAGTGTACTCGATACAACATCATGTGATAAAATTTGTCAACGCCTTTTCTCCACCAATAAAGCTGAAATATTGTTAAAAGTGGCGTTAAGTACCATAACCCTCATACGCAACAATATAACAGGAATCAAATATATTAGAATGATAACATCAACGATAAAAAATATCATGGTAATGAAGGGGCTGGGGGTTATGGTGTTTAACGCCATTTTCAACAATATTTCAGTTATATCGTAGCGATTCATGATAATGAAAACAGTGTTACAAATTTAATTATAGATGATTTTGATATGTTAGGTTTGACATTTTACTCTGATGAGGAAAACATTTCCAGCACCGCATCGTTTCAGTAAGAAATGAGGTTTGGGCCCATGAAACTAGTTTTACTCCACAACTTTTTATTGAAGTGCCTGTATCAAATCAGGAGGGTCAGAGGTCATATATTTTTGTGCTACCGATTTTGCCTCTTTCTATGATTTAAGAATTATTCCGACAGTGATATTTTTTTTGTTTCAATTTTATTAATAGAACATCAAATATATGACACACTATTACAAAGACATTTGATGTTAAAATGAAACTTTCACCATACAACTTTATCAATTTAACTTTTTCTTCATCCAGCAAATATTTTTCTCTGTCGAATTCATTAACCGTGCACTATAATGCCCATGAAGGATGACTGCGGACCTTCCTTATTAGTATAAAAATAGTTTTTAGATCCATATGCAGTCGTTCTAATCCAGGCATGTTTATCCTTGTCCATTCTAGACACTGCCGTCATTGATCCACAGTCATAATAACCACTGGCCTCGTGTTCTCCTGCTCTGGAAATCATTGTATTGTCCACCATCAGTTCTGTCATTACATAATGAGCCCCCTCAGTGCAGATGGTCCAAGCAAATAAATAAATCCCTGTCTTCGGGGCTACGAATATTCCATCAATATTGTTATAATGGCCTCCAATGTTCATAACTACTCTTTCAAAAACCAATATGGACTTTATCTCAAGAGTAAATGTATATTCCTGATCTCTAGTTGTAGCATAGAACATGCCTGGTTCAGAATTAGACAAATCTGTAATATAAAACTTTCATTTCAATACATGAATGAATTGCTGAGGACAACCAGGAGACTCGGAGTAAGTATCTCCTTTTTGTGGAGGGGGAGGGGGCAAACGACAAGACTATATCCTGGAAATAAAATCATGATGGTATATAATGACTACTTATGAATGTTAATCTGCTCTTGTAGACCGTTAACAATTATGATGCAAAAATAACAATCTTAACCTCTTCTACATTTAATAATAATTGATCGTGAAGATCACATATGCTAATAAATCGGTGTTCACTCCTACCTGCAACTATCACAGGGATCTTGGGGAAAGATACCCCCCTCCTTTCGCTTTTCCCATATGGCTGCAAAGCAAGTAAATTTATATAGATAAATGATCGAAGGAAGGAAGCATGACCACATTTCGCTTTGTATGTGTTTCATTCTTAAAATATAAATGGGATCCCCCAAGCGGACCCTCTACAAAATCGAGTCAACATCCATTAAATATTTATCCTTTATTAAAATAAACTATTGTCATAGAGAGAGGGGAATTTTATGAGAAAAATATATCATAATACAATATATATAAACTAAACATAATAGCTGATAAAATGAAAAACAAAAATTAAAATACCACACTGTCGGAATAGTTCAAAATCTAATAGAAAAATCGGAGGAAGAGACAAAGGCGATACCTTTAACACAAAAAATACATGACTGATCACTTGAACCATAGTATACAAAAAAATGACTGATCACTTGAACCGTAGTATACACATACATGAACGCTCATTTGAACCGTAGTATACAAATACATGACTGATCACTTGAACCGTAGTATACAAATACATGACTGCTTACTTGAACTGTAGTATACAAATACATGATCGCTCACTCGAACCGTAGTATACAAATACATGACTGATCACTTGAACCGTAGTATACAAATACATGACTACTTACTTGAACTGTAGTATGCAAATACATGACCGCTCACTTGAACCGTAGTATACAAATACATGACTGATCACTTGAACAGTAGTATAGAAATACATGACAGATCACTTGAACCGTAGTATGCAAATACAAGACCTTTTACTTGAACAGTAGTATACAAATACACGACTGATCACTTGAACAGTAGTATAGAAATACATGACAGATCACTTGAACAGTAGTATAGAAATACATGACAGATCACTTGAACCGTTGTATACAAATACATGACCTCTTACTTGAACAGTAGTATACAAATACATGACCGCTCACTTGAACGTAGTATACAAATACATGACCTCTTACTTGAACAGTAGTATACAAATACATGACCTCTTACTTGAACAGTAGTATACAAATTCATGACCTCTTACTTGAACCGTAGTATACAAATACATGACCTCTTATTTGAACAGTATTATACAAATACATGACCTCTTACTTGAACAGTAGTATACAAATACATGACCGCTCACTTGAACCGTAGTATACAAATACATGACCTCTTACTTGAACAGTAGTATACAAATACATGACCTCTTACTTGAACAGTAGTATACAAATACATGACCTCTTACTTTAAAAGTAGTATACAAATACATGACCGCTTACTTGAACCGTAGTATACAAATACATGACCTCTTAATTGAACAGTAGTATACAAATACATGACCTCATACTTGAACAGTAGAATACAAAAACATGACTGATCACTTGAACAGTAGTATAAAAATACATGACTGATCACTTGAACCGTAGTATACAAATATATAACTGCTCACTTGAACCGTAGTATAGATATACATGACCTCTTACTTGAACCGTAGTATACAAATACATGACCTCTTACTTGAACAGTAGTATACAAATACATGACAGTTCACTTGAACCGTAGTATACAAATACATGACTGATCACTTGAACAGTAGTATAGAAATACATGACAGATCACTTGAACCGTAGTATACAAATACATGACATCTTACTTGAACAGTAGTATACAAATACATGACCGCTCACTTGAACCGTGGTATACAAATACATGACCTCTTACTTGAAGAGTAGTATACAAATACATGACCTCTTACTTGAACCGTAGTATATAAATACATGACCTCTTACTTGAACAGTAGTATACAAATACATGACCTCTTACTTGAACAGTAGTATACAAATACATTACCGCTCACTTGAACCATAGTATAAAAATACATGACCTCTTACTTGAACAGTAGTATACAAATACATGACCTCTTACTTGAACATTAGTATACAAATACATGACCTCTCACTTTAGCAGTGGTATACAAATACATGACCTCTTACTTGAACCGTAGTATACAAATACATGACCTCTTACTTGAACAGTAGTATACAAATACATGACCTCTTACTTGAACAGTAGTATACAAATACATGACCGCTCACTTGAACCGTAGTATACAAATACATGACCTCTTACTTGAACAGTAGTATACAAATACATGACCTCTTACTTGAACAGTAGTATACAAAAACATGACTGATCACTTTAACAGTAGCATAAAAATACATGACTGATCACTTGAACCGTAGTATACAAATACATAACTGTTCACTTCAACCGTAGTATGCAAATACATGACCGCTCATTTTAACCGTAGTATACAAATACATGACTGCTCACTTGAACCGTAATATACAAATACATGACCGCTCACTTGAACCGTAGTATGCAAATACATCACTGATCACTTGAACCGTAGTATACAAATACATGACTGATCACTTGAACCGTAGTATGCAAATACATGACTGATCACTTGACCCATAGTATACACATATATGACCACTCACTTGAACCGTAGTATGCAAATAGAGGATTGATCACTTGAACCGTAGTACATAAATACATGACTGATGACTTGAGCCGTAGTATACAAATACATGACGGATCACTTGAACCGTAGTATACAAATACATGACTGATCACTTGAACAGTAGTATACAAATACATGACCGCTCACTTGAACCATAATATACAAATACATGACTGATCACTTGAACGGTAGTATAAAAATACATGACTGATCACTTGAACCGTAGTATGCAAGTACATGACCGCTCACTTGAACCGTAGTATACAAATACATGACCGCTCAAGTGAACCATAATATACAAATGCATGACTGCTCACTTGAACCGTAGTATACAAATACAAAACCGGTCACTTGAACCGTAGTATGCAAATACATGTCCGCTCACGTGAATCGTAGTATACAAATACATGGCTGCTCACTTGAACCGTTGTTTACAAATACATGACCGCTCACTTGAACCGTAGTATGCAAATACATGACAGCTTACTTGAACGGTACTATTCAAATACATGACGGCTCACTTGAACCGTAGTATGCAAATATATGACCGCTCCCTTGAACCATAATATACAAATGCATGACTGCTCACTTGAACTGTAGTATACAAATACATGACCGCTCACTTGAACGGTAGTATGCAAATACATGACCGCTCACTTGAACCGTAGTATACAAATACATGTCTGCTCACTTGAACCGTAGTATACAAATACTTGACCGCTCACTTGAACCATACAATACAAATACATGACTGATCACTTGAACCGTAGTATACAAATGTTTGTTAGCTTGGAACATGTGATAACTATAAAGACCGTTTCTCTTGGAAGATGTGGTAACTATGAAGACTGTTTCTATTGGAACATGTGGTAGCTATAAAGACTGTTTCTATTGGAACATGTGGTAACTACCAAGACTGTTTCTATTGGAACATGTGGTAAGTACAAAGACTGTTTCTGTTGGAACATGTGGTATCTATGAAGACTGTTCCATTGAAACATGTGGTAGCGATAAAGATTGCTTCCATCGAAACATGTGGTAACTATAAAGACTGTTTCTATTGGAATATGTGGTAACTATGAAGACTGTTTCTATTGGAACATGTTATATCTATGAAGACTGTTTATATTGGAACATGTGGTAACTATGAAGACTGTTTCCATTGAAATATGTGGTAACTATGAAGACTGTTTATATTGGAATATGTGGTAACTACAAAGACTGTTTCTATTGGAACATGTGGTAACTATAAAGACTGTCTCTATTAGAACATGTGTTAACAACGAAGACTGTTTCCACTAAAACATGTGGTAACTATGCAGACTCTTTCTATTAGAACATGTGGTAACTATAAAGACTGGTTCTATTGGAACATGTGGTAGCTATAAAGACTGTGTCTATTGGAACATGTGGTAACTATAAAGACTTTCTATTGGAACATGTGGTAACTATAAAGACTGTTTCTATTGGTCAAAACAAAGTACTAGCATCAATTATTTTACCTACTTATTACACAAGGATAATGATAATAGGGGTTTAACACTGCTTTGTCAATATTAGGCCGGCAGATAAGGATCAACAACAAACACTTTTAATGATTCTAAGTTTCCCTCCACAAAAGAAAGATTTGTTGAACAGACAATGCAATGGTCAAAAGAAAAAGGACAAAAAATGATCCACAAAACATTACACAGAAAACTAAAAATCTAGCAACACAAACCCCACTACAAGCCAGGATGAGGAAATGATTATGACTACAATAAACGGAACATATCCATTGTCATTTGTGACAGACATATTTTGTAACCAGGTCATGGTCACGACCATAAAACTTTTGAAAAGATGACTTCAACTTAATATAACCAAAAAGAAACCTCTAGCAAGGAATTCACTATGGGATCCACAAGCTCTGGAATATCGGATCAACTGAGAGACATATACTCCATATGCAGGTGCTGCTGGAATGTTGCTACATATAAATGGAAAGGTCACAATGGGAAATTTGAGGGAATCTCTTTTGTCGAAAATTTTCGTTCCTAACCGGTCCTCACTGTCAGTTTTGAAGTGTAAGTCAAGGTATGAAGCAGAAATAGCTTGATTAGTGCGTTTGTAGATACGACTAAATATTCATTGAATAAAGTAAATTATGTTTGTACAAAAATAGCCCCTGCAAAGCTTGAGTGATTCTATTTATCAATTTAAAGGTCAATCTTACGACGACCTGGTCCATATAAATATCAATGGAAATTCAGTTGGTGATCCAGGATGTTTCTATAGAAAGGTGAGCTAGGCTAAAAGTCGCAGTTTCTCTAAATTTGCGACTGAAGTTTAACTACATATGTATCATAGAAGATATTATTGTTTAGCACTTTGGCTTTCATGCTCCTAATTGTTTTAAAATTATTTGGCTTTCCAGTCTTACAGCTTTTAGCATACACCATGAAGGTTATTCCAGAAACGTGTCATACGTACTCGATTAGATATCTACGTTTTTATTACATTGGATAATGTCAGTGTATTATTTCCCTTTGTGGATAATATCACAATGAAGATATCAACACCTTGTTGAAAAGTACAGATGACGACAGATGATATTGGTTCAAGTTGACTATTGTTGCGCTATTATATCTTAAGATAGCCTTGCATACTATATAATATTAAAAGATTGCTGAGATTGGTTTGGTTTATGATGTTTAACGCCACTTTCGACAATATTTCAGTTATATCAGTTTTATTTGTGGAGAAAAGCGGAATACCCGGAGAAAACCATCGACCTGTCGCAAGTCACTGACAAACTATTGCATAATGTTGTATCGAGTAGAACTCGCCATGAACAGGGTTCGAACTCACAACTTAAGTGGATATATGCACTGATTTCACATGTAGTTGTAAATACAATTACCAAACGATCACGACCACGGCGGCCCCCAAATTGTCGAGTACATGGCCTTTCCTTAATATAGCTAATATTATACAAATGACAAATTCCGTGCCTTGAAAATTAGATATATTATGTACAGTGCTACACGATTAGAGCATTCTTTATTTTACTCCTTTGGCGGGCGTGTGACCGAGGTCGTATGATAGCTTTGCTTACGTTATGAGAGGTTTCCAACACATGACTTTTTGCAGTAGATACAACATTACCTAATACAATTTGTCAATGATTTGCAGCAGGTCAGTAGTTTTATCCGGGAACTCCAGTTTCCTCCAGCTTTAAGCAATATACCTGAAATATTGTTTTACAGTGGCGTTAAGCACCAAATGTTAACAACAACTCACATACCTTTATGAGTAGTTTCGTTCAGCAGTTGTACTCTAGTGTCCAGTATCCTGACAACATTTTCCAGCTCCATGATTCTATCATCTTGTGTTTTTTCAGTGATGTTAGATATAGATTTAGAACTAACTGACAGTAACGTTATTATCAACATCCAAAATATATACAAAATGTGTGTCTTAGACATCCTTCTATAAGCTATCATTTGTATTATATAAATTGCAACAAGCTAGCTAGCGAGATATCGCGACGAGATTGGCATAGAAACGTGATTTTTGGCATATGTTGAGATAGTCACGATTTTGACTTTAGAAATGAACCATATGGACGAATTTTTTCTTTCTTTTTTTGTTTTTGCTGTAGCATTTCATTTCTTGATTTATATACTAGTCAACAAAAGAAACGATACAGAGATTTTTTAAATACATTTTTATGTTAAAACCAAAACAAGTGTTTATTATCATTTACGTCAATGTTTGCGTGAAACGCGTTTATCCTCACAAAACAAACAATGACATCATGTTCGGTAACGGAGAAATTCCGGAAAGTCAATTTTCCGTCCCATCATCGAGTTTGAGATGATCGAATTAGGCATTCATAAAATTAGGTCATTAATTGTGCTGTGAACAAAGGTAAACAATTTGCCATTCTGACAATTAAATGACCGTGAGTGAGAGGTGGGTATGGTTAAGGCTGGAATGACTCACCAGACCGTTGTATACCACTTTAACGTGTCTAGAATACCCATTTCAAGGCTAATGATTCGTCTTTGACAAACAGGTGGGACGAATGACAGACACCGTAACGGCAGGTCGCGTGTGATGTCAGAACATCAAGACAGACATTTATGCCTCATTCACCTCATTCACCTCCGGAACCGTTTGATAACAGCTGAGGACACTGCCCGTAGAATATCTGATCTAGCAAACGTCTGAATTTCGAGTAGACTGTTTGCAGAAGATTACGTGAATCTGGACTCCGAGCTAGGCGTCGGTGGCAGGGCGAATCCTTAAGCAAAACCATATGTAAAAAATATTGTATCGTTTCTTTTGTTGACTAGTATATATGATAGCAATCAGCCCTGGAAATTTAACCACGTATATTTTGCATATTTTGATGAGATATTTTGATTTTAGAAATGAACCATGGACGCAATGTGTTTGCATTTCGTTTCTTAATTTATATAAAGAAATCAGACCTGGAAATTTAACCACGTCTTACGAAACAACGGTAATTGACCATGACTTCAAAGATGAAAACATCTTTGCTTTACTTATATTTAAACGTCATACAATACGTTTGTTTTCACTTGCATCACATCATGGTATTTGAAGATGATAAAAATAAGGAAATTCGGTAAAAATGTGAAGGAGCGGCAGTACTATTGTATGCAAACAAATTCATTTATCAGTTTGATAAAATTTGCAAATGTCATCCCCCAACAAGAGGTCATCCCAGTCAGGGATATCCTTGACTCACTTTTCGTAAAAAAAAGAGAAGTTATTGTACCGTCTGCCAATAAAAATTCGGTGAGTAATTACTATTTCTCGGGGTATCATAGACCACGGCAGACTTTTAGTGCAGTGTATAATACCAAATGATAACGTTGTTATTCCTAATTGGTGTGATGGTCAGTGTGCTAGACTCGAATGTGGTAGATGTAAAATTCGCAACGACAAAGTTCTTGCCCATTTGGGGTTTAAGTCAAAGCTCTTTAAACTATATAAGTGCATGGTTGGGTTTCCGCACCTCAAGTCTACAGCAGGGTATCAAAAGTCAACTGTGATATTAGGAGAGGTGGGCTCTATTAATATCTCCTGAAAAATTCCGACGGCAAAGTTTTTGCCCACCTGTGTTTAAATGAAAGGTCTATTGCCCCGATCTATAAAAGACTTAAGTGTCTTGGTGGAATTGTCCACCTTAACCCCACATCAGGGTGTCAAATTTCAATCACAATATTGGGTTGGGATCTATAAATATCTCCTGTACAATTCCCAACGGCAAAGTGCTTGCCCATTTGAGATTTAAATGAAAGGTATTGCCCCGGCTATTTTACTGACTTAAGCGTCTGGGTGGGATTCTGAGCCTCCAGCCCACAGCAGAGTGTCAACTTCAATATTAAGGGTGGGATACATTAATATATCATGTAAAATTCCTAACGGCAAAGTCCATGTCCACTTGGGTTTAAATCAATAAATTTCTTTTCGGTACAGGGGTCAATAATTCCAACTGTACGCTTAGGAATACTCACGTGTTTTGTGGTCTACCTGGTCGGGTACATGGCGGAAAATTTAGACATTCGAGAGCTTACAACTGATAAATAATTTGGATTTGTAACTAGATTAAAACGACGGGTGCCACTAGTAGAGTAGGAACGGGTTTTAGTGCGGTTCGTGTTACTCAATCTTTAGCTTCATATGTATGTTTTGTAGATAGTTGTCCTTTTGTACTTTTTCTTTTGGCCACAATGTGTTGTCTGTTCCTCGATTTACGGATTACGATTACCTCTTTGGTAAACTCTTGTTACATCTAAACTGAAAACATCTGCCAAGTTTGTTTTTTTAATACACAATTTAAAAAATTAATCGATAAAACAAAATACTGCTACTTAGTAAATAAATGTGATACGCACATGCAGGGTTTAGATTTTGTTTATTTTTCTAAAAGTGTGAACTTATTATTATATTTTTCTAATGTTCTGTAGTTACATTTGCTAGATTTATGAGATGTCTCCATATGAACAGGAACCATAGGACTTTATTTTGTTTGACAAAGGAGTTGTCAAATCCAAATTATTCCCCGGTTGACATGAAAGTAAATCATTTGTTTAATATGTGTTTATTACAGTTGGCCGAGTGTTTTGTAAACTCGCCATTCCAAAAATATTTGTGTCTTCGTTATTTACTCCAGTAAAGAAAAGAAATGTTTATGTTCGGGTAAGCATGTGAAATAGAACATAAAAGGTATTGCCCGAATCTTTTACTCATCTAAGTGCCTGTGTGATATTCAGCACCCCAAGTCCAAAGTAATGTATTAACTTTGGTATTGTGGGAATGTGTTAAATATGCATTTATAGTAATATATTTGTTATTGGTCGCTAGAAATCTTTCAAAGTACATTTTATTCTTATTAGTTTTTTGTTTTTGTTTTTATTTTGAGATATATCGCCTTATTGGTTGCTAGCTGGATCCTTGAATGCAAAATTTGGCTTCTATATCTGATTTCTAACTAGTGGCTTGGTTATTTATTGTCATTTATACTTTTTACAGAACGTTGCCAAAAGTGAAGATAATTTTCCCGACGTCTTTGCGCTCCCAGATTCGTTGTCAATGTTTGGTTGCGAAATTCTCTGTTATTAAATTAGAGTTGTCTCTCTTTTTATACAAAATGAACGTATTGACCTAATAGATGACGACAAAAGTTCACCGGAAATTATGTGTGGTCTGCTTTGTTTAAAATTTTGGCCTCAAAACGTGTTCAACTGCTTTGTTTGAGAAGAATGAAATTGCTGCTTTGCACAAAGCAGGACTAAAAAGTACCGACAATAGTAAGGGAAACGGAAAACCCGCTACCAACAATATATGGTGTTTTAAAAATTTGACAAAACGTCCACTCCAGGAAGCTACTTTTATTTTCTATGAGCATAGGGATCAACCTGAATCTGATCAAACTGTTCAAAGAAAAGTGTAAGAAACAAAATATCACAAGTGTGTTGTAAAAATAAGCATCCGATTTCGCAATTTCAATGTCAAAAACCGCTGGCATGGTGTAAATTAAACACACAAAACTGTAAATATGGGTGATAACAAAATTACCGAACTCCGAACAATCTTCCAAAGGGAAAGTCAAAACTCATAAGTATATAAACAGACAAAATCAGTCAACAATCGGAAAACTGTGAAAACCGTAATGAACCTGACTTGGTACGGGCATTTCCAAAGAAATGATTTCTGGAAGATGGTGATTTATAGTGATGAATGCAAGGTAGAATAGGGAATGGACAATCGTGTACTTATTTGGCGACCGTCCGGGAAAGAATGGACTCCACCATGCTTGAATCCAGGTCATGGTTGTCGTGTAAATTTGGTGATCTGGGTCTAAATAACCCATGAAGGTGTAAGAACTTTGACAGTTGTTGACGGTAGTTAAGGGTAATAGCAAAATTACCGAACTCCGAACAATCTTACAATCAAAACTCATAAGTATATAAACAGTCAAAATCAGTCAACAACCGGAAAACTGTGAAAATATTAATATTAATGCAAAAAATATATTATAGTCATTGATAACCTTGTTTGGCAAGTTATTGCACGTCATTCCCAGATGATAATATGTGTTCCAAGATGATAATATCGCCGTAAACAGGGCACAGGTATTGAAGGAGAGGTGGGAGAAAGTGATTAACATGGAATGGAATAGCCAGCCCAGAGCCCTGATCTTAATATTATAGAGAATGTGTGGCATAAAATCAAACATGAACTACAGAAACATGTTCAAAACATCACCTCACATCAGTTGTTGGAAACTGCTATTCGCAACATATGGACTGAAATACCCATTGATTATATTCGGGATCTTTATAAATCAATTCCAAGCATCTGAAACAAGTAATTATTATAGATTATTATATGGCATTTTTCATATCACATGTCATATCAACCCTAGACGCCCATATTAGTCCAAGGACCGAAGGCCAGAGGGCTAATATGGGTCGAGGGTTGATGTGATATGAAAAATGCCATATCATAATCTATTTATCATATACTTCAATGCGTCTTTCTTAATATTTCTGAGAGCTGATCGCATTCAGTAATCATAGCTTGATATGGGATATGTCTATGAGTGTCATCATTCGTTGCATACCGAACATTTTCCATGTTTTCTTCGTTATCCATTTTGATAGTAACAGACGACGGAAGTAAACAACTATAAATTAATAACGAAAACTGATAGGACCAGAAAACGTGAATTCCGGAAAAAAAATTGTTTACAAAAAACAAAATAATTGTGAAAAACTAAATACTCGATTTCATGCAAATTTTTAGGCCGCCATTTTTAAAAATCCATATTACACCCCCCATGTAATATGGATCAGGTTATTACACCCCTGGGAGATATGACTTGTTGCATTTCGGATTTATCACATATGCAAAATTAAACATATCTTGAGTAAGTATATGATAATTAAGTTTATTGACTGCTTCCAGAATGTTATTACATGCCTTTCCGTCAATCTTCGTATGTTTATTACAAACAGTGCACTATAAATAACACTATGTTAATCTTTGATTAAACTCCTTTATTGAATATTTACACAGAAAATTATTAACTGCCAATTTTCTCTCTTGTAATATTGAAAGTGCTTAAAATGTGATACAAATCAGTTATTTCCTCTGTCGACGTATATGATAAACAGATCATATATATGTATCGGCTCACGACCTGATATCATGACATAGGGCTGATAAAAGGTACGAATTGAAAAATGCCAAGTAATGATATATATTTATCAATATGGACGCACATTTGGTATCTCCATTTGTACATTTATTTTGTAGAAAACATTTTATATTATGTATAATGTTCAAGAGTGTGGCGTTCTTATAACAATGCTGTTCACCCGGTTGATATTTTACTCAAATGTGGAAAACACTTGCACGGCAGCAACATTTTACTAAGAGGGGAGGCTTAGGCAAGTAAAACTAGTTTAACCCCACCTGCATCAAGTAAGCGGGTCATGTATATGTGTGTTAATTGTATCAATTTTGTCTATTTCTGCAGTTTTTCGATTGAATTTTAGAATTCTTCCGACAGTGTGGTATTTTTGTCTTCTTTTAACAATTGAAAACAGACATATTCAGTAAGAAGAGTTTGAAGACACCAAAGGGAGGTAATCAGAATCCGTAAATCGAAGAAGAACAGACAACACAATGGCCAAAAGAAAAAGTACAAAAGGACAAACAACGATCTACAAAACATACACATAAAACTAAAGATCGTAACCTATATATAATGTTTGACTTTCTTTTCGGTGATTCATCTTTTTAGCTTATCAATTCTAGAGTTAACCTGTACTATCGTTTCACAATCACCATATGTTTTTTCCAAATATTTTACCCCAAAAGGAATTGTCCAAGGCGTTCGTAATTCTCTTAAGATTTAACATGTTGACCTAATACAATATAGCAAAAATAGGATCATCGCTTATCTCAAGAACTAGTTTTTATGAAATTTTATTTAATTTTGGATTGCAAATGTAGCGAAAAACGCCTAATTAACTAATGTTTTACTTCTGAATCCATCACACTTTACTTTCACATTTTTAAGGAGGTAAAGAAATTAACTATTTCGTGGAGTTCAAGTTTTTGTCAATAGACAATTTGCACATTCCAGATTTGATCCTACAATTATACATTATTGGCGTTTTTCAATTGAATTATCTCCCTTATAGAGGACAAAATGGTTCCGTTCAATGCAAGAACGACGGATAGGACAAATAATTTGATTAGTTGTTACAACCATTAAAGTTTAGACAAAATATGGGCGAAATATTTGTAATTTTAGTTAGACTTGGCATTAAATGGACACGTTTGTTTGCATTAAAGGGAAGTAAATAACTCCTACCAAAAAATGAAAACGTCAAATTTTAGAATCCGAAATATATAAATGCTCTATTATAGACCGAAGTCAGAATATTATTTTGTATTTAATGAGAATGGAGACAACTGTTGTGTATTTAAGTTTTACCGACGTAAATCTTAGCTTAACTGTCACAAGTATCCGTTTACATATCTCTACTGCGCCTCGCTAAGTAAAGACAGTATGATCAGTCATTGATGGAGACATAGCTTAAAATACAACACAGTTATCTTAATAAATACCATACATTCTTGGTATGTTCTTGTTATACGCAAATAAGACAAGAAAACAATTCACTACTAGTATACATTTTGTTTCTAAACATTCCAGATCTTCTTTCAATAACATTTGACATTAATGCATAATACACAAATATAAATTTAGCTTTCGGTGAGAGAAAACATACTTAATTCGAAAACACAGATTATCGGAAGGGCCCGGGTGGCTCAATGAGTTAGGTAGTTCGATTAACTAACAACTCATACAAACCTATCACCAATACGCGTGGGTTCGCGCCTGGTTTTTTAAATTACAAAAAGGGTGCACTCGACTCGCAGCCGCAAGTGATAACGTTTACCAGTTGCTTGCCCATGGTCGGTGGTTCTCTCCGGGTACTCCGGCTTCTTCCACTACTAAAACTGGTCGCCATGATATAGCTGTAATATTGCTGAAAGTGGCGTTAAACACCAAAAATCAAATAAAATAATCAAATCCAATGAGCATAAACTATGTACCCCTACTTGTTTACTTGTTTTCATGCAGGTTTCGAAAATTTGATGATGATTTCATATTTAACAAGACTAATTATAATAATCACTTACTCTTAATATATACCCCAAGTCTACTTGAAATTAAGCATTCTACTGATACAGAAAGATTCGTCTTGTATATACAAATGGAAATTTGGGAATCATATTTGATAACCTGATGACTTTAATTTACCAATTGTACATTTTTGTGTTTGAACCCCGAGGTGTACTCGAAACAACATTATGTGATCAAGTTTGTCAGTGACTTGCGACAGGTCGGTGGTTTTCTCTGGGTCCTCCGATTTCCTCCACCAATAAAACTGACCACCACGATATAGCACAGATACCGATGAAAGTGGCGTCAGACACAAAAAAACCCAAACCTGTGCGGGTTTTTTCTTTTTTTTTGCTCTCGAGTACCAACAGTTTACCTTCTCTTTCTGCAGAGGATGTACACGTGTTTTTTTCCCAATTGATACGTTATTCTACAGTCTAGTCTGGATGAAGTAATGACCATCTAGGAGTTGATAATGACCTATGCATCTTTTGGACACCATCATGAATGTGCTCTCTCATGCGAAATTTTAGTAGCCATCGATTGTTGTTATCTTATGCTTACAAAATAACCTTATACGTATTGTCATCTGGGAGTGAGTGAATGATTGTTGATTACCGCCAATTCAGCAATTTTTCTGCTATATCTTGGCGAGAAGAAGTTAATTTTCAGTGAGATGATGACGAGATCCACTTTGTTCTAGAGCATCAAGCGTAATTGGTTTTTTTTAGTGCTAGTTCACTGAAACAACAGTCCGCGGATAAATATGTCTCTCCACTCGGACATATTATCCTGATTCAGAGCCAACCAGTCTTTGCTCTTTCTCCTTAGTGTTGCGTGCTTAGCGGGGAAGCAACACATATCCATTTTACCGTTTTTGGTTTGACACAATGGGGACTCGACCCCACTCGGGGTGAGCATGCTAACCATTACACCATCAATGAGGTTACCCTAGATACTGGTAACTATTCCCATGGCTCAACTTACAGCGCGTCCCGGAGTGGTGAATAGTGGTGCCCTCTCTGCGAAGCCGGGTTATCAGCTTACAATGCGGAAAGCCTGACCAGTGTCCATAGTCGGTAGCATGTAGATTTAGAAAAAGAGTAAAGGCATTGCAACCACTGCAATGGCGGTTCCAAATATCGAGCATGTTTTTGTGAGGTTCGTCTTTCTCGATGTTTAATCTTCTGTGTAGTGCTTTGCATCGATGTTTGTTCTTTTTCTTTCGGTCATTGTATTGTATGTCCTCCGATTTATGGTGTCTGATTACCCCGTTGGTATCTTCAAACTTTTCTTTCTTGTCACTAACCAACTTTCCATACGTTAACAATGGCACTCCACCCCCTCCGCCTCATCTCTATGCAGTTTTCTTTGCATTGTTGAACTTGATCTCGTCCTAAATATAGCTTGACGTTAAGCAATCCTCTAATCACATATAAAGTGTGAACTCGTTTTTTTTTCTGATTGCACCACTATGCGAAACATATGGTAGAAAATCACTAGTTTCAGTGTTTCGGTACTGACATGGTTTATTAGATATATTCATTACTGAACTTTACAATGGTAATAGTTCTCAAAACTAAAGATTCTCCTCCAATGTCACTGTCACTGTCGAAGTACAGACTACTGGGCGGAGGCTACCCTTGGGGACTACTAATTCATCAGCAGCGGTATCATGAAGAGAACTTGTGTGACGTATAATTTGCAAGTGTGTCGACAAAGAAGAATCGCTAAATTTCTTTCATTTGGCATTTTTAACTTAAGATCGCTTGGATATATTGTGTCTATAAAATTGAGTACACGAGCACTTGTCATATATAAAAGAGAAAACATTGTTTTTTAAAAAAGGGCCGTCATGGTCGTGATCGTATTGTAGTTAGATTTATGACTACCTATGTCATCAGTGCCTATCATCACTAAAGTTGTAAGTTCGAATCCCGTTCATGGCGAGGTATACCCGATACAACGTTATGTGATCAAGTTTGTCAGTGACTTTCGACAGGTCGGTGGTTTTCTCCACCAATAAAACTGACTGCCATGATATAACTTATATATTGTTAAAAGTTGCATTAATACCATAATTCTCACCCTCATACCCTCTTTTTAAACGAACCCTCCAGCGAGAACCAAAGTACACAACAATATAACAGGAATCAAATCTATTAGAATGACAATATCAACAAGAAAAATATCATAGTAATAAAAACTGTTTTACAAAAATTACAGATGATTTAATATGTTAGGGTTGACCATTTACTCTCACGTGGAAAACATTTGCATCACCGCATCATTTCAGTAAGAGGGGAGGTTTGGGCCCATAAAACTAGCTTTACTCCATAATTTTTTATTGAAGTGCCTGCATCAAGCCAGGAAAGTGAGAGGTAATATATTTTTGTATTGTGAATATCTATTTTGCCTCTTTCTATGATTTTTCAATAGGATTTAAGAACTGTTCGTCAGTGTGATATTTTTGGGTTTGCATTTTATTAATAGAACATTAAATATATGACATAGGATTACAAGACATTTAATATTAAAATGAAACTTTTACCATACAACTTTATCAATTTAACGTTTTCTTTATCCAGTAAATGTTTTTCTCTGTCGAATTCATTAACCGTGCACTATAATACCCATGAAGGATGACTGCGGACCTTCCTTAGGAGTGTCAAAAAGATTTTTAGGTCCATATCCAGTCGTTCTAATCCAGGCATGTTTATCCTTGTCCATTCTACAGACTGCCGTCATTGACCCACAGTCATAATGACCACCGGATTCGTATTCTCCTGCCCTGGAAATCATTGTATTGTCCACCATCAGTTCTGTCATGACATAATTAGCCGCATTGGTGCAGACGGTCCAAGCAAATAAATAAATTCCTGTCCTTGGGGCTACAAATATTCCATCAATATTGTTATAATGGCCTCCAATATTCATAACTACTCTTTCAAAAGCCAATATGGACTTTTTCTCAAGAGTAAATGAATTCGCTTCATCTCTAGTTGTAGCATAGAACATGACTGGTTCTGAATTAGACAAATCTGCAATATAAAACTTTCATTTCAAAACATGAATGAATTGATAAAGAAAATCGGTAGCCTCGGTGTGATTCTAGAAATTATCTCCTATTTTGTTTTGTTTTGTTTTTTTGCGATGGGGGGGGGGGGGGGGGGGGGTGGTGCGGTGGGGTGGCTTGAGTTCAACTAGGAAGACCATATCCTGGAATTAAAATCACGATGGTATCTAATGACTGCCTATGAATGTGAATCTGCTCTTGTAGGCCGTTAAAAAATAAGATGCAAAAATAACAACAATTTTCATTTTATCTATTCTTAATAATAATTGTTCGTGAAGATCACATATGCTCATAAATGGGTGTTCACTCCTACTTACAACTATCATAGGGACTCGGGGGAAAGATGCCTCCTTCTTTTTTCCCAAATCTCAGAAATTATTTACCTTTTTCTAAAACCATCTGTTTAATACAGACAGGAACATTTTATGAGAAAGATATATCATATTACCGTACATATAGGATGAACATAATACCTGATAAAACAAAAACAAATATACCACACTGTCGAAATAGTTCCACAATCCAATAGAAAAATCGGAGGAAGAGACAAAGGCGATACCACATAACACACAAATACATGACCACTCACTTGAACCGTAGTATACAAATACATGACCGTTCACTTGAACAGTAGTATACAAATACATGACCTCTTACTTGAACCGTAGATTACAAATACATTACCTCTTACTTAAACCGTACTATACAAATACATGACCTCTTACTTGAACCGTACTATACATATACATGACCTCTTACTTAAACCGTAGATTACAAATACATTACCTCTTACTTAAACCGTACTATACAAATACATGACCTCTTACTTGAACCATAGTATACAAATACATGACCTCTTACTTGAACCGTAGATTACAAATACATGACCTCTTACTTGAACCGTAGTATACAAATACATGACCTCTTACTTGAACCATAGTATACAAATACATGACCTCTTACTTGAACCGTAGATTACAAATACATTACCTCTTACGTGAACCGTACTATACAAATACATGACCTCTGAGTTGAACAGTAGTATACAAATACATGACCTCTTACTTGAACCGTAAATTACAAATACATTACCTCTTGCTTGAACCGTACTATACAAATACATGACCTCTGAGTTGAACAGTAGTATACAAATACATGACCTCTTACTTGAACCGTAGTATACAAATACATATCCTCTTACTTGAACCGTAGTATACAAATACATGACCTCTTACTTGAAGCGTAGTATACAAATGCAAGACTGATTACTTGAACCGTAGTATACAAATACATGACTGCTCACTTGAACCGTAGTATACAAATACATGATCTCTTACTTGAACGGTAGTATACATATACATTACCACTCACTTGAACCGTAGTATACATATACATTACCGCTCACTTGAACCGTAGTATACAAATACATTACCGCTCACTTGAACCGTAGTATACATATACATTACCACTCATTTGAACCGTAGTATACAAATACATCACCGCTCACTTGAACCGTAGAATACAAATACATGACCTCTCAGTTGAACCGTAGTATACAAATACATTTCCGCTTACTTGAACCGTAGTATGCAAATACACTACCGCTCACTTGAACCGTAGTATAAAAATAAATGAGCTCTCACTTGAACCGTAGTATACAAATACATGACTGATCACTTGAACCGTAGTATACAAATACATTACCGCTCACTTGAACGTAGTATAAAATTAAATGAGCTCTCACTTGAACCGTAGTATAGAAATACATTACCGCTCACTTGAACCGTAGTATACAAATATATGACCTCTCAGTTGAACCGTGGTATAAAAATACATTACCGCTCACTTTAACTGTTGTATACAAATACATGACCTCTCAGTTGAACCGTAGTATACAAATACATTACCGCTCACTTGAACCGTAGTATACAAATACATGACATCTCAGTTGAACCGTAGTATACAAATACATTACCGCTCACTTAAACCGTAGTATACAAATACATGACCTCTCACTTGAACCGTAGATTACAAATACATGACTGATGATTTGGAACGTAGTATACAAATACATCACCGCTCACTTGAACCATAGTATACAAATACATGACCTCTCACTTGTACTGTAGTATACAAGTACATCACCGATCACTTGAACCATTGCATACAAATACATGACCGCTCACTTGAACCATATTATACAAATACATGACCTCTCAGTTGAACCGTAGTATACAAATACATGACCTCTCACTTGAACAATAGTATACAAATACATTACCGCTCACTTGAACCGTAGTATACCGATACATGACCTCTCATTTGAACCGTAGTATACAAATACATGACCTCTCACTTGAACCGTAGTATACATATACATGACCGCTCACTTGAACCGTAGTATATAAATGCATGACCGCTCACTGGAACCGTAGTATAGAAATACATGACCTCTCACTGAACCGTAGTATGCAAATACATGACCGCTCACTTGAACCGTAGTATACAAATGCATGGCCTCTCACTTGAACCGTAGCATACAAATACATTACCGCTCACTTGAACCGTAGTATACAAATAAATGAGCTCTCACTTGAACAGTGGTAAACAAATACATAACTAATCACTTGAACCGTATTATACAAATACATTACCTCTCAGATGAACCGTAGTATACAAATAAATGAGCTCTCACTTGAACCGTAGTATACAAATACATGACTGATCTCTTGAACCGTAGTATACAAATACATTACCGCTCACTTGATCCGTAGTATGCAAATAAATGAGCTCTCACCTGAACGTAGTATACAAATAAATGAGCTCTCACATGAACTTTAGTATACAAATACATGACTGATCACTTGAACCGTAGTATACAAATACATGACCTCTCAGTTGAACCGTAGTATACAAATACATAACCGCTCATTTGAGCGTAGTATACAAATACATGACCTCTCACTTGAACCGCAGTATACAAATACATGACTGATCACTTGAACCGTAGTATACAAATACATCACCGCTCACTTGAACCATGGTATACAAATACATGACCTCTCAATTGAATGTAGTATACAAGTACATCACCGCTCACTTGAACCGTAGTATACAAATATATGACAGCTCACTTGAACCGTAGTATACAAATACATGACTGATCACTTGAACCGTAGCATACAAATACATGACCTCTCACTTGAACCGTAGTATACAGATACATGACCTCTCACTTGAATCGTAGTATACAAAAACATGACCTCTCACTTGAACCGTAGTATACAAATACATGTCCGCTCACTTGAACCGTAGTATGCAAATGCATGACGGCTCACTTGAACAGTAGTATACACATACATGACCTCTCACTTGAACGTAGTATGCAAATACATGACCGCTCACTTGAACCGTAGTATACAAATGCATGACCTTTCACTTGAACCGTAGCATGCAAATACATGACTGATCACTTCAACCGTAGTATACAAATACATGACCGCTCACTTGAACCGTTGTATACAAATACCCGACCTCTCACTTGAACTGTTGTATACAATACATCACCGCTCACCTGAACCATAGAATACAAATAAATGACCGCTCACTTGAACCGTAGTATACAAATACATGTTCTCTCAGTTGAACCGTAGTATACAAATACATGACCTCTCAGTTGAACTGTAGTATACAAATACATGACCTCTCAGTTGAACCGTAGTATACAAATGCATGACCTCTCACTTGAACCGTAGCATACAAATACATGACCGCTCGCTTGAACCGTAGTATACAAATACATGACCTCTCACTTGAACCGTAGCATACAAATATATAACCGCTCACTTCAACCGTAGTATACAATACATGACCGCTCACTTGAACCGTTGTATACAAATACATGACCGCTCACTTGAACCGTATTATACAAATACATGACCACTCTCCTCAACGTAGTATACAAATACATGACCGCTCACTTGAACCGTAGTATACAAATACATGACCTCTCACTTGAACCGTAGTATACAAATACATAACCGCTCATTTGAACGTAGTATACAAATACATGACCTCTCACTTGAACCATGGTATACAAATACATGACCTCTCAATTGAATGTAGTATACAAGTACATCACCGCTCACTTGAACCATAGTATACAAATATATGACAGCTCACTTGAACCGTAGTATACAAATACATGACTGATCACTTGAACCGTAGCATACAAATACATGACCTCTCACTTGAACCGTAGTATACAGATACATGACCTCTCACTTGAACCGTAGTATACAAAAACATGACCTCTCACTTGAACCGTAGTATACAAATACATGTCCGCTCACTTGAACCGTAGTATGCAAATGCATGACGGCTCACTTGAACAGTAGTATACACATACATGACCTCTCACTTGAACGTAGTATGCAAATACATGACCGCTCACTTGAACCGTAGTATACAAATGCATGACCTTTCACTTGAACCGTAGCATGCAAATACATGACTGATCACTTCAACCGTAGTATACAAATAAATGACCGCTCACTTGAACCGTAGTATACAAATACATGTTCTCTCAGTTGAACCGTAGTATACAAATACATGACCTCTCACTTGAACTGTTGTATACAATACATCACCGCTCACCTGAACCATAGAATACAAATAAATGACCGCTCACTTGAACCGTAGTATACAAATACATGTTCTCTCAGTTGAACCGTAGTATACAAATACATGACCTCTCAGTTGAACTGTAGTATACAAATACATGACCTCTCAGTTGAACCGTAGTATACAAATGCATGACCTCTCACTTGAACCGTAGCATACAAATACATGACCGCTCGCTTGAACCGTAGTATACAAATACATGACCTCTCACTTGAACCGTAGCATACAAATATATAACCGCTCACTTCAACCGTAGTATACAAATACATGACCGCTCACTTGAACCGTTGTATACAAATACATGACCGCTCACTTGAACCGTATTATACAAATACATGACCGCTCTCCTCAACGTAGTATACAAATACATGACCGCTCACTTGAACCGTTGTATACAAATACATGACCGCTCACTTGAACTGTAGTATACAAATACATGACCGCTCACTTGAACCGTAGTATACATATGCTTGGTAGTTTTGAACATGTAACATCTATAAAGGCTGTTTCAATTGAAGCATGTAGTAGCTATAAAGTCTGTTTCTATTGGTCAAAGCAAAGTACTAGCATCAAGTATTTTCCTACGTATTAAAGAAGGATAATGATATTGGGCTCTTCACACTACTTTGGCAATATTTGTACGATCAACAACAAACACTTTTACATAGAAAGGGAAGTAATTCTAATTATTCAAGAATCTTTCCGCCAGAAAATAAAATGCTGAGAAAAGATTGAAGATACCGACGGGAATCCTTGTTGCATAAATGAGAAAAGGACCGGATTATGATTCCGATAAACTGAACATATCCGTGGTCATTTGTAACCCAGACATTTAGTAATCATTAGTGGTAATGTGGTGTCTGTTCTTCTTCGATTTACGAATTCTCATTACCCCTTTGGTATCTTCAAATTCTTACCAGGTCATGGTGGCGACCGTAAGACTGTCAAAGTGATGACGCAACTATGGAATATTGGATCAACTGAGAGACATATACTCTATATGCATGTGGTGCTACATATAAATGGAAAGTTCACAATGGAAAAACTTAAATCACACCTTTTGTCGTTACGTTTCGTTCTTAACCGCCCTCACTGTCAACTTAGACGTGTATGTCAAGATATGAAAGAGACATAACTTATTAAGTGTGTCTGTACAAAATACCCCTGCAATGCTATTGTGAAAGTGGCATCTAATTTTGCAAACTCAATAATTGTTTGCACGAGTGATTCTATTTATAAATTTCATTTTCAATCTTACTCCGACCTTGTCCAATATAAAGGTGAACAAATAGATCAAACAATATTAACTGATATAAGTATCAATGGAAATTCAGTTGCTGATCCAGGATACTTAAAACATTATTTGGCTTTCCAATGATTTTCGGTTGGTCATTGGTTTTATCCGGGAACTCTATTTCCTCCAACATTAAGCGAAAGACCAGAAATATTGTTTTACAGTGGCGTTAAGCACCAAATGATAAAAAAGCTCACATACCATTATGAGTAGTTTCGTTCAGCAGTTGTACTCTATTGTCCAGTATCTTGACAACATTTTCCAGCTCCATGATTCTATCATCTTGTGTTTTTTCAGTGATGTTAGATATAGATTTAGAACTAACTGACAGTAACGTTATTGTCAACATCCAAAATATATACAAAATATGTGTCTTAGACATCCTTCTATAAGCTATCATTTGTATTTTATAAATTGCAACAAGTTAGCTATCGAGATATCGTGACGAGATTGGCATAGACACGTGATTTTGCCATATGATGAGATAGTCACGATTTTGACTTTAAAATGAACCATATGGACGAGTTTTTTCTTTCTTTCTGCCTTTTAATGTTTTTGTTTTGGCATTTCATTTCATGATTTATATACTAGTCAACAAAAGAAACGATACATATACTTTTTTTAAATATATGTTATGTTAAAACCACAACAATTGTTTATTATCAATTACGTCAATGTTTGCGTGAAACGCGTCTATCCTCGCAAAACAAACAATAACATCATGTTCCGTTACGGAAAAATTTCGGAAAGCAAATTACGTCCCATGATCGAGTTTGCGATGATCGAATTAAACATTTAACTGACCTGCGGTCATTAATTGTGCTGTCAACAAAGGTAACCAATTTCCCATTCTTAAAATTAGATTTTTCACAAGAACGTCGTTGCCACGTTTCCGTCAAAATGACCCTGAGCGGGTGGTGGGTATGGTTCAGGCCGTTGCAGACCACTTTAATGTGTCTAGAAGAACCATTTCAAGGTTAATGATTCGTCTGCGACAAACAGATAGGAGGAATAACAGAACCCGCAACGGCAGGCCGCGTGTGACGTCACAACGTCAAGACAGACATTTACGCCTAATTCAACTCCGAACAGTATGATAACGCTGAGGACACTACCCGTAGTACATCTGATCTAGCAAACGTCCGAATTTCGAATAGACTGTTCGCAGAAGACTACGTGAATCTGGACTCCGAGCTAGGCGTCCGGTGGCAGGACGAATCCATAAGCAACGCCATAGAACCGCGAGACTAGCATGGGCTCGTGCATGCCGTCGTTGCAGGTTTAACACCTGGCAACACATCCTTTTTAGTGATAAATCCCGATTTTCACCTCGTTTTAGCGATGGACGTTATCATGTGTACCGCAGTCGTGGGGAACTTTTTACGGACGATTGTGTGTGTGTGAATCCAACCGTTTTGAAGCTGGAAGTGCTATGGTCTGTGCTGGAATTTGTCATGATTGTCGCACTCAGCTCACAATTGTTCAAGGAACATTGAATGCCGTAAAATACATATGCAATATTCTTGATCCTTTCGTTCTGTCCTTTCTGCTACAGCGAAACTTCGATCACGTCTTTCAACATGACAATGCAAGATGTCACGTGGCTTGTGTTTGTCAAGACTTTCTGAACCAGAATCAGATCCGTGTTCCTCCTTGGCCGGCATTATCACCGGATCTGTCACCAATTAAACATTTATGTGGTGAACTCGTGGTAGACGTGCTCGTCAGTCAAATCAACCGGAAACACTACAGGAGCTGCGTGACGCACTTGTGCACGAGTGGAACCACATCCCACAAACCTTTATCCATCGATTGATTGGTTCTATGCGTCAGAGATGCGAAGCTGTTGTTGCTGCAAGAAGTGGTGGCACACGTTACTGAACTCTGCAAACCTCCATACTGCATGACAATTTCTGTCTGTCAATGATTTGTTCTGAGAATGATATTGAGAAATGTTGCTGATATTGCCTTATTTGTTATGCCCATATGAATCTAAATTATACGATATTTTTCAATTTGTTTTCTCTATGTAAAAAATATTGAGCATCGAACCATTGAATCGTTTCTTTTGTTGACTAGTATATATGATAACAATCAGCCCTGGAAATTTAAGGACGTCTTACCAAAAAAACGGTAATTGGCCTTGACTTCAAAGATGAAAACATCTTTACTTTAGTTATATTTAAACGCCATAAAGTATGTTTGTTATCGCTTGCATCACATCATGATATTTGAAAATGATAAAAATAAGGAAATTGGGTAAGAATGTGAAGGAGCGGCAATGTTATTGCATGCAAGCAAATTCATTTATCAGTTTGTTGCTAACTGCTACAGTTTGGAAATGTAATCCCCCAACAAGAGATCATCCCAGTCAGGGAGGTCCTTGACTCACTTTTCGAAATAAAAAAGAGAGGTTATTGTACCGTCTTTCAATACAAATTCGGTGAGTAAATACTATTTCTCGGAGTGTCATAGTGCACGGCAGACTTGTCATGCAGACTATGATATTAAATGATAACGTATTTATCCCTAATTGGTGTGATGGTTAGCGTGCACGAGTTGGAATTCGGTAGATCGTGCGTTCAAGTCCCGTTCGTGTCAAGACAGACTACGCGATTGTTTTTTTTTATTGCTTATTCACTAAGCGTACAGCTTAATGCAATAAGATCAAAGAATAGTTGTCTTGAATCAAGATAATGTTTCCGAGTGTACCGATATGTTTACCCGTAGACTGTTGTTGCAGTGAGCTAGCACTATAAAGATCATATTTACCATGTTGCCATAGCACAAAGCGGATATCATAATTCCGTTGAATGTAGCTTGTTCTCGCCATGATATAGCTGTAAAATTTCTCATTTGGCGTTAAGCAACAATCACCTACTAACTAGTATTCCTAAATCAGAGGTTTTAACGAAACATCGACTTTTTGTCATATTTATCATGTGATGATCTTCTCGAATACGGAACAGACAAAACCAGCAGGGTGTCAAATATCAACTGGAAAATTGGGGAGGGGTTCCCACTTAGGGTCTAAGTTAAAGATATTACCAGGTCATTTAACTGACTTGAATGCCTGGGCGAAATTCTGCACCTCAAGTCCATAGTAGGGTGTCAAATTTCAACTTCGAAATTTGGTGGTTAGCTCTATGAATATATACTGTAAAATTCACAACGGCAAAGTTCTTGAGAACTTTGGGTTTAAGTGAAAGGTATGGACCATGCCTTTAACTGAGGCATTTGCGTGGGAGTCTGCACCTCATGCTCGCAGTAAGGTGTCAAATTTCAACTTCGATATTAGAATTGAGCTCAATATATATCTCCTGTAAATTCCAAACGGGAGAGTTCTTGAGCACTAAGGGCTGAAGTGAAAGGCATTGTCCGGGCCGGTAACTCACTTAAGTGCCTGGGTGGTATTCTGCATTTCCAGGCCACAGCAGTGTGTCAAAATCCAACTTCGATATTAGAGTTGGGCTCAATATTTATCTCCTGTAAATTCAAAACTGCAGAGTTCTTGAGCACTAAGGGCTTAAATGAAAGGTATTGGTCGGGCCTGTAACTGACTTAAGTGCCTGGGTGAGATTCTGCACAATAAGCCCACAGCAGTGTGTCAAATGCCAACTTAAATATTAGGGTTGGGCTCTATGAATATCTCCTCTCCCAACAGCAAAGGTATTGTCCTCTAAGGGTTTGACTGACTTAAATGTCTGGGTGGTATTTTACATCCATATCCAATTTCAACTTGTTATGCGGGGGGGGGGGGGGGGGGGGGGGATGGACACTATAAATATATCCTGTAAAATTTACAACGTTAAAGTTCTTGCCCACTTGGGGTTTAAATGAAAGGTTTTGCCCGGGCCTTTAACAAAGGCACATGGGTTGTATTATGAACCTGGAGTTTAAATCAAAGGTATTACACTGGTCTTCAAATGAACAATTTGGGTTTAAATCAAAGGTATTGCACGGATATTTAACTGACTTAGGTGTATGTACTAGATTCTGCACCTCAAGAAGTTCTTTAAGCCGAAGGTATTTCACGGGTTTTTAGCTGACTTTTTTAAAGTGCCTGTGTGGGATTCTGCCCCTGAAAACCACAATAAGGTATCAAATGTCAACTTCGATATTGGGGATATAAGTTAAAGGTATGACCCGGCTCTTGATGCTACTTAAGTGCATGGTTTGGATACCGCACCTCAAGCCCACAGCAAGGTATTTAATGTCAACCTCGACATTGGTGGGGTGGGTGGGCTCTATAAATATCTCCTGTAAAATTCCTAAAGGCAACGTTCTTGCCCACTTGTGTTTAAAATGCAAGGTCGATTGCCCCGGCCTATAAATGACTTAAGTGTCTGGGTGGGATTGTGCACCTCAAGCCTACTGGAAGGTGTCAAATGTCCACTTCAATATTAGCGAGGGCTACATTAATATATCCTGTAAAATTCCTAACGGCAAAGTTCTTGTCCACGGGGTTTAAATCAATAAATTTATTTTCGGTACAGGGTAAATAATTATAAATGTACGCTTAGGAATACGCACGTGTTTTTGTGGTAGAAAGTCTACCCGGTCGGGTACATGGTGAGAATTTAGACATTCGAGAGTTTACAAATAAACTGAAAACATCTGCCAAGTTTGTTTTAATACACAATTTGGAAATAAATAGATAAAGCAAAATAATACTTCTTAGTAAATAAATGTGAGACGCACAACAGGGTTTAGATTTTGTTTATGTTTGTTAGTGTGAACATATTGTTATATTTTTCTAATGTTCTGTATTTACATTTGTTAGATTTATGAGATGAAAATAAATTATTTGTTTAATATTGTTTATTAAAGTAGGCAAACTATTTTGTAAGCTCGCCATCCCAAAATTATTTGTGTCATCGTTATTTAACCCAGTAAAGAAAAGTCATATTTTATGCTCGGGTGAACATGTGAAAAATAACATAAAAAATATTGCCCGGATCTTTTACTCATCTAAGTGCCTATGTGGGATTCTGCAACTCATGTCCAAAGTAAGGTGTCAAATATCAATTTTGGTATTGTGAGAAAGGGCTCCAGAAATATGTGTTGTATGGGCAGATGCTGTTTGAATACCATCAGATTGGGAGCTGGCAAGCCAATGAGTATACACTGTGTACCTCTACTTGTTTATTTGTTTTCATGCAGGTTTCGATATGCTGATGATGATTTCGTATTTAACAAAACTAGTGATAGTAATCATTTACCATTAATATATGCCCAAGTCTACTCGAAACTAAACATACTACTGATCCTGAAAGATCTACCTTGTACATACAAATGGAAAACGAGTGATTCATATTTGATAACCTACTGAGTTCGATTTAACAATTGAACATTTTTGTTATTGAACGCCAACATCCTGCCTCTTCTTCTTGCAGACGATATACACGTGTCTTTATCCGAGTTGATACGTTATTCTGAAGTCTGTCTGAAAGAGTGAATACCCATCTAGAAGTAGATGATAACCAACATGAATCGGTTATCTCTTATGACATTTTAGTAGCCATTTATTGTTGTTATCTTAGGTTTACATCATATTCTGATTAGTATCGTCCTCAAACCGCCCTGACTTAGTGGTGATGATTCCCATGGTCCAACCTGCAACGCGTCCAGTGGTGGCGGATAGGGGTGCCTTCTCAATGAAGGGTTGTCAGGTTACAATACGATAAGTCTGACTGTTGATCATAGTGGGTAACATACAAGAGTAAGTGCGTTGTGGCCGCTATAACAGTGGTGCCAAATGTGAAACAGGAACTGCCTACCCTCCCGGAGCACCTGCCTTCACATCCAGTTTTTAGTAGAGTTTGTGTTGCTCAGTCGTTTGGTTTCTGTGTTTGTCCTTTTTTTTTTGTGTGGCCACTACCTTGTATATCTTTCTTCGATTTACGGCTTCTGATTACTCCGTTCGTATCTTCAAACTTTCTTGTTCGTCACTACTTTTGATATGTTTGCAATGGCAGTCTAGAATCGCTTTAGTGGTCAGCCACCTATCCCCCCAATCCCTCATTTATATTCGGTATTTTATATTGTTGAGCTTGATCTCGTCCTGGGAATAGCTGAAATGCTGCTAACTTGACGTTAATCAATCCTCTAATCACATATAAAATGGGAACTGTTTGTTTTCTGGTTGCTTCAGTATGTGAAAAATATGGTAGAGAATTATGTACGTAAAACCCTTTCTGTCTGTCCTTCTTCGATATACGAATTATGATTACCCCTTTGGTATCTTTAAACTCTTCTGATTACACAAGAAAATCACTAGTTTCAGTGTGTTGGCACTGACATGGTTTATTAGATATATTCATTATTGAAATTTACAGTTCCTAATCAAGGTAATCGTTCTCAAAACTAAGATCTCTGTCGAAGCACATAATACTGGGCAGATGCTACCCTTGGGATCTAATAGTCCAGCAACAGAGGTATCACGAAGAGAGCATGCATGACGTATGAGTTACAAGTGTGGCTATGTCGACAAAGAACTTGGGTTCGCTTGGATATATTGTGTCCATAAAACTGTGTATACTAACACTTATCATCTATAAAAGAGAAGACAATGGAGTCTAATAGTCCACCAGCGGAGATATCACGAAGAGAACATGCATGACGTATGAGTTGCAAGTGTGGCTATGTCGACAATGAAGAATCGCAAAACTTCATTCATTTGACATTTTTAACTTGGGTTCGTTTGGATATATTGTGTCTATAAAATTGGGTACACGAACACTTGTCATATATATAAGAGGCTGTCATGGTCGTGATCGTATTGTAGTTGGATTTATAACTATCTATGTCATTAGTGCCTATCACTACTAACGTTGTGAGTTCGAATCCCGTTGATGGCGAAGTGTACCCGATACAACATTATGTGATCAAGTTTGTCAGTGACTTGCGACAGGTTGGTGGTTTTCTCCACCAATAAAACTGACCACCACGATATAACTGAAATTTTGTTGAAAGTGGCGTTAAGTAGCGTAACCCTCATATCCTCTTTTGTAACGAACCCTCCAGCGACAACCAATTACGCAACAATTAACAGAAATCAAATCTATTTGAACGACAATATCAACAATAACAATATCAGGTAATAAATGGGTTTGGGGTTATGGTGTTTAACGCCACTTTCAACAATATTTCTGTTATATCGTGGCGGTTCATGGTAATAAAAACAGTGTTACAAACTTAATTATAGGTGATTTAATATGTTAGGGTTGCCATTTCACTCTGATGTGGAAAACATTTCCATCACCGCATCATTTCAGTAAGAGGGGAGGTTTAGAACTAGTTTTACTTTACAACTTTTTATTGTAGTACCTGTATCAAATCAGGAGGGTCAGAGGTCATATATTTTTGCACAATCGATTTTGCCTCTTTCTATGATTTTTCTATAGGATTTAAGAATTGTGCCGACAGTGTGATATTTTATGGTTTCAATTTTATTAATAGAACATCAAATACATAACATAATATTACAAATATATTTGATGTTAAAATGAAACTTTCACAATACATTTTTATCAATTTAACTTTTTTTACATCCAGCAAATGTTTTTCTCTGTCGAATTCATTAACCGTGCACTATAATACCCATGAAGGATGACTGCGGACCTTCCTTAGCAGTATAAAAATAATTTTTAGATCCAGCTGCAGTCGTTCTAATCCAGGCATGTTTATCCTTATCCATTCTGCAGACTGCCGTCATTGACCCACAGTCATAATGACCACTGGCCTTGTTTTCGCCTGCCCTGGAAATCATTGTATTGTCCACCATTAGTTCTGTCAATACGTAATGAGCCCCAGTGGTGCAGACGGTCCAGGAAAATAAATAAATTCCTCTCTTTGGGGCTACAAATATTCCATCAATATTGTTATAATGGCCTCCAATGTTAATAACTACTCTTTCAAAAACCAATATGGACTTTTTCTCAAGAGTAAATGAATATTCCTGATCTCTAGTTGTAGCATAGAACATGACTGGTTCAGAATTAGACAAATCTGCAATATAATATTTTCATTTCAGTACATGAATGAATCGACGAAGACAGCCAGTAGACTGGGTGTAATTCTCTCCTATTAATATCATTTTTTCTTTCTTTTTTTGCTTTTTGCTGGGTTTTTTTTTGGGGGGGGGGGAGGGGTTCAACTAGGAAGATCATATCCTGGAAATAAAATCATGATGGTATATAATTACTACATATGAATGTGAATCTGCTCTTGTATGCCGTTCAAAAAATAAGATGCAAAGGTAACAATTTTCACATTTACTATTAATTGATAAAGAAGATCACAAATGCTCATACATGGGTGTTCACTCCTACCTGCAACTATTACAGGGACTCGGGGTATGATAGCCCCTTCCCTTTTCCCACATGACTGCAAAGCAGGTAAATTTAAATAGATAAATGATCGAAGCAAGTAAGCATGACCACATTTAGATTTGTATCTGTTTTATTGTTAAAATATAGATGGGTCAAAATCCATTAAATACCGTATAAGTGGGTTTTTTCGCGAGTACCTTATTTTCGCTTTATTCGCGATAGTCATCGATCAGCGAAAAAACGAATCTGTGTAAATTTCCACCCTTTAGTACATAAGTTTTTTTTTTTTAAATAATTGTATAAGATCTATCGTAGTATGACTGTGTGAATATTTAACAATTATAATATTATGGTACCTGTCATTCTTAAAGTTGTTGAAATGACGCTTTTAAAATATCCAGCATGGAGGGAATCCTTCCCGAAAACAATGCATATGTTGACAATGATCATGAATGAACAACAAACAATACCTTATTATTTAAGTGATGAAATAGCATCCAAGCCATACAATCATAAATGAGATAATTTATTGTTAATCGGATTATACTTCACAGCTGGGAACTCGTAATCAAACTTCCAGACTTGACATACAAATTGACAAATACATTTGATTATTTCTTTTCTTTTTATTTCAATCATTAAAAGCTTGTGTAAACACAGCATGCTAGTCTAATTATACATTAAATAATTATGACACCTTTATTAAAAGTATATACACACTAAATCTTATCGACAACATTATTGATTATTACGGTTAGATATAGTCACACTTTTATTTTTAGTTTATTTTCCTATCAACTGTAAGCGCTTACTGGTTCAAAGCACAACTCCACTAGAGAGTTTTAATTCTCTGAATAAATAAAAGTATTATATGCATTTAATGATTTTGTGGAATAGTGCCCAAACAAGTAAAGAAATACTAAAATATTTGACAATAGTAAACATTTTCGTTTATCCTGCAAAATAAAGAATCTGGACAAAATCCCGTGCATTATGCATAATGAATAACGACACTCAATTATTTCAAAACCTTTCCTATTTTGAATTGTTGGTCAACCAATTCAGATAATGTAATTCTAGTACCGCTAAAATAAATCCACCAATTTGGAAGAAAATCGCGAAATTTGTCTCCCGCGACAAAAAAACACTTATACGGTACTTATCTTTTTATTAGCCAACAGTTTGATACAGAGGAACATTTTATGAGAAAAATATATCATATTACTGTACATATAAACTAAACATAATAGCTGATAAAATGAAAAACAAAAACAAAAATACCACACTGTCGGAAATAGTTCAAAATATAATAGAAAATACCACACTGTCTGAAATAGTTCAAAATCTAATAGAAAAATATCACACTGTCGATATAGTTCAAAAATCTAATAGAAAAATACCACACTGTGGGAATAGTTCAAAAATCTAATAGAAAAATACCACACTGTCGGAAATAGTTCAAAATCTAATAGAAAAATACCACACTGTCTGAAATAGTTCAAAAATCTAATAGAAAAATACCACACTGTCTGAAATAGTTCAAAATCTAATTGAAAAATATCACACTGTCGATATAGTTCAAATATCTAATAGAAAAATACCACACTGTCGATATAGTTCAAAATTCTAATAGAAAGATACCACTGTCGAAATAGTTCAAAATCTAATAGAAAACTACCACACTGTCGGAAATAGTTCAAAATCTAATAGAAAAATACCACACTGTCGAAATAGTTCAAAAATCTAATAAAAAAATATCACACTGTCTGAATAGATCAAAATTCTAATAGAAAGATACCACTGTCGAAATAGTTCAAAATCTAATAGAAAAATACCACACTGTCGATATAGTTCAAAAATCTAATAGAAAAATATCACACTGTCGGAATAGTTCAAAATTCTAATAGAAAGATACCACTGTCGAAATAGTTCAAAATCTAATAGAAAACTACCACACTGTCGGAAATAGTTCAAATCTAATAGAAAAATATCACACTGTCGATATAGTTCAAAAATCTAATAGAAAAATACCACACTGTGGGAATAGTTCAAAAATCTAATAGAAAAATACCACACTGTCGGAAATAGTTCAAAATCTAATAGAAAAATACCACACTGTCTGAAATAGTTCAAAAATCTAATAGAAAAATACCACACTGTCTGAAATAGTTCAAAATCTAATAGAAAAATATCACACTGTCGATATAGTTCAAATATCTAATAGAAAAATACCACACTGTCGATATAGTTCAAAATTCTAATAGAAAGATACCACTGTCGAAATAGTTCAAAATCTAATAGAAAACTACCACACTGTCGGAAATAGTTCAAAATCTAATAGAAAAATAATAACACTGTCGAAATAGTTCAAAATCTAATAGAAAAATACCACACTGTCGATATAGTTCAAAAATCTAATAGAAAAATATCACACTGTCGGAATAGTTCAAAATTCTAATAGAAAGATACCACTGTCGAAATAGTTCAAAATCTAATAGAAAACTACCACACTGTCGGAAATAGTTCAAAATCTAATAGAAAAATACCACACTGTCGAAATAGTTCAAAATCTAATAGAAAAATACCACACTGTCGATATAGTTCAAAAATCTAATAGAAAAATATCACACTGTCGGAATAGTTCAAAATTCTAATAGAAATATACCACTGTCGAAATAGTTCAAAATCTAATAGAAAAATACCACACTGCCGAAATAGTTCTAAATCTAATAGAAAAATATCACACTGTCGGAATAGTTCAAAATTCTAATAGAAAAATACCACTGTCGAAATAGTTCAAAATCTAATAGAAAAATACCACACTGCCGAAATAGTTCTAAATCTAATAGAAAAATACCACACTGTCGAAATAGTTATAAATCTAATAAAGAAATACCACACTGTCGAAATAGTTCAAAAATCTAATAGAAAAGTACCACCATGTCGGAATAATTCAAAATCTAATATTAAAATACCACACTGTCGAAATAGTTCAAAATCTAATAGAAAAATACCACACTGCCGAAATAGTTCTAAATCTAATAGAAAAATATCACACTGTCGGAATAGTTCAAAATTCTAATAGAAAAATACCACTGTCGAAATAGTTCAAAATCTAATAGAAAAATACCACACTGTCGATATAGTTCAAAAATCTAATAGAAAAATATCACACTGTCGGAATAGTTCAAAATTCTAATAGAAATATACCACTGTCGAAATAGTTCAAAATCTAATAGAAAAATACCACACTGCCGAAATAGTTCTAAATCTAATAGAAAAATATCACACTGTCGGAATAGTTCAAAATTCTAATAGAAAAATACCACTGTCGAAATAGTTCAAAATCTAATAGAAAAATACCACACTGCCGAAATAGTTCTAAATCTAATAGAAAAATACCACACTGTCGAAATAGTTATAAATCTAATAAAGAAATACCACACTGTCGAAATAGTTCAAAAATCTAATAGAAAAGTACCACCATGTCGGAATAATTCAAAATCTAATATTAAAATACCACACTGTCGAAATAGTTCAAAATCTAATAGAAAAATACCACACTGTCGAAATAGTTAAAAAATCTAATAGAAAAATCGGAGAAAGAGACAACGGCGATAGCCTTTACACATAAATACATGACCTCTTACTTGAAATGTAGTATACAAATGCTTGGTAGTTTGGAACATGTGGTATCTATAAACACTATTTCTATTGGTCAAAACAAAGTACTATAGCATCAATTATTTACCTACGCATTACACAAGGATAATGATAATAGAGTTCATTCCCATGTTTTTAGAGGGGGCTCGTGTTACTGGATCTTTAGCTTGATGTGTATGTTTTGTAGATCGTTGTTAGGCCTTTTGTGTTTTCAATCTCTAGCACAGTGCTTACCCTTCCGGAGCACCTGAGTTCACCCCCGGTTTTTATTGGGGTTCGTGTTACTGGATCTTTAGTTTGATGTGTATGTTTTGTAGATCGTTGTTTGTCCTTTTGTCCTTTTGGCCATTGTGTTGTCTGTTCTTTTTCGATATACGGATTCTGATTACCCCTCTGGTATCTTCAAACTCGTCTTTTAACATTGCTTTGGCAATATTTGTAGGATCAACAACAAACACTTTGACATAGAAAAGTAGCTAATTCTAATAATTCAAGAATCTTCCCCAGAAATGAAAATCACTTGTGGTAACTATAAAGACTGTTTCTATTGGAACATGTGGGAGTTTCCATTGGAACATGTGGTAACTACAAAGACATTTTCCATTTAGCATGTGGTAACTACAAATACTCTTTCTATTGGAACATGTGATAACTACAACGACTGTTTCCATTGGAACATGTGGTAACTACAACGACTGTTTCCATTGAAACATGTAGTAACTATAAAGACTATTTCCATTGGAACATGTGGTAACTACAAAGGCTGCTTCCATTGGAACATGTGGTAACTATAAAGACTATTTCCATTGGAACATGTGATACCTACAAGGACTTTCTATTGGAACATATGGTAACTACAAAGGCTGTTTATGTTGGAACATGTGGTAACTATAAAGATTGTTTCTATTGGAACATGTGGTAACTACAAAGCCTTGTTCCATTGGAACATGTGGCCACTATATAGATTGTTTCTATTGGAACATGTGGTAACTATAAAGACTGTTTACATTGTAACATGTGGTAACTATAAAGGCTGTTTCTGTTGGAACATGTGGTAACTATAAAGATTGTTTCTATTGGAACATGTGGTAACTACAAAAAGACTTGTTCAATTGGAACATGTGGCCACTATATAGATTGTTTCTATTGGAACATGTGGTAACTATAAAGACTGTTTACATTGTCACATGTGGTAACAATAAAGACTGTTTCTATTGGAACATGTGTTAACTATAACGACTGTTTCCATTGACACATGTGGTAACTATGAAGATTGTTTCTATTGGAACATGTGGTAACTATAAAGACTGTTTGCATTGTAACATGTGGTAACTATAACGACTGTTTCTATTGGAACATGTGGTAACTATAACGACTGTTTCTATTGGAACATGTGGTAACTATAACGACTGTTTCTATTGGAACATGTGGTAACTACAAAGACTGTTTCTTTTGGAACATGTAGCCACTATATAAATTGTTTCTTTTGGAACATGCGGTAACCACAATGACTGTTTCTATTGGAACATGTGGTAACTATGAAGACTGTGTCTATTGGAACATATGGTAACTACAAAGACTGTTTCTTTTGGAACATGTAGCCACTATATAAATTGTTTCTATTGGAACATGTGGTAACTATAAAGACTGTTTCCATTGGAACATGTAATAACTATAAAGCAATATTAGCCCGGCAGATAAGGATCCACAACAAACCCTTTATCATAAAAAGTGAAATTATTCTAATTTTCACTCCACAAAGCAAAGACTTGTTCAGAAAGGTTTGAAGATACCAAAGGGTGATCAGAAGCCGTAAATCAAAGCAGAACAGTCAACACAATGGTCAAAAGAAAAAAGAACAAAACAATTATCTATAAAACATTACACATAAAACTATAGATCTAGCAATACGAACCCCACTAAAAACCGGGGGTGAACTCAGGTGCTCTGAGAGGGTGATCGATTTTTCCTCCACACGAGGCACCCGTCGTGTTACTTTTGTTACAATTTCTACGATAAGTCATAATAGAGGAAATGACCGGATTATGATTACGCCAAATGGAACATAGCTGTGGTCATTTGTGAAACAGATATTTCACAACGGTTAACCAGGTCATGGTTGCGACCGTAAAACTTTCGAAGTGATGATTTCAACTTAATCACTAAGATATATCTATCAAGGAAATCATAATAGGAACCACAAGCTGTGCAGTATCGGATCAACTGAGAGACATATACCCTATATACAGGTGCTGCTACATTATAAATGGAAAGTTCACAATGGCAAATTTGAAATCACCCCTTTTGTCGTTATGTGTCTTATCTGGCCCTCACTTGTCAACTTAGACGTGTAGGTCAAGGTATGAAAAAGATCTAGCTTTTAAGTGTGTCTTTACAAAATACCCCCGCATAGGTATTGTGAAAGTGGCTTCTAATTTTGCTAACTCAAAACTTTTTGCATGAGTGATTCTATTTATAAATGTAAAGGTCAATCGTACGACGACATTGTCCAATAAAAAGATGATAAAATATGTCTAACAATATTACCTGATATAAATATCAATGGAAATTCAGTTGCTGAACTAGGATGTTTTTTAAAAGGTGATTCGTACTTTCTCTACATTTGCGACTGAGGTTTATCTACATGTGTATCATAAACTATATTATTGTCTAGCCCTTTAGCTTACTTGCTCCTAAAAGTTTTAAAATCATTTGGCTTTCCAACCTTTCAGCTTTTAGCGTACATGATGAAGGTTATTCCAGAAAAGGTCGTACGCACTAAATTAGATATCTACGTTTTTATTACATTAAACAATGTCGGTGTACTATTTCCCTTTATGAATAATCTCAATCAAGATATCAACATCGTAATCAAACATTTTCTGTTATTTTCGTGCAGATGAGGGGCCGTCGTGACCGTGATCGCATGATAGTTGGATTTACAACTACCTATGCAGTCAGTGCATATCACCGCTGATGTTGTGTATTCAGGGCGAGGTGTACAACATTATGTGATCAAGTTTATCAGTGACAGTTCGGTGATTTCCTCCGGTTCCTCCGGTTCCTCCGGTTTCCTCCACCAATAAAGCGGACTGCCACGATATAGCTGAAATATTGTGGAGTTAATCACCATCAATCAATCAATCGTTCATACGCTATGAGAGATTCCAGCGCATGGCTTTGTGCAGTAGATACAACATTACGTAATACAATTTGTCAATCATTTGCAACAGGTCAGAGGTTTTTATTCGGGAACTCCGGTTTCTTCCAACAGTAAGCGATATATCTGAAATATTGTTTTGCAGTGGCGCTAAGCACCAAATGATAAAAAAAAATCTCGCATACCTTTATGAGTAGTTTCATTCAGCAGTTGTACTCTATTGTCCAGTATCCTGACAGCATTTTCCAGCTCCATGATTCTATCATCTTGTGTTTTTTCAGTGATGTTAGATATAGATTTAGAACTAACTGACAGTAACGGTATTGTCAACATCCAAAATGTATACAAAATGTGTGTCTTAGACATCCTTCTATAAGCTATCATTTGTATTTTATAAATTGCAACAAGATAGCTAGCAAGATATTCCCACGAGGTTGTCATAGAAACTTAATTTTAGCATATATTGAAGAGGTAGTCACGATTTTGATTTTAGAAATGAACCACATGAACGAATTTTTTCTTTCATCTTTTTTTTATTTTGGCATTTCATTTCTTGATTTATGTATGATGAAAATCAGCCATGGCAATTTAAGCACATCTTACGAATAAACAAGATAAATGGCCATGATACCAGAGATGTAAGTTATATTTAAACGTCATGCAGTACGTTTATTATGGCTTACATCACTTCATGATATATGAAGATGGTAAAAATAAGAACATTCGATAAGAATGTGAAGAAGCGGTAGTGTTATTGTATGCAAACAAATTTATTTATCGGTTGGTTTCTAACTGACAAAATTTGGAAATGTAATCTTCCAGAAAGAGACCATCTCAGTAAGGGATGTCCTTGACTCACTTTTCGTAAAAAAGAGAAGTTATTGTACCCGTCTGCCAATAACAATTCGGTGAGTAATTACTATTTCTCGGGGTGTCACGACAGACTTGTCATGAAGTGTATAATAACAAATGATAACGTTATTATTCCTAATTGGTGTGATGGTTAGTGTGCTCGACTTCTAGCTCGGTAGATCAAGCGTTCAAGCCCCGGTAACTGCATCGTTGGCGTAATGGTTAGCATGCTCGCCTCGAGTGCGGTAGATAATGCGTTCAAGTAAATGAAATTGGTATTTGCTGCTTATCATCCTTCCCTCCCGCTATATCTACCTGCTGACTCCATAAGCAAAACTCGTATCAAAGTTCGCGTGAGCTGAGCTGGACTTATCAACAGTGAGCAGGAGTGATCACCAAATTCTCCCAACATTTAAACGATAATTCCTGTAAAGATGACAAAAGTGAATAAAATTCAGCAACACCATTAGTTAGTTAAGATTTTAATTTTTAAACATATATCAAATTAGGAACTGTCGTGTCAGCAATATCAACAAACATCGTCCTACAAAAATGTACTTGTCACAATTCTTGATAACCTCTGCTAGGACGTCCTAATGTTTACGTCATAAGCGAGATCGTGACCTTTATGTTTTCTAAAACGGAACGGCATTGGTAAGCAAAACCGGTGAATTGCCGACTTTGATGTTTGTAATAAAAAAAGACAATGAATATCACCATTAAAGGAAAAATTTATAAACCTGTAAAAATGAATGGTATATCTGCAAACTACTTATGAACTATGGTTTGGGGAAGTGTATTTTGAATATTTTGAATCATGTGATTTTTCCCGCGAAAATACAAATATAGATGTATTCGTGTTTAAGTTTGATTTAAGGATGATAAACATGTCATCTGAATGTGAATATGATTGATACTGAAAAATATCAGCCTGCTCTACAGAATATGAAGCTTGTGACTCGTTCGCTTTGCTCACTCGCCACCAAACTTCATATTCTGGGTCGACTGGCTGATATTTTCGGAATCAATCAATTCACATCCAGATAACATATATTTCTTCGCTAAGCACGCAGTTTTAGGCAGTAAGAGCAAAAGACTGGTTGGCTCGGAATCAAGATAAGGTGTCCGAGTGGACCGACATATCTACCCATAGATTGTTGCTTCAGTGAGCTAGCACTATAAAGATCATATTTAGCATGTTGGTATAGCACAAAGCGGATATCATAATTCCGTTGAATGTAACTTGTTCTCGCCATGATATAGCTGTAACAATTTTCATTTGCCATTAAACAACAATCACCTACTCACTAGTATTCCTAAATCAGAGGCTCTGACGAAACATCGACTTTTTGTCATATTTATCATGTGATGATCTTATCCTATACGGAACACACAAAAATAGCTGGGTGTCAAATATCAACTGCAAAATTGGGGAGGGGTTCCAACTTAGGGTTTTAGTCAAAGATATTGCCCGGTCCTTTTATTGACTTAGGTGCCTGGGTGAAATTCTGCACCTCAAGTCCATAGTAGGATGTCAAATTTCAACTTCGATATTTGGTGGTTAGCTCTATGAATATATCCTGTAAAATGCACAACGGCAAAGTTCTTGAACACTTTGGGTTTAAGTGAAAGGTATGGACCAGGCCTTTAACTGAGGCGTCTGCGCGGAATTCTGCACCTCATGCACACAGTAGGGTGTCAAATTTCATATATATCTCATGTAAATTCCAAACGGCAAAGTTCTTGAACACTAAGGGCTTAAGCAAAAGGTATTGCACAGGTCTTTAACTAATTTAAGTGCCTGGGTGGGATTTTGCACTTGAAACCCACAAAAAGGTATCAAATGTCAACATTCATATTGGGGGGTGGACTCTATTAATATCTCATGTAAAATTCCCAACGACAAAGCTCTTGCCCATTTGGGGTTTAAGTCAAAGGTATTGCCCAGCCCTTTATACTACTTAAGCGCATGGTTGGGATTCCGCACCTCAAGCCCACAGCAGGGTATCAAATGTCAACCTCAATATTGGTGGGGTGGGGTGGGCTCTATTAATATTTCCTGTAAAATTCCCAAAGGCAAAGTTCTTGCTTATAACTGACTTATATGTCTGGATGAGATTGAGCACCTCAAACCCACAGGAAGGTGTCAAACTTCAACTGTGATATTGGGGGAGGGCTCTTTAAATATTTCCTGTAAATTTCCAAAGGCAAAGTTCCTGCCCACTTGACTCGTGTTTAAAAGAAAAGTATATTGCCCCGACCTATAAATGGCTTTAGTGTCTGGGTGGGATTGTTCACCTTAAGCCCACATCAGGGTGTCAAATTTCAACTACGATATTGGGATGGGATCTATAAATATTTTCTGTACAGTTCCCAACGGCAAAATGCTTGCCCACTTGAGGTTTAAATGAAAGGTATTGCCCGGCTCTTTAACTGATTTAAGTGCATGGGTTGGATTTCCCGCCTCCAGCCCACAGCATAGTGTCAAATGTCAACTTCAATATTAGGGGTGGACTACATCAATATATCCTGTAAAATTCCTACTGACAAAGTTCTTGTCCACGGGGCTTAAATCAATAAATAATTCAACTCTACCCTTAGGAATACGCACGTGTTTTGTGGTTGAAAGTCTACCTGGTCGCGTACATGGCGGGAATTTAGACATTCGAGAGTTTACAACGGGTAAATAATTTGGATATGTGACTAGATTAAAACGACGTGTGCCACTAGTGGAGCAGGAACTGCTTACACTTCCAGGGCACCTGAGTAATGACGGAGCTGATGGTGGACAATGCAATGATTTCTAGAGCAGGATAATACGAAAAAAACTACGGTTGTCTCCATTCATTTAATGAGAATGGAGACAACTGTAGTGTACATTTATTTAGGTCTTACCGACGTCAAACTGGGTTTAACTGTCACAAGTATCCGTTTACATATCTCTACTGCGCTTCGCTAAGTATGCGCAGTATAGTCAGTCATTGATGGCCACAAAGCTTAAAATACAATACAGTTATCTTAATAGCTACCAGGCATTGTTGGTATGTTCTTGCTATATCCTAATGAGACCAGAAAACAATTCACTACTGGTATACATTTTTTTTATACACCTTCCAGATCTTCTTTCAATTACATTTGACATTAATGAATAATGCACAAATATAAATTTTGTTTTAGGTAAGAAAAGACGTCATTAGCACGAAAACACAGATTATTGGAATAACAGAAATGAATGTGTCATATTGGAATGAGCGCGATCAATGTAACATTGACACAATAACAACTTGTTTGATCACCAACAAGGGGTATATCAACATATTGGTGGCATTTCAATGAATATAAACTGTGTACCCCTTCTTACTTACTTATTTTCATACTAGTTTCGAAATGTTGATGATGATTTCGTATTTAACAAGACTAGTTATAGTAATCATTTACCAATTGTACATTTGTTTGTTCGAACCCCGAGGTGTACTCGAAACAACATTATAAGATAAAGTTTATCAGTGACTTCCGACAGATCCTCCGGTTTCCTCCACCAATAAAACTGACCACCACGATATAATAACAAATATTGTTGAAAGTGGTGTTATAAACCATAAACCAAAGCCAAACCTGTAAGTTTTTTGTTCTCGAGTACCAACATTTTGCTTTTTCTTTCTGCAGAGGATGTACACGTTTTTTTTCCAGTTGATACGTTAATCTACAGTCTGGCCTGGATGAAGTAATGGCCATCTAGGAGCAGATAATGACCCACACATATTTTGGTCACCATCATGAATGTGCTCTCTCATGCGAAATTGTAGTAGTCATCGATTGTTGTTATCTTATGTTTGTTAAATAACCTTATAAGTATCGTCATCGGGGAGTGAGTGAATGATTGTTGACTACCGCCAACTCGGCAATTATTCTGCTATGTCTTGGTGAGAACAAGTTACTTTTCAATGAGATGATGACGAGGTCCGCTTTGTAATAGACCATCACGTGCAATTGGATTTTTATAGTCCTAGTTCACTGAAACAACAGTCCGCGGACAGACATGTCTCTCCACTCGGACATATTATCCTGATTCCGAGCCAACCAGTCTTTGCTCTTTCTCCTTAATGGTGCATGCTTAGCGGGGACGCAACAAATACCAATCTTACCGTCTTTGGTTTTACCCGATCGGAGCTCGATCCCACGATCTTCCGCACTCGGGGTCAGCACGCTAACTATTACGCCACCGATGAGGTGACACTAGATATTGGTAACGATTGTTATGGCTCAACCTACAACCCATCCCGGTGTGGTGAATAGTGGCACCCTCTCTACGAGGGGTCATTTTGTTACAATACGGAGAGCCTGACCAGTGTCCATTGTGGGTAACATGTAGATTTCGAAAAAGAGTAAACGCATGTAGCCGCTGCAATGGCGGTTTCAAATATCGAGCAGGTTTTTGTGAGGTTCGTCCTGCTCCATCTTTAGTCTTCTGTGTAGTGTTTTGCATCGATGTTGTTCTTTTTCTTTCGGCCATTGTATTTTCTGTCCTCCAATTTTACCCCGTTGGTATCTTCAATCTTTTCGTGTTCGTCACTAACCAACTCTTAATACGTTACAGTTGCAGTCTATAATTGTTGTACCGGTTAGCCACCCCATCCCTCCCTAATTTCTATATAGTTTTTTGTATTGTTGAGTTTGATCTTGTCTTGAATATAGCTGAAATATTGCTCACCTGACGTTAAGCATTCCTGAGCTCCTGAGTTCACCACGGTCACCTGACGCACAACTTAAACTTAAGACTCCAGCGAGAACCAAAGAACGCAACAATATAACAGGAATCAAATCTATTAGAATGAGAATATCAACAATGAAAATAGCATAGTGATGAAAACTGTTTAACAAATTTAATTATAGATGATTTAATATGCTAGGGTTGGCATTTTACTCTGATGTATCATTTCAGTAAGAGGGGATGTTTGGGCACATAAAACTAGCTTTACTCAACTACTTGTTATTGAAGTGCCTGTATCAAGCCAGGAGGGTCAGAGGTCATATATTTTTCTGATATCGATTTTGCCTCTTTCTAAGATTTTTCTATATGATTTAAGGATTGTGCCGACCATATTCATATCCAAATAATAATGGTATCTAATGACTACCTAAGAATGTGAATCTGCTCTTGTAGGCCGTTAAAAAGGATAGGATACACAAATGTGTAGTTTTTGCAGTCTATAATTGTTGTACCGGTTAGCCACCCCTATCCCTCCCTAATTTCTAAATAGCTTTTTTGCATTGTTGAGTTTGATCTTGTCTTGAATATAGCTGAAATCTTGCTCATCTGACGTTAAGCATTCCTGAGCTCCTGAGTTCACTACGGTTTTTGTGAGGTTCGTGTTGTTCGATCTTTAGGTTTCTGAGTATTGTTTTTTCGGGGTTTTTATTCTCATTTTTCCTTTCGCCATTGTATGTCCTTCGATTAACGGTTTCTGACTTCTGACTTCCCCGTTGGTATTTTCAAACTGTTCTATTTCGTCACTAACCAATACTACATACGTTTACAGTTGCAGTCTATAATCGTTGTACCGGTAAGACACCCCATCCCTCCCTAAAGTCTGTAAATTTTTGTTGTTGTATTGTTGAGTTTGATCTTGTCTTGAATATAGCTGAAAACCTGCTCACTTGACGTTAAGTAATCCTCTAATCACATCGGTTTTTTCTGGTTGCACCACTATGTGAAAAATATGGTAGAACATTGTGTACGTAAAACTATTTCTGATTACCCAAGAAAATCAATAGTTTCAGTGTTTTTGCACTGACATGGTTTACCATATATATTTATTACTGAAATCTACAGTTCCTAAATAATGTAATTATTCTCAAACTAATTTTCTCCTCCCATGTCACTGTCGAAGCACAGACTACTGGGCAAATGATACCCTTGGGGACTACTAGTTCATGAGCAGAGGTATCATGCAGACAACTTGTGTGACGTATGATTTGCAAGTGTGGCTCTTGTGACAAATATAATCGCACAACTTAAACTTAAAACTCCAGCGAGAACCAAAGAACGCAACGAATATAACAGGAATCAATTTTATTAGAATGAGAATATCAACCATTCAAATATCATAGTGATGAAAACTGTGTTACAAATTTAATTATAGATGATTTAATATGCTAGGGTTGGCATTTTACTCTGATGTATCATTTCAGTAAGAGGGGATGTTTGGGCACATAAAACTAGCTTTACTCAACTACTTGTTATTGAAGTGCCTGTATCAAGCCAGGAGGGTCAGAGGTCATATATTTTTCTGATATCGATTTTGCCTCTTTCTAAGATTTTTCTATATGATTTAAGGACTGTGCCGACCATATTCATATCCAAATAATAATGGTATCTAATGACTACCTAAGAATGTGAATCTGCTCTTGTAGGCCGTTAAAAGATAAGTTCCAAAAATAAAATTTCCCCTTTTTCTACATTTAATAATAATTGATCATGAAGATCACAAATGCTAATAAATGGGTGTTCATTCCTATCTGCAAATTCCACAGGGACTCGAGAATAGGATACCCTCCTCCCTTTTCCCTAATGGCTGCAAAGCAAGTATATTTATATAGACAAATGATAAAAGGAAGGAAACATGACCACATTTCGATTTGTATGTGTTTTATTGTTAAAATATAGATGTGATTTCTATGAAAAATCAAGTCAAAATCCATTAAATATTTATCTTTTTTGAAACCAACAGTTTGATACAGAGAGGGACATTTTATGAGAAAAATATATCATATTACCATGTATATAAGATGAACATTACAGCTGATAAAGTGAAAAACAAAAATTAATATAACTAGTGATGGCAACGAGTAATCGGTTAACCGGGTACTCGCTCGAACATTCGATTATCGAATACCAAAATCGGTATTCGGTTACTCGGAAAACTTTTTTTTTATGAAAATAATGATAAAATGTTCCGGACAATAAATAATTAATGTTAGATATAATAGAAATCGTACACATAAACCAGCGCTTGGCATATGTTTACATAACAATTATTGGTCAATTAAATGGTAATTGATCTCTGATCTGTTTATTCCCCCGGCAAAACACTAGCTTGTAGGTTTAACAATGTTAACCAAAGTGATTAAACTGGTATGAACACATTTCAAATTTAAATTATTGTACTATTAAAAGTGTGTTTGAATTTAATTTCGAGAGATAGGGCTGTGAAAATGCTACCTCCTACATCTAAAGTTTGGAAGTCTTTCAAACGATGTAATGATTCGAAAACTGTCAAATGCCAGTAACTGATTCTCTTGCGTGGTGAAAAGATAATTCCGATAAATATTGAAGATTCTCGGTTCTTCCGCGCCGGTATTTAGCTGTTCCGTCAACATCTGTTCCGTCGGAAAGAATCTTCTCGGCAGCAGGTTTGATTGTTACGAAGCTTCGCAAGAGACTGTCATAGTCTTGCATCGACCAAATTATTTTCCTTAGCAAAAACTCTGTACCACAATGACCGAATAACAATCATGAATGTGACATGACATAACCTGGAATGTAAAAAAAAAAAAATTTGTACTGTGTTGTAAATAATAAATTTATATTTTTAATTTTGTTATCATTCAACTGAATCTTTACAATTATAGTTGAAATATAAAACTTTGAAATAATGAAAAGAAAGGAAGAAAACAGAAGTGGCATTGAACCCTGCTATACCTTTTTTAAACCTAACAAAATAAATTGTCTACCGTGTAACCGGGTACTCGATCGGAAACCTGACCGAGTAACCGGTTATAAGGTTTTAATCGATTTGACATCCCTAAAAATAACACACTATCGAAATAGTTCCAAAATCCAATAGAAAAATCGTAGGAAGAGACAAAGGCGATACCACATAACACACAAATACATGATCTCTTACTTGAACCGTAGTATACAAATGCATGACTGATCACTTGAACCGTAGTATACAAATGCATGACTGATCACTTGAACCGTAGTATACAAATACATGACTGATCACTTGAACCATAGTATACAAATACATGACCGCTCACTTGAACCATAGTATACAAATACATGACTGATCACTTGAACCGTAGTATACAAATACATGACCGCTCACTTGAACCGTAGTATACAAATACATGACAGCTCACTTCAACCGTAGTATACAAATACATGACAGCTCACTTCAACCGTAGTATACAAATACATGACAGCTCACTTCAACCGTAGTATACAAAAGCTTGGTAGTTTGGAACATGTGATAACTATGAAGACTGTTTCTATTTGAACATGTGGTAACTATAAAGACTGTTTCTATTGGTCAAAGCAAAGTACTATCATCAATTATTTACCTACGTATTACACAAGGATAATGATAATATAGTTCACCCCCGGTTTTTAATGTGGTTCGTGTTACTCGATCTTCAGTTATATGTGTATGCTTTGTAGATCGTTGTTTGTCATTTTGTACGTTTTCCTCTGGTCATTGTGTTGTCTGTTCTTCTTCGATATACGGATTCTGATTACCCCTTTGGTATCTTCAAGCTCTTCTTACATTATATTGTTAAAATATAGATGGGATTTCTAAGGCGGACCCTATAAAAAATAGAGTCAAAATCCATTAAATATTTATCTTTTTTAAAACCAACAGTTTGATACAGAGAGGGACATTTTATGAGAAAATATATCATATTACCTTGCATATAAGATGAACATTATAGCTGATAAAGTGAAAAACAAAAATTAAAATAACACACTATCGAAATAGTTCCAAAATCTAATAGAAAAATCGTAGGAAGAGACAAAGGCGATACCCTTAGCACACAAATACATGACCGCTCACTTGAACCGTAGTATACAAATGCATGACTGATCACTCGAACCGTAGTATACAAATACATGACCGCTCACTTGAACCGTAGTATACAAATACATGACCACTCACTTGAACCGTAGTATACAAATACATGACTGATCACTTGAACCGTAGTATACAAATACATGACTGATCAGTTGAACCATAGTATACAAATACATGACCACTCACTTGAACCATAGTATACAAATACATGACTGATCACTTGAACCGTAGTATACAAATACATGACCGCTCACTTGAACGGTAGTATACAAATACATGACCTCTCACTTGAACCATAGTATACAAATGCATGACTGATCACTTGAACCGTAGTATACAAATACATGACCGCTCACTTGAACCGTAGTATACAAATACATGACCACTCACTTGAACCGTAGTATACAAATACATGACTGATCACTTGAACCGTAGAATACAAATACATGACTGATCAGTTGAACCATAGTATACAAATACATGACCACTCACTTGAACCATAGTATACAAATACATGACTGATCACTTGAACCATAGTATACAAATACATGACCGCTCACTTTTACCATAGTATACAAATACATGACTGATCACTTGAACCGTAGTATGCAAATACATGACCGCTCACTTGAACGGTAGTATACAAATACATGACTGATCACTTGAACCATAGTATACAAATACATGACTGATCACTTGAACCATAGTATACAAATACATGACCACTCACTTGAACCATAGTATACAAATACATGACTGAGCACTTGAACCGTAGCATACAAATACATGACCGCTCACTTGAACCATAGTATACAAATACATGACTGATCACTTGAACCATAGTATACAAATCCATGACCGCTCACTTGAACCATAGTATACAAATACATGACTGATCACTTGAACCATAGTATACAAATACATGACCACTCACTTGAACCATAGTATACAAATACATGACTGAGCACTTGAACCGTAGCATACAAATACATGACTGATCACTTGAACCATAGTATACAAATACATGACCTCTCACTTGAAACGTAGTATACAAATACATGACTGCTCACTTGAACCATAGTATACAAATGCTTGGTAGTTTGGAACATGTGATAACTATGAAGACTGTTTCTATTGGAACATGTGGTAACTATAAAGACTGTTTCTATTGGAACATGTGGTAACTATAAAGACAGTTTCTATTGGAACATGTGGTAACTATAAAGACTGGTTCTATTGGAACATGTGGTAACTATTAAGACTGTTTCTATTGGAACATGTGGTAACTATAAAGATTGTTTCTATTTGGACATGTGGTAGCTATAAAGACTGTTTCTATTGGAACATGTGGTAACTATAAAGACTGTTTCTATTGGTCAAGGCAAAGTACTAGCATCAATTATTTACCTACGTATTACCCAAGGATAATGATAATAGAGTTCTCCCCGGTTTTTAATGTGGTTCGTGTTACTCGATCTTCAGTTATATGTGTATGCTTTGCAGATCGTTGTTTGTCATTTTGTACGTTTTCCTCTGGTCATTGTGTTTTCTGTTCGTCTTCGATATACGGATTCTGATTACCCCTTTGGTATCTTCAAGCTCTTCTTTTAACCCTCTTTTGGCAATGTTTGTAGAATCAACAACAAACACTTTGACATAGAAAGGGAAGTAATTATAATCATTCAAGGATCTTCCCGCCAGAAATAAAAACACATGAAAAATTTGAAGATACCAAAGGGGTAATAAGAAGCCATAAATCGAAGGACAGACAACACAATGGCCAAAAGAAAAAAGGACAAAAAAATTTCTACAAAACATTGCACAGAAAACAATAGATCCAGCACCACTAACCCCACTATTTAAAACTCGGGGATGAACACAATGTGCTTCAGAAGGGTGATCAGTTCCTGCTCCACATGTGGCACCTGTCGTGTTACTCTTGGTACAATCTCGGTGATAAATCGTAAATGAAAACAGGATCGGATTATGACTACATAAAACGGAACATATCCATGGTCATATTTTGTAACCAGTTCATGGTAACGACCTTAAAATGTTCGAAATAATGACTTTAACATAACCAATAAGAAACCTCTGTTATGGAAATCATTATAGGAACCACAAGCTGTGGTATAACGGATTAACTGAGAGACATATACTCCATGTGCAGGTGCAGCTAGATAATATCACAATGAAGATAATTTGGGTATCAATACTTTGTTGAAAAGTACAGATGACGACAGATGATGTTGGTTCAAGTTTACTATTGTTGCGCTATTATGTCTTAAGATGGCCTTGCATACTATCTAATATTAAAGGATTGTTGAGATTGGTTTGGTTTATGATGCTTAACGCCACTTTCGACAATATTTTAGTTATATCAGTTTTATTGGGGGAGGAAACCGGAATACCCGGAGAAAACCACCGACCTGTCGCAAGTCACGGAAAAACTATTGCATAATGTTGTATCGAGTACATCGAACGCACAACTTTTGTGGTGATAGGCATTGATTTCACATGTAGTTGTAAATCGAACTACCAAACGATCACGACTATGACGGCCCCCGGATTGTCGAGGACATCGACTTTCTTTAATATAACTAATATTATACATATGATAAATTATGTGCCATGCATATTATATATATTATGTATAATGCTACACGATTAGAGTATTCTTTATTTTATTCCTTTAGTGGGCGTTGTGATAGTGGGCGTTGTGATAGTGGTCGTTGTGATAGTGGTCGTATTGTAGACTGGCTTACAATAAACCATAATATCAATGTCTACTATCACTTACGCTATGAGTGGTTTCACAACACATGGCTTTGTGCAGTAGATACAACGTTACATAATACAATTTGTCAATCACCAGTGGTTTTATCGGGGAACTCCGGTTTCCTCCAGCTTTAAGCGATATGCCCGAAATATTGTTTTACAGTGGCGTTAAGCACCAAATGATACCAAAGATTCACATACCTTTATGAGTAGTTTCGTTCAGCAGTTGTATTCTATTGTCCAGTCTCCTGACAACATTTTCCAGCTCCATGATTCTATCATCTTGTGTTTTTTCAGTGATGTTAGATATAGATTTAGAACTAACTGACAGTAACGTTATTGTCAACATACAAAATATATACAAAATGTGTGTCTTAGACATCCTTCTATCAGCTATCCTTTGTATTTTATAAATTGCAACAAGTTAGCTAGTGAGATATTCCGACGAGGTTGTCATAGAAACTTAATTTTAACATATTTTGAAGAGTTAGTCACGATTTTGACTTTAGAAATGAACCATATGGACGAATTTGTCTTTCGGTCTTTTTTATTTTTGCATTTCATTTCTTGATTTATATATGATACAAGTCAGCCATTAAAATGTAAACACATCTTAAGCAAATTCATTTATAAGTTTGTTGCTAACTGATAACATTTGGAAATGTCATCTCCCAACAAGAGATCATCCCAGTCAAAAGAGAAGTTTTTGTTCCGTCTGCCAATACAAATTTGGTGGGTAATTACTATTTCTCAGGGTGTCATAGGGCACGACAGACTTATCATGTAGTTGTATAATATCAAATCATAACGTATTATTCCTAATTGGTGTGATGGTAAGTGTGCTCGACTCGAATGTGGTAGATGTAAAATTCCCAACGACAATTTCTCGCCCATTTGGGGTTTAAGTCAAAGGTATTGCTCTGGTCTTTAAACTATATAAGTGCATGGTTGGGATTCCGCACCTCAAGCGCACAGGAGAGTGTCAAATTACAACTGCGATATTTGGAGGGTTGGGGTGGGCTCTATTAATATCTCCTGTAAAATTTCGACGCAATGTTCTTGCCCACTTTTTAAATGAAAGGTCTATTGCCCCGATCTATAGATGACTTAAGTGTCTGGGTGTGATTGTTTACCTGAACCCCACATCAGGGTGTCAAATTTCAACTACGATATTGGGTTGGGATGTATAAATATTTCCTGTACAATTCCCAACGGCAAAGTTCACGCCCACTTGAGGTGTAAGTTAAAGGTATATTGCCCCGGCCTAATTGTCTGTAAGAGTGGAGGTTTGGGCCCATGAGACTAGCTTTACTCCACAACTTTTTATTGAAGTGCCTGTATCAAGTCAGGAGAGTGAGAGGTCATCATTTCAGTAAGAGTGGGGGTTTGGGCCCATGAAACTAGTTTTACTCCACAAGTTTTCATTGTAGTACCTGTATCAAGTCAGGAGGATGAGGGGTCATCATTTCAGTAAGAGTGCAGGTTTGGGCCCATGAAACTAGTCTTAATCTACAACTTTTTATTGTAGTACCTGTATCAAGTCAGGGGGGTGAGAGGTCATCATTTCAGTAAGTGTGGAGGTTTGGGCCTATACAACTAGTTTTACTCTACAACTTTTTATTGTAGTACCTGTATCAAGTCAGGAGGTTGAGAGGTCATCATTTCAGTAAGAGTGGAGTAGTTTTACTCCACAACTTTTTATTGAAGTGCCTGTATCAAGTCAGGGGGTGAGAGGTCATCATTTCAGTAAGAGTGGAGGTTTAGGCCTATAAAACTAGTTTTACTCTACAACTTTTTATTGAAGTGCCTGTATCAAGTCAGGAGGTTGAGAGGTCATCATTTCAGTAAGAGTGGAGTAGTTTTACTCCACAACTTTTTATTGAAGTGCCTGTATCAAGTCAGGAGGTGAGAGGTCATCATTTCAGTAAGAGTGGAGGTTTAGGCCTATAAAACTAGTTTTACTCTACAACTTTTTATTGAAGTGCCTGTATCAAGTCAGGAGGTTGAGAGGTCATCATTTCAGTAAGAGTGGAGTAGTTTTACTCCACAACTTTTTATTGAAGTGCCTGTATCAAGTCAGGAGAGTGAGAAGTCATATATTTTTGTGCTACTGATTTTGCTTCTTTCTATGATTTTTCTATAGGATTTAAGAATTATTCCGTCATTGTGATATTTTTTTTGTTTCCATTTCATTAATAGAACATCAAATACATGACATAATACAACAAAGACATTTGATGTTAAAATGACACTTTCACAATACATTTTTATCAATTTAACTTTTTCTTCATCCAGCAAATGTTTTTCTCTGTCGAATACATTAACCGTGCACTATAATACCCATGAAGGATGACTGCGGGCCTTCCTTATTAGTATACAACCTGTTTTTAGATCCATATGCAGTCGTTCTAATCTAGGCATGTTTATCCTTGTCCATTCTACAGACTGCCGTCATTGACCCACAGTTATAGCTAGCACTGGCCTCTTTTTCTCCTGCCCTTGAAATCATTGTATTGTCCACCATCAGTTCTGTCATTACATAATTATCATTAATGGTACAGACGGTCCAGGCAAATAAATAAATCCCTGTCTTTGGGGCTACGAATATTCCATCAATATTGTTATAATGGCCTCCAATGTTCAAAACTACTCTTTCAAAAACTAATACGGAATTTTTCTCAAGAGTAAAATCACTCGTTTCATCTCTAGCTGTAGCATAAAACATGACTGGTTCAGAAGTAGATGAATCTGCAAAATAAAACTTTCATTTAAAAAAATGAATGAATTGATGAAAACAACCAGTGTAATTCTCGTAATTCTCTCCTATTTTTTTTCTGGGGGGGATGGGTGGGGTTGGGGGGTTGGGGGGGTTGATCTAGGAAGACGATGTCCTGGAAACAAAATAATGATTGTATCTTATGACTAGCCGTGAATGTGAATCTGTTCTTGTAAGCCGTTAACAATTATGATGCAAAAATAACAATTTTAACCTTTTCTACCTTTAATATGAAGTGATCGTGAAGATCACAAATGCTTACGAAATGGGTGTTCACTGAAATTTACTATTTTTAACTATCACATGGACTCGGGGATATGATACCCTTCCTTTTTCCCATATGGTTGCAAAGTAAGTAAATTTATATAGATAAATGATCGAAGGAAGAAAAAATGACCACATGTCAATTTTTATGTGTTTCATTGTTAAAATATAGATGGGATTTCCCCAGCAGACCCTCTGAGAAATAGAGTCAAACCCAATAAGATATTTATCTTCTTTCATAAACCAACTGTTTGACACAGAGAAGGACATTTTATAAGAAAAATATATCATATTGCAGTACACATAAACAAAACATGCAAATACATGACTGATAACTTGAACCGTAGTATACAAATACATGACTGACCACTTGAACTGTAGAATACAAATACATGACTGATCACTTGAACCGTAGTATACAAATACATGACTGATCACTTGAACAGTAGTATACAAATACATGACTGATCACTTGAACCGTAGTATACAAATACATGACTGACCACTTGAACGGTAGAATACAAATACATGACTGATCACTTGAACCGTAGTATACAAATACATGACCTCTCACTTGAACCGTAGTATACAAATACATGACTGATCACTTGAACGTAGTATACAAATACATGACTGAACACTTGAACGGTAGAATACAAATACATGACTGATCACTTGAACCGTAGTATACAAATACATGACTGATCACTTGAACAGTAGTATACAAATACATGACCTCTCACTTGAACCGTAGTATACAAATACATGACTGATCACTTGAACGTAGTATACAAATACATGACTGAACACTTGAACGGTAGAATACAAATACATGACTGATCACTTGAACCGTACTATACAAATACATGACCTCTTACTTGAACCGTACTATACAAATGCTTGGTAGTTTGGAACATGTAGTAGGTTTTTTTTTTCTTTGTCAAAGAAAAGCAAGTATTACACAAGGATAATGATAATGGGATCTTAACATGCTTTGGTAATATGTGTATGATCAATAACAAACACTTGACATAGAAAGGGAAGTAGTTCTAATTTTCTCGTCAGAACAAAAACCACTTGTTAAGATACCAAAGGGGTAATCAGAAGCCGCAAATCGAAGACGGACAGACAATGCATTGGCCAAAAGAAAAGGAATAAAAAAAAAATGATCTACTAAACATTACAAAGAAAACTAAAAATCGAGCAACACGAACTTCACTGAAAACCGGGGATGGTGTCATGTGCTCTGGAAGTGTTGACAGTTCCTGCTCTATATGTGGCACCCGTCGTGTTACTCGTGTTACAATCCCCGGGGATAAGTCTTAAATTAGGAAAGAACCGGATTATTACTACAATAAATGGTACATATCCATGGTCATTTGTGACAGAGATTTTGTAACCTGGTCATGGTAACGACCGTAAACCTTTCGAAATGTTTTCACGATCACTGCATTTAAAATATGTTCAGTCTTCATAATGTTTGTACTAATGTTACACTATGAACCAAGTTTATGGAAAGAATATTATCCACATGTTAAATATAATCCTGTCTGTATTGAGTCGCATAAAAGGTCAGATAATCTGTATTAAATATAGGTCGAGGCCAGTAAATGATATGCTAAAAAATATATTAGGATACATACACGGAAAAGTTCGCATGCTATTTACGGGTATAGAAATATGCAAAAATGATATTAAATGTTGCATATTTGTAATATTGTGTAGATAATGTAGATTAATTATGTTTTTTTTTTCTATTTGACAAAATTAGAATTGCTATATATAAAAAAAAATCATGATAGTGTGTAAATATGGGATATTAATGACTCTTTTGTGGTTAAAAAAAAAGTAAAATTGTTACATATCAAATACAAATCTTATCTCAATAAACATGTCTGTCAAAAATATGATAAATGTATGTAGCTTAAATGTAAACGGTTTGCAAAACAGAGAAAAGAGGTCGAGCTATAGAATGGGTCAAGTCAATGAAATGTGATATAGCTTATTTTCAAGAAACACATTTCGATCAGAATATTGAAAACGAAATAAATTTCAATACATATTTGAACGTTTATGGTAGTATAGGAACATCTGCTAGTAGGGGGGTAGCACTATTTATTAATAAAGCAGTCAATTATAAGGTCATTGACAGGTTTACTGATGAAAATGACAGAATTGTCTTATTAAATGTAGATAAATGATGCAGTTTTTTCGTTAATATGCATTATGCACCAAATAACAAAACTTTAAGAAACATATTTTTTAAAAGGGTAAGTGATTTGTGTAAAGAACATGGGACGGGTATTCTTGTGGTCGGGGGAGATTTTAACGAGATAATGCAAGACATAGATCGTAGAAGTTTACGTACAGGTAATGTTTGTAAGCAATCAGTAAATAGTTTAAAGTCCTTTATAAAAACTAATAAGTTAATTGATGTCTGGAGGATATATAATGAAAACAGACAACAGTTTACATGGCGTAGGAAAGACAAAACACAAGCTAGTCGGATTGATATGATTCTTTTAGGAAAAGATTTGTTATCGTTTGTTCAATGCTGTAAAATTAAATCTGCGGTCATACAGTATACTGATCATCAAAGTGTGGTTTTAACCTTTCGGTCGGGGGTGTCTGAAAAGGGAAGAGGGTATTGGAAAATTAATAATTCTGTAATACAGGAATATGATTATAAACAGTTAATAAATAAAGTAATTGATAAATATTTAATACAGTATCATAATAATAAGATCGACATAAGATTATTATGGGACGCAATGAAAGTTGAAATTCGAGAAGTAACCACTATGTATTGTAAAAACAAATCAAAATTAACTAGAGAAATTAGACATAAATTAGAAAGTGAATTAGAAAAAAATATAGGGTAAGAGATAATCAAAGCGAGGAAAACGATAATTTAAATAAAGTTATTCATAATATTGAAACAGAACTTGTGAAAATATATGACCAAAAAGCTAAAGGGGCACAAATTAGATGTCGTGAGAAATGGGTGGAATATGGGGAAAAAATAACTCATATGTTCTAGGTCTGGAAAAATAGAGGCAAATTAAAAAGTCAATAAACAAATTAATAGATGAAAACAATGAAAAATAACTGACCAGATGCACATTCTTAGTGCTATTAATTCATATTATGAAAAATTGTATACTACAAATATCCTGATGAAAATCTTACCGGTAATTATATTTTCGATACAAAATTAGAAAACAGGCTTCAGGATCAGGATCAATCAATTTGTGATGGAAAGGTAACTGAAGAAGAGTGTTCTAATGCAATAAATAATATGAAATCAAAGAAAGCCCCAGGTTTGGATGGACTAACAGTAGAATTTTATGGAGAATTTTGGGGAAAAGTCAAAAAAAATTTATTTGATGTTCTAAATAAAAGCTATGATGAAATGCTACTGAGTTTTTCTCAGCGGACTAGTGTTTTATCTTTATTGTTTAGAAAGGGGGATCCCTTAGTTCTAGATAATTATAGACCAATTTCTCTTTTAAATGTTGATTTAAAACTTCTTTCTTATGTTCTAGCACAGCGTTTTAAAAAAGTTTTAGAAAAAATTGTAAATAATGACCAAACTGGATATATTACAAACAGGTTCATTGGCTTCAATCATAGACAAATACAAGACATTATTGATTTTGCTGAATCTTATAATGTTGAAGGGGCAATAGTCTTTGTTGATTTAAAAAAAAGCGTTTGATTCACTTGAATGGATATTTATCTTGACAACTTTAAAACATTTTGGGTTTAATGAATCGTTTATAATTTGGGTTAAAACTTTATACAGTAATATTCAAACTTGTGTAATGAACAATGGCTGAATATCAGAGATTTTCAAAAACTCGCGCGGAATACGTCAAAGTTGTCCTTTATCTGCTTTGCTATTTGTTTTATCAGTTGAAATCATGGCTCTTCGAATAAGAAATAATAAGGATTTCAAGGGTTTTCAGATAAAAATAGATGAACAAACACATAGTATAAAAATTTCGTAATTAGCAGATGACACAACACTATATTTTAACTCTAAAAACGATATATCTGTTGCTATGAACGAAATTGAAATTTTTGGTACATTTACAGGTTTAATGATAAATAGAAATAAGACAGAGGGGTTGTGGATTGGGAAGCTAAAACACAGTAAAGATAAGGTAGAAAATATTAAATGGACAAACAAACCAATAAAGACCTTAGGTATTTATTATGGTCATGATTACATAGAATGTGAAAAAATTAATTGGGAAAAATAAATTGAAAAAATGAATAGCTTATTTTTGTCATGGCCAAAGCGAAATCTCTCAATATTGGGTATAGTGCTAATCATTAAAGCTTTGATTATACCTCTTTTTACTTTTATTGTTAGTTCATGTGTTATTCCAGAAAAATACAAAAAGGGATAGAGAGTAAGTGTTTTAAATTTATATGGAATGGGAAACCAGATAAGGTAAAAAGAAATACATTGATAGGAGATTTTGAGAAGGGTGAGCTGAAAATGATAAATATAGAAAGTTATTTTATATCTTTGAAGGCATCATGGGTAAGTAGATTAGCTGACTCAAAATTTTCGAATTGGAAACTGATACCACTAAAATATTTAAATGTACATGGGAAAATATGGCTTATTTTTAAAATGAACATAGATGTGAAAAAACATAAACAGTTTCTACATAATATCCCCGAATTTTACAAAAATGTTTTGATCAGTTGGATAAAAACAGGTGGTGGTCAATTAAGTTCACCATTAACATTCAGTAATGTAAGAAAGCAAATTGTATGGGGAAATAGATTTAGTACATTTGAAAAAAAAATATTTTTTAAAGAATGGATTAATAGTGGAATACTTTTTGTTAATGATATAATAGATAATAATGGTAAAATTACGCAAGAATTTATTCTTCACAAGTTAAAAAATAAATCTAAATGGATATCTGAATTTAGTCTTCTTAATAAAGCTTTCCCAAAGAATTGGATAGACATTTTAAAAACAGAAAGCTCAGTTAAAAGCATTGTAAACATCAAATTTTTTTATTTCATCTGGAACAATCAGTTTATTAATTTACCTACATTGTCTAATAAGTTATTATATAATAAACTGGTGTATGTTAAATTTTCAAACCCTATTGGTACACATTATTGGATTAATTATTTAGTGTTGTCTGAAAAACCAAATACAAGTAGTCTATATGTCTTCATTTTCAAATTTCTTGAAGAAAACAAACTTAAAATGTTCAGATGGAAACTTTTTCATTTTATTATTCCAAATAAAGTTTTACTTTCCAAAATTGTTGGGAATAGTTTATGTAATTTCTGTAAATTAGATGAAGATTACTCTCATTATTTATTACTTGTACCTGTCTGAAAGAGTTTTGGACAAAACTTCAGAATTTAATGAAGGGTTTGGGTATCGAAAACAAAATTACTTTGAAACATATAGTACTTGGATACAAGATAGATGATAAAAACTATCTTGCATTAAATTTTTTGATAACAGTTGTAGGGTTTTCCATCTACAAATCGTACTATATATCTGAACAGAAAACAAAGTATATTGATGTTCATAGAATATTTGCCAATGAATATATTAAAAGAATAAATGAAAAAAATACTTCAAAAGTGTACATTTTTAATGAAAGTAAAAAATAATATAATAAATGCAAAATAAATAAATGTTTTCAAAAGGTATTAAATAGAAATTGTATTTAGGTTGTGTATATATTTCATGTAATTCTGATTATAGCCCTGGATAATCAGAACAAGATGTAACAGGGAAACACCAAAAGGAGCTTGGACTTTTGGCGTGTTAATTGTAGCAAGCATCTAAATAAAAGATATTACGTTGTTAAAAAAAATAAACTTTCGAAATGATGACTTTTACTTAACCAATAAGAAACCCATATAAAGGAATTTATTATAGGAACCACAAGCTGTGGAATATCGGAGGGACATATACACCATGTCCAGGTGCTGCTAGAATGTTGCTACACATAAATGGAAAGTTCAAAATGGGAAAATTTAAATGATCTCTTTTGTTGTAATTTTTTGTTCTTAACCGGTCCTTACTGTCAATTTCGAGGTGTAGGCTGTAGGTCAAGGTATGAAAAAGACATAGCTTGTTAAGTGTGTCTGTAGATACGACTAAATATACATTGAATAAATTGGATTGTAATTGTTTGTACAATAATACCCCCTGCAAAGTTATTGTGAAAGTGGCCTCAATACTCAACGACTTTGTCCAATATAAAGGTGAACAAATAGGTCAAACAATATTACCTGATATAAATTTAAGTGGAATTTCAGTTGCTGATCCAAGATGTTTTTTATAAAGGTGATCTAGGCTAGAATTCGTAATTTCCTCTAGATTTGCGACTGAAGTTTATGTACATGTGTATCATAGACGATATTATTGCTAAATTGCTTAGCCCTTTGATTTACTTGTTCCAAAAAGTTTAAGATTATTTGGCTTTCCAACCTTTCGGATTTTAGTGTACCCGATGAAGAATATTCCAGAAACGCGTCCTACGCACTAAATTAGATATCTACGTTTTTATTACATTGGACTATTTAGGGAACGACCATTTAACTTGAAGGGGGGGGAGGTTATGGTTTTTTTCTAAAAAAATATTCTGATTCCCAATGTTGCTGAAAAAAATATTCTGATTTTGGTGGAGTTTTTGTCATATAACCTAGTGTTAAATTCTGGAATAAAAATCACGCTTTACGCGACAAAAACAATAAATATTCTAACTCTTGTGTTGTCCGAAAAAAAAATTCTGAACGAAACAAAAAACCATAATCCCCCCACCCCCGCCCCCTTCAAGTTTATGGTCGATCCCTTACCTTTATGAATACAAACACAATGAAGTTATCAACACCTTATTGAAAAGTATTCTGTCATTTTCGTACAGATGAGGGGTCGTCGTGGCCGTGATCGTATGGTAGTTGGAGTTACAACTACCTATGCAGTGAGTGCATATCACCGCTGATGTTGTGTATTCGAATCTCGATCAGGGCGAAGTGTACAACATTATGTGATCAAGTTTGTCAGTGACTTGTGACAGGTCGGTGGTTTTCTCAGTGTCCTCCAGTTTCCTCCACCTATAAAACTAACCGCCACGATATAACTGAAATATTTTTGAAAATGGCTTTAAACACCATCAATCAATCAATAGTACAGATATCGACAGATGTTATCGGCAGTTAGATATTGGTTCCAAGTTGACTATTGTTTCGCTATCTTGTCTTGTCTTGTCTTGATAGTACGTCCGTCCTATATAGGACCACCTCACAAATTTGAGTAAGATTCAGTTCATATATCACTTAATTATTACTGTATAATTTAAAATCTAAAATGCTTTTGTAAGAAAAGCATGGGGTGGCTGCCCTTAAAGACCCTTACGCCTATTATTAGGTAGTGTCTTTAATATGTTATTTCTTTTAGTATTTAATGCAAAGCATAATCTACGGGTTACATGCTCAAAGGTATATAAGGTTTTCAAGCAGTTACAGTCACAACCACAACCACAACATACAGTGCTAGGATCTAGAATACTACGTAAATTGAGCATAGATGTATTAGTAGCTCTGAGATATATGGCTCACGTGTTTCTGCTAGGACATTACAATCAGGTAGAAAGTGTTCTAATGTTTCTGGTTCCATCTGGCATACCAGGCAGGTTGGATCAATCCTATTTTGGTTAAATGCTGCCTTGTTGCTCTGCAGATAGTAGGTTCCTGTCATGAGACGCAGTTTGACAGGAAGTCTTGCTATATCTCTAGCTGACGCTTGGACACTAGCCAAGCTGCATGCGCTTTTCCATTGGAATAATTGGAGGCATTCAAATAATCTAAGCTCTTGAAATAGGTTGACATTTTCTTAATATGCTCAATCCAGTATTCATTAACTGTTTTGTTGACCATTTTTTTCCAGGCGTTTTTTGTAGGTGGAAGATCCAGGATATTGTGACTTGACGGGAGTTCATATATATAGCTAATATTTGCTTAAGTTTTGAAAACCAGCTATTATCATTTATTGCTTTCATTCCTAGTTGTCTTTCTGCTATTTCCCTTTCAATTGAATTTGTTGTCCTAAATATATTGGCGTACATGCCTAGAGCTAGTTTATGTATCCGGCTTTCTATCGGTATCGCACCTGCCATGATGTAAACGGCTGGATCTGCTGTATTTGTTGGGATTGAAAGTATCTGCTTTAGTATTTTTCGATAAAATATTTCCAAAGTTTGAAGCTCAGTCCTAGATGGAAGAAATATTTCTAGCCTATATGTCAGAATAGGAATTACGTAGACTTGCAATAGATGTAGAAAAGCTGTTGGGTTTAGTCCATTCTTCCAATGTCAGCAGCTCCCAAGAGACTATACAATGTGCGCCTGGAATTTTCCATATTTTCTAGGATTTGTGTAGATGTTGTTTTCCTATAGTTTGTGTGATGAGTGATCCCTAGATGAACTATAGTATCTGGCTTTTGTATGGATTCATTGTTGATAGTGTGGTTATAACCAGGGTTTTCCATATTTGTATTGAAAGACATTACTGCACTCTTTGCAGGTGTAATTTATAGTTTTCTTGTTTACTGTAGTTTACTACCGTGTCAATTAAGATTTGGAGGTTATTTCGCTATTTGCTATTAATGAGACGTCATCTGCACATGTTGGTGCCAAGCAGGGAATTGTTCCTATCTGCATACCTATACCGCTGTCCTCTATTTGGTCTAGCAGTGGATTTATGTATAGCTTATATAAATCGGTACTAAGAACAACTCCCTGGCGCACACCTTCTGAGACGGCGAATGGATCCATTGCGATACCTTGCCATTTTACTGATGTTTCTGCTCCCTGACCTGGTATGTGAGGAGACACAATTTTCCTCTTACTCCCGATAGGAATAACTTCCTGTACAGACTTGTGTGACCTACAACATCAAATGCTGCCTTTGCATCCAGGAAAGCGACATAGATGGGGATTTTCTTGTTTAGTGTTTCTAGGATACATTCATATAAGATTAAGGCACAGTACAGTATCATGTCTTAAAATGGCATTGTGTATTATCTATTAGCTAATCGATTGTTGAGGACATCGACTTTCTTTAATATCACTAATATTATACATATGACAAATTATGTGCCATGAAGATTAAATATATTATCTATAATGCTACACGATTAGAGCATTCTTAATTTATTCCTTTAGGGGGCGCTGTGACAGAAGACGTATGATAGCTTGGCTTAAAAAAAATATCAATGTCTACTACAATGACCGAGGATGTATGTTAACATGACGTATGATAAACCATGCATTCAGTGTTCACCATATGTTGTGTTATGAGTGGATTCGAACAACATTACGTAATAAAATTTGTCAATGACCGAGGTCGTATGGTAGCTTGGCTTACAATAAACCATAATATGAATGTCTAATATCGCTTACGTAATGAGAGGATTCACAACACATGGCTTTGTGCAGTAGATACAACATTACATAATACAATTTGTCAATCATTTCCAGCAGGTCAGTAGTTTTATCCGTGAACTCCAGTTTCCTCCAACATTAAGCGATATACCTGACATATTGTTTTAAATTTACGTTAGGGAACGACCGTTTAACTTGAAGGGAGGGTTGTGGTTTTTTTTCTAAAAAAATATTCTGATTCCCAATGTTGCTGAAAAAAATATTCAGATTTTGATGGAGGATAAAAAAAAATCTGATTCAGAGTTTTTGTCATATAACCTAATGTTAAATTCTGGAATAAAAATTAGCGCTTCGCGCAACAAAAAAAATAATATTCTAACTCTTGCGTTGTCCGAAAAAAATATTCTGAGCGAAACAAAAAACCATGACCCCCCCTCCCCCCTTCAAGTTAAATGGTCGGTCCCTTAAGCACCAAATGTTAACAAAAACTCACATACCTTTATGAGTAGTTTCGTTCAGCAGTTGTACTCTATTGTCCAGTCAGTATCCTGACAGTATTTTCCAGCTCCATGATTCTATCATCTTGTGTTTTTTCAGTGATGTTAGATATAGATTTAGAACTAACTGACAGTAACGTTATTATCAATATCCAAAATATATACACAATGTGTGTCTTAGACATCCTTCTATAAGCTATCCTTTGTATTTTATAAATTGCAACAAGATAGCTAGCGAGATATTGTCACGAGGTTGTCATAGAAACATAGTTTTATCATATTTTGATGAGGTAACCCTTAATGTAATTTTAGAAATGAGTCATAGAGACACAACTTTGGTATTTCGTTTCTTGATTAATATATCTTCACGGTCAGCCCGGAAATTTTACCACATCTGATGAAACAAAAAGGTAATTGACCATGACACCAGAGATGGAAACTTTCTTACATTAGTTATACATGTATTTGAACGTCATGCGTTACGTTTGTTATAGCTTGCATCATATCATGGTATTTGCTATTGATCAGAAATAAGAAAATTCGGTAAGAATGTTAAGGAGTGACTTATTTACCAGTTGGTTTCCAACTGAAAAAATTTGGAAATTTAAACCCCCCCCCCCCCCCCCCAAAGAGACCAACCCAGTCAGGGTGTACTTTACTCACTTTTCGTATAAAAGGGGGATGTCAATGAGAAATTATTGTACTATAAATAATAAATTCGGTAAGAATTTGAGGCAGCTTGGTTTCTAACTGATAAAATTTGGAAATGTAATCTCCCCAAAAAGAGACCATCCCAGTCAGGGATTTCCTTGACTCACATTGCATTAAGAAAAAGGCAGGGCACGCGAAGGAGATATTATTGTACCATCTACCAATGACAGCTCGGTGAGTAATTACTATTTCTCAGGGTGTCACAGAGCATAAAGATGCACGACAGACTTGTCATGTAGTGTATAATATCAAATGATAACGTATTTATTCCTAATTGGTATAATGGTTAGTGTGCTCGACTTCGAGCTCGGTAGATCATGCATTCAAGACCCGGTAACCGCATCGATGCCGTACTGGTTAGCGTGCTCGCCTCGAGTGCGGTAGATCGTGGGTTCAACTCCCGGTTAGGACAAACCACACCATGAAATTGGTATTTGCTGATTCTGCGGTAAGTACGCAGCGTTAGGCAGTAAGAGCAAAAGACTGGTTGTCTCGGAATCAAGAGAATGTGTACCGACATGTCTACCTGTAGACTGCTGTTTCAGTGAGCTAGCACTATAAAGATCATCTTAAGGATGTTGGCATAGCACAAAGCGGATATTATCATTCCAGTGAATGTGACCTCTTCTCGGCATGATATAGCTGTAAAATATCTTATTTGGCGTTAGGAAAACAATCACTCACTCACTAGTATTCCAAAATCAGAGGCTCTAAGGAAATATCGGCTCTTTGTCATAATTATCATGTGATGATCTTATGCTATACGGAACAGACAGCAGCAACAGACAACAACAGCAGGGTGTCAAATATCAACTGCGAAATTCGGGAGAGGTTCCTACTTGGTGTCTAAGTCAAATATATTGCCCGGTCCTTTAACTGACTTAAGTGAAGAGGTGATATTATGTACCTCAAGGCTACAGTGTCGAATGTCAAAGCTTTAATATTGGGGTTAGGCTCTATAAATATATCCTGTAAAATTCAGAACGGTACTTTGGGTTTAAGTGAAAGGTATTGCCCAGGTCTTTATCGGAGGCGTATGGGTGGTATTCTGCACCTCAAGTCCACAGTAGCGTGTCAAATGTCAACCTCGATATTTTGTGGCTGGCTCTATGAATATCTCCTGTAAAATTCCTAACGTCAAAGTTCGTGCCCTCTTAAGGTTTAAGTGAAAAGTATTGGTCGGACCTTTAAGTGACATATGTGCCTGGGTGGGATTCTGCACCATAGCAGTGTGGCAAATGTCAACAATATTGGGGGTGGACTCCATTCATATATCCTGTAAATCTTCTAACGACAAAGTTCTTGCCCACTTAATAACATGTTTAAATGAACGGTGTATTGCCCTCACCTTCAAATGACGTTAGTGTGTGGGTGGGATTGTGCACCTCAAGTCCACGACAGGGGGTCAAATTTCAACTTCGATATTGGGGGTGGACTTTATAAATATATCCTGTAAATTATCAGAGGCCAATATTTGCCCACTTGGGGTTTAAGTCAAAGGTATAGCCCTGGTCTTTAAGTGCTTGGGTGTGATTCTGCACCTGAAGCCCACAAGAAATGTCAATTTCAATATTAGGGGTGGGCTACATTTATATCTCCTGTAAAATTCCTAACGGCAAAGTTATTGTCCACTTGTGGGTTTATCTCAATAAATTTCTTTTCGATACAGGGGTAAATAATTCCAACTGTACGCTTAGCAATCGTTTTTGTAGTAGAAAGTCTACCCGGTCGGGTACATGACGAGAATTTAGACATTTGAGAGTTTACATCTAAACTGAAAACATCTGCCAAGTTTGCTTTAATACACAATTTGAAAATAAATAGATAAAACAAAATAATACTTCTTAGTAAATAAATGTGACATGCACAAGCAGGGTTTAGAATTTGTTTATTTTTATTACAGTGTGAACTTATTGTTATATTTTTCTATTGTTCTGTATTTACATTTGTTAGATTGATGATATGTCTACATGTGAACATCTTAGGACCAGCTGTCAAATCCAACTTATTTACCGGTTTACATGAAAGTAAATTATTTGTTTAATAATGTTTATTAAAGTTGGCAGACTGTTTTGAAAGCTCGCCATTTCAAAACTATTTGTGTCTTCGTTATTTACCCCAGTAAAGAAAAGTAATATTTTATGCTCGGGTGAACATGTGAAAAATAACATAAAAGGTATTGCCCGAATCTTTTACTCATCTAAGTGGCTGTGTGGGATTCTGCACCTCAAGTCAAAGGAAAGGGCTCCAGAAATATTTGTTGCATGTGCAGATGCTGTTTGAATACCATCAGCTTGGGAACAGACAATCCAATGAGTATAAACTGTGTACCTCTACTTGTTTACTTGTTTTCATGCAGGTTTCGATATGCTGATGATGATTTCGTATTTACCAAAACTAGCTATAGTAATCAGTTACCATTAATATACAATGTATATCCAAGTCTACTCGAAATTAAACATACTACTGATCCTGAAAGATCTGCCTTGTACATACAAATGGAAAACGAGTGATTCATATTTGATAACCTACTGAGTTCGATTTAAAAATTGTACATTTTTGTTATTAAATGCCAACATCCTGCCTCTTCTTCTTGCAGACGATATACACGTGTTTTTATCCCAGTTGATACGCTATTCTGAAGTCTGTTCTGAAAGAGTGAATACCCATCTAGAAGTAGATGATAGCCAACATGAATCTGTTATCTCTTATGACATCTTAGTAGCCATTTATTGTTGTTATCTTATGTCTACAACATATTCTGATAAGTATCGTCCTCAAACCACCCTAGCTTACTGGTGACGATTACCATTGTCCAACTTACAACACGTCCAGTGGTGGTGGATAGGGGTGTCTTCTCAATGAAGGGTTGTCAGGTTGCAATACGATAAGCCCGACTGTTGATCATAGTGGGTAACATACAAGAGCAAGTGCGTTGTGGCCGCTAGAACAGTGGTGCCAAATGTGAAACAGGAACTGCCTACCCTCCCGGAGCACCTGCCTTCACATCCAGTTTTTAGTAGAGTTTGTGTTGCTCAGTCGTTTGGTTTCTGTGTTTGTCCTTTTGTTTTTTTGTTTTTTTGTGTTTTTTTTTTGTGGCCACTATCTTGTATATCTTTCGTCGATCTACGGCTTCTGATTACCCCGTTGGTATCTTCAAACTTTCTTTTTCGTCACTACCCAACTTTCCATATGTTTGCAATGGCAGTCTAGAATCGATTTAGTGGTTAGCCACCTATCCCCCCAATCCCTCATTTATATTCGGTATTTTATATTGTTGAGCTTGATCTCGTCCTGGGAATAGCTGAAATGCTGCTGACTTGACGTTAATCAATCCTCTAATCACATATAAAATGGGAACTGTCTGTTTTCTGGTTGCTTCAGTATGTGAAAAATATGGTAGAGAATTCTGTACGTAAAACCCTTTCTGTCTGTCCTTCTTCGATATACGAATTATGATTACCCCTTTGGTATCTTTAAGCTCTTCTGATTACACAAGAAAATCACTAGTTTCCGTGTTTTGGCACTGACATGGTTTATTAGATATATTCATTATTGAAATTTACAGTTCCTAAACAAGGTAATCGTTCTTAAAACTAAGATCACTGTCGAATCACATAATACTGGACAGATGCTACCCTTGGGATCTAATAGTCCAGCAGCACATGTATCATAAAGAGAACATGCATGACGTATGAGTTGCAAGTGTGGCTATGTGGACAAAGAAGAATCGCAAAACTTCATTCATTTGGCATTTTTAACTTGGGTTCGTTTCGATATATTGTGTCTATAAAATTGGGTACACGAGCACTTGTCATATATATAAGAGGCTGTCATGGTCGTGATCGTATTGTAGTTGGATTTATAACTACCTATGTCATCAGTGCCTATCACTACTAACGTTGTGAGTTCGAATCCCGTTCATGGCGAAGTGTACCCGATACAGCATTATGTGATCAAGTTTGTCAGTGACTTGCGACAGGTCGGTGGTTTTCTCCACCAATAAAACTGACCACCACGATATAACTGAAATTTTGTTGAAAGTGGCGTTATGTAGCGTAACCCTCATATCCTCTTTTGTAACGAACCCTCCAGCGACAACCAAATTACGCAACAATTAACAGGAATCAAATCTATTTGAACGACAATATCAACAATAAAAATATCACGGTAATAAAGGGGTTTGGGGTTATGGTGTTTAACGCCACTTTCAACAATATTTCAGTTATATCGTGGCGGTTCATGGTAATAAAAACAGTGCTACAAACTTAATTATAGGTTATTTAATATGTTAAGGTTGCCATTTTACTCTGATGTGGAAAAAAAGAGGTCATATATTTTGGCACAATCGATTTTGCCTCTTTCTAAGATTTTTCTATAAGATTTAAGAATTGTGTCGACAGTGTGATATTTCATGGTTTCAATTTCATTAATACAACATCAAATATACTTCATACTATTACTAAAACATTTGATGTTAAAAATGAACCTTTCACAATACAACTTTATCCGTGCACTATAATACCCATGAAGGACAACTGCGGACCATTCTTATCAGTATGAAAAAGGTTTTTAGATCCAAATGCAGTCGTTCTAATCCAGGCATGTTTATCCTTGTCCATTCTAGACACTGCCGTCATTGATCCACAGTCATAATAACCACTTGTTTCGCTTTCTCCTGCTCTGGAAATCATTGTATTGTCCACCATCAGTTCTGTCATTACATAATTAGCATTAACGGTGCAGACCGTCCAAGCAAATAAATAAATTCCTGTCTTTGGGGCTACGAATATTCCATCGATATTGTTATAATGGCCTCCAATGTTAATAACTACTCTTTCAAAAACCAATATGGACTTTTTCTCAAGAGTAAATGAATACGTTTCATCTCTAGTTGTAGCATAGAACATGACTGGTTCAGAATTAGACAAATCTGTAATATAAAACTTTCATTTCAATACATGAATGAATGGTTGAGGACAACCAGCATCCTCGGTTTAATTATCTCCTTTTTGTGGAGGGGGAGGGGGCAACAGGGAAGACTCTATCCTGGAAATAAAATCATGATGATATATAATGACTACATATGAATATGAATCTGCTCTTGTAGACCGTTAACAATTATGATGCAAAAATATAAATTTTAACCTTTTCTACGTTTAATAATAATTGATCGTGAAGATCACATATGCTAATAAATGAGTGCTTACTCCTACCTGCAACTATCAGAGGGACTTGGGGGAAATATACCCCCCTTCGCTTTTTCCATATGGCTGTAAAGCAAGTAACTATATATAGATAAATGATCGAAGGAAGGAAACATGACCACATTTCGATTTGTATGTGTTTCATTCTTAAAATATAGATGGGATTTCCCAAGCGGACCCTCTAAAAAATCGAGCCAACATTCATTAAATATTTATCTTTTCTTAAAATCAACTGTTTTGATAGAGAGAGGGGCAATTTATGAGAAAACTATATCATAATATAGTACATATAAACTAATCATAATAGCTTATAAAATGAAAAGCAAAAATTAAAATACCACACTGTCGGAATAGTTCCACAATCCAATAGAAAATTCGGAGGAAGACACAAAGGCGATACCTTTAACACAAATACATGACTGCTTACTTGAACTGTAGTATACAAATACATTCCCGCTCACTTGAACCATAGTATACAAATACATGACTAATCACTTGAACCGTAGTATACAAATACATGACTGATCACTTGAACCGTAGTATACAAATACACGACTGATCACTTGACCCATAGTATACAAATACATGACTGATCACTTGAACCGTAGTATACAAATACATGACTGATCACTTGACTCATAGTATACGAATACATGACTGATCACTTGAACCGTGGTATACAAATACATGACTGATCTCTTGAACCGTAGTATACAAATACATGACTGATCACTTGACCCATAGTATACAAATACATGACTGATCACTTGAACCGTAGTATACAAATACATGACTGATCACTTCACCCATAGTATACAAATACATGACTGATCACTTCAACCGTAGTATATAAATACATGACTGATCACTTGAACCGTAGTATACAAATACATGACTGCTCACTTGAACCGTACTATATAAATAGATGACCGCTAACTTGAACCGTTCTATACAAATACATGACCGCTCACTTGAACCGTACTATGCAAATGCATGATCGCTGACTTGAACCGTAGTGTACAAATACATGACCTCCTACTTGAACCGTACTATGCAAATACATGACCGCTCACTTCAACCTTAGTACACAAATACATGACCGCTCACTAGAACAGTAGTATACAAATACATGACTGATCACTTGAACTGTAGTATACAAATACATGACTGATCACTTGAACAGTAGTATACAAATACATGACTGATCACTTGAACCGTAGTATACAAGTACATGACTGATCACTTGAACTGTAGTATACAAATACATGACCGCGCATTTGAACCATAATATACAAATGCATGACTGCTCACTTGAACCGTAGTATACAAATACATGACCTCTTACTTGAACCGTACTATGCAAATACATGACCGCTCACTTCAACAGTAGTACACAAATACATGACCGCTCACTAGAACATTAGTATACAAAAACATGACTAATCACTTGAACTGTAGTATACAAATACATGACTGATCACTTGAACAGTAGTATACAAATACATGACTGATCACTTGAACAGTAGAATACAAGTACATGACTGATCACTTGAACCGTAGTATACAAATATATGACCTCTTACTTGAACGGTACTATACAAATACATGACCGCTCACTTGAACCATACAATACAAATATGTGACCTCTCACTTGAACCGTAGTATACAAATGTTTGTTAGCTTGGAACATGTGGTAACTATAAAGACCGTTTCTCTTGGAAGATGTGGTAACTATAAAGATCGTTTCTCTTGGAAGATGTGGTAACTATAAAGACTGTTTCTATTGGAACATGTGGTAACTACAAAGAATGTTTCTATAGGAACATATGGTAACTATAAAGACTGTTTCTATTGGATCATGTGGTAACAACAAAGATTGTTTCCATTGAAACATGTGGTAACTATAAAGACTGTTTCTATTGAAACATGTGGTAACTATAAAGACTGTTTCTATTGGAACATGTGGTAACTATAAAGACTGTTTCTATTGAAACATGTGGTAACTATAAAGACTGTTTCTATTGGAACATGTGGTAACTATAAAGACTGTTTCTATTGGAACATGTGGTAACTATAAAGACTGTTTCTATTGGAACATGTGGTAACAACAAAGATTGTTTCCATTGAAACATGTGGTAACTATCAAGACTGTTTCTATTGGAACATGTTGTAACTACAAAGACTGTTTCTATTGGAACATGTGGTAACTATAAAGACTGTTTCTATTGGAACATATGGTAACTACAAAGACTGTTTCTATTGGAACATGTAGTAACTACAAAGACTGTTTCTATTGGAACATGTGGTAACTACAAAGACTGTTTCTATTGGAACATGTAGTAACTACAAAGACTGTTTCTATTGGAACATGTGGTAACTACAAAGACTGTTTCCATTGGAACATGTGGTAACTACAAAGACTGTTTCTATTGGAACATGTGGTAACTACAAAGACTGTTTCTATTGGAACATGTAGTAACTACAAAGACTGTTTCTATTGGAACATGTGGTAACTACAAAGACTGTTTCTATTGGAACATGTAGTAACTACAAAGACTGTTTCTATTGGAACATGTGGTAACTACAAAGACTGTTTCTATTGGAACATGTAGTAACTACAAAGACTGTTTCTATTGGAACATGTGGTAACTACAAAGACTGTTTCTATTGGAACATGTGGTAACTACAAAGACTGTTTCTATTGGAACATGTGGTAACTACAAAGACTGTTTCTATTGGAACATGTGGTAACTACAAAGACTGTTTCTATTGGAACATGTAGTAACTACAAAGACTGTTTCTATTGGAACATGTGGTAACTACAAAGAATGTTTCTATTGGAACATGTGGTAACTATAAAGACTGTTTCTATTGGAACATGTGGTAACTATAAAGACTGTTTCTATTGGAACATGTAGTAACTACAAAGACTGTTTCTATTGGAACATGTGGTAACTACAAAGACTGTTTCTATTGGAACATGTGGTAACAACAAAGATTGTTTCCATTGAAACATGTGGTAACTACAAAGATCGTTTCTATTGGAACATGTGGTAACTATAAAGACCGTTTCTCTTGGAAGATGTGGTAACTATAAAGATCGTTTCTCTTGGAAGATGTGGTAACTATAAAGACTGTTTCCATTGAAACATGTAGTAACTACAAAGACTGTTTCTATTGAAACATGTAGTAACTACAAAGACTGTTTCTATTGGAACATGTGGTAACTACAAAGACTGTTTCTATTGGAACATGTGGTAACTATAAAGACTGTTTCTATTGGAACATGTGGTAACTATAAAGACTGTTTCTATTGAAACATGTGGTAACTACAAAGACTGTTTCCATTGAAACATGTGGTAACAACAAAGATTGTTTCCATTGAAACATGTGGTAACTACAAAGACTGTTTCTATTGGAACATGTGGTAACTATAAAGACTGTTTCTATTGGAACATGTGGTAACTATAAAGACTGTTTCTATTGAAACATGTGGTAACTACAAAGACTGTTTCCATTGAAACATGTGGTAACAACAAAGATTGTTTCCATTGAAACATGTGGTAACTACAAAGACTGTTTCTATTGGAACATGTGGTAACTATAAAGATTGTTTCCATTGAAACATGTTGTAACTACAAAGACTGTTTCTATTGGAACATGTGGTAACTATAAAGACCGTTTCTCTTGGAAGATGTGGTAACTATAAAGATCGTTTCTCTTGGAAGATGTGGTAACTATAAAGACTGTTTCTATTGGAACATGTGGTAACTACAAAGTATGTTTCTATTGGAACATATGGTAACTATAAAGACTGTTTCTATTGGATCATGTGGTAACAACAAAGATTGTTTCCATTGAAACATGTGGTAACTATAAAGACTGTTTCTATTGGAACATGTTGTAACTACAAAGACTGTTTCTATTGAAACATGTGGTAACTATAAAGACTGTTTCTATTGGAACATGTTGTAACTACAAAGACTGTTTCTATTGGAACATGTGGTAACTACAAAGATTGTTTCCATTGAAACATGTGGTAACAACAAAGATTGTTTCTATTGGAACATGTGGTAACTACAAAGACTGTTTCTATTGGAACATGTGGTAACTACAAAGACTGTTTCTATTGGAACATGTGGTAACTATAAAGACCGTTTCTATTGGAACATGTGGTAACTACAAAGAATGTTTCTATTGAAACATGTGGTAACTACAAAGAATGTTTCTATTGAAACATGTGGTAACTATAAAGACTGTTTCTATTGGAACATGTGGTAACTATAAAGAATGTTTCTATTGAAACATGTGGTAACTATAAAGACTGTTTCTATTGGAACATGTGGTAACTATAAAGACTGTTTCTATTGGAACATGTGGTAACTATAAAGACTGTTTCTATTGAAACATGTGGTAACTATAAAGACTGTTTCTATTGAAACATGTGGTAACTATAAAGACTGTTTCTATTGGATCATGTGGTAACAACAAAGATTGTTTCCATTGAAACATGTGGTAACTATAAAGACTGTTTCTATTGGAACATGTTGTAACTATAAAGACCGTTTCTATTGGATCATGTGGTAACTATAAAGACTGTTTCTATTGGAACATGTGGTAACTATAAAGACTGTTTCTATTGAAACATGTGGTAACTATAAAGACTGTTTCTATTGAAACATGTGGTAACTATAAAGACTGTTTCTATTGGATCATGTGGTAACAACAAAGATTGTTTCCATTGAAACATGTGGTAACTATAAAGACTGTTTCTATTGAAACATGTGGTAACTATAAAGACTGTTTCTATTGGAACATGTGGTAGCTATAAAGACTGTTTCTATTGAAACATGTGGTAACTATAAAGACTGTTTCTATTGAAACATGTGGTAACTATAAAGACTGTTTCTATTGAAACATGTGGTAACTATAAAGACTGTTTCTATTGGAACATGTTGTAACTACAAAGACTGTTTCTATTGGAACATGTGGTAACTACAAAGACTGTTTCTATTGGAACATGTGGTAACTATAAAGACTGTTTCTATTGATACATGTGGTAACTATAAAGACTGTTTCTATTGGAACATGTTGTAACTACAAAGACTGTTTCTATTGGAACATGTGGTAACTATAAAGACTGTTTCCATTGAAACATGTGGTAACTACAAAGATTGTTTCTATTGAAACATGTGGTAACTATAAAGACTGTTTCTATTGGAACATGTGGTAACTATAAAGACTGTTTCTATTGGAACATGTTGTAACTATAAAGACTGTTTCCATTGAAACATGTGGTAACTACAAAGATTGTTTCTATTGAAACATGTGGTAACTATAAAGACTGTGTCTATTGGAACATGTGGTAACTATAAAGACTGTTTCTATTGGAACATGTTGTAACTACAAAGACTGTTTCTATTGGAACATGTGGTAACTATAAAGACTGTTTCCATTGAAACATGTGGTAACTACAAAGATTGTTTCTATTGAAACATGTGGTAACTATAAAGACTGTTTCTGTTGGAACATGTGGTAACTATAAAGACTGTTTCTATTGGAACATGTGGTAACTATAAAGACTGTTTCTATTGGATCATGTGGTAACAACAAAGATTGTTTCCATTGAAACATGTGGTAACAACAAAGATTGTTTCTATTGGAACATGTTGTAACTACAAAGACTGTTTCTATTGGAACATGTGGTAACTACAAAGACTGTTTCTATTGGAACATGTGGTAACTACAAAGACTGTTTCTATTGGAACATGTGGTAACTATAAAGACTGTTTCTATTGGATCATGTGGTAACAACAAAGATTGTTTCCATTGAAACATGTGGTAACAACAAAGATTGTTTCTATTGGAACATGTGGTCACTACAAAGACTGTTTCTATTGGAAGATGTGGTAACTACAAAGATTGTTTCCATTGAAACATGTGGTAACTACAAAGACTGTTTCTATTGGAACATGTGGTAACTACAAAGAATGTTTCTATTGGAACATGTGGTAACTATAAAGACTGTTTCTATTGGAACATGTGGTAACTATAAAGACTGTTTCTATTGAAACATGTGGTAACTATAAAGACTGTTTCTATTGAAACATGTGGTAACTATAAAGACTGTTTCTATTGGATCATGTGGTAACAACAAAGATTGTTTCCATTGAAACATGTGGTAACTATAAAGACTGTTTCTATTGAAACATGTGGTAACTACAAAGACTGTTTCTATTGGAACATGTGGTAACTATAAAGACTGTTTCTATTGGATCATGTGGTAACAACAAAGATTGTTTCCATTGAAACATGTGGTAACAACAAAGATTGTTTCTATTGGAACATGTGGTAACTACAAAGACTGTTTCTATTGGAAGATGTGGTAACTACAAAGATTGTTTCCATTGAAACATGTGGTAACTACAAAGACTGTTTCTATTGGAACATGTGGTAACTACAAAGAATGTTTCTATTGGAACATGTGGTAACTATAAAGACTGTTTCTATTGGAACATGTGGTAACTATAAAGACTGTTTCTATTGAAACATGTGGTAACTATAAAGACTGTTTCTATTGAAACATGTGGTAACTATAAAGACTGTTTCTATTGGATCATGTGGTAACAACAAAGATTGTTTCCATTGAAACATGTGGTAACTATAAAGACTGTTTCTATTGAAACATGTGGTAACTATAAAGACTGTTTCTATTGGAACATGTGGTAACTATAAAGACTGTTTCTATTGGAACATGTTGTAACTACAAAGACTGTTTCTATTGAAACATGTGGTAACTATAAAGACTGTTTCTATTGAAACATGTGGTAACTATAAAGACTGTTTCTATTGGAACATGTGGTAACTATAAAGACTGTTTCTATTGGATCATGTGGTAACAACAAAGATTGTTTCCATTGAAACATGTGGTAACAACAAAGATTGTTTCTATTGGAACATGTGGTAACTATAAAGACTGTTTCTATTGGAACATGTGGTAACTACAAAGACTGTTTCTATTGGAACATGTAGTAACTACAAAGACTGTTTCTATTGGAACATGTGGTAACTACAAAGAATGTTTCCATTGAAACATGTGGTAACAACAAAGATTGTTTCTATTGAAACATGTGGTAACTATAAAGACTGTTTCTATTGGAACATGTGGTAACTATAAAGACTGTTTCTATTGGAACATGTGGTAACTATAAAGACTGTTTCTATTGGATCATGTGGTAACTACAAAGATTGTTTCTATTGGAACATGTAGTAACTACAAAGACTGTTTCTATTGGAACATGTGGTAACTACAAAGACTGTTTCTATTGGAACATGTGGTAACTATAAAGACTGTTTCCATTGAAACATGTGGTAACTACAAAGATTGTTTCTATTGAAACATGTGGTAACTATAAAGACTGTTTCTGTTGGAACATGTGGTAACTACAAAGACTGTTTCTATTGGAACATGTAGTAACTACAAAGACTGTTTCTATTGGAACATGTGGTAACTACAAAGACTGTTTCTATTGAATCATGTGGTAACTACAAAGACTGTTTCTATTGAAACATGTGGTAACAACAAAGATTGTTTCCATTGAAACATGTGGTAACAACAAAGATTGTTTCTATTGGAACATGTGGTAACTATAAAGACTGTTTCTATTGGAACATGTGGTAACTATAAAGACTGTTTCTATTGGAACATGTGGTAACTATAAAGACTGTTTCTATTGGAACATGTGGTAACTATAAAGACTGTTTCTATTGAAACATGTGGTAACTATAAAGACTGTTTCTATTGGAACATGTGGTAACTACAAAGATTGTTTCTATTGAAACATGTGGTAACTATAAAGACTGTTTCTGTTGGAACATGTGGTAACTATAAAGACTGTTTCTATTGGAACATGTAGTAACTACAAAGACTGTTTCTATTGGAACATGTGGTAACTACAAAGACTGTTTCTATTGGATCATGTGGTAACTACAAAGACTGTTTCTATTGAAACATGTGGTAACAACAAAGATTGTTTCCATTGAAACATGTGGTAACAACAAAGATTGTTTCTATTGGAACATGTGGTAACTATAAAGACTGTTTCTATTGGAACATGTGGTAACTATAAAGACTGTTTCTATTGGAACATGTGGTAACTATAAAGACTGTTTCTATTGGAACATGTGGTAACTATAAAGACTGTTTCTATTGAAACATGTGGTAACTATAAAGACTGTTTCTATTGGAACATGTGGTAACTACAAAGACTGTTTCTATTGGAACATGTGGTAACTACAAAGATTGTTTCTATTGGAACATGTGGTAACTATAAAGACTGTGTCTATTGGAACATGTGGTAACTACAAAGACTGTTTCTATTGAAACATGTGGTAACTATAAAGACTGTTTCTATTGGAACATGTGGTAACTACAAAGACTGTTTCTATTGGAACATGTGGTAACTACAAAGATTGTTTCTATTGGAACATGTGGTAACTACAAAGACTGTTTCTATTGGAACATGTAGTAACTACAAAGACTGTTTCTATTGGAACATGTGGTAACTACAAAGACTGTTTCTATTGGAACATGTAGTAACTATAAAGACTGTTTCTATTGGAACATGTGGTAACTATAAAGACTGTTTCTATTGGAACATGTAGTAACTACAAAGACTGTTTCTATTGGAACATGTGGTAACTACAAAGACTGTTTCTATTGGAACATGTGGTAACTACAAAGACTGTTTCTATTAGAACATGTGGTAACTACAAAGACTGTTTCTATTGGAACATGTAGTAACTACAAAGACTGTTTCTATTGGAACATGTGGTAACTACAAAGACTGTTTCTATTGGAACATGTGGTAACTACAAAGACTGTTTCTATTGGAACATGTAGTAACTACAAAGACTGTTTCTATTGGAACATGTGGTAACTACAAAGACTGTTTCTATTGGAACATGTAGTAACTACAAAGACTGTTTCTATTGGAACATGTGGTAACTACAAAGACTGTTTCTATTGGAACATGTGGTAACTACAAAGATTGTTTCCATTGAAACATGTGGTAACAACAAAGATTGTTTCCATTGAAACATGTGGTAACTACAAAGACTGTTTCTATTGGAACATGTGGTAACTATAAAGATCGTTTCTCTTGGAACATGTGGTAACTACAAAGACTGTTTCTATTGGAACATGTGGTAACTATAAAGACTGTTTCTATTGAAACATGTGGTAACTACAAAGACTGTTTCCATTGAAACATGTGGTAACATCAAAGATTGTTTCCATTGAAACATGTGGTAACTATAAAGATCGTTTCTCTTGGAAGATGTGGTAATTATAAAGATCGTTTCTCTTGGAAGATGTGGTAACTATGAAGACTGTTTCTATTGGAACATGTGGTAACTATAAAGACTGTGTCTATTGGAACATGTGGTAACTACAAAGACTGTTTCTATTGAAACATGTGGTAACTATAAAGACTGTTTCTATTGGAACATGTGGTAACTACAAAGACTGTTTCTATTGGAACATGTGGTAACTACAAAGATTGTTTCTATTGGAACATGTGGTAACTACAAAGACTGTTTCTATTGGAACATGTAGTAACTACAAAGACTGTTTCTATTGGAACATGTGGTAACTACAAAGACTGTTTCTATTGGAACATGTAGTAACTATAAAGACTGTTTCTATTGGAACATGTGGTAACTATAAAGACTGTTTCTATTGGAACATGTAGTAACTACAAAGACTGTTTCTATTGGAACATGTGGTAACTACAAAGACTGTTTCTATTGGAACATGTGGTAACTACAAAGACTGTTTCTATTAGAACATGTGGTAACTACAAAGACTGTTTCTATTGGAACATGTAGTAACTACAAAGACTGTTTCTATTGGAACATGTGGTAACTACAAAGACTGTTTCTATTGGAACATGTGGTAACTACAAAGACTGTTTCTATTGGAACATGTAGTAACTACAAAGACTGTTTCTATTGGAACATGTGGTAACTACAAAGACTGTTTCTATTGGAACATGTAGTAACTACAAAGACTGTTTCTATTGGAACATGTGGTAACTACAAAGACTGTTTCTATTGGAACATGTGGTAACTACAAAGATTGTTTCCATTGAAACATGTGGTAACAACAAAGATTGTTTCCATTGAAACATGTGGTAACTACAAAGACTGTTTCTATTGGAACATGTGGTAACTATAAAGATCGTTTCTCTTGGAACATGTGGTAACTACAAAGACTGTTTCTATTGGAACATGTGGTAACTATAAAGACTGTTTCTATTGAAACATGTGGTAACTACAAAGACTGTTTCCATTGAAACATGTGGTAACATCAAAGATTGTTTCCATTGAAACATGTGGTAACTATAAAGATCGTTTCTCTTGGAAGATGTGGTAATTATAAAGATCGTTTCTCTTGGAAGATGTGGTAACTATGAAGACTGTTTCTATTGGAACATGTGGTAACTATAAAGACTGTTTCTATTGGTCAAAACAAAGTACAAGCATCAATTATTTACCTACTTATTACACAAGGATAATGATAATAGGGGTTTAACACTGCTTTGTCAATATTAACCCGCCAGATATGGATCAATAACAAACACTTCAGTGATTCTAATTTTCCCTCCACAAAACAAAGACTTGCTGAACAGACAATGCAATGGCCAAAAGAAAAGGGATACAAATTGATCTACAAAACATTACACAGAAAACTAAAAATCGAGGAACACGAACCCCACTAAAACCCGGGGATTAGGAAAGGGCCGGATTATGACTACAATAAACGGAAAATATCCATTGTCATTTGTGACAGACATATTTTGTAACCAGTTCATGGTCACGACCATGAAACTTTTGAAAAGATGACTTCAACTTAACCAATAAGAAACCTCTATCAAGGAATTCACTATGGGATCCACAAGCTGTGGAATATCGGATCAACTGAGAGACATATAGTCCATATGCAGGTGCTGCTGGAAAATTGCTACATATAAATGGAAACGTCACAATGTGAAATTTGAGGTAATCTCTTTTGTCGAAATTTTCGTTCCTAACCGGTCCTCACTGTCAGTTTTGAAGTGTAAGTCAACTTTTTGCATGAGGGATTCTATTTATAAATTTAAAGGTCAATCTTACGACGACCTGGTCCAATATAAAGGTCAAACGATATTATACAATTATAGCTTTTGTATGAGGTCGATACGTAGTTATATCGACCAAACAGAAGTATATCGACCGCGGACGTAGTCCGAGTTCGATATACTACTGTTGGTCGATATAAACCACGTATCGACCTCATACAAAGGCTACAATTGCTATATCAATAATCCACATTATTGACAAATATAAGTAAAATTTTGCAGGAATTAAAAATATTTGTCCAATGCTGTAACTTTTGATTTCTGTATATATATATCACTGCATTTTTTTAATGGATTTTGGGAAAATTAATGTTTATTTTTAGTAACGTGTTGTATGACCGTGCAATCTGCTATTTTCTATATTACACAAATTTTGGGAAAATCTATGTTTATGTTTAGTGACGTGTTATGTGAACGTGCAATCTGCTATTTTCTGTATTACAAAAATTGTTGACAGTGCAACCTTTGTTTATATAGTATATCATGTGATTTGGTATCTACCAATCAAATTTCCAGATATCAGATTAATAATATTACCTGATATAAATATCAATGGAAATTCAGTTGCTGACCCAGGATGTTTCTATGAAAAGGTGATCTAGGCTAAAAGTCGTAGTTTCTCTAAATTTGCGCCTGACGTTTATCTACATGTGTACCATAAGATATGCTATTGTTTAGCCCTTTGGCTTACTTGCTCCCAAAAGTTTTAAAATGATTTGGCTTTCCAACCTTTCAGCTTTTAGCGTACATGATGAAGGTGATTCCAGAGACGGGTCGTACGCACTAAATTAGATATCTACGTTTTTATTACATTAGATAATGTCAGTGTACTATTAGATAATGTCAGTATGCTATTAGATAATGTCAGTATACTATTAAATAGTGTCAGTGTACTATTAGATAATGTCAGTGTACTATTAGATAATGTCAGTGTACTATTAGATAATGTCAGTGTACTATTAGATAATGTCAGTGTACTATTATATAATGTCAATGTACTATTAGATAATGCCAGTGTGCTATTAGATAATGTCGGTATATTATTAGATAATGTCAGTATACTATTAGATAATGTCAGTGTACTATTATATAATGTCAGTGTACTATTATATAATGTCAATGTACTATTAGATAATGTCAGTGTACTATTAGATAATGTCAGTGTACTATTAAATAATGTCAGTGTACTATTAGATAATGTCAATGTACATTTAGATAATATCAGTGTACTATTAGATAATGTCAATGTACTATTAGATAATGTCAGTGTACTATTAGATAATGTCAATGTACTATTAGATAATGTCAGTGTACTATTTCCCTTTATGGATAATATCACAATGAAGATATCAACACCTTGTTGAAAAGTACAAATGACGACAGATAATATTGGTTCAAGTTGACTATTGTTGCGCTATTATGTCTTAAAATGGCATTTGCATACTATCTAATATTAAAGGACTGTTGAGGTTGGTTTGGTATATGATGCTTAACGCCACTTTCGACAATATTTTAGTTATATCAGTTTTATTTGGGTGGGAAACCGGAATACCCGGAGAAAACCATCGACCTGTCGCAAGTCACTGACAAACTATTGCATAATGTTGTATCGAGTACACCTCGCCATGAACAGGGTTCGAACTCACAACATTAGTGGAGATAGGCACTGATTTCACATCTAGTTGTCAATACAACTACCAAACGATCACGACCACGGCGGGCCCCGAATTGTCGAGTACATCGCCTTTCTTTAATATAGCTAATATTATACAAATGACAAATTCCGTGCCTTAAAGATTAGATATATTATGTACAGTGCTACACGATTAGAGCATTCTTTATTTTACTCCTTTGGCGGGCGTGTGACCGAGGTCGTATGATAGCGTTGCTTACGTTATGAGAGGTTTCCAGCACATGACTTTGCAGTAGATACAACATTACACAATCAAATGTGTTAATCATTTCCAGCAGGTCAGTAGTTTTATCCGGGAACTCCAGTTTCCTCCAACATTAAGCGATATACCTGATATATTGTTTTACAGTGGCGTTAAGCACCAAATGATAAAACAAACTCACATACCTTTATGAGTAGTTTCGTTCAGCAGTTGTACTCTATTGTCCAGTATCCGGACAGCATTTTCCAGCTCCATGATTCTATCATCTTGTGTTTTTTCAGTGATGTTTGATATAGATTTAGAACTAACTGACAGTAACGGTATTGTCAACATCCAAAATATATACACAATTTGTGTCTTAGACATCTTTCTATATGCTATCCTTTGTATTTTATAAATTGCAACAAGTTAGCTAGCGAGATATCGTGACGAGATTGGCATAGAAACGTGATTTTGGCATATGATGAGATAGTCACGATTTTGACTTTAGAAATGAACCATATGGACGAATTTTTCTTTCAGTGTTTTTTATTTTTGCATTTCATTTCTTGATTTATATATGATTAAAGTCAGCCATGAAAATGTAAACACATCTTACGGAAAAAACAAGATAAATGGCCATGATATCAAAGATGTTTACTTTAGATATACTTAAACGTCATGTTTGCTATGGCTTGCATCGCATTATGATATTTAAAGATGATAAAAAAAAATACGAAAATTCGGTTAGAATGTGAAGGAGCGGCGGTGTTATTATATACAAACAAATTTATTTATCAGTTTGTTTCTATCTGCTACAATTTGGAAATGTAATCCCCCAAAAAGAGACCATCTCAGTCAGGGATGTCCTTGACTCACTTTTCGTAAAAATAAGAGACGGTATTGTACCGTCTGTCAATAAAAATTCGGTGAGTAATTACTATTTCTCGAGGTGTCATAGGGCACGACAGACTTACCATGTAGTATAATACCAAATGATAAGGTTATTATTCCTAATTGGTGTGGTGGTTAGTGTGCTCGACTCGAATGTGGTAGACGTAAAATTACCAACGAACGACAAGGTATTGTCCATTTGGGGTTTAAGTCAAAGGTATAGCTCTGGTCTCTAAACTATATATAAGTGCATGGGTGGGATTACGCACCTCAAGCCCATAGCACGGTATCAAATGTCAACTTCGATATTGGGAGGGATGGGCTCTGTTAATATCTCCTGTAAAATTCCGACGGCAAAGTTCTTGTCCACCTGTGCTTAAATGAAAGGTCTGTTTTCCCGGCCTATTAATGACTCAAGTGGCTGGGTGGGATTTTCCACCTCAAGCCTATAGGAAGGTGTCAAATATCAACTACGATATTGGATTGGGATCTATAAATATCTCCTGTAAAATTCCCAACGGCCAGGTTCTTGCCCACTTGAGATTTAAATGATATGTATTGCACGGCTCTTTAACTGTCTTAAGTGCCTGGATAGGATTCTGCGCCTCCAGCCCACAGCAGAGTGTCAAATGTCAACTTCAATATTAGGGATGGGCTACATTAATATATCCTATAAAATTCCTAACGCAAAGTTCTTGTCCACGGGGTTTATATTAATAAATTTATTTTCGGTACAGGGTAACCGGTCGGGAACATGGCGGGAATTTAGATATTCGAGAGCTTACAATGGGTAAATAATTTGGATCTGTGACTAGATTAAAACGACGGGTGCCACTAGTGGATCAGAAACTGCTTACACATCCAGGATACCTGAGTTGACCCCGGGTTTTAGTGCTGTTTGTGTTACTCGATCTGTAGTTTTATTTGTATGTTATTTAGACAGTTGTTTGTCCTTTTGTACTTTTTCTTTTGGCCATGGTATTGTCTGTTCTTCGATTTACCTATTCTGATTAACCCTTTGGTATCTTCAAACTCTTCTTACATCTAAACTGAAAACGCTGGCAAATCCAATTTATTAACCAGATGACATGAAAGTAAATGATTTGTTTAATATGTGTTTATTAAAAGTTGGCCGACTGCTTTGTAAGCTCGCCATCCCAAAAATATGTGTCTTCGCTATTTACCCCAATAATGAAAATAAATATTTTATGTTCGGGTGAACATGTGAAATCCAACTAGCTCTGTTTGCGAAAATACATAAATTTGTGTGGTCTCAAATATTGTGAACGTTAAAACTATTATCATTCAGAAGTAGCGATGTTGACAAGGTAAACAAATATCAATATGGACGCAAAGTTGGTATCTCCATTTGTACATTTATTTTGTAGAAAACATTTTATATTATGTATAGTGTTCAAGATTAGAGCGTTCTTATCACAATGATGTTCACCAGGTTGATATTTTACTGAAATGTGGAAAACACTTGCAAGACAGCAACATTTTACTAAGAGGGGAGGCTAAGGCAAGTAAAACTAGTTTAACCCCGCCTGCTTCATGTATATGTGTGTTAATGGTATCAATTTTGTCTATTTCTGCAGTTTTTCGATTGAATGTTAGAACTGTTCCGAGAGAGTGGTATGTTTGACTTCATTTTATTAATGAAAACGGACATATTCACACTCCCGATTTGATCCTAAAATTATATGTTATTGGCGTTTTTCAATTGAGTTATCTCCCTTATAGAGGACAAAATGGTTCCCGTTCAAGCAAGAACAACTGATGGGACAAATAATTCTGGTATGATTTTCTTAAAAGTTAAAGATATTTGAAACTTGTAAACAATCAGAGGATAATTCTATAGCAACTTGTTACAACAATTAAATTTTAGACAAAATATGGGCGAAATATTTGTAATTTTAGTTAGACTTGGCATTAAATGGACACGTTTGTCTGCATTCAAGGGAAGTAGATAACTCTTTACCAAAATCACGTCTAATTTTAGAAACAAGTCCGAAATATACAAATGCTCTCTTTTAGACAAAATTCTTACCTCAATCAGAACATTATTTTGTATTAAATGAGAATGGAGACAACTGTTGTGTAATGAAGATCTAACGACGTCTATCTTGGTTTACATGTCGCAAGCATCCGTTGTGCCTATCTCCACTGCCCCTCGCTAAGTAGACTCAGTATAATCAGTCACTGATGGCGACAAAGCTTAAAATACAACACATTTATCTTAATAGCTACCATGCATTGTTGGTATGTTCTTGCTATATCCTAATGAGACCAGAAAACAATTCACTACTGGTATACATTTTTTTCTAAACATTCCAGATCTTCTTTCAATTACATCTAACATTAATGCATAATACACAAATATAAATTTAGCTTTCGGTGAGAGAAAACATAATTAGTACGAAAATACTGATTATCGGAATAAGTGAAATTAATAAAAATGCCAACAAGATCTTGGGAGCTGGCATTCCAATGGGTATAAACTGTTTACCTCTACTTGTTTACTTGTTTTCATGCAGGTTTCGATATGTTGATGATGATTTCGTTTTAACCAAACTTGTTATAGTAATCATTTACTCCTAATATATATTACCAAGTCTACTCGAAATTAAACATACTACTGATCCTGAAAGATCTGCCTTGCACATACAAATAGAAAATGGGGACTCATATTTCATAACACTCTGACTTCAATTTACCGATTGTACATTTTTTGTTCGAACCCCGAGGTGTACTCGAAACAACAGTATAATATCAAGTTTTTCAGTAACTTGTGACAGGTCGGTGGTTTTCTCCGGGTACTCCGTTTTTCTGCACCAATAAAACTGACCGCCAAGATATAACCCAAATATTCTTGAAAGTGGCGTTAGACACCATAAACCAAAACCAAACCTGTACATTTTGTTGTGTTCACGAGTACCAACATTTTGCCTTTTCTTTCTTTTTTGTTCCCAGTTGATACGTTATTCGACAGTCTGGCCTGGATGAAGTAATGGCCATCTAAGAGCAGATCTTTTGGTCATATTATGAATGTGCTCTCTCATTCTACATTTTAGTTGCCATTGATTGTTGTTATCTTATGCTTACAAAATAACCTTATAGGTATTGTCATCTGGGGGTGAGTGAATGATTGTTGATTACCGCCAAATCAGCAATTGTTCGGCTATATCGTGGCGAGAACAAGTTAATTTTCAATGAGATGATGACGAGGTCCGCTTTGTACCAGACCATCACGCGTATAATTGGATTTGTATAGTGCTAGCTCACTGAAACAACAGTACACGGATAGACATGTCTCTCCACTCGGACATATTATCCTGATTCTGAGCAATCCAGTCTGTGCTCTTTCTCATTAATACTGCATGCTTAGCGGGAACGCAACAAATACAAATTGTACCGTCTTTGGTTTGATCCGATCGGGGTCCGATCCCACGATCTTCCACACTTGGGATGAGTACGCTAACCATTACGCCACCGATGAGGTGGCACTAGATATTTGTGACGATTGCCATGGCTCAACCTACAACGCGTCCTGGGATGGTGGATAGTGCTGCCTTCTCCACGTGGGGTCATCTGGTTACAATACGGAGAGCCTGGCCAGTGTCCATAGTGGGTAACATGTAGATTACGAAAAAGAGTAAAGACATTGTAGCCGCTACAATAGCGGTGCAAAAGATAAAGCAGGAACTGCCTAACTTTCCGGAGCAACTGACTTCACCGTTTTTGTGAGCTTCGTCTTGGTCGATCTTAAGGTTTCTGTGTATTGCTTTGCATCGTTGTTTGTCCTTTTACCTTTGGGGACTACTACTTTGTCTGTCCTTCGATCAACGGCTTATGATTTCCCGTTGGTATTTTCAAATTGTTCATGTTCGTCACTATTCCATTCTCCATACAGTAGAGAATTATGTACGTAAAGCATTTTCTGATTACACAAGAAAATCACAAGTTTCGGTGTTTTGGCCCTGACATGGTTTACCAAATATATTTATTATTGAAGTTTACAGTTCCTAAATAATGTAGTTATTCTCAAACCAATTTTCTCGTCCCATGTCTGTCGAAGCACATATTATTTGGCGGATGATACCATTGGGGGCTACTAGTTCATCAGCAGAGGTATAACGAAGAGAACATGCATGACGTATGAGTTGCAAGTGTGGCTATGTCGACAAAGAAGAATAGCTAAATTTCATTCATTTGTCATTTTTACCTTGGGATCGCTCAGATATATTGTGTCTATAAAACTGTCTATACTAACACCTGTCATATATAAAACTGTATATACTAACACTTGTCATATATAAAACTGTATATACTAACACTTGTCATATATAAAACTGTGTATACTAACACTTGTCATATATAAAACTGTATATACTAACACTTGTCATATATAAAACTGTATATACTAACACTTGTCATCTAAAAAAATGTGTATACTAACACTTGTCATATATAAAACTGTATATACTAACACTTGTCATATATAAAACTGTATATACTAACACTTGTCATCTATAAAACTGTATATACTAACACTTGTCATCTATAAAACTGTATATACTAACACTTGTCATCTATAAAACTGTGTATACTAACACTTGTTATATATAAAACTGTATATACTAACACTTGTCATATATAAAACTGTGTATACTAACACTTGTCATCTATAAAACTGTATATACTAACACTTGTCATCTATAAAACTGTATATACTAACACTTGTCATATATAAAACTGTGTATACTAACACTTGTCATCTATAAAACTGTATATACTAACACTTGTCATCTATAAAACTGTATATACTAACACTTGTCATCTATAAAACTGTATATACTAACACTTGTCATCTATAAAACTGTATATACTAACATTTGTCATATATAAAACTGTCTATACTAACACTTGTCATCTATAAAACTGTCTATACTAACACTTGTCATATATAAAACTGTATATACTAACACTTGTCATATATAAAACTGTATATACTAACACTTGTTATATATAAAACTGTCTATACTAACACTTGTCATCTATAAAACTGTGTATACTAACACTTGTCATCTATAAAACTGTATATACTAACACTTGTAATATATAAAAAAGAAGAGAACAAATTGTCTTTTTTAACAAGGGCCGTCGTTGTCGTGGTCGTATTGTAGTTAGATTTATGACTACCTATGTCATCAGTGTCTATCACCACTAACGTTGTGAGTTCGAATCCAGTTCATGGCGAGGTATACTCAATACAACATTATGACTAACTATGTCATCAGTGTCTATCACCACTAATGTTGTGAGTTCGAATCCAGTTCATGGCGAAGTGTACTCGATACAACATTATGACTACCTATGTCATCAGTGTCTATCACCACTAACGTCGTGAGTTCGAATCCCGTTCATGGCTAGGTATACTCGATACAACATCATGTGATAAAATTTGTCAACGCCTTTTCTTCACCAATAAAGCTGAAATATTGTTAAAAGTGGCGTTAAGTACCATAACCCTCATACGCAACAATATAACAGGAATCAAATATATTAGAATGATAACATCAACGATAAAAAATATCATGGTAATGAAGGGGTTGGGGGTTATGGTGTTTAACGCCATTTTCAACAATATTTCAGTTATATCGTGGCGGTTCATGGTAATGAAAACAGTGTTACAAATTTAATTATAGATGATTTTGATATGTTAGGTTTGACATTTTACTCTGATGTGGAAAACATTTCCATCACCGCATCGTTTCAGTAAGAAATGAGGTTTGGGCCCATGCAACTAGTTTTACTCCACCAATTTTTATTGTAGTACCTGTATCAAATCAGGAGGGTCAGAGGTCATATATTGTTGTGCTAGCGATTTTGCCTCTTTCTATGATTTTTCTATAGGATTTAAGTGTGATATTTTATGGTTTCAATTTTATTAATAGAACATCAAATATATGACACACTATTACAAAGACATTTGATGTTAAAATGAAACTTTCACCATACAGCTTTATCAATTTAACTTTTTCTTCATCCAGCAAATATTTTTCTCTGTCGAATTCATTAACCGTGCACTATAATGCCCATGAAGGATGAATGCGGACCATTCGTAGAAGTGTAAAAATAGTTTTTAGATCCATATGCAGTCGTTCTAATCCAGGCATGTTTATCCTTGTCCATTCTACAGACTGCCGTCATTGACCCACAGTGACGATTACCACTGGCCTCGTGTTCTCCTGCTCAGGAAATCATTGTATTGTCCACCATCAGTTCTGTCATTACATAATTAGCCACATTGGTGCAGACGGTCCAAGCAAATAAATAAATTCCTCTCTTTGGGGCTACGAATATTCCATCAATATTGTTATAATGGCCTCCAATGTTAATAACTACTCTTTCAAAAACCAATATGGACTTTTTCTCAAGAGTAAATGAATACGTTTCATCTCTAGTTGTAGCATAGAACATGACTGGTTCAGAATTAGACAAATCTGTAATATAAAACTTTCATTTCAATACATGAATGAATTGCTTAGGACAACCAGGAGACTCGGAGTAATTATCTCCTTTTTGTGGAGGGGGAGGGGGCAAACGACAAGACTATATCCTGGAAATAAAATCATGATGGTATATAATGACTACTTATGAATGTTAATCTGCTCTTGTAGACCGTTAACAATTATGATGCAAAAATAACAATCTTAACCTCTTCTACATTTAATAATAATTGATCGTGAAGATCACATATGCTAATAAATCGGTGCTCACTCCTACCTGCAACTATCACAGGGACCTTGGGGAAAGATACCCCCCTCCTTTCCTTTTCCCATATGGCTGCAAAGCAAGTAAATTTATATAGATAAATGATCGAAGGAAGGAAGCATGACCACATTTCGCTTTGTATGTGTTTCATTCTTAAAATATAGATGGGATCCCCCAAGCAGACCCTCTACAAAATCGAGTCAACATCCTTTAAATATTCATCTTTTATTAAAATCAACTATTTTCATAGAGAGAGGGGAATTTTATGAGAAAAATATATCATAATACAATACATATAAACTAAACATAATAGCTGATAAAATGAAAAACAAAAATTAAAATACCACATTGTCGAAATAGTTCACAATCTAATAGAAAAATACCACACTGTCGGAATAGTTCAAAATCCAATAGAAAAATCGGAGGAAGAGACAAAGGCGATACCTTTATCACTCAAATACATGACTGCTTACTTGAACTGTAGTATTCAAAAACATGACTGATCACTTGAACCGTAGTATAGAAATACATGACAGATCACTTGAACCGTAGTATACAAATACATGACGTTTTACTTGAACGGTAGTATACAAATACATGACAGATCACTTGAACCGTAGAATACAAATACATGACTGATCACTTGAACAGTAGTATAGAAATACATGACAGATCACTTGAACCGTTGTATACAAATACATGACCTCTTACTTGATCAGTAGTATACAAATACATGACCTCTTACTTGAACAGTAGTATACAAATAAATGACCTCTTACTTGAACCGTAGTATACAAATACATGACTTCTTACTTGAACTGTAGTATACAAATATATGACTGATCACTTGAACCGTAGTATACAAATACATGACCTCTTACTTGAACAGTAGTATACAAATACATGACAGATCACTTGAACCGACGTATACAAATACATGACTGATCACTTGAACAGTAGTATAGAAATACATGACAGATCACTTGAACGTAGTATACAAATAGATGACCTTTTACTTGAACAGTAGTATAAAAATACATGACAGATCACTTGAACCGTAAAATACAAATACATGACCTCTTACTTGAACAGTAGTATACAAATACATGACCGCTCACTTGAACGTAGTATACTAATACATGACCTCTTACTTGAACAGTAGTATACAAATACATGACCTCTTACTTGAACAGTAGTATACAAATAAATGACCTCTTACTTGAACCGTAGTATTACAAATACATGACCTCTTACTTGAACAGTAGTATACAAATACATGACCACTTACTTGAACAGTAGTATACAAATACATGACCGCTCATTTGAACCGTAGTATACAAATACATGACCTCTTACTTGAACCGTAGTATACAAATACATGACCTCTTACTTGAACAGTAGTATACAAATACATGACCTCTTACTTGAACAATAGTATACAAATACATGACCTCTTACTTGAACAGTAGTATACAAATAAATGACCTCTTACTTGAACCGTAGTATACAAATACATGACCTCTTACTTGAACAGTAGTATACAAATACACGACCTCTTACTTGAACAGTAGTATGCAAATACATGACCGCCTACTTGAACCGTAGTATACAAATACATGACCTCTTAATTGAACAGTAGTATACAAATACATGACCTCTTACTTGAACAGTAGTATACAAAAACATGACTGATCACTTGAACAGTAGTATAAAAATACATGACTGATCACTTGAACCGTAGTATACAAATATATAACTGCTCACTTGAACCGTAGTATAGAAATACATGACCTCTTACTTGAACCGTAGTATACAAATACATGACCTCTTACTTGAACAATAGTATACAAATACATGACAGTTCACTTGAATCGTAGCATACAAATACATGACTGATCACTTGAACAGTAGTATAGAAATACATGACAGATCACTTGAACCGTAGTATACAAATACAGGACATCTTACCTGAACAGTAGTATACAAATACATGACCGCTCACTTGAACCGTGGTATACAAATACATGACCTCTTACTTGAACAGTAGTATACAAATACATGACCTCTTACTTGAACAGTAGTATACAAATACATGACCGCTCACTTGAACCGTAGTATACAAATACATGACCTCTTACTTGAACAGTAGTATACAAATACATGACCTCTTACTTGAACCGTAGTATACAAATACATGACCTCTTACTTGAACCGTAGTATACAAATACATGACCTCTTACTTGAACCGTAGTATACAAATACATGACCTCTTACTTGAACAGTAGTATGCAAATACATGACCTCTTACTTGAACAGTAGTATACAAATACATGACTGCTCACTTGAACAGTAGTATACAAATACATGACCTCTTACTTGAACGGTAGTATACAAATACATGACCTCTTACTTGAACAGTAGTATACAAATACATGACCTCTCACTTGAACAGTAGTATACAAATACATGACCTGTTACTTGAACCGTAGTATACAAATACATGACCTCTTACTTGAACAGTAGTATACAAATACATGACCTCTTACTTGAACAGTAGTATACAAATACATGACTGCTCACTTGAACAGTAGTATACAAATACATGACCTCTTACTTGAACAGTAGTATACAAATACATGACAGATAACTTGAACCGTAGTATACAATTACATGACTGATCACTTGAACAGTAGTATAGAAATACATGACAGATCACTTGAACGGTAGTATACAAATACATGACTTCTTACTTGAACAGTAGTATACAAATACATGACCGCTCACTTGAACCGTGGTATACAAATACATGACCTCTTACTTGAACATTAGTATACAAATACATGACCTCTCACTTAAGCAGTAGTATACAAATACATGACTTCTTACTTGAACCGTAGTATACAAATACATGACCTCTTACTTGAAAATTAGTATACAAATACATGACCTCTTACTTGAACAGTAGTATACAAATACATGACCTTTAACTTGAACAGTAGTATACAAATACATGACCTCTTACTTGAACCGTAGTATACAAATACATGACCTCTTACTTGAACAGTAGTATACAAATACATGACCTCTTACTTGAACAGTAGCATAAAAATACATGACTGATCACTTGAACCGTAGTATACAAATACATAATTGTTCACTTGAACCGTAGCATGCAAATACATGACCGCTCATTTTAACCGTAGTATACAAATACATGACTGATCACTTGAACCGTAGTATACAAATACATGACTGATCACTTGAACCGTAGTATACAAATACATGACCTCTTACTTGAACTGTATTATGCAAATACATGACCGCTCACTTGAACCGTAATATACAAATACATGACCGCTCACTTGATCCGTAGTATGCAAGTACATCACTGACCACTTGAACAGTAGTATAAAAATACATGACTGCTCACTTGAACCGTAGTATACAAATACATGACTGATCACTTGAACTGTAGTATACAAATACATGACTGATCACTTGAACCGTAGCATGCAAATACATGACCTCTCACTTGACCCATAGTATACACATATATGACCTCTCACTTGAACCGTAGTATGCAAATAGAGGATTGATCACTTGAACCGTAGTACATAAATACATGACTGATCACTTGAGCCGTAGTATACAAATACATGACGGCTCACTTGAACTGTAGTATACAAATACATGACTGATCACTTGAACAGTAGTATACAAATACATGACCGCTCACTTGAACCATAATATACAAATACATGACTGATCACTTGAACGGTAGTATAAAAATACATGACTGATCACTTGAACCGTAGTAAGAAAATATATGACCGCTCACTTGAACCGTAGTATACAAATACATGACCGCTCACTTGAACCGTTGTATGCAAATACATGCCCGATCACTTGAACAGTAGTATGCAAGTACATGACCGCTCACTTGAACCGTAGTATACAAATACATGACCGCTCACTTGAACCATAATATACAAATGCATGACTGCTCACTTGAACCGTAGTATACAAATACATAACCGCTCACTTGAACCGTAGTATGCAAATACATGTCCGCTCATGTGAATCGTAGTATTCAAATACATGTCTGCTCACTTGAACCGTTGTTTACAAATACATCACCGCTCACTTGAACCGTAGTATGCAAATGCATGACAGCTTACATGAACGGTACTATTCAAATACATGACGGCTCACTTGAACGTAGTATGCAAATACATGACCGCTCCCTTGAACCATAATATCATAATATACAAATGCATGACTGCTCACTTGAACTGTAGTATACAAATACATGACCGCTCACTTGAACGGTAGTATGCAAATACATGACCGCTCACTTGAACCGTAGTATACAAATACATGTCTGCTCACTTGAACCGTAGTATACAAATACTTGACCGCTCACTTGTACCATACAATACAAATACATGACTGATCACTTGAACCGTAGTATACAAATGTTTGTTAGCTTGGAACATGTGATAACTATAAAGACCGTTTCTCTTGGAAGATGTGGTAACTATGAAGACTGTTTCAATTGGAACATGTGGTAGCTATGAAGACTGTTTCTATTGGAACATGTGGTAACTACCAAGACTGTTTCTATTGGAACATGTGGTAAGTACAAAGACTGTTTCTATTGGAACATGTGGTATCTATGAAGACCGTTCCATTGAAACATGTGATAACGATAAAGATTGCTTCCATCGAAACATGTGGTAACTATGAAGACTGTTTCTATTGGAATATGTGGTAACTATGAAAACTGTTTCTATTGGAACATGTGGTATCTATGAAGACTGTTTCTATTGGAACATGTGGTAGCTATAAAGACTGTTTCTATTGGAACATGTGGTAACTATGAAGACTGTTTATATTGGAACATGTGGTAACTATGAAGACTGTTTCCATTGAAACATGTGGTAACTATGAAGACTGTTTATATTCGAATATGTGGAAACTACAAAGACTGTTTATATTGGAACATGTGGTAACTATAAAGACTGTCTCTATTAGGACATGTGTTAACAACGTAGACTGTTTCCACTAAAACATGTGGTAACTATGCAGACTCTTTCTATTAGAACATGTGGTAACTATAAAGACTGGTTCTATTGGAACATGTGGTGGCTATAAAGACTGTGTCTATTGGAACATGGGGTAACTATAAAGACTTTCTATTGGAACATGTGGTAACTATAAAGACTGTTTCTATTGGTCAAAACAAAGTACTAGCATCAATTATTTTACGTACTTATTACACAAGGATAATGATAATAGGGGTTTAACACTGCTTTGTCAATATTAGGCCGGCAGATAAGGATCAACAACAAACACTTTTAATTATTCTAAGTTTCCCTCCACAAAAGAAAGATTTGTTGAACAGACAATGCAATGGTCAAAAGAAAAAGGACAAAAAATGATACACAAAACATTACACAGAAAACTAAAAATCTAGCAACACGAACCCCACTACAAGCCGGGGATGAGGAAATGATTATGACTACAATAAACGGAACATATCCATTGTCATTTGTGACAGACATATTTTGTAACCAGGTCATGGTCACGACCATAAAACTTTTGAAAAGATGACTTCAACTTAATATAACCAATAAGAAACCTCTATCAAGGAATTCACTATGGGATCCACAAGCTCTGGAATATCGGATCAACTGAGAGACATATACTCCATATGCAGGTGCTGCTGGAATGTTGATACATATAAATGGAAAGGTCACAATGGGAAATTTGAGGGAATCTCTTTTGTCGAAAATTTTCGTTCCTAACCGGTCCTCACTGTCAGTTTTGAAGTGTAAGTCAAGGTATGAAGCAGAAATAGCTTGATTAGTGCGTTTGTAGATACGACTAAATATTCATTGAATAAAGTAAATAATGTTTGTACAAAAATAGCCCCTACAAAGCTTGAGTGATTCTATTTATCAATTTAAAGGTCAATCTTACGACGACCTGGTCCATATAAATATCAATGGAAATTCAGTTGGTGATCCAGGATGTTTCAATAGAAAGGTGATCTAGGCTGAAAGTCGCAGTTTCTCTAAATTTGTGACTGAAGTTTAACTACATGTGTATCATAGAAGATATTATTGTTTAGCACTTTGGCTTTCATGCTCCTAATTGATTTAAAATTATTTGGCTTTCCAGTCTTACAGCTTTTAGCATACACCATGAAGGTTATTCCAGAAACGTGTCATACGCACTCGATTAGATATCTACGTTTTTATTACATTGGATAATGTCAGTGTATTATTTCCCTTTGTGGATAATATCACAATGAAGATATCAACACCTTGTTGAAAAGTACAAATGACGACAAATGTTATTGGTTCAAGTTGACTATTGTTGCGCTATTATGTCTTAAGTTGGCCTTGCATACTATATAATATTAAACGATTGTTGAGATTGGTTTGGTTTATGATGTTTATCGCCACTTTCAACAATATTTCAGTTATATCAGTTTTATTTGTGGAGAAAACCGGAATATCCGGAGAAAACCATCGACCTGTCGCAAGTCACTGACAAACTATTGCATAATGTTGTATCGAGTACACCTCGCCATGAACAGGGTTCCAACTCACAATTTAAGTGGATATAGGCACTGATTTCACATGTAGTTGTAAATACAACTACCAAACGATCACGACCACGGCGGCCCCCGAATTGTCGAGTACATGGCCTTTCCTTAATATTGCTAATATTATACAAATGACAAATTCTGTGCCTTGAAAATTAGATATATTATGTACAGTGCTACACGATTAGAGCATTCTTTATTTTACTCCTTTGACGGGTGTGTGACCGAGGTCGTATGATAGCTTTGCTTACGTTATGAGAGGTTTCCAACACATGACTTTTTGCAGTAGATACAGCAATGATTTTCAGCAGGTCAGTAATTTTATCGCGACCTCCAGTTTCCTCCAGCTTTAAGCGATATATCTGAAATATTGTTTTACAGTGGCGTTAAGCACCAAATGATCAAACAAACTCACATACCTTTATGAGTAGTTTCGTTCAGCAGTTGTACTCTATTGTCCAGTATCCTGACAGCATTTTCCAGCTCCATGATTCTATCATCTTGTGTTTTTTCAGTGATGTTAGATATAGATTTAGAACTAACTGACAGTGACGTTATTGTCAACATCCAAAATGTATGCACAATGTGTGTCTTAAACATCCTTCTATGAGCTATCCTTTGTATTTTATAAATTGCAACAAGTTAGCTAGCGAGATATCGCGACGAGATTGGCATAGAAACGTGATTTTTGGTGATATGTTGAGATAGTGATGACTTTGACTTTAGAAATGAACCATATAGACGAGTTTTTTCTTTCTTTCTTTTTTTGTTTTTTGTTTTTGCTTTGGCATTTCATTTCTTGATTTATATACTAGTCAACAAAAGAAACGATGCAAAGATTTTTTTAAATACATTTTTATGTTAAAACCAAAACAATTGTTTATTATCATTTACGTCAATGTTTGCGTGAAACGGGTTGATCCTCACAAAACAAACCATAACATCATGTTCCGTAACGGAAAAATTCCGGAAAGTCAATTGTCCGTCCATCATCGAGTTTGAGATGATCGAATTAGGCATTCAAAATATTAGGTCATGAATTGTGCTGTCAACAAAGGTAAACAATTTGCCATTCTGAAAATTAAATGACCGTGAGCGAGAGGTGGGTATGGTTCAGGCTGGAATGACTCACCAGGCCGTTGCAGACCACTTTAACGTGTCTAGAATAACCATTTCAAGGTTAATGATTCGTCTTCGACAAACAGGTGGGACGAATGACAGACACCGTAACGGCAGGTCGCGTGTGATGTCAGAACATCAAGACAGACATCTATGCCTCATTCACCCCTGGAACCGTATGATAACGGCTGAGGACACTGCCCGTAGAACATCTGATCTAGCAAACGTCCGAATTTCGAGTAGACTGTTTGCAGAAGATTACGTGAATCTTGACTCCGAGCCAGGCGTCCGGTGGTAGGACGAATCCTTAAGCAAAACCATATGACCGCGAGACTAGCCTTGGTTCGTGCACGCCATCGCTGGAGGCTTCACATCTGGCAACACATACTTTTTAGTGATGAATCCCCATTTTCACTTCGTTTCAGCGATGGAGGTTATCGTGTGTACCGCAGACGTGGGGATTGTTTTATGGACCAGTAAGTGTATGAGTCCGACCGTTGTGGAGCCGGAAGTGTTAAGGTCTGTGCTGGAATTTGTCATGATGATCGCACTCAGCTCAAAATTGTTCATGGAACATTGAATGCCGTAAAATACAGATACAATATTCTTGATTCTATCATTCTGCCCTTTCTGCTACAGCGAAACTTTTATCACGTCTTTCGACATGACAATGCAAGATGTCACGTGGCTCGTGTTTATCAAGACTTTCTGAGCCAGAATTAAATCCGGTAGACGTGTTTGTCACCGCCAAAATCCACCAGAAACGCTACAGGAGCTGCATGACGCACTTCTGCACAAGTAAAACAACCTTCCATAAGCCTTTATCCAACGATTGGTTTGTTCTATGTGTCGGAGATGCGAAGCTGTCGTTGCTGCAAGAGGTGGTCACACACCTTACTGAACTGCGCAAAACTCCATTCTCCATGACAGTTTCTTTCTGTCCATGATTTGTTCTGATAATGATGTTCAGAAATTTTGTTGATATTGCCTTATTTGCAATGCCGATTTTTGTTCTCTATGTAAAAAATATTGTATCGTTTCTTTTGTTGACTAGTATATATGATAGCAATCAGCCCTGGAAATTTAACCACGTATATTTTGCATATTTTGATGAGATGTTTTGATTTTAGAAATGAACCATGGACGCAATGTGTTTGCATTTCGTTTCTTAATTTATATAAAGAAATCAGACCTGGAAATTTAACTACGTCTTACGAAACAACGGTAATTGACCATGACTTCAAAGATGAAAACATCTTTACTTTACTTATATTTAAACGTCATACAATACGTTTGTTATCACTTGCATCACATCATGGTATTTGAAGATGATAAAAATAAGGAAATTTGGTAAGAATGTGAAGGAGCGGCAGTACTATTGTATGCAAACAAATTCATTTATCAGTGTGTTGCTAACTGATAAAATTTGCAAATGTAATCCCCCAACAAGAGGTCATCCCAGTCAGGGATATCCTTGACTCACTTTTCGTACAAAAAAGAGAAGTTATTGTACCGTCTGCCAATAAAAATTCGGTGAGTAATTACTATCTCTCCGGGTATCATAGACCACGGCAGACTTTTAGTGCAGTGTATAATACCAAATGATAACGTTGTTATTCCTAATTGGTGTGATGGTCAGTGTGCTAGACTCGAATGTGGTAGATGTAAAATTCCCAACGACAAAGTTCTTGACCATTTGGGGTTTAAGTCAAAGCTCTTTAAACTATATAAGTGCATGGTTGGGATTCCGCACCTCAAGTCTACAGCAGGGTATCAAAAGTCAACTGTGATATTAGGAGAGGTGGGCTCTATTAATATCTCCTGAAAAATTCCGACGGCAAAGTTTTTGCCCACCTGTGTTTAAATGAAAGGTATATTGCCTCGATCTATTAAAGACTTAAGTGTCTTGGTGGAATTGTCCACCTTAACCCCACATCAGGGAGTCAAATTTCAATCACGATATTGGGTTAGGATCTATAAATATCTCCTGTACAATTTCCAACGGCAAAGTGCTTGCCCACTTGAGATTTAAATGAAAGGTATTGCCCCGGCTATTTTACTGATTTAAGCGTTTGGGTGGGATTCTGAGCCTCCAGCCCACAGCTGAGTGTCAACTTCAATATTAAGGGTTGTCTACATTAATATATCTTGTAAAATTCGGTACAGGGGTCAATAATTCCAACTGTACGCTTAGGAATACTCACTTGTTTTGTGGTCTACCTGGTCGGGTACATGGCAGAAAATTTAGACATTCGAGAGCTTACAACGGGTAACTAATTTGGATTTGTAACTAGATTAAATCGACGGGTGCCACTAGTATAGTAGAAACGGGTTTTAGTGCGGTTCGTGTTACTCAATCTTTAGTTTCACATGTATGTTGTGTAGATAGTTGTTTGTCCTTTTGTACTTTTTCTTTTGGCCACAATGTGTTGTCTGTTCCTCGATTTACGGATTCTGATTACCTCTTTGGTATCTTCAAACTCTTCTTACATTTAAACTGAAAACATCTGCCAAGTTTGTTTTTTTAATACGCAATTTAAAAAATTAATAGATAAAGCAAAATACTGCTACTTAGTAAATAAATGTGACACGCACATGCAGGGTTTAGATTGTGTTTATTTTTCTAAAAGTGTGAACTTATTATTATATTTTTCTAATGTTCTGTAGTTACATTTGCTAGATTTATGAGATATCTCCATATGAACAGGAACAATAGGACTTTATTTTGTTTGACAAAGGAGTTGTCAAATCCAAATTATTCACCGGTTGACATGAAAGTAAATCATTTGCTTAATATGTGTTTATTACAGTTGGCCGAGTGTTTTGTAAACTCGCCATTCCAAAAATATTTGTGTCTTCGTTATTTACTCCAGTAAAGAAAAGAAATAGTTTATGTTCAAGTAAACATGTGAAATAGAACATAAAAGGTATTGCCCGGATATTTTACTCATCTAAGTGCATGCGTGATATTCAGGACGCCAAGTCCAAAGTAATGTATCAACTTTGGTATTGTGGGAATGTGTTGAATATGCATTTATAGTAATATATTTGTTATTGGTCGCTAGAAATCTTTCAAAGTACATTTTATTCTTATTAGTTTTTTGTTTTTGTTTTTATTTTGAGACATATCGCTTTATTGGTTGCTAGCTGGAGCCTTGAATGCGAAATATGGCTTCTATTTCGGATTTCTAACTAATGGCGTGGTTATTTATTGTCATTTATACTTTTTACAGAACGTGGCCAAAAGTGAAGATAATTTTCCCGACGTCTTTGCGCTCCCAGATTCGTTGTCAATGTTTGGTTGCGAAATTCTCTGTTATTAAATTAGAGTTATCTCTCTTTTTATACAAAATGAACGTATTGACCTAATAGATGACGTCAAAAGTTCACCGGTAGTTATGTGTGGTCTGTTTCGTTTAAAATTTTAGCCTGAAAACGTGTTCATCTGCTTTGTTTGAGAAGAATGAAATTGCTGCTTTCCACCAATCAGGACTAAAAAGTACCGATAATAGTATGGGAAACGGAAAACCCGCTACCAACAATATATGGTGTTTCAAAATGTTTTATACAACGTGGAACTGTGGAAAACGAGGAGAGATCGGGTATGCAATCTGTGTTGACACTGCGGGACACTCGGAAACTCACTGGGGTTGTAATATCTGACAGAAAACGTCCACTCAAGGAAGTTACTTTTATTTTCAATGAGCATGGAGATCAACCTGAATCTGATCAAACTGTTCAAAGAAAAGTGTAAGAAGCAAAATATCACAAGTGTGTTGTAAAAATAAGCATCAGATTTCGCGATTACAATGTCAAAAACCGCTGGCATGGTGTAAATTAAATAGGCACAAAACTGTAATTGATTTCTGGAAGAAGGTGATTTATAGTTATGAATGCAAGGTAGAATTGGGAATGGACAATCGTGTACTTATTTGGCGACAGTCCGGGAAAGAATGGACTCCACCATGCTTGAATCCAGGTCGTGGTTGTCGTGTAAGTTTGGCAATCTGGGTCTACAAAAACTATGAAGGTGTGGGAACTTTGACAGTTGTTGACGGTAATATTAATGCAAAAAATATATTGAAGTCATTGATAACCTTGTTTGGCCCGTTATTGCACGTCATTTCCAGATGATAATTATGTGTTCCAAGATGATAATGTCCCAGTACATAAGGCACAGGTAGTGAAGGAGTATCTGGGAGAACCTGATTAACATGGCATGGAATGGCCAGCCCAGAGTCCTGATCTTAACATTATAGAGAATGTGTGGCATACAATCAAACATGAACTACAAAAGCATGTTTAAAACATCACCTCACGTCAGTTGTTGGAAACTGCTATTCGCAACTTATGGACTGAAATATCCATTGATTATATTCAGGACTTTTATAAATCAATTCCAAGCATCTGAAACAAGTAATTATTATAGATTGTTATATGGCATTTTTCATATCACATGTAATATCAACCCGAGAAACCCATATTAGCCCAATGACCGAAGGCCAGAGGGCTAATATGGGTAGAGGGTTGATATGGCATGTGATATGAAAAATGCCATATCATAATCTATTTATCATATACTTCAATGCGTCTTTCTTAATATTTGTGAGAGCTGATCGTTTTCAGGAATCATAGCTTGATATGGGATATGTCTATGATGCAATAATGTCATATTATATCTACTTTTTTATTATATGTATTTAGAGACATAATCCTTATACAGCTACATTTATACAACAACACAAGATGATTTTATCTTTGGTTCATAAATGAGTGTCATCATTCGTTGCATACCGAGCATTTCCATGTTTTCTTCGTTATCCATTTTGACAGTAGCAGTCGACGGAGGTAAACAACTATAAATTAATAACGAAAACTGATCGGACCGGAAAACGTGAATTCCGGGAAGAAAATTGATTACGAAAAACAAAATAATTGTGAAAAACTAAATACTCGATTTCATGCAACATTTCAGGCCGCTATTTTGAAAAATCCATATTACACCCCCATGCAATACGGATCAGGTTATAACATCCCTGGGAGATATGATTTGTCGCATTTCGGATTTTATCGCAAATGAAAAATTAAACATATCTTGAGTAAGTATATGATAATTAAGTTTATTGACTGCTTCCAGAATGTTATTACATGCCTTTCCGTCAATCTTCGTATACACTCATGTTTATTACAAACATTGCACTATAAATAACACTATGTTAATCTTTGATTAAACTGCATTATTGAATATTTACACAGAAAATTATTAACTGCCAATTTTCTCTCTTATAATATTGAAAGTGCTTAAAATGTGATACAAATCAGTTATTTCCTCTGTCGAAGTATATGATAAACAGATCATATATATGTATCGGCTCACGACCTGATATCATGACATAGGGCTGATAAAGGGTATGAATTGAAAAATGCCATGTAATAATATATATTTATCAATATGAACGCACATTTGGTATGTATATTTGTCTTGTAGAAAACATTACATATATTATGTATAATGTTCAAGATTGTGGCGTTCTTCTAACAATGTTGTTCACCAGGTTGATATTTTACTCAAATGTGGAAAACACTTGTACGACAGCAACATTTTACTAAGAGGGGAGGCTTAGGCAAGTAAAACTAGTTTAACCCCGCCTGCATCAAGTAAGCGGGTCATGTATGTGTGTGTTAATGTATCAATTTTGTCTATTTCTGCAGTTTTTCGATTAAATTTTAGAATTGTTCCGACAGAGGGGTATTTTTCTTCATATTAACAATTGAAAACAGACATATTCAGCAAGAATAGTTTGAAGATACCAAAGGGAGGTAACCATAATCTGTATATCAAAGAAGAACAGAGAACACAATGGTCAAAAGAAAAAGTACAATAGGACAAACAACGATCTACAAAACATACACATAAAACTAAAGATCGTAACCTATATATTTTTTGACTTTCTTTTTGTGATTCATCTTTTTAGCTTATTGATTCTAGAGTTAATCTGTATTATCGTTTCACAATCATCATATGTTTTTTCCAAAATATTATACCCTAAAACGAATGGTCCAAGGCGTTGGTAATTTTCTTAAAATTTAACATGCTGACATGATACAATATAACTAAAATAGGATCATCGCTTATCTCAAGAACTAGTTTTTGTGAGATTTTATTTAATTATAGATTGTAAAGGTAGCGAAAAACGCCTAATGCCAATGTTTTACTTCTGAACCCATCTCACTTGACGCTCATATTTTTAATACGGTAAAGATATCAACTATTTCGTGGACTTCAAGTTTATGTTAATAGACAATTCTCACATTCCCGATTTGATCCTAAAATTATACGTTATTGGCGTTTTTCAATTGAGTTATCTCCCTTATAGAGGACAAAATGGTTCCCGTTCAATGCAAGAACAACTGATAGGACTAAAGAATTCGAGTAGAATTTTCTTACAATTTATAGATATTTGAACCTTGTAAACAATCAGAGGATAACATTATAGCAAATTGATACAACATTTAAAGTTCAGACAAAATATGGGTGAAATATTAGTAATTTTAGTTGGACTTGACATGAAATGAACACGTTTGTCTGCATTAAAAGGAAGTAAATAACTCTTACCAAAAAATAAAAACGTCTAATTTTAGAATCAAGTCCGAAATATACAAATGCTCTCTTATAGAGCAAATTATTACCCCAGTCAGAACATTATTTTGTATTTAATGAGAATGGAGACAACTGTAGTGTATTTAAATTTCACCGACGTCAATCGTGGCTTAAATGTCGCAAATATCCGTTTACCTATCTCAACTGGGCCTCGCTAAGTAGACTCAGTATAATCAGTCATTGATGGGGACATAGCTTAGGATACAACACTGTTATCTCAATAGCTACCATGCATTGTTGGTATGTTTTTGCTATATCCTAATGAAACCAGAAAACAATTCACTACTGGTATGCATTTTTTTCTAACATTCCAGATCTTCTTTCAATTACATTTGACATTAATGCATAATACACAAATATAAATTTAGCTCTCGGTGAGAGAAAATATACTTAGTTCGAAAGCACAGATTACCGGAATTGCCCGGGTGGCTCAATGAGTTAGGTAGTTTGATTACATAACAACTCATACAAGCCTATCACCAATACGGCGTGGGTTCGCGCCCGGCTTTGTAAATTACAAACGAGGGTGCACTCGACTCGCAGCTGCAAGTGATAAAGCTTACCAGTTGCTTGCCCATGGTCGGTGGTTCTCTCTGGGTACTCCGGCTTCTTCCACAACTAAAACGGGTCGCCATGATATAGCTGAAATATTGCTGCAATTGGCTGATTGGCTGTTTGATCAACAACATCTTGGGGTGACATTCCAATGTGCATAAGCTGTGCACCCCTTTTTATAATGGTTTTGATATGTTACTGATTTTGTATTTAACAAGACTAGTCATAGTAATCATTTACTCTTAATATATACCTAAGTCGACTTGAAATTAGGTAATCTACTGATACAGAAAGATTCCTCTTGTAAATACAAATGGAAAATTGAGAATCATATTTGATAACCTTCTGACTTCAATTTACCAATTGTATATTTTTTTGTTCGAACCCCGAGGTGTACTCGAAACAACATTATGTGATAGAGTTTGTCAGGGACTTGCGACAGGTCGGTGGTTTTCCCCGGGTCCTCCGGTTCCCTTCACCAATAAAACTGACCACCATGATATAGCAGAAATATTGTTGAAAGTGGTGTTAGACACCATAAAACCAAAACCAAACCTGTACATCTTTTTTGTTCTCGAGTACCAACATTTTGCCTCTTCTTTCTGCAGAGGATGTACACGTGTTTTTTCCAAGTTGATACGTTATTCTACAGTCTGGCCTGGATGAAGTAATGGCCATGTAGGAGCAGATAATGACCCACACATCTTTTGGTCACCATCATAAATGTGCTCTCTCATGAGACATTTTAGTAGCCATTGATTGGTGTTATCTTATGCTTACAAAATAACCTTACAAGTATTGTCACCCGGGGGTGAGTGAATGATTGTTGATTACCGCCAAATCAGGATTTTTTTCTGCTATATCGTGGCGAGAACAAGTTAATTTTCAATGGGATGGTGACGATGTCCTCTTTGTACTAGACCATGACGCGTAATTGGATTTTTATAGTGCTAGTTCACTGAAACAACAGTACGTGGATATCCTTATTCCGAGCAAACCACTCTGTGCTCTTTTCTCCTTAATATTGCATGCTTAGTGGGAACGCAACACATATCAATTTTACCGTCTTTTGTTTGGTCTTTGTGCTCAATCCCACGATCTTCCCGTACTCGGGGTGAGCACGTTAACCACTACGCCACCGATGAGGTGACACTAGATATTGGTAACAATTGCCATGGCTCAACCTACAACGCGTCTCGGTGTGGTGAATAGTGGTACCTTCTCTACGAGGGGTCATCTTGTTACAATACGGAGAGCCTCACCGGTGTCCATAGGTAGCATGTAGATTTCGAAAAAGAGTAAAGCATTGTAGCCGCTGCAATGGCGGTGCCAAATATCGAGCATGTTTTTGTGAGGTTCGTCTTTATCGATCTTTAGTCTTCTGTGTAGTGTTTTACATCAATGTTTGTTCTTTTTCTTTCGGCCCTTTTGTTGTCTGTCTTCCGATTTTACCCCGTTGGTATCTTCAATCTGTTATCTGTTCTTGTTCGTTACTAACCAACTTTCCATACGTTACAGTTGCAGTCTATAATCGTTGTACCGGTTAGCCACCCCCATCCCTTCCTAATTTCTATACAGTTTTTTTGTATTGTTGAGTTTGATCTTGTTTTGAATATAGCTGAAAACCTGCTCACTTAACGTTAAGCATTCCTGACCTCCTGAGTTCACCACGGCTTTTATGAGGTTCGCGTTGTTCGATCTTTAAGTTTCTCTGTATTGTTTTGTATGATTTTGTTCGTTTTTTCCCCTCCTTTTTCCTTTCGCCATTGTATGCCCTTCGATTAACGGTTTCTGACTTCCCCATTGGTATTTTCAAACTGTTCTATTTCGTCACTAACCAATACGACATACGTTTACAGTTGCAGTCTATAATCGTTGTACCGGTTAGCCACCCCATCCCTCCCTAATTTCTATAGTTTTGTTTTGCATTGTTGAGTTTGATCTTGTCCTGAATATAGCTGAAAACTTGCTCACTTGACGTTAAGTAATCCTCTAATCACATATAAAGTGTGAACTCGGTTTTTTCTGGTTGCACCACTATGTGAAAAATATGGTAGATCATTGTGTACGTAAAGCCCTTTCTGATTAATAAATACCTGTCCTTGGGGCTACAAATATTCCATCAATATTGTTATAATGGCCTCCAATGTTCATAACTACTCTTTCAAAAACCAATATGGATTTTTTCTCAAGAGTAAATGAATACTCCTGATCTCTAGTTGTAGCATAGAACATGACTGGTTCTGAATTAGACAAATCTGCAATATAAAACTTTCATTTCAATACATGAATGAATTGATGAAGAAAACCTGTAGCCTCGGTGTAATTCTAGAAATTATCTCTTATTTTGTTTTGTTTTGGTTTTCTGCGAGGGTGAGGTGGCTTGAGTTCAACTAGGAAGACCATATCCTGGAATTAAAATCATTATGGTATATAATGAATACCTATGAATGTGAATCTGCTCTTGTAGGCCGTTAAAATGCAAGATGCAAAAGTAACAACAATTTTCATTTTATCTATACTTAATAATAATTGTTCGTGAAGATCACATATGTTAATAAATGGGTGTTCATTCCTACCTACAACTATCATAGGGACTCGGGGGAAAGATACCGCCTTCTTTTTTCCCAAATCTCAGAAATTATTTACCTTTTTCTAAAGCTAACTGTTTAATACAGACAGGAACATTTTATGAGAAAGATATATCATATTACCGTACATATAGGATGAACATAATACCTGATAAAACAAAAACAAAAACAAATATACCACGAAATAGATGCAAAATCTAATAGAGAAATCGGAGGAAAAGACAAAGGCGATACCACATAACAAACAAATACATGACCTCTTACTTGAACCGTACTATACAAATACATTACCGCTCACTTGAATCGTAGTATACAAATACAATACTGCTCACTTGAACCGTAGTATACAAATACATTACCGCTCACTTGAACCGTAGTATACAAATACATTACCGCTCACTTGAACCGTAGTATACAAATAAATAACCTCTCACTTGAACCGTGGTATACAAATACATGACCTCTCACTTGAACCGTAGTATGCAAATACATGACCTCTCACTTGAACCGTAGTATACAAATACAGTACCGCTCACTTGAACGTAGTAAACAAATACATTACCGCTCACTTGAATCGTAGTATACAAATACATTACCGCTCACTTGAACCGTAGTATACAAATACATTACCGCTCACTTGAACCGTAGTATACAAATGCATGACCTCTCAGTTGAACCTTAGTATGCAAATACATGACCTCTCAGTTGAACCGTAGTATATAAATACATGACCGCTCACTAGACCGTAGTATACAAATACATGACCTCTTACTTGAACCGTAGTATGCAAATACATGACCTCTCACTTGAACCGGAGCATTCAAATACATGACTGCTCACTTCAACCGTAGTATACAAATACATGACCGCTCACTTGAACCGTTGTATACAAATACATGACCGCTCACTTGAACCGTAGTATACACATACATGACCGCTCACTTGAACCGTAGTATACAAATGCATGACTGCTCACTTGAACCATAGTATACAAATACAATGTACATGACCGCTCACTTGAACCGTAGTATACATATGCTTGGTCATTTGGAACATGTAGAATCTATAAAGGCTGTTTCTATTGAAGCATGTAGTAGTTATAAAGGCTGTTTCTATTGGTCAAAGCAAAGTACTAGCATCAAGTATTTACCTACGTATTACACAAGGATAATGATACTGGGTTCTTCACACTACTTTGACAATATCTGTACGATCAAGAACAAACACTTTTACATAGAAAGGGAAGTAATTCTAATTATTCAAGAATCTTCCCGCCAGAAAATAAAATGCTGAGAAAAGATTGAAGATACCGACGGGAATCCTTGTATAAATGAGAAAAGGACCGGATTATGATTCCGATAAACGGAACATATCCGTGGTCATTTGTAACACAGACATTTCGTAATCATTAGTGGTAATGTGGTGTCTGTTCTTCGATTTACGGATTCTGATTACCCCTTTAGTATCTTCAAACTTTTTAACCAGGTCATGGTGGCGACCGCAAAACTGTCACACTGATGACGGAACTATGGAGTATTGGATCAACTGAGAGACATATACTCCATAGGCATGTGCTGCTACATATAAATAGAAAGTTCACAATGGGAAAACTTAAATCACCCCTTAGCCGGCCCTCACTGTCAACTAAGACGTGTAGATCAAGGTATGAACGAGACATAGCTTATTAAGTGTGTCTGTACAAAATACCCCTCCAAAGCTATTGTGAAAGTGGCCTCTAATTTTGCAAACTCAATACTTTTTGCATGAGTAATTCTATTTAAAAATTTACCCCGACCTTGTCCAATATAAAGGTGAACAAATAGGTCAAACAATATTAATTGATATAAGTATCAATGGAAATTCAGTTGCTGATCCAGGATGCTTAGAACATTATTTGGCTTTCCAATGATTTTCGGTAGGTTAGTGGTTTCATAAGGGAACTCCATTTCCTCCAACATTAAGCGAAATACCTAAAATATTGTTTTACAGTGGCGTTAAACACCAAATGATAAAATCAAACCTCACATACCTTTATGAGTAGTTTCGTTCAGCAGTTGTACTCTATTGTCCAGTATCCTGACAACATTTTCCAGCTCCATGATTCTATCATCTTGTGTTTTTTCAGTGATGTTAGATATAGATTTAGAACTAACTGACAGTAACGGTATTGTCAACATCCAAAATGTATACAAAATGTGTGTCTTAGACATCATTCTATAAGCTATCTTTTGTATTTTATAAATTGCAACAAGTTAGCTAGCGAGATATCATGATGAGATTGGCATAGAAACGTGATTTTGGCATATGATGAGATAGTCACGATTTTGACTTTAGAAATTAACCATATGGACCACTTTTGTCTGTCTTTCTTTCTGTCTTTTAATGTTTTTGTTTTGGCATTTCATTTCATGATTTATATACTAGTCAACAAAAGAAACGATACACATACTTTTTTAAAATATATGTTATGTTGAAACCACAACAATTGTTTATTATCATTTACGTCAATGTTTGCGTGAAACGCGTCTATCCTCGCTAAACAAACAATAACATCATGTTCCGTTACGAAAAATTTCGGAAAGCAAATTACCGTCCCATGATCGAGTTTGCGATGATCGAATTAGACATTTAAATGACCTGCGGTCATTAATTGTGCTGTCAACAAAGGTAACCAATTTTCCATTCATAAAATTAGATTTTTCACAAGAACGTCGATGCCACGGTTCCGTCAAAATGACCGTGAGCGAGCGGTGGGTATGATTCAGGCCGTTGCAGACCACTTTAATGTGTCTAGAATAACCATTTCAAGGTTAATGATTCGTCTGTGACAAACAGATAGGAGGAATAACGGAACCTGCAACGGCAGGCCACGTGTGACGTCACAACGTCAAGACAGACATTTACGCCTCATTCAACTCCGGAACAGTATGATAACGGCTGAGGACACTACCCGTAGCACATCTGATCTAGCAAACGTCCGAATTTCGAATAGACTGTTCGCAGAAGACTACGTGAATCTGGACTCCGAGCTAGGCGTCCGATGCAGGACGAATCCATAAGCAACGCCATAGAACCGCGAGACTAGCATGCCGTCGTTGGAGGTTTAACACCTGTCAACACATCCTTTTTAGTGATAAATCCCGATTTTCACCTCGTTTTAGCGATGGACGTTATCGTGTGTACCGCAGGCGTGGGGAACTTTTTACGGACGAGTGTGTGTGTGTGAATCCGACCGTTTTGAAGCCGGAAGTGTTATGGTCTGTGCTGGAATATGTCATGATGGTCGCACTCAGCTCAAAAATGTTCAAGGAACATTGAATGCCGTAAAATACATATGCAATATTCTTGATCCTATCGTTCTGTCATTTCTGCTACAGCGAAACTTCGATCACGTCTTTCAACATGACAATGCAAGATGTCACGTGGCTTGTGTTTGTCAAGATTTTCTGAACCAGAATCAGATCCGTGTTTCTTCCTGGCCGGCATTATCACCGGATCTGTCACCAATTAAACATTTATGTGGTGAACTCGGTGGTAGACGTGCTCGCCAGTCCAAATCAACCGGAAACACTACAGGAGCTGCGTGACGCACTTGTGCACGAGTGGAACCATTGATTGGTTCTATGCGTCAGAGATGCGAAGCTGTCGTTGCTGCAAGAAGTGGTCACACACGTTACTGAACTCTGCAAACCTCCATACTGCATGACAATTTCTGTCTGTCCATGATTTGTTCTGATAATGATATTGAGAAATGTTGCTGATATTGCCTTATTTGTTATGCCCATATGAATCTAAATTATACGATTTTTTTCAATTTGTTTTCTCTATGTAAAAAATATTGAGCATCGAACCATTGAATCGTTTCTTTTGTTGACTAGTATATATGATAACAATCAGCCCTGGAAATTTAACGACGTCTTACGAAAACAACGGTAATTGGCCTTGACTTCAAAGATGAAAACCTCTTTACTTTAGTTATATTTAAACGTCATAAAGTATGTTTGTTATCGCTTGCATCACATCATGATATTTGAAAATGATAAAAATAAGGAAATTCGGTAAGTTTGTGAAGGAGCGGCAATGTTATTGTATGCAAGCAAATTCATTTATCAGTTTGTTGCTAACTGCTACAATTTGGAAATGTAATCCCCCAACAAGATATCATCCCAGTCAGGGATGTCCTTGACTCACTTTTCGAAATAAAAAAGAGAGGTTATTGTACCGTCTGTCAATAAAAATTCGGTGAGTAAATACTATTTCTCGGGGTGTCATAGTGCACGGCAGACTTGTCATGCAGACTATGATATTAAATGATAACGTATTTATTCCTAATTGGTGTGACGGTTAGCGTGCACGAGTTGGAATTCGGTAGATCGTGTGTTCAAGTCCCGTTCGTGTCAAAACAGACTACGCGATTGTTTGTTTTATTGCTTATTCACTAAGCGTACAGCTTAATGCAATAAGATCAAAGAATAGTTGTCTTGAATCAAGATAATGTTTCCGAGTGTACCGACATGTCTACCAGTAGACTGTTGTTTCAGTGAGCTAGCACTATAAAGATCCTATTTACCATGTTGGCATAGCACAAAGCGGATATCATAATTCCGTTGAATGTAGCTTGTTCTTGCCATGATATAGCTGTGAAATTGCAAAGTTGAATTGGCATTAAGCAACAATCACCTACTAACTAGTATTCCTAAATCAGAGGCTCTAACGAAATATCGACTTTTTGTTATATTTATCATCTGATGATCTTATTCTATACGGAACAGACAAAAACAGCTGGGTGTCAAATATAAACTGGGAAATTGGGGAGGGGTTCCCACTTTGGGTCTAAGTCAAATATATTTCCCGGTCCTTTTACTCACTTGAGTGCCTGGGTGAAATTCTGCACCTGAATTCCACAACAGGGTATCAAATTTCAACTTGATATTGGGGGTGGACTCTATAAATATATCCTGTAAAATGTCCAACGTTAAAGTTCTTGAGCACTTTGGGTTTAAGTGAAAGATATGGACCATGCCTTTGACTAATGTGTCTGCGCGGGATTCTGCACCTCATACCTGCAGTAGGGTGTCAACTTCGATATTAGAGTTCAGCTCAATATAATTCTCCTGTAAATTCCAAACGGGAGAGTTCTTGAACACTAATGGCTTAAGTGAAAGGCATTGTCCGAGCCAGTAACTCACTACTGTGGCCTGGGTGGGATTCTGCATTTCCAGCCCGCAGCAGTGTGTCAAATTCCAACTTCGATATTAGAGTTGGGCTCAATATTTATCTCCTGTAAATTTAAAAACGGCAGAGTTCTTGAGCACTAAGGGCTTAAATGAAAGGTATTGGCCGGGCCTGTATCTGACTTAAGTGCTGGGTGAGATTCTGCACCTCAAGCCCACAGCAGTGTGTCAAATGCCAACTTAGATATTAGGGTTGGGCTCTATAAATATCTCCTCTCCCAACAGCAAAGGTATTGTCCACTAACGGTTTGACTGATTTAAATGCCTGGGTGGGATTCTACACCTGAAATCCACATCAAATTTCAACTTGATATTGGGAGTGGTGGACACTATTAATATATCCTGTAAAATTTCCAACGTTAAAGTTCTTGCTCACTTGGGGTTTAAATGAAAGGTATTGCCCGGGCCTTTAACAAAGACACCTGGGTTGTATTATGCACCTGGAGTTTAAGTCAATGGTATTGCACTGGTCTTTAAATGAACAATTTGGGTTTAAATCAAAGGTATTGCACCGATATTTAACTGACTTAGGTGTATGTACTAGATTCTGCACCTCAAGAAATTCTTTAAGTCGAAGGTATTTCACGGGTTTTTAGTTGACTTTTTAAAAGTCCATGGGTGGGATTCTGCCCCTGAATCCCACAATAAGGTATCAAATGTCAACTTCGATATTGGGGGGTGGACTCTATTCAAATCTCCTGTAAAATTCCCATTTGTTCTTGCCCACTTGTGCTTAAAATGAAAGGTAGATTGCCCCGGCCTATAAAAGTGTCTGGGTGGGATTGTGCACCTCAAGCCTACTGGAAGGTGTCAAATGTCCACTTCAATATTAGAGAGGGCTACATTAATATATCATGTAAAATTCCTAACGGCAAAACTCTGGTCCACGGGGCTTAGATCAATAAATTTCTTTTCGGTACAGGGGTAAATAATTATAACTGTACGCTTAGGAATACGCACGTATCTTTGTGGTAGAAAATCTACCCGGTCGGGTACATGGCGGGAATTTAGACATTCAAGAGTTTACATCTAAACTGTTTTAATACACAATTTGAAAATAAATAGATAAAACAAAATAATACTTCCTAATAAATAAATGTGACACGCACAAGCAGGGCTTAGATTTTGTTTATGTTTGTAATAGTGTGAACTTATTGTTATATTTTTCTAATCTTCTGTATTTACATTTGCTAGATTTATGAGATGTCTACTTATGAACAGGAATCTTAGGACTTTATTTTGTTTGACAAAGCAGCTGTCAAATCCAAATTATTTACCGGTTGACATGAAATTAAATTATTTGTTTAATATTGTTTATTAAAGTTGGCAGACTGTTTTCTAAGCTCGCCATCCCAAAATTATTTGTGTCTTCGTTATTTAACCCAGTAAAGAAAAGTCATATTTTATGCTCGGATAAACATGTGAAAAATAACATAAAAGGTATTGCCTGGATCTTTTACTCATCTAGGTGCCTGTGTGGGATTCTGCAACTCAAGTCCAAAGTAAGGTGTCAAATATCAATTTTGGTATTGTGAGAAAGTGCTCCAGAAATATGTGTTGTATGGGCAGATGCTGTTTGAATACCATCAGCTTGGGAGGTGGCAAGCCAATGAATATAAACTGTGTACCTCTACTTGTTTATTTGTTTTCATGCAGGTTTCGATATGCTGATGATGATTTCGTATTTAACAAAACTAGTGATAGTAATCATTTACCATTAATATATACCCAAGTCTACTCGAAATTAAACATACTACTGATTCTGAGAGATCTGCCTTGTACATACAAATGGAAAACGAGTGATTCATATTTGATAACCTACTGAGGTCGATTTAACAATTGTACATTTTTGTTATTGAATGCCAACATCTTGCCTCTTCTTCTTGCAGACGATGTACACGTGTTTTTATCCCAGTTGATACCTTATTCTGAAGTCTGTTCTGAAAGAGTGAATACCCATCTAGAAATAGATGATAACCAACATGAATCGGTTATCTCTTATGACATTTTAGTAGCCATGTATTGTTGTTATCTTAGGTTTACATCATATTCTGATTAGTATCGTCCTCAAACCGCCCTGACTTAGTAGTGGCGGATAGAGGTGCCTTCTCAATGAAGGGTTGTCAGGTTACAATACGACTGTTGATCATAGTGGGTAACATACAAGAGTAAGTGCGTTGTGGCCGCTATAACAGCGGTGCCAAATGTGAAACAGGAACTGCCTACCCTCTCGGAGCACCTGCCTTCACATCCAGTTTTTAGTAGAGTTTGTGTTGCTCAGTCGTTTGGTTTCTGTGTTTGTCCTTTTATTTTTTTTTTCTGGCCACTACCTTGTATATCTTTCTTCGATTTACGGCTTCTGATTACCCCGTTCGTATCTTCAAACTTTCTTGTTCGTCACTACCCAACTTTCGATATGTTTGCAATGGCAGTCTAGAATCGCTTTAGTGGTTAGCCACCTATCCCCCCAACCCCTCATTTATATTCGGTATTTTATATTGTTGAGCTTGATCTCGTCCTGGGTATAGCTGAAATGCTGCTGACTTAACGTTAATCAATCCTCTAATCACATATAAATTGGGAACTGTTTGTTTTCTGGTTGCATCAATATGTGAAAAATATGGTAGAGAATTCTGTACGTAAAACCCTTTCTGTCTGTCCTTCTTCGATATACGAATTATGATTACACAAGAAAATCACTAGTTTCAGTGCTTTGACACTGACATGGTTTATTAGATATATTCATTATTGAAATTTACACTTCCTAAACAAGGTAATCGTTCTCAAAACTAAGATCACTGTCGAAGCACGTAATACTGGGCAGATGCTACCCTTGGGATCTAATAATCCAGCAGCACAGGTATCATGAAGAGAACATGCATGACGTATGAGTTGCAAGTGTGGCTATGTCGACAAAGAAGAATCGCAAAACTTCATTCATTTGGCATTTTTAACTTGGGTTCGTTTCGATATATTGTGTCTATAAAATTGGGTACACGAGCCCTTGTCATATATATAAGAGGCTGTCATGGTGGTGATCGTATTGTAGTTGGATTTATAACTATCTATGTCATCAGTGCCTATCACTACTAACGTTGTGAGTTCGAATCCCGTTCATGGCGAAGTGTACCCGATACAACATTATGTGATCAAGTTTGTCAGTGACTTGCGACAGGTTTTCTCCATCAATAAAACTGACCGCCACGAAATAACAGAAATATTGTTGAAAGTGACGTTAAGTAGCGTAACCCTCATATCCTCTTTTTTAACGAACCCTCCAGCCACAACCAAATTACGCAACAATTAACAGAAATCAAATCTATTTGAACGACAATATCATCAATAACAATATCACGGTAGTAAAGGGGTTTTGGGGTTATGGTGTTTAACGCCACTTTCAACAATATTTCAGTTATATTGAGGCGGTTCATGGTAATAAAAACAGTGTTACAAACTTAATTATAGGTGATTTATTATGGTAGGGTTGCCATTTTACTCTGATGTGGAAAACATTTCCATCACCGCATCATTTCAGTAAGAGGGGAGGTTTAGAACTAGTTTTACTTTACAACTTTTATTGTAGTACCTGTATCAAGTCAGGAGGGTGAGAGGTCATATATTTTTGCACAATTGATTTTGCCTCTTTCTGTGATTTTTCAATAGGATTTAAGAATTGTGCCGACAGTGTGATATTTTATGGTTTCAATTTTATTAATAGAACATCAAATACATGACATAATATTACAAATATATTTGATGTTAAAAAATGAAACTTTCACAATACATTTTTATCAATTTAACATTTTTTTACATCCAGCAAATGTTTTTCTCTGTCGAATTCATTAGCCGTGCACTATAATACCCATGAAGGATGACAGCGAACCTTCCTTAGCAGTATAAAAATAATGTTTAGATCCAGCTGCAGTCGTTCTAATCCAGGCATGTTTATCCTTATCCATTCTACAGACTGCCGTCATTGATCCACAGTGAACATGACCACTGGCCTCTTGTTCTCCTGCCTTGGAAATCATTGTATTATTCACCATCAGTTCTGTAAATGCATAATTAGCCCCATTGGTGCAGACAGTCCAGGCAAATAAATAAATTCCTCTCTTTGGGGCTACGAATATTCCATCAATATTGTTATAATGGCCTCCAATGTTAATAACTACTCTTTCAAAAACCAATATAGACTTTTTCTCAAGAGTAATTGAATATGTTTGATCTCTAGTCGTAGTATAGAACATGACAGGTTCAGAATTAGACAAATCTGTAATATAAAACTTTCATTTCAATACATTAATGAATTGCTGAGGGCAACCAGGAGCCTCGGAGTAGACCGTTAACAATTATGATGCAAAAATAACAATCTTAACCTCTTCTACATTTAATAATAATTGATCGTGAAGATCACATATGCTAATAAATGGGTGTTCACTCCTACCTGCAACTATCACAGGGACCTGGGGGAAAGATACCCCCTCCTCCCCTCCTTTCGCTTTTCCCATATGGCTGCAAAGCAAGTAAATTTATATTGATAAATGATCGAAGGAAGGAAGCATGAACACATTTCGATTTGTATGTGTTTCATTCTTAAAATATATATGGGATCTCCTAAGCGGACCCTCTCAAAGATCGAATCAACATCCATTAAATATTTATCTTTTATTAAAACCAACTATTTTCATAGAGAGAGGGGAATTTTATCAGAAAAATATATCATAATACAGTACATATAAACTAAACATAATAGCTGATAAAATGAAAAACAAAAATTAAAATACCACACTGTCGAATAGTTCCACAATCCAATAGAAAAATCGGAGGGAGAGACAAAGGCGATAACACAAAATTCAAATATATGACTGATCACTAGAACAGCAGAATAGAAATACATGACCGCCCACTTGAACCGTAGTAAGCAAATACATGACCTCTTACTTGAACGTAGTATACAACTACATGACTGATCACTTGAACCGTAGTATACAAATACATGACATATCACTTGAACCGTAGTATGCAAATACATGACTGATCACTTGAACAGTAGTATAGAAATAAATGACAGATCACTTGAACCGTACTATACAAATACATGACCGCTCACTTGAACCGTAGTATACAAATACATGACCTCTTACTTGAAAAGTAGTATACAAATACATGACAGATCACTTGAACCGTACAATACAAATACATGACCGCTCACTTGAACCGTAGTATATAAATACATGACCTCTTACTTGAACTGTAGTATACAAATACATGACCTCTTACTTGAACAGTAGTATACAAATACATGACCTCTTACTTGAACAGTAGTATACAAATACATGACCTCTTACTTGAACCGTAGTATACAAATACATGACTAATCACTTGAACAGTAGTATACAAATACATGACCTCTTACTTGAACCGTAGTATACAAATACATGACCTCTTACTTGAAACGTAGTATACAAATACATGATCTCTTACTTGAACAGTAGTATACAAATACATGACCGGTCAATTGAACCGTGGTATACAAATATATGACCGGTCACTTGAACCATGGTATACAAATACATGACCTCTTACTTGAACAGTAGTATACAAATACATGACCTCTTACTTGAACAGTAGTAAACAAATACATGACCTCTTACTTGAACAGTAGTATACAAATACATGACCTCTTACTTGAACAGTAGTATACAAATACATGACAGCTCACTTGAACCGTGGTATACAAATACATGACCTCTTACTTGAAAAGTAGTATACAAATACATGACCTCTTACTTGAACAGTAGTATACAAATACATGACCGGTCACTTGAACCGTAGTATACAAATACATGACTGATCACCTGACCAGTAGTATACAAATACATGACCGCTCACTTGAACCGTGGTATACAAATACATGACCTCTTACTTGAACAGTAGTATACAAATACATGACGTCTTACTTGAACAGTAGTATACAAATACATGACCGGTCACTTGAGCCCTAGTATACAAATACATGACCTCTTACTTGAACAGTAGTATACAAATACATGACCGTCACTTGAACTGTAGTATACAAATACATGACCTCTTACTTGAACAGTAGTATACAAATATATGACCGGTCACTTGAACCGTAGTATGCAAATACATGACCTCTTACTTGAACCGTAGTATACAAATACATGACTAATCACTTGAACCGTAGTATACAAATACATGACCGCTCACTTGAACCGTGGTACACAAATACATAACCTCTTACTTGAACAGTAGTATACAAATACATGACCTGTTACTTGAACAGTAGTATACAAATACATGACCTCTTACTTGAACAGTAGTATACAAATACATGACCTCTTACTTTAACAATAGTATACAAATACATGACTGATCACTTGAACCGTAGTATACAAATACATAACTGTTCACTTGATTCGTAGTATGCAAATACATGACCGCTCACTTGAACCGTAGTATACAAATACATGACCGCTCACTTGAACGTATGATGCAAATACATCACTGATCACTTGAACAATAGTATGCAAATACATGATCTCTCACTTGAACCGCAGTATACAAATACATTACCGCTCACTTGAACCGTAGTATACAAATACATGACTGCCCACTTCTACAGTAGTATACAAAAACATGACTGATGACTTGAACAGTAGTATAAAAATACATTACTGATCAAAGGAGCCGTAGTATGCAAATACATGACCGCTCATTTGAACGTAGAATACAAATACATGACTGCTCAGTTGAACCGTGGTATACAAATACATGACTGATCACTTGAACAGGAGTATACAAATACATGACCTCTTACTTGAACAGTGGTAAACAAATACATGACCTCTTACTTGAACAGTAGTATAAAAATACATGACCTCTTACTTGAACCGTAGTATAAAAATACATGACCTCTTACTTGAACAGTAGTATACAAATACATCATCTCTTACTTGAACAGTAGTATACAAATACATGACCGGTCACTTGAACCGTGCTATGCAAATACATGACCGGTCACTTGAACCGTGGTATACAAATACATGACCTCTTACTTGAACAGTAGTATACAAATACATGACCTCTTACTTGAACAGTAGTAAACAAATACATGACCTCTTACTTGAACAGTAGTATACAAATACATGACCTCTTACTTGAACAGTAATAGACAAATACATGACTGCTCACTTGAACCGTGGTATACAAATACATGACATCTTACTTGAACCGAAGTATACAAATACATGATCTCTTACTTGAACAGTAGTATACAAATACATGACCTCTTACTTGAACAGTAGTATACAAATACATGATCTCTTACTTGAACAGTAGTATACAAATACATGACCGGTCACTTGAACCGTAGTATACAAATACATGACTGATCACTTGAACAGTAGTATACAAATACATGACCGCTCACTTGAACCGTGGTATACAAATACATGACCTCTTACTTGAACAGTAGAATACAAATACATGACGTCTTACTTGAACAGTAGTATACAAATACATGACCGGTCACTAGAACCGTAGTATACAAATACATGACCTCTCACTTGAACAGTAGTATACAAAAACATGACTGATCATTTGAACAGTAGTATACAAATACATGACCTCTTACTTGAACCGTAGTATACAAATACATGACCGCTCACTTGAACCGTGGTATACAAATACATAACCTCTTACTTGAACAGTAGTATGCAAATACATGACCTGTTACTTGAACAGTAGTATACAAATGCATGACCTCTTACTTGAACAGTAGTTTACAAATACATGACCTCTTACTTGAACAGTAGTATACAAATACATGACCTCTTACTTGAACAGTAGTATACAAATGCATGACCTCTTACTTGAACAGTAGTATACAAATACATGACCTCTTACTTGAACCGTAGTATACAAATACATGACCTCTTACTTGAACAGTAGTATACAAATACATGACCTCTTACTTGAACAGTAGTATACAAATACATGACCTCTTACTTGAACCGTAGTATACAAATACATGACCTCTTACTTGAACAGTAGTATACAAATACATGACCTCTTACTTGAACAGTAGTATACAAATACATGACCGCTCACTTGAACCATAGTATACAAATACATGACCTCTTACTTGAACCGTAGTATACAAATACATGACCTCTTTCTTGAACAGTAGTATACAAATACATGACCTCTTACTTGAACCGTAGTATACAAATACATGACCTTTTACTTGAACAGTAGTATACAAATACATGATCTCTTACTTGAACAGTAGTATACAAATACATGACCGGTCAATTGTACCGTGGTATACAAATACATGACCGGTCACTTGAACCATGGTATACAAATACATGACCTCTTACTTGAACAGTAGTATACAAATACATGCCCTCTTACTTGAACAGTAGTAAACAAATACATGACCTCTTACTTGAACAGTAGTATACAAATACATGACCTCTTACTTGAACAGTAGTATACAAATACATGACCGCTCACTTGAACCGTGGTATACAAATACATGAGATCTTACTTGAACAGTAGTATACAAATACATGACCTCTTACTTGAACAGTGGTATACAAATACATGACCTCTTACTTGAACAGTAGTATACAAATACATGACCGGTCACTTGAACCGTAGTATACAAATACATGACTGATCACTTGACCAGTAGTATACAAATACATGACCGCTCACTTGAACCGTGGTATACAAATACATGACCTCTTACTTGAACCGTAGTATACAAATACATGACGTCTTACTTGAACAGTAGTATACAAATACATGACCGGTCACTTGAACCGTAGTATACAAATACATGACCTCTTACTTGAACAGTAGTATACAAATACATGAACGGTCACTTGAACCGTAGTATACAAATACATGACCTCTTACTTGAACCGTAGTATACAAATACATGACTAATCACTTGAACAGTAGTATACAAAAACACGACTGATCATTTGAACCGTAGTATACAAATACATGACCTCTTACTTGAACAGTAGTATGCAAATACATGACCGCTCACTTGAACCGTGGTATACAAATACATAACCTCTTACTTAAACAGTAGTATACAAATACATGACCTGTTACTTGAACAGTAGTATACAAATACATGACCTCTTACTTGAACAGTAGTATACAAATACATGACTGATCTCTTGAACCGCAGTATACAAATACATAACTGTTAACTTGAACCGTAGTATGCAAATACATGACCGCTCACTTGAACCGTGGTATACAAATACATGACCGCTCACTTGAACCGTTGTATGCAAATACATCACTGATCACTTGAACAATAGTATGCAAATACATGATCTCTCACTTGAACAGTAGTATACAAATACATTACTGATCAAAGGAGCCGTAGTATGCAAATACATGACAGCTCATTTGAACCGTAGTATACAAATACATGACTGCTCACTTGAACCGTAGTATACAAATACATGACTGATCACTTGAACATGAGTATACAAATACATGACCTCTTACTTGAACAGTGGTATACAAATACATGATCTCTTACTTGAACAGTAGTATACAAATACATGACCGGTCACTTGAACCGTGGTATACAAATACATCACCGGTCACTTAAAGTGGTATACAAATACATGACCTCTTACTTGAACAGTAGTATACAAATACATGACCTCTTACTTGAACAGTAGTAAACAAATACATGACCTCTTACTTAAACAGTAGTATACAAATACATGACCTCTTACTTGAACAGTAATATACAAATACATGACCGCTCACTTGAACCGTGGATTACAAATACATGACCTCTTACTTGAACAGTAGTATACAAATACATGACCTCTGACTTGAACAGTAGTATACAAATACATGATCTCTTACTTGAACAGTAGTATACAAATACATGACCGGTCACTTGAACCGTAGTATACAAATACATGACTGATCACTTGAACAGTAGTATACAAATACACGACCGCTCTTTTGAACAGTGGTATACAAATACATGACCTCTTACTTGAACAGTAGAATACAAATACATGACGTCTTACTTGAACAGTAGTATACAAATACTTGACCGGTCACTTGAACCGTAGTATACAAAAACATGACCTCTCACTTGAACAGTAGTATACAAATACATGACCGGTCACTTGAACCGTAGTATACAATTACATGACCTTTTACTTGAACAGTAGTATACAAATACATGACTAATCACTTGAACAGTAGTATACAAAAACATGACTGATCATTTGAACCGTAGTATACAAATACATAACTGATCACTTGAACCGTAGTATACAAATACATAACTGTTCACTTGAACCGTAGTATGCAAATACATGACTCCTCACTTGAACCGTAGTATACAAATACATGACCGCTCACTTGACCCGTAGTATGCAAATACATCACTGATCACTTGAACCGTAGTATACAAATACATTACCGCTCACTTGAAACGTAGTGTACAAATACATGACTGCCCACTTCAACAGTAGTATACAAAAACATGACTGATGACTTGAACAGTAGTATAAAAATACATTACTGATCAATGGAGCCGTAGTATGCAAATACATGACCGCTCATTTGAACCGTAGTTTACAAATACATGACTGCTCACTTGAACCATAGTATGCAAATACATGACTGATCACTTGAACAGTAGTTTACAAATACATGACCTATTACTTGAACAGAAGTAAACAAATACATGACCTGTTACTTGAACAGTAGTATACAAATACATGACCTCTTACTTGAACCGTAGTATACAAATACATGACCTCTTACTTGAACAGTAGTATACAAATACATGATCTCTTACTTGAACAGTGGTATACAAATACATGACCGGTCACTTGAACCGTAGTATGCAAATACATGACCTTTTACTTGAACAGTAGTATCGAAATGCATGACCGGTCACTTGAACCGTAGTATACAAATACATGACCTCTTACTTGAACAGTAGTATACAAATACATGACCGGTCACTTGAACCGTAGTATACAAATACATGACCTCTTACTTGAACCGTAGTATACAAATACATGACTAATCACTTGAACAGTAGTATACAAAAACATGACTGATCATTTGAACGTAGTATACAAATACATGACCTCTTACTTGAACCGTAGTATACAAATGCATCACCGCTCACTTGAACCGTGGTATACAAATACATAACCTCTTACTTGAACACTAGTATACAAATACATGACCTGTTACTTGAACAGTAGTATACAAATACATGACCTCTTACTTGAATCGTAGTATACAAATGCATGACCTTTTACTTGAACAGTAGTATACAAATACATGACCTCTTACTTGAACAGTAATATACAAATACATGACCGCTCACTTGAACCGTAGTATACAAATACATGACCTCTTACTTGAACAGTAGTATACAAATGCATGACTGATCACTTGAACAGTAGTATACGAATACATGACCGCTCACTTGAACCCTGGTATACAAATACATGACCTCTTACTTGAACAGTGGTATACAAATACATGACCGGTCACTTGAACCGTAGTATACAAATATATGACCTTTTACTTGAACAGTAGTATACAAATACATGACCGGTCACTTGAACCGTAGTATTCAAATACATGACCTCTTACTTGAACAGTAGTATACAAATACATGACCGGTCACTTGAACCGTAGTATAAAAATACATGACCTCTTACTTGAACCGTAGTATACAAATACATGCCTAATCACTTGAACAGTAATATACAAAAACATGACTGATCATTTGAACCGTAGTATACAAATACATGACCTCTTACTTGAACCGTAGTATACAAATGCATCACCGCTCACTTGAACCGTGGAATACAAATACATAACCTCTTACTTGAACAGTAGTATACAAATACATGACCTGTTACTTGAAAAGTAATATACAAATAAATGACCTCTTACTTGAACCGTAGTATACAAATGCGTGACCTTTTACTTGAACAGTAGTATACAAATACATGACCTCTTACTTGAACAGTAGTATACAAATACATGACAGCTCACTTGAACCGTAGTATACAAATACATGACCTCTTACTTGAACAGTAGTATACAAATGCATGACTTCTTACTTGAACCGTAGTATACAAATACATGACCTCTTACTTGAACAGTAGTATACAAATACATGACATCTTACTTGAACCGTAGTATACAAATGCATGACTTCTTACTTGAACAGTAGTATACAAATACATGACCTCTTACTTGAACAGTAGTATACAAATACATGACCTCTTACTTGAACCGTAGTATACAAATACATGACCTCTTACTTGAACAGTAGTATACAAATACATGACCTCTTACTTGAACAGTAGTATACAAATACATAACCTCTTACTTGAACAGTAGTATGCAAATACATGACCGCTCACTTGAACCGTAGTATGCAAATACATCACTGATCACTTGAACAGTAGTATCCAAATACATGACCTCTCACTTGAACCGTAGTATACAAATACATTACCGCTCACTTGAACCGTAGTATAAGAAATACATGACTGCCCACTTCAGCAGTAGTATACAAAAACATGACTGATGACATGAACAGTAGTATAAAAATACATTACTGATCAATAGAGCCGTAGTATGCAAATACATGACTGCTCACTTGAATCGTAGTATACAAATACATGACTGATCACTTGAACTGTAGTATACAAATACATGACTGATCACTTGAATCGTAGTCTGCAAATACATGACTGATCACTTGAACCGTAGTATACAAATACATGACGGCTCACTTGAACCGTAGTATACAAATACATGACTTATCAGTTGAACCGTAGTATGCAAATACATGACCGCTCACTTGAACCGTAGTATGCAAACACATGAAAGCTCACTTGAACCGTAGTATGCAAATACATGACCGCTCATTTGAACTGTAGTATACAAGTACATGACCGCTCACTTGTACCGTAGTATACAAATACATGACCGCTCCCTTGAACCATAATATACAAATGCATGAGCGTTCACTTGAACCGTGGTATACAAATACATGTCTGCTCACTTGAACCGTAGTATACAAATACTTGACCGCTCACTTGAACCATACAATACAAATACATGACTGATCACTTGAACCGTAGTAAACAAATGTTTGTTAGCTTGGAACATGTGGTAACTATAAAGACGTTTCTCTTGGAAGATGTGGTAACTATGAAGACTGTTTCTATTGGAACATGTGGTAGCTATTAAGACTGTTTCTATTGGAACATGTGGTAACTACCAAGACTGTTTCTATTAGAACATGTGGTAAGTACAAAGACTGTTTCAATTGGAACATGTGGTATCTATGAAGACTGTTTCCATTGAAACATGTGGTAACTATGAAGACTGTTTATATTGGAATATGTGGTAACTACAAAGACTGTTTCTATTGGAATATGTGGTAACTATGAAGACTGTTTCTATTGGAACATGTGGTATCTATGAAGACTGTTTCTATTGGAACATGTGGTAGCTATAAAGACTGTTTCTATTGGAACATGTGGTAACTATAAAGACTGTTTCTATTGGAACATGTGGTAACTATGAAGACTGTTTCCATTGAAACATGTGGTAACTATGAAGACTGTTTATATTGGAATATGTGGTAACTGCAAAGACTGTTTCTATTGGAACATGTGGTAACTATAAAGACTGTCTCTATTAGAACATGTGTTAACAACGAAGACTGTTTCCACTGAAACATGTGGTAACTATAAAGACTCTTTCTACTGGAACATGTGGTAGCTATAAAGACTGTATCTATTGGAACATGTGGTAACTATAAAGACTTTCTATTGGAACATGTGGTAACTATAAAGACTGTTTCTATTGGTCAAAACAATGTACTAGCATCAATTATATACCTACTTATTACACAAGGATAATGATAATAGATAATAACTCGGCAGATAAGGATCAACAACAAACACTTTTAATGATTCTAAGTTTCCCTCCACAAAAGAAAGATTTGTTGAACAGACAATGCAATGGCCAAAAGAAAAAGGACAAAAAATGATCCACAAACATTACACAGAAAACTAAAAATCTAGCAACACGAACCCCACTACAAGCCGGGGATGAGGAAATGATTATGACTACAATAAACGGAACATATCCATTGTCATTTGTGACAGACATATTTTGCTACCAGGTCATGGTCACGACCATAAAACTTTTGAAAAGATGACTTCAACTTGATATATCCAATAAGAAACCTCTAGCAAGGAATTCACTATGGGATCCATAAGTTCTGGAATATCGGATCAACTGAGAGACATATATTCCATATGCAGATACTGCTGGAATGTTGCTACATATAAATAGAAAGATCACAATGGGAAAACTGAGGTAATCTCTTTTGTCGAACATTTTCGTTCCTAACCGGTCCTCACTGTCAGTTTTGAAGTGTAAGTTAAGGTATGAAGCAGAAATAGCTTGATAAGTGTGTTTGTAGATACGACTAAATATTCATTGAATAAACTAAATTATGTTTGTACAAAAATAGCCCCTGCAAAGCTTGAGTGATTCTATTTATCAATTTAAAGGTCAATCTTACGACGACCTGGTCCATATAAATATCAATGGAAATTCAGTCGGTGATCCAGGATGTTTCCATAGAAAGGTGATCAAGGCTAAAAGTCGCAGTTTCTCTAAATTTGCGACTGAAGTTTAACTACATGTGTATCATAGAAGATATTATTGTTTAGCACTTTGGCTTTCATGCTCCTAATTGTTTTAAAATTATTTGGCTTTCCAGTCTTACAGCTTTTAGCATACACCATGAAGGTTATTCCAGAAACGTGTCATACGAACTCGATTAGATATCTACGTTTTTATTACATTGGATAATGTCAGTGTATTATTTCCCTTTTTATTTGTGGAGAAAAGCGGAATACCCGAAGAAAACCATCGACCTGTCGCAAGTCACTGACAAACTATTGCATAATGTTGTATCGAGTACACCTCGCCATGAACAGGGTTCGAACTCACAACTTAAGTGGATATATGCACTGATTTCACATGTAGTTGTAAATACAATTACCAAACGATCACGACCACGGTGGCCCCCAAATTGTCGAGTACATGGCCTTTCTTTAATATAGCTAATATTATACCAATGACAAATTCCGTGCCTTGAAAATTAGATATATTATGTACAGTGCTACACGATTAGAGCATTCTTTATTTTACTCCTTTGGCGGGCGTGTGACCGAGGTCGTATGATAGCTTTGCTTACGTTATGAGAGGTTTCCAACACATGACTTTTTGCAGTAGATACAACATTACTTAATACAATTTGTCAGTGATTTGCAGCAGGTCAGTAGTTTTATCCGGGAACTCCAGTTTCCTCCAGCTTTAAGCAATATACCTGAACTATTGTTTTACAGTGGCGTTAAGCACCAAATGTTAACAAAAACTCACATACCTTTATGAGTAGTTTCGTTCAGCAGTTGTACTCTAGTGTCCAGTATCCTGACAACATTTTCCAGCTCCATGATTCTATCATCTTGTGTTTTTTCAGTGATGTTAGATATAGATTTAGAACTAACTGACAGTAACGTTATTGTCAACATCCAAAATATATACAAAATGTGTGTCTTAGACATCCTTCTATAAGCTATCATTTGTATTATATAAATTGCAACAAGCTAGCTAGCGAGATATCGCGACGAGATTGGCATTGAAACGTGATTTTTGGCATATGTTGAGATAGTCACGATTTTGACTTTAGAAATGAACCATATGGACGAATTTTTTCTTTCTTTCTTTCTTTCTTTTTTTGTTTTTGCTTTGGCATTTCATTTCTTGATTTATATACTAGTCAACAAAAGAAACGATACAGAGATTTTTTAAATACATTTTTATGTTAAAACCAAAACAATTGTTTATTATCATTTACGTCAATGTTTGCGTGAAACGCGTTTATCCTCACAAAACAAACAATAACATCATGTTCCGTAACGGAAAAATTCCGGAAAGTCAATTTTCCATCCCATCATCGAGTTTGAGATGATCGAATTAGGCATTCATAAAATTAGGTCATTAATTGTGCTGTGAACAAAGGTAAACAATTTGCCATTTTGACAATTAAATGACCGTGCGTGAGAGGTGGGTATGGTTAAGGCTGGAATGACTCACCAGACCGTTGTATACCACTTTAACGTGTCTAGAATAACCATTTCAAGGCTAATGATTCGTCTTCGACAAGCAGGTGGGACGAATGACAGACACCGTAACGGCAGGTCGCGTGTGATGTCAGAACATCAAGACAGACATCTATGTCTCATTCACCTCATTCACCTCCGGAACCGTTTGATAACGGCTGAGGACACTGCCCCTAGAATATCTGATCTAGCAAACGTCCGAATTTCGAGTAGACTGTTTGCAGAAGATTACGTGAATCTGGACTCCGAGTTAGGCGTCCGGTGGTAGGGCGAATCCTTAAGCAAAATCATATGTAAAAAATATTGTATCGTTTCTTTTGTTGACTAGTATATATGATAGCAATCAGCCCTGGAAATTTAACCACGTATATTTTGCATATTTTGATGAGATATTTTGATTTTAGAAATGAACCATGGACGCAATGTGTTTGCATTTCGTTTCTTAATTTATATAAAGAAATCAGACCTGGAAATTTAACCACGTCTTACGAAACAAGGTAATTGACCTTGACTTCAAAGATGAAAACATCTTTGCTTTATTTATATTTAAACGTCATACTATACGTTTGTTATCATTTGCATCACATCATGGTATTTGAAGATGATAAAAATAAGGAAATTCGGTAAAAATGTGAAGGAGTGGCAGTACTATTGTATGCAAACAAATTCATTTATCAGTTTGTTGCTAACTGATAAAATTTGCAAATGTAATCCCCCAACAAGAGGTCATCCCAGTCAGGGATGTCCTTGACTCACTTTTCGTAAAAAAAAGAGAAGATATTGTACCGTCTGCCAATAAAAATTCGGTGAGTAATTACTATTTCTCGGGGTATCATAGACCACGGCAGACTTTTAGTGCAGTGTATAATACCAAATGATAACGTTGTTATTCCTAAATGGTGTGATGGTCAGTGTGCTAGCCTCGAATGTGGTAGATGTAAAATTCCCAACGACAAAGTTCTTGCCCATTTGGGGTTTAAGTCAAAGCTCTTTAAACTATATAAGTGCATGGTTGGGATTCCGCACCTCAAGTCTACAGCAGGGTATCAAAAGTCAACTGTGATATTAGGAGAGGTGGGCTCTATTAATATCTCCTGAAAAATTCCGACGGCAAATTGTTTGCCCACCTGTGTTTAAATGAAAGGTCTATTGCCCCGATCTATAAAAGACTTAAGTGTCTTGGTGGAATTGTCCACCTTAACCCCACATCAGGGTGTCAAATTTCAATCACAATATTGGGTTGGGATCTATAAATATCTCATGTACAATTCCCAACGGCAAAGTGCTTGCCCACTTGAGATTTAAATGAAAGGTATTGCCCCGGCTATTTTACTGACTTAAGCGTCTGGGTGGGATTCTGAGCATCCAGCCCACAGCAGATGTCAACTTCAATATTAAGGGTGGGATACATTAATATATCCTGTAAAATTCCTAACGGCAAAGTCCTTGTCCACTTGGGTTTAAATCAATAAATTTCTTTTCGGTACAGGGGTCAATAATTCCAACTGTACGCTTAGGAATACTCATGTGTATTCTGGTCTACCTGGTCGGGTACATGGCGAAAATTTAGACATTCGAGAGCTTACAACGGATAAATAATTTGGATTTGTAACTAGATTAAAACGACGGGTGCCACTAGTAGAGTAGGAACGGGTTTTAGTGCGGTTCGTGTTACTCAATCTTTAGCTTCATATGTATGTTTTGTAGATAGTTGTTTGTCCTTTTGTACTTTTTCTTTTGGCCACATTGTGTTGTCTGTTCCTCGATTTACGGATTATGATTACCCCTTTTTTGGTATCTTCATACTCTTCTTACATCTAAGCTGAAAACATCTGCCAAGTTTGTTTTTTTAATACACAATTTAAGAAATTAATAGATAAAACAAAATACTGCTACTTAGTAAATAAATGTGACACGCACATGCAGGGTTTAGATTTTGTTTATTTTTCTAAAAGTGTGAACTTATTATTATATTTTTCTAATGTTCTGTAGTTACATTTGTTAGATTTATGAGATGTCTCCATATGAACAGGAACCATAGGACTTTATCTTGTTTGAAAAAAGAGTTGTCAAATCCAAATTATTCACCGGTTGACATGCAAGTAAATCATGTGTTTAATATGTGTTTATTACAGTTGGCCGAGTGTTTTGTAAACTCGCCATTCCAAAAATATTTGTGTCTTCGTTATTTACTCCAGTAAAGAAAAGAAATAGTTTATGTTCAGGTAAACATGTGAAATAGAACATAAAAGGTATTGCACGGATCTTTTACTCATCTAAGTGCCTGTGTGATATTCAGCATCCCAAGTCCAAAGTAATGTATTAACTTTGGTATTTTGGGAATGTGTTGAATATGCATTTATAGTAATATATTTGTTATTGGTCGCTAGAAATCTTTCAAAGTACATTTTATTCTTATTAGTTTTTTGTTTTTGTTTTTATTTTGAGATATATCGCCTTGTTGGTTGCTAGCTGGATCCTTGAATGCGAAATATGGCTTCTATATCTGATTTCTAACTAGTGGCTTGGTTATTTATTGTCATTTATACTTTTTACAGAACGTTGCCAAAAGTGAAAATAATTTTCCCGACGTCTTTGCCCTCCCAGATTCGTTGTCAATGTTTAGTTGCGAAATTCTCTGTTATTAAATTAGAGTTATCTCTCTTTTTATACAAAATGAATGTATTGACCTAATAGGTGACGTCAAAAGTTCACCGGAAATTATGTGTGGTCTCCTTTGTTCAAAATTTTGGCCTCAAAACGTGTTCAACTGCTTTGTTTGAGAAGAATGAAATTGCTGCTTTGAACAAAGCAGGACTAAAATCTATCGACAATAGTAAGGGAAACGGAAAACCCGCTACCAACAATATATGGTGTTTTAAAAATTTGACAAAACGTCCACGCAAGGAAGCTACTTTTATTTTCTATGAGCATAGGGATCAACCTGAATCTGATCAAACTGTTCAAAGAAAAGTGTAAGAAACAAAATATCAAAACAAGTATGTTGTAAAAATAAGCATCAGATTTCGAAATTACAATGTCAAAAACCGCTGGCATGGTGTAAATTAAACAGACACAAAACTGTAAATATGGGTGATAACAAAATTACCGAACTCCGAACAATCTTCCAAATGGAAAGTCAAAACTCGTAAGTATATGAACAGACAAAATCAGTCAACAATCGGAAAACTGTGAAAACCGTAATGACCCTGACTTGGTACAGGCATTTCCAAAGAAATGATTTCTGGAAGATGGTGATTTATAGTGATGAATGCAAGGTAGAATTGGGAATGGACAATCGTGTACTTATTTGGCGACAGTCCGGGAAAGAATGGACTCCACCATGCTTGAATCCAGGTCGTGGTTGTCGTGTAAGTTTGGTGATCTGGGTCTAAATAACCCATGAAGGTGTAGGAACTTTGACAATTGTTGACGGTAATTAAGGGTAATAGCAAAATTACCGAACTCCGAACAATCTTACAATCAAAACTCGTAAGTATATAAACAGACAAAATCAGTCAACAACCGGAAAACTGTGAAAATATTAATATTAATGCAAAAAATATATTGAAGTCATTGATAACCTTGTTTGGCAAGTTATTGCACGTCATTCCCAGATGATAATATGTGTTCCAAGATGATAATGTCGCCGTAAACAGGGCACAGGTATTAAAGGAGCATGTGGGAGAAAGTGATTAACATGGAATGGAATAGCCAGCCCAGAGCCCTGTTCTTAGTACTATAGAGAATGTGTGGCATAACATCAAACATGAACTACAGAAACATGTTCAAAACATCACCTCATGTCAGTTGTTAGAAACTGCTATTCGCAACATATGGACTGAAATACCCATTGATTATATTCGGGACCTTTATAAATCAATTCCAAGCATCTGAAACAAGTAATTATTATAGATTATTATATGGCATTTTTCATATCACATGTCATATCAACCCTAGACGCCCATATTAGTCCAAGGACCGAAGGCCAGAGGGCTAATATGGGTCGAGGGTTGATGTGATATGAAAAATGCCATATCATAATCTATTTATCATATACTTCAATGCGTCTTTCTTAATATTTCTGAGAGCTGATCGTATTCAGTAATCATAGCTTGATATGGGATATGTCTATGAGTGTCATCATTCGTTGCATACCGAACATTTTCCATGTTTTCTTCGTTATCCATTTTGATTGTAACATACGACGGAAATAAACAACTATAAATTAATAACGAAAACTGATAGGACCGGTAAACGTGAATTCCGGGGAAAAAAATTGTTTACCACAAACAAAATAATTGTGAAAAACTAAATACTCGATTTCATGCAAATTTTTATGCCGCCATTTTTAAAAATCCATATTACACCCCCCCATGTAATACGGATCAGGTTAGTACACCCCTGGGAGATATGACTTGTTGCATTTCGGATTTATCACATATGCAAAATTAAACATATCTTGAGTAAGTATATGATAATTAAGTTTATTGACTGCTTCCAGAATGTTACTACATGCCTTTCCGTCAATCTTCGTATGTTTATTACAAACATTGCACTATAAATAACACTATGTTAATCTTTGATTAAAATCCTTTATTGAATATTTACACCGCAAATTATTAACTGCCAACTTTCTCTCTTGTAATATTGAAAGTGCTTAAAATGTGATACAAATCAGTTATTTCCTCTGTCGAAGTATATGATAAACAGATCATATATATGTATCGGCTCACGACCTGATATCATGACCTAGGGCTGATAAAGGGTACGAATTGAAAAATTCCATGTAATGCTATATATTTATCAATATGGACGCACATTTGGTATCTCCATTTGTACATTTATTTTGTAGAAAACATTTTATATTATGTATAATGTTCAAGAGTGTGGCGTTCTTATAACAATGCTGTTCACCCGGTTGATATTTTACTCAAATGTGGAAAACACTTGCACGGCAGAAACATTTTACTAAGAGGGGAGGCTTAGGCAAGTAAAACTAGTTTAACCCCACCTGCATCAAGTAAGCGGGTCATGTATATGTGTGTTAATTGTATCAATTTTGTCTATTTCAGCAGTTTTTCGATTGCATTTTAGAACTGTTCCGACAGTGTGGTATTTTTGTCTTCTTTTAACAATTGAAAACAGACATATTCAGTAAGAAGAGTTTGAAGACACCAAAGGGAGGTAATCAGAATTCGTAAATCGAAGAAGAACAGCCAACACAATGGCCAAAAGAAAAAGTACAAAAGGACAAACAACGATCTACAAAACATACACATAAAACTCAAGATCGTAACCTATATATAATGTTTGACTTTCTTTTCGGTGATTCATCTTTTTAGCTTATCAATTCTAGAGTTAACCTGTACTATCGTTTCACAATAACCATATGTTTTTTCCAAAATATTTTACCCCAAAACGAATTGTCCAAGGCGTTCGTAATTCTCTTAAGATTTAACATGTTGACTTAATACAATAAAGCAAAAATAGGATCATCGCTTATCTCAAGAACTAGTTTTTATGAAATTTTATTTAATTTTGGATTGCAAAGGTAGCGAAAAACGCCTAATTAACTAATGTTTTACTTCTGAATCCATCACACTTTACTTTCACATTTTTAAGGAGGTAAAGAAATTAACTATTTCGTGGAGTTCAAGTTTTTGTCAATAGACAATTTGCACATTCCAGATTTGATTCTACAATTATACATTATTGGCGTTTTTCAATTGAGTTATCTCCCTTATAGAGGACAAAATGGTTCCCGTTCAATGCAAGAACGACGGATAGGACAAATAATTTGATTAGTTGTTACAACCATTAAAGTTTAGACAAAATATGGGCGAAATATTTGTAATTTTAGTTAGACTTGGCATTAAATGGACACGTTTGTTTGCATTAAAGGGAAGTAAATAACTCCTACCAAAAAATGAAAACGTCAAATTTTAGAATCCGAAATATATAAATGCTCTATTATAGACCGAAGTTAGAATATTATTTGTATTTAATGAGAATGGAGACAACTGTTGTGTATTTAAGTTTTACCGACGTAAATCTTAGCTTAACTGTCACAAGTATCCGTTTACATATCTCTACTGCGCCTCGCTAAGTAAAGACAGTATGATCAGTCATTGATGGAGACATAGCTTACAATACAACACAGTTATCTTAATAAATACCATACATTCTTGGTATGTTCTTGTTATACGCAAATAAGACAAGAAAACAATTCACTACTAGTATACATTTTGTTTCTAAACATTCCAGATCTTCTTTCAATAACATTTGACATTAATGCATAATACACAAATATAAATTTAGCTTTCGGTGAGAGAAAACATACTTAATTCGAAAACACAGATTATCGGAAGGGCCCGGGTGGCTCAATGAGTTAGGTAGTTGGATTAACTAACAACTCATACAAACCTATCACCAATACGGCGTGGGTTCGCGCCTGGTTTTTTAAATTACAAAAAGGGTGCACTCGACTCGCAGCCGCAAGTGATAACGTTTACCAGTTGCTTGCCCATGGTCGGTGGTTCTCTCCGGGTACTCCGGCTTCTTCCACTACTAAAACTGGTCGCCATGATATAGCTGTAATATTGCTGAAAGTGGTGTTAAACACCAAAAATCAAATAAAATAATCAAATCCAATGAGCATAAACTATGTACCCCTACTTGTTTACTTGTTTTCATGCAGGTTTCGAAAATTTGATGATGATTTCATATTTAACAAGACTAATTATAATAATCACTTACTCTTAATATATACCCCAAGTCCACTTGAAATTAAGCATTCTACTGATACAGAAAGATTCGTCTTGTATATACAAATGGAAATTTGGGAATCATATTTGATAACCTGATGACTTTAATTTACCAATTGTACATTTTTGTGTTTGAACCCCGAGGTGTACTCGAAACAACATTATGTGATAAAGTTTGTCAGTGACTTGCGACAGGTCGGTGGTTTTCTCTGGGTCCTCCGATTTCCTCCACTAATAAAACTGACCACCACGATATAGCACAGATACCGATGAAAGTGGCGTCAGACACAAAAAAAACCCAAACCTGTGCGGGTTTTTTCTTTTTTTTTTGCTCTCGAGTACCAACAGTTTACCTTCTCTTTCTGCAGAGGATGTACACGTGTTTTTTTCCCAATTGATACGTTATTCTACAGTCTAGTCTGGATGAAGTAATGACCATCTAGGAGTTGATAATGACCTATGCATCTTTTGGACACCATCATGAATGTGCTCTCTCATGCGAAATTTTAGTAGCCATCGATTGTTGTTATCTTATGCTTACAAAATAACCTTATAAGTATTGTCATCTGGGAGTGAGTGAATGATTGTTGATTACCGCCAATTCAGCAATTTTTCTGCTATATCTTGGCGAGAAGAAGTTAATTTTCAGTGAGATGATGACGAGATCCACTTTGTACTAGAGCATCAAGCGTAATTGGTTTTTTTAGTGCTAGTTCACTGAAACAACAGTCCGCGGATAAATATGTCTCTCCACTCGGACATATTATCCTGATTCAGAGCCAACCAGTCTTTGCTCTTTCTCCTTAGTGTTGCGTGCTTAGCGGGGAAGCAAAACATATCAATTTTACCGTTTTTGGTTTGACACAATGGGGACTCGACCCCACTCGGGGTGAGCATGCTAACCATTACACCATCAATGAGGTTACCCTAGATACTGGTAACTATTCCCATGGCTCAACTTACAGCGCGTCCCGGGGTGGTGAATAGTGGTGCCCTCTCTGCGAAGCCGGGTTATCAGCTTACAATGCGGAAAGCCTGACCAGTGTCCATAGTCGGTAGCATGTAGATTTAGAAAAAGAGTAAAGGCATTGTAACCACTGCAATGGCGGTGCCAAATATCGAGCATGTTTTTGTGAGGTTCGTCTTTCTCGATGTTTAATCTTCTGTGTAGTGCTTTGCATCGATGTTTGTTCTTTTTCTTTCGGTCATTGTATTGTATGTCCTCCGATTTATGGTGTCTGATTACCCCGTTGGTATCTTCAAACTTTTCTTGTTTGTCACTAACCAACTTTCCATACGTTAACAATGGCACTCCACCCCCTCCGCCTCATCTCTATGCAGTTTTCTTTGCATTGTTGAACTTGATCTCGTCCTAAATATAGCTTGACGTTAAGCAATCCTCTAATCACATCTTACAATTTATAGATATTTGAAACTTGTAAACAATCAGAGGATAATTGTATAGCTAATTGTTACAATTAAAGTTTAGACAAAATATGGGCGAAATATTTGTAATTTTAGTTGGATTTGGCATTAAATGGACACGCAAATGAGATCTCAAAACAATACGCTACTGGTATACATTTTGTTTCTAAATATTCCACATCTTCTGTCAATTCCATTTGACATTAATGCAGAATACACAAATATAAATTTAGCTTTCGGTGAGAGAAAACATACTTAGTTCGAAAACAAAGATTATCGGATGGGTCCGGGTGGCTCAATACGTTAGGTAGTTTGATTACCTAACAACTCATACAAGCCTATCACCAATACGCGTGGGTTCGCATCCGGCTTTGCAAATTACAAAAAAGTGTGCACTCGACTCGCAACCGCAAGTGATAAAGATTACCAGTTGCTTGCCCATGGTCGGTGGTTCTCTCCGGGTACTCCGGCTTCTTCCACCACTAAAACTGGTCGCCATGGTATAACTAAAATATTGCTGAAAGTGGCGTTAAACACCAAAAAGCAAATCAAATTATCGGAATACGTGTAACTAATGTGTCATAATAAAAATGCTTAAGTGTTTGATCAGCAACATCTTGGGGTGGCATTCCAATGTGTATAATCTGTGCACCCCTTCTTTTTTATAATGGTTTCGATGTGTTACTGATTTCGTATTTAACAAAACTAGTTATAGTAATCATTTACCTTTAATATTTACCCAAGTCTACTCGAAATTAAACATACTACCTATTCCTTAAGATTCGCTCTGTACATACAAATGGAAAACGAGGGACTCATATTTGATAACCTACTGAGTTCAATTTAGCAATTGTGCATTTTTGTAATTGAATGCCAACATTCTGCCTCCTCTTCCTGCAGACTATATACACGTGTTTTTCCCCAGTTGGTAAGTTATTCTGAAGTCTGTTCTGGAAGAGGAAGAGTGAATATCCATCTAGAACACGAATCGGTTATCTCTTATGAAATAGTAGCAATTTGTTGTTGTTATCTTATGTATGCAACATATTCTGATACGTATCGTCATCAAACCACACTGGATACTGGTGATTATTCAGATGGTCTACCACACAATGCGTCCCATCTTGGAGAATAGGGGTGCCTCCTCTACAAATGGTCGTCTATAGGGAAATAGGGAAAGCCTGACTGTTAATCATAGTGGGTAACATGTAGATTTCGAAAAAGAGTAAGCGCATTGTGGCCGCTACAATAGCGGTGCCAAATGTTAAACAGGAAATACCTACGTACCCTCCCGCGCACCTGCCTTCACATCCAGTTTTCAGTAGGGTTCCTGTTGCTCAATCGTAGGGTGTCTGTGTGATGTTTTGTGGTTCACTGTTTGTCCTTTTGTTTTTTGTTTTTCTTTTCTATTGGCCACTGCATTGTATGTCCTTCTTCGATTTACGGATTCTGATTACTCGTTGGTATCTTCAAGCATTTCTTGTTCGTCACTAACCAACTCCCCATATGTTTACAGTGGTAGTCTCCCCTCATTACCATACTGATTTCTGGATTGTCGAGCTTGATTCGTCCCCTGAATATAGCTGATATGTTGCTTCCGTGACGTTGGGCAGGCCTCTAATCACATATAAAGTGTTATTATGCAAGAAAATCAAGAGTTTAAGTGCTTAGGACTGTTATTGTTTATTATATATATTTATTATTGAAATTTACAGTTCCTAAATAATGTAATTATTTTCAAAACTGAAATTCTTTTCTCATGTCACTGTCGAAACACATACTACTGGACAGATGATCTCACTGAGGACTAAGAATCCACCATCGGAGGTATCATGAAGAGAACATGTGTGACGTTTGATTTGCAAGAGTTGCTGTTTTGACAAATAAGAATCGCACAACTTAAACGAAGTCTCCAGCGAGAACCAAAGTACACAACAATATAACAAGAATCAAATCTTTTTGAATGACAATATCACCAATAAAAATACCATTTTGTAATGAAAGGGCTGGGGTTATAAAGCTTAAAGCCACTTTCAACAATATTTCAGTTATATCCTGGCGATTCATGGTAATGAAAACAGTGCTACAAATTTAGTTATAGATAATTTTATATGTTAGGGTTGGCATTTTACTCTGATGTGGAAAACATTTCCATCACTGCATCATTTCAGTAAGAGGGTAGGTCTTGGCCTATAAAACTAGTTTTACTCCACAACTTTTTATTGAAGTGCCTGTATCAAGCCATGTGGGTCAGAGTTCATCGTTTCAGTAAGAGTGGAGATTTGGGCCTATAAAACTAGTTTTTCTCCACAACTTTTTATTGAAGTACCTATATCAAGTCAGGAGGGTGAGAGGTCATCATTTCAGTAAGAGGGTCAGAGGTCATATATTTTTGTGCTACTGATTTTGCCTCTTTCTAAGATTTTTCTATAAGATTTAAGAATTGTGTCGACAGTGTGATATTTTATGGTTTCAATTTCATTAATACAACATCAAATATACGACATACTATTACTAAAACATTTGATGTTAAAAATGAAACTTTCACAATACAACTTTATCAATTTAACGTTTTCTTCATCCAGCAAATGTTTTTCTCTGTCGAATTCATTAACCGTGCACTATAATACCCATGAAGGATGACTGCGGACCTTCCTTATTAGTATAAAAATAGTTTTTAGATCCATATGCAGTCGTTCTAATCCAGGCATGTTTATCCTTGTCCATTCTAGACACTGCCGTCATTGATCCACAGTCATAATAACCATTTGTTTCGCTTTCTCCTGCTTTGGAAATCATTGTATTGTCCACCATCAGTTCTGTCATTACATAATTAGCATTAACGGTGCAGACTGTCCAAGCAAATAAATAAATTCCTGTTTTTGGGGCTATGAATATTCCATCAATATTGTTATAATGGCCTCCAATGTTCATAACTACTCTTTCAAAAACCAATATGGACTTTTTCTCAAGAGTAAATGAATACGTTTCATCTCTAGTTGTAGCATAGAACATGACTGGTTCAGAATTAGACAAATCTGTAATATAACACTTTCATTTCAATACATGAATGAATTGCTGAGGACAACCAGCAGCCTCGGTGTAATTATCTCCTTTTTGTGGAGGGGGAGACTCTATCCTGGAAATAAAATCATGATGATATATAATGACTACCTATGAATATGAATCTGCTCTTGTAGACCGTTAACAATTATGATGCAAAAATAACAATTTTAACCTTTTCTACATTTAATAATAATTGATCGTGAAGATCACATATGCTAATAAATGGGTGTTCACTCCTACCTGCAACTATCACATGGACCTGGGGGGAAATATACCCCCTTTGCTTTTCCCATATGGCTGCAAAGCAAGTAAATTTATATAGATAACTGATCGAAGGAAGGAAACATGACCACATTTCGATTTGTATGTGTTTCATTCTTAAAATATAGATGGGATTTCCTAAGCGACCCTCTAAAAAATCGAGCTAACATTCATTAAATATTTATCTTTTCTTAAAATCAACTGTTTTGATAGAGAGAAATATATATCATAGTACAGTACATATAAACTAAACATAATAGCTGATAAAATGAAAAACAAAAATTAAAATACCACTCTGTCGGAATAGTTCAAAATCTAATAGAAAAATACCACACTGTCGGAAATAGTTCCAAAATCCAATAGAAAAATCAGCGGAAGAGACAAAGGCGATACCCTTAGCACAAAAATACATGACCGCTCACTTGAACCGTAGTATACAAAAACATGACTGACCACTTGAACAGTAGTATAAAAATACATGACTGATCACTTGAACCGTACTATAAAAATACATGAGTGATCACTTGAACCGTAGTATGCAAATACATGACTGTTCACTTGAACTGTAGTATGCAAATACATGACCGCTCATTTGAACCGTAGTACACAAATACATGACTGATCACTTGAACCGTAGTATACAAATACATGACTGATCACTTGACCCATAATATACAAATATATGACCGCTCACTTGAACCGTAGTATACAAATACATGACCGCTCACTTGAACGTAGTATGCAAATACATCACTGATCACTTGAACAGTAGTATAAAGAGACATTAATGATCACTTGAACCGTAGTATACAAATGCATGATTGATAGTTTGAAACCATAGTATACAAATACATGACTGATCACCTGACCCATAGTATACAAATATATGACTGCCCACTTGAGCAGTAGTATACAAAAACATGACTGATCACTTGAATAGTAGTATAAAAATACATGACTGATCAATTAAGCCGTAGTATGCAAATACATGACTGCTCACCTGAACAGAAGTATGCAAATACATGACCGCTCATTTGAACCGTAGTATACAAATACATGACTGATCACTTGAACCGTAGTATACAAATACATGACTGATCACTTGAACTGTAGCACACAAATACATGACTGATCACTTGAACCGTAGTATGAAAATACACGACTGAACACTTGACCCATAGAATACAAATATATCACCGCTCACTTGAACTGTAGTATACAAAAACATGACTGACCACTTGAACAGTAGTATAAAAATACATGACTGATCACTTGAACCGTACTATAAAAATACATGAGTGATCACTTGAACCGTAGTATGCAAATACATGACTGTTCACTTGAACTGTAGTATGAAAATACACGACTGAACACTTGACCCATAGAATACAAATATATCACCGCTCACTTGAACTGCAGTATGCAAATACAGGACTGATCACTTGAAACGTAGTATTCAAATACATGACTGATCACTTGAACCGTAGTATACAAATACATGACCGCTCACTTGAACCGTAGTATAGAAATACATGACTGATCACTTGAAGCGTAGTAAACAAATACATGACCGCTCACTTGAAACCGTAGTATACAAATACATGACCGCTTACTTGAACCATAATATACAAATGCATGGTTGTTCACTTCATTCGTAGTATGCAAATACATGACCGCTCACTTGAATCGTAGTATGCAAATACATGACCGCTCACGTGATCCGTAGTATACAAATACATGTCTGCTCACTGGAACCCTAGTATACAAATACATGACCGCTGACTTGAACCGTAGTATGCAAACACATAACAGCTTACTTGAGCGGTACTATGCAAATACATGACCGCTCACTTGAACCGTAGTATGCAAATACATGACCGCTCACTTGAACCGTAGTATACAAATACACGACCGCCCACTTGAACCTTAGTATACAAATACATGACAGCTCACTTGAACCGTAGTATGCAAATACATGACCGCTCACTTGAACCGTTGTATACAAATACATGTCTGCTCACTTGAACCGTAGTATACAAATACATGACCGATCACTTGAACCATACAATACAAATACATGACTGCTCTCTTGAACCGTAGTATACAAATACATGACCGCTCACTTGAACCGTAGTATGCAAATACATGACCGCTCACTTGAACCGTTGTATACAAATACATGTCTGCTCACTTGAACCGTAGTATACAAATACATGACCGATCACTTGAACCATACAATACAAATACATGACTGATCACTTGAACCGTAGTATACAAATGTTTGTTAGCTTGTAACATGTGTTAACTATAAAGACTGTTTCTATTGGAACATGTGGTAGCTATAAAGACAGTTTCTATTGGAACATGTGGTGACTACCAAGACTGTTTCTATTGGAATATGTGGTAACTACCAAGACTGTTACTATTGGAACATGTGGTAACTATAAAGACTGTCTCTATTAGAACATGTGGTAAAAACGAAGACTTTTCCACTGAAACATGTGGTAATTATAAAGACTGTTTCTATTGGAACATGTGGTAACTATAAAGACGGGTTCTACTGGAACATGTGGTAGCTGTAAAGACTGTGTCTATTGGAACATGTGGTAACTGTAAAGACTGTGTCTATTGGAACATGTGGTAACTATAAACACTGTTTCAATTGGAACATGTGGTAGCTGTAAAGATTGTGTCTATTGGAACATGTGGTAACTATGAAGACTGGTTCTACTGGAACATGTGGTAGCTGTAAAGACTGTGTATATTGGAACATGTGGTAACTGTAAAGACTGTGTCTATTGGAACATGTGGTAACTATGAAGACTGTTTCTATTGGAACATGTGGTAGCTGTAAAGACTGTGTCTATTGGAACATGTGGTAACTATAAAGACTGGTTCTACTGGAACATGTGGTAGCTGTAAAGACTGTGTCCATTGGAACATGTGGTAACTATTAAGACTGGTTCTACTGTAACATGTGGTAGCTGTAAAGACTGTGTCTATTGGAACATGTGGTAACTATAAAGACTGTTTCTATTGGAACATGTGGTAACTATAAAGACTGTTTCTATTGGAACATTCGGTAACTATAAAGACGGGTTCTACTGGAACATGTGGTAGCTGTAAAGACTGTGTCCATTGGAACATGTGGAAACTATGAAGATTGTTTATATTGGAACATGTGGTAACTATAAACGCTGTTTCTATTGGAACATGTGGTAACCATAAACACTGTTTCTATTTGAACATGTGGTAACTATTAAGACTGTTTCTATTGGAACATGTGGTAGCTATAAAGACTGTTTCTATTGGAACATGTGGTAACAACGAAGACTGTTTCCACTGAAACATGTGGTAACTATAAAGACTGTTTCTATTGGAACATGTGGTAACTATAAAGACTGGTTCTATTGGAACATGTGGTAACTATAAAGACTGTTTCTATTGGAACATGTGGTAACTATAAAGACGGGTTCTACTGGAACATGTGGTAGCTGTAAAGACTGTGTCCATTGGAACATGTGGTAACTATGAAGACTGTTTATATTGTAATATTTGGTAACTATGAACACTGTTTATATTGGAGCATGTGGTAACTATAAACACTGTTTGCATTGGAACATGTGGTAACCATAAACACTGTTTCTATTTGAACATGTGGTAACTATTAAGACTGTTTCTATTGGAACATGTGGTAACTATAAAGACTGTTTCTATTGGAACATATTGTAGCTATAAAGACTGTTTCTATTGGAACATGTGGTAACAACGAAGACTGTTTCCACTGAAACATGTGGTAACTATAACGACTCTTTCTATTGGAACATGTGGTAACTATAAAGACTGGTTCTACTGGAACATGTGGTAGCTGTAAAGACTGTGTCTATTGGAACATGTGGTAACTATAAAGACTGTTTCTATGGGAACATGCGGTAACTATAAAGACTGTGTCTATTGGAACATGTGGTAACTATGAAAACTGTTTCTATTGGAACATGTGGTAGCTGTAAAGTCTTTGTCTATTGGAGCATGTGGTAACTATAAAGACTGGTTCTACTGGAACATGTGGTAGCTGTAAGACCGGTTTCTATTGGAACATGTGGTAACTATAAAGACTGGTTCTACTGGAACATGTGGTAGCTGTAAAGACTGTGTCTATTGGAACAAGGGGTAACAATAAAGACTGTTTCTATTGGAACTTGTGGTAATTATAAAGACTGGTTCTACTGGAACATGTGGTAGCTGTAAGACCGGTTTCTATTGGAACATGTGGTAACTATAAAGACTGGTTCTACTGGAACATGTGGTAGCTGTAAAGACTGTGTCTATTGGAACAAGGGGTAACAATAAAGACTGTTTCTATTGGAACTTGTGGTAATTATAAAGACTGTTTCTATTGGAACATGTGGTAACTACAAAGACTGGTTCTACTGGAACATGTGGTAGCTGTAAAGACTGTCTATTGGAAGATGTGGTAACTATAAAGACTGTTTATATTGGAACATGTGGTAACTATGAAGACTGTTTCTATTGGAACATGTGGTAACTATGAAGACAGTTTCTATTGGAACATGTGGTAACTATGAAGACTGTTTCTATTGGAACATGTGGTAACTATGAAGACTGTTTCTATTGGAACATGTGTTAACTATAAAGACTGTTTCTATTGGAACATGTGGTAACTATAAAGACTGTTTCTATTGGAACATGTGGAAACTATAAAGACGGGTTCTACTGGAACATGTGGTAGCTGTAAAGACTGTGTCCATTGGAACATGTGGTAACTATGAAGACTGTTTATATTGGAATATTTGGTAACTATGAACACTGTTTATATTGGAACATGTGGTAACTATAAACACTTTTTGTATTGGAACATGTGGTAACCATAAACACTGTTTCTATTTGAACATGTGGTAACTATTAAGACTGTTTCTATTGGAACATGTGGTAACTATAAAGACTGTTTCTATTGGAACATATTGTAGCTATAAAGACTGTTTCTATTGGAACATGTGGTAACAACGAAGACTGTTTCCACTGAAACATGTGGTAACTATAAAGACTCTTTCTATTGGAACATGTGGTAACTATAAAGACTGGTTCTACTGGAACATGTGGTAGCTGTAAAGACTGTGTCTATTGGAACATGTGGTAACTATAAAGACTGGCTCTACTGGAACATGTGGTAACTATAAAGACTGTGTCTAATGGAACATGTGGTAACTATGAAAACTGTTTCTATTGGAACATGTGGTAGCTGTAAAGTCTTTGTCTATTGGAACATGTGGTAACTATAAAGACTGGTTCTACTGGAACATGTGGTAGCTGTAAGACCGGTTTCTATTGGAACATGTGGTAACTATAAAGACTGGTTCTACTGGAACATGTGGTAGCTGTAAAGACTGTCTATTGGAACATGTGGTAACTATAAAGACTGTTTATATTGGAACATGTGGTAACTATGGAGACTGTTTGTATTGGAACATGTGGAAACTATAAAGACTGTTTCTATTGGAACATGTGGTAACTATGAAGACTGTTTCTATTGGAACATGTGGTAACTATAAAGACTGTTTCTATTGAACATGTGGTAACTATGAAGACTGTTTCTATTGGAACATGTGGTAAATATCAAGACTGTTTCCATTGGAACATGTGGTAACTATAAAGACTGTGTCTATTGGAACATGTGGTAACTATAAAGATTGTTTCTATTGGAACATATGGTAACTATAAAGACTGTTTCTATTGCTCAAAACAAAGTACTAGCATCAATTATTTACCTACTTATTACACAAGGATAATGACAATAGGGTTTTAGCACTGCTTTGTCAATATTAGCCCGGCAGATAAGGATCAACAACAAACACTTTAGTGATTCTAATTTTCCCTCCACAAAACTAAGACTTGTTGAACAGACAATGCAATGGCCAAAAAAATGATCTACAAAACATTACACAGAAAACTAAAAATTTAGCAACACGAACCTCACTAAAAACCGGGGATGAGGAAAGGGTGGGATTATGACTACAATAAACGAACATATCCATTGTCATTTGTGACAGACATATATTGTAACCATGTCATGGTCACGACCATAAAACTTTTGAAAAGATGAATTCAACTTAATATAACCAATAAGAAACCTCTATCAAGGAATTCACTATGGGATCCACAAGCTCTCGAATATCGGATCAACTGAGAGACATAAACTCCATATGCAGGTGCTGCTGGAATGTTGCTACATATAAATGGAAAGGTCACAATGGGAAAATTGAGGTAATCTCTTTTGTCGAAAATGTTCGTTCCTAACCGGTCCTCACTGCCAGTTTTGAAGTGTAAGTCAAAGTATGAAGCAGAAATAGCTTGATAAGTGTCTTTGTAGATACGACTAAATATTCATTGAATAAATTGAATTATGTTTGTACAAAAATAGCCCCTGCAAAGCTTGAGTGATTATATTTATAATTTAAAGGTCAACCTAACGACGACCTGATCCAATATAAAGGTCAAACGATATTACCTGATATAAATATCAATGGAAATTCAGTTGCTGATCCAGGATGTTTCTATAAAAAGGTGATCTAGGCTAAAAGTCGTAGTTTTTCTAAATTTGCGACTGAAGTTTAACTACATGTGTATCATAGAAGATTTTATTGCTTAGCCCTTTGGCTTACATGCTCGCAAAAGTTTTTAAATTATTTGGCTGTCCAACCTTACAGCTTTTAGCATACACCATGAAGGTTATTCCAGAAACGCGTCGTACGCACTCAATTAGATATCTACGTTTTTATTACATTGGATAATGTCAGTGTACTATTTCCCTTTATGGATAATATCACAATGAAGATATCAACACCTTGTTGAAAAGTACAGATGACGACAGATGATATTGGTTCAAGTTGACTATTGTTGCACTATTATGTCTTAAGATAGCCTTGCATACTATCTAATATTAAAGGATTGTTGAGATTGGTTTGGTTTATGATGTTTAACGCCACTTTCGACAATATTTCAGTTATATCAGTTTTATTTGTGGAGAAAACCGGAATACCCGGAGAAAACCATCGACCTGTCGCAAGTCACTGACAAACTATTGCATAATGTTGTATCGAGTACACCTCGCCATGAACAGGGTTCGAACTCACAACTTAAGTGGATATAGGCACTGATTTCACATGTAGTTGTCAATACAACTACCAAACGACCACGGCCACGGCGGCCCCCGAATTGTCGAGTACATGGCCTTTCCTTAATATTGCTAATATTATACAAATGACAAATTCTGTGCCTTGAAAATTAGATATATTATGTACAGTGCTACACGATTAGAGCATTCTTTATTTTACTCCTTTGGCGGGTGTGTGACCGAGGTCGTATCATAGCTTTGCTTACGTTATGAGAGGTTTCCAGCACATGACTTTTTGCAGTAGATACAGCAATGATTTTCAGCAGGTCAGTAATTTTATCGAGACCTCCAGTTTCCACCAGCTTTAAGCGATATATCTAAAATATTGTTTTTCGGGGGTGTAAAGCACCAAATGATAAAACAAACTCACATACCTTTATGAGTAGTTTCGTTCAGCAGTTGTACTCTATTGTCCAGTATCCTGACAGCATTTTCCAGCTCCATGATTCTATCATCTTGTGTTTTTTCAGTGATGTTAGATATAGATTTAGAACTAACTGACAGTGACGTTATTGTCAACATCCAAAATGTATACACAATGTGTGTCTTAAACATCCTTCTAGGAGCTATCCTTTGTATTTTATAAATTGCAACAAGTTAGCTAGCGAGATATCACGACGAGATTGGCATAGAAACGTGATTTTTGGCATATGTTGAGATAGTCATGATTTTGACTTTAGAAATGAACCATATGGACGAGTTTTTTCTTTCTTTCTTTTTTTGTTTTTTGTTTTTGCTTTGGCATTTCATTTCTTGATTTATATACTAGTCAACAAAAGAAACGATACAAAGATTTTTTTAAATACATTTTTATGTTAAAACCAAAACAATTGTTTATTATCATTTACGTCAATGTTTGCGTTAAACGCGTTGATCCTCACAAAACAAACAATAACATCATGTTCCGTAACGGAAAAATTCCGGAAAGTCAATTTTCCGTCCCATCATCGAGTTTGAGATGATCGAATTAGGCATTCAAAATATTAGGTCATTAATTGTGCTGTCAACAAAGGTAAACAATTTGCCATTCTGAAAATTAAATGACCGTGAGCGAGAGGTGGGTATGGTTCAGGCTGGAATGACTCACCAGGCCGTTGCAGACCACTTTAACGTGTCTAGAATAACCATTTCAAGGCTAATGATTCGTCTTCGACAAACAGGTGGGACGAATGACAGACACCGTAACGGCAGGTCGCGTGTGATGTCAGAAAATCAAGACAGAAATATATGCCTCATTCACCCCCGGAACCGTATGATAACGGCAGTGTCTGCCCGTAGAACATCTGATCTAGCAAACGTCCGAATTTCGAGTAGACTGTGTGCAGAAGATTACGTGAATCTGGACTCTGAGCCAGGCGTCCGGTGGTAGGACGAATCCTTAAGCAAAACCATATGACCGCGAGACTAGCCTGGGCTCGTGCACGCCATCGTTGGAGGATTCACATCTGGCAACACATACTTTTTAGTGATGAATCCCCATTTTCACTTCGTTTTAGCGATGGAGGTTATCGTGTGTACCGCAGGCGTGGGGATTGTTTTACGGACCAGTAAGTGTATGAGTCCGACCGTTGTGTAGCCGGAAGTGTTAAGGTCTGTGCTGGAATTTGCCATGATGATCGCACTCAGCTCAAAATTGTTCATGGAGCATTGAATGCCGTAAAATACAGATACAATATTCTTGATTCTATCATTCTTCCCTTTCTGCTACAGCGAAACTTTTATCACGTCTTTCGACATGACGTGGCTCGTGTTTATCAAGACTTTCTGAACCAGAATTAAAAACGCTACAGGAGCTGCATGACGCACTTCTGCACAAGTAAAACAACCTTCCATAAGCCTTTATCCAACGATTGGTTTGTTCTATCTGTCGGAGATGCGAAGCTGTCGTTGCTGCAAGAGGTGGTCACACACCTTACTGAACTGCGCAAACCTCCATTCTCCATGACAGTTTCTGTCTGTCCATGATTTGTTCTGATAATGATGTTGATAAATTTTGTTGATATTGCCTTATTTGCTATGCCGTTTTTTGTTCTCTATGTAAATAATATTGTATCGTTTCTTTTGTTAACTAGTATATATCATAGCAATCAGCACTGGAAATTTAACCACGTATATTTTGCATATTTTGATGAGATATTTTGATTTTAGAAATGAACCATGGACGCAATGTGTTTGCATTTCGTTTCTTAATTTATATAAAGCAATCAGACCTGGAAATTTAACGACGTCTTACGAAACAACGCTAATTGACCATGACTTCAAAGATGAAAATATCTTTACTTTACTTATATTTAAACGTCATACAATACGTTTGTTATCACTTGCATCACATCATGGTATTTGAAGATGCTAAGAATAAGGAAATTCGGTAAGAATGTGAAGGAGCGGCAGTGTTATTGTATGCAAACAAATTCATTTATCAGTTTGTTGCTAACTGATAAAATTTGTAAATGTAATCCCCCAATAAGAGATCATCCCAGTCAGGGATGTCCTTGACTCACTTTTCGTACAAAAAAGAGAGGTTATTGTACCGTCTGCCAATAAAAATTCGGTGAGTAATTACTATTTCTCAGGGTATCATAGACCACGACAGACTTTTAGTGCAGTGTATAATACCAAATGATAACGTTGTTATTCCTAATTGGTGTGATGGTCAGTGTGCTAGACTCGAATGTGGTAGATGTAAAATTCCCAACGACAAAGTTCTTGCCCATTTGGGGTTTAAGTCAAAACTCATTAAACTATATAAGTGCATGGTTGGGAATCCGCACCTCAAGTCTACAGGAGGGTATCAAAAGTCAACTGTGATATTAGGAGAGGTGGGCTCTATTAATATCTCCTGAAAAATTCCGACGGCAAAGTTTTTGCCCACCTGTGTTTAAATGAAAGGTCTATTGCCCCGACCTATAAATGACTTAAGTGTATTGGTGGGATTGTCCACCTTAACCCCACATCAGGGTGTCAAATTTCAATCACGATATTGGGTTAGGATCTATAAATATCTCCTGTACAATTCCCAACGGCAAAGTGCTTGCCCACTTGAGATTTAAATGAAAGGTATTGCCCCGGCTATTTTACTAATTTAAGCGTATGGGTTGGATTCTGAGCTTCCAGCCCACAGCAGAGTGTCAACTTCAATATTAAGGGTGGTCTACATTAATATATCCTGTAAAATTCCTAAAGGCAAAGTCCTTGTCCACTTGGGTTTAAATCAATAAATTTCTTTTCGGTACAGGGGTCAATAATTCCAACTGTACGCTTAGGAATACTCACGTGTTTTGTGGTCTACCTGGTCGGGTACATGGCGGACAATTTAGACATTCGAGAGCTTACAACGAGTAACTAATTTGGATTTGTAACTAGATTAAATCGGGTTTTAGTGCGGTTCGTGTTACTCAATCTTTAGTTTCACATGTATGTTTTGTAGATAGTTGTTTGTCCTTTTGTACTTTTTCTTTTGGCCACAATGTGTTGTCTGTTCCTCTATTTACGGATTCTGATTACCCCTCTGGTATCTTCAAACTCCATTTACATCTAAGCTGAAAACATCTGCCAAGTTTGTTTTTTTAATACACAATTTAAAAAATAAATAGATAAAACAAAATACTGCTACTTAGTAAATAAATGTGACACGCACATGCAGGGTTTAGATTTTGTTTATTCTTCTAAAAGTGTGAACTTATTATTATATTTTTCTAATGTTCTGTTGTTACATTTGCTAGATTTATGAGATGTCTCCATATGAACAGGAACCATAGGACTTTATTTTGTTTGACAAAGGAGTTGTCAAATCCAAATTATTCACCGGTTGACATGAAAGTAAATCATTTGTTTAATATGTGTTTATTACAGTTGGCCGAGTGTTTTGTAAACTCGCCATTCCAAAAATATTTGTGTCTTCGTTATTTACTCCAGTAAAGAAAAGAAATAGTTTATGTTCAGGTAAACATGTGAAATAGAACATAAAAGGTATTGCACGGATCTTTTACTCATCTATGTGCCTGTGTGATATTCAGCACCTCAAGTCCAAAGTAATGTATCAACTTTGGTATTGTGGGAATGTGTTGAATATGCATTTATAGTAATATATTTGTTATTGGTCGCTAGAAATCTTTCAAAGTACATTTTATTCTTATTAGTTTTTTGTTTTTGTTTTTATTTTGAGACATATCGCTTTATTGGTTGCTAGCTGGATCCTTGAATGCGAAATATGGCTTCTATATCTGATTTCTAACTAGTGGCTTGGTTATTTATTGTCATTTATACTTTTTACAGAACGTTGCCAAAAGTGAAAATAATTTTCCCGACGTCTTTGCCCTCCCAGATTCGTTGTCAATGTTTAGTTGCGAAATTCTCTGTTATTAAATTAGAGTTATCTCTCTTTTTATACAAAATGAATGTATTGACCTAATAGGTGACGTCAAAAGTTCACCGGAAATTATGTGTGGTCTGCTTTGTTTAAAATTTTGGCCTCAAAACGTGTTCAACTGCTTTGTTTGAGAAGAATGAAATTGCCGCTTTGAACAGAGCAGGACTAAAAACTATCGACAATAGTAAGGGAAACGGAAAACCTTCTACCAACAATATATGGTGTTTTAAAAATTTGACAAAACGTCCACGCAAGGAAGCTACTTCTATTTTCTATGAGCATAGGGATCAACCTGAATCTGATCAAACTGTTCAAAGAAAAGTGTAAGAAACAAAATATCACAAGTGTGTTGTAAAAATAAGCATCAGATTTCGAAATTACAATGTCAAAAACCGCTGGCATGGTGTTAATTAAACAGACACAAAACTGTAAATATGGGTGATAACAAAATTACCGAACTCCGAACAATCTTCCAAATGGAAAATCAAAACTCGTAAGTATATAAACAGACAAATCAGTCAACAATCGGAAAACTGTGAAAACCGTAATGACCCTTACTTGGTACAGGCATTTCCAAAGAAATGATTTCTGGAAGATGGTGATTTATAGTGATGAATGCAAGGTAGAATTGGGAATGGACAATCGTGTACTTATTTGGCGACAGTCCGGAAAAGAATGGACTCCACCATGCTTGAATCCAGGTCGTGGTTGTCGTGTACGTTTGGTGATCTGGGTCTAAATAACCCATGAAGGTGTAAGAACTTTGACAGTTGTTGACGGTAATTAAGGGTAATAGCAAAATTACCGAACTCCGAACAATCTTACAATCAAAACTCGTAAGTATATAAACAAACAAAATCAGTCAACAACCGGAAAACTGTGAAAATATTAATATTAATGCAAAAAATATATTGAAGTCATTGATAACCTTGTTTGGCAAGTTATTGCACGTCATTCCCAGATGATAATATTTGTTCCAAGATGATAATGTCGCCGTAAACAGGGCACAGGTATTAAAGGAGCATGTGGGAGAAAGTGATTAACATGGAATGGAATAGCCAGCCCAGAGCCCTGTTCTTAGTACTATAGAGAATGTGTGGCATAAAATCAAACATGAACTACAGAAACATGTTCAAAACATCACCTCATGTCAGTTGTTAGAAACTGCTATTCGCAACATATGGACTGAAATACCCATTGATTATATTCGGGACCTTTATAAATCAATTCCAAGCATCTGAAACAAGTAATTATTATAGATTATTATATGGCATTTTTCATATCACATGTCATATCAACCCTAGACGCCCATATTAGCCCACGGACCGAAGGCCAGAGGGCTAATATGGGTCGAGGGTTGATGTGATATGAAAAATGCCATATCATAATCTATTTATCATATACTTCAATGCGTCTTTCTTAATATTTCTGAGAGCTGATCGTATTCAGTAATCATAGCTTGATATGGGATATGTCTATGAGTGTCATCATTCGTTGCATACCGAACATTTTCCATGTTTTCTTCGTTATCCATTTTGATAGTAACAGACGACGGAAATAAACAACTATAAATTAATAACGAAAACTGATAGGACCGGTAAACGTGAATTCCGGGGAAAAAAATTGTTTACCAAAAACAAAATAATTGTGAAAAACTAAATACTCGATTTCATGCAAATTTTTATGCCGCCATTTTTAAAAATCCATATTACACCCCCCATGTAATACGGATCAGGTTATTACACCCCTGGGAGATATGACTTGTGGCATTTCGGATTTATCACATATGCAAAATTAAACATATCTTGAGTAAGTATATGATAATTAAGTTTATTGACTGCTTCCAGAATGTTACTACATGCCTTTCCGTCAATCTTCGTATGTTTATTACAAACATTGCACTATAAATAACACTATGTTAATCTTTGAATATTTACACCGAAAATTATTAACTGCCAATTTTCTCTCTTGTAATATTGAAAGTGTTTATAATGTGATACAACTCAGTTATTTCCTCTGTCGAAGTATATGATAAACAGATCATATATATGTATCGGCTCACGACCTGATATCATGACCTAGGGCTGATAAAGGGTACGAATTGAAAAATTCCATGTAATGCTATATATTTATCAATATGGACGCACATTTGGTATCTCCATTTGTACATTTATTTTGTAGAAAACATTTTATATTATGTATAATGTTCAAGAGTGTGGCGTTCTTATAACAATGCTGTTCACCCGGTTGATATTTTACTCAAATGTGGAAAACACTTGCACGGCAGCAACATTTTACTAAGAGGGGAGGCTTAGGCAAGTAAAACTAGTTTAACTCCACTTGCATCAAGTAAGCGGGTCATGTATATGTGTGTTAATTGTATCAATTTTGTCTATTTCTGCAGTTTTTCGATTGAATTTTAGAACTGTTCCGACAGTGTGGTATTTTTGTCTTCTTTTAACAATTGAAAACAGACATATTCAGTAAGAAGAGTTTGAAGACACCAAAGGGAGGTAATCAGAATTCGTAAATCGAAGAAGAACAGACAACACAATGGCCAAAAGAAAAAGTACATAAGGACAAACAACGATCTACAAAACATACACATAAAACTCAAGATCGTAACCTATATATAATGTTTGACTTTCTTTTCGGTGATTCATCTTTTTAGCTTATCAATTCTAGAGTTAACCTGTACTATCGTTTCACAATCACCATATGTTTTTTCCAAAATATTTTACCCCAAAACGAATTGTCCAAGGCGTTCGTAATTCTCTTAAGATTTAACATGTTGACTTAATACAATATAGCAAAAATAGGATCATCGCTTATCTCAAGAACTAGTTTTTATGAAATTTTATTTAATTTTGGATTGCAAAGGTAGCGAAAAACGCCTAATTAACTAATGTTTTACTTCTGAATCCATCACACTTTATTTTCACATTTTTAAGGAGGTAAAGAAATTAACTATTTCGTGGAGTTCAAGTTTTTGTCAATAGACAATTTGCACATTCCAGATTTGATTCTACAATTATACATTATTGGCGTTTTTCAATTGAGTTATCTCCCTTATAGAGGACAAAATGGTTCCCGTTCAATGCAAGAACGACAGATAGGACAAATAATTTGATTAGTTGTTACAACAATTAAAGTTTAGACAAAATATGGGCGAAATATTTGTAATTTTAGTTAGACTTGGCATTAAATGGACACGTTTGTCTGCATTAAAGGGAAGTAAATAACTCCTACCAAAAAATGAAAACGTCAAATTTTAGAATCCGAAATATATAAATGCTCTATTATAGACCAAATTCAAAACATTATTTTGTATTTAATGAGAATGGAGACAACTGTTGTGTATTTAAGTTTTACCGACGTCAATCTTAGTTTAACTGTCACAAGTATCCGTTTACATATCTCTACTGCGCCTCGCTAAGTAAAGTCAGTATGATCAGTCATTGATGGAGACATAGCTTAAAATACAACACAGTTATCTTAATAGATACCATACATTCTTGGTATGTTCTTGTTATACGCAAATAAGACAAGAAAACAATTCACTACTGGTATACATTTTGTTTCTAAACATTCCAGATCTTCTTTCAATTACATTTGACATTAATGCATAATACACAAATATAAATTTAGCTTTCGGTGAGAGAAAACATACTTAATTCGAAAACACAGATTATCGGAAGGGCCCGGGTGGCTCAATGAGTTAGGTAGTTGGATTAACTAACAACTCATACAAACCTATCACCAATACGGCGTGAGTTCGCGCCTGGCTTTGTAAATTGCAAAAAGGGTGCACTCGACTCGCAGCCGCAAGTGATAAAGTTTACCAGTTGCTTGCCCATGGTCGGTGGTTCTCTCCGGGTACTCCGGCTTCTTCCACCACTAAAACTGGTCGCCGTGATATAGCTGTAATATTGCTGAAAGTGGGGTTAAACACCAAAAATCTAATAAAGAAATCAAATCCAATGAGCATAAACTGTGTACCCCTACTTGTTTACTTGTTTTCATGCAGGTTTCGAAAATTTGATGATGATTTCGTATTTAACAAGACTAATTATAGTAATCACTTACTCTTAATATATACCCCAAGTCTACTTGAAATTAAGCATTCTACTGATACAGAAAGATTCGTCTTGTATATACAAATGGAAATTTGGGAATCATATTTGATAACCTGATGACTTCAACTTACCAATTGTACATTTTTGTGTTTGAACCCCGAGGTGTACTCGAAACAACATTATGTGATAAAGGTTGTCAGTGACTTGCGACAGGTCGGTGGTTTTCACTGGGTCCTCCGATTTCCTCCACCAATAAAACTGACCACCACGATATAGCACAGATACCGTTGAAAGTGGCGTTAGACACAAAAAACCCAAAACAAAACCTGTGCGGGTTTTTTCTTTTTTTTTTTGCTCTCGAGTACCAACATTTTACCTTCTCGTTCTGCAGAGGATGTACACGTGTTTTTTTTCTACAGTCTGGCCTGGATGAAGTAATGACCATCTAGGAGTTGATAATGACCTACACATCCTTTGGACACCATCATGAATGTGCTCTCTCATGCGAAATTTTAGTAGCCATCGATTGTTGTTGTCTTATGCTTACAAAATAACCTTATAAGTATTGTCATCTGGGAGTGAGTGAATGATTGTTGATTACCGCCAAATCAGCAATTTTTCTGCTATATCTTGGCGAGAAGAAGTTAATTTTCAGTGAGATGATGACGAGATCCACTTTGTACTAGAGCATCGAGCGTAATTGGGTTTTTTTAGTGCTAATTTACTGAAACAACAGTCCGCGGATAAATATGTCTCTCCACTCGGACATATTATCCTGATTCAGAGCCAACAAGTCTTTGCTCTTTCTCCTTAGTGCTGCGTGCTTAGCGGGGAAGCAACACATATCAATTTTACCGTTTTTGGTTTGACACGATGGGGACGCGACCCCACTCGGGGTGAGCACGCTAACCATTACACCATCAATGAGGTTACCCTTGATACTGGTAACTATTCCCATGGCTCAACCTACAGCGCGTCCCGGGGTGGTGAATAGTGGTGCCCTCTCTGTGAAGCCGGGTTATCAGGTTACAATGCGGAAAGCCTGACCAGTGTCCATAGTCGGTAACATGTAGATTTAGAAAAAGAGTAAAGGCATTGTAACCACTGCAATGGCGGTACCAAATATCGAGCAGGATTTTGTGAGGTTCGTCTTTCTCGATCTTTAGTCTTCTGTGTAGTGTTTTACATCGATGTTTGTTCTTTTTATTTTGGTCATTGTATTGTATGTCCTCCTAGTTATGGTGTCTGATTACCCCGTTGGTATCTTCAAACTTTTATTGTTCGTCACTAACCAACTTTTCCATACGTTTACAATGGCACTCCACCCCCTCCGCCTCATCTCTATGCAGTTGGTTTTGCATTGTTGAACTTGATCTCGTCCTAAATATAGCTTGTCGTTAAGCAATCCTCTAATCACATATAAAGTGTGAACTGGGTTTTTTTTCTGATTGCACCACTATGCGAAAAATATGGTAGATAATTGTGTGCGTGAAGCCTTTTCTGATTACCCAAGAAAATCACTAGTTTCAGTGTTTCGGTACTGACATGGTTTATTAGATATATTTATTACTGAACTTTACAATGGTAATAGTTCTCCACCAATAAAACTGACTGCCACGATATAGCTTATATATTGTTAAAAGTTGCATTAATACCATAATTCTCACCCTCATACCCTCTTTTTAAACGAACCCTCCAGCGAGAACCAAAGTACACAACAATATAACAGGAATAAAATCTATTAGAATGACAATATCAACAATGAAAATAGCTTAGTAATGAAAACTGTTTTCCAAAAATTACAGATGATTTAATATGTTAGGGTTGACCATTTACTCTGATGTGGAAAACATTTGCATCACCGCATCATTTCAGTAAGAGGGGAGGTTTGGACCCATAAAACTAGCTTTACTCCACAACTTTTATTGAAGTGCCTGCATCAAGCCAGGAAAGTGAGAGGTAATATATTTTTGTATTGTGAATATCTATTTTGTCTCTTTCTATGATTTTTCTATAGGATTTAAGAACCGTTCGTCAGTGTGAGATTTTTTGGTTTGCATTTTATTAACAGAACTTCAAATATATGACATAAGATTACAAAAACATTTCATGTTAAAATGAATCTTTCACAATACCTTTTTATCAATTTATCGTTTTCTTCATCCACTAAAGGTTTTTCTCTGTCGAATTCATTAACCGTGCACTATAACACCCATGAAGGATGACTGCGAACCTTCTTTAACAGTATAAAAAACGTTTTTAGGTCCATATCCTGTCGTTCTAATCCAGGCATGTTTATCCTTGTCCATTCTACAGACTGCTGTCATTGACCCACATTGAAAAATCCCACTGGCCTCGTATTCTCCTGCTCTGGAAATCATTGTATTGTCCACCATCAGTTCTGTCATTACATAATGAGCCCCCTCAGTGCAGACGGTCCAGGCAAATAAATAAATTCCTGTCTTTGGGGCTACGAATATTCCATCAATATTGTTATAATGACCTCCAATGTTCATAACTACTCTTTCAAAAACCAATATGGACTTTTTCTCAAGAGTAAATGAATACGTTTCATCTCTAGTTGTAGCATAAAACATGACTGGTTCTGAATTAGACAAATCTGTAATATAAAACTTTCATTTCAATACATGAATGAATTGCTGAGGACAACCAGGGGCCTCGGTGTTATTATCTCCTTTTTTGTGGAGGGGGGGGGGGCAAAAGGGAAGACTACATCCTGGAAATAAAATCATGATGGTATATAATGACTACTTATGAATGTGAATCTGCTCTTGTAGACCGTTAACAATTATGATGCAAAAATAACAATCTTAACCTCTTCTACATTTAATAATAATTGATCGTGAAGATCACATATGCTAATAAATGAGTGCAACTATCACAGGGACCTGGGGAAAAGATACCCTCCCCCTCCTTTCGCTTTTCCCATATGGCTGCAAAGCAAGTAAATTTATATAGTTAAATGATCGAAGGAAGGAAGCATGACCACATTTCGATTTGTATGTGTTTCATTCTTAAAATATAGATGGGATCTCCCAAGCGGACCCTCTACAAAATCGAGTCAACATCCATTAAATATTTATCTTTTATTAAAACCAACTGTTTTGATAGAGAGAGGGGCATTTTATGAGAAACATATATCATAGTACAGTACATATAAACTAAACATAATAGCTGATAAAATGACAAGCAAAAATAAAAATACCCCACTGTCGGGATAGTTCCAAAATCCAATAGAAAAATCGGAGGAAGAGACAAAGGCGCTGATACCCTTTACACATAAATGCATGACCTCCCACTTGAACCGTAGTATACAAAAACATGACTGATCACTTGACCAGTAGTATAAAAATATATGACTGATCCCTTGAACCCTACTATACAAATATATGACTGATCACTTGAACCGTAGTATGCAAATACATGACTGATCACTTGAACTGTAGTATGCAAATACATGACCGCTCACTTGAACCATAGTATACAAATACATGACTGATCACTTGAACCGTAGTATACAAAAACATGACTGATCACTTGAACCGTAGTATACAAATACATGACTGATCACTTGAACTGTAGTATACAAATACATGACTGATCACTTGAACCGTAGTATACAAATACATAATCGCTCACTTGAACCGTAGTATACAAAACATGATCGCTCACTTGAACCAGGGTATACAAATACATGATCGCTCACTTGAACCGTAGTATACAAAAACATGACTGATCACTTGAACCGTAGTATACAAATACATGACTGATCATTGAACCATAGTATGCAAATACACAACCCCTCATTTGAACCGTAGTATACAAAAACATGACTTATCACTTGAACAGTAGTAGGAAAATACATGACTGATCACTTGAATCGTGGTATGCAAATACATGAACGCTCATTTGAACCGTAGTATACAAAAACATGACTGATCACTTGACCCATAGTATACAAATACATGACTGATCACTTGAACCCATAGTATACAAATATATGACCGCTCACTTTAACCGTAGTATACAAATACATGACCGCTCACTTGAACCGTAGTATGCAAATACATGACTGATCACCTGAAACGTAGTATACAAATACATGACTGATCACTTGAACCGTAATATGCAAATATATGATTGATCACTTGACCCATAGCTTACAAATATATGACTGCCCACTTGAACAGTAGTATACAAAAACATGAATGATCACTTGAACAGTAGTATAAAAATACATGACTGATCAATTGAGCCGTAGTATACTAATACATGACTGTTCACTTGAACCGTAGTATGCAAATACATGAAAGCTTATTTGAACCGTAGTATGCAAATACATGACAGCTGACTTGAACGGTACTATTCAAATACATCACCGCTCACTTGAACCGTAGTATGCAAATACATGACTGCTCATTTGAACCTTAGTATACAAATACATGACCGCTCACTTGAACCATAATATACAAATGCATCACTGCGCACTTGAACCGTAGTATACAAATACATGACCGCTCACTTGAATCGTAGTATACAAATACATGTCTGCTCACTTGAACCGTAGTATACAAATACATGACCGCTCACTTGAACCATACAATACAAATACATGACTGATCACTTGAACCGTAACATGCAAATACATGACTGATCACTTGACCCATAGTATGCAAATATATGACCGCTCACTTTAACCGTGGTATGCAAATACATGAACACTCACTTGAACCGTAGTATGCAAATACATGACCGCACACGTGAACCGTAGTATACAATTACATGACAGCTGACTTGAACGGTACTATTCAAATACATCACCGCTCACTTGAACCGTAGTATGCAAATACATGACCGCTCATTTGAACCTTAGTATACAAATACATGACCGCTCACTTGAACTATAATATGCAAATGCATCACAGTGCATTTGAACCGTAGTATACAAATATATGACCGCTCACTTGAATCATAGTATACAAATACATGTCTGCTCACTTGAACCGTAGTATACAATACAAGACTGCTCACTTGAACCATACAATGCAAATACATGACTGATCACTGGAACCGTAACATGCAAATACATGACTGATCACTTGACCCATAATATGCAAATATATGACCGCTCACTTTAACCATAGTATACAAATACATGTCTGATAACTTGAACCGTAGTATGCAAATACATCACTGATCACTTGAATAGTAGTAGAAAAATGCATGACTGATCATTTGAACGTAGTATACAAATGCATGACTGATCGTTTGAACCGTAGTATACAAATATATGACTGATCACTTCACCCATAGCATACAAACATATGACTGCCCACTTGAACAGTAGTATACAAAAACATGACTGATCACTTGAACAGTAGTATAAAAATACATGACTGATCAATTGAGCCGTAGTATACAAATACACGACTGCTCATTTGAACCGTAGTATGCAAGTACATGACTGCTCATTTGAACCTTAGTATACAAATACATGACCGCTCACTTGAACCATAATATACAAATGCATCACTGCGCATTTGAACCGTAGTGTACAAATACACGACTGCTCATTTGAACCGTAGTATGCAAGTACATGAACGCTCATTTGAACCGTAGTATGCAAATACATGACTGATCACTTGAACCCTCGTATACAAATATATGACTGATCACTTGAACTGTAGTATGCAAATACATAACTGATCACTTGACCTATAGTATACAAATATATGACCGCTCACTTGAACCGTAGTATGCAAATACAGGACTGATCACTTGAACCGTAGTATACAAATACATGACTCATCACTTGAACTGTATTATACAAATACATGACCGCTCACTTGAACCGTAGTATACAAATACATAACTGATCACTTGAACCGTAGTATACAAATACATGACCGCTCACTTGAACCATAATATACAAATACATGACCTCTCAGTTGAACCGTAGTATGCAAATACATGACAGCTCACTTGAACCGTAGTATACAAGTACATGACCGCTCACTTGAACGGTAGTATACAAATACATGTCCTCTCAGTTGAACCGTAGTATGCAAATACATGACAGCTCACTTGAACCGTAGTATACAGGTACATGACCGCTCACTTCAACCGTAGTATACAAATACATGACCGCTCACTTGAACCATAATATACAAATGCAGGGCTGCTCACTTGAACGTAGTATACAAATACATGACCGCTCACTTGAACCGTAGTATGCAAATACATGACAGCTTACTTGAACGGTTCTATTCAAATACATGTCAGTTCACTTGAACCGTATTATGCAAATACATGACCGTTCACTTGAACCGTAGTGCACAAATAAATGACCGCCTACTTGAACCGTAGTATACAAATACATGACTGATCACTTGAACTGTAGTATGCAAGTAAATGACTGATCACTTGAACCGTAGTATACAAATAAATGAGTGATCACTTGACCCAAAGTATACAAATATATGTCCGCTCAATTGAACCGTAGTATACAAATACATGACTGCTCACTTGAACCGTAGTATGCAAATACATGACTGATCACTTGACCCGTAGTATGCAAATACATGACTGATCACTTGACCGTAATATGCAAATACATGACTGATCACTTGACAAATAGTATACAAATATACGACCGCTCACTTGAACCGTAGTATACAAATACATGACCGCTCACTTGAACCGTAGTATGCAAATACATCACTGATCACTTGAACAGTAGTATTAAAATACATGACTGATCATTTGAACCGTAATATGCAAATACATGACTGATCACTTGACAAATAGTATACAAATATACGACCGCTCACTTGAACCGTAGTATACAAATACATGACTGCTCACTTGAACCTTAGTATGCAAATACATGAAAGCTCATTTGAACCGTAGTATACAAATACATGACTGATCACTTGACCCATAGCATACAAATATATGACTGCCCACTTGAACGGTAGTATACAAAAAAATGACTGATCACTTAAACAGTAGAATATAATTACATGACTGATCACTTGAACCGTAGTATGCAAATACATGAAAGCTCATTAGAACCGTAGTATACAAATACATGACTGATCTTTTGAACCCTAGTATACAAATACATGACTGGTCACTTGAACTGTAGTAAGCAAATACATGACTGATCCCTTGAACCGTAGTATACAAATACATAACTGATCACTTGACCTATAGTATACAAATATATGACCGCTCACTTGAACCGTAGTATGCAAATACAGGACTGATCACTTGAACCGTAGAATACAAATACAGGACTCATCACTTGAACAGTATCATACAAATACATGACTCATCACTTGAACAGTATCATACAAATACATGACCGCTCAGTTGAATCGTAGTATACAAAAACATGACTGATCACTTGAACAGAGGTATAAAAATACATGACTGATCAATTGAGCCGTAGTATACAAATACATGACTGCTCATTTAAACCGTAGTATGCAAGTACATGAACGCCCTTTTGAACCGTAGTATGCAAATACATGACTGATCACTTGAACCCTCGTATACAAATATATGACTGATCACTTGAACTGTAGTATGCAAATACATAACTGATCACTTGACCTATAGTATACAAATATATGACCGCTCACTTGAACCGTAGTATGCAAATACAGGACTGATCACTTGAACCGTAGTATACAAATACATGACTCATCACTTGAACTGTATTATACAAATACATGCCCGCTTTCTTGAAACGTAGTATACAAATACATGACTGCTCACTTGAACCGTAGTATGCAAATACATGATAGCTTACTTGAACGGTTCTATTCAAATACATGTCAGTTCACTTGAACCGTAGTATGCAAATACATGACCGCTCACTTGAACCATAATATACAAATGCATGACTGTTTACTTGAACCGTAGTATGCAAATACATCACTGATCACTTGAACAGTAGTATTAAAATACATGATTGATCATTTGAACTGTAGTATACAAATACATGACTGCTCACTTGAACCGTAGTATGCAAATACATGAAAGCTCATTTGAACCGTAGTATACAAATACATGACTGATCGTTTGAACCGTAGTATGCAAATACATGACTGATCACTTGACCCATAGCAAACAAATATATGACTGCCCACTTGAACAGTAGTATACAAAAAAATGACTGATCACTTGAACAGTATTATAAAAATACATGACTGATCACTTGAACCGTAGGATGCAAATACATGAAAGCTCATTTGAACCGTAGTATACAAATACATGACTGATCTTTTGAACCCTAGTATACAAATACATGACTGGTCACTTGAACTGTAGTATGCAAATACATGACGGATCCCTTGAACCGTAGTATACAAATACATGACTGATCACTTGACCTATAGTATACAAATATATGACCGCTCACTTGAACCGTAGTATGCAAATACAGGACTGATCACTTGAACCGTAGTATACAAATACACGACTCATCACTTGAACAGTATCATACAAATACATGACTCATCACTTGAACAGTATCATACAAATACATGACCGCTCAGTTGAATCGTAGTATACAAATACATGACTGTTTACTTGAAACGTAGTATACAAATACATGACCGCTCACTTCAACCATAATATACAAATACATGTCTGATCTCTTGAACAGTAGTATAAAAATACATGACTGATCACTTGAACAGTAGAATAAAAATACATGACTGATCAATTGAGCCGCAGTATGCAAATACATGACTGCTCACTTAAACCGTAGTAAACAAATACATGACCGCTCACTTGAACCGTAGTATACAAATACATGACCGCCCACTTGAACCGTAGTTTACAAAATATGACCGCTCACTTCAATCATAGTATACAAATACATGTCTGCTCACTTGAACCGTAGTATACAATACATGACCGCTCACTTGAACCATACAATGCAAATACATTACTGATCACTTGAACCGTAACATGCAAATACATGACTGATCACTTGACCCATAATATGCAAATATATGACCGCTCACTTTAACCGTAGTATACAAATACATGTCTGATCACTTGAACCGTAGTATGCAAATACATCACTGATCACTTGAATAGTAGTAGAAAAATGCATGACTGATCATTTGAACCGTAGTATACAAATGCATGACTGATCGTTTGAACCGTAGTATACAAATATATGACTGATCACTTCACCCATAGCATACAAACATATGACTGCCCACTTGAACAGTAGTATACAAAAACATGACTGATCACTTGAACAGTAGTATAAAAATACATGACTGATCAATTGAGCCGTAGTATACAAATACATGACTGCTCATTAGAACCGTAGTATGCAAGTACATGAACGCTCATTTGAACCGTAGTATGCAAATACATGACTGATCACTTGAACCCTCGTATACAAATATATGACTGATCACTTGAACTGTAGTATGCAAATACATAACTGATCACTTGACCTATAGTATACAAATATATGACCGCTCACTTGAACCGTAGTATGCAAATACAGGACTGATCACTTGAACCGTAGTATACAAATACATGATTCATCACTTGAACTGTATTATACAAATACATGACCGCTCACTTGAACCATAGTATACAAATACATAACTGATCACTTGAACCGTAGAATACAAATACATGACCGCTCACTTGAACCATAATATACAAATACATGACCTCTCAGTTGAAACGTAGTATGCAAATACATGACAGCTCACTTGAACCGTAGTATACAAATACATGACCGCCCACTTGAACCGTAGTATACAAATACATGACCTCTCAGTTGAACCGTATTATGCAAATTCATGACAGCTCAATTGAACCGTAGTATACAAGGACATGACCGCTCACTTGAACAGTAGTATACAAATACATGACCTCTCACTTGAACCATAATATACAAATGCAGGGCTGCTCACTTAAACCGTAGTATACAAATACATGACCGCTCACTTGAACCGTAGTATGCAATTACATGACCGCTCACGTGAACCGTAGTATGCATATACATGACTGCTCACTTAAACCGTAGTATGCAAATACATGACAGCTTACTTGAACGGTACTAATCAAATACATGTCAGTTCACTTGAACCGTAGTATGCAAATACATGACCGCTCACTTGAACCGTAGTATACAAGTACATGACCGCTCACTTGAACCGTAGTATACAAATACATGACCGCTCACTTGAACCATAATATACAAATGCATGACTGCTCACTTGAACTGTAGTATACAAATACATGACCGCTTACTTGAACCGTAGTATACATATACATGACGCTCACTTGAACAATACAATACAAATACATGACTGATCACTTGAACCGTAGTATACAAATGTTTGTTACCTTGGAACATGTGGTAACTATAAAGACCGTTTCTCTTGGAAGATGTGGTAACTATAAAGACTGGTTCTACTGGAACATGTGGTAGCTATAAAGACTGTTTCCATTGGAACATGTGGTAACTATCAAGACTGTTTCAATTGGAACATGTGGTAAGTACAAAGACTGTTTCTATTGGAACATGTGGTATCTATGAAGACTGTTTCCATTGAAACATGTGGTAACTATAAAGATTGTCTCCATTGAAACATGTGGTAACTATGAAGACTGTTTCTATTGGAATATGTGGTATCTATGAAGACTGTTTCTATTGGAACATGAGGTAACTATAAAGACTGTTTTTATTGGAACATGTGGTAAGTACAAAGACTGTTTCCATTGGAAAATGTGGTATCTATGAAGACTGTTTCCATTGAAACATGTGGTAACTATAAAGATTGTTTCCATTGAAACATGTGGTAACTATGACGACTGTTTCGATTGAAACAAGTGGTAACTATGAAGACTGTTTCTATTAGAATATGTGGTAACTACAAAGACTGTTTCTATTGGAACATGTGGTAACTATAGAGACTGTCTCTATTTGAACATGTGGTAACAACGAAGACTGTTTCCACTAAAACATGTGGTAACTATAACGACTCTCTCAATTGGAACATGTGGTAACTATAACGACTGGTTCTATTGGAACACGTGGTAGCTATCAAGACTGTGTCTATTGGAATATGTGGTAACTATAAAGACTCTTTCTATTGGAACATGTGGTAACTATAACGACTGTTTCCATTGAAACATGTGGTAACTATGAAAACTGTTTCTATTGGAATATGTGGTAACTATAATGACTGTTTCTATTGGAACATGTGGTAACTATAAAGACTGTCTCTATTAGAACATGTGGTAACAACGAAGACTGTTTCCACTGAAACATGTGTTAACTATAAAGACTCTTTCTATTGGAACATGTGGTAACTATAAAGACTGGTTCTATTGAAACATGTGGTAGCTATAAAGACTGTGTCTATTGGAATATGTGGTAACTATAAACACTCTTTCTATTGGAACATGTGGTAACTATACAGACTGTTTCTATTGGAACATGTGGTAACAATAAAGACTGTTTCTATTGGTCAAAACAAAGTACTAGCATCAATTATTTATCTACTTATTACACAAGGATAATGTTAATAGGGTTTTCACACTGCTTTTTCAAAATTAGCCCGGCAGATAAGAATCAACAACAAACACTTTTAATGATTCTAAGTTTCCCTCCACAAAAGAAAGATTTTTTGAACAGACAATGCAATGGCCAAAAGAAAAAGGACAAAAAATGATCCACAAAACATTACACAGAAAACTAAATATTTAGCAACACGAACCCCACTACAAGCCGGGGATGAGGAAAGGAATATGACTACCATAAACGGAACATATCCATTGTCATTTGTGACAGACATATTTTGTAACCAGGTCATGGTCACGACCATAAAACTTTTGAAAAGATGACTTCAACTTAATATAACCAATAAGAAACCTCTATCAAGGAATTCACTATGGAATCCACAAGCTCTCGAATATCGGATCATCTGAGAGACATATACTCCACATGCAGGTGCTGCTGGAATGTTGCTACATATAAATGGAAATGTCACAATGGGAAAATTGAGGTAATCTCTTTTGTCGAAAATTTTCGTTCCTAACCGGTCCTCACTGTCAGTTTTGAAGTGTAAGTCAAGGTATGAAGCAGAAATAGCTTGATAAGTGTGTTTGTAGATACGACTAAATATTCATTGAATAAAGTAAACTATGTTTGTACAAAAATAGCCCCTGCAAAGCTTGAGTGATTCTATTTATCAATGTAAAGGTCAATCTTACGACGACCTGGTCCATATACATATCAATGGAAATTCAGTTGGTGATCCAGGATGTTTCTATTGAAAGGTGATCTAGGCTAAAAGTCGCAGTTTCTCTAAATTTGCCACTGAAGTTTAACTACATGTGTATCATATAAGGTTTTATTGCTTAGCCCTTTGGCTTACATGCTCGCAAAAGTTTTTAAATTATTTGGCTGTCCAACCTTACAGCTTTTAGCATACACAATGAAGGTTATTCCAGAAACGCGTCATACCCACTCAATTAGATATCTACGTTTTTATTACATTGGATAATGTCAGTGTACTATTTCCCTTTATGAATAATATCACAATGAAGATATCAACACCTTGTTGAAAAGTACAGATGACGACAGATGATATTGGTTCAAGTTGACTATTGTTGCACTATTATGTCTTAAGATAGCCTTGCATATTATATAATATTAAAAGATTGTTGAGATTGGTTTGGTTTATGATGTTTAACGCCACTTTCGACAATATTTCAGTTATATCAGTTTTTATTTGTGGAGAAAACCGGAATACCCGAAGAAAACCATCGACCTGTCACAAGTCACTGACAAACTATTGCATTATGTTGTATCGAGTACACCTCGCCATGAACAGGGTTCGAACTCACAACTTAAGTGGATATAGGCACTAATTTTACATGCAGTTGTAAATATAACTACCAAACGATCACGACCACGGCGGCCCCCGAATTATCGAGTACATGGCCTTTCCTTAATATAGCTAATATTATACAAATGACAAATTCCGTGCCTTGAAAATTAGATATATTATGTACAGAGCATTCTTTATTTTACTCCTTTGGCGGATGTGTGACCGAGGTCGTATGATAGCTTTGCTTACGTTATGAGAGGTTTCCAGCACATGACTTTTTGCAGTAGATACAGCATTACACAATACAATTTGTCAATGATTTTCAGCAGGTCAGTAGTTTTATCGCAAACTCCAGTTTCCTCCAGCTTTAAGCGATATACCTGAAATATTGTTTTACAGTGGCGTTAAGCACCAAATGATAAAACAAACTCACATACCTTTATGAGTAGTTTCGTTCAGCAGTTGTACTCTATTGTCCAGTATCCTGACAGCATTTTCCAGCTCCATGATTCTATCATCTTGTGTTTTTTCAGTGATGTTAGATATAGATTTAGAACTAACTGACAGTGACGTTATTGTCAACATCCAAAATGTATACACAATGTGTGTCTTAAACATCCTTCTATGAGCTATCCTTTGTATTTTATAAATTGCAACAAGTTAGCTAGCGAGATATCGCGACGAGATTGGCATAGAAACGTGATTTTTGGCATATGTTGAGATTTTGACTTTAGAAATGAACCATATGGACGAGTCTTTTCTTTCTTTCTTTCTTTCTGTTTTGTTTTTGCTTTGGCATTCATTTCTTGATTTATATACTAGTCAACAAAGAAACTATACAAAGATTTTTTTAAATACATTTTTATGATAAAACCAAAACAATTGTTTATTATCATTTACGTCAATGTTTGCGTGAAACGCGTTGATCCTCACAAAACAAACAATAACATCATGTTCCGTAACGGAAAAATTCCGGAAAGTCAATTTTCCGTCCCATTATCGAGTTTGAGATGATCGAATTAGTATTCAAAAAATTAGGTCATTAATTGGGCTGTCAACAAAGGTAAACAATTTGCCATTCTGACAATTAAATGACCGTGAACGAGAGGTGGGTATGGTTCAGGCTGGAATGACTCACCAGGCCGTTGCAGACCACTTTAACGTGTCTAGAATAATCATTTCAAGACTAATGATTCGTCTTCGATAAACAAGTGGGACCAATGACAGACACCGTAACGGCAGGTCGCGTGTGATGTCAGAACGTCAAGACAGACATTTATGTCTCATTCACCTCATTCACCTCTGGAACCGTATGATAACGGCTGAGGACACTGCCCGTAGAACAGACTGTTTACAGAAGATTACGTGAATCTGGACTCCGAGCTAGGCGTCCGGTGGTAGGACGAATCCTTAAGCAAAACCATATGACCGCGAGACTAGCCTGGCCTCGTGCACGCCATAGTTGGAGGCTTCACATCTGGCAACCCATCCGTTTTAGTGATGAATCCCGATTTTCACTTCGTTTTAGCGATGGAGGTTATCGTGTGTACCGCAGGCGTGGGGATTGTTTTACGGACCGGTGAGTGTATGAGTCCGACCGTTGTGGAGTCGGAAGTGTAAAGGTATGTGCTGGAATTTGCCATGATGATCGCACTCAGTTCAAAATTGTTCATGGAACATTGAATGCCGTAAAATACAGATACAATATTCTTGATCCTATCATTCTGCCCTTTCTGCTACAGCGAAACTTTTATCACGTCTTTCGATATGACAATGCAAGATGTCACGTGGCTCGCGTTTATCAAGACTTTCTGAACCAGAATTAGATCTGGTAGACGTGTTTGTCACCGTCAAAATCCACCAGAAACGCTACAGGAGCTGCATGACGCACTTGTGCACAAGTAAAACAACCTTCCATAAGCCTTTATCCAACGATTGATTGGTTCTATGTGTCGGAGATGCGAAGCTGTCGTTGGTGCAAGAGGTGGTCACACACCTTACTGAACTCCGCAAACCTCCATTCGCCATGACAGTTTCTGTCTGCCCATGATTTGTTCTGATAATGATGTTGAGAAATTTTGTTGATATTGCCTTATTTGCTATGCCCATATGAATCTAAATTATACAATTTTTGTCGATTTTTTTTCTCTATGTAAAAAATATTGTATCGTTTCTTTTGTTGACTAGTATATATGATAGCAATCAGCCCTGAAAATTTAACCACGTATATTTTGCATATTTTGATGAGATATTTTGATTTTAGAAATGAACCATGGACGCAATGTGTTTGCATTTCGTTTCTTAATTTATATAAAGAAATCAGACCTGGAAATTTAACCACGTCTTACATCTTTACTTTACTTATATTTAAACGTCATACAATACGTTTGTTATCACTTGCATCACATCATGGTATTTGAAGATGATAAAAATAAGGAAATTCGGTAAACATGTGAAGGAGCGCAGTGTTATTGTATGCAAACAAATTCATTTATCAGTTTGTTGCTACCTGATACAATTTGTAAATGTAATCCCCCAACAAGAGGTCATCCCAGTCAGGGATGTCCTTGACTCACTTTTCGTAAACAAAAGAGAAGATACTGTACCGTCTGCCAATACAAATTCGGTGAGTAATTACTATTTCTCGGGGTGTCATAGACCACTGCAGACTTTTAGTGCAGTGTATAATACCAAATGATAACGTTGTTATTCCTAATTGGTATGATGGTCAGTGTGCTCGACTCGAATGTGGTAGATGTAAAATTCCCAACGACAAAGTTATTGCCCATTTGGGGTTTAAGTCAAAGCTCTTTAAACTATATAAGTGCATGGTTGGGATTCCGCACCTCAAGTCTACAGCAGGGTATCAAAAGTCAACTGTGATATTAGGAGAAGTGGGCTCTATTAATATCTCCTGAAAAATTCCGACGGTAATGTTCTTGCCCACCTGTGATTAAATGAAAGGTCTATTGCCCCAACCTGATCTATAAAAGACTTAAGTGTCTTGGTGGAATTGTCCACCTTAACCCCACATCAGGGTTTCAAATTTCAATCACGATATTGGGTTGTGATCTATAAATATCTCCTGTACAATTCCCAACGGCAAAGTGCTTGCCCACTTGAGATTTAAATGAACGGTATTGCCCCGCTATTTTACTGACTTAAGCGTCTGTGTGGGATTCTGAGCCTCCAGCCCACAGCAGAGTGCCAACTTCAATATTAGGGGTGGGCTACATTAATATATCCTGTAAAATTCCTAACGGCAAAGTCCTTGTCCACTTGGGTTTAAATCAAGAAATTTCTTTTCGGTACAGGGGTCAATAATTCCAACTGTACGCTTAGGAATACTCACGTGTTTTGTGGTCTACCTGGTCGGATACATGGCGGAAAATTTAGACATTTGAGAGCTTGGAACGGGTAAATAATTTGGATTTGTAACTAGATTAAAACGACGGGTGCCACTAGTAGAGTAGGAACAGGTTTTTAGTTGGGTTCGTGTTACTCAATCTTTAGTTTCATATGTATGTTTTGTAGATAGTTGTTTGTCCTTTTGTACTTTTTCTTTTGGCCACAATGTGTTGTCTGTTCCTCGATTTACGGATTCTGATTACCCGTTTTGGTATCTCCAAAGTCTTCTTACATCTAAGCTGAAAACATCTGCCAAGTTTTTTTAATACACAATTTAAAAAATAAATAGATAAAACAAAGTACTGCTACTTAGTAAATAAATGTGACACGCACATGCAGGGTTTAGATTTTGTTTATTTTCATAAAAGTATGAACTTATTATCATATTTTTCTAATGTTCTGTATTTACATTTGTTAGATTTATGAGATGTCTCCATGTAAACCGGAATCTTAGGACTTTATTTTGTTTGACAAAGGAGTTGTCAAATCCAAATTATTCACCGGTTGACATGAAAGTAAATCATTTGTTTAATATGTGTTTATTACAGTTGGCCGAGTGTTTTATAAACTCGCCATTCCAACAATATTTGTGTCTTCGTTATTTACTCCAGTAAAGAAAAGAAATAGTTTATGTTCAGGTGAACATGTGAAATAGAACATAAAAGGTATTGCCCGGATCTTTTACTCATCTAAGTGTCTGTGTGGGATTTTGCACCTCAAGTCCATGGTAAGGTGTCAAATATCAACTTTCGTATTGTTGGAAGGGGCTCCAGAAATATTTGTTGCAAGGGCAGATGCTGTTTGATTAACAACAGCTTGAGAGCTGGCATTCCAATTGGTATAAACTGTGTACCTCTACTTGTTTACTTTTTTCCATGCAGGTTTCGATATGTTGATGATGATTTCGTATTTAAGAAAACGTGTTATAGTAATCAGCTACTCTTAATATATACCCAAGTCTACTTGAAATTAAGCATACTACTGATCCAGAATGATTCGTCTTCTATATACAAATGGTAAACGAGGAATTCATATTTTATAACCTACTGAGTTCGTTTTAACAATTGTACATTTTGTTATTGAATGCCAACATGTTGCCTCCTCTTCATGCAGACGACATACATTTGTACTCGTGTTTTTATCTCAGTTGATATGTTAATATGAAGTCTGTTCTGGAAGAGTGAATACCCATATAGAAGCAGATAATGGCCAACATGAATCGGTTATCTCTTATGAAATTTTAGTAGCCAGTTATTGTTGTTATCTTATGTACACAAAATATTCTGATAAGTATCGCCCTTAAACCACACTGGATACTGGTGACGATTCCCGTGGTCCAACACACGACGTGTCCCGTGATGGTGAATAGGGGGTGACTCCTCGATGAAGGGTCGTCAGGTTACAATACGATAAGCCTGACTGTTGATCATAGTGGTTAACATGTAGAAGGCTTAAAATACAACACAGTTATCTTAATAGCTATCATGCATTGTTGTTATGTTCTTGCTATTTGCTAATGAGACCAGAAAACAAGTCACTATTGAAATACATTTTTTCTGCACATTTCAGATTTTCTTTCAATTACATTTGACATTAATGCATAATACATTTTCGGTGAGAGAAGACATACTTAGTACGAAAACACAGATAATCGGAATAACAGAAGTTAATTTGTCATAAATACAATGCATAACTGTAAATGTGTATAAACTGTGTACCCCTATTTGTTTACTTGTTTCTATGCAGGTTGTTGTTGATGATGATTTCGTATTTAACAAAACTAGCTATAGTATCAATTACTCTTAATATAGTGAGTGTTTGTTGTTTAACGCGAAATCAGCAATTTGTCTGCTATATCGTGGCGAGAACAAGTTAATTTTCAATGAGATGATGACGAGGTCCACTTTGTACTAGACCATAGCGCCTAATTGGATTTTTATAGTGCTAGCTCACTGAAACAACAGTCTGCCGGTAGACATGTCACTCCACTCGGACACTTTATTCGGATTCCGAGGGGACCAGTCTTTGCTCTTTCTCCTGAATGATGCGTGCTTAGCGGAGAAGCAACACATACCAATTGTATAGTCTTTGGTTTGACCTGACCGCACTCGAGGCGAGCACGCTAACCATTCCGACACCGATGCGGTTCTTTTAATATATTCCCAAGTTTACTCGAAATTAAACATACTGATACTGATCCAGAAAGAACCGCCTTGTAACTACAAATGGAAAACGCGGGACTTATATTTGATAACCTACTGACTTGGAATGACTAATTGTGCATGTTTTTTGTTCTAGAGTACCAACATTTTGACTCTTCTATCTGCAGACGATATGCACGTGGTTTTATCTCAGTTGGTACGTCATTCTGAAGTCTGTTCTGAAAGAGTCAATACCCATATAGAAGGAGATAATGGTCAACACGAATCGCTTATCTCTTATTCAATCTTAGTACCCATTTATTGTTGTTATCTTATGCTTACAGCATAATCTTATAAGTATCGTCCTTAAACCACACTGGATATTGGTGATGATTCCCATGGTCCAACCAACAACTTGTCTCAGTCCCAGGGTGGTTAAAAGGGGTGCCTCGTCGATGCAATAGCGACGCCAGATATAAAGCAGGAACTGACTACTCTTCCGGAGCTTCTGAGTTCACCACGCTTGTTGTGAGGTTCGTTTTGTTCGATCTTTAGGATTCTGTGTATTGTTTTGCATCGTTTTTTTTTTGTTTTTTGTTCTTTTTTGTTTTTTGTTTTTTTTTTTCCTTTTTCCTTAGGCCATTGCATGTCCTTCGATCCACGGCTTCTGATTACCCGTTGCTATGTCCAAACCTTTCTTGTTCGTTACTAACCAACTCCCCATTCCTTTACAGTTGCAGTCTATAATCGTTGTTTCGCTTAGCCACCCCCATCCCTCCTTAATTTCTATACAGTTAAGCTTGGTTTCGTCCTGAATATAGATGAAATGCTTCGATATTCTCATTTCACGTCAAGCAATCCTCTAATCACATATAAACTGAACTGGGGTTTTTTTGGCTAAAAATATGGTAGATAATTTTGTACGCAAGGCCCTTTCTGATTACACAAGAACATCACTGGTTTCAGTTTTTCGGCACTGACATGGTTTTTTATATTTATTATTGAAAATAAGGGTAATAACAAAATAACCGAACTCCGAACAATCTTACAAAGGGAAAGTCAAAACTCATAATTATATAAACAGACAAAATCAGTCAACAACCGGAAAACTGTGAAAACCGTAATGACCCTGACTTGGTACAGGCATTTCTAAAGAAATGGTGGGTTGAATCAGATTTTAAGGCGCCAAACCTCCCGCTCTCATTACGGTTCAAAGGTTCCGGCTGTCACTGTAACAGTATTTAAATACAGGAACAAAATAGGTAAAATAGTTGTCAAAGCAGTACCATATTCGGTAACGTAAATGTCAAACTATTTTTACGTCACACATTGACAAAACAAAAAAAATATCCTTGACATTTTTGACTTCTTTATCTTTATACATTTTCACTATATGAAAATGCATCGCTTATAATTTTTTCTGCAGAGACGGAATATATTTCGACAAGATCTTGGTATCGGAATATAAACTTTTTAAGAGATCGAATAAGGCGAATCTTTTAATAGCCCTGGTCCAGTAGCCTGTTTCTCAGATGAAGATGACGTTTCAGGAAATCAGAATAATTGCTACTGGCCCTTGCATAGCGAATCAATTGCGAGATGTAAACACCATATGCAGGAGAAGCTGGTATATTGCTGCACATGTTTGGAAAATTTATGATTTTAAAATTGAAGTCGTCCCGCTTATCATAAATTTTAGTACTGAGTTGACCACTGTCGTCAAATTCGAGGTATAAGTCCAAAAATGATGCGGACGAAGTTGTATCGGTGGTCTCTTTAACTTCCAGCTCTGGAGGATATATCAATGGAAGAAATTCTGCAAATCTAGAATTATTGATAGATAAAACGTCATCAATATACCTGTATGTGAAATTAAAGGCTCTAGCCTCGTGAATCTTCTTATCTTTTACAAGCTTTTGAAGAAACTCCGACTCATATGAATATAAAAATAAATCGGCTAGAAGAGGGGCACAATTCGTAACCATTGGTATGCCAACGACCTGCTGAAACAGTGTCCCTCCAAAGGAGACAAATATGTTATCGATGAGGAACTCCAGCATACTGATCACTTGTTCCTCGGAGTAGCATGTTTTACCTTTTTGAATTTTGCTTGAAAAATATGTGGAATTGTAGCCTAACACAACAAATTTTGAGCCATAGTTTCTATGACTAAAAGCTTTATGAATTGTTTCTTTTAAGCGGGTTTGTAATTTGTCATGCGGTAGGGTGGTATATAGAGTTGAAAAATCAAAAGTTTTGATGGAGGATACCTGAGAGAAAGATCTTGATTTCAGGTTATCCAAAAGATCTTTAGAGTTTTTCAAAATCCACATGTGATTTATGCCACTACGCGAGTAAACAGTTTCACAAAATTTACAGTTCCTAAATAATGTAATAGTTCTCAAAACTGATTCTCCTCCCATGTCACTATCGAAGCATAGACTACTGGACAGATGATACTCGTGGGGTCTAATAGTCCAGCAGCAGAGGTATCATGAAGACAACTTGTGTTATTTGTGATTTGCAAGTGTGACTGTCTTGAGAAATAAGAATCGCACAACTTAAACTTAAGACTCCAGCGAGAACCAAAGAACGCAACAATATAACAGGAATCAAATCTATTAGAATGAGAATACCAACAATAAAAATATCATAGTGATGAAAACTGTGTTACAAATTTAATTATAGATGATTTAATATGTAAGGGCTGGCATTTTACTCTGATGTGGAAAACATTTCCATCACCGCATCATTTCAGTAAGACGGGAGGTTTGGGCCCATGAAACTAGTTTTACTCCACAACTTTTTATTGAAGTGCCTGTATCAAGTCAGGAGGGTCAGAGGTCATCATTTCAGTAAGAGGGTCAGAGGTCATATATTTTTGTGCTATCGATTTTGCCTCTTTCTAAGATTTTTCTATAAGATTTAAGAACTATTCCGTCATTGTGATATTTTTTTGTTTCCATTTTATTAATAGAACATCAAATACATGACATAATACTACAAATACATGTGATGTTAAAATGGAACTTTCACAATACATCTGTATCAATTTAACCTTGTTCTTCATCCAGCAAATGTTTTTCTCTGTCGAATTCATTAACCGTGCACTATAATACCCATGAAGGATGACTGTGGACCATTCGAATCAGCATGAACAACATTTTTAGATCCATACGCTGTCGTTCTAATCCAGGCATGTTTATCCTTATACATTCTACAGACTGCCGTCATTGACCCACAGTCAAAATGACCACCGGACTCGTATTCTCCTGCCCTAGAAATCATTGTATTGTCAACCATTAGTTCTGTCAGTACATAATTATTCGAGAGGGTGCAGACGGTCCAAGCAAATAAATAAATTCCTGTCTTTGGGGCTACAAATATTCCATCCATATTGTTATAATGGCCTCCAATGTTCATAACTACTCTTTCAAAAACCAATATGGACTTTTTCTCAAGAGTAAATGTATGCGTTTTATCTCTAGCTGTAGCATAGAACATAACTGGTTCAGAATTAGACAAATCTGCAATATAAAACATTCATTTTAATATATGATTGAATTGATGAAGACAATCTGTAGTCTCGGTGTAATTCTCTATTATTGAGGTGGCAGCAGGGAAGACTATATCTGGAAATAAAATCATGATGGTATATAATGACTACCTATGAATGTGAATCTGCTCTTGTAGGCCGTTCAAGAAAAAAAATAATAATTCAAAAGTAACAACAAATTTCGCTTTTTATATGATTAATAATAATTGATCGTGAAGATCACAAATGCTCATAAATGGATGTTCAAAAAGTTCAAAATTCAATAGAAAAATCGTAGGAAGAGAAAACGGCGACATCTTTAACACACAAATACAAGAACACTCACTTGAACCATACAATACAAATGTTTGGTAGTTTGGAATATGTGGTAACTATAAAGACTGTTTCTATTGGTCAAAGTAAAGTACTAGCATCAATTATATACATGTACCTACGTATTACACAAGGATAATGATAATAGAGTTTACACCCCGGGTTTTAGTGGGGTTCGTGTTACTCGATCTTTAGTTTTATGTGTATGTTTTGTAGATCGTTGTTTGTCCTTTTGTACTTTTTCTGTTGGCATTGTGTTGTCTGTTCTTCTTCTATATACGGATTCTGATTACCTCCCTTTGGTATCTTCAAACTCTTCTTTTAACACTGCTTTGGCAATATTTGTAGGATCAACAACAAGCACTTTGACATAGAAAGGGAAGTTATTCTAATTATTCAAGAATCTTCACGCCAGAAATAAAAACACAAGTTAAGAACTTTTAAGAAAACAAAGGGGTAATCAGAAGCCATAAATCGAAAGACAGACAACACAATGGTCAAAAGACAAAAAATTATCTACAAAGCATTGCACAGAAAACTATAGATCGAGCAACACGAACCCCACAAAAAACCGGGATGAAGTCAGGTGCTCCGGAAGGGTAAGCAGTTCATACTGCGCATGTGGCATCAGTCGTGTTACTCTTTTTACAATCCCGGTAATAAGTCATAAACGAGGAAAGATTCGGATTATGACTATAATAAATGGAAAATATCCATGGTCATTTGTGACAAAGATATTTAAACCAGGTCATGGTAACGACCGAAAAACTTTCGAAATGATGACTTCAACATAACCAATAAGAAACTTCTATTAAAGAATTCATTATTGGAACTACAAGCTTGTGGCATATCGGATCAACTGAGTAACATATACTCTATATGCATATGCTGTTAGAATGTTGCTACACATACATGGAAAGTTCACAATGGGAAAATTGAAATGATCTCTTTTGTCGTAAAGCTTCGTTCTTTACCGGTCCTCACTGTCAATTTCGAGGTATAGGTCAAGGAATGAAGAAGACCTTGTTAAGTTTGTCTGTAGATCCGACTAAATATACACTAAATAATTTGTTTGTATAATAATGACCCATGCAAAGATATTATAAAAGTGGCCTCTGATTTTGCAAACTCAATACTTTTTGTATGATTGATTCTATTCATATTTTACAACGACATTATCTAATATAAAAGTCGACGAGACACTAGATGAACAGATAAATTTTTACGCAAATCTATTTTCGACAGAAGGGTGGAATAAAAATGTAGCAGTGGAACTGGTTACTCATATGGATAAAAAATTAACATGCGACGAAAGTGAAGATTTAGAAAAAGATTTGACAATTAATGAAATTAAGAAAATAATTTTTTCGATGAAACAATACAAATCACCTGGATTAGACGGGATTATAAATGAATTTTATCAGATATATTGGGATACAATAAAGGAAGATTTATTTGAAGTATTACTAGAAATTTTTGATAAATTTGAAATATGTGATTCCCAGTGTCGAGGAATGTTGACACTACTCCATAAAGGGGGTGATAGAGATAACTTTATTAAATAGTGATTATAAAATCATATCAAAACTTTTAGCAAATCGCATGAAGCCAGTATTAAACAAAATTATTCATACGGATCAAAAAGGATTCGTAGCAGGGAGAAATATAAGCGAAAATAATCGTATGATTGATGATATTATAGAATTTGTAGATAATGAAGATGAGGAAGGTGTAATGATTTTTGTTGATCAGCAAAAAGCATTTGATAGAATGGAATGGGGGTGGTTAAATTATGTTATGGAATGTTTTAATTTTGGACTGAAATTTCGTGAATGGGTTTATATGCTATTTAAAAAGGGAAAAACCTGTTTCGCAATATCGTGTTCAGCCAGACAAGGATGTCCTGCTGCACCGATTTTGTACATTATTCAGGCAGAGCCGATGGCTTGTGCTATCCGAAACACTCCGGAAATACATGGTATCAAACTACCCGACTGTGAGGGGCAGCCCGTAAAGGAAGCAAAAATATGCATGTTTGCAGACGACACGCAACTCTTAAGCAAAAACGAAGAATCTGTTGAACAATCCTTTTTAATTCTTTCGAAATTTGAAAAGGCATCCGGCTCTAAGATAAATTATGAAAAAACAAAAGGATTATTTATTGGTAGATTAAGGGGGAAACGACCCAGATTAACTAACATATCATGGATTTCAGATAATATAAAGACCTTAGGTGTTTTTCACGGGTACAATATAGACACTGATGACATTTGGAAAAAAATTATAAATAAAATGAAAAGCTGCACTCAGGTTTGGAAAACCAGAAATTTAACCTTTAAGGGAAAAACTTTAATCGTAAAAAATGTTCTGTTAGCTCAAATGGGATTTGAAACTGAAATGAGGGGGATACCAGAGAAATATAAAAAAGAGGTGAATGATTTGATTTGGAAATTTCTTTGGGACAATAAACCAAACCAAATAGAAAGAAACGTATGTTGCTTAAATATTAATGAAGGGGGATGGGAATGATTAACATAGACAATTTTGTCAAAATTAAACAGATAAAATTTATATACAAAATAATCAACAGTGAGATGGACTCATGGAATGCGATAGGTAAACACTGGTTACAGAAATACGATAAACAATTTGGAGTTGATTTTTTTCTTTGTAAATGCTCCGATATTAAAGGTTTAGATATTGCATCCATTCCAAAATACTATCAAGACGCTATACAAGCATGGAACAATTTTTTGGGGTCATGTTCTACGGAGTCTAAAAATGACATTTTAGATAAAAACATATTTGGTAACTCTGAGATCAAATAATAAACGATATATGGGATAAAAACAATAATACCTTTGTTGATAATCAGACTATATTTAATAGACTGGATGATAAAAGGAACTGGATATCAGAATGGGCAAAGATAAAAAAATCATTAGGCTTAAAAATAGATAGTTATTTGAATATTAGAAATCATAATAATAAAATCATTGTTCCAAAAGAGCTGAAACTGAAGAATATCCAGAAAGAAATACGTAAACCAATTACGCCAAAATGTCAATTCAAATGGGATACAATTTATGAAAAGAAATTTAACTGGATATCAATTTGGTATGTACTGAACAAGATTAAATGTAAACAAAGCATTATCCAGTTCCAATGGAAATGTTTGCATAACATTGTCTATTCAGAATATAGATTACAAAAAATGGGAAAATCAGATGGTCAATGTCATTTTTGTAAAAATGAAATAGAGTCCCTTATGCATTTGTTTTACAGGTGTCATAAAATTAAACATGTCTTAGATGAATTAAAACACATTTTTAATAGCATTTTTGAAAAAAATATAGTACTTGTTGAGGAAAACTTAATCATTGGGGTGTATGAGGGAGAAATAACTGAAAATCTACTTTTAATGAATTTAGTAATTTGTATATTAAAATGGGTAATTTGGAAAACAAGAAATTATATAAAATATAATAAAAGTACTTACAGGGAAGCAATAGTTATCACAAATCTCAAAAATTAACTCAGAAGTAATATACAAATGATGATTAAGAACCCAGAAGTTCGAAACTTATATAATATTAGGAAATTACAGCTATTATTGGATACATTATGAATTTAGTTGTATTAATAATTCCTTTCATTGTTTACTGTGTAAAAATGTATGTTTATAAATTGAATATGAGAGATAAAATATGATTTATTTGCTTATGGTATTGTATTCTTACTACAACTGTACCAGTATTTATTTATTTAATTATATTGTACATTGTAAATATTTGTAAACCTTTGAGGTTTCCTGGCACCCAGAGGTAAATTGTTCACAGGTGTAATATAGATATAATAAAAAAAAAAAAAAAAACAGTGAACAAATACGTCAAACAATATTACATGATATAAATTTAAGTAGATATTCAGTGGCTGATCCAAGATGTTTTTAAAAAAAGGTGATATAGGCTCAAATTCGTATGATAAACCATAATACCAATGTCTACTATCACATACGCTATGAGAGGATTCCAGCGCATGGCTTTGTGCAGTAGATACAACATTACATAATACAATTTGTCAATGATTTGCAGCAGGTCAGAGGTCTTTTTCCGGGAAATCCAGTTTCCTCCAACATTAAGCGATATACCAGAAATATTGTTTTACAGTCGCGTTAAGCACCAAATGTTAACAAAAACTCACATACCTTTATGAGTAGTTTCGTTCAGCAGTTGTACTCTATTGTCCAGTATCCTGACAGCATTTTCCAACTCCATGATTCTATCATCTTGTGTTTTTTCAGTGATGTTAGATATAGATTTAGAACTAACTGACAGTAACGTTATTGTCAACATCCAAAATATATACACAATGTGTGTCTTAGACATCCTTCTATAAGCTATCCTTTGTATTTTATAAATTACAACAAGATAGCTAGCGAGATATTCCGACGAGGTTGTCATAGAAACATAATTTTTGCATATTTTTATGAGGTAACCATTAATGTAATTTTAGTAATGGGCCATAGAGACACAAGTTTGGCATGTCATTTCTCGATATCTTCACAGTCAGCCCCGGAAATGTTACCACATCTGATGAAACAACAAGGTAATTGGCCATCACATCAGAGATGAAAACATTCTTATATTAGTTTTACATGTATTTAAGCGTTATAGCTTGCATCACATCATGGTATTTGTTATTGATAAGAGATAAGAAAATTCGGTAAGAATGTGGAGGAGCGACAGTATTGCATGCATACACATTTATTTATCAGTTAGTTTCTATATGATGGAATTTGAAAATGTAATCCTCCAAAATGAGACCATCCCAGTCAGGGGTGTCCTTGACTTTTCGTAAAGCAAAAAAGCAGGGCACGCGAAGGAGAAATTATTACACCGTGTGCCAATGACAACTGGGTGAGTAATTACTATTTCTCAGGGTGTCACAAAGCATAAGGATGCGCGGCAGACTTGTCATCCAGTGTATAACATAAAATAATAACGTATTATTCCTAAGTGGTGTGATGGTTAGTGTGCTCGACTTCGAGCTCGGTAGATCATGTATTCAAGCCCCTGTAACCGCATCGCTGGCGTAATGGATGGCGTGCTCGACTCGAGTGCGGTAGATCGTGGGTTCGAGCCCCGGTCGTGTCAAACCACACCATGAAATTGGTATTTGCTGATTCTTCGCTAAATACGCAGCTTTAGTCAGTAAGACCAAAAGACTGATTGGCTCGGAATCAAGATAAGGTGTCCGAGTGTACCGACATGTCTACCTGTAGTGAGCTAGTACTATAAAGATCATCTTAAGCATGTTGGTCTAACACAAAGCGGATATTATCATTCCATTGAATGTGACTTCTTCTCGTCCATGATATAGCTGTAAAATTTCTCATTTGGCGTTAAACAACAATCACTCGCTCACTAGTCTTCCCAAATCAACATCGACTTTTTGTCATATTTATCATGTGATAATCTTATACTATATGGAACAGACAGCAGCAACAGACAACAACAGCACAGTGTCAAATATCAACTGCGAAATTGGAGAGGGGTTCCCACTTGGTGTCTAAGTCAAATATATTACCTGGTCCGCTAACTGACTTAAGTCAAGGGGTGAGATTCTGCACCTCAATGCCACAGCAGGGTTTCGAATGTCAAAACTTTTATTTTGGGGTTAGGCTCTATAAATATATCCTGTAAATTCACAGCGGCAAAGTTCTTGGGCACTTTGGGCTTAAATGAAAGGTATTGCCCAGGCCTTTATTGGAGGCGCCTGGGTGGTATTCTGCACCTCAAGTCCACAGTAGGGTGTCAAATGTCAACTTCGATATATGGTGGTTGGCTCTCAATATCTCCTTTAACATTCCCAACGTCCAAGTTCGTGCCCACTTAAGGATTAAGTGAAAGGTATTGGTCGGGCCTTTAAATGACATATGTGCCTGGGTGGGATTCTGCACCTGAAGCCCATAACAGTGTGTCAAATGTCAACTTCGATATTGGGGTTGGACTCTATTCATATCTCCTGTAAATCTTCCAACGACAAAGTTGTTGCCCACTTAATAAAATGTTTAAATGAACGGTATATTGCCCTCACCTTCAAATGACGTTGGTGTGTGGGTGGGATTGTGCACCTCAAGTCCACAGCAGGGGGTCAAATTTTAACTTCGATATTAGGGGTGGACTTTTTAAATATAACCTGCACATTTCTAGCGGCAAAGTTCTTGCCCACTTGGAGTTTAAGTCAAAGGTATTGCCCTGGCCTTTAAATGATTTAATTGCCTGTGTGTGATTCTGCGCCTGAAGCCCACAACAGAGTGTTAAATGTCAACTTCAATATTAGGGGTGGGCTCCATTTATACCTCCTGTAAAATTCCTAACGTAAAGTTATTGTCCCTTCGGGGTTTAACTCAATAAATTTCTTTTCGATACATGGGTAAATAGGTCCACCTGCACGCTTAGGAATACGCACGTCTCTTTGTGGTAGAAAGTCTACCCGGTCGGGTACATGGCCAGAGTTTACATCTAAACTGAAAACATCTGCCAAGTTTGTTTTAATGCAGAATTTAAAAATAAATAGAAAAAACAAAATACTACTACATTGTAAATAAATGTGACACGCACATGCAGGGTTTAGATTTTGATAATTGTTGTAATAGTGTAAACTTATTGTTATATTTTTCTAATGTTCTGTATTTACATTTTTTAGATTGATGAGATGTCTCCGTGTGAACAGGAATCTTAGGACTTTATTTCGTTTGACAAAACAGCTGTCAAGTCCAAATTATGTACAGGTTGACATGAAAGTAAATTATTTGTTTAATATTATTTATTAAAGTTGGCAGACTGTTTTGTGTGCTCGCCATACTAAAATTATTTGTGTCTTCATTATTTATCCCAATAAAGAAAAGAAATATTTTATGTTCGGGTGAACATGTGAAATAGAACATAAAAGGTATTGTCCGGATCTTTTACTCATCTAAGTGTCTGTGTGGGATTCTCCACCTCAAGTCCAAAGTAAGGTGTCAAATATCAATTTTGGTATTGTTGAAGGGTTACAGAAATATTTGTTGCTCTTTGAATAACAACAGCTTAGGGGCTGGTATTCCGATGGGTATTAACTGTGTACCTCAATTTGCTTACTTGTTTTCATGCATGTTTCGATATGCTGATGATGATTTCGTATTTAACAAAACTTGTTATAGTAATCAGTTACCATTAATACATGCCCAAGTCTACTCGAAATTAAACATACTACTGATCCTGAAAGATCTGCCTCTTATATACAAATGGAAAACGAGGGATTCATATTTGATAACCTACTGAGTTCGTTTTAGCAATTGTACATTTTTGTTATTGAATGCCAACATTCCGCCCCTTCTTCTCGCAGACGAGATACATGTTTTTCTCAGTTGATATGTTATTCTGAAGTCTGTTCTGGAAGAGTGAATACCCATCTAGAATTAGATGATAGCCAACATGAATCGGTTATCTCTTATGAAATTTTAGTAGCCATATATTGTTGTTAACTTATGCTTACAACATATTCTGATAAGTATCGTCCTCAAACCACACTGGTGTACTGGGGAAGAATACCATGGTCCAACCTACAACGCGTCCCGTGTTGGTGAATGGTCGTCAGGTTACAATACGGAAAGCCTGTTGATAATAGTGGGTAGCATACAGGAGTAAACGCATTGTGGCCGCTATAATAGCGGTGCCAAATGTGAAACAGGAATTGCCTACCCTCCCGGCGCACCGGCCTTCACATCCAGTTTTTAGTAAGGTTCGTGTTGCTTAATCGTTTGGTTTCTGTGTGGTGTTTTGTGGTTCATTGTTTGTCCTTTTGTTGTTGCTTTAATTTTTTGTGGCCACTACATTGTATGTCTTTCTTCGAGTTACGGTTTCTGATTACCCCGTGGATATCTTCAACCTTTCTTGTTCGTCACTAACCAGCTCTCCATATGTTTACAATGGCAGTCAAGAATCATGTTAATGGTTAGCCACATATCCCCCCAATCCCTCATTTCTATTCGGTATTTTGTATTGTGGCCGCTATAATAGCGGTGCCAAACAGGAACTGCCTACCCTCCCAGCGCAACTGCTTTCACATCCAGTTTTTAGTAGGGTTCGTGTTACTCAATTGTTTGGTTCCTTTGTGGTTCATTGTTTGTCCTTTTGGTTTTTTTGTGGACACTACATTGTAGGTCTTTTTTCTTCGATTTACGCTTCTGATTACCCCGTTGGTATCTTCAAACTTTCGTGTTCGTCACCAACCAGCTCTCCATATGTTTACAGTCTAGAATCGTTTTACTGGTTAGCCACCTATACCCCCAATCCCTCATTTCTATTCGGTATTTTATATTGTTGCGCTTGATCTCGTCCTGAATATTGCTGAAATGCTGCTGACTTGACGTTAATCAATCCTTTAATCACATTTAAAATGTGAACTATTTGTTTTCTGGTTGCATCAGTATGTAAAAAATATGGTAAAGAATTCTGTACGTAAAACCCTTTCTGTCTGTCCTTCGATATACGAATTCTGATAACCCCTTTAGTATCTTTAAGCTCTTCTGATTACACAAGAAAATCACTAGTTTCAGTGTTTCGGTACTGACATGGTTTATTAGATATATTCATTATTGAAATTTACAGTTCCTAAATAATGTAATCGTTCTTAAAACTAAGATTTTCCTCCAATGTCAGTCGAAACACAGACTACTGGGCGGAGGATACCATCTTTTTAAACGAATCCTCCAGCGAGAACCAATGTACGCAACAATATTACAGGAATCAAATATATTAGAATGACAATATCAACAATAAAAATATCATAGTAATGAAAACTGTGTTACAAATTTAATTATAGATGATTTAATATGTTAGGGTTGATATTTTATTCTGACGTGGAAAACACTTGCATCATCGTATCATTTCAGTAAGAGGGGAGATTTGGACCCATAAAACTAGTTTTACTCGACAAATTTTTATTGAAGTGTCTGTATCAAGTCAGGGAAGTGAGAGATCTAACTTTGTGCTATCTATTTTGCCTCTTTCTAAGATTTTTCTATAAGATTTAAGAATTGTGCCGACAGTGTGATATTTTTGGGTTTCCATTTTATTAATAGAACATCAAATACATGACATGATATTATTACAAAAACATTTGATGTTAAAATGAAACTTTCACAATACAACTTTATCAATTTAGCGTTGTGTTCATCCAACAAATGTTTTTCTCTGTCGAATTCATTAACCGTGCACTATAATACCCATGAAGGATGACTGTGGACCTTCCGGATGAGTATAAAAAACATGTTTAGTTCCAAATCCAGTCGTTCTAATCCAGGCATGCTTATCCTTGTCCATTATACAGACTGCCGTCATTGACCCACAGTCATAATGACCACTTTTTTCGTATTCTCCTGCCCTGGATATCATTGTATTGTCCACTATCAGTTCTGTAAATGCATAATTAGCCCCAGTTGTGCAGACAGTCCAAGCAAATAAATAAATCCCTGTCTTTGGGGCTACGAATATTCCATCAATATTGTTATAATGGCCTCCAATGTTCATAACTACTCTTTCAAAAACCAATATGGACTTTTACTCAAGAGTAATTGAATGGTCCTGATCTCTAGTTGTAGCATAAAACATAACTGGTTCCGAAATAGACAAATCTGCAATATAAAACTTTCAATTCAATACATGAATGAATTGATGAAGATAACCAGTAACCTCTGCGTAATCCTCTTTTTTTCTTGGGGGGGGGGGGGGGGGATTCAACAGGGAAGACCATTTCCTGGAAATAAAATCATGATGGTATCTAATGACTGCCTATGAATGTGAAACTGCTCTTGTAGGCCGTTAAAAAATAAGTTACAAATTTAAAATGTCCACTTTTTCTACATTTAATATTAATTGATCGCTTAAGATCACAAATGCTTACGAACTATCATAGGGACTCGGGGATAGGATATCCCCCTTCATTTTTCCTGTGTGGTTGGAAAGCAAGAAAGTGTACATTGATAAATGATTGAAGGAAGGATTAATGAACACTTTTCGATTTTTCGCTTTTGTATACCGTTAAAAAAATAAGGTGCAAAAATAACACTTTTCACTTTTTCTACATTTGATATTGATTAATCATGAAGACCAGAAATGCTCATAAATGGGTGCTCACTCCTATCTTTAACTATCACAGGGACTCGGGGATAGGATACCACCTTCCTTTTTCCCATATAGCTGCAAAGCAGGTAAATTTACATAGATAAATAATCGAAGGAAGCAAACATGACCACATTTCGATTTGTTATATGTTTTATTGTTAAACATAGTTGAGATTTCCCAGTACATAATAGCTGATCAAATGAAAAAACAAAAACAAAAATATCACACTGTGGGAAATAGTTCACAATCTAATAGAAAAATACCACACTGTGGGAATAGTTCAAAATCTAAAACAAAAATACCACACTGTGGAAATAGTTCAAAATCTAAAACAAAAATATCACACTGTGGGAATAGTTCAAAATCTAAAACAAAAATATCACACTGTGGGAATAGTTCCAAAATCCAAAAGAAAAATCATAGGAAGAGACAAAGGCGATACTTTTAACACACAAAATACATGACTGATCACTTGAACCGTAGTATACAAATACATGACTGATCACTTGAACCGTACAATACAAATGTTTGGTAGTTTGGAACATGTAGTAGCAATAAAGACTGTTTCTATTGGTCAAAGCAAAGTACCATCATCAATTATTTACCTACGTATTACACACGGATACTGATAATAGAGTTCATTCCTGGTTTTCAGTGGGGTTCATGTTACTCGATTTTTAGCTTTATGTGTATGTTTTGTAAATCGTTGTTTATCCTTTTGTACATTTGCTTTTGACCATTGTTGTCTGTTCTTCGATATACGGATTCTGATAACCCCTTTGGTATCTTCAAGCTCTTCTTTTAACATTGCTTTGGCTATATTTGTAGGATCAACAACACACACTTTGCCATAGAAAGGGAAGTAATTATAATTATTCAAGAATCTGCCCGCCAGAAATAATAACACACGCTAAGAAAAGTTTGAAGGTAACAAATGGGTAATCAGAAGCCGTAAATCAAAACAAAACAGACAACACAAAGGTCAAAAAAAAAGAAAGAAAAAACAATGACCTATAAAACATTACACCTTGGAACAAAACATTTCAGGGATAGACAATTGGTTAATTGCCATTGAACATCATCGGGTACAGAGTTGATGAAGTAAATCTAAGATATACAAGTCATGGGTTTTTGTTTGAATTTAAAGAAAATAATTGTGTGTTCGGTGATTGGGGGGGGGGGGGGCGATTATGCTTATGAATTGTGTGTTCGGTGATTGGGGGGAGGGGGGGTTGTTGGGGAATTAGGTTTATGAATTGTGTGTTCGGTGATTGGGGGGAGGGGGGAGTTGCTGGAGAATTAGGTTGATGAATTGTGTGTTCGGTGATTGGGGGGAGGGGGGAGTTGCTGGAGAATTAGGTTGATGAATTGTGTGTTCGGTGATTGGGGGGAGAGGAGGAGTTGTTGGGGAATTAGGTTTATGAATTGTGTGTTCGATGATTGAGGGTTGGGGGAGTTGTTGGGGAATTAGTTTGATGAATTGTGTGTTCGGTGATTGGGGGAGGGGGGGAGTTGTTGGGGAATTAGATTGATGAATTGTGTGTTCGGTGATTGGGGAGGGGGGAGTTGTTGGGCAATTAGGTTTATGAATTGTGTGTTCGGTGATTGGGGGGAGGGGGGAGTTGTTGGGGAATTAGTTTTATGAAATGTGTGTTCGGTGATTGGGGGGATTTGTTGGGGAATTAGGTTTATGAATTGTGTGTTCGGTGATTGGGGGGAGGGGGGAGTTGTTGGGGAATTAGGTTTATGAATTGTGTGTTCGATGATTGAGGGTGGGGGGAGTTGTTGGGGAATTAGTTTGATGAATTGTGTGTTCGGTCATTGGGGGAGGGGGGGGGGTTGTTGGGGAATTAGATTGATGAATTGTGTGTTCGGTGATTGGGGGGAGGGGGGAGTTGTTGGGGAATTAGTTTTATGAAATGTGTGTTCGGTAATTGGGGGGGATTTGTTGGGGAATTAGGTTTATGAATTGTGTGTTCGATGATTGAGGGTGGGGGGAGTTGTTGGGGAATTAGTTTGATGAATTGTGTGTTCGGTGATTGGGGGAGGGGGGGGGGAGTTGTTGGGGAATTAGATTGATGAATTGTGTGTTCGGTGATTGGGGGGAGGGGGGAGTTGTTGGGGAATTAGTTTTATGAATTGTGTGTTCGGTGTTTGGGGGGGAGTTGTTGGAGAATTAGGTTTATGAATTGTGTGTTCGGTGATTGGGGAGAGGGGGGAGTTGTTGGGGAATTAGGTTTATGAATTGTGTGTTCGGTGATTGGGGGGAGGGGGGAGTTGTTGGGGAATTAGGTTTATGAATTGTGTGTTCGGTGATTGGGGAGTGGGAATTGTTGGGGAATTAGGTTTATGAATTGTGTGTTCGGTGATTGGGGGAGGGGGGAGTTGTTGGGGAATTAGGTTTATGAATTGTGTGTTCGGTGATTGGGGAGAGGGAGAGTTGTTGGGGAATTAGGTTCATGAAGCAAATGGTCGCTTTTTATGATTAATCCTTCCCTACTAAATAGACAGATTTGTAAACTATTTATTAAAGAATGTTTTCTTTTCATTTCAACTTCATATGCAACCTTATTTAACAGACAGTTTGTTAAGGAGTAGGGTTGGAGTTGTGCTTATGGTGTTTAACGCCACTTTCAACAACATTTCAGTTATATCGTGGCGGTCAGTTTTATTGGTGGAGGAAACCGGAGAAAATCACCGACCTGTCGCCAATCACTGACCAACTTTATCACATAATGTTGTATCGAATAAGTGCAAAACGAAAGTGGAAAGTAATTATAATAATTATGCTATATAATTGTGTTAGATCTATTTATAAATGTGTAGAAATATATCGAAACTAAGTATGTTTTCACAGAAGTATTTTTTTATAGAAAAAAAATACCCACACTGTAATACAGAAGTCAATATGTTTCTGTGACCAAGCCCACTTTACGCATGCCTTATATTGTCAGTCAAATACACATATCGATTTAATTTTCTAATATTTAAAAACAACTATTTTAAGAACTATACAGGTGAGAAGGTTAATTATAGATCTCTTTAACTGTATGATAGACGTTTCCGAAACGTAACGGGTTTTAAAACGACCACCCATTATAAAGGACATCCGATAACACACAAGAGAATTTAAATCCATTTGAAAAAATTCAATAGATAAATTTATATTTTACTAATTACAGCTAATGCTAAATTTCAGGGGGTAAAACAATTTGCTTTTCCCTATTTTTATATACATATATTTGTATTTACTTATTGTAGTTACCTATTTTTGTAGTTACCTATTTTTGTAGTTACCTATTTTTGTAGTTACCTATTTTTGTAGTTACCTATTTTATGGTGCTTAACGCCACTTTGAACATTTTTTCAGTTAAATCTTGGCGGTCAGTTTTATTGGTGTAGGTACCCAGAGAAAACCACCGACCTGTCGAAAGTCACTGACAAACTTTATATCTCACTATGCTGTATTGAGTACACCTCGCCATGAACCGGACTCGCTATTTTAGTGGTGATAGGCACTGATTTCACAGGTAGTTGTATATCCAACTACAATACAATCACGACCACAACGACCCCCATTTTTGTTATATCTATTTATTTATGTTTACATATTTGATTATATTTGGTAAATGACTTTAATTGACTGTCAAATTAACATTTATTTCAGGCAAGTTAGAACGTTGATATTTCATTTGACTGTCAACTTCACACTGATCTCTAATTTAACCTTAATATGTCAGTATGGCAGGCGTGGATGCAGGTTTTAGAGTGAAGGAACATGGAATCTAGTTAATAGAGGGAACATAATATAGTCCTTGTAGGGGCCTAGGGCGAAATCTCACGAATTTTCAGAAATGACAGCCATTATCAATATTCTTGTAAAATGAACGCTGTATCACATACGATTTTGTTAATTTAAGGATGGCGCATGTTTAGTGAGCCCCAACTAATTGCGCGTTTATGGTGTGCCAAATCGTTTGATTCAAATGAATCTTGCTGAATTTATTCGACTTTATATTCGACATTTTCTTGAAATAATCTGTTTGACTAGTTGCATGGTCAAATTTTACCAGATGACTCCATGAACTGACACCATTTTTTCCTTCAAATTAGCCAAATTCACGACACATATCCTTGGAATCTGTCACAAATGAAACACTTCAAAGGGTGTCATAATAATAGTAGAGTTGTACATATCTTTGAGCACGGTCGTGATCGTATTGTTGTTGGATTTATAACTACCTGTGCAATCAGTGCCTATCACCACTAAAGTTGTGAGGTCGAACCCCGTTCATGGCGAGGTGTACTCGATACACCACTATGTGATAAAGTTTGTCAGTTACTCGCGACAGGTCGGTGGTTTTCTCCGGGTACTTCGTTTTCCTGCCCCTTTGGTATCTTCAAACTCTTCTTCCTATCAAACTGACCGCCCCGATATAACTGAAATATTATTGAAAGTGGCGTTAAACATCATAAACCAATCAATAAAAACCAAGAAACCATTATTATACAGACAATAAATAATTCATCAGATTATGATACCATGCAAATACAATAAAGGATATATTCTGGATAAAAAGGGGGATGAAGGTTGAAAGTATGTCTGTTGAATATAATCACGCCACAAGACAAACATTTAAATCAGTGAAGTACAGGACCATTCTTTCTGGTTGCAAAAACTAGCACGGGAGACAACACGATTATATTCAGGATATGACCAATATCAATCATGTTCTTTAGGAAAGCTGAGAAAATAAGAACATCTTATACAAAAATCATATGCTCTAGGTAATATGGGAAAATAGGAATCTGTATCCAAGTTTATTAATATGAACAAAGTTATTGAGGGGAATTTTCAATTTCCCAAATCCGCCAAAGGTATTCATACTTCGGTATGAAGATGCAAATAAAATACATGTACATGAGTTTTGGTTTAAATATGTAAGGAGATGCAACATATGTAAATATATGTCAACCTATTGTCACCTATACAAAGGCTTAAAACATTTAAATGTCTTGTTAAACAATTGCATAAGATAGGATATGTTATCTTTCTTCGATATACAGATTCTGATTACCCCTTTGGTAATTTCAAACTCTTCTTGCCTACATGTAAATAACAAAAATGCATAGTGTACTAGAATACGATATTAAGATAAGTTAGTTAAATGATGCTATTTTTCTGCCAGTCTAAATTTTTGTGAGTTTTTGTGAGTTTTTTGGGGATCCAACAATGAAAGGAAATTATATCTGCAAAATGACATCCATAAGAATCTAAAAAAAAATGAAATACGTCTTTATTACATCATAATGCAATTTTGAAATAATATTTCTCATGTTTAACTGAAAAATGGACAATCATTGCTCTGACGAAACATCATCATTGTTATTCTTCTCTTCCTACCAGATACTAACAGTTTTTCCCTCATTTACATCTGTTATCAAACCATATTCTTTATGAAGGAAAATTGTCTCCATCATATCATATCATATTTCTCATTTCAATTTACTGGACATTTTTTTTCATGGATTCTTTATTGGTATAGCACACGTGCATCCAACTTTGATTTTCTCTATCACAGTTCTATATATATAAACATTATTATTATCACAGTCTACTCTTCTTAAAACTCGTTCATAGAAGTAAACGGGGCGACACTCATAGTCAGGCATTCTAGCTTTCAGATCATCTTTATCCTTACGTATTAGACATTGCTTACACATGCACTGCGCTTGAACGATTGTCCTTGGTACTCTTGCAATGTCATGATTGAGTTCCCAGAATACGGGACAAGTTGAAACCATCTCTTTGACTGATGCCTGCAGATATTTTGGGCATTCTCTTCTACCATGTATTTTCATATTAAATGGAGTTTTATACTTAGATAAAGCTGGATGATATTCACGGTCTTTTTTTTCCCATGCGCTTCTTAAGGGAGCCAACATGTAATATGAGTTATGGAAATTAAGGTTATCTCTTGCTAGTTTCCTTGCTAGTTCTATTAAATTGTCTGGTTCTAGACAATTATCTGTATTTGTGACTGTATGCGATATGTCGATGAAACTAAAAATTAAATATACCTTCACCTGAAATAAAGAAAACATATTGTTAAACAGAATTGCCTGCCAAAACAGTAGCTTGTTGTATCGAGTACACCTAGCCATGAGCGAGATTCGAACTCACAACGTTATTGGTGATAGGCACTGATAGCAAAGGTAGTTATAAATCCAACTACCATACGATCACGAACAAGACGCCCCCTTCTTCCCTGGAAATCTAAAATCATATTAACTATAACTATAGGAGTACGCGACAGCCTATAAATCTTTGTAGAGCATTAGTAACAAATTTTATCAATTACATGTGTATATTTAGATTTCTTTTTCAAATTACAAAAACAATACCAATCTAGATATCAATAATCACGACCCTTTTCTGGTAATAACCTTCATCCGATACGCTCATAGTGAAAGAAATAGAAAATAGAATGTTTCTGGTATACCGTAACCTTCATCAGATACGCTCATAGTGAAAGAAATAGAAAATAGAATGTTTCTGGTATACCGTAACCTTCATCAGATACGCTCATAGTGAAAGAAATAGAAAATAGAATGTTTCTGGTATACCGTAACCTTCATCAGATACGCTCATAGTGAAAGAAATAGAAAATAGAATGTTTCTGGTATACCGTAACCTTCATCAGATACGCTCATAGTGAAAGAAATAGAAAATAGAATGTTTCTGGTATACCGTAACCTTCCTCAGATACGCTCATAGTGAAAGAAATAGAAAATAGAATGTTTCTGGTATACCGTAACCTTCCTCAGATACGCTTTTAGTAAAAGAAATAGAAAATAGAATGTTTCTGGTATACCGTAACCTTCATCAGATACGCTCATAGTGAAAGAAATAGAAAATAGAATGCTTCTGGTATACCGTAACCTTCCTCAGATACGCTCATAGTGAAAGAAATAGAAAATGGAATGTTTCTGGTATACCGTAACCTTCATCAGATACGCACATAGTGAAAGAAATAGAAAATAGAATATTTAACAATTTAAACTTCTTAGGGAAAAAATAAGACAAATTGCCCCAACATGGTGAGAAATATCGACTAAGATTCCCTAGCCATGAGCAATTGTAAATTGTATTCATTGTATAATAATTTTATCATATCTTAGGCTTAAAAGGTGGCAATATATACAATGGTAAGAAGTTTGACGTTTACATGTAGCAGACGACATGTTATATCATGTCATTGTATCCTCTTATCTGTTTTATTTTATTCTCTATTTGTCTACCAGGACCGTCGTGGTCGTGATCGTATGGTAGTTGGATGTATGCAATCAGTGCCTATCACCACTAGCGTTGTGAGTTTGAACCCCGCTCAGGCGAGGTGTACTCGATACAACATAATGTGAACATAGTTGTCAGTGACTTACAGCAGGTCGGTGGTTTTCTCCGGGTACTCCGGTTTACTCCACCAATAAAACTGACCGACACTATATAACGGAAATATTGTTGAAAGTGGCGTTAAACACCATAACCTTAACCCCTATTATTCTACCAAGAAGTTGCAAAACTATATTTTCTGCGAGTCTTAAATACCCTACTACTGACATACCGACCAATGGATGTCTACATATACATTTAATCATTAATATGTAATTTTCTGACAACAGTTATACTTTAATGGGTTATAAAACCTTATAAATACTTCAATATAAGATTTCCTTAAAACAATAAAAGAAGCAAAATTATGATCGACCGATGAACTAATGCCAGCATAATCATCATTGACATTTCAACTGTTGTCAACATAATCATGATTGATATATCAACTGAAGCCAGCAAAATCATGATTGACATGTCAACAGATGACAACATGATTATGATTGACATATCAATTGAAGATACCACAATCATGATTGACGTATCAATTGATGCCAGTATAATCACGATTGACATAACAACTGATATCAGCCTAATTATGATGGACATATCAACTGATGCCAGCATACTCATGATTGACACATCAACTGATGCCAGCATATTCATCATCGAAGCACTCTTTGTAATAAATAAATAACAGGCGATAATAGGATAGATATGAAGGGGCTCTAGTTGATGGTATATCTCACAGTAAATCCGATCAAATATGTAAAACTTACGACGATTAGGGAGTCTAATATTAATTCCAATTGCATTGTTAATTCTACTAGCAAGAGAAGATGACACTAGCAGTCAACATTGATTTTTTATACACTTATTTGAAAATTACACCAACTTCCGTTTTCTATTCAAGGGTATTTAGAGTTTAATTATATCATATCCTTTGTGTCGTTTTACCCGTATACAGTCTATATCCAATGAGTATTTTAGATCTAATACAATACATCCGACCGAAATTTTCCATTATTTTCAGTATTATTTCGTCAATGGTATTGGTTTACTTGTAGATGCATGAATTAATTCTGTTGATATATACCCACAAACAAATGAAACATAAGACAAAACTTAAAATATCTTACCGGATCATGACCACAGACTTTCGATATAACTCACCGCACAAAATTCCCGAAAGTCGATTAGAAACTATATTTACACCGCCATCTCTCTCTCTCTCTCTCTCTCTCTCTCTCTCTCTCTCTCTCATCATACATAGAAAACTATGACAATAAAGGGTCTATGATTTAAGAAAAGATCGTGATTTTAGCGTCTGTTGGAAATATTTCTATTGAGACGTGACAGACACCACTTACTACTACTACTAATAATAATAATAAATAAAATTAAGTATAAAATGTTGATACTTGAAGTTTCCGACACGTGTATTCTAAAGTTTCCGTTGATTGTAAAAGATATTAACCATTGTTTATTTCTTTTCATAGTATCATACTGTCAATATCATGTGTATATCAGTTTATATCGATTTTGTCCATAAAAAAACCTTTAGAATTATAATATGTATCACTGCTCTAACATACACACTATCAGTATAGAGGGGTGTTTAACGCCACTTTCAGTAGAAATAATATCTGTTGTATACTCAAATACAATATGAATTAACAGTATTCTTAAATCACAATATGATTTTGCTAAAATTGTGCGTTGTTGAAATACTTCCGAAATTCCTTTTTAAAATAATTGTTTCCTGTCTTATGATTTCAGAATGGTCAATATACAACTTGAATTTACCTGGGGAAAATAGTTTTGCGCCTTGTTAGATAAATAGGGAAATTAAAATTGTTTTACATTGTCTGACATATTTGTACGAAAATGTATTTACTAATAGTATTACTTGTTTTTCACAAGTTTAGTCAATATACAATACATGTATATCTTTTATCCGTAATAGCTCACAGTTTAAATTTTTTTTATTCATTGAGAAACATCGTCAAAATATATGACATGATATGTTGTAGAAATATTCTAATATGACGTCCTTCATTGGCTATGTAAATAATACTGTTATAAAACTCCCGATATATTTTAATTCGCACATGAGTATTGAAAAACAAATAATAAACACCATTCTTAAGTAAATTCATGTATTCATACAGGACCGTAGTGCATAAAAACATAAAAATTATCGAATTGTATCTTGACACAATTTGTTCCGGAAAAAATGCTTAAGACAACCATCTATCGACTTTGACGTTTATGATTTGTCGTCTTCCGGTCACATAGTTAACAAGGATGATATTGACACAAACTGGTTACTCGTTTATTATACGATTTTGTAATCATTTTACTTGTCTAAGTAGCTAAATTCAAAATGCCATCAAATTGGAAATTATCAATAATTCAATTGCATCACCGTCTAGTTATCCATGTAGGAAACAAAACTGTAAACATGAAGGCTAGTGGATTTTGTTATTACATGCATTTCCATTACGACGTCCACTTCAAAATATAAGCCCTATTAAAATCGAAATAGTTCATAGTTTGCATAACGTCTTAACATGGGTAACATCATTTTCGTTGCATTCTATTCTTCACTGTCGCTCGCATTGCCGTAACTAGACTCTTTTTTAAATGATGCAAAAACACGTAATCGCCAGCGGAGGGAGGCGAAAAAATGTGGGCGAGGGGTCTGGACCCCCAGAAGTTCCAACTTGAAAGAAGCCAAATCCTCGATTCTAGACATTTCCTGACATCTTTTTCCTGGTTCAGTAATCTTTTTTTTTATGATTTAATTTTCGTATTTTCTACTTTAACAGGCAAGAGGGAGTATTTCGGAGACAAGAAATGCACTAAGTTAACACCAGAAGAATTAAAAGCAATTGCATTAATGTCTCTGGTAACACTTAAGAAGAATTCTATCCGATCCTAGGCCCAGCTATATTGTTGAGTGAAAAAGTAAAAACAGTGCCATTTTTTATTCACTTTCTGCGCTTTTTGGCCTTATGTGCCTCTTTGATGGTGCTATAAGAGGATAATAAACCCAGAAATCATATTAGAGAAATAAACTATTGGCTGTCACTTTCTGTGATGACGGAGACCAAGTGATATGATACATAAACATTAAATAAATGCGCCACTGCAGCGCAAAAGAATGTCAGTGACTTGAGACGATTTGTGAGTCGTTAAGACGTTTCTATGTATTTTAAGTCTAAAGATACAAAACTGTCTCACGCACAGACTGATATATATAAACCGGCTTTGTTTTGCCTTGTGGTGTTCAATTGACTATATATTCAAATCAATGAAAAAATGACTGATAACTACTCGACACTTTGTAATGAATCAATTTATTAATTTTTATATACTCGTAAGCGTTTTCGTGTACAGGGCTGGGATAAATGTTAAAATTGAAAGTTCGAAACAGATATTATTTATGTAATTGTAAGAGGAATTTAGATTTGAACATGTCTTAGTTGTCCATAAAAAATCTTCCAATTTTACGGTGGCCAGAGGCATCATCGTCTTAAAATGTTTTCCAGATTCACAGCCATGTTTCTGTGAGAGCATTGCTAAGCCACACAAACGTTCTCCCATCATTGTTGACCTTACCCAGGTCTTATGTCTGCGCAAGGCCGAGAATGTGCGTTCGCAAAATACAGACGTGACTGGAAGAACAATCGAACATTTTAAAATAGTATGAATATTCGGATAAAGGTCTTTGTCTGCAAGTTTTAGTATGCAGCCCATGTATATTTTGATGAACAGGATGATCACCAACTCTAAGTCTCCACCTTTCAATTTCCACCACAAAGTGTCCCTTACAAGGCAGATCTGCGTCAAAATCGTCAATTTCGGCATGAGGCATTTGCCTCAATGTAGTTTTACGATCTGCGGGTACATCAATATCCGGTGAACAGATTGTGAAATTATCCAGTAAAAGTATTATTACCTTTTGTTTCCTCTTATTCAGTCTAGTTACTTAAACTGACATGAATCGGAAGTTAGTTTCTTTGATTAATAACCTTCCTTTTAACTTGACACGGGACAAAATAAAAATAAGGAAATTTACCTTCAGAATTAAGTGGGTGATCGGTGCTTCTATTGTGTTAAATTTTAAACATGAAATATGGGGAATTCTATAAAATATGGCGAATTTATTTATTTATTTATTTATTATTATTATTATTTTTCTTTTATTTATTTATTTATTTATTTATTTATTATTGGGTTTTTTTAGAAAAGCAGAGATCGATATAAATTCATAAAAAATATGACCTGCATATCCAGTTTTACACAGACAGAATACATTTAATTCATCTAAACAAGCATATTGCAGGAGGAATGTAGCGAATTGTTAGCATAAACTTAAATATCAAAACTGTTTTTGAGGAGGGTTATGTTCATGATGCTTAACGCCACTTCGACAATATTTCAGCTATGTCATGTTTTTTTAATTGCTTTGTTAATTTGAAATGAATAAGTAATACATTACCTATAATTAAATTTAAAAAACGATTGATTATTGAGCATTACATAACGTCCAGCAGGAATATTTCAGAACGAGGACAATATATAAAAACTACAGTCAAGCATGCTTTAGTGTCCATCTATATCAAGCAATAACTTGCTACCTTAATTTTTATTTCCTTTTATAGTGTATTTCATATTAATTAAACCTGTATTAAGCGACCACCCGCCTTATGTGACCATATTTCACTGTTCCCTTGTAAGGTCTCATAAGACAGGGTTCACTGTATATAGAAATGAGGAAGGGATGGGATAAATCGGGAAAACGACTTTCGACTGACACTGCAAAAAATAGGCAGTTGAGTAAGGACGAAATGTGTAATCTTTTCTAGAGGCTACGAGGTTTACTAAAGTATCATAAATTTCCTTGGATTTTTTTTTAGTTTAAAATAAATTAGTAATAATATTATAATATGCATAATACTGTATTATAAAAAAGTAGATGTGTAATTTAGTGCACATGGTGCATGTGCATGATTACAGATCAATACACTGTTTTATTTGATGTTCATCATAATCCTATAACAAATATCACAACTGTTCAGTTAGTTGAAGTGAGAAGTGATTGTTCACTTTGTTGATATTGGTGGACAATAAACGTTAGAGAATACCGAAGGAGCAATCTAAAATGGACAATCCAGAGAAACTGGCAACATAGGATACATAAAACGTAGTAAAACAAATCAAAATCACAACACAATATGTGTTGGACACCACTATACGCAAGCAAACAGACATAGCGTAAATAAGACATGGGTCCTCCTACAAACAACAGGAGAAGAGTTTGAAGATACCAACGAGGAAATCAGAATCCGTAAATCGAAGAAGGACAGAAAACACAATGACCAAAAGAAAAAGGAAACACAACGATCTACAAAACATTACACATAAAACTAAAGATCGAGTAACACCAACCCCACTAAAACCCAGGGGGAACTCAGGTGATCCGAAAGGATGAGCGGTTCATGCTCCACTAGTGGCACCCGTCGTGCTACTCTAGATACATACCCGATGATAAGTCATAAATGAGGTAAGGACGAACCGAACATAATTTTATCCGGAAATTGTTTGACAATCGCTGTGTAAACTTTCGTTCGTAATTTATTTGTGTTCATGTTTTATTTAGCACAGTGCAAAAATAAATTCAGTTCGACTTTTATTATTTTCTACTATCTACGTATTGGTAATTTAGTGTTCTGTCCTTAGGTAGGACACTAAGGAGATCCGGGGCCCAATTGTTCTCGTGTACAACCTGTAGTGTGTTGTTGTGTGTACTCGGACAGCCGAGAGTAGATAGCTCCAGCGCGTGGCCTAATTTGGAGCTTCGGTCAATATTGCTTTTCAGTGCCCCATAACATATCATATCGAACTCAATGAAGTGCAATATCTGCATAGTATCGCAGCATGTCCGATAGCACGATCTGTGATACTAGTGATAATATATGTGGTGGTGCACAAAATGGCATGAAATTAATCTCACATATTTTCAAATCGGCTTGAATTATTCTGAAATACTTACAACGTGGAATGCACAAAATAATATTTTCAACCTCATGTTTATCAAATTAGAAAGAAAAAAGTGTATTACAATAGTTTGCGTTGACTTTGGTATTTAATATTAATCTGAAACATAACAGTGACTGAATTCGTATTAATCATGTAAACTTCTAGCTAAATTTAAATATTATAGGTTTTTAAAATAATTTGCGAACTTTAATCTTTGCCATTATACTCAATTCGTTTATTTTTGCTTTCTATTTTTGTAATTTTGTAAGGAACAATATATTTACGGAAGCATAATTATATTACCTCTGTGATCACACCATAATAGTTTGCTAAAGCTTGCGTCATTTTAGATAAGCGTCATCATGTGTATTGTAAATATTTGTAATGTTGTAAGGAACAATATATTTACGGAAGTAGTATTTAGCTTCCTCTGTGATCACCAATATAATAGTTGGTTAAAACTGACGTCTTTTTAGATAAGCGTCATCATAACTATTATATATATTTTTTAACGATTTAAGGAAGAATTATCCGTTGTTGCGTTTCGTTGATTATACTTCAATGTAGTTTATCTGTTTAATCTATTGGACACGTTTAAGTAGTAAACATAAAAAAGTACAGCGGAAAAAGGATTTAACGAAAATAGTGCGTGTCAATTCATTCAAAAAACAATTAAAACAACACATAGATAAAAGGAAAGTCCGTTTTAAACAGATTAAGTTTTTGTTTATTTAAAGTACAAATTATCTATGTAAATAAATTAAGTTAGGAAAGGGTGAATAATAAAATAATTATGATACATTTTGGGATATTAAATTAATAAGAAAACAATCCAAAAACACGAAAAGTTTAGAACAATACAAAAAAATTACATACAAATTAATGGACATCTAATGATACAAAAAAACTTATGCACAAATATTACTCCAGGGGTGATCAAGTTCTAGTTCTAGAAGTTCCACGATCTACCTCACTTGCGACGAGTTAACTAACCATTACACCACCGAGATGGTTCACTACGGTATTGTGCTTGAAACACGTGATTTCCAAAGACAAGATTCTACATTACGTTTACAATATTTCAATCCATCTTTCCCTGTCTTTGATTTTATCTCGTCAACAACTCTTGTGCAAATGATGCCGTTGCTATCTAAATTGTTGGTGCATGAATGGAACAAACATAATTCTATCAAGGTCTTGTATTTATTCTTCGTCTATTGTTGAGTAATATTATTACAGCATGATAAAATACACAACTATACGTTGAAAAGGGGGCTGCTTTATATGATGTCAAAAAGGTCACTTTCATCAGAGCCAAAGCATTTGCAAGGGCACTGTGCGTCATGCCTCTATTTTGTTGATCTCCATCGCACAAGAGTCATTTAATATCATTAATTATTATACTTCGTGTAAGTTTCTGTAGTGATATTTGGTACTGTAATATTTTGACATATTACCTGGGTAATATTTTGGCATATTACCAGGACAATTAGACACTCGGTATAATAATGATATTAATGTCGTCTTGTCCAGGTAATATGCCAAAATATTACCAAGGTCTGAGAGACATATTACCCCTAGGGTCGGGTAATTTGTCTCTCAGACCTGGGTAATATTTTGGCATATTACCTGGACAAGACCACATTATTATATAAATAATAAGGGACATATATTATCAAAGGTAACATCTCGTTACCGATTTATTTACATACAAACGAGTATTGCTGTAGAATCTTTTAAGGACTCCTATATAAGGTTAGCGATTCTCTAAATATAGATTGACCGCCAACCCCAAAACTCTCGTAAGTCAAAATGCTACAACAGATTGTAATCATTTTCTTTTGTTGTATTCTCCATTGCGCGTAAGTAGTATATGGTTAGTACCGTACGGACAAAGTCACATTTGCGGAGGTGCTGTGAGGTGCTACCGGAAGTGACGGACCGGAAGTGACCCAGTCACGTGCTCTGTCCGGAAGTAAGTTCTGCAAATGCGCAACCGGAAGCTGCGCAATATCCGTCCTAATGGGGCCTTTTGACCGGAAGAGATGTGAGTCACGTGTCCGGAAGTATGTTCTGCGCATGCCCCCTGTTTTCTCCCCGCGTTTTTTTTCTTAGTAGTAGTATAGTAGTAACATGGCTACTGGATGTGACCGAAGTTCACTTGACCCCTTCGGGGTTCCCTTGGGTGTGCGCATGCCCAACCGGAAGATACGCAACACCCATAGTGGCCGAAGGTCACGTGATCCCTTTGGAAGTGTCCTTGGGGTGTTCTCTACGGCGTCCGCGTCCTATAACCATAGGTAACTCCCGCCATTTTATTTTCATATAATGCATCACTATACTTCATAATAAATTATCACGATAGGTGGCGTTACTATCTCGTAACCTGGTAGCTTCGTTACCAAGGTCTTTCGTAACTTATTTCGTAACCTCTTCGTAACTTTTTCGTAACTTTGTACCCTTTTTCGTAACTGTTCCTTTTTGTAACTTCGTACCTTTTCGTAATTTCGTACCCTTAGTAACTTTGTACCTTTTTCGTAACTTTGTACCTTTTTCGTAACTTCGTACCTTTTTCGTAACTTTGTACATTTTCGTACCTTCGTGTCTTTCGTAGCTTCGTACCTATTCGTAACTTCGTACCTTTTTGTAACTTCGTACCTTTTCGTAACATCGCATGTTTTTCGTAACTTTGTACCTTTTCGTAACTTCGTATTCTTTTCGTAACTTTGCACCTTTTCGTAGCTTCATAAGATTTCTTTAATTTAAGGATGGCGCATGTTTAGTGAGCCCCAACTAATTGCGCGTCTATGGTGTGCCAAATCGTTTGATTCAAATGAATCCTTGCAGAATTTATTCCACTTTAAGTTCGACATTTTCTTGAAATAATCTGTTTGACTAGTTGCATGGTCAAATTTTACCAGATGACTCCATGAACTGAAACCATTTTTTTCCTTCAAATTAGCCAAATTCACGACACATATCCTTGGAATCTGTCACAAATGAAACACTTCAAAGGGTGTCATAATAATAGTAGAGTTGTACATATCTTTGAGCACGGTCGTGATCGTATTGTAGTTGGATTTATAACTACCTGTGCACACAGTGCGACAGGTCGGTGGTTTTCTTCGGGTACTTCGTTTTCCTGCCCCTTTGGTATCTTCAAACACTTCTTCCTATCAAATAAAGGTAATAACAAAATTACCGAACTCCGAACAATCTTATAAAGGGAAAGTCAAAACTCATAATTATATAAACAGACAAAATCAGTCAACAACCGGAAAACTGTGAAAACCGTAATGACCCTGACTTGGTACAGGCATTTCTAAAGAAATGGTGGGTTGAATCAGATTTTAAGGCGCCAAACCTTCCGCTCTCATTACGGTTCAAAGGTTCCGGCTGTCACTGTAACAGTATTTAAATACAGGAACAAAATAGGTAAAATAGTTGTTAAAGCAGTACCATATTCAGTGACCTAAATGTCAAAAATATTTTTACGTCACACATTGACAAAAAAATTCTTGACATTTTGGACTTCTTTATCTTTATACATTTTCACTATATGAAAATGCATCGCTTATAATTATTTCTGCAGAGACGGAATATATTTCCACAAGATATTGGTATCGGAATATAAACTTTTTAAGAGATCGAATAAGGCGAATCTTTTTATAGCCCTGGTCCAGTAGCCTGTTTCTCAGATGAAGATGACGTTTCAGGAAATCAGAATAATTGCTACTGGCCCTTGCATAGCGAATCAATTGCGAGATGTAAACACCATATGCAGGAGAAGCTGGTATATTGCTGCACATGTTTGGAAAATTTATGATTTTAAAATTGAAGTCGTCCCGCTTATCATAAATTTTAGTACTGAGTTGACCACTGTCGTCAAATTCGAGGTATAAGTCCAAAAATGATGCGGACGAAGCTGTATCGGTGGTCTCTTTAACTTCCAGCTCTGGAGGATATATCAATGGAAGAAATTCTGCAAATCTAGAATTATTGATAGATAAAACGTCATCAATATACCTGTATGTGAAATTAAAGGCTCTAGCCTCATGAATCTTCTTATCTTTTACAAGCTTTTGAAGAAACTCCGACTCGTATGAGTATAAAAATAAATCGGCTAGAAGAGGGGCACAATTCGTACCCATTGGTATGCCGACGACCTGCTGAAACAGTGTCCCTCCAAAGGAGACAAATATGTTATCGATGAGGAATTCCAGCATACTGATCACTTGTTCCTCGGAGTAGCATGTTTTACCTTTATGAATTTTGTTTGAAAAATATGTGGAATTGTAGCCTAACACAACAAATTTTGAGCCATAGTTTCTATGACTAAAAGCTTTATGAATTGTTTCTTTTAAGCGGGTTTTTAATTTGTCATGCGGTAGGGTGGTATATAGAGTTGAAAAATCAAAAGTTTTGATGGAGGATACCTGAGACAAAGATCTTGATTTCAGGTTATCCAAAAGATCTTTAGAGTTTTTCAAAATCCACATGTGATTTATGCCACTACGCGAGTAAACAGTTTCACAATATTTCTGTTGTCCCTCTTTTACTGTAGACAGAATCTTTGTCAGGTGAATAGACAATTCTTTCGTCGAACAAGTTGATGATCCCGCTATGTACCTTTCTTTGTATGGTGTCTTATGGAGTTTAGGTATCCAATATAAATAGGGTAAATCCTCAGACTCTTTACCAGAGGGAATGTTTAAAGAGGTCATGAATGATCTGTGGTTAGCTAGGATTTCATCTTTGTCGAACGAAGTTGGTTTGTATGTGGTATTACTAGAGGTGTTGCTATTTATGCCTAATTCCTTGATTAGACATTCGAAGTAATATGATTTACATACAAACACGATATTGTTGGAAGCCTTGTCCGCAGGAACGACAACATATTTGTCATGAAGAGAGGAAAGACACTTAACAGCTTCTTGGTCTTTAAATACAGACTTAGGTCGACTATTAACACAATTTTTTAGTTTGTGAATCCGACCTTGTACTAGAGACCTAATTGTTCTAACCCAGTCTGACAAGGACTCTAACTCAGGATCTTGGTCTACTTCTCTCTTTATCCACCTTCTGGCATAATCTTCAACAGCATCCATAATTATCTTGAAATTATGTTTCCAATTGATGTGTTGAGGTTCTCTGAATTTAGGACCATGAGAAATCACCTTTCGGAGACTCTCATGTTGAATGATATTCAGATCACCAGTGATTACATGTCCAGATGGGTTGTATTGAAAAGGAGAGTGGGAGCAGTCACAAGTCAGAGGGTTCTTAATGTACTCTTTTATGTTAATATCTTGCAATGCTTCTTTGTAGTTGAAAATTTTACGGCCAATGCTGTTAGTGTAGCTATAGGAGACAATGGGAACAGATTGATTTTTGAAATATGGTGGAATTTCTTTTATGACCTCTTTTCTATTAAGAATGTTGCTGATGTTAATAGCATCGATTCCTTTATTAGCAAACGGAATATGGAGGAATTTTCTGTTGTTATCATGAAGAGGTTCAGATCGAACTGGTTTAAAAAGACGAAAGGACGCCACGTCACATATAATACTAGACAATCTGTACTTAGGAGAAAAAGGATCTACGCCTCCTTTGTCAAGTCCAAAATCCCTAAGATCTTTGAGGTAGTTTACAGGTAGTGAAAATAAGATTGTACGAATATGATGAATTCCAAGAGGTTTCTGTATATTAGAAAGTAAATCATTAAAAGTATCTTGTAACGTTCTTGGTTTAGAGGACTTTTTAACATTAGGATGTTGAATTCTTTTATGACCATGGCTACGTTTAGTTCTTCGAATAGTATTAAAAAGGCTCATCACGTTGATTTCGTTGCATCCAGGACTTGACAAATTTCCCACTCCTTTGATGTTATCATTGCAACCGTAAGGCATTGCAGTGCCTAATTCTTTTATCCAGAACAACTCTCTATCGGTGCGGTAAGGTGTACTAAGAATAGGACTGTTTGTATGATGGTAAATCTTCTCGATGATTCGAACTTTCATCGTCAAACAGCGGTCATGACCCGGTTGATTGAAATGATTATACAAAATCCTGTATTTGGGATCTTTTGCATCATATCGATGTTGGCTCATCCTACTTCGCAATGTTTGACGAGTTTCACCAACATACAAAAGTCCACAGAGTGTACATTCTATACCGTAAATGACATTTTTAGTAGAACAGTCCAGAGGTTCAAACGATTTGGTCAAACTGACCGCCCTGATATAACTGAAATATTATTGAAAGTGGCGTTAGACATCATAAACCAATCAATAAAAACCAAGAAACCATTATTATATAGACAATAAATAATTCATCAGATTATGATACCATACAAATACAATCAAGGATATATTCTGGATAAAAAGGGGGATGAAGGTTGAAAGTATGTCTGTTGAATATAATCACGCCACAAGACAAACATTTAAATCAGTGAAGTACAGGACCATTCTTTCTGGTTGCAAAAACTAGCACGGGAGACAACTCGATTATATTCAGGATGTGACCAATATCAATCATGTTCTTTAGGAAAGCTGAGAAAATAAGAACATCTTATACAAAAATCATATGCTCTAGGTAATATGGGAAAAATAGAAATCTGTATCCAGGTTTATTAATATGAACAAAGTTATTGAGGGGAATTTTCAATTTCTCAAATCCGCCAAAGGTATTCATACTTCGGTATGAAGATGAAAATAAAATACATGTACATGGGTTTTGGTTTAAATATGTAATGAGATGCAACATATGTAAATATATGTCAACCTATTGTCACCTATACAAAGGCTTAAAACATTTAAATGTCTTGTTAAACAATTGCATAAGATAGGATATGTTATCTTTCTTCGATATACAGATTCTGATCACCCCTTTGGTAATTTCAAACTCTTCTTGCCTACATGTAAATAACAAAAATGCATAGTGTACTAGAATACGATATTAAGATAAGTTAGTTAAATGATGCTATTTTTCTGCCAGTCTAAATTTTTGTGAGTTTTTGTGAGTTTTTTGGGGATCCAACAATGAAAGGAAATTATATCTGCAAAATGACATGCATAAGAATCTAAAAAAAAATGAAATACGTCTTTATTACATCATAATGCAATTTTGAAATAATATTTCTCATGTTTAACTGAAAAATGGACAATCATTGCTCTGACGAAACATCATCATTGTTATTCTTCTCTTCCTACCAGATACTAACAGTTTTTTCCCTCATTTACATCTGTTTTTAAACCATATTCTTTATGAAGGAAAATTGTCTCCATCATATCATATCATATTTCTCATTTCAATTTACTTGACATTTTTTTTCATGGATTCTTTATTGGTATAGCACACGTGCATCCAACTTTGATTTTCTCTATCACAGTTCTATATATATAAACATTATTATTATCACAGTCTACTCTTCTTAAAACTCGTTCATAGAAGTAAACGGGGCGACACTCATAGTCAGGCATTCTAGCTTTTAGATAATCTTCATCCTTACGTATTAGACATTGCTTACACATGCACTGCGCTTGAACGATTGTCCTTGGTACTCTTGCAATGTCATGATTGAGTTCCCAGAATACGGGACAAGTTGAAACCATCTCCTTGACTGATGCCTGCAGATATTTTGGGCATTCTCTTCTACCATGTATTTTCATATTAAATGGAGTTTTATACTTAGATAAAGCTGGATGATATTCACGGTCTTTTTTTTCCCATGCGCTTCTTAAGGGAGCCAACATGTAATATGAGTTATGGAAATTAAGGTTATCTCTTGCTAGTTTCCTTGCTAGTTCTATTAAATTGTCTGGTTCTAGACAATTATCTGTATTTCTGACTGTATGCGATATGTCGATGAAACTAAAAATTAAATATACCTTCACCTGAAATAAAGAAAACATATTGTTAAACAGAATTGCCTGCCAAAACAGTAACTTGTTGTATCGAGTACACCTAGCCATGAGCGAGATTCGAACTCACAACGTTATTGGTGATAGGCACTGATAGCAAAGGTAGTTATAAATCCAACTACCATACGATCACGAAGACGACGCCCCCTTCTTCCCTGGAAATATAAAATCATATTAACTATAACTATAGGAGTACGCGACAGCCTATAAATCTTTGTAGAGCATTAGTAACAAATTTTATCAATTACATGTGTATATTTAGATTTCTTTTTCAAATTACAAAAACAATACCAATCTATATATCAATAATCACGACCCTTTTCTGGTAATAACCTTCATCCGATACGCTCATAGTGAAAGAAATAGAAAATAGAATGTTTCTGGTATACCGTAACCTTCATCAGATACGCTCATGGTGAAAGAAATAGAAAATAGAATGTGTCTGGTATACCGTAACCTTCATCAGATACGCTCATAGTGAAAGAAATAGAAAATAGAATGTTTCTGGTATACCGTAACCTTCATCAGATACGCTCATAGTGAAAGAAATAGAAAATAGAATGTGTCTGGTATACCGTAACCTTCATCAGATACGCACATAGTGAAAGAAATAGAAAATAGAATGTTTCTGGTATACCGTAACCTTCATCAGATACGCTCATAGTGAAAGAAATAGAAAATAGAATGTTTCTGGTATACCGTAACCTTCATCAGATACGCTCATAGTGAAAGAAATAGAAAATAGAATGTTTCTGGTATACCGTAACCTTCATCAGATACGCTCATAGTGAAAGAAATAGAAAATAGAATGTTTCTGGTATACCGTAACCTTCCTCAGATACGCTCTTAGTAAAAGAAATAGAAAATAGAATGTTTCTGGTATACCGTAACCTTCATCAGATACGCTCATAGTGAAAGAAATAGAAAATAGAATGTTTCTGGTAAACCGTAACCTTCATCAGATACGCTCATAGTGAAAGAAATAGAAAATAGAATGTTTCTGGTATACCGTAACCTTCCTCAGATACGCTCTTAGTAAAAGAAATAGAAAAGAGAATGTTTCTGGTATACCGTAACCTTCATCAGATACGCTCATAGTGAAAGAAATAGAAAATAGAATGCTTCTGGTATACCGTAACCTTCCTCAGATACGCTCATAGTGAAAGAAATAGAAAATGGAATGTTTCTGGTATACCGTAACCTTCATCAGATACGCACATAGTGAAAGAAATAGAAAATAGAATATTTAACAATTTAAACTTCTTAGGGAAAAAATAAGCCAAATTGCCCCAACATGGTGAGAAATATCGACTAAGATTCCCTAGCCATGAGCAATTGTAATTTGTATTCATTGTATAAGAATTTTATCATATCTTAGGCTTAAAAGGTGGCAATATATACAATGGTAAGAAGTTTGACGTTTACATGTAGCAGACGACATGTTATATCATGTCATTGTATCCTCTTATCTGTTTTATTTTATTCTCTATTTTTCTACCAGGACCGTCGTGGTCGTGATCATATGGTAGTTGGATGTATGCAATCAGTGCCTATCACCACTAGCGTTGTGAGTTCGAACCCCGCTCAGGCGAGATGTACTCGATACAACATAATGTGAAAATAGTTGTCAGTGACTTACAGCAGGTCGGTGGTTTTCTCCGGGTGCTCCGGTTTACTCCACCAATAAAACTGACCGACACTATATAACGGAAATATTGTTGAAAGTGGCGTTAAACACCATAACCTTAACCCCTATTATTCTACCAAGAAGTTGCAAACTATATTTTCTGCGAGTCTTAAATAGCCTACTACTGACATACCGACCAATGGATGTCTACATATACAATTAATCATTAATATGTAATTTTCTGACAACAGTTATACTTTAATGGGTTATAAAACCTTATAAATACTCCAATATAAGATTTCCTTAAAACAATAAAAGAAGCACAATTATGATCGACCGATGAACTAATGCCAGCATAATTGTTGTCAACTGTTGTCAACATAATCATGATTGATATATCAACTGAAGCCAGCAAAATCATGATTGACATGTCAACATATGACAACATGATTATGATTGACATATCAATTGAAGATACCACAATCATGATTGACACATCAATTGATGCCAGTATAATCACGATTGACATAACAACTGATATCAGCCTAATTATGATGGACATATCAACTGATGCCAGCATACTCATGATTGACACATCAACTGATGCCAGCATATTCATCATCGAAGCACTCTTTGTAATAAATAAATAACAGGCGATAATAGGAAAGATATGAGGGGGCTCTAGTTGATGGTATATCTCACAGTAAATCCGATCAAATATGTAAAACTTACGACGATTAGGGAGTCTAATATTAATTCTAATTGCATTGTTAATTCTACTAGCAAGAGAAGATGACACTAGCAGTCAACATTGATGTTTTATACACTTATTTGAAAATTACACCAACTTCTGTTTTCTATAGAAGGGTATTTAGAGTTTAGAGTTTAATTATGTCATATCCTTTGTGTCGCTATATCCAATGAGTATTTTAGATCTAATACAATACATCCGACCGAAAGTCTCCCTTATTTTCAGTATTATTTCGTCAATGGTATTGGTTTACTTGTAGATGCATGAATTAATTTCTGTTGATATATACCCACAAACAAATGATACATAAGACGAAACTTAAAATATCTTACCGGATCATGACCACAGACTTTCGATATAACGCACGGCACAAAATTCACGACAGTCGATTAGAAACTATATTTACACCGCCATCTCTCTCTCTCTCTCTCTCTCTCTCTCTCTCTCTCTCTCTCTCTCTCATCATACATAGAAAACTATGACAATAAAGGGTCTATGATTTAAGAAAAGATCGTTTTTTTAGCGTCTATTGGAAATATTTCTTTTGAGACATGACAGACACCACTAACTACTACTACTACTAATAATAATAATAAATAAAATTAAGTATAAAATGTTAATACTCGAAGTTCCCGACACGTGTATTCTAAAGTTCCCGTTGATTGTAAAAGATATTAACCATTGTTTATTTCTTTTCATAGTATCATACTGTCAATATCATGTGTATATCAGTTTATGTCGGTTTTGTCCATAAAAAAACCTTTAGAATTATAATATGTATCACTGCTCTAACATACACACTATCAGTATAGAGGGGTGTTTAACGCCACTTTCGGTAGAAATAATATCTGTTGTATACTCAAATACTATATGAATTAACAGCATTTTTAAATCACAATACGATTTTGCTAAAATTGTGCGTTGTTGAAATACTTCCGAAATTCCTTTTTAAAATAATTGTTTTCTGTCTTATGATTTCAGAATGGTCAATATACAACTTGAATTTACATGGGGAAAATAGTTTTGCTCCTTGTTAGGTAAATAGGGAAATTAGAATTGTTTTACGTTGTCTGACATATTTTTACAAAAATTTATTTACTAATAGTATTACTTGTTTATCACAAGTTTAGTCAATATACAATACATGTATATCATTTATCCGTAATAGCTCACAGTTTAACTTTTTTTTATTCATTGAGAAACATCGTCAAAATATATGACATGATATGTTGTAGAAATATTCTAATATGACGTCCTTCATTGGCTATGTAAATAATACTGTTATAAAACTCCCGATATATTTTAATTCGCACATGAGTATTGAAAAACAAATAATAAACACCATTCTTAAGTAAATTCATGTATTCATACAGGACCGTAGTGCACAAAAACATAAAAATTATCGAATTGTATCTTGACACAATTTGTTCCGGAAAAAATGCTTAAGACAACCATCTATCGACTTTGACGTTTGTGATTTGTCGTCTTCCGGTCACATAGTTAACAAGGACCGCTGGTGATATTGACACAAACTGGTTACTCATTTATTTTACGATTTTGTGATCATTTTACTTGTCTAAGTAGCTAAATTCAAAATGCCATCAAATTGGAAAATATCAATAATTCAATTGCATCACCGTCTAGTTATATATGTAGGGGAAAAAACTGTAAACATGAAGGCTAGTGGATTTTGTTATTACATGCATTTACATTACCGACGTCCACTTCAAAATATAAGCCTTTGCCTCAATGTAGTTACGGCCATGGCTCGGCATGAGTGCTACCTATGTTAAAACTGGATATAAACTATGGCTTCCTCGAATTATTTCTTAAATCGGGACTTCTAAAGTGACAACAATTTATTGATGATGTCATATTTCATGACATCACAGTGGATGACATACAGATATTGAATTTAAACTATATACTTCAGGTTTTTTTTTTAAATACTTATTCTGGTGTAATTTTATATTAGTGACACCGTTTTGCGATCTGCGGGTACATCAATATCCGGTGAACAGATTGTGAAATTATCCAATAAAAGTATTGTTACCTTTTGTTTCGTCTTATTCAGTCTAGTTACTTAAACTGACATGAACCGGAAGTTAGTTTCTTTGATTAATAACCTTCCTTTTAACTTGACACGGGACAAAATAAAAATAAGGAAATTTACCTTCAGAATTAAGTGGGTGATCGGTGCTTCTATTGTGTTAAATTTTAAACATGAAATATGGGGAATTCTATAAAATATGGCGAATTTATTTATTTATTGATTTATTATTATTATTATTTTTCTTTTTTTTATTTATTTATTTATTTATTTATTTATTTATTTATTTATTTATTTATTTATTATTATTATTATTTTTTTTTTTTTAGAAAAGCAGAGATCGATATAAATTCATAAAACATATGACCTGCATATCCAGTTTTACACAGACAGAATACATTTAATTCATCTAAACAAGCATATTGCAGGAGGAATGTAGCGAATTGTTAGCATAAACTTAAATATCAAAACTGTTTTTGAGGAGGGTTATGTTTATGATGCTTAACGCCACTTCGACAATATTTCAGCTATGTCATGTTTTTTTAATTGCTTTGTTAATTTGAAATGAATAAGTAATACATTACCTATAATTAAATTTAAAAAACGATTGATTATTGAGCATTACATAACGTCCAGCAGGAATATTTCAGAACGAGGACAATATATAAAAACTACAGTCAAGCATGCTTTAGTGTCCATCTATATCAAGCAATAACTTGCTACCTTAATTTTTATTTCCTTTTATAGTGTATTTCATATTAATTAAACCTGTATTAAGCGACCACCCGCCTTATGTGACCATATTTCACTGTCCCCTTGTAAGGTCTCATAAGACAGGGTTCACTGTATATAGAAATGAGGTAGGGTTGGGATAAATCGGGAAAACGACTTTTGACTGACACTGCAAAAAATAGGCAGTTGGGTAGGGACGAAATATGTAATCTTTTCTAGAGGCTACGAGGTTTACTAAAGTATCATAAATTTCCTTGGATTTTTTTTTATTTAAAATAAATTAGTAATAATATTATAATATGCATAATACTGTAATTATAAAAAAGTAGACGTGTAATTTAGTGCACATGGTGCATTTGCATGATTACAGATCAATAGACTATTTTATTTGAAGTTCATCATAATCCTATAGCAAATATCACAACTGTTCAGTTAGTTGAAGTGATTGCTCACTTTGTTGATATTGGTGGACAATAAACGTTAGAGAATACCGAAGGAGCAATCAAAAATGGACAATCCAGAGAAACTGGCAACATAGGATACATAAAACGTAGTAAAACAAATCAAAATCACAACACAATATGTGTTGGACACTACTATGCGCAAACAAACAGAAATAAGGTAAATAAGACATGGATCCTCCTACAAACAACAAGAGAAGAGTTTGAAGATACCAACGAGGAAATCAGAATCCGTAAATCGAAGAAGGACAGAAAACACAATGACCAAAAGAAAAAGGACAAACAACGATCTACAAAACATTACACATAAAACTAAAGATCGAGTAACACCAACCCCATTAAAACCCAGGGTGAACTCGGGTGATCCGAAAGGATAAGCGGTTCATGCTCCACTAGTGGCACCCGCCGTGTTACTCTAGTTACATACCCGATGATAGGTCATAAATGAGGTAAGGACGAACCGAACATCATTTTATCCGGAAATTGTTTGACAATCGCTGTGTAAACTTTCGTTCGTAATTTATTTGTGTTCATGTTTTATCTAGCACAGTGCAAAAAAAAATGCAGTTCGACTTTTATTATTTTCTACTATCTACGTATTGGTAATCTAGTGTTCTGTCCTTTACTAGGTAGGACACTAAGGAGATCCGGGGCCCAATTGTTCTCGTGTAAAACCTGTAGTGTGTTGTTGTGTGTACTCGAACAGCCGAGAGTAGATAGCTCCAGCGCGTGGCCCAATTTGGAGCATCGGTCAATATTGCTTTTCAGTGCTCCATAACATATCATATCGAACTCAATGAAGTGCAATATCTGCATAGTATCGCAGCATGTCCGATAGCACGATCTGTGATACTAGTGATAATATATGTGGTGGTGTACAAAATGGCATGAAATTAATCTCACATATTTTCAAATCGGCTTGAATTATTCTGAAATACTTACAACGTGGAATGCACAAAATAATATTTTCAACCTCATGTTTATCAAATTACAAAGAAAAAAGTGTATTACAATAGTTTGCGTTGACTTTGGTATTTAATATTAATCTGAAACATTACAGTGACTGAATTCGTATTAATCATGTAAACTTCTAGCTAAATTTAAATATTATAGGTTTTTAAAATAATTTGCGAACTTTAATCTTTGCCATTATACTCAATTCGTTTATTTTTGCTTTCTATTTTTGTAATTTTGTAAGGAACAATATATTTACGGAAGTAGTATTTAGCTTCCTCTGTGATCACCCATATAATAGTTGGTTAAAACTGACGTCTTTTTAGATAAGCGTCATCATAACTATTATATATATTTTTTAACGATTTAAGGAAGAATTATCCGTTGTTGCGATTCGTTGATTATACTTCAATGTAGTTTGTCTGTTTAATCTATTGGACACGTTTAAGCAGTAAACATAAAAAGTACAGCGGAAAAAGGATTTAACGAAAATAGTGCGTGTCAATTCATTCAAAAAACAATTAAAACAACACATAGATAAAAGGAAAGTCCGTTTTAAACAGATTAAGTTTTTTTTATTTCAAGTACAAATTATCTATGTAAATAAATTAAGTTAGGAAAGGGTGAATAATAAAATAATTATGATACATTTTGGAATATTAAATTAATAAGAAAACAATCCAAAAACACGAAAAGTTCAGAACAATACAAAAAAATTACATACAAATTAATGGACATCTAATGATACAAAAAGACTTATGCACAATTATTACTCCAGGGGTGATCAAGTTCTAGTTCTAGAAGTTCCACGATCTACCTCACTTGCGACGAGTTAACTAACCATTACACCACCGAGATGGTTCACTACGGTTTTGTGCTTGAAACACGTGATTTTCAAAGACATGACTCTACATTACGTTTACAATATTTCAATCCATCTTTCCCTGTCTTTGATTTTTGACTCGTCAACAACACTTGTGCAAATGATGCCGTTGCTATCTAAATTGTTGGTGCATGAATGGAACAAACATAATTCTGTCAAGGTCTTGTATTTGTTCTTCGTCTATTGTTGAGTAAGATTATTACAGCATGATCAAATACACAACTATACCTTGGAAAGGGGGCTGCTTTATATGATGTCAAAAAGGTCACTTTCATCAGAGCCAATGCATTTGAAAGGGCACTGTGCGTCATGCCACTATTTTGTTGATCTCCATCGCACAAGAGTCATTTAATATCATTAATTATTACACTTCGTGTAAGTTTCTGTAGTGATATTTGGTACTGTAATATTTTGATATATTACCTGGGTAATATTTTGGCATATTACCTGGACAATTAGACACTCAGTATAATATTGATATTAATGTGGTCTTGTCCAGGTAATATGCCAAAATATTACCCAGGTCTGAGACATATTACCCTAGGGTCGGGTAATTTGTCTCTCAGACCTGGGTAATATTTTGGCATATTACCTGGACAAGACCACATTATTACATAAATAATAAGGACATATATTATCAAAGGTAACATCTCGTTACCGATTTATTTACATACAAACGAGTATTGCCATAGAACCTTTTAAGGACTCCTATATAAGGTTAGCGATTCTCTAAATATAGATTGACCGCCAACCCCAAAACTCTCGTAAGTCAAAATGCTACAACAGATTGTAATCATTGTCTTTTGTTGTATTCTCCATTGTGCGTAAATTGCAGGGTTGCAGTTAGGGTTTTGGTTATTGTGTTTAACGCCATTTTCAACAGTATTTCAGTTATATCGTGTCTGTCAACTTTCTTGGGGAAGAAATCCGAAGTACCAGGAGAAAACCACCTACTTGTCGTAAGCCGTAAATTGCAAGTGTGATATAGAGCTATTTTCTATTATACATTATAATTAAGGATATATAATATTTCTAACACAACTGGCAATAATAAATTTTAATAATTAAGTTTGGTAGAAATATTTGTTAATACCAGGTGAGAATGTCTTACGAATATTTTGTAGTTAAATTTGTAGATATAAAGTTTAATACGAGGTGAGAATGCTTTACGAATGTTCTATAATTAAATGTGTAAGTAAAAGTATCAGTTACATAATCTATAACATTTATTTGCTTCATATTGCTTTGTCATCACATTTGCCATGGCGTAAATAAGGAAGAAATGTATGGTAGGTAAAATCATTTTTTCAATGCAGCTGTACCTACTGGCCTCAATGGGCACAATTAGGAACGATTGTCATAAAAATAACCTAATTACAATGTACTTCAAAATATTAAAACTGTAAATAATACGTTTCGAATACAATAAAACGTGCACTTCAGGCCTTGCATTTCTTGAAGAAAAAGTTTCGTGTGCGTTATTGGTATGTGAAATCGGTCTTCTATGTCGGATTTTTAACTAGTGGCTTGGCTATTTATTGTCATTTATACTGTTTTACTTAACATAAACATATATCTTTAATGCAATCCGACGTTAAGGTAATATCAAAATTACTTTCTTGCTTGTGGATGCAACAAATACCAAGAGTTATTCATATTTCCGTCTTCATGTCTTTACCTTCACGTTTTTAATGCGGTAAAGACGTCAAATAGTTCGTGGAGTTCAAGTTTATGTCAATAGACAATTTGCAAATTCTAAAATTATACGTTAATGGCGTTTTTCAATTGAGTTATCTCCCTTATAGAGGACAAAATGGTTTCCGTTCAATGCAAGAACAATAGATAGGACTAAGAATTCGAGTAGAATTTTCTTACAATTTATAGATATTTGAACCTTGTAAACAATCAGAGGATAATTTTTGTAATTTTAGATTTGCATGAAATGGACACGTTTGTCAATATTAAAGGTTGGCTTAGTTGATTTCTGGTGTTTAACGCCACTTTCAACAATATTTCAGTTATATCGTGGCTGCCCATATTAATGGGCGGTAACTCTGGTGAAAACTTGAAAAAGGTATAATTTTAGAATCAAATCCGAAATATACAAATGCTCTCTTAGACCAAATTATTACCTCAATCAGAACATTATTTTGTATTTAATGAGAATGGAGACAACTGTAGTGTATTTAAATTTCACCGACGTCAATCTTGATATAAATGTCGCAAATGTCCGTTTATCTATCTCCACTACGGCTCGCTAAGTAAGCTCAGTGTAATAAATCATTGATGGCGACAAAGCTTAAAATACAACATAGTTATCTTAATAGCTACCATGTATGTTGGTATGTTCTTTGGTATACGCTAATGACACCAGCAAATAATTCCCTACTGGTATGCATTTTTTTCTAAACATTCCAGATCTTTTTTTCAATTACATTTTACATTAATGCATTATACACAAATATTAATTTAGTTTTAGGTGAGAGATGACGTACTTAGTACGAAAACACAGATTATCGGAATAAAATAAATTAATGTATTATAAATAAAATGCCTAACTGTTTGATAAACAACAACTTGGGGGGTGGCCTTCCAATGGGTATAAACTGTGCCCCTTACTTCTTTACATGCAGGTTTCGAAATGTTGATGATTTCGTATTTAGCAAATCTAGTTATAGTAATCATTTACTCTAATATATACCCAAATTTACTCGAAATTAAACACACTACTGATCCAGAAAGATCTGCCTTATGGGGACTTATATTTGATAACCTCCTGACTTCAATTTACCAATGGTACATTTGTTTGTTCGAACCTCGAGGTGTACTCGAAACAACATTATAAGATAAAGTTTGTCAGTGACTTCCGATAGGTCCTCCGGTTTCCTCCACCAATAAAACTGACCGCCACGATATAATAACAAATATTGTTGAAAGTGGCGTTATAAACTATAAACCAAAACCAAACCTGTAAGTTTTTTGCTCTCGAGTACCAGCATTTTGCTTTTTCTTTCTGCAGAGGATGTACACGTTTTTTTCCAGTTGATACGTTAATCTACAGTCTGGCCAGGATGAAGTAATGGTCATCTAGGAGCAGATAATGACCCACACATCTTTTGGTCACCATCATGAATGTGCTCTCTCATGCGAAATTGTAGTAGCCATCGATTGTTGTTATCTTATGTTTATAAAATAACCTTATAAGTATTGTCATCTGGGAGTGAGTGAATGATTGTTGATTATCGTAAACTCAGCAATGTTTAGGCTATATCGTGGCGAGAACAAGTAAATTTTCAATGAGATGATGACGAGGTTCGCTTTGTACTAGACCATCACGTGTAATTGGATTTATATAATGCTAGTTCACTGATACAACAGTACACGGATAGACATGTCTCTCCACTCGGACATATTATCCTGATTCCAAGCAAACCAGTTTTCGCTCTTTCTCCTCAATACTGCATGCTTAGCGAGAACGCAACAAATACCAATTTTACCGTCTTTGGTTTGACCCGATCGGGGCTCGATCCCACGATATTCCGTACTCGGGGTCAGCACGCTAACCATTACCCCACCGATGAGGTGACACTAGATATTGGTGACGATTGCCATGGCTCAACCTACAACGCGTCCCGGGGTGGTGAATAGTGGTGCTCTCTCTACGAGGTGTCATCTAGTTACAATACGGAGAACCTGACCGGTGTGGGTAACATGTAGATTTCGGTGGTGTCAAATATCGAGCAGGTTTTTGTGAGGTTCGTCTTGCTCGATCTTTATTTTTCTGTGTATTGCTTTGCATCGATGTTTGTTCTTTTTCTTTCGGCCATTGCATTGTATGTCCTTTTTCGATTTCCGGTGTCTGATTACCCCGTAGGTATCTTCAAACTGTTCTTGTTCGTTACTATTCAACTCTCCATACGGTAGAGAATTATGTACGTTAAACATTTTCTGATTACACAAGAAAATCACTAGTTTCAGTGTTTCGGCACTGACATGGTTTATTAGATATATTTATTATTGACATTTTCAGTTCCTAAATAATGTACTCGTTCTCAAAACTAAGATTCTCCTCACATACTACTGAGCAGATGATATCCTTAGGTACGACTAGTTCATCAGCAGATGTATCATGAAGAGAACTTGTGTGACGTATGATTTACAAGTGTGCCGACAAAGAAGAATAGCTAAGATGGGAGATTTGAGCCAATAAAACTAGCTTTACTCCACAACTTTTTATTGAAGTGCCTGTATCAAGTCAGGAGGGTCAGAGGTCATATATTTTTGTGCTACCGATTTTGTCTCTTCCTATGAGTTTTCTATAGGATTTAAGAACTGTTCGTCAGTGTGATATTTTTTTGGTTTCCATTCTATTAATAGAACTTCAAATATATGACATAATACTACAAATATATTTAATGTTAAAATGAAACTTTCACTATACATTTTTATCAATTTAATGTTTTCTTCATCCAGCAAATGTTTTTCTCTGTCGAATCCATTAACCGTGCACTATAATACCCATGAAGGATGACTGCGGACCAGACTGGTGAGTATAAAAAACATTTTTAGATCCATATGTAGTCGTTCTAATCCAGGCATGTTTATCCTTATTCATTCTATACACTGCCGTCATTGACCCACAGTGATAAATAAATTTAAATAAATAAATAAATAAATAAATAAATAAATAAATAAATAAATAAATAAATAAATAAATAAATAAATAAATAAATAAATAAATAAATTCCTGTCTTTGGGGCTACGAATATTCCATCAACATTGTTATAATGGCCTCCAATGTTCATAATTACTCTTTCAAAAACCAATATAGAATTCATGGAATATAAAACTTTCATTTTAATACAGAAATGAATTGATGAAGACAAACCAGTAGCCTCGGTGTAATTATCTCCTATATTTTTTTGGGGGGGAGGGGTGGAAAAGGGGGGTTGGAACTGAGAAGACCATATCCTGGAAATAAAATCAGGATGGTATCTAATGACTACATATAAATTTTAATCTGCTCTTGTAGACCGTTAAAAAAAATAAGATGCAAAAATAACAATTTTCACTTTTTCTACATTCAATATTAATGAATATCACAAATGCTTCCGAAATGGGTCTTCACTCCTAACTGCAACTATCACGGGGATTCGGGGGAAAGATACCACCTTCCTTTTTCCCAAAGCAAGAAAATGTATGTTGATAATTGATGGAAGGAAGAAAAAATGACAACATTTCGATTTTCTATGTGTTTTATTGTTAAAAAAAAGCGGACACTCTGAGAAATCTAGTCATTCTCAATGAGATATTTTCATTTTTTTAAACCAACTGTTTGGTACAGTGAGGGGCGTTTTATGAAAAATATATATCATATTACGTACATATAAACTAAACTTAATAGCTGATAAAAATGGAAAAAAAAAACACCACACTATCGGAATAGTTCCAAAATCCAATAGAAAAGTCGACGACAACGGCGAAAACCTTTAACACACAAATACATGACCGCTCACTTGAACCGTAGTATACAAATACATGACCGCTCACTTGAACCATACAATACAAATGTTTGGTAGTTTGGATTATGTGGTAGCTATGAAGACTCTTTCTATTGGAACATGTGGTAACTATCAAGACTGTTTCTATTAGAACATGTGGTAGCTATGAAGACTCTTTCTATTGGAACATGTGGTAACTATCAAGACTGTTTCTATTAGAACATGCGGTAGCTATAAAGACTGTTTCTATTGGAACATGTGGTAGCTATTAAGACTTTTTCTATTGGAACATGTGGTAGCTATTAAGACTGTTTCTATTAGAACATGTGGTAGCTATTAAGAATGTTTCTATTAGAACATGTGGTAGCTATAAAGACTCTTTCTATTGGAACATGTGGTAACTATAAAGACTCTTTCAATTGGAACATGTGGTAACTATCAAGACTGTTTCTATTAGAACATGTGGTAGCTATAAAGACTGTTTCTATTGGAACATGTGGTAACTATCAAGACTGTTTCTATTGGAACATGTGGTAACTATAAAGACTGTTTCTATTGGAACATGTGGTAACTATAAAGACTGTTTCTATTGGAACATGTGGTAACTACAACGACTGTTTCTATTGGAACATGTGGTAACTATTAAAACTGTTTCAATTGGAACATGTGGTAACTATTAAGACTGTTTCTATTGGAACATGTGGTAACTATAAAGACTGTTTCTATTAGAACATGTGGTAGCTATAAAGACTGTTTCCATTGGAACATGTGGTAACTACAAGGACTGTTTCTATTGGAACATGTGGTAACTATAAAGACTGTTTCTATTGAAACATGTGGTAGCTATAAACACTGTTTATATTGGAACATGTGGTAACTATGAAGAATGTTTATATTGGAACATATGGTACCTATAAAGACTGTTTCTGTTAGAACATGTGGTAGCTATGAACACTGTTTCTATTGGAACATGTGGTAACTATCAAGATTGTTTCTATTGGAACATATGGTACCTATAAAGACTGTTTCTATTAGAACATGTGGTACCTATGAACATTGTTTCTATTGGAACATGTGGTAACTATGAAGACTGTTCCCATTGGAACATGTGGTAACTATGCAGACTGTTTATATTGGAACATGTGGTAGCTATAAAGACTCTGTCCATTGGAACATGTGGTAGCTATAAAGACTCTCTATTGGTACATGTGGTAACTATTAAGACTGTTTCTGTTGCAACATGTATTAACTACAACGACTGTTTCCTTTGGAACATGTGGTAACTATAAAGACTGTTTCTATTGAAACATATGCTAACTGTTTAGACTGTTTGTATTAGAACATATGGTACCTACAAAGACTGTTTCTATTAGAACATGTGGTAGCTATTAAGACAGTTGCTATTGGAACATGTGATAACAATGAAGATTGTTCCTATTGGAACATGTGGTAACTATTTTAAGACTGTTTATATTGCAACATGTGGTAGCTATAAAGACTCTCTCTTGGAACATGTGGTAACCATAACAACTCTTTCTATTGGAACATGTGGTAACTATTAAGACTGTTTCTGTTGGAACATGTGTTAACTACAACGACTGTTTTCATTGGAACATGTGGTAACTATAAAGACTGTTTCTCTTGGAACATGCGGTAGCCATGAAGACTGTTTCTATTGGAACATGTGGTAGCTATAAAGACTGTTTCTATTGGAACATGTGGTAGCTATGAATACTGTTTTCATTGGAACATGTGGCAACTATAACGACTGTTTCTATTGGAACATGTGGAAGCTATAAAGACTCTATTGGAACATGTGGTAACTATAAAGATTCTTTATATTGGAACATGTGGTAACTATTACGACTGTTTCTATTTATTGGAACATGTGGTAACTATTAAGACTGTTTCTGTTGGAACATGTGGTAAGTATTAAGACTCTTTCTATTAGAACATGTGGTAACTATAAAGACTTTTTCTATTGGAACATCTGGTATCTATGAAGATTCTTTCTATTGGAACATGTGGTAATTATAAAGACTATTGCTATTGGAACATGTTATATAAAGATTATTTTACTGGAACATGTGGTAATTATAAAGACTGTTTATATTGGAACATGTGGTAGCTATAAAGACTCTCTATTGGAACATGTGGTAACTATAAAAACTCTTTCTATTGGAAGATGTGGTAACTATTAAAACTGTTTCTGTTGCAACATGTGTTAACTACAACGACTGTTTCCATTGGAAGATGTGGTAACTATAAAGACTGTTTCTATTGGAACTTGTGGTAACTATGAAGACTGTTTCTATTGGAACATGTGGTTACTATAAAGACTGTTTCTCTTGGAACATGCGGTAGCTGTGAAGACTGTTTCCATTGGAACATGTGATAGCTATTAAGACTCTTTCCATTGGAACATGTGGTAGCTATAAAGACTCTCTATTGGAACCTGTGGTAACTATAAAAACTCTTTCTATTGGAACATGTGGTAACTATTAAGACTGTTTCTGTTGCAACATGTGTTAACTACAACGACTGTTTCCATTGGAACATGTGGTAACTATGAAGACTGTTTCTCTTGGAACATGCGGTAGCTATGAAGACTGTTTCTATTGAAACATGTGCTAACTGTAAAGACTGTTTGCATTAGAACATATGGTACCTACAAACACTGTTTCCATTAGAACATGTGGTAGCTATTAAGACAGTTTCTATTGGAACTTGTGGTAACTATGAAGACTGTTTCTATTGGAACATGTGGTAACTATAAAGACTGTTTCTCTTGGAACATGCGGTAGCTATGAAGAATGTTTCCATTGGAACATGTGGTAGCTATTAAAATTCTTTCCATTGGAACATGTGGTAGCTATAAAGACTCTCTATTGGAACATGTGGTAACTATAAAAACTCTTTCTGTTGGAACATGTGGTAACTATTAAGACTGTTTCTGTTGCAACATGTGGTAACTACAACGACTGTTTCCATTGGAACATGTGGTAACTATGAAGACTGTTTCTCTTGGAACATGCGGTAGCTATGAAGACTGTTTCCATTGGAACATGTGGTAGCTATTAAGACTCTTTCCATTGGAACATGTGGTAGCTATAAAGACTCTCTATTGGAACATGTGGTAACTATATAAACTCTTTCTATTGGAACATGTGGTAACTATGAAGACTGTTTCTCTTGGAACATGTGTTAACTATAAAGACTCTTTCTATTGAAACATGTGCTAACTGTAAAGACTGTTTGCATTAGAACATATGGTACCTACAAAGACTGTTTCTATTAGAACATGTGATAGCTATTAAGACAGTTTCTATTGGAACATGTGGTAACTATGAAGACTGTTCCTATTGGAACATGTGGTAACTATAAAGACTGTTTATATTGGAACATGTGGTAGCTATTAAGACTCTTTCTATTGGAACATGTGGTAGTTATAAAGACTCTCTATTGGAACATGTGGTAACTATGACAACTCTTTCTATTGGAACATGTGGTAACTATTAAGACTGTTTCTGTTGGAACATGTGTTAACTACAACGACTGTTTTCATTGGAACATGTGGTAACTATAAAGACTGTTTCTCTTGGAACATGCGGTAGCTATGAAGACGGTTTCCATTGGAACATGTGGTAGCTATTAAGACTCTTTCCATTGGAACATGTGGTAGCTATAAAGACTTTCTATTGGAACATATGGTAACTATAACAACTCTTTCTATTGGAACATGTGGTAACTATTAAGACTGTTTCTGTTGGAACATGTGTTAACTACAACGACTGTTTTCATTGGAGCATGTGGCAACTATAAAGACTGTTTCTCTTGGAACATGCGGTAGCTATGAAGACTGTTTCCATTGGAACATGTGGTAGTTATTAAGACTCTTTCTATTGGAACTTGTGGTAGCTATAAAGACTCTCTATTGGAACATGTGGTAACTATAACAACTCTTTCTATTGGAACATGTGGTAACTATTAAGATTGTTTCTGTTGGAACATGTTTTAACTACAACGACTGTTTTTATTGGAACATGTGGTAACTATAAAGACTGTTTCTCTTGGAACATGCGGTAGCTATGAAGACTGTTTCCATTGGAATATGTGGTAGCTATACAGACTGTTTCTATTGGAACATGTGGAAGCTATAAAGACTCTATTGGAACATGTGGTAACTATAAAGATTCTTTCTATTGGAACATGTGGTAACTATTACGACTGTTTCTATTTACTGGAACATGTGGTAACTATTAAGACTGTTTCTGTTGGAACATGTGGTAAGTATTAAGACTCTTTCTATTAGAACATGTGGTAACTATAAAGACTTTTTCTATTGGAACATGTGGTATCTATGAAGTTTCTTTCTATTGGAACATGTTGTAACTATAAAGACTATTGCTATTGGAACATGTTATATAAAGATTATTTTACTGGAACATGTGGTAATTATAAAGACTGTTTTTATTGGAACATGTGGTAACTACAAAGACTGTTTCTATTGGAACATGTGGTAACTATGAAGACTGTTTCTATTGGAACATGTGGTAACTATAAGTACTGTTCTTATTGGTGAACGCAAAATACATTATAAGTTAAACATAATAGCTGATAAAATGAAAAACAAAAATAAAAATACCACACTGTGGGAACTGTTCAAAATCCAAGAGATAATTCGGAGGAAGAGGCAAAGGCGATGATAACCTTTACACATAAATGCATGACCTCCCACTCGAATCGTAGTATACAAATGCAAAGGTCAAAGCAAAGTACCAGCATCACTTATTTACCTACATATTACACAATGATTTCATCCTCGATTTTTAGTGGGGTTCGTGTTACTAGATCTTTTGCTTTCTTTGTAGTGTTTTGTAGATGATTGTTTGTCCTTTTGTACTTTTTCTGTTGGCAATTGTGTTGTCTGCTTTTTTTTTCGATATACGGATTCTGAATACTCCTTTGGTATCTTCAAACTCTTCTCTTAATACTGTTGTGGTTATATTTGTAGGATCAACAACAAACATTTTGACATAGAAAGTGAAATATTTAAGAATCTTCCCTCCTGAAATAAAAAAAAACAAGGAAAGTTTGAAAATACCAAAGGGGTAATCAGAAGCCATAACTCGAAGGACACAGACAACACAATGGCCAAAAGACAAAAGGACAAATAATGATCTACAAAACATTGCACAGAAAACTATAGATCGAGCAATACGAACCCCACTAAAAACCGGGGATGAACTCAGGTGCTCCAGGAGGGTGATCAGATAAAATGAAAAACAAAAACAAAAATCCCACAAAAATCAAAAATCCAACAAAGACTGTTTTGATTGGTCAAAGTAAAGTACTATCATCAATTATAATGTAGTTGTTTAATATTCCTGCTTTGTGATTGGACAATGCTGTAATGTTCAGGGTATCAATTCCACGGTTGAAATATCTTGAGAGATATTTTTAGAATTTTAGCTGATTACCGCTTAAGTCAACTTGTCAATAATGTGGCAATGCACATGATTACATTAGAATGGAGATAACTGTATTGTATTTGAAAATTTCGCGGCATCATTTGTGGATTTAATGGTGTAATGTTCACGGTATCAATTCCACATTTGAAATAGCATGAGCTATTTTTAGATTTGTAGGTGATTACTGCTTATGTAATCTTGTCAATAATGTGGCAATACACATCGATTCTCACGATTACCTTAGAATGGAGATAACTGTATTGTATTTGAAAATTTCACGGCATCAATTGGAGATTTGATGGTCGCAAATTGAGTTTACTGGCGACGCGTTAGCAATACAGTTATTTAAGTATTTACCTACGTATTACACAAGGATAATGCTAATAGGATCTTAATACTGCTTTGGCGATATTTGTGCGATCAACAACAAACACTTTTACATAGAAAGGGAAGTAATTCTAATTATTCAAGAATCTTCCCGCCAGAACAAGAATGTTAAAAAAAGCTTGAAGATACCGAAAGGAACCCTTGTTACAATCATAAATGAGAAAAGGACAGGATTATGATTACGAAAAACGGAACATATCCGTGGTCATTTGTTACAAAAACATTTGGTAATTATTAGTGGTAATGTGTTGTTGGTTCTTCTTCGATTTACGGATTCTGATTACCCTTTTGGTATCTTCAAACTCTTCTTAACCAGGTCATGGTGGCGACCGTAAAACTTTCGAAGTGAAGACTCAATTTAACCACTAAAACCCTCAAGGAAATCAAAATAGGAACCGCAGACTATGGAGTTTCGGATCAACTGAGAGACATATACTCCATATGCAGGTGCTGCTACATATAAATGGAATGTTCACAATAGGAAAACTTAAATCACCCCTTTTGTCATTATGTTTCGTTCTTAACCGGCCCTCACTGTCAACTTAGACGTATAGGTCAAGGTATGAAAGAGACCTAGCTTGTTAAGTGTGTCTGTACAAAATTCCCCTGCTAAGCTATTGTGAAAGTGGCTACTAATATTGCTAACACAATACTTTTTGCTTGCGTGATTCTTACGACGACCTTGTCCAATATAAAGGTGAACAAATAGGTCAAACAATATTACCTGATATAAATTTAATTGGAAATTCAGTGGATGATCCAGGATGCTTAAAAAGATATGTGGCTTTCCAATGATTTTCGGTAGGTTAGTAGTTTTATCCGCGAACCCCGTTTTCCTCCAACATTAAGCGAAATACATGAAATGTTGTTTTAAAGTTGCGTTAAACACCAATGAAAACAAAAACTCACAAACCTTTATGAGTAGTTTCGTTCAGTAGTTGTACTCTAGTGTCCAGTATCCTGACAGCATTTTCCAGCTCCATGATTCTATCATCTTGTGTTTTTTCAGTGATGTTAGATATAGATTTAGAACTAACTGACAGTAACGTTATTGTCAACATCCAAAATGTATACACAATGTGTGTCTTAGACATCCTTCTATAAGCTATCATTTGTATTTTATAAATTGCAAACAAGATATCTAGCAAGATATTTCGACGAGATTGTCATAGAAACATAATTTTAGCATATTTTGAAGAGTTAGTCACGATTTTGACTTTAGAAATGAACCATATGGACGATTTTTCTGTCTTTTATTCTTTCTTTTTTGTTTTTGTTTTGGCATTTCATTTCATGATTTATATACTAGTCAACAAAAGAAACGATACAAAGTTTTTTTTTAATATATTATGTTAAAACCAAAACGATTGTCGATGACACGGATCCTTCAATATGACCGTGAGCGAGCGGTGATTATGATTCAGGCTGGAATGACTCACCAGGCGATTGCAGACCACTTTAATGTGTCTAGAATAACCATTTCAAGGCTAGTGATTCGTCTTCGACAAACAAATAGGACGAATGACAGACCCCGGAACGTCAGGGCGCGTGTGACGTCACAACGTCAAAACATACATTTACGGCTTTTTCACCTCCAGAACCGTATGATAACGACTGAGGACACTGACCGTAGAACATCTGATCTAGCCAACGACCGAATTTCGAGTACACTGTTCGCAGAAGACTACGTGAAACTGGATTCCGAACTAAGCGTCCTGTGGTAGTACGAATCCTTAAACAACGCCATAGGACCGCGAGACCGGCTTGGGCTCATGCACGCCGTCGTTGGAGGCCTCACACCTGGCAACACATCCTTTTAAGTGATGAATCCCGATTTTCACTTTGTCTTAGGGACGGACCTTATCGTGTGTACCGCAGTCGTGGGGAACATTTTACGGACCCAGTGTGTGTATGAGTCCGACCGTTTTGGAGGCTGAAGTGTTATTTTCTGGGCTGGAAGTTGTCATGATGGTCGCACCTAGTTCAAAATTATTCAAGGAACATTGAATGCCGTAAAATACAGAAACAATATTCTTCATCCTATCGTTCTACCCTTTCTGCTACAGCGAAGCTTTGATCACGTCTTTCAACATGACAATGCAAGATGGCACGTGTTTTTCAAGACTTCCTGAACCAGAATCAGATCCGTTTTCTTCCTTGGCCGGCATTATCACCGGATCTGCTACAAATTGAACATTTATGGGATGAACTCGGTAGACGTGTTCGCCACCGTAAAAATCCAACGGAAACACTACAGGAGCTGCGTGACGCACTTGTGCACGAGTGGAACAACATCCCAGAAGCCTTTATCCAACGATTGATTGGTTCTATGCGTCGGAGATGCGAAGCTGTCGTTGCTGCAAGAGGTAGTCCCACACGTTACTGAACTCCACAAACCTTCATACTGCATGACAATTTCTGCCTGTCAATGATTTGTTCTGATAATGATGTTGAGAAATTTTGTTGATATTGCCTTATTTGTTATTCCCATATGAATCTAAATTATACGATTTTTGTGCATTTTTTTTCTCTATGTAAAAAATATTGAGCATGGAACTCTTGTATCGTTTCTTTTGTTGACTAGTATATATGATTACAATCAGCGCTGGAAATTTAACCACGTCTTACGAAAACAGCGGTAATTGGCCTCGACTTCAAAGATGAAAGCATATTTACTTTCGTTATAAATTATTTAAACGTTTGTTATAGCCTGCATCACATCATGGTATTTGAAGATGTAAAAAATACGAAAATGCGGTAAGAATGTGAAGGAGCGGCAGTGTTATTGCATGCAAGCAAATTTATTTATCAGTTGATCTCTATATGATAGAAGTTGGTAATGTAATCCCCAGTCAGGGATGTCCTTGACTCACTTTTTGTAAGAAAAGAGAAGTTTTTGTTCCGTCTGCCAATACAAATTCGGCGAGTAATTACTATTTCTCAGGGTGTCATATGGAACGGCAGACTTATCATGTAGTTGTATAATATCAAATGATAACGTATCATTCCTAATTGGTGTGATGGTAAGTGTGCTCGACTCGAATGTGGTAGATGTAAAATTCCCAACGGCAAGTTCTTGCCAATTTTGGGTTTAAGTCAAAGGTATTGCCCTGCTCTTTAAACTACATAAGTTCATGGTTGGTATTCCGTACCTCAAGCACACAGGAGAGTGTTAAATTGCAACTGCGATATTGGGAGGGGTGGAGTGGGCTCTATTAATATCTCCTGTAAAATTCCGACGGCAAAGTTCTTGTCCACTTGTGTTTTAATGAAAAGTCTATTGCCACGACCTATAAATGACTTAAGTGTCTGGGTGGGATTGGCCACCTTAAGCCCACATCAGTGTGTCAAATTTCAACTGCGATATTTGGTTGGGATCTATAAATATCTCCTGTACAATTCCCAACGGCAAAGTTCCTGCCCACTTGGGGTTTAAATGATAGGTATTGCTCGGCTCTTTAACTGACTAACGTGTCTGGATGGGATTCTGAGCCTCCAACCCACAGCAGAGGGTCAAATATCAACTTCAATATTAGGCGTGGGCTACATTAATATATCCTGTAAAATTCCTAACGGCAAAGTTCTTGTCCACTTGGGTTTAAATCAATAAATTTATTTTCGGTACAGGGGTCAATAATTCCAAATGTATGCTTAAGAATATGCACGTGTTTTGTGGTAGAAAGTCTACCCGGTCAGGTACATGGCGGGAATTCAGACATTCGAGAGCATACAACGGGGGAAAAAATTTGGATTTGCAACTAGATTAAAACGACGGGTGCCACTAGTGAAGCCGGAACTGCTTACCCTTCGATCTTTAGTTTTATATGCATGTTTTGTAGATAGTTGTTTGTCCTTTTGTACTTTTTCTTTTGGCCATTGAATTGTCTGTTCTTCGATATACGGATTCTGATTACCCCTTTGATATCTTCAAACTCTTCTTACATCTAAACTGAAAACATCTGCCAATTTTTTTTTCAATATGCAATTAAAAAATAAATAGATAAAATAAAATAATACTACATATTAAATAAATGTGACACGCACAAGCAGGGTTTAGATTTTGGTAATTTTTGTAATAGTGTGAGCTTATTGTTATATTTTTCTAATGTTCTGTATTTACATTTTTTTAGATGTATGAGATGTCTCCATGTGAACAGGAATCTTAGGACTTTAATTTGTTAGACAAAACTTTGGCAAATCCATTCTATTTACCAGGTGACATGAAAGTAACAATGCTATTCAACCGGTTGATATTTTACTGAAATGTGGAAAACAATTGTACGGCAGCAACATTTTACTAAGAGGGGAGGCTTAGGCAAGTAAAATTAGTTTAACCCCGCCTGCGCCAAGTAGGCGGTCATGTATATATGTGTGTCAATGGTATCAATTTGGTCTATTTCTGTAGTTTTTCGATTGAATTTTAGAACTGTTCCGACAGTGTGGTATTGTTGTCTTCTTTTTAACAATTGAAAACAGAAATATTCAGTGAGAATAATTTGAAGATACCAAAGGGAGGTAACCAGAAACCGTATATCAAAGAAGAACAGACAACACAATGGCCAGAAGAAAATGTACAAAAAGACAAACAACGATCTACAAAACATACACATAAAACTAAAGATCGTAACCTATATATAATGTTTGACTTTCTTTTCGGTGATTCATCTTTTTAACTTATTAATTCTAGAGTTAATCTGTATCATCGTTTCACAATCATCATATATCTTTTTTCAAAAATATTTTACCCCAAAACGAATTGTCCAAAGCGTTGGTAATTTTCTTAAAATTTAACATGTTGACGTAATACATTATAACAAAAATAGGACCATCGCTTATCTCAAGAACTCATTTTATGAGATTTTATTTAATTTTGGATTGTAAAGGTAACGGAAAACGCCTAATACTAATGTTTTACTTCTTAATCCATCACACTTTACTTATCACATCACACTTGATGCTCACATTTTTAAGGCGGTAAAGACATCAACTATTTCGTGGAGTTCAATTTTATGTCAATAGACAATTTGCACATTTCCGATTTGATCCTAAAATTATACGTTATTGGCGTTTTTCAATTGAGTTATCTCCCTTATATAGAGGACAACATGGTTCCCGTTCAATGCAAGAACAACTGATAGGACAAAGAATTTGATTATAATTTTCTTACAATTTATAGATATTTGAACCTTGTAAACAATCAGAGGATAATTTTATAGCATTTAAGACATTCGCAAGTTGTTGCAAAATTTAAAGTTTATACAATGAATGGAAAAATATTTGCAATTTTAGTTTTGCATGAAATGGACACGTTTGTCAATATTAAAGATTGGCTTGATTGGTTTCTGGTGTTTGACGCCACTTTCAACAGTATTTCAGTTATATCGTGGCTGTCCATATTAAGGGGAAGTAACTCCGATGAAGGCTTGAAAAAAGTATAATTTTAGAATCAAGTCCGAAATATACAAATGCTCTCTTATAGACCAAATTATTACCTCAATCAGAACATGATTTTGTATTTAATGAGAATTAAAACAACTGTTGTGCATTGAAGATTTACCGATGTCAATCTTAGTTTAACGGTCACAAGTATCCGTTAACATATCTCCGCTGCGCCTCGCTAAGTAGACTCAGTATATTGACGTCAACAAAGCTTAAAATACAACAGTTATCTCAATAGCTACCATGCATTCTTGGTATGTTCTTGTTATGCGCAAATGAGACTAGAACACAATTCACTTCTGGTATGCATTTTGTTTCTAAACCTTCCAGATCTTTTTTCAAATACATTTGACAATAATGCATAATACACAAATATAAATTTAGCTTTCGGTGAGAGAAAACATACTTAGTTCGAAAACACAGATTATCGGAAGGGCCTGGGTGGCTCAATGAGTTAGGTAGTTGGATTACCTAGCAACTCATACAAAGCTATTACCAATACGGCGTGGGTTCGCGCCCGGTGTTGTAAATTACAAAAAGGGTGTACTCGACTCGCAGCCGCAAGTGATAAAGTTTACCAGTTGCTTGCCCATGGTCGGTGGTTCTCTCCGGGTACTCCGGCTTCTTTCACCACTAAAACTGGTCGCCATGATATAGCTGAAATATTGCTGAAAGTGGCGTTGAACAACAAAAATCAAATCCAAATTCTAAGCCAGGAAAGTGAGAAATCATGTGTTTTTGTGCTTTTGATCATACCTTTTTCTAAGAATTTTCTATAGGATTTAAGAACTGTGATATTTTATGGTTTTCATTTTATTAATATATGACATAAAACGAAACCCCCACAATACATCTTTATCAACTTAACGTTTTCTTCATCCAACAAATGTTTTTTCTGTTGACTTCATTAACCGTGCACTATAATGCCCATGAAGGATGAATGCGGACTTTCCGAATTAGTATAAAAAAAAGTTTTTAGATCCATATCCAGTCTTTCTAATCTAGGCATGTTTATCCTTGTCCATTCTACACACTGCCGTTATTGACCCACTGTTACAATAAGTACCACTGACTTCCTGTTCTCCTGCCCTGGATATCATTGTATTGTCAGCCATCAGTTCTGTCATTACATAATTAGCAGTATAGGTGCACACGGTCCAGGCAAATATATACATTCCTTTCTTTGGGGCTACGAATATTCCATCAACATTTTTATAATGGCCTCCAATGTTCATAACTACTCTTTCAAAAACGAATATGGACTTTTTCTCAAGAGTAATTGAATGTCCCTGATCTCTAGTTGTAGCATAAAGCATAACTGGTTCAGAATTAGACAAATCAGCAATATAAATTCCTTTCAATATATGAATGAATTGATGAAGACAACCAGTAACCTCGGCGTAATTCTCTTTTTGTTCATCTTTTTTTTAAGGGTGAGGGGTTAACTAGGAAGACCATATTATGGAAATCATAATGGTATATAATGACTACCTATGAATTGGAAGCTGCTCTTGTTAAAAAATAAGTTGCAAAATTAAATTTTTTCTTTTTTCTACATTTAATATTAATTGATCGTCTAAGATCACAAATGCCAACGAACTATCATAGGGACTCGGCGATAGGATATTTCCCCTCATTTTTCATATGTGGCTGCAAAGCAAGTAAACTTACATTGATAAATGATCGAAGGAAGGATTAATGAACACTTTTCGATTTTTATATATATCATATTACCGTACACATAAGATGAATATAATAACTGATAAAATGAAAAACAAAAACAAAAATACCACACTGTCGGAAATAGTTCAAAATCTAATAGAAAAATACCACACTGTGGGAAATAGTTCAAAATATAATAGAAAAATACCACACTGTCGAAATAGTTCAAAATCTAATAGAAAAATACCACTGTCGGAAATAGTTCAAAATACAATAGAAAAATATCACACTGTCGGAATAGTTCAAAATATAATAGAAAAATATCACACTGTCGGAATAGTTCAAAATATAATAGAAAAATACCACACTGTCGGAAATAGTTCAAAATCTAATAGAAAAATACCACACTGTCGGAAATAGTTCAAAATCTAATAGAAAAATACCACACTGTCGGAAATAGTTCAAAATCTAATAGAAAAATACCACACTGTCGGAAATGGTTCAAAATCTATTAGAAAAATACCACACTGTCGGAAATAGTTCAAAATCTAATAGAAAAATACCACACTGTCGGAAATAGTTCAAAATCTAATAGAAAAATACCACACTGTCGGAAATGGTTCAAAATCTAATAGAAATATACCACACTGTCGGAAATAGTTCAAAATCTAATAGAAAAATACCACACTGTCGGAAATAGTTCAAAATCTAATAGAAAAATACCACACTGTCGGAAATAGTTCAAAATCTAATAGAAAAATACCACACTGTCGGAAATAGTTCAAAATCTAATAGAAAAATACCACACTGTCGGAAATGGTTCAAAATCTAATAGAAAAATACCACACTGTGGGAAATAGTTCAAAATCAGAAACATCGTAGAAAGAGACAAAGGCGATACCTTTAACACACAAAATACATGACTGCTTACTTGAACTGTAGTATACAAATACATGACTGATCACTTGAACCATAGTATACAAATACATGACTGATCACTTGAACCGTAGTATACAAATACGTGACCTCTCACTTTAACCATAGTATACAAATACATGACTGCTCACTTGAACCATAGTATACAAATACATGACTGCTCACTTGAACCGTAGTATACAAATACATGACTGATCACTTGAACCGTAGTATACAAATACATGACTGATCTTTTGAACTGTAGTATACACATACATGACTGCTCACTTGAACCGTAGTATACAAATACATGACTGATCTTTTGAACTGTAGTATACAAATACATGACTGCTCACTTGAACCGTAGTATAAAAATACATGACTGATCACTTGAACCGTAGTATACAAATACATGACTGCTCACTTGAACCGTAGTATACAAATACATGACTGATCACTTGAATCGTATTATACAAATACATGACTGATCTTTTGAACTGTAGTATACAAATACATGACTGCTCACTTGAACCGTAGTATAAAAATACATGACTGCTCACTTGAACCGTAGTATACAAATACATGACTGCTCACTTGAAGCGTAGTATACAAATACATGACTGATCACTTGAATCGTATTATACAAATACATGACTGATCTTTTGAACTGTAGTATACAAATACATGACTGCTCACTTGAACCGTAGTATAAAAATACATGACTGCTCACTTGAACCGTAGTATACAAATACATGACTGCTCACTTGAACCGTAGTATACAAATACATGACTGCTCACTTGAATCATAGTATAGAAATACATGACTGCTCACTTGAACCGTAGTATACAAATACATGACTGCTCACTTGAACCGTAGTATACAATTACATGACTGATCTCTTGAATCGTATTATACAAATACATGACTGATCTTTTGAACTGTAGTATACAAATACATGACTGCTCACTTGAACCGTAGTATAAAAATACATGACTGATCACTTGAACCGTAGTATACAAATACATGACGGCTCACTTGAACCGTAGTATACAAATACATGACTCATCACTTGAATCGTATTATACAAATACATGACTGATCACTCGAACCATAGCATACAAATACATGACTGATCACTTGAACCGTAGTATGCAAATACATGACTGACCACTTGAACTGTAGGATAAACATACATGACTGATCACTTGAACCATAGTATACAAATACATGACTGATCACCTGAATCGTAGTATACACATACATGACTGCTCACTTGAACCGTAGTATACAAATACATGACTGCTCACCTGAACAGTAGTATAGAAATACATGACTGCTCACTTGAACCGTAGTATGCAAATACATGACTGTTCACTTGAACCGTTGTATATAAATACATGTCTGATCACTTGAACTGTAGTATACAAATACATGACTGATCACTTGAACCATAGTATACAAATACATGACTGATCACTTGAACTGTAGTATACAAATACATGACTGATCACTTGAACCGTAGTATACAAATACATGACTGCTCACTTGAACAGCAGTATGCAAATACAGGACTGTTCACTTGAACCGTAGTATATAAATACATGACTGATAACTTGAACTGTAGTATACAAATACTTGACTGATCACTTGAACCATAGTATACAAATACATGACATATCACTTGAACTGTAGAATATAAATACATGACTGATCACTTGAACCATAGTATACAAATACATGAGTGATAACTTGAACCGTAGTATACAAATACATGACTGCTCACTTGAACCGTAGTATACAAATACATGACTGCTCACTTGAACAGTAGTATACAAATACATGACCGCTCTCTTGAACCGTAGTATACAAATACATGACTGATCACTTGAACCCTAGTATACAAATACATGACTGATCACTTGAACCATAGTATACAAATACATGACTGATCACTTGAACCCTAGTATACAAATACATGACTGCTCACTTGAACCGTAGTATACAAATTCATGACTGATCACTTGAACCATAGTATACAAATACATGACTGATCACTTGAACCGTAGTATACAAATACATGACTGATCATTTGAACCGTAGTATACAAAACATGACTGATCACTTGAACCATAGTATACAAATACATGACTGATCACTTGAACTGTAGTATACAAATACATGACTGATCACTTGAACCATAGTATACAAATACATTACTGATTACTTGAACTGTAGTATACAAATACATGACTGATCACTTGAACCATAGTATACAAATACATGACTGATCACTTGAACTGTAGTATACAAATACATGACTGCTCACCTGCACTGTAGTATGCAAATACATGACTTCTCACTTGAACTGCAGTGTGCAAATACAGGACTGTTTTCTTGAACCGTAGTATATAAATACATGACTGATCACTTGAACTGTAGTATACAAATACATGAATGATCACTTGAACCGTAGTATACAAATACATGACTGATCACTTGAACCGTAGTATACAAATACATGACTGCTCACTTGAACGTAGTATACAAATACATGACTGCTCACTTGAACAGTAGTATACAAATACATGACCGCTCACTTGAACCGTAGTATACAAATACATGACTGATCACTTGAACTCTAGTATACAAATACATGACTGATCACTCGAACCATAGCATACAAATACATGACTGATCACTTGAACCGTAGTATGCAAATACATGACTGACCACTTGAACTGTAGGATAAACATACATGACTGATCACTTGAACCATAGTATACAAATACATGACTGATCACCTGAACCGTAGTATACACATACATGACTACTCACTTGAACCGTAGTATACAAATACATGACTGCTCACCTGAACAGTAGTATAGAAATACATGACTGCTCACTTGAACCGTAGTATGCAAATGCATGACTGTTCACTTGAACGTAGTATATAAATACATGTCTGATCACTTCAACTGTAGTATACAAATACATGACTGATCACTTGAACCATAGTAAACAAATACATGACTGATCACTTGAACTGTAGTATACAAATACATGACTGATCACTTGAACCGTAGTATACAAATACATGACTTCTCACGTGAACTGCAGTATACAAATACAGGACTGTTCACTTGAACCGTAGTATATAAATACATGACTGATAACTTGAACTGTAGTATACAAATACTTGACTGATCACTTGAACCGTAGTATACAAATACATGACATATTACTTGAACTGTAGTATACAAATACATGACTGATCACTTGAACCATAGTATACAAATACATGAGTGATAACTTGAACCGTAGTATACAAATACATGAGTGATAACTTGAACCGTAGTATACAAATACATGACTGCTCACTTGAACCGTAGTATACAAATACATGACTGCTCACTTGAACAGTAGTATACAAATACATGACCGCTCACTTGAACCGTAGTATACAGATACATGACTGATCACTTGAACCCTAGTATACAAATACATGACTGATCACTTGAACCATAGTATACAAATACATGACTGATCACTTGAACCCTAGTATACAAATACATGACTGCTCACTTGAACCATAGTATACAAATACATGACTGATCACTTGAACCGTAGTATACAAATACATGACTGATCACTTGAACCGTATTATACAAATACATGACTGATCACTTGAACCATAGTATACAAATACATGACTGATCACTTGAACTGTAGTATACAAATACATGACTGCTCACTTGAACCATAGTATACAAATACGTTACTGATCACTTGAACTGTAGTATACAAATACATGACTGATCACTTGAACCATAGTATACAAATACATGACTGATCACTTGAACTGTAGTATACAAATACATGACTGATCACTTGAACCGTTGTATACAAAATATACATGTCTGATCACTTGAATTGTAGTATACAAATACATGACTGATCACTTGAACCGTAGTATACAAATACATGACTGATCACTTGAACCATAGTACACAAATAAATGACTGATCACTTGAACTGTAGTATACAAATACATGACTGATCACTTGAACCATAGTATACAAATACATGACTGCTCACCTGAACTGTAGTATACAAATACATGACTGATCACTTGAACCGTAGTATACAAATACATGACTGCTCACCTGAACAGTAGTATAGAAATACATGACTGCTCACTTGAACCGTAGTATGCAAATGCATGACTGTTCACTTGAACGTAGTATATAAATACATGTCTGATCACTTCAACTGTAGTATACAAATACATGACTGATCACTTGAACCATAGTATACAAATACATGACTGATCACTTGAACTGTAGTATACAAATACATGACTGATCACTTGAACCGTAGTATACAAATACATGACTTCTCACGTGAACTGCAGTATACAAATACAGGACTGTTCACTTGAACCGTAGTATATAAATACATGACTGATAACTTGAACTGTAGTATACAAATACTTGACTGATCACTTGAACCGTAGTATACAAATACATGACATATTACTTGAACTGTAGTATACAAATACATGACTGATCACTTGAACCATAGTATACAAATACATGAGTGATAACTTGAACCGTAGTATACAAATACATGAGTGATAACTTGAACCGTAGTATACAAATACATGACTGCTCACTTGAACGTAGTATACAAATACATGACTGCTCACTTGAACAGTAGTATACAAATACATGACCGCTCACTTGAACCGTAGTATACAGATACATGACTGATCACTTGAACCCTAGTATACAAATACATGACTGATCACTTGAACCATAGTATACAAATACATGACTGATCACTTGAACCCTAGTATACAAATACATGACTGCTCACTTGAACCATAGTATACAAATACATGACTGATCACTTGAACCGTAGTATACAAATACATGACTGATCACTTGAACCGTATTATACAAATACATGACTGATCACTTGAACCATAGTATACAAATACATGACTGATCACTTGAACTGTAGTATACAAATACATGACTGCTCACTTGAACCATAGTATACAAATACGTTACTGATCACTTGAACTGTAGTATACAAATACATGACTGATCACTTGAACCATAGTATACAAATACATGACTGATCACTTGAACTGTAGTATACAAATACATGACTGATCACTTGAACCGTTGTATACAAAATATACATGTCTGATCACTTGAATTGTAGTATACAAATACATGACTGATCACTTGAACCGTAGTATACAAATACATGACTGATCACTTGAACCATAGTACACAAATAAATGACTGATCACTTGAACTGTAGTATACAAATACATGACTGATCACTTGAACCATAGTATACAAATACGTTACTGATCACTTGAACTGTAGTATACAAATACATGACTGATCACTTGAACCATAGTATACAAATACATGACTGATCACTTGAACTGTAGTATACAAATAAATGACTGATCACTTGAACCGTAGTATACAAAATATACATGTCTGATCACTTGAACTGTAGTATACAAATACATGACTGCTCACCTGCACCGTAGTATACAAATACATGACTTCTCACTTGAACTGCAGTGTGCAAATACAGGACTGTTTTCTTGAACCGTAGTATATAAATACATGACTGATCACTTGAACCGTAGTATACAAATACATGACTGATCACTTGAACCGTAGTATACAAATAAATGACTGCTAACTTGAACGTAGTATACAAATACATGACTGCTCACCTGAACAGTAGTATACAAATACATGACCGCTCACTTGAACCGTAGTATACAAATACATGACTGATCACTTGAACCCTAGTATACAAATACATGACTGATCACTTGAACTGTATTATACAAATACATGACCGCTCACTTGAACCGTAGTATACAAATACATGACTGATCACTTGAACCGTAGTATACAAATACATGACTGATTACTTACCTGAACCGTAGTATACAAATACATGACTGATCACTTGAACCGTAGTATACAAATACATGACTGCTCACTTGAACCGTAGTATATAAATACATGACTGCTCACTTGAACAGTAGTATCCAAATACATGACTGCTCACTTGAACCGTAGTATGCACATACATGACTGTTCACTTGAAACGTAGTATATAAATACATGACTGATCACTTGAACTGTAGCATACAAATACATGACTGATAACTTGAATCATAGTATATAAATACATGACTGATCACTTGAACTGTAGTATACAAATACATGACTGCACACTTGAACCGTAGTATACAAATACATGACTGTTCACTTGAACCGTAGTATACAAATACATGACTGCTCACTTGAACTATAGTATGCAAATACATGACTGTTCACTTGAACCGTAGTATATAAATACATGACTGATCACTTGAACTGTAGTATACAAATACATGACTGCTCACTTGAACCGTAGTATACAAATACATGACCGCTCACTTGAACGTAGTATACAAATACATGACTGATCACTTGAACCCTAGTATACAAATACATGACTGCTCACTTGAACCGTAGTATACAAATACATGACTTATCACTTGAACCGTATTATACAAATACATGACCGCTCACTTGAACCGTAGTATACAAATACATGACTGATCATTTGAACCGTAGTATACAAATACATGACTGATTACTTACCTGAACCGTAGTATACAAATACATGACTGATCACTTGAACCCTAGTATACAAATACATGACTGCTCACTTTAACCGTAGTATACAAATACATGACTGATCACTTGAACCGTATTATACAAATACATGACCGCTCACTTGAACCGTAGTATACAAATACATGACTGATTACTTACCTGAACCGTAGTATACAAATACATGACTGATCACTTGAACCGTAGTATACAAATACATGACTGCTCACTTGAACAGTAGTATATAAATACATGACTGCTCACTTGAACAGTAGTATACAAATACATGACTGCTCACTTGAACCGTAGTATGCAAATACATGACTGTTCACTTGAAACGTAGTATATAAATACATGACTGATCCCTTGAACTGTAGCATACAAATACATGACTGATAACTTGAATCATAGTATATAAATACATGACTGATCACTTAAACCATAGTATACAAATACATGACTGATCACTTGAACCATAGTATACAAATACATGACTGATCACTTGAACCATAGTATACAAATACATGACTGCTCACTTGAACAGTAGTATACAAATACGTGACTGCTCACTTGAACCGTAGTATACAAATACATGACTGCTCACTTGAACAGAAGTATACAAATACAAGACCCCTCACTTGAACCGTAGAATACAAATACATGACTGATCACTTGAACCCTAGTATACAAATACATGACTGATCACTTGAACCCTAGTATACAAATACATGACTGATCACTTGAACCATAATATACAAATACATGACTGATCACTTGAACCGTAGTATACAAAACATGACTGATCACTTGAACCATAGTATACAAATAGATGACTGCTCACTTGAACCGTAGTATACAAATACATGACTGATCACTTGAACCGTAGTATACAAATACATGACTGCTCACTTGAACTATAGTATGCAAATACATGACTGTTCACTTGAACCGTAGTATATAAATACATGACTGATCACTTGAACTGTAGTATACAAATACATGACTGCTCACTTGAACAGTAGTATACAAATACATGACCGCTCACTTGAACCGTAGTATACAAATACATGACTGATCACTTGAACCGTAATATACAAATACATGACTGCTCACTTGAACCGTAGTATGCAAATACATGACTGTTCACTTGAAGCGTAGTATATAAATACTTGACTGATACCTTGAACTGTAGCATACAAATACATGACTGATAACTTGAACTGTAGTATACAAATACATGACTGATCACTTGAACCGTAGTATACAAATACATGACTGCTCACTTGAACCGTAGTATACAAATACATGACTGCTCACTTGAACTATAGTATGCAAATACATGACTGTTCACTTGAACCGTAGTATATAAATACATGACTGATCACTTGAACTGTAGTATACAAATACATGACTGCTCACTTGAACAGTAGTATACAAATACATGACCGCTCACTTGAACCGTAGTATACAAATACATGACTGATCACTTGAACCCTAGTATACAAATACATGACTGCTCACTTGAACCGTATTATACAAATACATGACCGCTCACTTGAACCGTAGTATACAAATACATGACTGATCACTTGAACCGTAGTATACAAATACATGACTGATTACTTACCTGAACCGTAGTATACAAATACATGACTGATCACTTGAACCGTCTTATACAAATACATGACTGCTCACTTGAACCGTAGTATGCAAATACATGACTGTTCACTTGAAACGTAGTATATAAATACATGACTGATCCCTTGAACTGTAGCATACAAATACATGACTGATAACTTGAATCATAGTATATAAATACATGACTGATCACTTGAACCGTAGTATACAAATACATGACTGCTCACTTGAACCGTAGTATACAAATACATGACTGCTCACTTGAACTATAGTATGCAAATACATGACTGTTCACTTGAACCGTAGTATATAAATACATGACTGATCACTTGAACTGTAGTATACAAATACATGACTGCTCACTTGAACAGTAGTATACAAATACATGACCGCTCACTTGAACCGTAGTATACAAATACATGACTGATCACTTGAACCCTAGTATACAAATACATGACTGCTCACTTGAACCGTATTATACAAATACATGACCGCTCACTTGAACCGTAGTATACAAATACATGACTGATCACTTGAACCGTAGTATACAAATACATGACTGATCACTTGAACCGTAGTATACAAATACATGACTGATCACTTGAACCGTAGTATACAAATACATGACTGATTACTTACCTGAACCGTAGTATACAAATACATGACTGATCACTTGAACCGTATTATACAAATACATGACTGCTCACTTGAACAGTAGTATACAAATACATGACCGCTCACTTGAACCGTAGTATACAAATACATGACTGATCACTTGAACCCTAGTATACAAATACATGACAGATCACTTGAACCATAGTATACAAATACATGACTGATCACTTGAACCATAGTATGCAAATACATGACTGCTCACTTGAACAGTAGTATACAAATACATGACCGCTCACTTGAACCGTAGTATACAAATACATGACTGATCACTTGAACCATAATATACAAATACATGACTGATCACTTGAACCGTAGTATACAAAACATGACTGATCACTTGAACCATAGTATACAAATACATGACTGCCCACTTGAACCGTAGTATACAAATACATGACTGATCACTTGAACCGTAGTATACAAATACATGACTGCTCACTTGAACTATAGTATGCAAATACATGACTGTTCACTTGAACCGTAGTATATAAATACATGACTGATCACTTGAACTGTAGTATACAAATACATGACTGCTCACTTGAACAGTAGTATACAAATACATGACCGCTCACTTGAACCGTAGTATACAAATACATGACTGATCACTTGAACCGTAATATACAAATACATGACTGATCACTTGAACCGTAGTATACAAAACATGACTGATCACTTGAACCGTAGTATACAAATACATACTGATCACTTGAACCGTATTATACAAATACATGACCGCTCACTTGAACCGTAGTATACAAATACATGAGTGATCACTTGAACCGTATTATACAAATACATGACTGATCACTTGAACCGTTTTTGTCATATATAAAAAAGAAGAAATTGTTTTTTTAACAAGGGCCGTCGACAAAGAAGAATAGCTAAATTTCATTCATTTGTCATTTTTACCTTGGGATCGCTCAGATATATTGTGTCTATAAAACTGTATATACTAACACTTGTCATCTATAAAACTGTATATACTAACACTTGTCATATATAAAACTGTCTATACTAACACTTGTCATATATAAAACTGTATATACTAACACTTGTCATCTATAAAACTGTATATACTTACACTTGTTATATATAAAACTGTATATACTAAAACTTGTCATCTATAAAACTGTATATACTAACACTTGTCATATATAAAACTGTATATACTAACACTTGTCATCTATAAAACTGTATATACTAACACTTGTCATCTATAAAACTGTATATACTAACACTTGTAATCTATAAAACTGTATATACTAACACTTGTTATCTATAAAACTGTATATACTAACACTTGTCATATATAAAACTGTATATACTAACACTTGTCATCTATAAAACTGTATATACTAACACTTGTTATATATAAAACTGTATATACTAACACTTGTCATCTATAAAACTGTATATACTAACACTTGTCATATATAAAACTGTATATACTAACACTTGTCATCTATAAAACTGTATATACTAACACTTGTCATCTATAAAACTGTATATACTAACACTTGTTATCTATAAAACTGTATATACTAACACTTGTTATCTATAAAACTGTATATACTAACACTTGTCATATATAAAACTGTATATACTAACACTTGTCATATATAAAACTGTATATACTAACACTTGTCATCTATAAAACTGTCTATACTAACACTTGTTATCTATAAAACTGTATATACTAACACTTGTTATATATAAAACTGTATATACTAACACTTGTCATCTATAAAACTGTATATACTAAGACTTGTCATATATAAAACTGTATATACTAACACTTGTCATCTATAAAACTGTATATACTAACACTTGTCATCTATAAAACTGTATATACTAACACTTGTTATCTATAAAACTGTATATACTAACACTTGTTATCTATAAAACTGTATATACTAACACTTGTCATATATAAAACTGTATATACTAACACTTGTCATATATAAAACTGTATATACTAACACTTGTCATCTATAAAACTGTCTATACTAACACTTGTTATCTATAAAACTGTATATACTAACACTTGTCATATATAAAACTGTCTATACTAACACTTGTTATCTATAAAACTGTATATACTAACACTTGTTATCTATAAAACTGTATATACTAACACTTGTCATATATAAAACTGTATATACTAACACTTGTCATATATAAAACTGTATATACTAACACTTGTCATCTATAAAACTGGCTATACTAACACTTGTTATCTATAAAACTGTATATACTAACACTTGTCATATATAAAACTGTATATACTAACACTTGTCATATATAAAACTGTCTATACTAACACTTGTCATCTATAAAACTGTATATACTAACACTTGTCATCTATAAAACTGTATATACTAACACTTGTCATCTATAAAACTGTATATACTAACACTTGTCATATATAAAACTGTATATACTAACACTTGTCATATATAAAACTGTCTATACTAACACTTGTTATATATAAAAGAGTGGAGGTTTGGGCCTATAAAACTAGTTTTATTCCACAACTTTTTATTGTAGTACCTGTATCAAGTCAGGAGGTTGAGAGGTCATCATTTCAGTAAGAGTGGAGTAGTTTTACTCCACAACTTTTATTGAAGTGCCTGTATCAAGTCAGGGGGGTGAGAGGTCATCATTTCAGTAAGAGTGGAGGTTTAGGCCTATAAAACTAGTTTTACACTACAACTTTTATTGTAGTACCTGTATCAAGTCAGGAGGGTGAGAACTCATCATTTCAGTAAGAGTGGAGGCTTAGGCCTATAAAACTAGTTTTACTCTACAATTTTTTTTATTGTAGTACCTGTATCAAGTCAGGAGGGTTAGAGGTCATAATTTCAGTAAGAGTGGAGATTTTGACCCATGAGAATAGTTTTACTCTACAACTTTTTATTGTAGTACCCGTATCAAGTCAGGAGGGTTAGAGGTCATCATTTCAGTAAGAGTGGAAGTTTAGGCCTATAAAACTAGTTTTACTCTACAATTTTTTATTGTAGTACCTGTATCAAGTCAGGAGGGTGAGAGGTCATCATTGGAGGTTTAGGCCTATAAAACTAGTTTTACTCTACAACTTTTTATTGTAGTACCTGTATTAAGTCAGGAGGGTGAGAGGTCATCATTTCAGTAAGAGTGGAGGTTTAGGCCTATAAAACTAGTTTTTCTCTACAACTTTATATTGTAGTACCTGTATCAAGTCAGGAGGGTGAGAGGTCATCATTTCAGTAAGAGTGGAGGTTTGGGCCCATGAAACTAGTTTTACTTCACAACGTTTTATTGTAGTACCTGTATCAAGTCAGGATGGTTAGAGGTCATCATTTCAGTAAGAGTGGAGGTTTGGGCCTATAAAACTAGTTTTATTCCACAACTTTTTATTGTAGTACCTGTATCAAGTCAGGAGGTTGAGAGGTCATCATTTCAATAACAGTGGAGTAGTTTTACTCCACAACATTTATTGAAGTGCCTGTATCAAGTCAGGGGGATGAGAGGTCATCATTTCAGTAAGAGTGGAGGTTTAGGCCTATAAAACTGGTTTTACTCTACAACTTTTATTGTAGTACCTGTATCAAGTCAGGAGGGTGAGAACTCATCATTTCAGTAAGAGTGGAGGCTTAGGCCTATAAAACTAGTTTTACTCTACCTTTTTTTTTATTGTAGTACCTGTATCAAGTCAGGAGGGTGAGAGGTCATCATTTCAGTAAGAGTGGAGGCTTAGGCCTATAAAACTAGTCTTACTCTACAATTTTTTATTGTAGTACATGTATCAAGTCAGGAGGGTGAGAGGTCATAATTTCAGTAAGAGTGAAGATTTCGACCCATGAAACTAGTGTTACTCTACAACTTTTTATTGTAGTACCTGTATCAAGTCAGGAGGGTTAGAGGTCATAATTTCAGTAAGAGTGGAGTAGTTTTACTCCACACCTTTTTATTGAAGTGCCTGTATCAAGTAAGGGGGGTGAGAGGTCATCATTTCAGTAAGAGTGGAGGTTTAGGCCTATCAAACTAGTTTTACTCTACAACTTTTATTGTAGTACCTGTATCAAGTCAGGAGGGTGAGAGGTCATAATTTCAGTAAGAGTGGAGTAGTTTTACTCCACATCTTTTTATTGAAGTGCCTGTATCAAGTAAGGAGGGTGAGAGGTCATCATTTCAGTAAGAGTGGAGGCTTAGGCCTATAAAACTAGTCTTACTCTACAACTTTTTATTGTAGTACCTGTATCAATTCAGGAGGGTGAGAGGTCATCATTTCAGTAAGAGTGAAGATTTCGACCCATGAAACTAGTCTTACTCTACAACTTTTTATTGTAGTACCTGTATCAAGTCAGGAGGGTTAGAGGTCATAATTTCAGTGAGAGTGGAGATTTTGACCCATGAGAATAGTTTTACTCTACAACTTTTTATTGTAGTACCTGTATCAAGTCAGGAGGGTTAGAGGTCATCATTTCAGTAAGAGTGGAAGTTTAGGCCTATAAAACTAGTTTTACTCTACAGCTTTTATTGTAGTACCTGTATCAAGTCAGGAGGGTGAGAGGTCATCATTTCAGTAAGAGTGGAGGTTTAGGCCTATAAAACTAGTTTTACTCTACAACTTTTTATTGTAATACCTGTATCAAGTCAGGAGGTTGAGAGGTCATCATTTCAGTAAGAGTGGAGCAGTTTTACTCCACAACTTTTATTGAAGTGCCTGTATCAAGTCAGGGGGGTGAGAGGTCATCATTTCAGTAAGAATGGAGGTTTAGGCCTATAAAACTAGTTTTACTCTACAACTTTTTATTGTAGTACCTGTATCAAGTCAGGAGGGTGAGAGGTCATCATTTCAGTAAGAGTGGAGGTTTAGGCCTATAAAACTAGTTTTACTCTACAACTTTTATTGTAGTACCTGTATCAAGTCAGGAGGGTGAGAGGTCATCATTTCGGTAAGAGTGGAGGCTTAGGCCTATAAAACTAGTTTTACTCTACAACTTTTATTGTAGTACCTGTATCAAGTCAGGAGGGTGAGAGGTCATCATTTCAGTAAGAGTGGAGGTTTAGGCCTATAAAACTAGTTTTACTCTACAACTTTTTATTGTAATACCTGTATCAAGTCAGGAGGTTGAGAGGTCATCATTTCAGTAAGAGTGGAGCAGTTTTACTCCACAACTTTTTATTGAAGTGCCTGTATCAAGTCAGGGGGGTGAGAGGTCATCATTTCAGTAAGAATGGAGGTTTAGGCCTATAAAACTAGTTTTACTCTACAACTTTTTATTGTAGTACCTGTATCAAGTCAGGAGGGTGAGAGGTCATCATTTCAGTAAGAGTGGAGGTTTAGGCCTATAAAACTTATTTTACACTACAACTTTTATTGTAGTGCCTGTATCAAGTCAGGAGGTTGAGAGGTCATCATTTCAGTAAGAGTGGAGTAGTTTTACTCCACAACATTTTATTGAAGTGCCTGTATCAAGTCAGGGGGGGTGAGAGGTCATCATTTCAGTAAGAGTGGAGGTTTAGGCCTATAAAACTAGTTTAACTCTACAACTTTTATTGTAGTACCTGTATCAAGTCAGGAGGGTGAGAGGTCATCATTGGAGGTTTAGGCCTATAAAACTAGTTTTACTCTACAACTTTTATTGTAGTACCTGTATCAAGTCAGGAGGGTGAGAGGTCATCATTTCAGTAAGAGTGGAGGTTTAGGCCTATAAAACTAGTTTTACTCTACAACTTTTATTGTAGTACCTGTATCAAGTCAGGAGGGTGAGAGGTCATCATTTCAGTAAGAGTGGAGTAGTTTTACTCCACAACATTTTATTGAAGTGCCTGTATCAAGTCAGGGGGGTGAGAGGTCATCATTTCAGTAAGAGTGGAGGTTTAGACCTATAAAACTAGTTTTACTCTACAACTTTTATTGTAGTACCTGTATCAAGTCAGGAGGGTGAGAGGTCATCATTTCAGTAAGAGTGGAGGTTTAGGCCTATAAAACTAGTTTTACTCTACAACTTTTATTGTAGTACCTGTATCAAGTCAGGAGGTTGAGAGGTCATCATTTCAGTAAGAGTGGAGTAGTTTTACTCCACAACTTTTTATTGAAGTGCCTGTATCAAGTCAGGGGGGTGAGAGGTCATCATTTCAGTAAGAGTGGAGGTTTAGGCCTATAAACTAGTTTTACTCTACAACTTTTTATTGTAGTACCTGTATCAAGTCAGGAGGTTGAGAGTTCATCAATTCAGTAAGAGTGGAGTAGTTTTACTCCACAACATTTTATTGAAGTGCCTGTATCAAGTAAGGGGGGTGAGAGGTCATCATTTCAGTAAGAGTGGAGGTTTAGGCCTATAAAACTAGTTTTACTCTACAACTTTTATTGTAGTACCTGTATCAAGTCAGGAGGTTGAGAGGTCATCATTTCAGTAAGAGTGGAGTAGTTTTACTCCACAACTTTTTATTGAAGTGCCTGTATCAAGTCAGGAGGTTGAGAGGTCATCATTTCAGTAAGAGTGGAGTAGTTTTACTCCACAACTTTTTATTGAAGTGCCTGTATCAAGTAAGGGGGGGGTGAGAGGTCATCATTTCAGTAAGAGTGGAGGTTTAGGCCTATAAAACTAGTTTTACTCTACAACTTTTATTGTAGTACCTGTATCAAGTCAGGAGGTTGAGAGGTCATCAATTCAGTAAGAGTGGAGTAGTTTTACTCCAAAACATTTTATTGAAGTGCCTGTATCAAGTCAGGGGGGGTGAGAGGTCATCATTTCAGTAAGAGTGGAGGTTTAGGCCTATAAAACTAGTTTAACTCTATAACTTTTTATTGTAGTACCTGTATCAAGTCAGGAGGGTGAGAGGTCATCATTGGAGGTTTAGGCCTATAAAACTAGTTTTACTCTACAACTTTTTATTGTAGTACCTGTATCAAGTCAGGAGGGTGAGAGGTCATCATTTCAGTAAGAGTGGAGGCTTAGGCCTATAAAACTAGTTTTACTCTACAACTTTTTATTGTAGTACCTGTATCAAGTCAGGAGGGTGAGAGGTCATCATTTCAGTAAGAGTGGAGGTTTAGGCCTATAAAACTAGTTTTACACTACAACTTTTTATTGTAGTACCTGTATCAAGTCAGGAGGGTGAGAGGTCATCATTTCAGTAAGAGTGGAGTAGTTTTACTCCACAACTTTTTATTGAAGTGCCTGTATCAAGTCAGGGGGGTGAGAGGTCATCATTTCAGTAAGAGTGGAGGTTTAGACCTATAAAACTAGTTTTACACTACAATTTGTTATTGTAGTACCTGTATCAAGTCAGGAGGGTGAGAGGTCATCATTGGAGGTTTAGGCCTATAAAACTAGTTTTACTCTACAACTTTTTATTGTAGTACCTGTATCAAGTCAGGAGGGTTAGAGGTCATCATTTCAGTAAGAGTGGAAGTTTAGGCCTATAAAACTAGTTTTACTCTACAATTTGTTATTGTAGTACCTGTATAAAGTCAGGAGGGTGAGAGGTCATCATTGGAGGCTTAGGCCTATAAAACTAGTTTTACTCTACAATTTTTTATTGTAGTACCTGTATCAAGTCAGGAGGGTGAGAGGTCATCATTTCAGTAAGAGTGGAGGCTTAGGCCTATAAAACTAGTTTTACTCTACAACTTTTATTGTAGTACCTGTATCAAGTCAGGAGGGTGAGAGGTCATCATTTCAGTAAGAGTGGAGGTTTAGGCATATAAAACTAGTTTTACTCTACAACTTTTTATTGTAGTACCTGTATCAAGTCAGGAGGGTGAGAGGTCATCATTTCAGTAAGAGTGGAGGTTTAGGCCTATAAAACTAGTTTTACTCTACAACTTTTTATTGTAATACCTGTATCAAGTCAGGAGGTTGAGAGGTCATCATTTCAATAACAGTGGAGTAGTTTTACTCCACAACTTTTATTGAAGTGCCTGTATCAAGTCAGGGGGATGAGAGGTCATCATTTCAGTAAGAGTGGAGGTTTAGGCCTATAAAACTGGTTTTACTCTACAACTTTTATTGTAGTACCTGTATCAAGTCAGGAGGGTGAGAACTCATCATTTCAGTAAGAGTGGAGGCTTAGGCCTATAAAACTAGTCTTACTCTACAATTTTTTATTGTAGTACATGTATCAAGTCAGGAGGGTGAGAGGTCATAATTTCAGTAAGAGTGAAGATTTCGACCCATGAAACTAGTGTTACTCTACAACTTTTTATTGTAGTACCTGTATCAAGTCAGGAGGGTTAGAGGTCATAATTTCAGTAAGAGTGGAGTAGTTTTACTCCACACCTTTTTATTGAAGTGCCTGTATCAAGTAAGGGGGGTGAGAGGTCATCATTTCAGTAAGAGTGGAGGTTTAGGCCTATCAAACTAGTTTTACTCTACAACTTTTATTGTAGTACCTGTATCAAGTCAGGAGGGTGAGAGGTCATAATTTCAGTAAGAGTGGAGTAGTTTTACTCCACATCTTTTTATTGAAGTGCCTGTATCAAGTAAGGAGGGTGAGAGGTCATCATTTCAGTAAGAGTGGAGGCTTAGGCCTATAAAACTAGTCTTACTCTACAACTTTTTATTGTAGTACCTGTATCAATTCAGGAGGGTGAGAGGTCATCATGTCAGTAAGAGTGAAGATTTCGACCCATGAAACTAGTCTTACTCTACAACTTTTTATTGTAGTACCTGTATCAAGTCAGGAGGGTTAGCGGTCATAATTTCAGTGAGAGTGGAGATTTTGACCCATGAGAATAGTTTTACTCTACAACTTTTTATTGTAGTACCTGTATCAAGTCAGGAGGGTTAGAGGTCATCATTTCAGTAAGAGTGGAAGCTTAGGCCTATAAAACTAGTTTTACTCTACAATTTGTTATTGTAGTACCTGTATCAAGTCAGGAGGGTGAGAGGTCATCATTGGAGGTTTAGGCCTATAAAACTAGTTTTACACAACAACTTTTATTGTAGTACCTGTATCAAGTCAGGAGGGTGAGAGGTCATCATTTCAGTAAGAGTGGAGGTTTAGGCCTATAAAACTAGTTTTACTCTACAACTTTTTATTGTAATACCTGTATCAAGTCAGGAGGTTGAGAGGTCATCATTTCAGTAAGAGTGGAGCAGTTTTACTCCACAACTTTTATTGAAGTGCCTGTATCAAGTCAGGGGGGTGAGAGGTCATCATTTCAGTAAGAATGGAGGTTTAGGCCTATAAAACTAGTTTTACTCTACAACTTTTTATTGTAGTACCTGTATCAAGTCAGGAGGGTGAGAGGTCATCATTTCAGTAAGAGTGGAGGTTTAGGCCTATAAAACTAGTTTTACTCTACAACTTTTATTGTAGTACCTGTATCAAGTCAGGAGGGTGAGAGGTCATCATTTCGGTAAGAGTGGAGGCTTAGGCCTATAAAACTAGTTTTACTCTACAACTTTTATTGTAGTACCTGTATCAAGTCAGGAGGGTGAGATGTCATCATTTCAGTAAGAGTGGAGGTTTAGGCCTATAAAACTAGTTTTACTCTACAACTTTTTATTGTAATACCTGTATCAAGTCAGGAGGTTGAGAGGTCATCATTTCAGTAAGAGTGGAGCAGTTTTACTCCACAACTTTTTTTTGAAGTGCCTGTATCAAGTCAGGGGGGTGAGAGGTCATCATTTCAGTAAGAATGGAGGTTTAGGCCTATAAAACTAGTTTTACTCTACAACTTTTTATTGTAGTACCTGTATCAAGTCAGGAGGGTGAGAGGTCATCATTTCAGTAAGAGTGGAGGTTTAGGCCTATAAAACTTATTTTACACTACAACTTTTATTGTAGTGCCTGTATCAAGTCAGGAGGTTGAGAGGTCATCATTTCAGTAAGAGTGGAGTAGTTTTACTCCACAACATTTTATTGAAGTGCCTGTATCAAGTCAGGGGGGGTGAGAGGTCATCATTTCAGTAAGAGTGGAGGTTTAGGCCTATAAAACTAGTTTAACTCTACAACTTTTATTGTAGTACCTGTATCAAGTCAGGAGGGTGAGAGGTCATCATTGGAGGTTTAGGCCTATAAAACTAGTTTTACTCTACAACTTTTATTGTAGTACCTGTATCAAGTCAGGAGGGTGAGAGGTCATCATTTCAGTAAGAGTGGAGGTTTAGGCCTATAAAACTAGTTTTACTCTACAACTTTTATTGTAGTACCTGTATCAAGTCAGGAGGGTGAGAGGTCATCATTTCAGTAAGAGTGGAGTAGTTTTACTCCACAACATTTTATTGAAGTGCCTGTATCAAGTCAGGGGGGTGAGAGGTCATCATTTCAGTAAGAGTGGAGGTTTAGACCTATAAAACTAGTTTTACTCTACAACTTTTATTGTAGTACCTGTATCAAGTCAGGAGGTTGAGAGGTCATCATTTCAGTAAGAGTGGAGTAGTTTTACTCCACAACTTTTTATTGAAGTGCCTGTATCAAGTCAGGAGGTTGAGAGGTCATCATTTCAGTAAGAGTGGAGTAGTTTTACTCCACAACTTTTTATTGAAGTGCCTGTATCAAGTAAGGGGGGGTGAGAGGTCATCATTTCAGTAAGAGTGGAGGTTTAGGCCTATAAAACTAGTTTTACTCTACAACTTTTATTGTAGTACCTGTATCAAGTCAGGAGGTTGAGAGGTCATCAATTCAGTAAGAGTGGAGTAGTTTTACTCCAAAACATTTTATTGAAGTGCCTGTATCAAGTCAGGGGGGGTGAGAGGTCATCATTTCAGTAAGAGTGGAGGTTTAGGCCTATAAAACTAGTTTAACTCTATAACTTTTATTGTAGTACCTGTATCAAGTCAGGAGGGTGAGAGGTCATCATTGGAGGTTTAGGCCTATAAAACTAGTTTTACTCTACAACTTTTTATTGTAGTACCTGTATCAAGTCAGGAGGGTGAGAGGTCATCATTTCAGTAAGAGTGGAGGCTTAGGCCTATAAAACTAGTTTTACTCTACAACTTTTTATTGTAGTACCTGTATCAAGTCAGGAGGGTGAGAGGTCATCATTTCAGTAAGAGTGGAGGTTTAGGCCTATAAAACTAGTTTTACACTACAACTTTTTATTGTAGTACCTGTATCAAGTCAGGAGGGTGAGAGGTCATCATTTCAGTAAGAGTGGAGTAGTTTTACTCCACAACTTTTTATTGAAGTGCCTGTATCAAGTCAGGGGGGTGAGAGGTCATCATTTCAGTAAGAGTGGAGGTTTAGACCTATAAAACTAGTTTTACACTACAATTTGTTATTGTAGTACCTGTATCAAGTCAGGAGGGTGAGAGGTCATCATTGGAGGTTTAGGCCTATAAAACTAGTTTTACTCTACAACTTTTTATTGTAGTACCTGTATCAAGTCAGGAGGGTTAGAGGTCATCATTTCAGTAAGAGTGGAAGTTTAGGCCTATAAAACTAGTTTTACTCTACAATTTGTTATTGTAGTACCTGTATAAAGTCAGGAGGGTGAGAGGTCATCATTGGAGGCTTAGGCCTATAAAACTAGTTTTACTCTACAATTTTTTATTGTAGTACCTGTATCAAGTCAGGAGGGTGAGAGGTCATCATTTCAGTAAGAGTGGAGGCTTAGGCCTATAAAACTAGTTTTACTCTACAACTTTTATTGTAGTACCTGTATCAAGTCAGGAGGGTGAGAGGTCATCATTTCAGTAAGAGTGGAGGTTTAGGCCTATAAAACTAGTTTTACTCTACAACTTTTTATTGTAGTACCTGTATCAAGTCAGGAGGGTGAGAGGTCATCATTTCAGTAAGAGTGGAGGTTTAGGCCTATAAAACTAGTTTTACTCTACAACTTTTTATTGTAATACCTGTATCAAGTCAGGAGGTTGAGAGGTCATCATTTCAGTAAGAGTGGAGTAGTTTTACTCCACAACTTTTTATTGTAGTACCTGTATCAAGTCAGGAGGTTGAGAGGTCATCATTTCAATAACAGTGGAGTAGTTTTACTCCACAACTTTTATTGAAGTGCCTGTATCAAGTCAGGGGGATGAGAGGTCATCATTTCAGTAAGAGTGGAGGTTTAGGCCTATAAAACTGGTTTTACTCTACAACTTTTATTGTAGTACCTGTATCAAGTCAGGAGGGTGAGAGGTCATAATTTCAGTAAGAGTGAAGATTTCGACCCATGAAACTAGTGTTACTCTACAACTTTTTATTGTAGTACCTGTATCAAGTCAGGAGGGTTAGAGGTCATAATTTCAATAAGAGTGGAGTAGTTTTACTCCACACCTTTTTATTGAAGTGCCTGTATCAAGTAAGGGGGGTGAGAGGTCATCATTTCAGTAAGAGTGGAGGCTTAGGTCTATAAAACTAGTCTTACTCTACAACTTTTTATTGTAGTACCTGTATCAATTCAGGAGGGTGAGAGGTCATCATTTCAGTAAGAGTGAAGATTTCGACCCATGAAACTAGTCTTACTCTACAACTTTTTATTGTAGTACCTGTATCAAGTCAGGAGGGTTAGAGGTCATAATTTCAGTGAGAGTGGAGATTTTGACCCATGAGAATAGTTTTACTCTACAACTTTTTATTGTAGTACCTGTATCAAGTCAGGAGGGTTAGAGGTCATCATTTCAGTAAGAGTGGAAGTTTAGGCCTATAAAACTAGTTTTACTCTACAATTTGTTATTGTAGTACCTGTATCAAGTCAGGAGGGTGAGAGGTCATCATTGGAGGTTTAGGCCTATAAAACTAGTTTTACTCTACAACTTTTATTGTAGTACCTGTATCAAGTCAGGAGGGTGAGAGGTCATCATTTCAGTAAGAGTGGAGGTTTAGGCCTATAAAACTAGTTTTACTCTACAACTTTTTATTGTAATACCTGTATCAAGTCAGGAGGTTGAGAGGTCATCATTTCAGTAAGAGTGGAGCAGTTTTACTCCACAACTTTTATTGAAGTGCCTGTATCAATTCAGGGGGGTGAGAGGTCATCATTTCAGTAAGAATGGAGGTTTAGGCCTATAAAACTAGTTTTACACTACAACTTTTTATTGTAGTACCTGTATCAAGTCAGGAGGGTGAGAGGTCATCATTTCAGTAAGAGTGGAGGTTTAGGCCTATAAAACTAGTTTTACTCTACAACTTTTATTGTAGTACCTGTATCAAGTCAGGAGGGTGAGAGGTCATCATTTCGGTAAGAGTGGAGGCTTAGGCCTATAAAACTAGTTTTACTCTACAACTTTTATTGTAGTACCTGTATCAAGTCAGGAGGGTGAGAGGTCATCATTTCAGTAAGAGTGGAGGTTTAGGCCTAATAAACTAGTTTTACTCTACAACTTTTTATTGTAATACCTGTATCAAGTCAGGAGGTTGAGAGGTCATCATTTCAGTAAGAGTGGAGCAGTTTTACTCCACAACTTTTTATTGAAGTGCCTGTATCAAGTCAGGGGGGTGAGAGGTCATCATTTCAGTAAGAATGGAGGTTTAGGCCTATAAAACTAGTTTTACTCTACAACTTTTTATTGTAGTACCTGTATCAAGTCAGGAGGGTGAGAGGTCATCATTTCAGTAAGAGTGGAGGTTTAGGCCTATAAAACTTATTTTACACTACAACTTTTATTGTAGTGCCTGTATCAAGTCAGGAGGTTGAGAGGTCATCATTTCAGTAAGAGTGGAGTAGTTTTACTCCACAACATTTTATTGAAGTGCCTGTATCAAGTCAGGGGGGGTGAGAGGTCATCATTTCAGTAAGAGTGGAGGTTTAGGCCTATAAAACTAGTTTAACTCTACAACTTTTATTGTAGTACCTGTATCAAGTCAGGAGGGTGAGAGGTCATCATTGGAGGTTTAGGCCTATAAAACTAGTTTTACTCTACAACTTTTATTGTAGTACCTGTATCAAGTCAGGAGGGTGAGAGGTCATCATTTCAGTAAGAGTGGAGGTTTAGGCCTATAAAACTAGTTTTACTCTACAACTTTTATTGTAGTACCTGTATCAAGTCAGGAGGGTGAGAGGTCATCATTTCAGTAAGAGTGGAGTAGTTTTACTCCACAACATTTTATTGAAGTGCCTGTATCAAGTCAGGGGGGTGAGAGGTCATCATTTCAGTAAGAGTGGAGGTTTAGACCTATAAAACTAGTTTTACTCTACAACTTTTATTGTAGTACCTGTATCAAGTCAGGAGGGTGAGAGGTCATCATTTCAGTAAGAGTGGAGGTTTAGGCCTATAAAACTAGTTTTACTCTACAACTTTTTATTGTAATACCTGTATCAAGTCAGGAGGTTGAGAGGTCATCATTTCAGTAAGAGTGGAGCAGTTTTACTCCACAACTTTTATTGAAGTGCCTGTATCAATTCAGGGGGGTGAGAGGTCATCATTTCAGTAAGAATGGAGGTTTAGGCCTATAAAACTAGTTTTACACTACAACTTTTTATTGTAGTACCTGTATCAAGTCAGGAGGGTGAGAGGTCATCATTTCAGTAAGAGTGGAGGTTTAGGCCTATAAAACTAGTTTTACTCTACAACTTTTATTGTAGTACCTGTATCAAGTCAGGAGGGTGAGAGGTCATCATTTCGGTAAGAGTGGAGGCTTAGGCCTATAAAACTAGTTTTACTCTACAACTTTTATTGTAGTACCTGTATCAAGTCAGGAGGGTGAGAGGTCATCATTTCAGTAAGAGTGGAGGTTTAGGCCTAATAAACTAGTTTTACTCTACAACTTTTTATTGTAATACCTGTATCAAGTCAGGAGGTTGAGAGGTCATCATTTCAGTAAGAGTGGAGCAGTTTTACTCCACAACTTTTTATTGAAGTGCCTGTATCAAGTCAGGGGGGTGAGAGGTCATCATTTCAGTAAGAATGGAGGTTTAGGCCTATAAAACTAGTTTTACTCTACAACTTTTTATTGTAGTACCTGTATCAAGTCAGGAGGGTGAGAGGTCATCATTTCAGTAAGAGTGGAGGTTTAGGCCTATAAAACTTATTTTACACTACAACTTTTATTGTAGTGCCTGTATCAAGTCAGGAGGTTGAGAGGTCATCATTTCAGTAAGAGTGGAGTAGTTTTACTCCACAACATTTTATTGAAGTGCCTGTATCAAGTCAGGGGGGGTGAGAGGTCATCATTTCAGTAAGAGTGGAGGTTTAGGCCTATAAAACTAGTTTAACTCTACAACTTTTATTGTAGTACCTGTATCAAGTCAGGAGGGTGAGAGGTCATCATTGGAGGTTTAGGCCTATAAAACTAGTTTTACTCTACAACTTTTATTGTAGTACCTGTATCAAGTCAGGAGGGTGAGAGGTCATCATTTCAGTAAGAGTGGAGTAGTTTTACTCCACAACATTTTATTGAAGTGCCTGTATCAAGTCAGGGGGGTGAGAGGTCATCATTTCAGTAAGAGTGGAGGTTTAGACCTATAAAACTAGTTTTACTCTACAACTTTTATTGTAGTACCTGTATCAAGTCAGGAGGGTGAGAGGTCATCATTTCAGTAAGAGTGGAGGTTTAGGCCTATAAAACTAGTTTTACTCTACAACTTTTTATTGTAATACCTGTATCAAGTCAGGAGGTTGAGAGGTCATCATTTCAGTAAGAGTGGAGCAGTTTTACTCCACAACTTTTATTGAAGTGCCTGTATCAAGTCAGGGGGGTGAGAGGTCATCATTTCAGTAAGAATGGAGGTTTAGGCCTATAAAACTAGTTTTACTCTACAACTTTTTATTGTAGTACCTGTATCAAGTCAGGAGGGTGAGAGGTCATCATTTCAGTAAGAGTGGAGGTTTAGGCCTATAAAACTAGTTTTACTCTACAACTTTTATTGTAGTACCTGTATCAAGTCAGGAGGGTGAGAGGTCATCATTTCGGTAAGAGTGGAGGCTTAGGCCTATAAAACTAGTTTTACTCTACAACTTTTATTGTAGTACCTGTATCAAGTCAGGAGGGTGAGAGGTCATCATTTCAGTAAGAGTGGAGGTTTAGGCCTATAAAACTAGTTTTACTCTACAACTTTTTATTGTAATACCTGTATCAAGTCAGGAGGTTGAGAGGTCATCATTTCAGTAAGAGTGGAGCAGTTTTACTCCACAACTTTTTATTGAAGTGCCTGTATCAAGTCAGGGGGGTGAGAGGTCATCATTTCAGTAAGAATGGAGGTTTAGGCCTATAAAACTAGTTTTACTCTACAACTTTTTATTGTAGTACCTGTATCAAGTCAGGAGGGTGAGAGGTCATCATTTCAGTAAGAGTGGAGGTTTAGGCCTATAAAACTTATTTTACACTACAACTTTTATTGTAGTGCCTGTATCAAGTCAGGAGGTTGAGAGGTCATCATTTCAGTAAGAGTGGAGTAGTTTTACTCCACAACATTTTATTGAAGTGCCTGTATCAAGTCAGGGGGTGTGAGAGGTCATCATTTCAGTAAGAGTGGAGGTTTAGGCCTATAAAACTAGTTTAACACTACAACTTTTATTGTAGTACCTGTATCAAGTCAGGAGGGTGAGAGGTCATCATTTCAGTAAGAGTGGAGGTTTAGGCCTATAAAACTAGTTTTACTCTACAACTTTTATTGTAGTACCTGTATCAAGTCAGGAGGGTGAGAGGTCATCATTTCAGTAAGAGTGGAGTAGTTTTACTCCACAACATTTTATTGAAGTGCCTGTATCAAGTCAGGGGGGTGAGAGGTCATCATTTCAGTAAGAGTGGAGGTTTAGACCTATACAACTAGTTTTACTCTACAACTTTTATTGTAGTACCTGTATCAAGTCAGGAGGGTGAGAGGTCATCATTTCAGTAAGAGTGGAGGTTTAGGCCTATAAAACTAGTTTTACTCTACAACTTTTTATTGTAGTACCTGTATCAAGTCAGGAGGTTGAGAGGTCATCATTTCAGTAAGAGTGGAGTAGTTTTACTCCACAACTTTTTATTGAAGTGCCTGTATCAAGTCAGGGGGGTGAGAGGTCATCATTTCAGTAAGAGTGGAGGTTTAGGCCTATAAACTAGTTTTACTCTACAACTTTTTATTGTAGTACCTGTATCAAGTCAGGAGGTTGAGAGTTCATCAATTCAGTAAGAGTGGAGTAGTTTTACTCCACAACATTTTATTGAAGTGCCTGTATCAAGTAAGGGGGGTGAGAGGTCATCATTTCAGTAAGAGTGGAGGTTTAGGCCTATAAAACTAGTTTTACTCTACAACTTTTATTGTAGTACCTGTATCAAGTCAGGAGGTTGAGAGGTCATCATTTCAGTAAGAGTGGAGTAGTTTTACTCCACAACTTTTTATTGAAGTGCCTGTATCAAGTCAGGAGGTTGAGAGGTCATCATTTCAGTAAGAGTGGAGTAGTTTTACTCCACAACTTTTTATTGAAGTGCCTGTATCAAGTAAGGGGGGGTGAGAGGTCATCATTTCAGTAAGAGTGGAGGTTTAGGCCTATAAAACTAGTTTTACTCTACAACTTTTATTGTAGTACCTGTATCAAGTCAGGAGGTTGAGAGGTCATCAATTCAGTAAGAGGGGAGTAGTTTTACTCCAAAACATTTTATTGAAGTGCCTGTATCAAGTCAGGGGGGGTGAGAGGTCATCATTTCAGTAAGAGTGGAGGTTTAGGCCTATAAAACTAGTTTAACTCTATAACTTTTTATTGTAGTACCTGTATCAAGTCAGGAGGGTGAGAGGTCATCATTGGAGGTTTAGGCCTATAAAACTAGTTTTACTCTACAATTTTTTATTGTAGTACCTGTATCAAGTCAGGAGGGTGAGAGGTCATCATTTCAGTAAGAGTGGAGGCTTAGGCCTATAAAACTAGTTTTACTCTACAACTTTTTATTGTAGTACCTGTATCAAGTCAGGAGGGTGAGAGGTCATCATTTCAGTAAGAGTGGAGGTTTAGGCCTATAAAACTAGTTTTACACTACAACTTTTTATTGTAGTACCTGTATCAAGTCAGGAGGGTGAGAGGTCATCATTTCAGTAAGAGTGGAGGTTTAGGCCTATAAAACTAGTTTTACTCTACAACTTTTTATTGTAATACCTGTATCAAGTCAGGAGGTTGAGAGGTCATCATTTCAGCAAGAGTGGAGTAGTTTTACTCCACAACTTTTTATTGAAGTGCCTGTATCAAGTCAGGGGGATGAGAGGTCATCATTTCAGTAAGAATGGAGGTTTAGGCCTATAAAACTAGTTTTACTCTACAACTTTTTATTGTAGTACCTGTATCAAGTCAGGAGGGTGTGAGGTCATCATTTCAGTAAGAGTGGAGGTTTAGGCCTATAAAACTAATTTTACACTACAACTTTTATTGTAGTGCCTGTATCAAGTCAGGAGGTTGAGAGGTCATCATTTCAGTAAGAGTGGAGTAGTTTTACTCCACAACATTTTATTGAAGTGCCTGTATCAAGTCAGGGGGGGTGAGAGGTCATCATTTCAGTAAGAGTGGAGGCTTAGGCCTATAAAACTAGTTTAACTCTACAGCTTTTTATTGTAGTACCTGTATCAAGTCAGGAGGGTGAGAGGTCATCATTGGAGGTTTAGGCCTATAAAACTAGTTTTATTCTACAACTTTTTATTGTAGTACCTGTATCAAGTCAGGAGGGTGAGAGGTCATCATTTCAGTAAGAGTGGAGGTTTAGGCCTATAAAACTAGTTTTACTCTACAACTTTTTATTGTAGTACCGGTATCAAGTCAGGAGGGTGAGAGGTCATCATTTCAGTAAGAGTGGAGGCTTAGGCCTATAAAACTAGTTTTACTCTACAACTTTTATTGTAGTACCTGTATCAAGTCAGGAGGGTGAGAGGTCATCATTTCAGTAAGAGTGGAGGTTTAGGCCTATAAAACTAGTTTTACTCTACAACTTATTATTGTAGTACCTGTATCAAGTCAGGAGGGTGAGAGGTCATCATTTCAGTAAGAGTGGAGTAGTTTTACTCCACAACTTTTTATTGAAGTGCCTGTATCAAGTCAGGGGGGTGAGAGGTCATCATTTCAGTAAGAGTGGAGGTTTAGGCCTATAAAACTAGTTTTACTCTACAACTTTTTATTGTAGTACCTGTATCAAGTCAGGAGGTTGAGAGGTCATCATTTCAGTAAGAGTGGAGTAGTTTTACTCCACAACCTTTTATTGAAGTGCCTGTATCAAGTCAGGAGGGTGAGAGGTCATCATTTCAGTAAGAGTGGAGGTTTAGGCCTATAAACTAGTTTTACTCTACAACTTTTTATTGTAGTACCTGTATCAAGTCAGGAGGTTGAGAGTTCATCAATTCAGTAAGAGTGGAGTAGTTTTACTCCACAACATTTTATTGAAGTGCCTGTATCAAGTAAGGGGGGTGAGAGGTCATCATTTCAGTAAGAGTGGAGGTTTAGGCCTATAAAACTAGTTTTACTCTACAACTTTTATTGTAGTACCTGTATCAAGTCAGGAGGTTGAGAGGTCATCATTTCAGTAAGAGTGGAGTAGTTTTACTCCACAACTTTTTATTGAAGTGCCTGTATCAAGTCAGGAGGTTGAGAGGTCATCATTTCAGTAAGAGTGGAGTAGTTTTACTCCACAACTTTTTATTGAAGTGCCTGTATCAAGTAAGGGGGGGTGAGAGGTCATCATTTCAGTAAGAGTGGAGGTTTAGGCCTATAAAACTAGTTTTACTCTACAACTTTTATTGTAGTACCTGTATCAAGTCAGGAGGTTGAGAGGTCATCATTTCAGTAAGAGTGGAGTAGTTTTACCCCACAACTTTTTATTGTAGTATCTGTATCAAATCAGGAGGGTGAGAGGTCATCATTTCAGTAAGAGTGGAGTAGTTTTACTCCACAACATTTTATTGAAGTGCCTGTATCAAGTCAGGGGGGTGAGAGGTCATCATTTCAGTAAGAGTGGAGGTTTAGACCTATAAAACTAGTTTTACTCTACAACTTTTATTGTAGTACCTGTATCAAGTCAGGAGGGTGAGAGGTCATCATTTCAGTAAGAGTGGAGGTTTAGGCCTATAAAACTAGTTTTACTCTACAACTTTTTATTGTAATACCTGTATCAAGTCAGGAGGTTGAGAGGTCATCATTTCAGTAAGAGTGGAGCAGTTTTACTCCACAACTTTTATTGAAGTGCCTGTATCAAGTCAGGGGGGTGAGAGGACATCATTTCAGTAAGAATGGAGGTTTAGGCCTATAAAACTAGTTTTACTCTACAACTTTTTATTGTAGTACCTGTATCAAGTCAGGAGGGTGAGAGGTCATCATTTCAGTAAGAGTGGAGGTTTAGGCCTATAAAACTAGTTTTACTCTACAACTTTTATTGTAGTACCTGTATCAAGTCAGGAGGGTGAGAGGTCATCATTTCAGTAAGAGTGGAGGTTTAGGCCTATAAAACTAGTTTTACTCTACAACTTTTTATTGTAATACCTGTATCAAGTCAGGAGGTTGAGAGGTCATCATTTCAGTAAGAGTGGAGCAGTTTTACTCCACAACTTTTTATTGAAGTGCCTGTATCAAGTCAGGGGGGTGAGAGGTCATCATTTCAGTAAGAATGGAGGTTTAGGCCTATAAAACTAGTTTTACTCTACAACTTTTTATTGTAGTACCTGTATCAAGTCAGGAGGGTGAGAGGTCATCATTTCAGTAAGAGTGGAGGTTTAGGCCTATAAAACTTATTTTACACTACAACTTTTATTGTAGTGCCTGTATCAAGTCAGGAGGTTGAGAGGTCATCATTTCAGTAAGAGTGGAGTAGTTTTACTCCACAACATTTTATTGAAGTGCCTGTATCAAGTCAGGGGGGGTGAGAGGTCATCATTTCAGTAAGAGTGGAGGTTTAGGCCTATAAAACTAGTTTAACTCTACAACTTTTATTGTAGTACCTGTATCAAGTCAGGAGGGTGAGAGGTCATCATTGGAGGTTTAGGCCTATAAAACTAGTTTTACTCTACAACTTTTATTGTAGTACCTGTATCAAGTCAGGAGGGTGAGAGGTCATCATTTCAGTAAGAGTGGAGGTTTAGGCCTATAAAACTAGTTTTACTCTACAACTTTTATTGTAGTACCTGTATCAAGTCAGGAGGGTGAGAGGTCATCATTTCAGTAAGAGTGGAGTAGTTTTACTCCACAACATTTTATTGAAGTGCCTGTATCAAGTCAGGGGGGTGAGAGGTCATCATTTCAGTAAGAGTGGAGGTTTAGACCTATAAAACTAGTTTTACTCTACAACTTTTATTGTAGTACCTGTATCAAGTCAGGAGGGTGAGAGGTCATCATTTCAGTAAGAGTGGAGGTTTAGGCCTATAAAACTAGTTTTACTCTACAACTTTTTATTGTAGTACCTGTATCAAGTCAGGAGGTTGAGAGGTCATCATTTCAGTAAGAGTGGAGTAGTTTTACTCCACAACTTTTTATTGAAGTGCCTGTATCAAGTCAGGGGGGTGAGAGGTCATCATTTCAGTAAGAGTGGAGGTTTAGGCCTATAAACTAGTTTTACTCTACAACTTTTTATTGTAGTACCTGTATCAAGTCAGGAGGTTGAGAGTTCATCAATTCAGTAAGAGTGGAGTAGTTTTACTCCACAACATTTTATTGAAGTGCCTGTATCAAGTAAGAGGGGTGAGAGGTCATCATTTCAGTAAGAGTGGAGGTTTAGGCCTATAAAACTAGTTTTACTCTACAACTTTTATTGTAGTACCTGTATCAAGTCAGGAGGTTGAGAGGTCATCATTTCAGTAAGAGTGGAGTAGTTTTACTCCACAACTTTTTATTGAAGTGCCTGTATCAAGTCAGGAGGTTGAGAGGTCATCATTTCAGTAAGAGTGGAGTAGTTTTACTCCACAACTTTTTATTGAAGTGCCTGTATCAAGTAAGGGGGGGTGAGAGGTCATCATTTCAGTAAGAGTGGAGGTTTAGGCCTATAAAACTAGTTTTACTCTACAACTTTTATTGTAGTACCTGTATCAAGTCAGGAGGTTGAGAGGTCATCAATTCAGTAAGAGTGGAGTAGTTTTACTCCAAAACATTTTATTGAAGTGCCTGTATCAAGTCAGGGGGGGTGAGAGGTCATCATTTCAGTAAGAGTGGAGGTTTAGGCCTATAAAACTAGTTTTACTCTACAACTTTTTATTGTAGTACCTGTATCAAGTCAGGAGGGTGTGAGGTCATCATTTCAGTAAGAGTGGAGGTTTAGGCCTATAAAACTAATTTTACACTACAACTTTTATTGTAGTGCCTGTATCAAGTCAGGAGGTTGAGAGGTCATCATTTCAGTAAGAGTGGAGTAGTTTTACTCCACAACATTTTATTGAAGTGCCTGTATCAAGTCAGGGGGGGTGAGAGGTCATCATTTCAGTAAGAGTGGAGGCTTAGGCCTATAAAACTAGTTTAACTCTACAGCTTTTTATTGTAGTACCTGTATCAAGTCAGGAGGGTGAGAGGTCATCATTGGAGGTTTAGGCCTATAAAACTAGTTTTATTCTACAACTTTTTATTGTAGTACCTGTATCAAGTCAGGAGGGTGAGAGGTCATCATTTCAGTAAGAGTGGAGGTTTAGGCCTATAAAACTAGTTTTACTCTACAACTTTTTATTGTAGTACCGGTATCAAGTCAGGAGGGTGAGAGGTCATCATTTCAGTAAGAGTGGAGGCTTAGGCCTATAAAACTAGTTTTACTCTACAACTTTTATTGTAGTACCTGTATCAAGTCAGGAGGGTGAGAGGTCATCATTTCAGTAAGAGTGGAGGTTTAGGCCTATAAAACTAGTTTTACTCTACAACTTATTATTGTAGTACCTGTATCAAGTCAGGAGGGTGAGAGGTCATCATTTCAGTAAGAGTGGAGTAGTTTTACTCCACAACTTTTTATTGAAGTGCCTGTATCAAGTCAGGGGGGTGAGAGGTCATCATTTCAGTAAGAGTGGAGGTTTAGGCCTATAAAACTAGTTTTACTCTACAACTTTTTATTGTAGTACCTGTATCAAGTCAGGAGGTTGAGAGGTCATCATTTCAGTAAGAGTGGAGTAGTTTTACTCCACAACCTTTTATTGAAGTGCCTGTATCAAGTCAGGAGGGTGAGAGGTCATCATTTCAGTAAGAGTGGAGGTTTAGGCCTATAAACTAGTTTTACTCTACAACTTTTTATTGTAGTACCTGTATCAAGTCAGGAGGTTGAGAGTTCATCAATTCAGTAAGAGTGGAGTAGTTTTACTCCACAACATTTTATTGAAGTGCCTGTATCAAGTAAGGGGGGTGAGAGGTCATCATTTCAGTAAGAGTGGAGGTTTAGGCCTATAAAACTAGTTTTACTCTACAACTTTTATTGTAGTACCTGTATCAAGTCAGGAGGTTGAGAGGTCATCATTTCAGTAAGAGTGGAGTAGTTTTACTCCACAACTTTTTATTGAAGTGCCTGTATCAAGTCAGGAGGTTGAGAGGTCATCATTTCAGTAAGAGTGGAGTAGTTTTACTCCACAACTTTTTATTGAAGTGCCTGTATCAAGTAAGGGGGGGTGAGAGGTCATCATTTCAGTAAGAGTGGAGGTTTAGGCCTATAAAACTAGTTTTACTCTACAACTTTTATTGTAGTACCTGTATCAAGTCAGGAGGTTGAGAGGTCATCATTTCAGTAAGAGTGGAGTAGTTTTACCCCACAACTTTTTATTGTAGTATCTGTATCAAATCAGGAGGGTGAGAGGTCATCATTTCAGTAAGAGTGGAGTAGTTTTACTCCACAACATTTTATTGAAGTGCCTGTATCAAGTCAGGGGGGTGAGAGGTCATCATTTCAGTAAGAGTGGAGGTTTAGACCTATAAAACTAGTTTTACTCTACAACTTTTATTGTAGTACCTGTATCAAGTCAGGAGGGTGAGAGGTCATCATTTCAGTAAGAGTGGAGGTTTAGGCCTATAAAACTAGTTTTACTCTACAACTTTTTATTGTAATACCTGTATCAAGTCAGGAGGTTGAGAGGTCATCATTTCAGTAAGAGTGGAGCAGTTTTACTCCACAACTTTTATTGAAGTGCCTGTATCAAGTCAGGGGGGTGAGAGGACATCATTTCAGTAAGAATGGAGGTTTAGGCCTATAAAACTAGTTTTACTCTACAACTTTTTATTGTAGTACCTGTATCAAGTCAGGAGGGTGAGAGGTCATCATTTCAGTAAGAGTGGAGGTTTAGGCCTATAAAACTAGTTTTACTCTACAACTTTTATTGTAGTACCTGTATCAAGTCAGGAGGGTGAGAGGTCATCATTTCAGTAAGAGTGGAGGTTTAGGCCTATAAAACTAGTTTTACTCTACAACTTTTTATTGTAATACCTGTATCAAGTCAGGAGGTTGAGAGGTCATCATTTCAGTAAGAGTGGAGCAGTTTTACTCCACAACTTTTTATTGAAGTGCCTGTATCAAGTCAGGGGGGTGAGAGGTCATCATTTCAGTAAGAATGGAGGTTTAGGCCTATAAAACTAGTTTTACTCTACAACTTTTTATTGTAGTACCTGTATCAAGTCAGGAGGGTGAGAGGTCATCATTTCAGTAAGAGTGGAGGTTTAGGCCTATAAAACTTATTTTACACTACAACTTTTATTGTAGTGCCTGTATCAAGTCAGGAGGTTGAGAGGTCATCATTTCAGTAAGAGTGGAGTAGTTTTACTCCACAACATTTTATTGAAGTGCCTGTATCAAGTCAGGGGGGGTGAGAGGTCATCATTTCAGTAAGAGTGGAGGTTTAGGCCTATAAAACTAGTTTAACTCTACAACTTTTATTGTAGTACCTGTATCAAGTCAGGAGGGTGAGAGGTCATCATTGGAGGTTTAGGCCTATAAAACTAGTTTTACTCTACAACTTTTATTGTAGTACCTGTATCAAGTCAGGAGGGTGAGAGGTCATCATTTCAGTAAGAGTGGAGGTTTAGGCCTATAAAACTAGTTTTACTCTACAACTTTTATTGTAGTACCTGTATCAAGTCAGGAGGGTGAGAGGTCATCATTTCAGTAAGAGTGGAGTAGTTTTACTCCACAACATTTTATTGAAGTGCCTGTATCAAGTCAGGGGGGTGAGAGGTCATCATTTCAGTAAGAGTGGAGGTTTAGACCTATAAAACTAGTTTTACTCTACAACTTTTATTGTAGTACCTGTATCAAGTCAGGAGGGTGAGAGGTCATCATTTCAGTAAGAGTGGAGGTTTAGGCCTATAAAACTAGTTTTACTCTACAACTTTTTATTGTAGTACCTGTATCAAGTCAGGAGGTTGAGAGGTCATCATTTCAGTAAGAGTGGAGTAGTTTTACTCCACAACTTTTTATTGAAGTGCCTGTATCAAGTCAGGGGGGTGAGAGGTCATCATTTCAGTAAGAGTGGAGGTTTAGGCCTATAAACTAGTTTTACTCTACAACTTTTTATTGTAGTACCTGTATCAAGTCAGGAGGTTGAGAGTTCATCAATTCAGTAAGAGTGGAGTAGTTTTACTCCACAACATTTTATTGAAGTGCCTGTATCAAGTAAGAGGGGTGAGAGGTCATCATTTCAGTAAGAGTGGAGGTTTAGGCCTATAAAACTAGTTTTACTCTACAACTTTTATTGTAGTACCTGTATCAAGTCAGGAGGTTGAGAGGTCATCATTTCAGTAAGAGTGGAGTAGTTTTACTCCACAACTTTTTATTGAAGTGCCTGTATCAAGTCAGGAGGTTGAGAGGTCATCATTTCAGTAAGAGTGGAGGTTTAGGCCTATAAAACTAGTTTTACTCTACAACTTTTATTGTAGTACCTGTATCAAGTCAGGAGGTTGAGAGGTCATCAATTCAGTAAGAGTGGAGTAGTTTTACTCCAAAACATTTTATTGAAGTGCCTGTATCAAGTCAGGGGGGGTGAGAGGTCATCATTTCAGTAAGAGTGGAGGTTTAGGCCTATAAAACTAGTTTAACTCTATAACTTTTTATTGTAGTACCTGTATCAAGTCAGGAGGGTGAGAGGTCATCATTGGAGGTTTAGGCCTATAAAACTAGTTTTACTCTACAACTTTTTATTGTAGTACCTGTATCAAATCAGGAGGGTGAGAGGTCATCATTTCAGTAAGAGTGGAGGCTTAGGCCTATAAAACTAGTTTTACTCTACAACTTTTTATTGTAGTACCTGTATCAAGTCAGGAGGGTGAGAGGTCATCATTTCAGTAAGAGTGGAGGTTTAGGCCTATAAAACTAGTTTTACACTACAACTTTTTATTGTAGTACCTGTATCAAGTCAGGAGGGTGAGAGGTCATCATTTCAGTAAGAGTGGAGTAGTTTTACTCCACAACTTTTTATTGAAGTGCCTGTATCAAGTCAGGGGGGTGAGAGGTCATCATTTCAGTAAGAGTGGAGGTTTAGACCTATAAAACTAGTTTTACACTACAATTTGTTATTGTAGTACCTGTATCAAGTCAGGAGGGTGAGAGGTCATCATTGGAGGTTTAGGCCTATAAAACTAGTTTTACTCTACAACTTTTTATTGTAGTACCTGTATCAAGTCAGGAGGGTTAGAGGTCATCATTTCAGTAAGAGTGGAAGTTTAGGCCTATAAAACTAGTTTTACTCTACAATTTGTTATTGTAGTACCTGTATAAAGTCAGGAGGGTGAGAGGTCATCATTGGAGGCTTAGGCCTATAAAACTAGTTTTACTCTACAATTTTTTATTGTAGTACCTGTATCAAGTCAGGAGGGTGAGAGGTCATCATTTCAGTAAGAGTGGAGGCTTAGGCCTATAAAACTAGTTTTACTCTACAACTTTTATTGTAGTACCTGTATCAAGTCAGGAGGGTGAGAGGTCATCATTTCAGTAAGAGTGGAGGTTTAGGCCTATAAAACTAGTTTTACTCTACAACTTTTTATTGTAGTACCTGTATCAAGTCAGGAGGGTGAGAGGTCATCATTTCAGTAAGAGTGGAGGTTTAGGCCTATAAAACTAGTTTTACTCTACAACTTTTTATTGTAATACCTGTATCAAGTCAGGAGGTTGAGAGGTCATCATTTCAGTAAGAGTGGAGTAGTTTTACTCCACAACTTTTTATTGAAGTGCCTGTATCAAGTCAGGGGGATGAGAGGTCATCATTTCAGTAAGAATGGAGGTTTAGGCCTATAAAACTAGTTTTACTCTACAACTTTTTATTGTAGTACCTGTATCAAGTCAGGAGGGTGTGAGGTCATCATTTCAGTAAGAGTGGAGGTTTAGGCCTATAAAACTAATTTTACACTACAACTTTTATTGTAGTGCCTGTATCAAGTCAGGAGGTTGAGAGGTCATCATTTCAGTAAGAGTGGAGTAGTTTTACTCCACAACATTTTATTGAAGTGCCTGTATCAAGTCAGGGGGGGTGAGAGGTCATCATTTCAGTAAGAGTGGAGGCTTAGGCCTATAAAACTAGTTTAACTCTACAGCTTTTTATTGTAGTACCTGTATCAAGTCAGGAGGGTGAGAGGTCATCATTGGAGGTTTAGGCCTATAAAACTAGTTTTATTCTACAACTTTTTATTGTAGTACCTGTATCAAGTCAGGAGGGTGAGAGGTCATCATTTCAGTAAGAGTGGAGGTTTAGGCCTATAAAACTAGTTTTACTCTACAACTTTTTATTGTAGTACCTGTATCAAGTCAGGAGGGTGAGAGGTCATCATTTCAGTAAGAGTGGAGGCTTAGGCCTATAAAACTAGTTTTACTCTACAACTTTTATTGTAGTACCTGTATCAAGTCAGGAGGGTGAGAGGTCATCATTTCAGTAAGAGTGGAGGTTTAGGCCTATAAAACTAGTTTTACTCTACAACTTATTATTGTAGTACCTGTATCAAGTCAGGAGGGTGAGAGGTCATCATTTCAGTAAGAGTGGAGTAGTTTTACTCCACAACTTTTTATTGAAGTGCCTGTATCAAGTCAGGGGGGTGAGAGGTCATCATTTCAGTAAGAGTGGAGGTTTAGGCCTATAAAACTAGTTTTACTCTACAACTTTTTATTGTAGTACCTGTATCAAGTCAGGAGGTTGAGAGGTCATCATTTCAGTAAGAGTGGAGTAGTTTTACTCCACAACTTTTTATTGAAGTGCCTGCATCAAGTCAGGAGGGTGAGAGGTCATCATTTCAGTAAGAGTGGAGGTTTAGGCCTATAAACTAGTTTTACTCTACAACTTTTTATTGTAGTACCTGTATCAAGTCAGGAGGTTGAGAGTTCATCAATTCAGTAAGAGTGGAGTAGTTTTACTCCACAACATTTTATTGAAGTGCCTGTATCAAGTAAGGGGGGTGAGAGGTCATCATTTCAGTAAGAGTGGAGGTTTAGGCCTATAAAACTAGTTTTACTCTACAACTTTTATTGTAGTACCTGTATCAAGTCAGGAGGTTGAGAGGTCATCATTTCAGTAAGAGTGGAGTAGTTTTACTCCACAACTTTTTATTGAAGTGCCTGTATCAAGTCAGGAGGTTGAGAGGTCATCATTTCAGTAAGAGTGGAGTAGTTTTACTCCACAACTTTTTATTGAAGTGCCTGTATCAAGTAAGGGGGGGTGAGAGGTCATCATTTCAGTAAGAGTGGAGGTTTAGGCCTATAAAACTAGTTTTACTCTACAACTTTTATTGTAGTACCTGTATCAAGTCAGGAGGTTGAGAGGTCATCATTTCAGTAAGAGTGGAGTAGTTTTACCCCACAACTTTTTATTGTAGTATCTGTATCAAATCAGGAGGGTGAGAGGTCATCATTTCAGTAAGAGTGGAGGTTTATGCCTATAAAACTAGTTTTACTCTACAACTTTTTATTGTAGTACCTGTATCAAGTCAGGAGGGTGAGAGGTCATCATTTCAGTAAGAGTGGAGGCTTAGGCCTATAAAACTTGTTTTACTCTACAACTTTTATTGTAGTACCTGTATCAAGTCAGGAGGGTGAGAGGTCATAATTTCAGTAAGAGTGGAGTAGTTTTACTCCACATCTTTTTATTGAAGTGCCTGTATCAAGTAAGGAGGGTGAGAGGTCATCAATTCAGTAAGAGTGGAGTAGTTTTACTCCAAAACATTTTATTGAAGTGCCTGTATCAAGTCAGGGGGGGTGAGAGGTCATCATTTCAGTAAGAGTGGAGGTTTAGGCCTATAAAACTAGTTTAACTCTATAACTTTTTATTGTAGTACCTGTATCAAGTCAGGAGGGTGAGAGGTCATCATTGGAGGTTTAGGCCTATAAAACTAGTTTTACTCTACAACTTTTTATTGTAGTACCTGTATCAAGTCAGGAGGGTGAGAGGTCATCATTTCAGTAAGAGTGGAGGCTTAGGCCTATAAAACTAGTTTTACTCTACAACTTTTTATTGTAGTACCTGTATCAAGTCAGGAGGGTGAGAGGTCATCATTTCAGTAAGAGTGGAGGTTTAGGCCTATAAAACTAGTTTTACACTACAACTTTTTATTGTAGTACCTGTATCAAGTCAGGAGGGTGAGAGGTCATCATTTCAGTAAGAGTGGAGTAGTTTTACTCCACAACTTTTTATTGAAGTGCCTGTATCAAGTCAGGGGGGTGAGAGGTCATCATTTCAGTAAGAGTGGAGGTTTAGACCTATAAAACTAGTTTTACACTACAATTTGTTATTGTAGTACCTGTATCAAGTCAGGAGGGTGAGAGGTCATCATTGGAGGTTTAGGCCTATAAAACTAGTTTTACTCTACAACTTTTTATTGTAGTACCTGTATCAAGTCAGGAGGGTTAGAGGTCATCATTTCAGTAAGAGTGGAAGTTTAGGCCTATAAAACTAGTTTTACTCTACAATTTGTTATTGTAGTACCTGTATAAAGTCAGGAGGGTGAGAGGTCATCATTGGAGGCTTAGGCCTATAAAACTAGTTTTACTCTACAATTTTTTATTGTAGTACCTGTATCAAGTCAGGAGGGTGAGAGGTCATCATTTCAGTAAGAGTGGAGGCTTAGGCCTATAAAACTAGTTTTACTCTACAACTTTTATTGTAGTACCTGTATCAAGTCAGGAGGGTGAGAGGTCATCATTTCAGTAAGAGTGGAGGTTTAGGCCTATAAAACTAGTTTTACTCTACAACTTTTTATTGTAGTACCTGTATCAAGTCAGGAGGGTGAGAGGTCATCATTTCAGTAAGAGTGGAGGTTTAGGCCTATAAAACTAGTTTTACTCTACAACTTTTTATTGTAATACCTGTATCAAGTCAGGAGGTTGAGAGGTCATCATTTCAGTAAGAGTGGAGTAGTTTTACTCCACAACTTTTTATTGAAGTGCCTGTATCAAGTCAGGGGGATGAGAGGTCATCATTTCAGTAAGAATGGAGGTTTAGGCCTATAAAACTAGTTTTACTCTACAACTTTTTATTGTAGTACCTGTATCAAGTCAGGAGGGTGTGAGGTCATCATTTCAGTAAGAGTGGAGGTTTAGGCCTATAAAACTAATTTTACACTACAACTTTTATTGTAGTGCCTGTATCAAGTCAGGAGGTTGAGAGGTCATCATTTCAGTAAGAGTGGAGTAGTTTTACTCCACAACATTTTATTGAAGTGCCTGTATCAAGTCAGGGGGGGTGAGAGGTCATCATTTCAGTAAGAGTGGAGGCTTAGGCCTATAAAACTAGTTTAACTCTACAGCTTTTTATTGTAGTACCTGTATCAAGTCAGGAGGGTGAGAGGTCATCATTGGAGGTTTAGGCCTATAAAACTAGTTTTATTCTACAACTTTTTATTGTAGTACCTGTATCAAGTCAGGAGGGTGAGAGGTCATCATTTCAGTAAGAGTGGAGGTTTAGGCCTATAAAACTAGTTTTACTCTACAACTTTTTATTGTAGTACCTGTATCAAGTCAGGAGGGTGAGAGGTCATCATTTCAGTAAGAGTGGAGGCTTAGGCCTATAAAACTAGTTTTACTCTACAACTTTTATTGTAGTACCTGTATCAAGTCAGGAGGGTGAGAGGTCATCATTTCAGTAAGAGTGGAGGTTTAGGCCTATAAAACTAGTTTTACTCTACAACTTATTATTGTAGTACCTGTATCAAGTCAGGAGGGTGAGAGGTCATCATTTCAGTAAGAGTGGAGTAGTTTTACTCCACAACTTTTTATTGAAGTGCCTGTATCAAGTCAGGGGGGTGAGAGGTCATCATTTCAGTAAGAGTGGAGGTTTAGGCCTATAAAACTAGTTTTACTCTACAACTTTTTATTGTAGTACCTGTATCAAGTCAGGAGGTTGAGAGGTCATCATTTCAGTAAGAGTGGAGTAGTTTTACTCCACAACTTTTTATTGAAGTGCCTGCATCAAGTCAGGAGGGTGAGAGGTCATCATTTCAGTAAGAGTGGAGGTTTAGGCCTATAAACTAGTTTTACTCTACAACTTTTTATTGTAGTACCTGTATCAAGTCAGGAGGTTGAGAGTTCATCAATTCAGTAAGAGTGGAGTAGTTTTACTCCACAACAATTTATTGAAGTGCCTGTATCAAGTAAGGGGGGTGAGAGGTCATCATTTCAGTAAGAGTGGAGGTTTAGGCCTATAAAACTAGTTTTACTCTACAACTTTTATTGTAGTACCTGTATCAAGTCAGGAGGTTGAGAGGTCATCATTTCAGTAAGAGTGGAGTAGTTTTACTCCACAACTTTTTATTGAAGTGCCTGTATCAAGTCAGGAGGTTGAGAGGTCATCATTTCAGTAAGAGTGGAGTAGTTTTACTCCACAACTTTTTATTGAAGTGCCTGTATCAAGTAAGGGGGGGTGAGAGGTCATCATTTCAGTAAGAGTGGAGGTTTAGGCCTATAAAACTAGTTTTACTCTACAACTTTTATTGTAGTACCTGTATCAAGTCAGGAGGTTGAGAGGTCATCATTTCAGTAAGAGTGGAGTAGTTTTACCCCACAACTTTTTATTGTAGTATCTGTATCAAATCAGGAGGGTGAGAGGTCATCATTTCAGTAAGAGTGGAGGTTTATGCCTATAAAACTAGTTTTACTCTACAACTTTTTATTGTAGTACCTGTATCAAGTCAGGAGGGTGAGAGGTCATCATTTCAGTAAGAGTGGAGGCTTAGGCCTATAAAACTTGTTTTACTCTACAACTTTTATTGTAGTACCTGTATCAAGTCAGGAGGGTGAGAGGTCATAATTTCAGTAAGAGTGGAGTAGTTTTACTCCACATCTTTTTATTGAAGTGCCTGTATCAAGTAAGGAGGGTGAGAGGTCATCATTTCAGTAAGAGTGGAGGCTTAGGCCTATAAAACTAGTCTTACTCTACAACTTTTTATTGTAGTACCTGTATCAATTCAGGAGGGTGAGAGGTCATCATTTCAGTAAGAGTGAAGATTTCGACCCATGAAACTAGTCTTACTCTACAACTTTTTATTGTAGTACCTGTATCAAGTCAGGAGGGTTAGAGGTCATAATTTCAGTGAGAGTGGAGATTTTGACCCATGAGAATAGTTTTACTCTACAACTTTTTATTGTAGTACCTGTATCAAGTCAGGAGGGTTAGAGGTCATCATTTCAGTAAGAGTGGAAGTTTAGGCCTATAAAACTAGTTTTACTCTACAATTTGTTATTGTAGTACCTGTATCAAGTCAGGAGGGTGAGAGGTCATCATTGGAGGTTTAGGCCTATAAAACTAGTTTTACTCTACAACTTTTATTGTAGTACCTGTATCAAGTCAGGAGGGTGAGAGGTCATCATTTCAGTAAGAGTGGAGGTTTAGGCCTATAAAACTAGTTTTACTCTACAACTTTTTATTGTAATACCTGTATCAAGTCAGGAGGTTGAGAGGTCATCATTTCAGTAAGAGTGGAGCAGTTTTACTCCACAACTTTTATTGAAGTGCCTGTATCAAGTCAGGGGGGTGAGAGGTCATCATTTCAGTAAGAATGGAGGTTTAGGCCTATAAAACTAGTTTTACTCTACAACTTTTTATTGTAGTACCTGTATCAAGTCAGGAGGGTGAGAGGTCATCATTTCAGTAAGAGTGGAGGTTTAGGCCTATAAAACTAGTTTTACTCTACAACTTTTATTGTAGTACCTGTATCAAGTCAGGAGGGTGAGAGGTCATCATTTCGGTAAGAGTGGAGGCTTAGGCCTATAAAACTAGTTTTACTCTACAACTTTTATTGTAGTACCTGTATCAAGTCAGGAGGGTGAGAGGTCATCATTTCAGTAAGAGTGGAGGTTTAGGCCTATAAAACTAGTTTTACTCTACAACTTTTTATTGTAATACCTGTATCAAGTCAGGAGGTTGAGAGGTCATCATTTCAGTAAGAGTGGAGCAGTTTTACTCCACAACTTTTTATTGAAGTGCCTGTATCAAGTCAGGGGGGTGAGAGGTCATCATTTCAGTAAGAATGGAGGTTTAGGCCTATAAAACTAGTTTTACTCTACAACTTTTTATTGTAGTACCTGTATCAAGTCAGGAGGGTGAGAGGTCATCATTTCAGTAAGAGTGGAGGTTTAGGCCTATAAAACTTATTTTACACTACAACTTTTATTGTAGTGCCTGTATCAAGTCAGGAGGTTGAGAGGTCATCATTTCAGTAAGAGTGGAGTAGTTTTACTCCACAACATTTTATTGAAGTGCCTGTATCAAGTCAGGGGGGGGTGAGAGGTCATCATTTCAGTAAGAGTGGAGGTTTAGGCCTATAAAACTAGTTTAACTCTACAACTTTTATTGTAGTACCTGTATCAAGTCAGGAGGGTGAGAGGTCATCATTGGAGGTTTAGGCCTATAAAACTAGTTTTACTCTACAACTTTTATTGTAGTACCTGTATCAAGTCAGGAGGGTGAGAGGTCATCATTTCAGTAAGAGTGGAGGTTTAGGCCTATAAAACTAGTTTTACTCTACAACTTTTATTGTAGTACCTGTATCAAGTCAGGAGGGTGAGAGGTCATCATTTCAGTAAGAGTGGAGTAGTTTTACTCCACAACATTTTATTGAAGTGCCTGTATCAAGTAAGGGGGGTGAGAGGTCATCATTTCAGTAAGAGTGGAGGTTTAGACCTATAAAACTAGTTTTACTCTACAACTTTTATTGTAGTACCTGTATCAAGTCAGGAGGGTGAGAGGTCATCATTTCAGTAAGAGTGGAGGTTTAGGCCTATAAAACTAGTTTTACTCTACAACTTTTTATTGTAGTACCTGTATCAAGTCAGGAGGTTGAGAGGTCATCATTTCAGTAAGAGTGGAGTAGTTTTACTCCACAACTTTTTATTGAAGTGCCTGTATCAAGTCAGGGGGGTGAGAGGTCATCATTTCAGTAAGAGTGGAGGTTTAGGCCTATAAACTAGTTTTACTCTACAACTTTTTATTGTAGTACCTGTATCAAGTCAGGAGGTTGAGAGTTCATCAATTCAGTAAGAGTGGAGTAGTTTTACTCCACAACATTTTATTGAAGTGCCTGTATCAAGTAAGGGGGGTGAGAGGTCATCATTTCAGTAAGAGTGGAGGTTTAGGCCTATAAAACTAGTTTTACTCTACAACTTTTATTGTAGTACCTGTATCAAGTCAGGAGGTTGAGAGGTCATCATTTCAGTAAGAGTGGAGTAGTTTTACTCCACAACTTTTTATTGAAGTGCCTGTATCAAGTCAGGAGGTTGAGAGGTCATCATTTCAGTAAGAGTGGAGTAGTTTTACTCCACAACTTTTTATTGAAGTGCCTGTATCAAGTAAGGGGGGGTGAGAGGTCATCATTTCAGTAAGAGTGGAGGTTTAGGCCTATAAAACTAGTTTTACTCTACAACTTTTATTGTAGTACCTGTATCAAGTCAGGAGGTTGAGAGGTCATCAATTCAGTAAGAGTGGAGTAGTTTTACTCCAAAACATTTTATTGAAGTGCCTGTATCAAGTCAGGGGGGGTGAGAGGTCATCATTTCAGTAAGAGTGGAGGTTTAGGCCTATAAAACTAGTTTAACTCTATAACTTTTTATTGTAGTACCTGTATCAAGTCAGGAGGGTGAGAGGTCATCATTGGAGGTTTAGGCCTATAAAACTAGTTTTACTCTACAACTTTTTATTGTAGTACCTGTATCAAGTCAGGAGGGTGAGAGGTCATCATTTCAGTAAGAGTGGAGGCTTAGGCCTATACAACTAGTTTTACTCTACAACTTTTTATTGTAGTACCTGTATCAAGTCAGGAGGGTGAGAGGTCATCATTTCAGTAAGAGTGGAGGTTTAGGCCTATAAAACTAGTTTTACACTACAACTTTTTATTGTAGTACCTGTATCAAGTCAGGAGGGTGAGAGGTCATCATTTCAGTAAGAGTGGAGTAGTTTTACTCCACAACTTTTTATTGAAGTGCCTGTATCAAGTCAGGGGGGTGAGAGGTCATCATTTCAGTAAGAGTGGAGGTCTAGACCTATAAAACTAGTTTTACACTACAATTTGTTATTGTAGTACCTGTATCAAGTCAGGAGGGTGAGAGGTCATCATTGGAGGTTTAGGCCTATAAAACAAGTTTTACTCTACAACTTTTTATTGTAGTACCTGTATCAAGTCAGGAGGGTTAGAGGTCATCATTTCAGTAAGAGTGGAAGTTTAGGCCTATAAAACTAGTTTTACTCTACAATTTGTTATTGTAGTACCTGTATAAAGTCAGGAGGGTGAGAGGTCATCATTGGAGGCTTAGGCCTATAAAACTAGTTTTACTCTACAATTTTTTATTGTAGTACCTGTATCAAGTCAGGAGGGTGAGAGGTCATCATTTCAGTAAGAGTGGAGGCTTAGGCCTATAAAACTAGTTTTACTCTACAACTTTTATTGTAGTACCTGTATCAAGTCAGGAGGGTGAGAGGTCATCATTTCAGTAAGAGTGGAGGTTTAGGCCTATAAAACTAGTTTTACTCTACAACTTTTTATTGTAGTACCTGTATCAAGTCAGGAGGGTGAGAGGTCATCATTTCAGTAAGAGTGGAGGTTTAGGCCTATAAAACTAGTTTTACTCTACAACTTTTTATTGTAATACCTGTATCAAGTCAGGAGGTTGAGAGGTCATCATTTCAGTAAGAGTGGAGTAGTTTTACTCCACAACTTTTTATTGTAGTACCTGTATCAAGTCAGGAGGTTGAGAGGTCATCATTTCAATAACAGTGGAGTAGTTTTACTCCACAACTTTTATTGAAGTGCCTGTATCAAGTCAGGGGGATGAGAGGTCATCATTTCAGTAAGAGTGGAGGTTTAGGCCTATAAAACTGGTTTTACTCTACAACTTTTATTGTAGTACCTGTATCAAGTCAGGAGGGTGAGAACTCATCATTTCAGTAAGAGTGGAGGCTTAGGCCTATAAAACTAGTTTTACTCTACCTTTTTTTTTATTGTAGTACCTGTGTCAAGTCAGGAGGGTGAGAGGTCATCATTTCAGTAAGAGTGGAGGCTTAGGCCTATACAACTAGTTTTACTCTACAACTTTTTATTGTAGTACCTGTATCAAGTCAGGAGGGTGAGAGGTCATCATTTCAGTAAGAGTGGAGGTTTAGGCCTATAAAACTAGTTTTACACTACAACTTTTTATTGTAGTACCTGTATCAAGTCAGGAGGGTGAGAGGTCATCATTTCAGTAAGAGTGGAGTAGTTTTACTCCACAACTTTTTATTGAAGTGCCTGTATCAAGTCAGGGGGGTGAGAGGTCATCATTTCAGTAAGAGTGGAGGTCTAGACCTATAAAACTAGTTTTACACTACAATTTGTTATTGTAGTACCTGTATCAAGTCAGGAGGGTGAGAGGTCATCATTGGAGGTTTAGGCCTATAAAACTAGTTTTACTCTACAACTTTTTATTGTAGTACCTGTATCAAGTCAGGAGGGTTAGAGGTCATCATTTCAGTAAGAGTGGAAGTTTAGGCCTATAAAACTAGTTTTACTCTACAATTTGTTATTGTAGTACCTGTATAAAGTCAGGAGGGTGAGAGGTCATCATTGGAGGCTTAGGCCTATAAAACTAGTTTTACTCTACAATTTTTTATTGTAGTACCTGTATCAAGTCAGGAGGGTGAGAGGTCATCATTTCAGTAAGAGTGGAGGCTTAGGCCTATAAAACTAGTTTTACTCTACAACTTTTATTGTAGTACCTGTATCAAGTCAGGAGGGTGAGAGGTCATCATTTCAGTAAGAGTGGAGGTTTAGGCCTATAAAACTAGTTTTACTCTACAACTTTTATTGTAGTACCTGTATCAAGTCAGGAGGGTGAGAGGTCATCATTTCAGTAAGAGTGGAGGTTTAGGCCTATAAAACTAGTTTTACTCTACAACTTTTTATTGTAATACCTGTATCAAGTCAGGAGGTTGAGAGGTCATCATTTCAGTAAGAGTGGAGTAGTTTTACTCCACAACTTTTTATTGTAGTACCTGTATCAAGTCAGGAGGTTGAGAGGTCATCATTTCAATAACAGTGGAGTAGTTTTACTCCACAACTTTTATTGAAGTGCCTGTATCAAGTCAGGGGGATGAGAGGTCATCATTTCAGTAAGAGTGGAGGTTTAGGCCTATAAAACTGGTTTTACTCTACAACTTTTATTGTAGTACCTGTATCAAGTCAGGAGGGTGAGAACTCATCATTTCAGTAAGAGTGGAGGCTTAGGCCTATAAAACTAGTCTTACTCTACAACTTTTTATTGTAGTACCTGTATCAAGTCAGGAGGGTTAGAGGTCATAATTTCAGTAAGAGTGGAGTAGTTTTACTCCACACCTTTTTATTGAAGTGCCTGTATCAAGTAAGGGGGATGAGAGGTCATCATTTCAGTAAGAGTGGAGGTTTAGGCCTATCAAACTAGTTTTACTCTACAACTTTTATTGTAGTACCTGTATCAAGTCAGGAGGGTGAGAGGTCATCATTTCAGTAAGAGTGGAGGTTTAGGCCTATAAAACTAGTTTTACTCTACAACTTTTTATTGTAGTACCTGTATCAAGTCAGGAGGGTGTGAGGTCATCATTTCAGTAAGAGTGGAGGTTTAGGCCTATAAAACTAATTTTACACTACAACTTTTATTGTAGTGCCTGTATCAAGTCAGGAGGTTGAGAGGTCATCATTTCAGTAAGAGTGGAGTAGTTTTACTCCACAACATTTTATTGAAGTGCCTGTATCAAGTCAGGGGGGGTGAGAGGTCATCATTTCAGTAAGAGTGGAGGCTTAGGCCTATAAAACTAGTTTAACTCTACAGCTTTTTATTGTAGTACCTGTATCAAGTCAGGAGGGTGAGAGGTCATCATTGGAGGTTTAGGCCTATAAAACTAGTTTTATTCTACAACTTTTTATTGTAGTACCTGTATCAAGTCAGGAGGGTGAGAGGTCATCATTTCAGTAAGAGTGGAGGTTTAGGCCTATAAAACTAGTTTTACTCTACAACTTTTTATTGTAGTACCTGTATCAAGTCAGGAGGGTGAGAGGTCATCATTTCAGTAAGAGTGGAGGCTTAGGCCTATAAAACTAGTTTTACTCTACAACTTTTATTGTAGTACCTGTATCAAGTCAGGAGGGTGAGAGGTCATCATTTCAGTAAGAGTGGAGGTTTAGGCCTATAAAACTAGTTTTACTCTACAACTTATTATTGTAGTACCTGTATCAAGTCAGGAGGGTGAGAGGTCATCATTTCAGTAAGAGTGGAGTAGTTTTACTCCACAACTTTTTATTGAAGTGCCTGTATCAAGTCAGGGGGGTGAGAGGTCATCATTTCAGTAAGAGTGGAGGTTTAGGCCTATAAAACTAGTTTTACTCTACAACTTTTTATTGTAGTACCTGTATCAAGTCAGGAGGTTGAGAGGTCATCATTTCAGTAAGAGTGGAGTAGTTTTACTCCACAACTTTTTATTGAAGTGCCTGTATCAAGTCAGGAGGGTGAGAGGTCATCATTTCAGTAAGAGTGGAGGTTTAGGCCTATAAACTAGTTTTACTCTACAACTTTTTATTGTAGTACCTGTATCAAGTCAGGAGGTTGAGAGTTCATCAATTCAGTAAGAGTGGAGTAGTTTTACTCCACAACATTTTATTGAAGTGCCTGTATCAAGTAAGGGGGGTGAGAGGTCATCATTTCAGTAAGAGTGGAGGTTTAGGCCTATAAAACTAGTTTTACTCTACAACTTTTATTGTAGTACCTGTATCAAGTCAGGAGGTTGAGAGGTCATCATTTCAGTAAGAGTGGAGTAGTTTTACTCCACAACTTTTTATTGAAGTGCCTGTATCAAGTCAGGAGGTTGAGAGGTCATCATTTCAGTAAGAGTGGAGTAGTTTTACTCCACAACTTTTTATTGAAGTGCCTGTATCAAGTAAGGGGGGTGAGAGGTCATCATTTCAGTAAGAGTGGAGGTTTAGGCCTATAAAACTAGTTTTACTCTACAACTTTTATTGTAGTACCTGTATCAAGTCAGGAGGTTGAGAGGTCATCATTTCAGTAAGAGTGGAGTAGTTTTACTCCACAACTTTTTATTGAAGTGCCTGTATCAAGTCAGGAGGGTGAGAGGTCATCATTTCAGTAAGAGTGGAGGTTTAGGCCTATAAACTAGTTTTACTCTACAACTTTTTATTGTAGTACCTGTATCAAGTCAGGAGGTTGAGAGTTCATCAATTCAGTAAGAGTGGAGTAGTTTTACTCCACAACATTTTATTGAAGTGCCTGTATCAAGTAAGGGGGGTGAGAGGTCATCATTTCAGTAAGAGTGGAGGTTTAGGCCTATAAAACTAGTTTTACTCTACAACTTTTTATTGTAGTACCTGTATCAAGTCAGGAGGGTGAGAGGTCATTTTTCAGTAAGAGTGGAGTAGTTTTACTCCACAACTTTTTATTGAAGTGCCTGTATCAAGTCAGGAGGTTGAGAGGTCATCATTTCAGTAAGAGTGGAGTAGTTTTACTCCACAACTTTTTATTGAAGTGCCTGTATCAAGTAAGGGGGGGTGAGAGGTCATCATTTCAGTAAGAGTGGAGGTTTAGGCCTATAAAACTAGTTTTACTCTACAACTTTTATTGTAGTACCTGTATCAAGTCAGGAGGTTGAGAGGTCATCATTTCAGTAAGAGTGGAGTAGTTTTACCCCACAACTTTTTATTGTAGTATCTGTATCAAATCAGGAGGGTGAGAGGTCATCATTTCAGTAAGAGTGGAGGTTTATGCCTATAAAACTAGTTTTACTCTACAACTTTTTATTGTAGTACCTGTATCAAGTCAGGAGGGTGAGAGGTCATCATTTCAGTAAGAGTGAAGGCTTAGGCCTATAAAACTTGTTTTACTCTACAACTTTTATTGTAGTACCTGTATCAAGTCAGGAGGGTGAGAGGTCATCATTTCAGTAAGAGTGGAGGTTTAGGCCTATAAACTAGTTTTACTCTACAACTTTTTATTGTAGTACCTGTATCAAGTCAGGAGGTTGAGAGTTCATCAATTTAGTAAGAGTGGAGTAGTTTTACTCCACAACATTTTATTGAAGTGCCTGTATCAAGTAAGGGGGGTGAGAGGTCATCATTTCAGTAAGAGTGGAGGTTTAGGCCTATAAAACTAGTTTTACTCTACAACTTTTATTGTAGTACCTGTATCAAGTCAGGAGGTTGAGAGGTCATCATTTCAGTAAGAGTGGAGTAGTTTTACTCCACAACTTTTTATTGAAGTGCCTGTATCAAGTCAGGAGGTTGAGAGGTCATTATTTCAGTAAGAGTGGAGTAGTTTTACTCCACAACTTTTTATTGAAGTGCCTGTATCAAGTAAGGGGGGGGTGAGAGGTCATCATTTCAGTAAGAGTGGAGGTTTAGGCCTATAAAACTAGTTTTACTCTACAACTTTTATTGTAGTACCTGTATCAAGTCAGGAGGTTGAGAGGTCATCATTTCAGTAAGAGTGGAGTAGTTTTACCCCACAACTTTTTATTGTAGTATCTGTATCAAATCAGGAGGGTGAGAGGTCATCATTTCAGTAAGAGTGGAGGTTTATGCCTATAAAACTAGTTTTACTCTACAACTTTTTATTGTAGTACCTGTATCAAGTCAGGAGGGTGAGAAGTCATCATTTCAGTAAGAGTGGAGGCTTAGGCCTATAAAACTTGTTTTACTCTACAACTTTTATTGTAGTACCTGTATCAAGTCAGGAGGGTGAGAGGTCATCATTTCAGTAAGAGTGGAGGTTTAGGCCTATAAAACTAGTTTTACTCTACAACTTTTTATTGTAGTACCTGTATCAAGTCAGGAGGGTGAGAGGTCATTTTTCAGTAAGAGTGGAGTAGTTTTACTCCACAACTTTTTATTGAAGTGCCTGTATCAAGTCAGGGGGGTGAGAGGTCATCATTTCAGTAAGAGTGGAGGTTTAGACCTATAAAACTAGTTTTACTCTACAACTTTTATTGTAGTACCTGTATCAAGTCAGGAGGGTGAGAGGTCATCATTTCAGTAAGAGTGGAGGTTTAGGCCTATAAAACTAGTTTTACTCTACAACTTTTTATTGTAGTACCTGTATCAAGTCAGGAGGTTGAGAGGTCATCATTTCAGTAAGAGTGGAGTAGTTTTACTCCACAACTTTTTATTGAAGTGCCTGTATCAAGTCAGGGGGGTGAGAGGTCATCATTTCAGTAAGAGTGGAGGTTTAGGCCTATAAACTAGTTTTACTCTACAACTTTTTATTGTAGTACCTGTATCAAGTCAGGAGGTTGAGAGTTCATCAATTCAGTAAGAGTGGAGTAGTTTTACTCCACAACATTTTATTGAAGTGTCTGTATCAAGTAAGGGGGGTGAGAGGTCATCATTTCAGTAAGAGTGGAGGTTTAGGCCTATAAAACTAGTTTTACTCTACAACTTTTATTGTAGTACCTGTATCAAGTCAGGAGGTTGAGAGGTCATCATTTCAGTAAGAGTGGAGTAGTTTTACTCCACAACTTTTTATTGAAGTGCCTGTATCAAGTCAAGAGGTTGAGAGGTCATCATTTCAGTAAGAGTGGAGTAGTTTTACTCCACAACCTTTAATTGAAGTGCCTGTATCAAGTCAGGGGGGTGAGAGGTCATCATTTCAGTAAGATGGAGGTTCAGGCCTATAAAACTAGTTTTACTCTACAACTTTTATTGTAGTATCTGTATCAAATCAGGAGGGTGAGAGGTCATCATTTCAGTAAGAGTGGAGCTTTAGGCCTATAAAACTAGTTTTACTCCACAACATTTTTATTGAACTGCTTGTATCAAGTCAGGGGGGTGAGAGGTCATCATTTCAGTAAGAGTGGAGGTTTAGGCCTATAAAACTAGTTTTACTCTACAACTTTTATTGTAGTACCTGTATCAAGTCAGGAGGTTGAGAGGTCATCATTTCAGTAAGAGTGGAGGCTTAGACCTATAAAACTAGTTTTACTCTACAACTTTTATTGTAGTACCTGTATCAAGTCAGGAGGGTGAGAGGTCATCATTTCAGTAAGAGTGGAGGTTTAGGCCTATAAAACTAGTTTTACTCTACAATTTTTTATTGTAGTACCTGTATCAAGTCAGGAGGTTGAGAGGTCATCATTTCAGTAAGAGTGGAGGTTTAGGCCTATAAAACTAGTTTTACTCTACAACTTTTTATTGTAGTACCTGTATCAAGTCAGGAGGGTGAGAGGTCATCATTTCAGTAAGAGTGGAGGTTTAGGCCTATAAAACTAGTTTTACTCTACAACTTTTATTGTAGTACCTGTATCAAGTCAGGAGGGTGAGAGGTCATCATTTCAGTAAGAGTGGAAGTTTAGGCCTATAAAACTAGTTTTACTCTACAACTTTTATTGTAGTACCTGTATCAAGTCAGGAGGGTGAGAGGTCATCATTTCAGTAAGAGTGGAGTAGTTTTACTTCACAACTTTTTATTGAAGTGCCTGTATCAAGTCAGGGGGGTGAGAGGTCATCATTTCAGTAAGAGTGGAGGTTTAGACCTATAAAACTAGTTTTACTCCACAACTTTTATTGTAGTACCTGTATCAAGTCGGGAGGGTGAGAGGTCATCATTTCAGTAAGAGTGGAGGTTTAGGCCTATAAAACTAGTTTTACTCTACAACTTTTATTGTAGTACCTGTATCAAGTCAGGAGGTTGAGAGGTCATCATTTCAGTAAGAGTGGAGTAGTTTTACTCCACAACTTTTTATTGAAGTGCCTGTATCAAGTCAGGGGGGTGAGAGGTCATCATTTCAGTAAGAGTGGAGGTTTAGGCCTATAAAACTAGTTTTACACTACAACTTTTATTGTAGTACCTGTATCAAGTCAGGAGGTTGAGAGTTCATCATTTCAGTAAGAGTGGAGTAGTTTTACTCCACAACTTTTTATTGAAATGCCTGTATCAAGTCAGCCAGGTGAGAGGTCATCATATCAGTAAGAGTGGAAGTTTAGGCCTATAAAACTAGTTTAACTCTACAACTTTTTATTGTAGTATCTGTATCAAGTCAGGAGGGTGAGAGGTCATCATTGGAGGTTTAGGCCTATACAGCTAGTTTTACTCTACAACTTTTTATTGTAGTACCTGTATCAAGTCAGGAGGGTGAGAGGTCATCATTTCAGTAAGAGTGGAGGTTTAGGCCTATAAAACTAGTTTTACTCTACAACTTTTATTGTAGTACCTGTATCAAGTCAGGAGGGTGAGAGGTCATCATTTCAGTAAGAGTGGAGGCTTAGGCCTATAAAAGTAGTTTTACTCTACAACTTTTATTGTAGTACCTGTATCAAGTCAGGAGGGTGAGAGGTCATCATTTCAGTAAGAGTGGAGGTTTAGGCCTATAAAACTAGTTTTACTCTACAACTTTTATTGTAGTACCTGTATCAAGTCAGGAGGGTGAGAGGTCATCATTTCAGTAAGAGTGGAGGTTTAGGCCTATAAAACTAGTTTTACTCTACAACTTTTATTGTAGTACCTGTATCAAGTCAGGAGGTTGAGAGGTCATCATTTCAGTAAGAGTGGAGTAGTTTTACTCCACAATATTTTATTGAAGTGCCTGTATCAAGTCAGGGGGGGTGAGAGGTCATCATTTCAGTAAGAGTGGAGGTTTAGGCCTATAAAACTAGTTTAACTCTACAACTTTTTATTGTAGTACCTGTATCAAGTCAGGAGGGTGAGAGATCATCATTGGAGGTTTAGGCCTATAAAACTAGTTTTACTCTACAACTTTTTATTGTAGTACCTGTATCAAGTCAGGAGGGTGAGAGGTCATCATTTCAGTAAGAGTGGAGGTTTAGGCCTATAAAACTAGTTTTACTCTACAACTTTTTATTGTAGTACCTGTATCAGTCAGGAGGGTGAGAGGTCATCATTTCAGTAAGAGTGGAGTAGTTTTACTCCACAACTTTTTATTGAAGTGCCTGTATCAAGTCAGGGGGGTGAGAGGTCATCATTTCAGTAAGAGTGGAGGTTTAGACCTATAAAACTAGTTTTACTCTACAACTTTTATTGTAGTACCTGTATCAAGTCAGGCGGGTGAGAGGTCATCATTTCAGTAAGAGTGGAGGTTTAGGCCTATAAAACTAGTTTTACACTACAACTTTTATTGTAGTACCTGTATCAAGTCAGGAGGTTGAGAGTTCATCAATTCAGTAAGAGTGGAGTAGTTTTACTCCACAACTTTGTATTGAAGTGCCTGTATCAAGTAAGGGGGGTGAGAGGTCATCATTTCAGTAAGAGTGGAGGTTTAGGCCTATAAAACTAGTTTTACACTACAACTTTTATTGTAGTACCTGTATCAAGTCAGGAGGTTGAGAGTTCATCATTTCAGTAAGAGTGGAGTAGTTTTACTCCACAACTTTTTATTGAAATGCCTGTATCAAGTCAGCCAGGTGAGAGGTCATCATATCAGTAAGAGTGGAAGTTTAGGCCTATAAAACTAGTTTAACTCTACATCTTTTTATTGTAGTATCTGTATCAAGTCAGGAGGGTGAGAGGTCATCATTGGAGGTTTAGGCCTATACAGCTAGTTTTACTCTACAACTTTTTATTGTAGTACCTGTATCAAGTCAGGAGGGTGAGAGGTCATCATTTCAGTAAGAGTGGAGGTTTAGGCCTATAAAACTAGTTTTATTCTACAACTTTTATTGTAGTACCTGTATCAAGTCAGGAGGGTGAGAGGTCATCATTTCAGTAAGAGTGGAGGCTTAGGCCTATAAAAGTAGTTTTACTCTACAACTTTTATTGTAGTACCTGTATCAAGTCAGGAGGGTGAGAGGTCATCATTTCAGTAAGAGTGGAAGTTTAGGCCTATAAAACTAGTTTTACTCTACAACTTTTATTGTAGTACCTGTATCAAGTCAGGAGGGTGAGAGGTCATCATTTCAGTAAGAGTGGAGGTTTAGGCCTATAAAACTAGTTTTACTCTACAACTTTTATTGTAGTACCTGTATCAAGTCAGGAGGTTGAGAGGTCATCATTTCAGTAAGAGTGGAGTAGTTTTACTCCACAATATTTTATTGAAGTGCCTGTATCAAGTCAGGGGGGGTGAGAGGTCATCATTTCAGTAAGAGTGGAGGTTTAGGCCTATAAAACTAGTTTAACTCTACAACTTTTTATTGTAGTACCTGTATCAAGTCAGGAGGGTGAGAGATCATCATTGGAGGTTTAGGCCTATAAAACTAGTTTTACTCTACAACTTTTTATTGTAGTACCTGTATCAAGTCAGGAGGGTGAGAGGTCATCATTTCAGTAAGAGTGGAGGTTTAGGCCTATAAAACTAGTTTTACACTACAACTTTTATTGTAGTACCTGTATCAAGTCAGGAGGTTGAGAGTTCATCATTTCAGTAAGAGTGGAGTAGTTTTACTCCACAACTTTTTATTGAAGTGCCTGTATCAAGTCAGCCAAGTGAGAGGTCATCATTTCAGTAAGAGTGGAGGTTTAGGCCTATAAAACTAGTTTTACACTACAACTTTTATTGTAGTACCTGTATCAAGTCAGGAGGTTGAGAGTTCATCATTTCAGTAAGAGTGGAGTAGTTTTACTCCACAACTTTTTATTGAAATGCCTGTATCAAGTCAGCCAGGTGAGAGGTCATCATATCAGTAAGAGTGGAAGTTTAGGCCTATAAAACTAGTTTAACTCTACAACTTTTTATTGTAGTATCTGTATCAAGTCAGGAGGGTGAGAGGTCATCATTGGAGGTTTAGGCCTATACAGCTAGTTTTACTCTACAACTTTTTATTGTAGTACCTGTATCAAGTCAGGAGGGTGAGAGGTCATCATTTCAGTAAGAGTGGAGGTTTAGGCCTATAAAACTAGTTTTACTCTACAACTTTTATTGTAGTACCTGTATCAAGTCAGGAGGGTGAGAGGTCATCATTTCAGTAAGAGTGGAGGCTTAGGCCTATAAAAGTAGTTTTACTCTACAACTTTTATTGTAGTACCTGTATCAAGTCAGGAGGGTGAGAGGTCATCATTTCAGTAAGAGTGGAGGTTTAGGCCTATAAAACTAGTTTTACTCTACAACTTTTATTGTAGTACCTGTATCAAGTCAGGAGGGTGAGAGGTCATCATTTCAGTAAGAGTGGAGGTTTAGGCCTATAAAACTAGTTTTACTCTACAACTTTTATTGTAGTACCTGTATCAAGTCAGGAGGTTGAGAGGACATCATTTCAGTAAGAGTGGAGTAGTTTTACTCCACAATATTTTATTGAAGTGCCTGTATCAAGTCAGGGGGGGTGAGAGGTCATCATTTCAGTAAGAGTGGAGGTTTAGGCCTATAAAACTAGTTTAACTCTACAACTTTTTATTGTAGTACCTGTATCAAGTCAGGAGGGTGAGAGATCATCATTGGAGGTTTAGGCCTATAAAACTAGTTTTACTCTACAACTTTTATTGTAGTACCTGTATCAAGTCAGGAGGGTGAGAGATCATCATTGGAGGTTTAGGCCTATAAAACTAGTTTTACTCTACAACTTTTTATTGTAGTACCTGTATCAAGTCAGGAGGGTGAGAGGTCATCATTTCAGTAAGAGTGGAGTAGTTTTACTCCACAACTTTTTATTGAAGTGCCTGTATCAAGTCAGGGGGGTGAGAGGTCATCATTTCAGTAAGAGTGGAGGTTTAGACCTATAAAACTAGTTTTACTCTACAACTTTTATTGTAGTACCTGTATCAAGTCAGGCGGGTGAGAGGTCATCATTTCAGTAAGAGTGGAGGTTTAGGCCTATAAAACTAGTTTTACTCTACAACTTTTTATTGTAGTACCTGTATCAGTCAGGAGGGTAAGAGGTCATCATTTCAGTAAGAGTGGAGTAGTTTTACTCCACAACTTTTTATTGAAGTGCCTGTATCAAGTCAGGGGGGTGAGAGGTCATCATTTCAGTAAGAGTGGAGGTTTAGACCTATAAAACTAGTTTTACTCTACAACTTTTATTGTAGTACCTGTATCAAGTCAGGAGGGTGAGAGGTCATCATTTCAGTAAGAGTGGAGGTTTAGGCCTATAAAACTAGTTTTAATCTACAACTTTTTATTGTAGTACCTGTATCAAGTCAGGAGGTTGAGAGGTCATCATTTCAGTAAGAGTGGAGTAGTTTTACTCCACAACTTTTTATTGAAGTGCCTGTATCAAGTCAGGGGGGTGAGAGGTCATCATTTCAGTAAGAGTGGAGGTTTAGGCCTATAAAACTAGTTTTACTCTACAAATTTTTATTGTAGTACCTGTATCAAGTCAGGAGGTTGAGAGTTCATCAATTCAGTAAGAGTGGAGTAGTTTTACTCCACAACATTTTATTGAAGTGCCTGTATCAAGTAAGGGGGGTGAGAGGTCATCATTTCAGTAAGAGTGGAGGTTTAGGCCTATAAAACTAGTTTTACTCTACAACTTTTATTGTAGTACCTGTATCAAGTCAGGAGGTTGAGAGGTCATCATTTCAGTAAGAGTGGAGTAGTTTTACTCCACAACATTTTATTGAAGTGCCTGTATCAAGTCAGGAGGTTGAGAGGTCATCATTTCAGTAAGAGTGGAGTAGTTTTACTCAACAACTTTTTATTGAAGTGCCTGTATCAAGTAAGGGGGGGTGAGAGGTCATCATTTCAGTAAGAGTGGAGGTTTAGGCCTATAAAACTAGTTTTACTCTACAACTTTTTATTGTAGTACCTGTATCAAGTCAGGAGGTTGAGAGGTCATCATTTCAGTAAGAGTGGAGTAGTTTTACTCCACAACTTTTTATTGAAGTGCCTGTATCAAGTCAGGGGGGTGAGAGGTCATCATTTCAGTAAGATGGAGGTTCAGGCCTATAAAACTAGTTTTACTCTACAACTTTTTATTGTAGTATCTGTATCAAATCAGGAGGGTGAGAGGTCATCATTTCAGTAAGTGTGGCGGTTTAGGCATATAAAACTAGTTTTACTCCACAACTTTTATTGAACTACCTGTATCAAGTCAGGGGGGTGAGAGGTCATCATTTCAGTAAGAGTGGAGGTTTAGGCCTATAAAACTAGTTTTACTCTACAACTTTTATTTTAGTACCTGTATCAAGTCAGGAGGTTGAGAGGTCATCATTTCAGTAAGAGTGGAGGTTTAGACCTATAAAACTAGTTTTACTCTACAACTTTTATTGTAGTACCTGTATCAAGTCAGGAGGGTGAGAGGTCATCATTTCAGTAAGAGTGGAGGTTTAGGCCTATAAAACTAGTTTTACTCTACAATTTTTTATTGTAGTACCTGTATCAAGTCAGGAGGTTGAGAGGTCATCATTTCAGTAAGAGTGGAGTAGTTTTACTCCACAACTTTTTATTGAAGTGCCTGTATCAAGTCAGGGGGGTGAGAGGTCATCATTTCAGTAAGAGTGGAGGTTTGGGCCTATAAAACTAGTTTTACTCTACAACTTTTTATTGTAGTACCTGTATCAAGTCAGGAGGTTGAGAGTTCATCAATTCAGTAAGAGTGGAGTAGTTTTACTCCACAACTTTGTATTGAAGTGCCTGTATCAAGTAAGGGGGGTGAGAGGTCATCATTTCAGTAAGAGTGGAGGTTTAGGCCTATAAAACTAGTTTTACTCTACAACTTTTATTGTAGTACCTGTATCAAGTCAGGAGGTTGAGAGGTCATCATTTCAGTAAGAGTGGAGTAGTTTTACTCCACAACTTTTTATTGAAGTGCCTGTATCAAGTCAGGGGGGTGAGAGGTCATCATTTCAGTAAGAGTGGAGGTTTAGACCTATAAAACTAGTTTTACTCTACAACTTTTATTGTAGTACCTGTATCAAGTCAGGCGGGTGAGAGGTCATCATTTCAGTAAGAGTGGAGGTTTAGGCCTATAAAACTAGTTTTACACTACAACTTTTATTGTAGTACCTGTATCAAGTCAGGAGGTTGAGAGTTCATCATTTCAGTAAGAGTGGAGTAGTTTTACTCCACAACTTTTTATTGAAGTGCCTGTATCAAGTCAGCCAGGTGAGAGGTCATCATTTCAGTAAGAGTGGAGGTTTAGGCCTATAAAACTTGTTTTACACTACAACTTTTATTGTAGTACCTGTATCAAGTCAGGAGGTTGAGAGTTCATCATTTCAGTAAGAGTGGAGTAGTTTTACTCCACAACTTTTTATTGAAATGCCTGTATCAAGTCAGCCAGGTGAGAGGTCATCATATCAGTAAGAGTGGAAGTTTAGGCCTATAAAACTAGTTTAACTCTACATCTTTTTATTGTAGTATCTGTATCAAGTCAGGAGGGTGAGAGGTCATCATTGGAGGTTTAGGCCTATACAGCTAGTTTTACTCTACAACTTTTTATTGTAGTACCTGTATCAAGTCAGGAGGGTGAGAGGTCATCATTTCAGTAAGAGTGGAGGTTTAGGCCTATAAAACTAGTTTTATTCTACAACTTTTATTGTAGTACCTGTATCAAGTCAGGAGGGTGAGAGGTCATCATTTCAGTAAGAGTGGAGGCTTAGGCCTATAAAAGTAGTTTTACTCTACAACTTTTATTGTAGTACCTGTATCAAGTCAGGAGGGTGAGAGGTCATCATTTCAGTAAGAGTGGAAGTTTAGGCCTATAAAACTAGTTTTACTCTACAACTTTTATTGTAGTACCTGTATCAAGTCAGGAGGGTGAGAGGTCATCATTTCAGTAAGAGTGGAGGTTTAGGCCTATAAAACTAGTTTTACTCTACAACTTTTATTGTAGTACCTGTATCAAGTCAGGAGGTTGAGAGGTCATCATTTCAGTAAGAGTGGAGTAGTTTTACTCCACAATATTTTATTGAAGTGCCTGTATCAAGTCAGGGGGGGTGAGAGGTCATCATTTCAGTAAGAGTGGAGGTTTAGGCCTATAAAACTAGTTTAACTCTACAACTTTTTATTGTAGTACCTGTATCAAGTCAGGAGGGTGAGAGATCATCATTGGAGGTTTAGGCCTATAAAACTAGTTTTACTCTACAACTTTTTATTGTAGTACCTGTATCAAGTCAGGAGGGTGAGAGGTCATCATTTCAGTAAGAGTGGAGGTTTAGGCCTATAAAACTAGTTTTACACTACAACTTTTATTGTAGTACCTGTATCAAGTCAGGAGGTTGAGAGTTCATCATTTCAGTAAGAGTGGAGTAGTTTTACTCCACAACTTTTTATTGAAGTGCCTGTATCAAGTCAGCCAAGTGAGAGGTCATCATTTCAGTAAGAGTGGAGGTTTAGGCCTATAAAACTAGTTTTACACTACAACTTTTATTGTAGTACCTGTATCAAGTCAGGAGGTTGAGAGTTCATCATTTCAGTAAGAGTGGAGTAGTTTTACTCCACAACTTTTTATTGAAATGCCTGTATCAAGTCAGCCAGGTGAGAGGTCATCATATCAGTAAGAGTGGAAGTTTAGGCCTATAAAACTAGTTTAACTCTACAACTTTTTATTGTAGTATCTGTATCAAGTCAGGAGGGTGAGAGGTCATCATTGGAGGTTTAGGCCTATACAGCTAGTTTTACTCTACAACTTTTTATTGTAGTACCTGTATCAAGTCAGGAGGGTGAGAGGTCATCATTTCAGTAAGAGTGGAGGTTTAGGCCTATAAAACTAGTTTTACTCTACAACTTTTATTGTAGTACCTGTATCAAGTCAGGAGGGTGAGAGGTCATCATTTCAGTAAGAGTGGAGGCTTAGGCCTATAAAAGTAGTTTTACTCTACAACTTTTATTGTAGTACCTGTATCAAGTCAGGAGGGTGAGAGGTCATCATTTCAGTAAGAGTGGAGGTTTAGGCCTATAAAACTAGTTTTACTCTACAACTTTTATTGTAGTACCTGTATCAAGTCAGGAGGGTGAGAGGTCATCATTTCAGTAAGAGTGGAGGTTTAGGCCTATAAAACTAGTTTTACTCTACAACTTTTATTGTAGTACCTGTATCAAGTCAGGAGGTTGAGAGGACATCATTTCAGTAAGAGTGGAGTAGTTTTACTCCACAATATTTTATTGAAGTGCCTGTATCAAGTCAGGGGGGGTGAGAGGTCATCATTTCAGTAAGAGTGGAGGTTTAGGCCTATAAAACTAGTTTAACTCTACAACTTTTTATTGTAGTACCTGTATCAAGTCAGGAGGGTGAGAGATCATCATTGGAGGTTTAGGCCTATAAAACTAGTTTTACTCTACAACTTTTATTGTAGTACCTGTATCAAGTCAGGAGGGTGAGAGATCATCATTGGAGGTTTAGGCCTATAAAACTAGTTTTACTCTACAACTTTTTATTGTAGTACCTGTATCAAGTCAGGAGGGTGAGAGGTCATCATTTCAGTAAGAGTGGAGTAGTTTTACTCCACAACTTTTTATTGAAGTGCCTGTATCAAGTCAGGGGGGTGAGAGGTCATCATTTCAGTAAGAGTGGAGGTTTAGACCTATAAAACTAGTTTTACTCTACAACTTTTATTGTAGTACCTGTATCAAGTCAGGCGGGTGAGAGGTCATCATTTCAGTAAGAGTGGAGGTTTAGGCCTATAAAACTAGTTTTACTCTACAACTTTTTATTGTAGTACCTGTATCAGTCAGGAGGGTAAGAGGTCATCATTTCAGTAAGAGTGGAGTAGTTTTACTCCACAACTTTTTATTGAAGTGCCTGTATCAAGTCAGGGGGGTGAGAGGTCATCATTTCAGTAAGAGTGGAGGTTTAGACCTATAAAACTAGTTTTACTCTACAACTTTTATTGTAGTACCTGTATCAAGTCAGGAGGGTGAGAGGTCATCATTTCAGTAAGAGTGGAGGTTTAGGCCTATAAAACTAGTTTTAATCTACAACTTTTTATTGTAGTACCTGTATCAAGTCAGGAGGTTGAGAGGTCATCATTTCAGTAAGAGTGGAGTAGTTTTACTCCACAACTTTTTATTGAAGTGCCTGTATCAAGTCAGGGGGGTGAGAGGTCATCATTTCAGTAAGAGTGGAGGTTTAGGCCTATAAAACTAGTTTTACTCTACAAATTTTTATTGTAGTACCTGTATCAAGTCAGGAGGTTGAGAGTTCATCAATTCAGTAAGAGTGGAGTAGTTTTACTCCACAACATTTTATTGAAGTGCCTGTATCAAGTAAGGGGGGTGAGAGGTCATCATTTCAGTAAGAGTGGAGGTTTAGGCCTATAAAACTAGTTTTACTCTACAACTTTTATTGTAGTACCTGTATCAAGTCAGGAGGTTGAGAGGTCATCATTTCAGTAAGAGTGGAGTAGTTTTACTCCACAACATTTTATTGAAGTGCCTGTATCAAGTCAGGAGGTTGAGAGGTCATCATTTCAGTAAGAGTGGAGTAGTTTTACTCAACAACTTTTTATTGAAGTGCCTGTATCAAGTAAGGGGGGGTGAGAGGTCATCATTTCAGTAAGAGTGGAGGTTTAGGCCTATAAAACTAGTTTTACTCTACAACTTTTTATTGTAGTACCTGTATCAAGTCAGGAGGTTGAGAGGTCATCATTTCAGTAAGAGTGGAGTAGTTTTACTCCACAACTTTTTATTGAAGTGCCTGTATCAAGTCAGGGGGGTGAGAGGTCATCATTTCAGTAAGATGGAGGTTCAGGCCTATAAAACTAGTTTTACTCTACAACTTTTTATTGTAGTATCTGTATCAAATCAGGAGGGTGAGAGGTCATCATTTCAGTAAGTGTGGCGGTTTAGGCATATAAAACTAGTTTTACTCCACAACTTTTATTGAACTACCTGTATCAAGTCAGGGGGGTGAGAGGTCATCATTTCAGTAAGAGTGGAGGTTTAGGCCTATAAAACTAGTTTTACTCTACAACTTTTATTTTAGTACCTGTATCAAGTCAGGAGGTTGAGAGGTCATCATTTCAGTAAGAGTGGAGGTTTAGACCTATAAAACTAGTTTTACTCTACAACTTTTATTGTAGTACCTGTATCAAGTCAGGAGGGTGAGAGGTCATCATTTCAGTAAGAGTGGAGGTTTAGGCCTATAAAACTAGTTTTACTCTACAATTTTTTATTGTAGTACCTGTATCAAGTCAGGAGGTTGAGAGGTCATCATTTCAGTAAGAGTGGAGTAGTTTTACTCCACAACTTTTTATTGAAGTGCCTGTATCAAGTCAGGGGGGTGAGAGGTCATCATTTCAGTAAGAGTGGAGGTTTGGGCCTATAAAACTAGTTTTACTCTACAACTTTTTATTGTAGTACCTGTATCAAGTCAGGAGGTTGAGAGTTCATCAATTCAGTAAGAGTGGAGTAGTTTTACTCCACAACTTTGTATTGAAGTGCCTGTATCAAGTAAGGGGGGTGAGAGGTCATCATTTCAGTAAGAGTGGAGGTTTAGGCCTATAAAACTAGTTTTACTCTACAACTTTTATTGTAGTACCTGTATCAAGTCAGGAGGTTGAGAGGTCATCATTTCAGTAAGAGTGGAGTAGTTTTACTCCACAACTTTTTATTGAAGTGCCTGTATCAAGTCAGGGGGGTGAGAGGTCATCATTTCAGTAAGAGTGGAGGTTTAGACCTATAAAACTAGTTTTACTCTACAACTTTTATTGTAGTACCTGTATCAAGTCAGGCGGGTGAGAGGTCATCATTTCAGTAAGAGTGGAGGTTTAGGCCTATAAAACTAGTTTTACACTACAACTTTTATTGTAGTACCTGTATCAAGTCAGGAGGTTGAGAGTTCATCATTTCAGTAAGAGTGGAGTAGTTTTACTCCACAACTTTTTATTGAAGTGCCTGTATCAAGTCAGCCAGGTGAGAGGTCATCATTTCAGTAAGAGTGGAGGTTTAGGCCTATAAAACTTGTTTTACACTACAACTTTTATTGTAGTACCTGTATCAAGTCAGGAGGTTGAGAGTTCATCATTTCAGTAAGAGTGGAGTAGTTTTACTCCACAACTTTTTATTGAAATGCCTGTATCAAGTCAGCCAGGTGAGAGGTCATCATATCAGTAAGAGTGGAAGTTTAGGCCTATAAAACTAGTTTAACTCTACAACTTTTTATTGTAGTATCTGTATCAAGTCAGGAGGGTGAGAGGTCATCATTGGAGGTTTAGGCCTATACAGCTAGTTTTACTCTACAACTTTTTATTGTAGTACCTGTATCAAGTCAGGAGGGTGAGAGGTCATCATTTCAGTAAGAGTGGAGGTTTAGGCCTATAAAACTAGTTTTATTCTACAACTTTTATTGTAGTACCTGTATCAAGTCAGGAGGGTGAGAGGTCATCATTTCAGTAAGAGTGGAGGCTTAGGCCTATAAAACTAGTTTTACTCTACAACTTTTATTGTAGTACCTGTATCAAGTCAGGAGGGTGAGAGGTCATCATTTCAGTAAGAGTGGAAGTTTAGGCCTATTAAACTAGTTTTACTCTACAACTTTTATTGTAGTACCTGTATCAAGTCAGGAGGGTGAGAGGTCATCATTTCAGTAAGAGTGGAGGTTTAGGCCTATAAAACTAGTTTTACTCTACAACTTTTATTGTAGTACCTGTATCAAGTCAGGAGGTTGAGAGGTCATCATTTCAGTAAGAGTGGAGTAGTTTTACTCCACAATATTTTATTGAAGTGCCTGTATCAAGTCAGGGGGGGTGAGAGGTCATCATTTCAGTAAGAGTGGAGGTTTAGGCCTATAAAACTAGTTTAACTCTACAACTTTTTATTGTAGTACCTGTATCAAGTCAGGAGGGTGAGAGATCATCATTGGAGGTTTAGGCCTATAAAACTAGTTTTACTCTACAACTTTTTATTGTAGTACCTGTATCAAGTCAGGAGGGTGAGAGGTCATCAGTTCAGTAAGAGTGGAGGTTTAGGCCTATAAAACTAGTTTTACACTACAACTTTTATTGTAGTACCTGTATCAAGGCAGGAGGTTGAGAGTTCATCATTTCAGTAAGAGTGGAGTAGTTTTACTCCACAACTTTTTATTGAAGTGCCTGTATCAAGTCAGCCAGGTGAGAGGTCATCATTTCAGTAAGAGTGGAGGTTTAGGCCTATAAAACTAGTTTTACACTACAACTTTTATTGTAGTACCTGTATCAAGTCAGGAGGTTGAGAGTTCATCATTTCAGTAAGAGTGGAGTAGTTTTACTCCACAACTTTTTATTGAAATGCCTGTATCAAGTCAGCCAGGTGAGAGGTCATCATATCAGTAAGAGTGGAAGTTTAGGCCTATAAAACTAGTTTAACTCTACAACTTTTTATTGTAGTATCTGTATCAAGTCAGGAGGGTGAGAGGTCATCATTGGAGGTTTAGGCCTATACAGCTAGTTTTACTCTACAACTTTTATTGTAGTACCTGTATCAAGTCAGGAGGGTGAGAGGTCATCATTTCAGTAAGAGTGGAGGTTTAGGCCTATAAAACTAGTTTTACTCTACAACTTTTATTGTAGTACCTGTATCAAGTCAGGAGGGTGAGAGGTCATCATTTCAGTAAGAGTGGAGGCTTAGGCCTATAAAAGTAGTTTTACTCTACAACTTTTATTGTAGTACCTGTATCAAGTCAGGAGGGTGAGAGGTCATCATTTCAGTAAGAGTGGAGGTTTAGGCCTATAAAACTAGTTTTACTCTACAACTTTTATTGTAGTACCTGTATCAAGTCAGGAGGGTGAGAGGTCATCATTTCAGTAAGAGTGGAGGTTTAGGCCTATAAAACTAGTTTTACTCTACAACTTTTATTGTAGTACCTGTATCAAGTCAGGAGGTTGAGAGGACATCATTTCAGTAAGAGTGGAGTAGTTTTACTCCACAATATTTTATTGAAGTGCCTGTATCAAGTCAGGGGGGGTGAGAGGTCATCATTTCAGTAAGAGTGGAGGTTTAGGCCTATAAAACTAGTTTAACTCTACAACTTTTTATTGTAGTACCTGTATCAAGTCAGGAGGGTGAGAGATCATCATTGGAGGTTTAGGCCTATAAAACTAGTTTTACTCTAAAACTTTTATTGTAGTACCTGTATCAAGTCAGGAGGGTGAGAGATCATCATTGGAGGTTTAGGCCTATAAAACTAGTTTTACTCTACAACTTTTTATTGTAGTACCTGTATCAAGTCAGGAGGGTGAGAGGTCATCATTTCAGTAAGAGTGGAGTAGTTTTACTCCACAACTTTTTATTGAAGTGCCTGTATCAAGTCAGGGGGGTGAGAGGTCATCATTTCAGTAAGAGTGGAGGTTTAGACCTATAAAACTAGTTTTACTCTACAACTTTTATTGTAGTACCTGTATCAAGTCAGGCGGGTGAGAGGTCATCATTTCAGTAAGAGTGGAGGTTTAGGCCTATAAAACTAGTTTTACTCTACAACTTTTTATTGTAGTACCTGTATCAGTCAGGAGGGTAAGAGGTCATCATTTCAGTAAGAGTGGAGTAGTTTTACTCCACAACTTTTTATTGAAGTGCCTGTATCAAGTCAGGGGGGTGAGAGGTCATCATTTCAGTAAGAGTGGAGGTTTAGACCTATAAAATTAGTTTTACTCTACAACTTTTATTGTAGTACCTGTATCAAGTCAGGAGGGTGAGAGGTCATCATTTCAGTAAGAGTGGAGGTTTAGGCCTATAAAACTAGTTTTAATCTACAACTTTTTATTGTAGTACCTGTATCAAGTCAGGAGGTTGAGAGGTCATCATTTCAGTAAGAGTGGAGTAGTTTTACTCCACAACTTTTTATTGAAGTGCCTGTATCAAGTCAGGGGGGTGAGAGGTCATCATTTCAGTAAGAGTGGAGGTTTAGGCCTATAAAACTAGTTTTACTCTACAAATTTTTATTGTAGTACCTGTATCAAGTCAGGAGGTTGAGAGTTCATCAATTCAGTAAGAGTGGAGTAGTTTTACTCCACAACATTTTATTGAAGTGCCTGTATCAAGTAAGGGGGGTGAGAGGTCATCATTTCAGTAAGAGTGGAGGTTTAGGCCTATAAAACTAGTTTTACTCTACAACTTTTATTGTAGTACCTGTATCAAGTCAGGAGGTTGAGAGGTCATCATTTCAGTAAGAGTGGAGTAGTTTTACTCCACAACATTTTATTGAAGTGCCTGTATCAAGTCAGGAGGTTGAGAGGTCATCATTTCAGTAAGAGTGGAGTAGTTTTACTCAACAACTTTTTATTGAAGTGCCTGTATCAAGTAAGGGGGGGTGAGAGGTCATCATTTCAGTAAGAGTGGAGGTTTAGGCCTATAAAACTAGTTTTACTCTACAACTTTTTATTGTAGTACCTGTATCAAGTCAGGAGGTTGAGAGGTCATCATTTCAGTAAGAGTGGAGTAGTTTTACTCCACAACTTTTTATTGAAGTGCCTGTATCAAGTCAGGGGGGTGAGAGGTCATCATTTCAGTAAGATGGAGGTTCAGGCCTATAAAACTAGTTTTACTCTACAACTTTTTATTGTAGTATCTGTATCAAATCAGGAGGGTGAGAGGTCATCATTTCAGTAAGTGTGGCGGTTTAGGCATATAAAACTAGTTTTACTCCACAACTTTTATTGAACTACCTGTATCAAGTCAGGGGGGTGAGAGGTCATCATTTCAGTAAGAGTGGAGGTTTAGGCCTATAAAACTAGTTTTACTCTACAACTTTTATTTTAGTACCTGTATCAAGTCAGGAGGTTGAGAGGTCATCATTTCAGTAAGAGTGGAGGTTTAGACCTATAAAACTAGTTTTACTCTACAACTTTTATTGTAGTACCTGTATCAAGTCAGGAGGGTGAGAGGTCATCATTTCAGTAAGAGTGGAGGTTTAGGCCTATAAAACTAGTTTTACTCTACAATTTTTTATTGTAGTACCTGTATCAAGTCAGGAGGTTGAGAGGTCATCATTTCAGTAAGAGTGGAGTAGTTTTACTCCACAACTTTTTATTGAAGTGCCTGTATCAAGTCAGGGGGGTGAGAGGTCATCATTTCAGTAAGAGTGGAGGTTTGGGCCTATAAAACTAGTTTTACTCTACAACTTTTTATTGTAGTACCTGTATCAAGTCAGGAGGTTGAGAGTTCATCAATTCAGTAAGAGTGGAGTAGTTTTACTCCACAACTTTGTATTGAAGTGCCTGTATCAAGTAAGGGGGGTGAGAGGTCATCATTTCAGTAAGAGTGGAGGTTTAGGCCTATAAAACTAGTTTTACTCTACAACTTTTATTGTAGTACCTGTATCAAGTCAGGAGGTTGAGAGGTCATCATTTCAGTAACAGTGGAGTAGTTTTACTCCACAACTTTTTATTGAAGTGCCTGTATCAAGTCAGGAGGTTGAGAGGTCATCATTTCAGTAAGAGTAGAGTAGTTTTACTCCACAACTTTTTATTGAAGTGCCTGTATCAAGTAAGGGGGGGTGAGAGGTCATCATTTCAGTAAGAGTGGAGGTTTAGGCCTATAAATCTAGTTTTACTCTACAACTTTTTATTGTAGTACCTGTATCAAGTCAGGAGGTTGAGAGGTCATCATTTCAGTAAGAGTGGAGTAGTTTTACTCTACAACTTTTATTGTAGTACCTGTATCAAGTCAGGAGGGTGAGAGGTCATCATTTCAGTAAGAGTGGAGGTTTAGGCCTATAAAACTTATTTTACACTACAACTTTTATTGTAGTGCCTGTATCAAGTCAGGAGGTTGAGAGGTCATCATTTCAGTAAGAGTGGAGTAGTTTTACTCCACAACATTTTATTGAAGTGCCTGTATCAAGTCAGGGGGGGGTGAGAGGTCATCATTTCAGTAAGAGTGGAGGTTTAGGCCTATAAAACTAGTTTAACTCTACAACTTTTATTGTAGTACCTGTATCAAGTCAGGAGGGTGAGAGGTCATCATTGGAGGTTTAGGCCTATAAAACTAGTTTTACTCTACAACTTTTATTGTAGTACCTGTATCAAGTCAGGAGGGTGAGAGGTCATCATTTCAGTAAGAGTGGAGGTTTAGGCCTATAAAACTAGTTTTACTCTACAACTTTTATTGTAGTACCTGTATCAAGTCAGGAGGGTGAGAGGTCATCATTTCAGTAAGAGTGGAGTAGTTTTACTCCACAACATTTTATTGAAGTGCCTGTATCAAGTAAGGGGGGTGAGAGGTCATCATTTCAGTAAGAGTGGAGGTTTAGACCTATAAAACTAGTTTTACTCTACAACTTTTATTGTAGTACCTGTATCAAGTCAGGAGGGTGAGAGGTCATCATTTCAGTAAGAGTGGAGGTTTAGGCCTATAAAACTAGTTTTACTCTACAACTTTTTATTGTAGTACCTGTATCAAGTCAGGAGGTTGAGAGGTCATCATTTCAGTAAGAGTGGAGTAGTTTTACTCCACAACTTTTTATTGAAGTGCCTGTATCAAGTCAGGGGGGTGAGAGGTCATCATTTCAGTAAGAGTGGAGGTTTAGGCCTATAAACTAGTTTTACTCTACAACTTTTTATTGTAGTACCTGTATCAAGTCAGGAGGTTGAGAGTTCATCAATTCAGTAAGAGTGGAGTAGTTTTACTCCACAACATTTTATTGAAGTGCCTGTATCAAGTAAGGGGGGTGAGAGGTCATCATTTCAGTAAGAGTGGAGGTTTAGGCCTATAAAACTAGTTTTACTCTACAACTTTTATTGTAGTACCTGTATCAAGTCAGGAGGTTGAGAGGTCATCATTTCAGTAAGAGTGGAGTAGTTTTACTCCACAACTTTTTATTGAAGTGCCTGTATCAAGTCAGGAGGTTGAGAGGTCATCATTTCAGTAAGAGTGGAGTAGTTTTACTCCACAACTTTTTATTGAAGTGCCTGTATCAAGTAAGGGGGGGTGAGAGGTCATCATTTCAGTAAGAGTGGAGGTTTAGGCCTATAAAACTAGTTTTACTCTACAACTTTTATTGTAGTACCTGTATCAAGTCAGGAGGTTGAGAGGTCATCAATTCAGTAAGAGTGGAGTAGTTTTACTCCAAAACATTTTATTGAAGTGCCTGTATCAAGTCAGGGGGGGTGAGAGGTCATCATTTCAGTAAGAGTGGAGGTTTAGGCCTATAAAACTAGTTTAACTCTATAACTTTTTATTGTAGTACCTGTATCAAGTCAGGAGGGTGAGAGGTCATCATTGGAGGTTTAGGCCTATAAAACTAGTTTTACTCTACAACTTTTTATTGTAGTACCTGTATCAAGTCAGGAGGGTGAGAGGTCATCATTTCAGTAAGAGTGGAGGCTTAGGCCTATACAACTAGTTTTACTCTACAACTTTTTATTGTAGTACCTGTATCAAGTCAGGAGGGTGAGAGGTCATCATTTCAGTAAGAGTGGAGGTTTAGGCCTATAAAACTAGTTTTACACTACAACTTTTTATTGTAGTACCTGTATCAAGTCAGGAGGGTGAGAGGTCATCATTTCAGTAAGAGTGGAGTAGTTTTACTCCACAACTTTTTATTGAAGTGCCTGTATCAAGTCAGGGGGGTGAGAGGTCATCATTTCAGTAAGAGTGGAGGTCTAGACCTATAAAACTAGTTTTACACTACAATTTGTTATTGTAGTACCTGTATCAAGTCAGGAGGGTGAGAGGTCATCATTGGAGGTTTAGGCCTATAAAACAAGTTTTACTCTACAACTTTTTATTGTAGTACCTGTATCAAGTCAGGAGGGTTAGAGGTCATCATTTCAGTAAGAGTGGAAGTTTAAGCCTATAAAACTAGTTTTACTCTACAATTTGTTATTGTAGTACCTGTATAAAGTCAGGAGGGTGAGAGGTCATCATTGGAGGCTTAGGCCTATAAAACTAGTTTTACTCTACAATTTTTTATTGTAGTACCTGTATCAAGTCAGGAGGGTGAGAGGTCATCATTTCAGTAAGAGTGGAGGCTTAGGCCTATAAAACTAGTTTTACTCTACAACTTTTATTGTAGTACCTGTATCAAGTCAGGAGGGTGAGAGGTCATCATTTCAGTAAGAGTGGAGGTTTAGGCCTATAAAACTAGTTTTACTCTACAACTTTTTATTGTAGTACCTGTATCAAGTCAGGAGGGTGAGAGGTCATCATTTCAGTAAGAGTGGAGGTTTAGGCCTATAAAACTAGTTTTACTCTACAACTTTTTATTGTAATACCTGTATCAAGTCAGGAGGTTGAGAGGTCATCATTTCAGTAAGAGTGGAGTAGTTTTACTCCACAACTTTTTATTGTAGTACCTGTATCAAGTCAGGAGGTTGAGAGGTCATCATTTCAATAACAGTGGAGTAGTTTTACTCCACAACTTTTATTGAAGTGCCTGTATCAAGTCAGGGGGATGAGAGGTCATCATTTCAGTAAGAGTGGAGGTTTAGGCCTATAAAACTGGTTTTACTCTACAACTTTTATTGTAGTACCTGTATCAAGTCAGGAGGGTGAGAACTCATCATTTCAGTAAGAGTGGAGGCTTAGGCCTATAAAACTAGTTTTACTCTACCTTTTTTTTTATTGTAGTACCTGTGTCAAGTCAGGAGGGTGAGAGGTCATCATTTCAGTAAGAGTGGAGGCTTAGGCCTATACAACTAGTTTTACTCTACAACTTTTTATTGTAGTACCTGTATCAAGTCAGGAGGGTGAGAGGTCATCATTTCAGTAAGAGTGGAGGTTTAGGCCTATAAAACTAGTTTTACACTACAACTTTTTATTGTAGTACCTGTATCAAGTCAGGAGGGTGAGAGGTCATCATTTCAGTAAGAGTGGAGTAGTTTTACTCCACAACTTTTTATTGAAGTGCCTGTATCAAGTCAGGGGGGTGAGAGGTCATCATTTCAGTAAGAGTGGAGGTCTAGACCTATAAAACTAGTTTTACACTACAATTTGTTATTGTAGTACCTGTATCAAGTCAGGAGGGTGAGAGGTCATCATTGGAGGTTTAGGCCTATAAAACTAGTTTTACTCTACAACTTTTTATTGTAGTACCTGTATCAAGTCAGGAGGGTTAGAGGTCATCATTTCAGTAAGAGTGGAAGTTTAGGCCTATAAAACTAGTTTTACTCTACAATTTGTTATTGTAGTACCTGTATAAAGTCAGGAGGGTGAGAGGTCATCATTGGAGGCTTAGGCCTATAAAACTAGTTTTACTCTACAATTTTTTATTGTAGTACCTGTATCAAGTCAGGAGGGTGAGAGGTCATCATTTCAGTAAGAGTGGAGGCTTAGGCCTATAAAACTAGTTTTACTCTACAACTTTTATTGTAGTACCTGTATCAAGTCAGGAGGGTGAGAGGTCATCATTTCAGTAAGAGTGGAGGTTTAGGCCTATAAAACTAGTTTTACTCTACAACTTTTATTGTAGTACCTGTATCAAGTCAGGAGGGTGAGAGGTCATCATTTCAGTAAGAGTGGAGGTTTAGGCCTATAAAACTAGTTTTACTCTACAACTTTTTATTGTAATACCTGTATCAAGTCAGGAGGTTGAGAGGTCATCATTTCAGTAAGAGTGGAGTAGTTTTACTCCACAACTTTTTATTGTAGTACCTGTATCAAGTCAGGAGGTTGAGAGGTCATCATTTCAATAACAGTGGAGTAGTTTTACTCCACAACTTTTATTGAAGTGCCTGTATCAAGTCAGGGGGATGAGAGGTCATCATTTCAGTAAGAGTGGAGGTTTAGGCCTATAAAACTGGTTTTACTCTACAACTTTTATTGTAGTACCTGTATCAAGTCAGGAGGGTGAGAACTCATCATTTCAGTAAGAGTGGAGGCTTAGGCCTATAAAACTAGTCTTACTCTACAACTTTTTATTGTAGTACCTGTATCAAGTCAGGAGGGTTAGAGGTCATAATTTCAGTAAGAGTGGAGTAGTTTTACTCCACACCTTTTTATTGAAGTGCCTGTATCAAGTAAGGGGGGTGAGAGGTCATCATTTCAGTAAGAGTGGAGGTTTAGGCCTATCAAACTAGTTTTACTCTACAACTTTTATTGTAGTACCTGTATCAAGTCAGGAGGGTGAGAGGTCATCATTTCAGTAAGAGTGGAGGTTTAGGCCTATAAAACTAGTTTTACTCTACAACTTTTTATTGTAGTACCTGTATCAAGTCAGGAGGGTGTGAGGTCATCATTTCAGTAAGAGTGGAGGTTTAGGCCTATAAAACTAATTTTACACTACAACTTTTATTGTAGTGCCTGTATCAAGTCAGGAGGTTGAGAGGTCATCATTTCAGTAAGAGTGGAGTAGTTTTACTCCACAACATTTTATTGAAGTGCCTGTATCAAGTCAGGGGGGGTGAGAGGTCATCATTTCAGTAAGAGTGGAGGCTTAGGCCTATAAAACTAGTTTAACTCTACAGCTTTTTATTGTAGTACCTGTATCAAGTCAGGAGGGTGAGAGGTCATCATTGGAGGTTTAGGCCTATAAAACTAGTTTTATTCTACAACTTTTTATTGTAGTACCTGTATCAAGTCAGGAGGGTGAGAGGTCATCATTTCAGTAAGAGTGGAGGTTTAGGCCTATAAAACTAGTTTTACTCTACAACTTTTTATTGTAGTACCTGTATCAAGTCAGGAGGGTGAGAGGTCATCATTTCAGTAAGAGTGGAGGCTTAGGCCTATAAAACTAGTTTTACTCTACAACTTTTATTGTAGTACCTGTATCAAGTCAGGAGGGTGAGAGGTCATCATTTCAGTAAGAGTGGAGGTTTAGGCCTATAAAACTAGTTTTACTCTACAACTTATTATTGTAGTACCTGTATCAAGTCAGGAGGGTGAGAGGTCATCATTTCAGTAAGAGTGGAGTAGTTTTACTCCACAACTTTTTATTGAAGTGCCTGTATCAAGTCAGGGGGGTGAGAGGTCATCATTTCAGTAAGAGTGGAGGTTTAGGCCTATAAAACTAGTTTTACTCTACAACTTTTTATTGTAGTACCTGTATCAAGTCAGGAGGTTGAGAGGTCATCATTTCAGTAAGAGTGGAGTAGTTTTACTCCACAACTTTTTATTGAAGTGCCTGTATCAAGTCAGGAGGGTGAGAGGTCATCATTTCAGTAAGAGTGGAGGTTTAGGCCTATAAACTAGTTTTACTCTACAACTTTTTATTGTAGTACCTGTATCAAGTCAGGAGGTTGAGAGTTCATCAATTCAGTAAGAGTGGAGTAGTTTTACTCCACAACATTTTATTGAAGTGCCTGTATCAAGTAAGGGGGGTGAGAGGTCATCATTTCAGTAAGAGTGGAGGTTTAGGCCTATAAAACTAGTTTTACTCTACAACTTTTATTGTAGTACCTGTATCAAGTCAGGAGGTTGAGAGGTCATCATTTCAGTAAGAGTGGAGTAGTTTTACTCCACAACTTTTTATTGAAGTGCCTGTATCAAGTCAGGAGGTTGAGAGGTCATCATTTCAGTAAGAGTGGAGTAGTTTTACTCCACAACTTTTTATTGAAGTGCCTGTATCAAGTAAGGGGGGTGAGAGGTCATCCTTTCAGTAAGAGTGGAGGTTTAGGCCTATAAAACTAGTTTTACTCTACAACTTTTATTGTAGTACCTGTATCAAGTCAGGAGGTTGAGAGGTCATCATTTCAGTAAGAGTGGAGTAGTTTTACTCCACAACTTTTTATTGAAGTGCCTGTATCAAGTCAGGAGGGTGAGAGGTCATCATTTCAGTAAGAGTGGAGGTTTAGGCCTATAAACTAGTTTTACTCTACAACTTTTTATTGTAGTACCTGTATCAAGTCAGGAGGTTGAGAGTTCATCAATTCAGTAAGAGTGGAGTAGTTTTACTCCACAACATTTTATTGAAGTGCCTGTATCAAGTAAGGGGGGTGAGAGGTCATCATTTCAGTAAGAGTGGAGGTTTAGGCCTATAAAACTAGTTTTACTCTACAACTTTTTATTGTAGTACCTGTATCAAGTCAGGAGGGTGAGAGGTCATTTTTCAGTAAGAGTGGAGTAGTTTTACTCCACAACTTTTTATTGAAGTGCCTGTATCAAGTCAGGAGGTTGAGAGGTCATCATTTCAGTAAGAGTGGAGTAGTTTTACTCCACAACTTTTTATTGAAGTGCCTGTATCAAGTAAGGGGGGGTGAGAGGTCATCATTTCAGTAAGAGTGGAGGTTTAGGCCTATAAAACTAGTTTTACTCTACAACTTTTATTGTAGTACCTGTATCAAGTCAGGAGGTTGAGAGGTCATCATTTCAGTAAGAGTGGAGTAGTTTTACCCCACAACTTTTTATTGTAGTATCTGTATCAAATCAGGAGGGTGAGAGGTCATCATTTCAGTAAGAGTGGAGGTTTATGCCTATAAAACTAGTTTTACTCTACAACTTTTTATTGTAGTACCTGTATCAAGTCAGGAGGGTGAGAGGTCATCATTTCAGTAAGAGTGAAGGCTTAGGCCTATAAAACTTGTTTTACTCTACAACTTTTATTGTAGTACCTGTATCAAGTCAGGAGGGTGAGAGGTCATCATTTCAGTAAGAGTGGAGGTTTAGGCCTATAAACTAGTTTTACTCTACAACTTTTTATTGTAGTACCTGTATCAAGTCAGGAGGTTGAGAGTTCATCAATTCAGTAAGAGTGGAGTAGTTTTACTCCACAACATTTTATTGAAGTGCCTGTATCAAGTAAGGGGGGTGAGAGGTCATCATTTCAGTAAGAGTGGAGGTTTAGGCCTATAAAACTAGTTTTACTCTACAACTTTTATTGTAGTACCTGTATCAAGTCAGGAGGTTGAGAGGTCATCATTTCAGTAAGAGTGGAGTAGTTTTACTCCACAACTTTTTATTGAAGTGCCTGTATCAAGTCAGGAGGTTGAGAGGTCATTATTTCAGTAAGAGTGGAGTAGTTTTACGCCACAACTTTTTATTGAAGTGCCTGTATCAAGTAAGGGGGGGGTGAGAGGTCATCATTTCAGTAAGAGTGGAGGTTTAGGCCTATAAAACTAGTTTTACTCTACAACTTTTATTGTAGTACCTGTATCAAGTCAGGAGGTTGAGAGGTCATCATTTCAGTAAGAGTGGAGTAGTTTTACCCCACAACTTTTTATTGTAGTATCTGTATCAAATCAGGAGGGTGAGAGGTCATCATTTCAGTAAGAGTGGAGGTTTATGCCTATAAAACTAGTTTTACTCTACAACTTTTTATTGTAGTACCTGTATCAAGTCAGGAGGGTGAGAAGTCATCATTTCAGTAAGAGTGGAGGCTTAGGCCTATAAAACTTGTTTTACTCTACAACTTTTATTGTAGTACCTGTATCAAGTCAGGAGGGTGAGAGGTCATCATTTCAGTAAGAGTGGAGGTTTAGGCCTATAAAACTAGTTTTACTCTACAACTTTTTATTGTAGTACCTGTATCAAGTCAGGAGGGTGAGAGGTCATTTTTCAGTAAGAGTGGAGTAGTTTTACTCCACAACTTTTTATTGAAGTGCCTGTATCAAGTCAGGGGGGTGAGAGGTCATCATTTCAGTAAGAGTGGAGGTTTAGACCTATAAAACTAGTTTTACTCTACAACTTTTATTGTAGTACCTGTATCAAGTCAGGAGGGTGAGAGGTCATCATTTCAGTAAGAGTGGAGGTTTAGGCCTATAAAACTAGTTTTACTCTACAACTTTTTATTGTAGTACCTGTATCAAGTCAGGAGGTTGAGAGGTCATCATTTCAGTAAGAGTGGAGTAGTTTTACTCCACAACTTTTTATTGAAGTGCCTGTATCAAGTCAGGGGGGTGAGAGGTCATCATTTCAGTAAGAGTGGAGGTTTAGGCCTATAAACTAGTTTTACTCTACAACTTTTTATTGTAGTACCTGTATCAAGTCAGGAGGTTGAGAGTTCATCAATTCAGTAAGAGTGGAGTAGTTTTACTCCACAACATTTTATTGAAGTGTCTGTATCAAGTAAGGGGGGTGAGAGGTCATCATTTCAGTAAGAGTGGAGGTTTAGGCCTATAAAACTAGTTTTACTCTACAACTTTTATTGTAGTACCTGTATCAAGTCAGGAGGTTGAGAGGTCATCATTTCAGTAAGAGTGGAGTAGTTTTACTCCACAACTTTTTATTGAAGTGCCTGTATCAAGTCAAGAGGTTGAGAGGTCATCATTTCAGTAAGAGTGGAGTAGTTTTACTCCACAACCTTTAATTGAAGTGCCTGTATCAAGTCAGGGGGGTGAGAGGTCATCATTTCAGTAAGATGGAGGTTCAGGCCTATAAAACTAGTTTTACTCTACAACTTTTATTGTAGTATCTGTATCAAATCAGGAGGGTGAGAGGTCATCATTTCAGTAAGAGTGGAGCTTTAGGCCTATAAAACTAGTTTTACTCCACAACATTTTTATTGAACTGCTTGTATCAAGTCAGGGGGGTGAGAGGTCATCATTTCAGTAAGAGTGGAGGTTTAGGCCTATAAAACTAGTTTTACTCTACAACTTTTATTGTAGTACCTGTATCAAGTCAGGAGCTTGAGAGGTCATCATTTCAGTAAGAGTGGAGGCTTAGACCTATAAAACTAGTTTTACTCTACAACTTTTATTGTAGTACCTGTATCAAGTCAGGAGGGTGAGAGGTCATCATTTCAGTAAGAGTGGAGGTTTAGGCCTATAAAACTAGTTTTACTCTACAATTTTTTATTGTAGTACCTGTATCAAGTCAGGAGGTTGAGAGGTCATCATTTCAGTAAGAGTGGAGGTTTAGGCCTATAAAACTAGTTTTACTCTACAACTTTTTATTGTAGTACCTGTATCAAGTCAGGAGGGTGAGAGGTCATCATTTCAGTAAGAGTGGAGGTTTAGGCCTATAAAACTAGTTTTACTCTACAACTTTTATTGTAGTACCTGTATCAAGTCAGGAGGGTGAGAGGTCATCATTTCAGTAAGAGTGGAAGTTTAGGCCTATAAAACTAGTTTTACTCTACAACTTTTATTGTAGTACCTGTATCAAGTCAGGAGGGTGAGAGGTCATCATTTCAGTAAGAGTGGAGTAGTTTTACTTCACAACTTTTTATTGAAGTGCCTGTATCAAGTCAGGGGGGTGAGAGGTCATCATTTCAGTAAGAGTGGAGGTTTAGACCTATAAAACTAGTTTTACTCCACAACTTTTATTGTAGTACCTGTATCAAGTCAGGAGGGTGAGAGGTCATCATTTCAGTAAGAGTGGAGGTTTAGGCCTATAAAACTAGTTTTACTCTACAACTTTTATTGTAGTACCTGTATCAAGTCAGGAGGTTGAGAGGTCATCATTTCAGTAAGAGTGGAGTAGTTTTACTCCACAACTTTTTATTGAAGTGCCTGTATCAAGTCAGGGGGGTGAGAGGTCATCATTTCAGTAAGAGTGGAGGTTTAGGCCTATAAAACTAGTTTTACACTACAACTTTTATTGTAGTACCTGTATCAAGTCAGGAGGTTGAGAGTTCATCATTTCAGTAAGAGTGGAGTAGTTTTACTCCACAACTTTTTATTGAAATGCCTGTATCAAGTCAGCCAGGTGAGAGGTCATCATATCAGTAAGAGTGGAAGTTTAGGCCTATAAAACTAGTTTAACTCTACAACTTTTTATTGTAGTATCTGTATCAAGTCAGGAGGGTGAGAGGTCATCATTGGAGGTTTAGGCCTATACAGCTAGTTTTACTCTACAACTTTTTATTGTAGTACCTGTATCAAGTCAGGAGGGTGAGAGGTCATCATTTCAGTAAGAGTGGAGGTTTAGGCCTATAAAACTAGTTTTACTCTACAACTTTTATTGTAGTACCTGTATCAAGTCAGGAGGGTGAGAGGTCATCATTTCAGTAAGAGTGGAGGCTTAGGCCTATAAAAGTAGTTTTACTCTACAACTTTTATTGTAGTACCTGTATCAAGTCAGGAGGGTGAGAGGTCATCATTTCAGTAAGAGTGGAGGTTTAGGCCTATAAAACTAGTTTTACTCTACAACTTTTATTGTAGTACCTGTATCAAGTCAGGAGGGTGAGAGGTCATCATTTCAGTAAGAGTGGAGGTTTAGGCCTATAAAACTAGTTTTACTCTACAACTTTTATTGTAGTACCTGTATCAAGTCAGGAGGTTGAGAGGTCATCATTTCAGTAAGAGTGGAGTAGTTTTACTCCACAATATTTTATTGAAGTGCCTGTATCAAGTCAGGGGGGGTGAGAGGTCATCATTTCAGTAAGAGTGGAGGTTTAGGCCTATAAAACTAGTTTAACTCTACAACTTTTTATTGTAGTACCTGTATCAAGTCAGGAGGGTGAGAGATCATCATTGGAGGTTTAGGCCTATAAAACTAGTTTTACTCTACAACTTTTTATTGTAGTACCTGTATCAAGTCAGGAGGGTGAGAGGTCATCATTTCAGTAAGAGTGGAGGTTTAGGCCTATAAAACTAGTTTTACTCTACAACTTTTTATTGTAGTACCTGTATCAGTCAGGAGGGTGAGAGGTCATCATTTCAGTAAGAGTGGAGTAGTTTTACTCCACAACTTATTATTGAAGTGCCTGTATCAAGTCAGGGGGGTGAGAGGTCATCATTTCAGTAAGAGTGGAGGTTTAGACCTATAAAACTAGTTTTACTCTACAACTTTTATTGTAGTACCTGTATCAAGTCAGGCGGGTGAGAGGTCATCATTTCAGTAAGAGTGGAGGTTTAGGCCTATAAAACTAGTTTTACACTACAACTTTTATTGTAGTACCTGTATCAAGTCAGGAGGTTGAGAGTTCATCATTTCAGTAAGAGTGGAGTAGTTTTACTCCACAACTTTTTATTGAAGTGCCTGTATCAAGTCAGCCAGGTGAGAGGTCATCATTTCAGTAAGAGTGGAGGTTTAGGCCTATAAAACTAGTTTTACACTACAACTTTTATTGTAGTACCTGTATCAAGTCAGGAGGTTGAGAGTTCATCATTTCAGTAAGAGTGGAGTAGTTTTACTCCACAACTTTTTATTGAAATGCCTGTATCAAGTCAGCCAGGTGAGAGGTCATCATATCAGTAAGAGTGGAAGTTTAGGCCTATAAAACTAGTTTAACTCTACAACTTTTTATTGTAGTATCTGTATCAAGTCAGGAGGGTGAGAGGTCATCATTGGAGGTTTAGGCCTATACAGCTAGTTTTACTCTACAACTTTTTATTGTAGTACCTGTATCAAGTCAGGAGGGTGAGAGGTCATCATTTCAGTAAGAGTGGAGGTTTAGGCCTATAAAACTAGTTTTATTCTACAACTTTTATTGTAGTACCTGTATCAAGTCACGAGGGTGAGAGGTCATCATTTCAGTAAGAGTGGAGGCTTAGGCCTATAAAAGTAGTTTTACTCTACAACTTTTATTGTAGTACCTGTATCAAGTCAGGAGGGTGAGAGGTCATCATTTCAGTAAGAGTGGAAGTTTAGGCCTATAAAACTAGTTTTACTCTACAACTTTTATTGTAGTACCTGTATCAAGTCAGGAGGGTGAGAGGTCATCATTTCAGTAAGAGTGGAGGTTTAGGCCTATAAAACTAGTTTTACTCTACAACTTTTATTGTAGTACCTGTATCAAGTCAGGAGGTTGAGAGGTCATCATTTCAGTAAGAGTGGAGTAGTTTTACTCCACAATATTTTATTGAAGTGCCTGTATCAAGTCAGGGGGGGTGAGAGGTCATCATTTCAGTAAGAGTGGAGGTTTAGGCCTATAAAACTAGTTTAACTCTACAACTTTTTATTGTAGTACCTGTATCAAGTCAGGAGGGTGAGAGATCATCATTGGAGGTTTAGGCCTATAAAACTAGTTTTACTCTACAACTTTTTATTGTAGTACCTGTATCAAGTCAGGAGGGTGAGAGGTCATCATTTCAGTAAGAGTGGAGGTTTAGGCCTATAAAACTAGTTTTACACTACAACTTTTATTGTAGTACCTGTATCAAGTCAGGAGGTTGAGAGTTCATCATTTCAGTAAGAGTGGAGTAGTTTTACTCCACAACTTTTTATTGAAGTGCCTGTATCAAGTCAGCCAGGTGAGAGGTCATCATTTCAGTAAGAGTGGAGGTTTAGGCCTATAAAACTAGTTTTACACTACAACTTTTATTGTAGTACCTGTATCAAGTCAGGAGGTTGAGAGTTCATCATTTCAGTAAGAGTGGAGTAGTTTTACTCCACAACTTTTTATTGAAATGCCTGTATCAAGTCAGCCAGGTGAGAGGTCATCATATCAGTAAGAGTGGAAGTTTAGGCCTATAAAACTAGTTTAACTCTACAACTTTTTATTGTAGTATCTGTATCAAGTCAGGAGGGTGAGAGGTCATCATTGGAGGTTTAGGCCTATACAGCTAGTTTTACTCTACAACTTTTTATTGTAGTACCTGTATCAAGTCAGGAGGGTGAGAGGTCATCATTTCAGTAAGAGTGGAGGTTTAGGCCTATAAAACTAGTTTTACTCTACAACTTTTATTGTAGTACCTGTATCAAGTCAGGAGGGTGAGAGGTCATCATTTCAGTAAGAGTGGAGGCTTAGGCCTATAAAAGTAGTTTTACTCTACAACTTTTATTGTAGTACCTGTATCAAGTCAGGAGGGTGAGAGGTCATCATTTCAGTAAGAGTGGAGGTTTAGGCCTATAAAACTAGTTTTACTCTACAACTTTTATTGTAGTACCTGTATCAAGTCAGGAGGGTGAGAGGTCATCATTTCAGTAAGAGTGGAGGTTTAGGCCTATAAAACTAGTTTTACTCTACAACTTTTATTGTAGTACCTGTATCAAGTCAGGAGGTTGAGAGGACATCATTTCAGTAAGAGTGGAGTAGTTTTACTCCACAATATTTTATTGAAGTGCCTGTATCAAGTCAGGGGGGGTGAGAGGTCATCATTTCAGTAAGAGTGGAGGTTTAGGCCTATAAAACTAGTTTAACTCTACAACTTTTTATTGTAGTACCTGTATCAAGTCAGGAGGGTGAGAGATCATCATTGGAGGTTTAGGCCTATAAAACTAGTTTTACTCTACAAATTTTATTGTAGTACCTGTATCAAGTCAGGAGGGTGAGAGATCATCATTGGAGGTTTAGGCCTATAAAACTAGTTTTACTCTACAACTTTTTATTGTAGTACCTGTATCAAGTCAGGAGGGTGAGAGGTCATCATTTCAGTAAGAGTGGAGTAGTTTTACTCCACAACTTTTTATTGAAGTGCCTGTATCAAGTCAGGGGGGTGAGAGGTCATCATTTCAGTAAGAGTGGAGGTTTAGACCTATAAAACTAGTTTTACTCTACAACTTTTATTGTAGTACCTGTATCAAGTCAGGCGGGTGAGAGGTCATCATTTCAGTAAGAGTGGAGGTTTAGGCCTATAAAACTAGTTTTACTCTACAACTTTTTATTGTAGTACCTGTATCAGTCAGGAGGGTAAGAGGTCATCATTTCAGTAAGAGTGGAGTAGTTTTACTCCACAACTTTTTATTGAAGTGCCTGTATCAAGTCAGGGGGGTGAGAGGTCATCATTTCAGTAAGAGTGGAGGTTTAGACCTATAAAACTAGTTTTACTCTACAACTTTTATTGTAGTACCTGTATCAAGTCAGGAGGGTGAGAGGTCATCATTTCAGTAAGAGTGGAGGTTTAGGCCTATAAAACTAGTTTTAATCTACAACTTTTTATTGTAGTACCTGTATCAAGTCAGGAGGTTGAGAGGTCATCATTTCAGTAAGAGTGGAGTAGTTTTACTCCACAACTTTTTATTGAAGTGCCTGTATCAAGTCAGGGGGGTGAGAGGTCATCATTTCAGTAAGAGTGGAGGTTTAGGCCTATAAAACTAGTTTTACTCTACAAATTTTTATTGTAGTACCTGTATCAAGTCAGGAGGTTGAGAGTTCATCAATTCAGTAAGAGTGGAGTAGTTTTACTCCACAACATTTTATTGAAGTGCCTGTATCAAGTAAGGGGGGTGAGAGGTCATCATTTCAGTAAGAGTGGAGGTTTAGGCCTATAAAACTAGTTTTACTCTACAACTTTTATTGTAGTACCTGTATCAAGTCAGGAGGTTGAGAGGTCATCATTTCAGTAAGAGTGGAGTAGTTTTACTCCACAACATTTTATTGAAGTGCCTGTATCAAGTCAGGAGGTTGAGAGGTCATCATTTCAGTAAGAGTGGAGTAGTTTTACTCAACAACTTTTTATTGAAGTGCCTGTATCAAGTAAGGGGGGGTGAGAGGTCATCATTTCAGTAAGAGTGGAGGTTTAGGCCTATAAAACTAGTTTTACTCTACAACTTTTTATTGTAGTACCTGTATCAAGTCAGGAGGTTGAGAGGTCATCATTTCAGTAAGAGTGGAGTAGTTTTACTCCACAACTTTTTATTGAAGTGCCTGTATCAAGTCAGGGGGGTGAGAGGTCATCATTTCAGTAAGATGGAGGTTCAGGCCTATAAAACTAGTTTTACTCTACAACATTTTATTGTAGTATCTGTATCAAATCAGGAGGGTGAGAGGTCATCATTTCAGTAAGTGTGGCGGTTTAGGCATATAAAACTAGTTTTACTCCACAACTTTTATTGAACTACCTGTATCAAGTCAGGGGGGTGAGAGGTCATCATTTCAGTAAGAGTGGAGGTTTAGGCCTATAAAACTAGTTTTACTCTACAACTTTTATTTTAGTACCTGTATCAAGTCAGGAGGTTGAGAGGTCATCATTTCAGTAAGAGTGGAGGTTTAGACCTATAAAACTAGTTTTACTCTACAACTTTTATTGTAGTACCTGTATCAAGTCAGGAGGGTGAGAGGTCATCATTTCAGTAAGAGTGGAGGTTTAGGCCTATAAAACTAGTTTTACCCTACAATTTTTTATTGTAGTACCTGTATCAAGTCAGGAGGTTGAGAGGTCATCATTTCAGTAAGAGTGGAGTAGTTTTACTCCACAACTTTTTATTGAAGTGCCTGTATCAAGTCAGGGGGGTGAGAGGTCATCATTTCAGTAAGAGTGGAGGTTTGGGCCTATAAAACTAGTTTTACTCTACAACTTTTTATTGTAGTACCTGTATCAAGTCAGGAGGTTGAGAGTTCATCAATTCAGTAAGAGTGGAGTAGTTTTACTCCACAACTTTGTATTGAAGTGCCTGTATCAAGTAAGGGGGGTGAGAGGTCATCATTTCAGTAAGAGTGGAGGTTTAGGCCTATAAAACTAGTTTTACTCTACAACTTTTATTGTAGTACCTGTATCAAGTCAGGAGGTTGAGAGGTCATCATTTCAGTAACAGTGGAGTAGTTTTACTCCACAACTTTTTATTGAAGTGCCTGTATCAAGTCAGGAGGTTGAGAGGTCATCATTTCAGTAAGAGTAGAGTAGTTTTACTCCACAACTTTTTATTGAAGTGCCTGTATCAAGTAAGGGGGGGTGAGAGGTCATCATTTCAGTAAGAGTGGAGGTTTAGGCCTATAAATCTAGTTTTACTCTACAACTTTTTATTGTAGTACCTGTATCAAGTCAGGAGGTTGAGAGGTCATCATTTCAGTAAGAGTGGAGTAGTTTTACTCCACAACTTTTTATTGAAGTGCCTGTATCAATTCAGGGGGGTGAGAGGTCATCATTGCAGTAAGAGTGGAGGTTTAGGCCTATAAAACTAGTTTTACTCTACAACTTTTATTGTAGTACCTGTATCAAGTCAGGAGGTTGAGAGGTCATCATTTCAGTACGAGTGGAGTAGTTTTACTCCACAACATTTTATTGAAGTGCCTGTATCAAGTCAGGAGGTTGAGAGGTCATCATTTCAGTAAGAGTGGAGTAGTTTTACTCAACAACTTTTTATTGAAGTGCCTGTATCAAGTAAGGGGGGGTGAGAGGTCATCATTTCAGTAAGAGTGGAGGTTTAGGCCTATAAAACTAGTTTTACTCTACAACTTTTTATTGTAGTACCTGTATCAAGTCAGGAGGTTGAGAGGTCATCATTTCAGTAAGAGTGGAGTAGTTTTACTCCACAACTTTTTATTGAAGTGCCTGTATCAAGTCAGGGGGGTGAGAGGTCATCATTTCAGTAAGATGGAGGTTCAGGCCTATAAAACTAGTTTTACTCTACAACTTTTTATTGTAGTATCTGTATCAAATCAGGAGGGTGAGAGGTCATCATTTCAGTAAGAGTGGCGGTTTAGGCATATAAAACTAGTTTTACTCCACAACTTTTATTGAACTACCTGTATCAAGTCAGGGGGGTGAGAGGTCATCATTTCAGTAAGAGTGGAGGTTTAGGCCTATAAAACTAGTTTTACTCTACAACTTTTATTTTAGTACCTGTATCAAGTCAGGAGGTTGAGAGGTCATCATTTCAGTAAGAGTGGAGGTTTAGACCTATAAAACTAGTTTTACTCTACAACATTTATTGTAGTACCTGTATCAAGTCAGGAGGGTGAGAGGTCATCATTTCAGTAAGAGTGGAGGTTTAGGCCTATAAAACTAGTTTTACTCTACAATTTTTTATTGTAGTACCTGTATCAAGTCAGGAGGTTGAGAGGTCATCATTTCAGTAAGAGTGGAGTAGTTTTACTCCACAACTTTTTATTGAAGTGCCTGTATCAAGTCAGGGGGGTGAGAGGTCATCATTTCAGTAAGAGTGGAGGTTTGGGCCTATAAAACTAGTTTTACTCTACAACTTTTTATTGTAGTACCTGTATCAAGTCAGGAGGTTGAGAGTTCATCAATTCAGTAAGAGTGGAGTAGTTTTACTCCACAACTTTGTATTGAAGTGCCTGTATCAAGTAAGGGGGGTGAGAGGTCATCATTTCAGTAAGAGTGGAGGTTTAGGCCTATAAAACTAGTTTTACTCTACAACTTTTATTGTAGTACCTGTATCAAGTCAGGAGGTTGAGAGGTCATCATTTCAGTAAGAGTGGAGTAGTTTTACTCCACAACTTTTTATTGAAGTGCCTGTATCAAGTCAGGAGGTTGAGAGGTCATCATTTCAGTAAGAGTAGAGTAGTTTTACTCCACAACTTTTTATTGAAGTGCCTGTATCAACTAAGGGGGGGTGAGAGGTCATCATTTCAGTAAGAGTGGAGGTTTAGGCCTATAAATCTAGTTTTACTCTACAACTTTTTATTGTAGTACCTGTATCAAGTCAGGAGGTTGAGAGGTCATCATTTCAGTAAGAGTGGAGTAGTTTTACTCCACAACTTTTTATTGAAGTGCCTGTATCAATTCAGGGGGGTGAGAGGTCATCATTGCAGTAAGAGTGGAGGTTCAGGCCTTTAAAACTAGTTTTACTCTACAACTTTTTATTGTAGTATCTGTATCAAATCAGGAGGGTGAGAGGTCATCATTTCAGTAAGAGTGGAGGTTTAGGCCTATAAAACTAGTTTTACTCTACAACTTTTATTGTAGTACCTGTATCAAGTCACGAGGTTGAGAGTTCATCATTTCAGTAAGAGTGGAGTAGTTTTACTCCACAACTTTTTATTGAAATGCCGGTATCAAGTCAGCCAGGTGAGAGGTCATCATTTCAGTAAGAGTGGAGGTTTAGGCCTATAAAACTAGTTTAACTCTACAACTTTTTATTGTAGTACCTGTATCAAGTCAGGAGGGTGAGAGGTCATCATTGGAGGTTTAGGCCTATAAAATTAGTTTTACTCTACAACTTTTATTGTAGTACCTGTATCAAGTCAGGAGGGTGAGAGGTCATCATTTCAGTAAGAGTGGAGGTTTAGGCCTATAAAACTAGTTTTACTCTACAACTTTTATTGTAGTACCTGTATCAAGTCAGGAGGGTGAGAGGTCATCATTTCAGTAAGAGTGGAGGCTTAGGCCTATAAAACTAGTTTTACTCTACAACTTTTATTGTAGTACCTGTATCAAGTTAGGAGGGTGAGAGGTCATCATTTCAGTAAGAGTGGAGGTTTAGGCCTATAAAACTAGTTTTACTCTACAACTTTTATTGTAGTACCTGTATCAAGTCAGGAGGGTGAGAGGTCATCATTTCAGTAAGAGTGGAGTAGTTTTACTCAACAACTTTTTATTGAAGTGCCTGTATCAAGTAAGGGGGGTGAGAGGTCATCATTTCAGTAAGAGTGGAGGTTTAGGCCTATAAAACTAGTTTTACTCTACAACTTTTTATTGAAGTGCCTGTATCAAGTCAGGAGGTTGAGAGGTCATCATTTCAGTAAGAGTGGAGTAGTTTTACTCCACAACTTTTTATTGAAGTGCCTGTATCAAGTCAGGAGAGTGAGAGGTCATCATTTCAGTAAGAGTGGAGTAGTTTTACTCCACAACTTTTTATTGAAGTGCCTGTATCAAGTCAGGAGAGTGAGAGGTCATCATTTCAGTAAGAGTGGAGTAGTTTTACTCTACAACTTTTTATTGAAGTGCCTGTATCAAGTAAGGGGGGTGAGAGGTCATCATTTCAGTAAGAGTGGAGGTTTAGGCCTATAAAACTAGTTTTACTCTACAACTTTTTATTGAAGTGCCTGTATCAAGTCAGGAGGTTGAGAGGTCATCATTTCAGTAAGAGTGGAGTAGTTTTACTCCACAACTTTTTATTGAAGTGCCTGTATCAAGTCAGGAGAGTGAGAGGTCATCATTTCAGTAAGAGTGGAGTAGTTTTACTCCACAACTTTTTATTGAAGTGCCTGTATCAAGTCAGGAGAGTGAGAGGTCATCATTTCAGTAAGAGTGGAGTAGTTTTACTCTACAACTTTTTATTGAAGTGCCTGTATCAAGTCAGGAGAGTGAGAGGTCATCATTTCAGTAAGAGTGGAGTAGTTTTACTCTACAACTTTTTATTGAAGTACCTGTATCAAGTCAGGAGGGTGAGAGGTCATCATTTCAGTAAGAGGGTCAGAGGTCATATATTTTTGTGCTACTGATTTTGCTTCTTTCTATGATTTTTCTATAGGATTTAAGAATTATTCCGTCATTGTGATATTTTTTTTGTTTCCATTTTATTAATAGAACATCAAATACATGACATAATATTACAAATATATTTGATGTTGAAAAATGAAACTTTCACAATACATTTTTATCAATTTAACTTTTTTTACATCCAGCAAATGTTTTTCTCTGCCGAATTCATTAACCGTGCACTATAATACCCATGAAGGATGACTGCGGACCTTCCTTATGAGTATAAAAATAATTTTTAGATCCAGCTGCAGTAGTTCTAATCCAGGCATGTTTATCTTTATCCATTCTGCAGACTGCCGTCATTGATCCACAGTCATAATGACCACTGGCCTCGTTTTCTCCTGCCCTGGAAATCATTTTATTGTCCACCATCAGTTCTGTATATACGTAATTTTTCCCATTTGTGCAGACGGTCCAGGCCAATAAATAAATTCCTGTCTTTGGGGCTACGAATATTCCATCAATATTGTTATAATGGCCTCCAATGTTAATAACTACTCTTTCAAAAACCAATATGGACTTTTTCTCAAGAGTAAATGAATACGTTTCATCTCTAGTTGTAGCATAGAACATGACTGGTTCAGAATTAGACAAATCTGTAATATAAAACTTTCATTTATAAACATGAATGAATTGCTGAGGACAACCAGGAGCCTCGGAGTAATTCTCTCCTTTTTGTGCAGGGGGGGGGGGGCAACAGGAAAGACTATATCCTAGAAATAAAATCATGATAGTATATAATGACTACCTATGAATGTGAATCTGCTCTTGCAGACCGTTAACAATTATGATGCAAATTAAAATTTTTAACCTTTTCTACATTTAATTTTAATTGATCGTGAAGATCACATATGCTAATAAATGGGTGTTCACTCCTACCTGCAACTATCACAGGGACCTGAGGGAAAGATACCCTCCCCCTCCTTTCGCTTTTCCCATATGGCTTCAATGCAAGTAAATTTATATTGATAAATGATCGAAGGAAGGAAACATGACCACATTTCGATTTGTATGTGTTTAATTCTTAAAATATAGATGGGATTTCCTAAGCGCACCCTCTAAAAAATCGACTCAACATCCATTAAATATTTATCTTTTCTTAAAACCAACTGTTTTGATAGAGAGGGGGGCATTTTGTTAGAAAAATATATCAGAGTACAGTACATATAAACTAAACATAATACCTGATAAAATGAAAAACAAAAATCAAAATACCACACTGTGGGAATAGTTCACAATCTAATAGAAAAATACCACACTGTGGGAATAGTTCACAATCTAATAGAATAATACCACACTGTCGGAATAGTTCACAATCTAATAGAAAAATACCACACTGTGGGAATAGTTCACAATCTAATAGAAAAATACCACACTGTGGGAATAGTTCACAATCTAATAGAATAATACCACACTGTCGGAATAGTTCACAATCAAATAGAAAAATACCACACTGTGGGAATAGTTCACAATCTAATTGAAAAATACCACACTGTGGGAATAGTTCACAATCTAATAGAAAAATACCACACTGTCGGAATAGTTCACAATCTAATAGAAAAATACCACACTGTGGGAATAGTTCACAATCTAATAGAAAAATACCACACTATGGGAATAGTTCACAATCTAATAGAAAAATACCACACTGTGGGAATAGTTCACAATCTAATAGAAAAATACCACACTGTGGGAATAGTTCACAATCTAATAGAAACATACCACACTGTCGGAATAGTTCACAATCTAATAGAAAAATACCACACTGTCGGAATAGTTCACAATCTAATAGAAAAATACCACACTGTCGGAATAGTTCACAATCTAATAGAAAAATACCACACTGTCGGAATAGTTCACAATCTAATAGACAAATACCACACTGTCGGAATAGTTCACAATCTAATAGAAAAATACCACACTGTCGGAATAGTTCACAATCTAATAGAAAAATACCACACTGTCGGAATAGTTCACAATCTAATAGAAAAATACCACACTGTCGGAATAGTTCACAATCTAATAGAAAAATACCACACTGTCGGAATAGTTCACAATCTAATAGAAAATACCACATTGTCGGAATAGTTCACAATCTAATAGAAAAATCGGAGGGAGAGACAAAGGCGATACCTTTAAAACACAAAATACAAATAAATGACCGCTCACTTGAACCGTAGTATACAAAAATATGACTAATCACTTGAACCGTAGTATACAAATACATGACAGCTCACTTGGACCGTAGTATACAAATACATTACCGCACACTCGAACCGTAGTATACAAAAATATGACTAATCACTTGAACCATAGTATACAAATACATGACTGATCACTTGAACCGTAGTATACAAATACATTACCGCTCACTTGAACCGTAGTATACAAAAATATGACTAATCACTTGAACCGTAGTATACAAATACATGATCGCTCACTTGAAAGTAGTATGCAAATACATGACTGATCACTTGAAGCGTAGTATACAAATACATGACCTCTCACTTGAACCGTAGTATACAAATACACGACTGATCACTTGAACCGTAGTATACAAATACATGACTGATCACTTGAAGCGTAGTACACAAATACATGACTGATCACTTGAACCGTAGTATACAAATACATGACAGCTCACTTGAACCGTAGTATACAAATATATTACCGCTCACTTGAACCGTAGTATACAAATACATGACCGCTCACTTGAACCGTAGTATACAAAAACATGACTGATCACTTGAACCGTAGTATACAAACACATGACTGATCACTTGACGCGTAGCATACAAATACATGACTGATCACTTGAACCGTAGTTATACAAATACATGAGCGCTCACTTGAACCGTAGTATACTAAAACATGACTGATCACTTGAACCGTAGTATACAAAAACATGAAAGATCACTTGAACCGTAGTATACAAAAACATGAAAGATCACTTGAACCGTAGTATGCAAATACATGACTGATCACTTGAAGCGTAGTATACAAATACATGACAGCTCACTTGAACCGTAGTATACAAATACATTACCCTCACTTGAACCGTAGTATACAAATACATTACCCTCACTTGAACCGTTGTATACAAATACATGACTGATCACTTGAACCGTAGTATACAAATACATGACCGCTCACTTGAACCGTAGTATACAAAAACATGACTGATCACTTGAACCGTAGTATACGAATACATGACTGATCACTTGAACCGTAGTATACAAATACATGACTGATCACTTGAACCGTAGTATGCAATTACATGACCGCTCAATTGAACCGTAGCATACAAAGACATGACTGATCACTTGAACAGTAGTAGAAAAATACATGACTGATCACTTGAACCGTTGTATACAAATACATGATTGAACACTTGAATCGTAGTATGCAAATACATGACCGCTCATTTGAACCGTAGTATACAAAAACATGACTAATCACCTGACCCATAGTATACAATTACATGACTGATCACTTGAACTGTATTATGCAAGTAAATGACTGATCACTTGAACCGTAGTATACAAATAAATGAGTGATCACTTGACCCATAGTATACAAATATATGACCGCTCATTTGAACCGTAGTATACAAATACATGACCGCTCACTTGAACCGTAGTATACAAATACATGACCGCTCACTTGAACCGTAGTATACAAAAACATGACTGATCAATTGAACCGTAGTATACAAACACATGACTGATCACTTGAAGCGTAGTATACAAATACATGACTGATCACTTGAACCGTAGTATACAAATACATGAGCGCTCACTTGAACCGTAGTATACAAAAACATGACTGATCACTTGAACCGTAGTATACAAAAACATGAAAGATCACTTGAACCGTAGTATGCAAATACATGACTGATCACTTGAAGCGTAGTATACAAATACATGATTGATCACTTGAACCGTAGTATACAAATAAATGACAGCTCACTTGAACCGTAGTATACAAATACATTACCCTCACTTGAACCGTAGTATACAAATACATGACTGATCACTTGAACCGTAGTATACAAATACATGACCGCTCACTTGAACCGTAGTATACAAAGACATGACTGATCACTTGAACCGTAGTATACAAATACATGACTGATCACTTGAACGTAGTATACAAATACATGACTGATCACTTGAACCGTAGTATGCAATTACATGACCGCTCAATTGAACCGTAGTATACAAAGACATGACTGATCACTTGAACAGTAGTAGGAAAATACATGACTGATCACTTGAACGTTGTATACAAATACATGATTGAACACTTGAATCGTAGTATGCAAATACATGACCGCTCATTTGAACCGTAGTATACAAAAACCTGACTAATCACTTGACCCATAGTATAAAATTACATGACTGATCACTTGAACTGTATTATGCAAGTAAATGACTGATCACTTGAACCGTAGTATACAAATACATGAGTGATCACTTGATCCATAGTATACAAATATATGACCGCTCACTTGAACCGTAGTATACAAATACATGACCGCTCACTTGAACCGTAGTATGCAAATACATGACTGATCACTTGAACCGTAGTATACAAATACATAACTGATCACTTGAACTGTAGTATGCAAATACATGACTGATCACTTGAACCGTAATATGCAAATACATGACAGATCACTTGACCCAGAGTATACAAATATACGACCGCTAACTTGAACCGTAGTATACAAATACATGACCACTCACTTGAACCGCAGTATGCAAATACATCACTGATATCTTGAACAGTAGTATAAAAATACATGACTGATCACTTGAACCATAGTATACAAATACATGACCGATCACTTGAACCATAATATACAAATACATGACTGATCACTTGAACAGTAGTATAAAATTACATGACTGATCACTTGAACCGTAGTAAACAAATACATGACCGCTCACTTGAACCGTAGTATACAAATGCATGACCGCCCACTTGAACCGTAGTACGCAAATACATGACCGCTCACTTGAACCGTAGTAAACAAGTACATGACCGCTCACTTGAACCGTAGTATGCATATATATGACCGCTAATGTGAACCGTTGTATACAAATGCATGGCAGCTGCCTTGAACGGTACTATTGAAATACATCAACGCTCACGTGAACCGTAGTATGCAAATACATGACGGCTCATTTGAACCATAATATACAAATGCATCACTGCTCACTTGAACGTAGTAAACAAATACATGACCGATCACTTGAACCGTAGTATACAAATGCATGTCTGCTCACTTGAACCGTAGTATACAAATACATGACCGCTCACTTGAACCATACAATACAAATACACGATTGATCACTTGAACCGTAACATCCAAATATATGACTGATCACTTGACCCATAGTATGCAAATATATGACCGCTCACTTTAACCGTAGTATACAAATACATGACCGCTCACTAAAACCGTAGTATGCAAATACATGACCGCTCACTTGAACCGTAGTATACAAATACATGACTGATCACTTGATCCTTGTATGCAAATACATGACCGCTCATTTGAACCGTAATATACAAATACATGACCGCTCACTTGAACGTAGTATACAAATAGATGACCGGTCACTTGAACCGTAGTATGCAAATACATCACTGATCACTTGAACAGTAGTATACAAATACATGACTGATCATTTGAACCGTAGTATGCAAATCCATTACTGATCGTTTAAACCGTAGTATACAAATATATGACTGATCACTTGACCCATAGCATACAAATACATGAATGATCACATGAACACTAGTATACAAATACATGACTGATCACTTGAACTGTAGTATGCAAATACATGACTGATCACTTGAACCGTAGTATACAAATACATGACTGGTCACTTGAACCGTAGTATGCAAATACATGAATGATCACTTGACCTATAGTATACAAATATAATATCGCTCACTTGAACCGTAGTATGCAAATACAGGACTGATCACTTGAATCGTAGTATACAAATACATGCCTCATCACTTGAACAGTATCATACAAATACATGACCGCTCAGTTGAATCGTAGTATTCAAATACATGACTGATCACTTGAACTGTAGTATACAAATACATGACCGCTCACTTGAACCATAATATACAAATACATGACTGATCACTTGAACAGTATTATAAAAATACATGACTGATCACTTGAACTGTAGTAAACAAATACATGACCGCTCACTTGAACCGTAGTATACTAATACATGACCGTCCACTTGAACCGTAGTATGCAAATACATGACCGCTCACTTGAACCGTAGTATTCAAATACATGACCGCTCACTTGAACAGTAGTATGCAAATACATGACCGCTCACGTGAACCGTAGTATACAAATACATGTCTGCTCACTTGAACCGTTGTATACAAATACTTGACCGCTCATTTGAACCATACAATACAATATAAATACATGACTGATCACTTGAACGGTAACATGAAAATACATGACTGATCACTTGACCCATAGTATGCAAATATATGAACGCTCTCTTGAACCGTAGTATGCAAATACATCACTGATCACTTGAACAGTAGTATAAAAATGCATGACTGATCACTTGAACCGTAGTATACAAATGCATGACTCATCGTTTGAACCGTAGTATACAAATACATGACTGATCACTTGTCCCATAGCATACAAATATATGACTGCCCACTTGAACAGTAGTATACAAATACATGACTGATCTCTTGAACAGTAGTATAAAAATACATGACTGCTCACTTGAACCGTAGTATGCAAATACATGACTGATCTCTTGAACTGTAGTATACAAATACATGACTGATCACTTGAACAGTAGTATGCAAATACATAACTGATCACTTGACCTATAATATACAAATATATGAGCGCTCACTTGAACCGTAGTATGCAAATACAGGACTGATCACTTGAACCGTAGTATACAAATACATGACTCATCACTTGAACCGTATTATACAAATACATGACTGCTCACTTGAACCGTAGTATACAAATACATAACTGATCACTTGAACCATAGTATACAAATACATGACCGCTCACTTGAACCATAATATACAAATATATGACTGATCACTTGAACAGTAGTATAAAAATACATGACTGATCACTTGAACCGTAGTAAGCAAATACATGACCGCTCACTTGAACCGTAGTATACAAATACATGACCTCTCAGTTGAACCGTAGTATGCAAATACATGATAGCTCACTTAAACCGTAGTATACAAGTACATGACCACTCACTTGAACCGTAGTATACAAATACATGACTGCTCACTTGAGCCATAATATACAAATGCATGACTGCTCACTTGAACCGTAGTATACAAATACATGACCGCTCACTTGAACCGTAGTATGCAAATACATGATCGCTCACGTGAACCGTAGTATACAAATACATGAGCGCTCACTTGAACCGTAGTATACAAAAACATGACTGATCACTTGAACCGTAGTATACAAAAACATGAATGATCACTTGAACCGTAGTATACAAATACATGACTGATCACTTGAACCGTAGTATACAATATTGTTAGCTTGGAACATGTGGTAACTATAAAGACCGTTTCCCTTGGAAGATGTGGTAACTATAAAGACTGGTTCTATTGGAACATGTGGTAGCTATAAAGACTGTTTCCATTGGAACATTTGGTAACTATCAAGACTGTTTCTGTTGGAACATGTGGTAAGTACAAAGACTGTTTCTATTGGAACATGTGGTATCTATGAAGACTGTTTCCATTGAAACATATGGTAACTATAAAGATTGTTTCCATTGAAACATGTGGTAACTATGACGACTGTTTCCATTGAAACATGTGGTAACTATGAAGACTGTTTCTATTGGAATATGTGGTAACTGCAAAGACTGTTTCTATTGGAACATGTGGTAACTATAAAGACTGTCTCTATTAGAACATGTGGTAACAATGAAGACTGTTTCCACTGAAACATGTGGTAACTATAAAGACTCTCTCTATTGGAACATGTGGTAACTATAAAGACTGGTTCTAATGGAACATGTGGTAGCTATCAAGACTCTGTCTATTGGAACATGAGGTAACTATAACGACTGTTTCTATTGGAACATGTGGTAGCTATTAAGACTGTGTCTATTGGAACATGTGGTAACTATAAAGACTGTTTCTATTGTAACATGTGGTAACTATGAAGACTGTTTCCATTGAAACATGTGGTAACTATGAAGACTGTTTCTATTGAAATATGTGGTAACTACAAGGACTGTTTCTATTGGAACATGTGGTAACTATAAAGACTGTCTCTATTAGAACATGTGGTAACAACGAAGACTGTTTCCACTAAAACATGTGGTAACTATGCAGACTCTTTCTATTAGAACATGTGGTAACTATAAAGACTGGTTCTATTGGAACATGTGGTAGCTATAAAGACTGTGTCTATTGGAACATGTGGTAACTATAAAGACTTTCTATTGGAACATGTGGTAACTATAAAGACTGTTTCTATTGGTCAAAACAAAGTACTAGCATCAATTATTTTACCTACTAATTACACAAGGATAATGATAATAGGGGTTTAACACTGCTTTGTCAATATTAGGCCGGCAGATAAAGATCAACAACAAACACTTTTAATGATTCTAAGTTTCCCTCCACAAAAGAAAGATTTGTTGAACAGACAATGCAAAAAATGATCCACAAAACATTACACAGAAAACTAAAAATCTAGCAACACGAACCCCACTACAAGCCGGGGATGAGGAAATGATTATGACTACAATAAACGGAACATATCCATTGTCATTTGTGACAGACATATATTGTAACCAGGTCATGGTCACGACCATAAAACTTTTGAAAAGATGACTTCAACTTAATATAACCAATAAGAAACCTCTATCAAGGAATTCACTATGGAATCCACAAGCTCTCGAATATCGGATCAACTGAGAGACATATACTCCATATGCAGGTGCTGCTGGAATGTTGCTACATATAAATGGAAAGTTCACAATGGGATATTTGAGGGAATCTTTTTTGTCGAAAATTTTCGTTCCTAACCGGTCCTCACTGTCAGTTTTGAAGTGTAAGTCAAGGTATGAAGCAGAAATAGCTTGATTAGTGCGTTTGTAGATACGACTAAATATTCATTGAATAAAGTAAATTATGTTTGTACAAAAATAGCCCCTGCAAAGCTTGAGTGATTCTATTTATCAATTTAAAGGTGAATCTTACGACGACCTGGTCCATATAAATATCAATGGAAATTCAGTTGGTGATCCAGGATGTTTCTATAGAAAGGTGAGCTAGGCTAAAAGTCGCAGTTTCTCTAAATTTGCGACTGAAGTTTAACTACATGTGTATCATAGAAGATATTATTGTTTAGCCCTTTGGCTTTCATGCTCCTAATTGTTTTTAAATTATTTGGCTGTCCAACCTTACAGCTTTTAGCATACACCATGAAGGTTATTCCAGAAACGTGTCATACGCACTCGATTAGATATCTACGTTTTTATTACATTGGATAATGTCAGTGTATTATTTCCCTTTGTGGATAATATCACAATGAAGATATCAACACCTTGTTGAAAAGTACAGATGACGACAGATGATATTGGTTCAAGTTGACTATTGTTGCGCTATTATATCTTAAGATAGCCTTGCATACTATATAATATTAAAAGATTGCTGAGATTGGTTTGGTTTATGATGTTTAACGCCACTTTCGACAATATTTCAGTTATATCAGTTTTATTTGTGGAGAAAAGCGGAATACCCGGAGAAAACCATCGACCTGTCGCAAGTCACTGACAAACTATTGCACAATGTTGTATCGAGTACACCTCGCCATGAACAGGGTTCGAACTCACAACTTAAGTGGATATATGCACTGATTTCACATGTAGTTGTAAATACAATTACCAAACGATCACGACCACGGCGGCCCCCAAATTGTCGAGTACATGGCCTTTCCTTAATATAGCTAATATTATACAAATGACAAATTCCGTGCCTTGAAAATTAGATATATTATGTACAGGGCTACACGATTAGAGCATTCTTTATTTTACTCCTTTGGCGGGCGTGTGACCGAGGTCGTATGATAGCTTTGCTTACGTTATGAGAGGTTTCCAACACATGACTTTTTGCAGTAGATACAACATTACCTAATACAATTTGTCAATGATTTGCAGCAGGTCAGTAATTTTATCCGGGAACTCCAGTTTCCTCCAGCTTTAAGCAATATACCTGAAATATTGTTTTACAGTGGCCGTTAAGCACCAAATGTTAACAACAACTCACATACCTTTATGAGTAGTTTCGTTCAGCAGTTGTACTCTAGTGTCCAGTATCCTGACAACATTTTCCAGCTCCATGATTCTATCATCTTGTGTTTTTTCAGTGATGTTAGATATAGATTTAGAACTAACTGACAGTAACGTTATTGTCAACATCCAAAATATATACAAAATGTGTGTCTTAGACATCCTTCTATAAGCTATCATTTGTATTATATAAATTGCAACAAGCTAGCTAGCGAGATATCGCGACGAGATTGGCATAGAAACGTGATTTTTGGCATATGTTGAGATAGTCACGATTTTGACTTTAGAAATGAACCATATGGACGAATTTTTTCTTTCTTTCTTTTTTTGTTTTTGTTTTGGCATTTCATTTCTTGATTTATATACTAGTCAACAAAAGAAACGATACAGAGATTTTTTAAATACATTTTTATGTTAAAACCAAAACAATTGTTTATTATCATTTATGTCAATGTTTGCGTGAAACGCGTTTATCCTCACAAAACAAACAATGACATCATGTTCGGTAACGGAAAAATTCCGGAAAGTCAATTTTCCGTCCCATCATCGAGTTTGAGATGATCGAATTAGGCATTCATAAATAATTAAAGGTAATAACAAAATTACCGAACTCCGAACAATCTTACAAAGGGAAAGTCAAAACTCATAATTATATAAACAGACAAAATCAGTCAACAACCGGAAAACTGTGAAAACCGTAATGACCCTGACTTGGTACAGGCATTTCTAAAGAAATGGTGGGTTGAATCAGATTTTAAGGCGCCAAACCTCCCGCTCTCATTACGGTTCAAAGGTTCCGGCTGTCACTGTAACAGTATTTAAATACAGGAACAAAATAGGTAAAATAGTTGTCAAAGCAGTACCATATTCGGTGACGTAAATGTCAAAAATATTTTTACGTCACACATTGACAAAAAAAAATTTCTTGACATATTTGACTCTTTATCTTTATACATTTTCACTATATGAAAATGCATCGCTTATAATTTTTTCTGCAGAGACGGAATATATTTCGACAAGATATTGGTATCGGAATATAAACTTTTTAAGAGATCGAATAAGGCGAATCTTTTTATAGCCCTGGTCCAGTAGCCTGTTTCTCAGATGAAGATGACGTTTCAGGAAATCAGAATAATTGCTACTGCCCCTTGCATAGCGAATCAATTGCGAGATGTAAACACCATATGCAGGAGAAGCTGGTATATTGCAGCACATATAAAATTAGGTCATTAATTGTGCTGTCAACAAAGGGAAACAATTTGCCATTCTGACAATTAAATGACCGTGAGTGAGAGGAGGGTATGGTTAAGGCTGGAATGACTCACCAGACCGTTGTATACCACTTTAACGTGTCTAGAATACCCAATTCAAGGCTAATGATTCGTCTTTGACAAACAGGTGGGACGAATGACAGACACCGTAACGGCAGGTCGCGTGTGATGTCAGAACATCAAGACAGACATTTATGCCTCATTCACCACATTCACCTCCGGAACCGTTTGATAACAGCTGAGGACACTGCCCGTAGAATATCTGATCTAGCAAACGTCTGAATTTCGAGTAGACTGTTTGCAGAAGATTACGTGAATCTGGACTCCGAGCTAGGCGTCCGGTGGCAGGGCGAATCCTTAAGCAAAACCATATGTAAAAAATATTGTATCGTTTCTTTTGTTGACTAGTATATATGATAGCAATCAGCCCTGGAAATTTAACCACGTATATTTTGCATATTTTGATGAGATATTTTGATTTTAGAAATGAACCATGGACGCAATGTGTTTGCATTTCGTTTCTTAATTTATATAAAGAAATCAGACCTGGAAATTTAACCACGTCTTACGAAACAACGGTAATTGACCATGACTTCAAAGATGAAAACATCTTTGCTTTACTTATATTTAAACGTCATACAATACGTTTGTTATCACTTGCATCACATCATGGTATTTGAAGATGATAAAAATAAGGAAATTCGGTAAAAATGTGAAGGAGCGGCAGTACTATTGTATGCAAACAAATTCATTTATCAGTTTGATAAAATTTGCAAATGTCATCCCCCAACAAGAGGTCATCCCAGTCAGGGATATCCTTGACTCACTTTTCGTAAAAAAAAGAGAAGTTATTGTACCGTCTGCCAATAAAAATTCGGTGAGTAATTACTATTTCTCGGGGTATCATAGACCACGGCAGACTTTTAGTGCAGTGTATAATACCAAATGATAACGTTGTTATTCCTAATTGGTGTGATGGTCAGTGTGCTAGACTCGAATGTGGTAGATGTAAAATTCGCAACGACAAAGTTCTTGCCCATTTGGGGTTTAAGTCAAAGCTCTTTAAACTATATAAGTGCATGGTTGGGATTCCGCACCTCAAGTCTACAGCAGGGTATCAAAAGTCAACTGTGATATTAGGAGAGGTGGGCTCTATTAATATCTCCTGAAAAATTCCGACGACCTGTGTTTAAATAAAAGGTCTATTGCCCCGAGCTATAAAAGACTTAAGTGTCTTGGTGGAATTGTCCACCTTAACCCCACATCAGGGTGTCAAATTTCAATCACAATATTGGGTTGGGATCTATAAATATCTCCTTTACAATTCCCAACGGCAAAGTGCTTGCCCACTTGAGATTTAAATGAAAGGTATTGCCCCGGCTATTTTACTGACTTAAGCGTCTGGGTGGGATTCTGAGCCTCCAGCCCACAGCAGAGTGTCAACTTCAATATTAAGGGTGGGATACATTAATATATCATGTAAAATTCCTAACGGCAAAGTCCATGTCCACTTGGGTTTAAATCAATACATTTCTTTTCGGTACAGGGGTCAATAATTCCAACTGTACGCTTAGGAATACTCACGTGTTTTGTGGTCTACCTGGTCGGGTACATGGCGGAAAATTTAGACATTCGAGAGCTTACAACTGATAAATAATTTGGATTTGTAACTAGATTAAAACGACGGGTGCCACTAGTAGAGTAGGAACGGGTTTTAGTGCGGTTCGTGTTACTCAATCTTTAGCTTTATATGTATGTTTTGTAGATAGTTGTCCTTTTGTACTTTTTCTTTTGGCCACAATGTGTTGTCTGTTCCTCGATTTACGGATTACGATTACCTCTTTGGTAAACTCTTGTTACATCTAAACTGAAAACATCTGCCAAGTTTGTTTTTTTAATACACAATTTAAAAAATTAATAGATAAAACAAAATACTGCTACTTAGTAAATAAATGTGATACGCACATGCAGGGTTTAGATTTTGTTTATTTTTCTAAAAGTGTGAACTTATTATTATATTTTTCTAATGTTCTGTAGTTACATTTGCTAGATTTATGAGATGTCTCCATATGAACAGGAACCATAGGACTTTATTTTGTTTGACAAAGGAGTTGAAAAACCCAAATTATTCCCCGGTTGACATGAAAGTAAATCATTTGTTTAATATGTGTTTATTACAGTTGGCCGAGTGTTTTGTAAACTCGCCATTCCAAAAATATTTGTGTCTTCGTTATTTACTCCAGTAAAGAAAAGAAATAGTTTATGTTCGGGTAAGCATGTGAAATAGAACATAAAAGGTATTGCCCGGATCTTTTACTCATCTAAGTGCCTGTGTGATATTCAGCACCCCAAGTCCAAAGTAATGTATCAACTTTGGTATTGTGGGAATGTGTTGAATATGCATTTATAGTAATATATTTGTTATTGGTCGCTAGAAATCTTTCAAAGTACATTTTATTCTTATTAGTTTTTTGTTTTTGTTTTTATTTTGAGATATATCGCTTTATTGGTTGCTAGCTGGAGCCTTGAATGTGAAATATGGCTTCTATATCTGATTTCTAACTAGTGGCTTTGTTATTTATTGTCATTTATACTTTTTACAGAACGTTGCCAAAAGTGAAGATAATTTTCCCGACGTCTTTGCGTTCCCAGATTCGTTGTCAATGTTTGGTTGCGAAATTCTCTGTTATTAAATTAGAGTTATCTCTCTTTTTATACAAAATGAACGTATTGACCAAATAGATGACGTCAAAAGTTCACCGAAAGTTATGTGTGGTCTGCTTCGTTTAAAATGTTAGCCTGAAAACGTGTTCATCTGCTTTGTTTGAGAAGAATGAAATTGCTGCTTTCCACAAAGCAGGGCTAAAAAGTACCGATAATAGTATGGGAAACGCAAAACCCGCTACCAACAATATATGGTGTTTCAAAATGTTCTATACAACGTGGAACTGTGGAAAACGAGGAGAGATCGGGCATGCAATCTGTGTTGACACTGCGGGACACTCGGAAACTCACTGGGGTTGTAAAATCTGAAAGAAAACGTCCACTCAAGGAAGTTACTTTTATTTTCAATGAGCATGGAGATCAACCTGAATCTGATCAAACTGTTCAAAGAAAAGTGTAAGAAGCCAAATATCACAAGTGTGTTGTAAAAATAAGCATCAGATTTCGCGATTACAATGTCAAAAACCGCTGACATGGTGTAAATTAAATAGGCACAAAACTGTAAATGATTTCTGGAAGAAGGTGATTTATAGTTATGAATGCAAGGTAGAATTGGGAATGGACAATCGTGTACTTATTTGGCGACAGTCCGGGAAAGAATGGACTCCACCATGCTTGAATCCAGGTCGTGGTTGTCGTGTAAGTTTGGCGATCTGGGTCTACAAAAACTATGAAGGTGTGGGAACTTTGATAGTTGTTGACGGTAATATTAATGCAAAAAATATATTGAAGTCATTGATAACCTTGTTTGGCCCGTTATTGCACGTCATTTCCAGATGATAATTATGTGTTCCAAGATGATAATGTCCCAGTACATAAGGCACAGGTAGTGAAGGAAGATGTGGGAGAACCTGATTAACATGGCATGGAATGGCCAGCCCAGAGTCCTGATCTTAATAGTATAGAGAATGTGTGGCATAAAATCAAACATGAACTACAAAAGCATTTTTAAAACATCCCCTCACGTCAGTTGTTGGAAACTGCTATTCGCAACTTATGGACTGAAATATCCATTGATTATATTCAGGACTTTTATAAATCAATTCCAAGCATCTGAAACAAGTAATTATTATAGATTGTTATATGGCATTTTTCATATCACATGTGATATCAACCCGAGAGGCCCATATTAGCCCAATGACCGAAGGCCAGAGGGCTAATATGGGTCGAGAGTTGATATGGCATGTGATATGAAAAATGCCATATCATAATCTATTTATCATATACTTCAATGCGTCTTTCTTAATATTTGTGAGAGCTGATCGTTTTCAGAAATCATAGCTTGATATGGGATATGTCTATGATGCAATAATGTCATATTATATCTACTTTTTTATTATATGTATTTAGAGACATAATCCTTATACAGCTACACTTATACAACAACACAAGATGATTTTATCTTTGGTTCATAAATGAGTGTCATCATTCGTTGCATACCGAGCATTTCCATGTTTTCTTCGTTATCCGTTTTGACAGTAGCAGTCGACGGAGGTAAACAACTATAAATTAATAACGAAAACTGATTGGACCGGAAAACGTGAATTCCGGGGGAAAAATTGATTACAAAAAACAAAATAATTGTGAAAAACTAAATACTCGATTTCATGCAACATTTCAGGCCGCTATTTTGAAAAATCCATATTATACCCCATGTAATACGAATCAGGTTATTACATCCCTGGGAGATATGACTTGTCGCATTTCGGATTTTATCACAAATGAAAAATTAAACATATCTTGAGTAAGTATATGATAATTAAGTTTATTGGCTGCTTCCAGAATGTTATTACGTGCCTTTCCGTCAATCTTCGTATACACTCATGTTTATTACAAACATTGCACTATAAATAACACTATGTTAATCTTTGATTAAACTGCTTTATTGAATATTTACACAGAAAATTATTAACTGCCAATTTTCTCTCTTATAATATTGAAAGTGCTTAAAATGTGATACAAATCAGTTATTTCCTCTGTCGAAGTATATGATAAACAGATCATATATATGTATCGGCTCACGACCTGACATCATGACATAGGGCTGATAAAGATTATGAATTGAAAAATACCATGTAATAATATATATTTATCAATATGAACGCACATTTGGTATGTATATTTGTCTTGTAGAAAACATTACATATATTATGTATAATGTTCAAGATTGTGGCGTTCTTCTAACAATGTTGTTCACCAGGTTGATATTTTACTCAAATGTGGAAAACACTTGTACGACAGCAACATTTTACTAAAAGGGGAGGCAATGGCAAGTAAAACTAGGTTAACCCCGTCTGCTTCATGTATGTGTGTGTTAATGTATCAATTTTGTCTATTTCTGCAGTTTTTCGATTGCATTTTAGAACTGTTCAGACAGTGGGGTATGTTTTCTTCATATTAACAATTGAAAACAGACATATTCAGCAAGAAGAATTTGAAGATACCAAATAAAGGTAATAACAAAATTACCGAACTCCGAACAATCTTATAAAAGGGAGGTAACCAGAATCTGTATATCAAAGAAGAACAGACAACACAATGGTCAAAAGAAAAAGTACAAAAGGACAAACAACGATCTACAAAGCATACATATAAAACTAAAGATCGTAACCTATATATTTTCTTACTTTCTTTTTGTGATTCATCTTTTTAGCTTACGGTAAAGACATCAACTATTTCGTGGAGTTCAAGTTTATGTCAATAGACCATTTGCACATTCCCGATTTGTTCCTAAAATTTTACGTTATTGGCGTTTTTCAATTGAGTTATCTCCCTTATAGAGGACAACGTGGTTTTCGTTCAATGCAGGTACAACTGATAGGACACACAATTCGAGTAGAATTTTATTACAATTTATAGATATTTGAACCTTGTAAACAATCAGAGGATAAAATTATAGCAAATTGATACAACATTTAAAGTTTAGACAAAATATGGGTGAAATATTTGTAATTTTGGTTGAACTTGGCATGAAATGAACACGTTTGTCTGTATTAAAAAGAAGTAAATAACTCTTACCAAAAAATAAAAACGTCAAATTTTAGAATCAAGTTCGAAATATACAAATGCTCTCTTATATACCAAATTATTACCTCAATCAGAACGTTATTTTGTATTTAATGAGAATGCAGACAACTGTAGTGTATTTAAATTTTACCGACGTCAATCTTGGTTTAAATGTCGCAAATATCCCTTTACCTATCTCAACTGCGCCTCGCTATGTCAGCTCAGTATAATCAATTCATACAAGCCTATCAACAGTACAGCGTGGGTTCGCGCCCGGCTTTGTAAATTACAAAAGAGGGTGCACTCGACTCGCAGCCGCAAGTGATAAAGTTTACCAGTTGCTTACCCATGGTCTGTGGTTCTCTCTGGGTACTCCGGCTTCTTCCACAACTAAAATGGGTCGTCATGATATAGCTGAAATATTGCTGAAATTGGCTGATTGGCTGTTTGATCGACAGCATCTTGCAACAACATATTGGGGTGGCATTCCAACGTGCATAATCTGTGCACTGCTTTTTTAAATAATGGTTTCGATATGTTACTGATTTTGTATTTAACAAGACTAGTCATAGTAATCATTTGCTCTTAATATATACCTAAGTCTACTTGAAATTAAGCATTCTATTGATACAGAAATATTCGTCTTGTATATACAAATGGAAAATTGAGAATCATATTTGATAACCTTCTGACGTCAATTTACCAATTGTACATTTTTTTGTTCGAACCCCGAGGTGGACTCGAAACAACGTTATGTGATAGAATTTGTCAGTGACTTGCGACAGGTCGGTGGTTTTCTCCGGGTCCGCTTTATACTAGACCATCAAGCATAAATGGATTATTATCGTACTAGTTCACTGAAACAACAGTACGCAGATAGACATGTCTCTCCACTCTACATACTATCCTGATTCCGAGCAAATCAGTCTTTGCTCTTTCTCCTTAATACTGCATCCTTAGCGGGGACGCAACAAATACCAATTTTACCGTTTTTGGTTTGACCCGATCGGGGCCTGATCCCACGATCTTCGCACTCGGTGTGAGCACGCTAGCCAATACGCCACCGATGAGGTGACACTATATATTGGTAACGAATGTCATGGCTCAACCTACAACGCGTCCCGGTGTGGTGAATAGTGGTACCCTCTGTACGAGGGGTCATCTTGTTACAATACGGAGAGCCTCACCGGTGTCAATAGTGGGTAATATGTAGATTTCGAAAAAAAGAGTAGGCGTATTGTAGCTGCTGCAATGGCGGTGCCAAATATCGAGCAGGTTTTTGTGAGGTTCGTGTTGCTCCATCTTTAATCTTCTGTGTAGTGTTTTGCATCGATGTTTGTTCTTTTTCTTTCGGCCATTGTATTTTCTGTCCTCCAAGTTTACCCCGTTGGTATCTTCAATCTTTTATTGTTCGTCACTAACCAACTTTTCATATGTTACAGTTGCAGTCTATAATTGTTGTACCGGTTAGCCACCCCCATCCCTCCCTAATTTCTATAGTTTTGTTTTGTATTGTTGAGCTTGATCTTGTCTTGAATATAGCTGAAAACCTGCTTACTTGACGTTAAGCAATCCTCTAATCACATATAAAGTGTGAACTCGGTTTTTTTCTGATTGCACCACTATGTGAAAAATATGGTAGAACATTGTGTACGTAAAGCCCTTTCTAATTACACAAGAAAATCACTAGTTTCAGTGTTTTTGCACTGACATGGTTTATTAGATATATTTATTATTGAAATTTACAGTTCCTAAATAATGTAATTATTTTCAAAACTAAGATTCTCCTCCCATGTCACTGTCGAAGCACAGACTACTGGGCAGATGCTATCCTTGGGATCTAATAGTCCACCATCGGAGATATAATGAAGGGAACCTGTGTGACGTATGATTTGCAAGTGTGGCTATGGCGACAAATAAGAATCGCTAAATTTCATTAATTTGGCATTTTTAACTTGGGATCGCTTGGATATATTGTGTCTATAAAATTGTGTACACGAGCACTTGTCATATATAAAAGAGAAGAATTTGTTTATTTTAAGAAGGGGCGTCGTTGTCGTGGTCGCTTTATAATTGGATTTATGACTACCTATGTCATCAGTGCCTATCACCACTAACGTTGCCAGTTCGAATCCCGTTCATGGCGAAGTATACTCGATACAACATTGTGTGATCAAGTTTGTCAGTTACTTGCGACAGGTCGGTGGTTTTCTCCACCAATAAAACTGACCGCCACGATATAACTGAAATATTGTTGAAAGTGGCGTTAAGTACCGTAACCCTCATATCCTCTTTTGAAACAAACCCTCCAGCGAGAAACAAATTACGCAACAATTAACAGGAATCAAATATATTTGAATGACAATATCAGCAATAACAATATCACGGTGGTAAAGGGGTTGGGGGTTATAGTGTTTAACGCCACTTTCAACAATATTTCAGTTATATTGTGGCGGTTCATGATAATGAAATATGTGTTACAAATTTAATTATAGATGATTTATTATGGTAGGGTTGGTATTTTACTCTGATATGGAAAACATTTCCAGCATCGCATCATTTCAGTAAGAAAGGAGTTTTGGACCCATAAAACTAGTTTAACGCCACAACTTTTTATTGAAGTGTCTGTATCAAGTCAGGAGGGTCAGAGGTCATGTATTTTTGTGCTACCGATTTTGCCTCTTTCTATGATTTAAAAATTATTCCGTCAGTGTGATATTTTTTTGTTTCCCTTTTATTAATAGAACATCAAATATATGACACACTATTACAAAGACATTTGATGTTAAAATGAAACTTTCACCATAAAACTTTATCAATTTAACTTTTTCTTCATGCAGCAAATGTTTTTCTCTGTTGAATTCATTAACCGTGCACTATAATACCCATGAAGGATGACTGCGGACCTTCCTTATGAGTATAAAGATAATGTTTAGGTCCATATGCAGTCGTTCTAATCCAGGCATGTTTATCCTTGTCCATTCTACAAACTGCCGTCATTGACCCACAGTGATATCTGCCACTGTCCTCGTATTCTCCTGCCCTGGATATCATTGTATTGTCCACCATCAGTTCTGTCATTACATAATTAGCCCCATTGGTGCAGACGGTCCAAGAAAATAAATAAATTCCTGTCTTTGGGGCTACGAATATTCCATCAATATTGTTATAATGGCCTCCAATGTTCATAACTACTCTTTCAAAAACTAATATGGACTTTTGCTCAAGAGTAATTGAATGTGATTGATCTCTAGTCGTAGCATAGAACATGACTTGTTCAGAATTAGACAAATCTGCAAAATAAAACTTTCATTTCAATACATGAATCAATTATTGAAGACAACCGGTAGGTAGCATCGGTGTAATTTTCGCAATTCTCTCCTATTTTTGCTTTGGTTTTTATATTTGGTTTTTTTCAGGGGGTGGGGGTTGAACTGGGAAAACGATATCCTGGAAATAAAATTATGTTGGTATCTAATGACTACCTATGAATGTGAATCTGCTCTTGTAGACCGTTAAAAAAATAATAAGATACACAAATAACAATTTTCACTTTTTCTATATTTAATATTAATTGATCGTGAAGATCACAAATGCTTACGAAATGGGTTTTCACTCCTATCTTTAACTATCACAGGACTCGGGGAAAGGATGCCCCTGTCCTTTTTCCCATATGGCTGCAAGGCAAGTACATTTACATAGATAAATGATCGAAGGAAGGAAAAATGACCACATTTCAATTAGTATGTGTTTTATTGTTAAAAATAGATGGGATTTTTTCAAGCCCATAAGATATTTATCTTTATTTAAAACCAACTGTTTGATAGATAGAGGGGTATGCTATGAGAAAAATATATCATATTACCGTACATATAAACTAAACATAATAGCTGATAAAATGAAAAACAAAAACAAAAATACTACACTGTCGACATAGCTCAAAATCTAATAGAAAAATACCACACTGTCGAAATAGTTCAAAAATCTAATAGAAAAATACCACACTGTCGGTAATAGTTCAAAATATAATAGAAAAATACCACACTGTCGGAAATATTTCAAAATATAATAGAAAAATACCACACTGTCGGAAATAGTTCAAATTCTAATAGAAAAATATCACACTGTCGAAATAGTTCAAAATCTAATAGAAAAATACCACCCTGTCGGAAATAGTTCAAAATCTAATAGAAAAATACCACACTGTCTGAAATAGTTCAAATTCTAATACATGACTGATCACTTGAACCGTAGTATACAAATACATGACTTCTTACTTGAACCGTAGTATACAAATACATGACTGATCACTTGAACCGAAGTATACAAATACATGACTTCTTACTTGAACCGTAGTATACAAATACATGACTTCTTACTTGAACCGTAGTATACAAATACATGACTGATCACTTGAACCGTAGTATACAAATACATGACTGATCACTTGAACCGTAGTATACAAATACATGACTGATCACTTGAACCGTAGTATGCAAATACATGACCTCTCACTTGAACCGTAGTATTCAAATACATGACTGATCACTTGAACCGTAGTATACAAATACATGACCTCTCACTTGAACTGCAGTATTCAAATACATGACTTCTTACTTGAACCGTAGTATACAAATACATGACTGATCACTTGAACCGTAGTATACAAATACATGACCTCTCACTTGAACTGTAGTATACAATTACATGACTGATCACTTGAACCGTAGTATATAAATACATGACCTCTCACATGAACTGTAGTATACAAATACATGACTGATCACTTGAACCGTAGTATGCAAATACATGACCTCTCACTTGAACCGTAGTATACAAATACATGACCTCTCACTTGAACTGTAGTATACAAATACATGACTGATCACTTGAACCGAAGTATACAAATACATGACTGATCACTTGAACAGTAGTATAGAAATACATGACCGCTCACTTGAACCGTAGTATGCAAATGCTTGGTAATTTGGAACATGTAGTAGGTATAACGACTGGTGGTGGTGTTTTTTGTCAAGGTAAAGTACTATCATCAAATATTTACCTACGTATTACACAATGATAATGATACTGGGTTCTTCACACTACTTTGGCAATATCTATACGATCAACAGCAAACACTTTTACATAGAAAGGGAAGTAATGCTAATTATTCAAGGATCTTACCGCCAGAAGATATAATGCAAAGAAAAGTTTGAAGATACCGAAGGGTACCCTTGTTCAATAAATGAGAAATGGACCGGATTATGCTTCCGATAAACGGAACATATCCGTGGTCATTTGTAACAAGGACATTTCGTAATCATTAGTAGTAATGTGGTGTCTGTTCTTTTTCGATTTACAGATTCTGATTACCCCATTGGTATCTTCAAACTTTTTAACTAGGTCATGATAGCGACCGTAAAACTGTCAAAGTGATGACTCAACTTAACCACTAAAACCCTCAAGGAAATCATTATAGTAACCGCAGACTATGGAGTATTAGATCAACTGAGAGACATATACTCATTATGCATGTGCTGCTACATATAAATGAATAGTTCACAATGGGAAAACTTAAATCACCCCTTTTGTCGTTATGTTTCGTTCTTAATCGACCCTCACTGTCAACTTAGACGTGTAGGTCAATGTATGAAAGAGAACCAGCTTATTAAGTGTGTCTGTACAAAATACCCCTGCTAAGCTATTGTGAAAGTGTCCTCTAATTTTGCAAACTCAATAATTTTGCATGAGTGATTCTATCTATACATTTTAAGGTCAATCTTACGACAACCTTGTCCAATATAAAGGTGAACAAGTAGGTCAAACAATATCACCTGATGTAAGTATCAATGGACATTCAGTTGCTGATCCAGGATGCTTAAAACATTATTTGACTTTCCAATGATTTTCGGTAGTTCATTGGTCTTATCCGGGCACTCCATTTACTCCAACATTAAGCGAAATACCTGAAATATTGTTTTACAGTGGCCGTTAAGCACCAAATGATAACAGAAACTCACATACCTTTATGAATAGTTTCGTTCAGCAGTTGTACTCTATTGTCCAGTATCCTGACAACATTTTCCAGCTCCATGATTTTATCATCTTGTGTTTTTTTAGTGATGTTAGATATAGATTTAGAACTAACTGACAGTAACGTTATTGTCAACATCCAAAATATATACAAAATGTGTGTCTTAGACATCCTTCTATAAGCTATCATTTGTATTTTATATATTGCAACAAGATAGCTAGCAATATATTCCGACGAGGTTGTCATAGAAACTTAATTTGTTGTATATTTTGAAGAGTTAGTCACGATTTTCGCTTTAGAAATGAACCATATGGACGATTTTTTTTTGATTTTTTTAATTTGTTTTTTTTGGCATTTCATTTCTTGATTTATATATGATAACAGTCAGCGATTGAAATTTAAACACATCTTACGAAAAAACAAGATAAATGGCCATGAAATCAAAGATGAAAACATGTTTACTTTGGTTATATTTAAACGTCATGCAGTTCGTTTCTCATGGCTTACATCACACCATGTTTTTTGAAGATGATAAAGATAATAAAATTCGATTCGATAATAATGTGAAGGAGCGGCAGTGTTGTTGTATACAAACAAATTTATTTATCGGTTGGTTTCTAACTGATATAATTTGGAAATGTAATCTTCCAAAAAGAGACCACCCCAGTCAGGAATGTCCTTGACTCACTTTTCGTAAAAGGGGATGTTATTGTATCGTCTGCCAATAAAAATTCGGTGAGTAATTACTATTTCTCAGGGTGTCATTGGGCATGGCAGACTTGTAGTGCAATGTATAATAACAAATGACAACGTTATAATTCCTAATTGGTGTGATTGTTAGTGTGCTCGACTCGAATGTGGTAGACGTAAAATCCCCAACTGGAATTTCTTGCCCATTTTGGGTTTAAGTCAAAGGTATTGCTCTGATCTTTAAACTATATAAGTGCATGGTTGAGATTCCGCACCTCAGGCCCACAGCAGTGTATCAAATATCAAATTCGATATTAGTGGAGTGGGTTCTATAAATATCTATGTTTTGTAGGTCGTTGTTTGTCCTTTTGTACTTTTTCCTTTGGCCATTGTGTTGTCTGTTCTTCGATTTACGGATTCTGATTACCCCTTTGGTATCTCCAACTCTTCTTACATCTAAACTGAAAACATCTGCGATTTTTTTTTTATTATGGAATTTAAAAATAAATAGATAAAACAAAATAATACTACATATTAATAAATGTGACACGCACAAACAGGGTTAGGTTTTGTTTATTTTTATTATAGTGTGAACTTATTGTTATATTTTTCTAATGTTCTGTATTTACATTTGTTAGATTTACGAGATGTCTTCATGTGAACAGGAATCTTAGGACTTTATTTTGTTTGACAAGGGAGTTATCAAATCCATATTATTCACCGGTTGACATGAAAGTAAATCATTTATTTAATATTGTTTATTAAAGTTGGTCGACTGTTTTGTCATCCCAAAAATATGTGTGTCTTCGTTATTTAGTGTTATCTATACTTTTTACAGAACGTTGCCAAAAGTGAAGATAATTTTCCTCACGTCATAGCGCTCCTGGATTCGTTGTCTATGTTTGGTTGCGAAATTCTCTGTTATTAAATTTGAGTTATCTCTCTTTTTATACAAAATGAACGTATTGACCTAAAACGTTGAACTTTGGAAAACGAGGAGAGATAGGGTAGGCAATCTTTGTTGACACCGCGGGACACTCGAAAACTTAATAGGGTTGTCAAATCTGACAGAAAACATCCACACCAGGAAGCTACTTTTACTTTCAATGAGTATAGTGCTCGACCTGAATCTGATCAAACTGTTCAAAAAAAATTGTAAGAAACAAAATATCACAAATGTGTTATAAAAATAAGCATCAGATTTCGAAACACGGCTGGCATGGTGTAAATTGAATAGGCACAAAAATGTAAATGATTTCTTGCAGAAGGTGATTTATTGTCATGAATGTAATGTAAATGAGGAATGGACAACCGCGTACTTATTTGTCGACGACCCGGCGAGAAATTGACCCCACCATGTTTGAATCCAGATCGTGGTTTTCGTGCAGGTTCGATGATCTGGGTCTACATAAACTATGAAGGTGTGGGTACTTTCAATGATCTGGGTCTACATAAACTATGAAGGTGTGGGTACTTTCAATGATCTGGGTCTACATAAACTATGAAGGTGTGGGTACTTTCAATGATCTGGGTCTACATAAACTATGAAGGTGTGGGAACTTTCAATGATCTGGGTCTACATAAACTATGAAGGTGTGGGTACTTTGACAGTTGTTGACGGTAATATTAATGCTAACAAATATATTGAAGTCATTGATAACCTTGTTTGGCCCGTTATTGCACGTCATTCCCAGATGATAATTATTTGTTCCAAGATGATAATGTCCCCGTACCTAGGGCACGGGTAGTGAAGGAGTTTATGGAAGACATTGATTTACATGGCATGAAATGGCCAGCCCAGAGCCCTGATCCTAATATTATAGAGAATGCGTGGCATAAAATCAAAAAAGAACTAAAAAAACAAGTTCAAAACATCACGTCAGTTGTTGGAAACTGGTATTCGCAACATATGGACTGAAATGCCCATTGATTATATTCAGGACCTTTATAAATCAATTTCCAAGCGTCTGAAATACGTAATTATTAAGTTTATTGACTGCTTTAAGAATGTTATTACATGCCTTTCCGTCAATCTTCGTATGTTTATTACAAACATGGCACTCTAACTAACACTATGTTAATCTTTGATTAAACTCCTTTATTGAATATTTACACAGAAAATTATTAACTGCCAATTTTCTCTCTTATAATATCGAAAGTGCTTAAAATGTGATACAAATCAGTTATTTCCTCTGTTGAAGTATATGATAAACAGATCATATATATGTATCGGCTCACGGCCTGATATCATGACCTAGGGCTGATAAAGGGTATGAATTGAAAAATGCCATGTAATAATATATATTTATCAATATGAACGCACATTTGGTATGTATATTTGTCTTGTAGAAAACATTACATATATTATGTATAATGTTCAAGATTGTGGCGTTCTTCTAACAATGTTGTTCACGGTTGATATTTTACTCAAATGTGGAAAACACTTGTACGACAGCAACATTTTACTAAGAGGGGAGGCTTAGGCAAGTAAAACTAGTTTAACCCCGCCTGCATCAAGTAAGCGGTCATGTATGTGTGTGTTAATGTATAAATTTTGTCTATTTCTGCAGTTTTTCGATTGAATTTTAGAATTGTTCCGACAGTGGGGTATTTTTTCTTCATATTAACAATTGAAAACAGACATATTCAGCAAGAAGAGTTTGAAGATACCAAAGGGAGGTAACCAGAATCCGTATATCAAAGAAGAACAGACAACACAATGGTCAAAAGAAAAAGTACAAAAGGACCAACAACGAGCTACAAAGCATACACATAAAGCTAAAGATCGTAACCTATATATAATGTTTGACTTTCTTTTCGGTGATTCATCTTTTTAACTTATTAATTCTAGAGTTAATCTGTATTATCGTTTCACAATCATCATATATCTTTTTTTCAAAAATATTTTACCCTAAAACGAATTATCCAAAGCGTTGGTAATTTTCTTAAAATTTAACATGTTGACATAATACAATATAGCAAAAATAGGATCATCGCTTATATCAAGAACAAGTTTTCGTGAGATTTTATTTAATTATGGATTGTAAAGTTAGCGAAAAACGCCTAATGCTAATGTTTTACTTCTGAACCCTCTCGCTTGACGCTCACATTTTTAATACGGTAAAGACATCAACTATTTCGTGGAGTTCAAGTTTATGTTAATAGACAAATTGCACATTCCCGAATTGATCCTAAAATTATACGCTATTGGCGTTTTTCAATTGAGTTATCTCCCTTATAGAGGACAAAATGGTTCCCGTTCAATGCAAGAACAACTGATAGGACTAAAGAATTCGAGTAGAATATTCTGACAATTTATAGATATTTGAACCTTGTAAACAATCAGAGGATAATACTATAGCAAATTGATACAACATTTAAAGCTTAGACAAAATATGGGTGAAATATTTGTAATTTTAGTTGGACTTGGCATGAAATGAACACGTTTGTCTGCAATAAAAGGAAGTAAATAACTCTTACCAAAAAATAAAAACGTCTAATTTTAGAATCAAGTCCGAAATGTACAAATGCTCTCTTATAGGACAAATTATTACCCCAGTCAGAACATTATTTTGTATTTAATGAGAATGGAGACAACTGTAGTGTATTTAAATTTCACCGACGTCAATCTTGGCTTAAATGTCGCAAATATCCGTTTACCTATCTCAACTGCGCCTCGCTAAGTAGACTCAGTATAATCAGTCATTGATGGAGACATAGCTTAAGATACAACACTGTTATCTCAATAGCTACCATGCATTGTTGGTATGTTTTTGCTATATCCTAATGAAACCAGAAAACAATTCACTACTGGTATGCATTTTTTCTAACATTCCAGATCTTCTTTCAATTACATTTGACATTAATGCATAATACACAAATATAAATTTAGCTTTCGGTGAGAGAAAATATACTTAGTTCGAAAACACAGATTATCGGAATTACCCGGGTGGCTCAATGAGTTAGGTAGTTTGATTACATAACAACTCATACAAGCCCGGCGTTGTAAGTTACAAACGAGGGTGCACTCGACTCGCAGCTGCAAGTGATAAAGTTTACCAGTTGCTTGCCCATGGTCGGTGGTTCTGTCTGGGTACTCCGGCTTCTTCCACAACTAAAACGGGTCGCCATGATATAGCTGAAATATTGCTGAAATTGGCTGATTGGCTGTTTGATCAACAACATCTTGGGGTGACATTCCAACGTGCATAATCTGTGCACCCCTTTTTTATAATGGTTTCGATATGTTACTGATTTTGTATTTAACAAGACTAGTCATAGTAATCATTTACTCTTAATATATACCTAAGTCTACTTGAAATTAAGCATTCTACTGATACAGAAATATTCGTCTTGTATATAGAAATGGAAAATTGAAAATCATATTTGATAACCTGCTGACTTCAATTTACCAATTGTACATTTTTTTGTTCAAACCCCGAGGTGTACTCGAAACAACATTATGTGATAGAGTTTGTCAGTGACTTGCGACAGGTCGGTGGTTTTCCCCGGGTCCTCCGGTTCCCTTCACCAATAAAACTGACCGCCATGATATAACAGAAAAATTGTTGAAAGTGGCGTTAGACACCATAAAACCACAACCAAACCTGTACATCTTTTTTGTTCTCGAGTACCAACATTTTGCCTCTTCTTTCTGCAGAGGATGTACACGGGTTGTTTCCCAGTTGATACGTTATTCGACAGTCTGGCCTGGATGAAGTAATGGCCATGTAGGAGCAGATAATGACCCACACATCTTTTGGTCACCATCATGAATGTGCTCTCTCATGAGACATTTTAGTAGCCATTGATTGGTGTTATCTTATGCTTACAAAATAACCTTACAAGTATTGTCACCCGGGGATGAGTGAATGATTGTTGATTACCGCCAAATCAGCAATTTTTCTGCTATATCGTGGCGAGAACAAGTTAATTTTCAATGGGATGGTGACGATGTCCTCTTTGTACTATACCATGACGCGTAATTGGATTTTTATAGCGCTAGTTCATTGAAACAACAGTACGTGGATATCCTTATTCCGAGCAAACCACTCTGTGCTCTTTTCTCCTTAATACTGCATGCTTAGCGGGAACGCAACAAATATCAATTTTACTGTCTTTTGCTTGGTCTTTGGGCTCGATCCCACGATCTTCCCGCACTCGGGGTGAGCACGTTAACCATTACGCCACCGATGGGGTGACACTAGATATTGGTAGCAATTGCCATGGCTCAACCTACAACGCGTCCCGGTGTGGTGAATAGTGGTACCTTCTCTACGAAGGGTCATCTTGTTACAATACGGAGAGCCTCACCGGTGTCCAAAGGTAACATGTAGATTTCGAAAAAGAGTAAAGCATTGTAGCCGCTGCAATGGCGGTGCCAAATATCGAGCAGGTTTTTGTGAGGTTCGTCTTTATCGATCTTTAGTCTTCTGTGTAGTGTTTTACATCAATGTTTGTTCTTTTTCTTTCGGCCATTGTGTTGTCTGTCCTCCGATTTTATCCCGTTGGTATCTTCAATCTGTTATCTGTTCTTGTTCGTTACTAACCAACTTTCCATACGTTACAGTTGCAGTCTATAATTGTTGTACCGGTTAGCTACCCCCATCCCTCCCTAATTTCTATACAGTTTTTTTGTATTGTTGAGTTTGATCTTGTTTTGAATATAGCTGAAAACCTGCTCACTTGACGTTAAGCAATCCTGACCTCCTGAGTTCATCACGGTCACCTGACGTTAAGCATTCCTGACCTCCTGAGTTCACCACGGTTTTAATGAGGTTCGCGTTGTTCGATCTTTAAGTTTCTCTGTATTGTTTTGCATGATTTTTTTCGTTTTTTTTCCTCCTTTTTCCTTTCGCCATTGTATGCCCTTCGATTAACGGTTTCTGACTTCCCCGTTGGTATTTTCAAACTGTTTTAATTCGTCACTAACCAATACTTCGTACGTTTACAGTTGCAGTCTATAATCGTTGTACCGGTTAGCCACCCCATCCCTACCTAATTTCTATAGTTTGTTTTGTATTGTTGAGCTTGATCTTTTCTTGAATATAGCTGAAAACCTGCTTACTTGATGTTAAGCAATCCTCTAATCACATATAAAGTGTGAACTCGGTTTTTTCTGGTTGCACCACTATGTGAAAAATATGGTAGATCATTTTGTACGTAAAGCCCTTTCTGATTACCCAAGAAAATCACTAGTTTCAGTGTTTTTGCACTGACATGGTTTATTAGATATATTTATTATTGAAATTTACAGTTCCTAAATAAGGTAATTATTATTAAAACAAAGATTCTCCTCCCATGTCACTGTCGAAGCACAGACTAATGGGCGGAGGATACCCATGGGGTCGAATAGTCCACCAGCGGAGAAAGCATGAAGAGAACTTGTGTGATGTGTGATTTGCAAGTGTGGCTAAGTCGCAAAACTTCTTTCATTTGGCTTTTTTAACTTAAGATCGCTTGAATTTATTGTGTCTATAAAACTGTGTATACTAACACTTATCATCCTACCCTCCCGCTATGCATACCTGCTGACTCCATAAGCAAAACTCGTATCAAAGTTCGCGTGAGCTGAGCTGGACTTATCAACAGTGAGCAGGAGTTATCACCAAATTCTCCCAACATTTAAATGATAATTCCTGTGAAAATTCAGCAATACCATTAGCCAGTTAACATTTTATTTTTTAAGCATACGTGTATATCAAATTAGGAACTGTCGTGTCAGCAATATCAACAAACATCGTCCTACAAAAATGGACTTGTCACAATTCTTGAAAACCTCTGCTGAGACGTCATAAGCGAGGTCGTGACCTTTGTGTTTTCTAAAGCGGAACGGCATTGGTAAGCAAAACCGGCGAATCCTATTGCCGACTTTGATGTTTGTAATAAGAAAAACAATGAATATCACCATTAAAAGAAAAATTCAACAATTTTAACATTTATATAAACCTGTAAAAATGAATGGTATATTTGCAAACTACTTATGAACTATGTTTTGGGGAAGCATATTTTGAATATTTTGAATCATGTAATTTTTTCCGTGAAAATACAAATATAGATGTATCCGTGTTTATGTTAGATTTAAGGATGATAAACATGTCATTTGAATATGAATATGATTGATACTGAAAAATATCAGCCTGCTTCGCTCACTCGCCACCAAACTTCATATTATGGCTCTGCAGGCTGATATTTTCGGTATCAATCAATTCAAATCCAGATAACATATGCTTATCATCTATGAAAGAGAAGAAATTGTCTTCTTAAACAAGGGGCCGTCATGGTCGTGATCGTATTGTAGGTGGATTTATGACTACCTATGTCATCAGTGCCTATCACCACTAACGTTGTGAGCTCGAATCCCGTTCATGGCGAAGTGTACTCGATACAACATTATGTGATCAAGTTTGTCAGTGACTTGCGACAGGTCGGTAGTTTTATCCACCAATAAAACAGACCGCCACACTATAACTGAGATATTGTTGATGAAAATGGCGTCAAGTACCGTAACCCTCATATCCTCTTTTGAAACGAACCCTCCAGCGAGAACCAAATTACGCAACAATTAACAGGAATCAAATATATTTGAACGACAATATCAACAATAACAATATCACGGTAATAAAGGAGTTTTGGGGTTATGGTGTTTATCGCCACTTTCAACAATATTTTAGTTATATCCTGGCTGTTCATGATAATGAAATATGTGTTACAAATTTAATAATAGATGATTTAATATGTTTGGGTTGGCATTTTACTCTGATGTGGAAAACATTTCCAGCACCGCATCATTTCAGTGGGAAAGGAGGCTTGGGCCCATAAAACTCCACAACTTGTAATTGAAGCGCCTGTATCAAGTCAGGAGGGTGAGAGGTCATGTATTTTTGTCTCTTTCTATGTCTTTTCTATAGCATTTATGAACTATTCCGTCATTGTGATATTTTTTGGCTTCAATTTTATTAATAGAACATCAAATACATGACACACTATTACAAGACATTTGATGTTAAAATGAAACTTTCACCATACCACTTTATCAATTTAACGTTTTCTTCATCCACCAAATGTTTTTCTCTGTCGAATTCATTTACCGTGCACTATAATACCCATGAAGGATGACTGCGGACCTTCCTTACCAGTATGAAAATAGTTTTTAGGTCCAAATGCAGTCGTTCTAATCCAGGCATGTTTATCCTTGTCCATTCTACACACTGCCGTCATTGACCCACAGTCATAACCACCTTTCGCCTCGTAATCTCCTGCCCTGGAAATCATTGTATTATCCACCATCAGTTCTGTCAATGCGTAATGAACCCCGTCAGTGCAGACGGTCCAAGCAAATAGATAAATTCCCCTCTTTGGGGCTACGAATATTCCATCAATATTGTTGTAATGGCCTCCAATGTTCATAACTACTCTTTCAAAAACCAATATAGACCTTTTCTCAAGAGTAAATGAGTGCGTTTAATCTCTTGTTGTAGCATAAAACATAACTGGTTCAGAATTAGACAAATCTGCAATATAAAACTTTCATTTCAATACATGAATGAATTGATGAAGACAACCAGTATCCTATGTATAATTCTCTTCTTTTTTTTTCTTTGGGGGGGGGGGGGGGGGGGGCTTTAACTGGGAAGATCATATCCTGGAAATAAAATCATGATGGTATCAAATGACTACCTATACATGTGATTCTGTTCTTGAAGACCGTAAAAAATAAGATGCAAATATAACAATTTTCACTTTTTATACATTTAATATCAATTGATCACGAAGATTACAAATATTCACTTCTATCTGCAACTATCACAGGGACTCGGGGATAGGATTTTCCTTTCCTTTTTCCCCTTTGTCTGCAAAACAAGTAAATGTATATAGATAAATGATCGAAGGAAGGTTTAATGAGCTCATTTCGATTTGTTAGTGTTTTATTGTTAAAATATAGATGGGATTTCCCAAGCCGAACCCTTTGAGAAATCGAGTCATACTCAATGAGATATTTTTTTCTTTTTCTTAAACCACCTGTATAATACAGAACGGAACATTTTATGATAGATATATATCATTTTACCGTAAATATAAGATGAACATAATAGCTGATAAAATGAAGAAAAACAAAAACAAATAGTTCCAAAATCCAATAGAAAAATCGTAGGAAGAGAGAAAGGCGATACCCTATACACACAAATACATGACCGATCACTTCGACCATACAATACAAATACATGACCGCTCACATGAACCGTAATATACACATGATTGGTAGTTTGGAACATGCGGCGACTATAAGAAGAGTTTGAAGATAGCAAAAGAAAAAGGACAAACAACGGTCCACAAAACATACATATAAAACTAAAGATCGAGTAACATGAACCCCCGCTAAAACCAGGTGTGAACTCGGGTTTTCCGGAAGGGTAAGCAGTTCCTGTGCCACTAGTGACACCCGTCGTGTTAATCTAGTAATAAAGACTGTTTCCATTGGTCAAAGCAAAGTGCTAGCATCAATTATTTACCTGCGTATTACACAAGGATTATGATAATATAGTTCACCCCCGGTTTTTAGTGTGACTCGTGTTACTTGATCTTTAATTTTATATGTATGTTTTGTAGATCGTTGTTTGTCCTTTTTCTTTTGACCATTGTGTTGTCTTCTTCGATTACCCCTTTGGGATCTCTTCTTTTAACACTGCTTTGGGAATATTTGTAGGATCAACAACAAACACTTTGACATAGAAAGGGAAGTAATTCTAATTATTCAAGAATATTCCCGCCAGAAATAAAAACACATGTTAAGAAAAGTTTTAGGATACCAAAGGGGTAATCAGAAGCCGTAAATCCAAGGACAGACAACACAATTGCCAAAAGAAAAAAAGGACAAAACATTATCTGCAAAACATTGCACGGAAAACTATAGATCGAGCAATGTGAGCCCCACTAAAAATTGGGGATGAACACAATGTGCTCCAGAAGGATGATCAATTCTTGCTCCACATGTTGCACCCGTCGTGTTACAACTCCGGTGAAAAGTGATTAATGAGGAAAGGACCGAATTTTGATTACGATAAATGAACATATTACTATAATCCGTGATCATTTGTGACAGAAATATTTTTTTACCAGGTCATGGTAGCAACCGTAAAACTTTCGAAGTGATGACTTCAACTTAACTAATAAGAACCTTCTATCAAGGAAATCATTAAAGGAACAGCAAGCTCTGGAATATCGGATCAACTGAGAGACATATACCTCCAGTGCAGGGTTTTGTGCAGTACATACAACATTACGTAATAAAATTTGTCAATCATTTGCGGCAGGTCAGAGATTTATCCGAGAAATCCAATTTCCTCCAAGTAATATACAAACAATGTACCTGAAATATATACAAAGCTCACATACCTTTATGAGTAGTTTCGTTCAACAGTTGTACTCTAGTGTCCAGTATCCTGACAGCATTTTCCAGCTCCATTATTCTATCATCTTGTGTTGTTCCAGTGATGTTAGATATAGATTTAGAACTAACTGACAGTAACGGAATTGTCAACATCAAAAATATATACACAATGTGTGCCTTAGACATCCTTCTATAAGCTATCATTTGTATTTTATAAATTGCAACAAGATATCTAGCAAGATATCGTGACGAGATTGGCATAGAAACGTGATTTTGGCATATGATGAGATAGTCACGATTTTGACTTGAGAAATGAACCATGTGTACGAGGTTTTTCGTTCTTTTGTTTTTTTTTTTAGGCATTTCATTCCTTGATTTATATACTTGTCAACAAAAGAAACGATACAAAGATTTTTTTTAAATACATTTTTATTTTAAAACCAAAACAATTGTTTATTATCATTTACGTCAATGTTTGCGTGAAACGCGTTTATCCTCACAAAACAAACAATAACAACCTGTTCCGTTACGGAAAAATTTCGCAAAGTCAATTTTCCGTCCCATGATCGAGTTTCCGATGATCGAATTAGGCGTTTAAATCACCTGCGGTCATTAATTGTGCTGTCAACAAAGGTAAACAATTAAAACAATTAAAGTTTTCACAAGAACGTCGATGCCACGGCTCCGCTAAAATGACCGTGAGCGAGCGGTGGGTATGGTTCAGGCTGAAATGACTCACCAGGCCGTTGCAGACCACTGTGATGTGTCTAGAATAACCATTTCAAGGCTAATGATTCGTCTTCGACAAACAGGTAGGACGAATGGCAGTCCCTGTAACGGCAGGCGGCGTGTGATGTCACAACGTCAACACAGACATATACGCCTCATTCAACTCCGGAAGAGTATGACAACGACTGAGGACACTACCCGTAGAACATCTGGTCTAGCAAACGTCCGAATTTCGAGTAGACAGTTCGCAGAAGACTACGTTAATCTGGACTCCGAGCTAGACGTCCGATGGCAGGACGAATCCTTAAGCAACGCCATAGGACCACAAGACTAGCCTGGGCTCGTGCACGCCGTCGTTGGAGGTTTCACACCTGGCAGCACATTCATTTTAGTGATGAATCCAGATGTTCACTTCCCTTTAGCGATGGAAGTTATCGTATGTACCGAAGACGTGGGGAACGCTTAACGGACCAGTGTGTGTATGAGTCCGACCGTTTTGGAGCCGGAAGTGTTAAGGTCTGTGCTGGTATTTGCCATGATGATCGCACTCAGCTCAAAATTACTCAAGGAACATTGAATGCCGTAAAATGCAGATACAATACTCTTGATCCTATCGTTTTGCCCTTTCTGCTACAGCGACTTTGATCACGTCTTTCAACATGGTAATGCAAGATGTCACGTGGTTCGGGTTTGTCAAGACTTTCTGAACCAGAATCAGATCCGTGTTCTTCCTTCGTCGGCATTATCACCGGACCTGTCACCAATTGAACATTTATGTAATGAACTCTGTAGACGTTATCGCTACCGTCAAAATCCACCGGAAATACTACAGGAGCTGTGTGACACATTTGTGCACCAGTGGAACAACATCATACAAGCCTTGATCCAACGATTGATTGGTTCTATGCGTCAAAGATGCGAAGCTGTCGTTGATGCAAGAGGTGGTCACACTCGTAACTGAACTTCGAAAATCTCCATACTGCATGACAATTTCTGTCTGTCCATGATTTGTTCTGATAATGATGTTGAGAAATTTTGTTGATATTGCTTTATTTGTTATGCCCATATGAATCAAAATTATACGATTTTTGACGTTTTTTTTCTCTATGTGAAAATATTGAGCACCGAACCATTGTATCGTTTCTTTTGTTGACTAGTATATATGATAACAATCAGCCCTGGAAATTTAACCACGTAAAGTTTGCATATTTTTATGAGATATTTTGATTTTAGAAATGAACCATGGACGCAATGTGTTTGCATTTCGTTTCTTGATTTATATAAAACAATCAGACCTGGAAATTTAACCACGTCTTTCGAAAACAACGGTAATTGGCCATGACAATATCTTTACTCTAGTTATATTTAAACGCCGTGCAGTACGTTTGTTATAGCTTGCATAACATCATGGTATTTGAAGATGATAAAAATAAGAAAATTTGGCAAGAATGTGAAGGAGCGCCAGTGTTATTGTATGCAAGCAAATTCATTTATCAGTTTGTGCTAACTGCTACAATTTGGAAATGTAATCCCCCAACAAGAGATCATCCCAGTCAGGGATGTCCTTGACTCAGTTTTCGTTAAAAAAGAGAAGTTGTATTAATATTCGGTGAGTAATTACTATTTCTCTGGGTGTCATTGGGCACGGCAGACATGTCATGCAGAGCATAGTGACGTTACGCGCGATGTTGGTGACACTTGACGTTACACATAATTAACATTGAAAAGAACGTTTCGCGTCTTCTTTTTCATTTCTTCTTCTTCCTTATTTGTGTTTGTATACCTTGGGTTTGGTTAGTATGGAGGTGGTGTAGGTGTGTTTTGATGTATTGTTTTTTATTTCGGAATTTCACTTTTTGTTTTTATTGATTTTTATTTTACTTTGGCTTGTCTTGTATATATTTGTGTTGTTGGTGTTTTCCTCTAGGTGTTTATTTCAATGTTTGTTTGTTTGTTTATTTATTTCGTTTGTATTCCCTTTTAGTATTTATTTATTGTTTATGCTATGTGACTGTACTTTATCATTTTTTCTTTGAAAATATATCTTGCTCTAGAACGAGATTATCATATTCTGTTTGTTTATTGATTGATTGTATCCGTTGTATTCTTGAAAATTTCTCGTAATATCTTATGTATAATCTAGTGAAATTATAATTAAAATAATTCAGTTCATATTTTTAATTTTCATATTTATATATTTCGCGATTTTCTTTTTAACTAATATATAATTATAGTTTCTACAATGCACACATTCTTTTTAGCAATACTTGTTCAAAAATGACACACACAAATATTAAGGTCATGAATTCATTTTTAATTAGGGTCGCTTGAGTAAGCGGAAACACATCGTTATTTTTCCAGGTTTGGTATATTTTTGTATTTTGTTTTCGCTCTTTTGTTTGTTGTTTTTCAAGTTTTGATATATCGTTTGTTTGTTTTTAGCTTCGTTTTTTTAAATTGTTGTTTATTTGTTTCAATTTTAATAGAAAACTATAGAAAAATATAGAAATAGCGCGAAGTTACTTTGCCGTCGATAAGAAAAAACGTTTACTGGGCAAATTAGGTAACCTTCTACAATTTTACGTAGAAATCGTAATTTTTATCCGAAATCAAGTTTGTTAAGTTCATTCTCTGCCACTGAAAATGAACATTTTTCGTTATTTGGATTTAGCACGAAATATGAGCGAAAAATATAGTTTCGAATGTGTAAAGTTTTATACTTCGTGGTAATTGAAATTCAAGTTGCAACTCGACATTTTTTTTACCTTAATCCTTTAGGAATATTTTTTAACTTGCTTTAAAAAAATCATTTTTGAAAAGCCTTTTTCGTTTTTGAAGATAATAACATTTGATATGTATACTTTTATTATGTATACTTTTTTTGTGAAAATTTTGTAAGACATAGCTGAAATAAAGCTTGCTATTTGGCAAGCAGATGTTTTTCCTTCAGCGTTACATTCTTTTCTTTCCATAAACTTACCGACTTTTTCCTTCAAGCATTGCTTTAATCAGAAATCGTTAATGGGGTCATAGAACACGCTGACTCTGCTTCCGGTCCCTCCAAACAAGATCGTCCGAAAAACGTATTTTTAGGTTTTTACTGAGAAAAATGTAAAAGACATACGGATATTTTGTAACGTGGTTTTTTATTGCTTATTCACTAAGCGTACAGCTTAATGCAGTAAGATCAAAGAATAGTTGTCTTGAATCAACATAATGTTTCCGAGTGTACCGACATGTCTACCCGTAGATTGTTGTTTCAGTGAGCTACCACTATAAAGATCCTATTTACCATGTTGGTATAGCACAAAGCGGATATCATAATTCTGTTGAATGTAACTTGTTCTCGCCATGATATAGCTGTGAAATTGCTAAGTTGAGTTGGCATTAAGCAGCAATCACCTACTAACTAGTATTCCTAAATCAGAGGCTCTAACGAAACATCGACTTTTTGTCATATTTATCATGTGATGATCTTATCCTATACGGAACAGACAAAAACAGAAGGGTGTCAAATATCAACTGGGAAATTGGGGAGGGGTTCCCACTTTGGGTCTAAGTCAAATATATTTCCCGGTCCTTTTACTCACTTGAGTGCCTGGATGAAATTCTGCACCTCAAGTCCATAGTATGGTGTCAAAGTTTAACTTAGATATTTGGTGGTTGGCTCTATGAATATATCCTGTAAAATTAACAACGGCAAAGTTCTTGAGCACTTTGGGTTTAAGCGAAAGATATGGACCATGCCTTTAACTAATGTGTCTGCGCGGGATTCTGCACCTCATACCCGCAGTAGGGTGTCAACTTCGATATTAGAGTTCAGCTCAATATAATTCTCCTTTAAATTCCAAACGGGAGAGTTCTTGAACACTAATGGCTTAAGTGAAAGGCATTGTCCGGGCCAGTAACTCACTTAAGTGCCTAAGTGGGATTCTGCATTTCCAGCCCACTGTAGTGTGTCAAATTCCAACTTCGATATTAGAGTTGGGCTCAATATTTATCTCCTGTAAATTCAAAACGGCAGAGTTCTTGAGCACTAAGGGCTTAAATGAAAGGTATTGACTGGGCCTGTAACTGACTTAAGTGCCTGGGTGAGATTCTGCACCTCAAACCCACAGCAGTGTGTTAAATTCCAACTTGGATATTGGGGTTGGGCTCTATAAATATCTCCTCTAAAATTCCCAACAGCAAAGTAATTGTCCACGAAGCGCTTAAATCAAAGGCATTGACTGACTTAAATGCCTGGGTGTGATTCTGCACCTGAATTCCACAACAGGATATCAAATTTCAACTTGATATTGGGGGTGGACTCTATAAATATATCCTGTAAAATGTCCAACGTTAAAGTTCTTGAGCACTTTGGGTTTAAGTGAAAGATATGGACCATGCCTTTAACTAATGTGTCTGCGCGGGATTCTGCACCTCATACCCGCAGTAGGGTGTCAACTTCGATATTAGAGTTCAGCTCAATATAATTCTCCTTTAAATTCCAAACGGGAGAGTTCTTGAACACTAATGGCTTAGGTGAAAGGCATTGTCCGGGCCAGTAACTCACTACTGTGGCCTGAGTGGGACTCTGCATTTCCAGCCCACAGCAGTGTGTCAAATTTCAACTTCGATATTAGAGTTGGGCTCAATATTTATCTCCTGTAAATTTAAAAACGGCAGAGTTCTTGAGCACTAAGGGCTTAAATGAAAGGTATTGGCCGGGCCTGTATCTGACTTAAGTGCTGGGTGAGATTCTGCACCTCAGGCCCACAGCAGTGTGTCCAATGCCAACTTAGATATTAGGGTTGGGCTCTATAAATATCTCCTCTCCCAACAGCAAAGGTATTGTCCACTAAGGGTTTGACTGATTTAAATGCCTGGGTGGGATTCTACACCTGAAATCCACATCAAATTTCAATTTGATATTGAGGGGGGGGGAGGGGTGGACACTATGAATATATCCTGTAAAATTTCCAACGTTAAAGTTCTTGCTCACTTGGGGTTTAAGTGAAAGGTATTGCCCGGGCCTTTAACAAAAGCACCTGGGTTGTATTATGCACCTGGAGCTTAAGTCAATGGTATTGCACTGGTCTGTAAATGAACAATTTGGGTTTAAATCAAAGGTATTGCACGGGTTTTTAACTGCCTGGTGGGTTTCTGCCCCTGCAACCCACAATAAGGTATATAATGTCAACTTCGATATTGGTGGGGGGGGGGGGGGGGGTGGACTCTATTCAAATCTCCTGTAAAATTCCCAACGACAAAGTTCTTGTGCATTTGGGATTTAAGTCAAAGGTAAGACCCGGCTCTTGATACTACTTAAGTGCATGGTTTGGATTCCGCATCTCAAGCCCACAGCAAGGTATCTAATGTCAACCTCGATATTGCTGGGGTGGGTGGGCTCTATGAATATTTCCTGTAAAATTCCCAAAGGCAAAGTTCTTGCCCACTTGTGTTTAAAATGAAAGGTAGATTGCCCCGGCCTATAAATGACTTAAGTGTCTGGGTGGGATTGTGCACCTGAAGCCTACTGGGAGGTGTCAAATGTCCACTTCAATATTAGAGAGGGCTACATTAATATATCCTGTACAATTCCTAACGGTAAAGGTCTTGTCCACGGGGTTTAAATCAATAAATCTCTTTTCGGTACAGGGGTAAATAATTATTACTGTACGCTTAGGAATACGCACGTGTCTTTGTGGTAGAAAGTCTACCCGGTCGGGTACATGGCGGGAATTTAGACATTCGAGAGTTTACATATAAACTGAAAACATCTGCCAAGTTTGTTTTAATACACAATTTGAAAATAAATAGATAAAACAAAATAATACTTCTTAATAAATAAACGTGACACACACATGCAGGGTTTAGATTTTGTTTATTTTTGTTAGTGTGAACTTATTGTTATATTTTTCTAATGTTCTGTATCTACATTTGTTAGATTTATGAGATGTCTCCATGTGAACAGGAATCTTATGACTTTATTTTGTTTGACAAAGCAGCTGTCAAATCCATATTATTTACCGGTTGACATGAAACTAAATCATTTGTTTAATATTGTTTATTACAGTTGGCAGACTGTTTTTTAAGCTCGCCATCCCAAACTTATTTGTGTCTTCGTTATTTACCCCAGTAAAGAAAAGTAATATGTTATGCTCGGGTGAACATGTGAAAAATAACATAAAAAGTATTGCCCGGATATTTGACTCATCTAAGTGTCTGTGTGAGATTCTGCAACTCAAGTCCAAAGTAAGGTGTCAAATATCAATTTTGGTATTGTGGGAAAGGGCTCCAGAAATATGTGTTGTATGGGCAGATGCTTTTTGAATACCATCAGCTTGGGAGCTGGCATTCCAATGAGTATAAACTGTGTACCTCTACTTGTTTACTTTTTTTCATGCAGGTTTCGATATGCTGATGATTATTTCATATTTAACAAAACTAGTGATAGTAATCAGTTACCATTAATATACAATGTATGCCCAAGTCTACTCGAAATTAAGCATACTACTGATCCTGAAAGATCTGCCATTGTACATACAAACGAGTGATTCATATTTGATAACCTACTGAGTTCGATTTAACAATTGTACATTTTTGTTATTGAATGCCAACATCCTACCTCTTCCTCTTGCAGACGATATACACGTGTTTTTATTCCAGTTAATGCGTTATTCTGAAGTCTGTTCTGAAAGAGTGAATACCCATCTAGAAGTAGATGATAGCCAACATGAATCGGTTATCTCTTATGACATTTTAGTAGCCAGTTATTGTTGTTGTCTTATGTCTACAACATATTCTGATAGGTATCGTCCTCAAACCACCCTGGTTTACTAGTAATGATTCCCATGGTCCAACCTACAACGCGTCCAGTGGTGGTGGATAGGGGTGCCTTCTCAATGACGGGTTGTCAGGTTACAATACGATAAGCCTGACTGTTGATCATAGTGGGTAACATACAAGTGTAAGTGCGTTGTGGCCGCTATAACAGTGATGCCAAATGTGAAACAGGAACTGCCTACCCTCCCGGAGCACCTGCCTTCACATCCAGGTTTTAGTAGAGTTTGTGTTGCTCAGTCGTTTGGTTTCTGTGTTTGTCCTTTTGTTTTGTTTTTGTTTTTTTTTTTTGTGGCCACTGCCTTGTATATCTTTCTTCGATTTACGCTTCTGATTACCCCGTTGGTATCTTCAAGCTTTCTTTTTCGTCACTACCCAACTTTCCATATGTTTGCAATGGCAGTCTAGAATCGCTTTAATGGTTAGCCACCTATCCCCCCAATCCCTCATTTATATTCGGTATTTTATATTGTTGAGCTTGATCTCGTCCTAGGTATAGCTGAAATGCTGCTGACTTGATGTTAATCAATCCTTTAATCACATATAAAATGGGAACTGTTTGCTTTCTGGTTGCATCAGTATGTGAAAAATATGGTAGAGAATTCTGTACGTAAAACCCTCTCTGTCTATCCTTCTTCGATATACGAATTATGATTATCCCTTTGGTATCTTTAAACTCTTCTGATTACACAAGAAAATCACTAGTTTCAGTGCTTTGGCACTGACATGGTTTATTAGATATATTCATTATTGAAATTTACAGTTCCTAAACAAGGTAATCGTTCTCAAAACTAAGATCACTGTCGAAGCACATAATACTGGGCAGATGCTACCCTTGGGATCTAATAGTCCAGCAGCACAGGTATCATGAAGAGAACATGCATGACGTATGAGTTGCAAGTGTGGCTATGTCGACAAAGAAGAATCGCAAAACTTCATTCATTTGGCATTTTTAACTTGAGTTCGTTTTGATATATTGTGTCTATAAAATTGGGTACACGAGCACTTGTCATATATATAAGAGAACACATTTTTCTTAAAGGGTTGTCATGGTCGTGATCGTATTGTAGTTGGATCTATAACTACCTATGTAATCAGTGCCTATCACTAATAACGTTGTGAGTTCGAATCCCGTTCATGGCGAAGTGTACCCGATACAGCATTATGTGATCAAGTTTGTCAGTGACTTGCGACAGGTCTGTGGTTTTCTCCACCAATAAAACTGACCACCACGATATAACTGAAATTTTGTTGAAAGTGGCGTTAAGTAGCGTAACCCTCATATCCTCTTTTGTAACGAACCCTCCAGCGACAACCAAATTACGCAACAATTAACAGGAATCACATCTATTTGAACGACAATATCAACAATAACAATATCACGGTAATAAAGGGGTTTGGGGCTATGGTGTTTAACGCCACTTTCAACAATATTTCAGTTATATCGTGGCGGTTCATGGTAATAAAAACAGTGTTACAAACTTAATTATAGGTGATTTAATATGTTAGGGTTGCCATTTTACTCTTATGTGGAAAACATTTCCATCACAGCATCATTTCAGTAAGAGGGGAGGTTTAGAACTAGTTTTACTTTACAACTTTTATTGTAGTACCTGTATCAAGTCAGGAGGGTCAGAGGTCATATATTTTTGCACAATTGATTTTGCCTCTTTCTATGATTTTTCTATAGGATTTGTGCCGACAGTATAAAAATAGTTTTTTGATCCAGCTGCAGTCGTTCTAATCCAGGCATGTTTATCCTTGTCCATTCTACACACTGCCGTCATTGACCCACAGTCATAATGACCACTTTTTTCGTTTTCTCCTGCTCTGGAAATCATTGTATTGTCCACCATCAGTTCTGTCATAACATAATTAGTATTAATGGTGCAGACTGTCCAAGCAAATAAATATATTCCTGTCCTTGGGGCTATGAATATTCCATCAATATTGTTATAATGGCCTCCAATGTTCATAACTACTTTTTCAAAAACCAATATGGACTTTTCCTCAAGAGTAAATGAATATTCCTGATCTCTAGTTGTAGCATAGAAAATGACTGGTTCAGAATTAGACAAATCTGTAATATAAAACTTTCATTTCAATACATGAATGAATTGCTGAGGACAACCAGCATCCTCGGTGTAATTATCTCCTTTTTGTGGAGGGGGAGGGGGCAACAGGGACGACTCTATCCTGGAAATAAAATCATGATGATATATAATGACTACATATGAATATGAATCTGCTCTTGTAGACCGTTAACAATTATGATGCAAACATAACAATCTTAACCTTTTTTACATTTAATAATAATTGATCGTGAAGATCACATATGCTAATAAATGGGTGTTCACTCCTACCTACAACTATCATAGGGACCTGGGGGAAATGTACCCCCTTCGCTTTTCCCATATGGTTGTAAAACAAGTAAATTTATATAGATAAATGATCGAAGGAAGGAAACATGACCACATTTCGATTTGTATGTGTTTCATTCTTAAAATATAGATGGGATTTCCCAAGCGGACCATCTAAAAAATTCAGTCAACATTCATTAAATATTCATCTTTTCTTAAAATCAACTGCTTTCATAGAGAGAGGGGCATTTTATGAGAAAAATATATCATAGTACAGTACATATAAACTAAACATAATAGCTGATAAAACGAAAAACAAAAATTAAAATACCACACTGTCGGAATAGTTCAAATTCCAATAGAAAAATCGGAGGAAGAGACAAAGGCGATACCTTTAACACACAGAATACGTGAACCGTAGTATACAACTACATGACTGATCACTTGAACCATAGTATACAAATACATGACTGATTACTTGAGCCGTAGTATACAAATACATGACTGATCACTTGAGCCATAGTATACAAATACATGACTGATCACTTGAGCCGTAGTATACAAATACATGACTGATCACTTGAACCGTAGTATACAAATACATGACTGATCACTTGAACCATAGTATACAAATACATGACTGATCACTTGAGCCGTAGTATACAAATACATGACTGATCACTTGAACCGTAGTATACAAATGTATCACTGATCACTTGAACCGTAGTATACAAATGCATGACTGATCAATTGATCCGTAGTATCCAAATGCATGACTGATCACTTGACCCAGAGTATACAAATACATGACTGATCACTTGAACCGTACTATACAAATACATGACTGATCACTTGAACAGTAGTATACAAATACATGACTGATCACTTGAACCATAGTATACAAATACATGACTGATCACTTGAGCCGTAGTATACAAATACATGACTGATCACTTGAACCGTAGTATACAAATGTATCACTGATCACTTGAACCGTAGTATACAAATGCATGACTGATCACTTGACCCAGAGTATACAAATACATGACTGATCACTTGAACCGTACTATACAAATACATGACTGATCACTTGAACCGTAGTATACAAATACATGACTGATAACTTGAACCATAGTATACAAATACATGACTGATCACTTGAGCCGTAGTATACAAATACATGACTGATCACTTGAACCGTAGTATACAAATGTATCACTGATCACTTGAACCGTAGTATACAAATACATGACTGATCACTTGAGCCGTAGTATACAAATACATGACTGATCACTTGAGCCATAGTATACAAATACATGACTGATCACTTGAGCCGTAGTATACAAATACATGACTGATCACTTGAACCGTAGTATACAAATACATGACTGATCACTTGAACCATAGTATACAAATACATGACTGATCACTTGAGCCGTAGTATACAAATACATGACTGATCACTTGAACCGTAGTATACAAATGTATCACTGATCACTTGAACCGTAGTATACAAATGCATGACTGATCAATTGATCCGTAGTATCCAAATGCATGACTGATCACTTGACCCAGAGTATACAAATACATGACTGATCACTTGAACCGTACTATACAAATACATGACTGATCACTTGAACCGTAGTATACAAATACATGACTGATCACTTGAACCATAGTATACAAATACATGACTGATCACTTGAGACGTAGTATACAAATACATGACTGATCACTTGAACCGTAGCATACAAATGTATCACTGATCACTTGAACCGTAGTATACAAATGCATGACTGATCAATTGATCCGTAGTATGCAAATGCATGCCTGATCACTTGACCCAGAGTATACAAATACATGACTGATCACTTGAACCGTAGCATACAAATAAATGAGCTCTCACGTGAACCGTACTATACAAATACATGACTGATCACTTGAACCGAAGTATACAAAAACATGACCTCTTACTTGAACCGTAGTATACAAATACATGACCTCTTACTTGAACCGTACTATACAAATACATGACCGCTCACTTGAACCGTACTATACAAATACATGACCGCTTACTTTAACCGTACTATACAAATACATGACCGCTCACTTGAATCGTAGTATACAAATACATGACCTCTTACTTGAACCGTACTATACAAATACATGACCGCTCACTTGAACCGTAGTATACAAATACATGACCGCTCACGAACAGTAGTATACAAAAACATGACTGATCACTTGAACGTAGTATACAAATACATGTCCGCAAACTTGAACCGTAGTATGCAAAAACATGACTGATCACTTGAACAGTAGTATACAAATACATGACTGATCACTTGAACAGTAGTATACAAATACATGACTGATCATTTGAATAGTAGTATACAAATACATGACTGATCACTTGAACAGTAGTATACAAAAACATGACTGATCACTTGAACCGTAGTATACAAGTACATGACTGATCACTTGAACCGTAGTATACAAATACATGACTGATCACTTGAACCGTAGTATACAAATACATGACTGATCACTTGAACCGTAGTATACAAATACATGCCTGATCACTTGAACAGTAGTATACAAATACATGACTGATCATTTGAACCGTAGTATACAAATACATGACCGCTCACTTGAACCGTAGTATCCAAATACATGACTGATCACTTGAACAGTAGTATACAAATACATGACTGATCATTTGAACCGTAGTATACAAATACATGACTGATCACTTGAACGTAGTATACAAATACATGACTGATCACTTGAACCGTAGTATACAAATACATGACCGCTCACTTGAACCATAGTATACAAATACATGACTGATGACTTGAACCGTAGTATACAAATACATGACTGATCACATGAACCGTAGTATACAAATACATTACCGCTCACTTGAACCGTACTATACAAATACATGACCGCACACTTGAACCGTAGTATACAAATGCACTACCGCGCACTTGAACTGTAGTATGCAAATACATGACCTCTTACTTGAACCGTAGTATACAAATTCATGACCTCTTACTTGAACCGTAGTATACAAATACATGACCGCTCACTTGAACAGTAGTATACAAAAACATGACTGATCACTTGAACCGTAGTATACAAATATATGACCGCTCACTTGAACCGTAGTATACAAAAACATGACTGATCACTTGAACCGTAGTACACAAATACATGTCTGATCACTTGAACAGAAGTATACAAATATATGACTGATCACTTGAACAGTAGTATACACATACATGACTCATCACTTGAACCGTAGTATACAAGTACATGACTGATCACTTGAACCGTAGTATACAAATACATGACCGCTCATTTGAACCATAATATACAAATGCATGACTGCTCACTAGAACCGTATTATGCAAATACATGACCTCTAACTTGAACCGTAGTAGGCAAATACATGTTTGCTCACTTGAACCGTAGTATACAAATACATGACCGCTAACTTGAACAGTAGTATACAAATACATGACCGCTAACTTGAACCGTAGTATACAAATACATTACCGCTCACTTGAACCGTAGTATACAAATACATGACAGCTTACTTGAACCATACAATACAAATATGTGACCTCTCACTTGAACCGTAGTATACAAATGTTTGTTAGCCTGGAACATGTGGTAACTATAAAGACTGTTTCTATAGGAACATGTGGTAACTATAAAGACTGTTTCTATTGGAACATGTGGTAACTACCAAGACTCTTTTTATTGGAACATGTGATAACTATAAAGAATGTTTCTATTGGAACATATGGTAACTATAAAGAATGTTTCTAGTGGAACATGTGGTACCTATGAAGACTGTTTCTATTGGAACATGTGGTAACTATAAAGACTGTTTCTGTTGGTCAAAACAAAGTACTAGCATCAATTATTTACCTACTTATTACACAAGGATAATGATAATAGGGATTTAACACTGCTTTGTCAATATTAACCCGGCAGATAAGGATCAACAACAAACACTTCAGTGATTCTAATTTTCCCTCTACAAAACAAAGACTTGCTGAACAGACAATGCAATGGCCAAAAGAAAAAGGACAAAAAATGATCTACAAAACATTACACAGAAAACTAAAAATCGAGCAACACGAACCCCACTACAAATCGGGGATGAGGAAAGGGCCGGATTATGACTAAAATAAACGGAACATATCCATTGTCATTTGTGACAGACATATTTTGTAACCAGGTCATGGTCACGACCATGAAACCTTTGAAAAGATGACTTCAACTTAACCAATAAGAAACCTCTATCAAGGAATTCACTATGGGATCCACCAGCTGTGGAATATCGGATCAACTGAGAGACATATACTCCATATGCAGGTGCTGCTGGAATGTTGCTACATATAAATGGAAACATCACAATGGGAAAATTGAGGTAATCTCTTTTGCCGAAAATTTTCGTTCCTAACCGGTCCTCACTGTCAGTTTTGAAGTGTAAGTGAAGGTATGAAGCAGAAATAGCTTGATAAGTGTGTTTGTAGATACGAGTAAATATTCATTGAATAAATTGAATTATGTTTGTACAAAAATAGCCCCTGCAAAGCTATTGTGAAAGTTGCTACTAATTTTGCTATGTTAATACTTTTTGCATGAGTGATTCTATTTATAAATTTAAAGGTCAATATTAAGACGACCTGGTCCAATATAAAGGTCAAACGATATTATACAATTATAGCTTTTGTATGAGGTTGATACGTGGCTATATCGACCAAACAGAAGTATATCGACTGAGGACGTAGTCCGAGGTCGATATACTCCTGTTGGTCGATATAAACCACGTATTGACCTCATACAAAAGCTACAATTGTTATATTATTAATCCACATTATTGACAAATATAAGGAAATTTTTGCAGGAATTAAAAATATTTGTCCAATGCTGTAACTTTTGATTTCTGTATACATATAATACTGCATTTTTTTAATGGATTTTGGAAAAATTGATGTTTATTTTTAGTAACGTGCTGTATGACCGTGCAATCTGCTATTTTCTATATTACACAAATTTTGGGAAAATCTATGTTTATTTTTAGTAACGTGCTGTGTGAACGTGCAATCTGCTATTTTCTATATTACAAAATTGTTGACAGTGCAACCTTTGTTTATATAGTATATCATGTGATTTGGTATCTACCAATCAAATTTGAAGAATGATATCAGATTAATAATATTACCTGATATAAATATCAATGGAAATACAGTTGCTGATCCAGGATGTTTCTATGAAAAGGTGATCTAGGCTAAAAGTCGTAGTTTCTCTAAATTTGCGCCTGACGTTTATCTACATGTGTACCATAAGATATGCTATTGTTTAGCCCTTTGGCTTACTTGCTCCCAAAAATTTTAAAATTATTTGGCTTTCCAAACCTTCAGCTTTTAGCATACTTGATGAGGGTTATTCCAGAGACGCGTCGTACGCACTAAGTTAGATATCTACGTTTTAATTACATTAGATAATGTCAGTGTACTATTAGATAATGTCAGTGTACTATTAGATAATGTCAGTGTACTATTAGATAATGTCAGTGTACTATTAGATAATGTCAGTGTACTATTAGATAATGTCAGTGTGCTATTAGATAATGTCAATGTACTATAGGATAATATCAGTGTACTATTAGATAATGTCAGTGTGCTATTAGATAATGTCAGTGTACTATTAAATAATGTCAGTATACTATTAGATAATGTCAGTGTACTATTAGATAATGTCAGTGTACTATTAGATAATGTCAGTGTGCTATTAGATAATGTCAGTGTACTATTAGGTAATGTCAGTATACTATTAGATAATGTCAGTGTACTATTACATAATGTCAGTATACTATTAGATAATGTCAGTGTACTATTAGATAATGTCAGTATACTATTAGATAATGTCAGTGTACTATTAGATAATGTCAGTGTACTATTAGATAATGTCAGTGTGCTATTAGATAATGTCAGTGTACTATTAGATAATGTCAGTGTACTATTAGATAATGTCAGTGTGCTATTAGATAATGTCAGTGTACTATTAGATAATGTCAGTATACTACTAGATAATGTCAGTGTACTATTACATAATGTCAGTATACTATTAGATAATGTCAGTGTACTATTACATAATGTCATTATACTATTAGATAATGTCAGTGTACTATTAGATAATGTCAGTGTACTATTAGATAATGTCAGTGTACTATTAGATAATGTCAGTGTACTATTAGATAATGTCAGTGTACTATTACATAAAGTCAGTGTACTATTAGATAATGTCAGTGTACTATTTCTCTTGATGGATAATATCACAATGAAGATATCAACACCTTGTTGGAAAGTACAAATGACGACAGATGTTATTGGTTCAAGTTGACTTTTGTTGCGCTATTATGTCTTAAGATAGCCTTGCATACTATCTAATATTAAAGGATTGTTGAGATTGTTTTTGTTTATGATGTTTAACGCCACTTTCGAAAATATTTCAGCTATATCAGTTTTATTTGTGTAGAAAACCGGAATACCCGAAGAAAATCATCGACCTGTCGCAAGTCACTGACAAACTATTGCATAATATTGTATCGAGTACACCTCGCCATGAACAGGGTTCGAACTCACAACGTTAGTGGAGATAGGCACTGATTTCACATGTAGTTGTAAATACAACTACCAAACGATCACGACCACGGCGGCCCCCAAATTATCGAGTACATCGCCTTTCTTTAATATAGCTGATATTATACAAATGACAAATTCCGTGCCTTGAAGATTAGATATATTATGTACAGTGTTACACGATTAGAGCATTCTTTATTTTACTCCTTTGGCGGGCGTGTGCCGGAGGTCGTATGATAGCTTTACTTACAATAAACAATAATATCAATGTCTACTACCACTTACGTTATAAAGTGGATTCCAGCACATGGCTTTGTGCGATAGATACAACATTACGTAATCAAATTTGTCAATGATTTCCGGTCAGGAGTTTTATCCGGAAACTCCAGTTTCCTCCAACATTAAGCGATATACCTGACATATTGTTTTACAGTGGCGTTAAACACCAAATGTTAACAAAAACTCACATACCTTTATGAGTAGTTTCGTTCAGCAGTTGTACTTTATTGTCCAGTATCCTGACAGCATTTTCCAGCTCCATGATTCTATCATCTTGTGTTTTTTCAGTGATGTTAGAGATAGATTTAGAACTAACTGACAGTAATGGAATTGTTAATATCCAAAATATATACACAATCTGTGTCTTAGACATCTTTCTATATGCTATCCTTTGTATTTTATAAATTGCAACAAGTTAGCTAGCGAGATATCGTGACGAGATTGGCATAGAAACGTAATTTTGGCATATGATGAGATAGTCACGATTTTGACTTTAGAAATGAACCATATGGAGGAATTTTTCTTTCGGTCTTTTTTATTTTTGCATTTCATTTCTTGATTTATATGTGATACAAGTCAGCCATGAAAATGTAAACACATCTTACGGAAAAAACAAGATAAATGGTCATGATATCAAAGATGAACACATGTTTACTTTAATTATGCTTAAGCGTCATGTAGTACGTTTGCTATGGCTTGCATCGCATCATGGTATTTGAAAATGATAAAAAAAAATACGAAAATTCGGTTAGAATGTGAAGGAGAGGCAGTGTTTTTTTTTTGTTCTTTTTAATAACATAATACTTTATTGTTTGACTCGCCTGTTAATAAACACCTTAGATGCCCAGGTAAGCAAAAAATAATCTAAGGTTCCCTGTTTTACAATATATCTCTTATCCAGGATTAATAAGCAAAATTAATTAGAATCCACATGATCCCATTTCAAAAAGACAACTAAATTTATCAATTATAAAATCAACATGTAAGTCAATCTATATCGGCATTTTATAATAGCTTCAACATAATTTTTCATAACATTTACATACATATGCATTGTACTCCTATATGAGCGGCAGTGTTATTATATACAAACAAATTTATTTATCAGTTTGTTTCTATCTGCTACAATTTGGAAATGTAATTCCCCAAAAAAAGACCATCTCAGTCAGGGATGTCCTTGACTCACTTTTCGTAACAAAAGGGACGTTATTGTACCGTCTGCCAATAAAAATTCGGTGAGTAATTACTATTTCTCTGGGTGTCATAGGGCACGACAGACTTATCATGTAGTATAATACCAAATGATATGGTTATTATTCCTAATTGGTGTGGTGGTTAGTGTGCTCGACTCGAATGTGGTAGACGTACGACAAGGTATTGCCCATTTGGGGTTTAAGTCAAAGGTATAGCTCTGGTCTTTAAACTATATAAGTGCATGGTTGGGATTACGCACCTCAAGCTCACAGCAGGATATCAAATGTCAACTTCGATATTGGGAGAGATGGGCTCTGTTAATATCTCCTGTATAATTCCGACGGCAAAGTTCGTGTCCACCAGTGCTTAAATGAAAGGTCTGTTTTCCCGGCCTATTAAAGACTCAAGTGGCTGGGTGGGATTTTCCACCTTGAGCCTATAGGAAGGTGTCAAATATCAACTACGATATTGGATTGGGATCTATTAATATCTCCTGTACAATTCCCAACAGCAAAGTTCTTGCCCACTTGAGATTTAAATGATATGTATTGCACGGCTCTTTAACTGACTTAAGTGCCTGGATAGGATTCTGCGCCTCCAGCCCTCAGCAGTGTCAAATGTTAACTTCAATATTAGGGGTGGGCTACATTAATATATCCTGTAAAATTCCTAACAGCAAAGTTCTTGTCCACGGGGTTTATATCAATAAATTTCTTTTTGGTACAGGGTACCCGGTCGGGAACATGGCGGGAATTTAGACATTCGAGAGCTTACAATGGGTAAATAATTTGGATCTGTGACTAGATTAAAACCACGGGTGCCACTAGTGGAGCATAAACTACTCACACATCCAGGACACCTGAGTTGACCCCGGGTTTTAGTGCGGTTTGTGTTACTCGATCTGTAGTTTTATGTGTATGTTATTTAGATAGTTGTTTGTCCTTTTGTACTTTTTCTTTTGGCCATTGTATTGTCTGTGCTTCGATTTACGTAATATGATTAACCCTTTGGTATCTTCAAACTCTTCTTACATCTAAACTGAAAACATCTGCCAAGGTTTTTTTTAATATGCAATTTAAAAATAAATAGATAAAACAAATAATACTACTTATTAATAAATGTGCCACGTACAAGAAGATTTTGGTTATTTTTGTAATAGTGTGAACTTTATTAATTTTAGGACTTTATTTTGTTTGACAAAACGCTGGCAAGTCCAATGTATTTACCAGATGACATGAAAGTAAATGATTTGTTTAATATGTGTTTATTAAAAGTTGGCCGACTGTTTTGTAAGCTCGCCATCCCAAAAATATGTGTCTTCGCTATTTACCCCAATAATGAAAATAAATATTTTATGTTCGGGTGAAAATGTGAAATCCAACTAGCTCTGTTTGCGAAAATACATAAATTTGTGTGGTCTCAAATATTGTGAACGTTAAAACCATTATCATTCAGGAGTAGCGATGTTGACAAGATAAAACATTATCAACATGGACGCATATTTGGTATTTCCATTTGTACATTTATTTTGTAGAAAACATTGTATATTATGTATAATGTTCAAGATTAGAGCGTTCTTATCACAATGATGTTCACCAGGTTGATATTTTACTGAAATGTGGAAAACACTTGCAAGACAGCAACATTTTACTAAGAGGGGAGGCTAAGGCAAGTAAAACTAGTTTAACCCCGCCTGCTTCATGTATATGTGTGTTAATGGTATCAATTTTGTCTATTTCTGCAGTTTTTCGATTGAATGTTAGAACTGTTCCGAGAGTGTGGTATGTTTGACTTCATTTTATTAATGAAGGTGTCAAACCACTAATTCACCAATCAGAGCTTGGAACATATACGAAAGTAGTCCCTTTTCAAGAAAAAAGTTCCTTTCACTTTGTAGTATTGTGAAAACTACTGAATGGAATGGACTAATTAAAATTGATAATTGAAGTTAAATAAATAGGGATTATTTTGAGCCCAAATTTGATGGATTTAGTTGTATTTTAATACCTCTATGGAGGATTTGATGCATGACCTATAAATTGTGAATTTCTTGGGGATGACCGAGCTATTTTTAGAGTAGGTGCTTTCCGTAGCATGGCATTTCACTGCAAGATTTTAAACATGCCCTGATATTTTGACAGAACGTAGAGGAAACATGTACGTTTCAGAAAATATATGGTCTTCAAAAGGTTAAACTTAAGATAAAATGACCAGGTAGGCTCGAAAAAACACAAATTTAGTAGAAAACCTTAAAGAAATTAATTGGTGGTTTGACACCTTAAGACAAAAACGTCAAAATTATCTTTTGTTGCTATCATGTTCAAATTAGCCTAAACATGTCACAACAGACCCAGAGTGACATTTTTCATGCAAAAATGTTACAAAATGCATTGTGGTGTCAGATTACATGGTCAAAATGCATGTTATGTAATATTTTGGAATATTGCTCCCAAACACTGAATATACATGGACACCAGGTATTGCAACTCATTTTCTTTTACTTTATGACTTTATAATTATTGGGAATATGTTATTGAATGTGTTTTTGCAGTAGAAGGGCATATAATATTGAAAATATGGTTGATATTAAGAATTTAAAAAATTTCATCATGTGGCAGTTTGTTGACTTCAAATATAGGATATGGTGATATCATGATTGGATTTTTTTCAATCCTACACATTTTTCCTGGTAAATTTTGATAGTTTCAGTTAGAATACATGTACAATGTACTTACAAAATAATATAAGGCTATAGAAAGCAATTTTAATTGAAAATTATGTAGTTAAAACCTGGTAATTTAAGTGATCCCAGAAAAATTATTTTGACTGCTTAGCATTTTCTGTTAATTTTTCAAATTGTCAATTTGAATTTCATGTTTTAGAGTATTATTTGGCTGTAACAGTACATTTGAACATCCAGCTTACTTAAACAGTGGAAAAAAATGATGTGGAAGCATATATTTATTGAGTTTTGGGGGAAATTATAGTTGTGCACCATCAGAAATTCCAAGACTTGAATATCAATAAATCATATTTTTGCAAATTTGATGGAATTAGAAGGAATTTCAACTAAAGATGTATATACAAAAACATATTTTATGTCTTAAACCACATAATTTATGGGATAAAAGCATGAATTAACAAAATTAAGAATGATATGAGCTTATTTTATGGGACGAAAAAAGGGGGGGCTAAATGCAAACATTTCATAGTATTTAGCTATTAAATATACAACTGAGGCATATATATGTCTTAAGATTGCTTATTATGTTGGAAACTAGCTTAATAACTGTAAGATATAAGAGAATAGGTAAGTTTTGGTATATTACACAATCTGAACTCAACAGCTGTAAATGGAGATATTTTCATTAAAAATCTTCAAGGGGGTACCTTTGCATTTGAACACTTATACTTGCAAATATCAGACAGCCACATACCTTATGAGGTTTTCTTGGGTTGATATTGGCTAAGGAATAGAAATTAGGCCAACAAATGGTGAAAGAAACAAGTTTTTATGCTCTTTAGGTGTCAAACCACTAATTCACCAATCAGAGCTTGGAACATATACGAAAGTAGTCCCTTTTCAAGAAAAAAGTTTCTTTCACTTTGTAGTATTGTGAAAACTACTGAATGGAATGGACTAATTAAAATTGATAATTGAAGTTAAATAAATAGGGATTATTTTGAGCCCAACTTTGATGGATTTGGTTGTATTTTAATACCTCTATGGAGGATTTGATGCATGACCTATAAATAGTGAATTTCTTGGGGATGACCGAGCTATTTTTAGAGTAGGTGCTTTCCGTAGCATGGCATTTCACTGCAAGATTTTAAACATGCCCTGATATTTTGACAGAACGTAGAGGAAACATGTACGTTTCAGAAAATATATGGTCTTCAAAAGGTTAAACTTAAGATAAAATGACCAGGTAGGCTCGAAAAAACACAAATTTAGTAGAAAACCTCAAAGAAATTAATTGGTGGTTTGACACCTTAAAACGAACATATTCACACTCCCGATTTGATCCTAAAATTATACGTTATTGGCGTTTTTCAATTGAGTTATCTCCCTTATAGAGGGCAAAATGGTTCCAGTTCAATGCAAGAACAACTGACGGGACAAATAATTCTGGTATGATTTTCTTAAAAGTTAAAGATATTTGAACCTTGTAAACAATCAGAGGATAATTTTATAGCAAGTTGTTACAACAATTAAAGTTTAGACAACATATGGGCGAAATATTTGTAATTTTAGTTAGACTTGGCATTAAATGGACACGTTTGTTTGCATTCAAGGGAAGTAGATAATCTTACCAAAATCACGTCTAATTTTAGAAACAAGTCCGAAATATACAAATGCTCTCTTATAGACAAAATTCTTACCTCAATCAGAACACTATTTTGTATTAAATGACAATGGAGACAACTGTTGTGTAATGAAGATTTAACGACGTCAATCTTGGTTTACATGTCGCAAGCATCCGTTGTGCCTATCACCACTGCGCCTCGCTAAGTAGACTCAGTATAATCAGTCACTGATGGCGACAAAGCTTAGAATACAACACATTTATCTTAATAGCTACCATGCATTGTTGGTATGTTCTTGCTATATCCTAATGAGACCAGAAAATAATTCACTACTGGTATACATTTTTTTCTAAACTTTCCAGATCTTTTTTCAATTACATCTCACATTAATGCATAATACACACATATAAATTTAGCTTTCGGTGAGAGAAGACGTAATTAGTACGAAAACACTGATTATCGGAATAAGTGAAATTAATAAAAAAAAAAAATGCCAACAAGCTCTTGAGAGGTGGCATTCCAATTGCTATAAACTGTGTACCCCTTCTTGTTTACTTGTTTTCATGCAGGTTTAGAAATGTTGATGATGATTTCGTATTTAGCAAAACGTGTTATAGTAATCATTGTACTCTTAATATATATTACCAAGTCTACTCGAAATTAAACATACTACTGATCCTGAAAGTTCTGCCTTGTACATACAAATGGAAAATGGGGAATTATATTTCATAACATTCTGACTTCAATTTACCAATTGTACATTATTTTGTTCGAACCCCGAGGTGTACTCGAAACAACAGTATAATATCCAGTGTGTCAGTAACTTGTGACAGGTATGTAGTTTTCTCCGGATACTCCGTTTTCCTGCACCAATAAAACTGACCGCCAAGATATAACTCAACTATTGTTGAAAGTGGCGTTAGACACCATAAACCAAAACCAAACCTGTACATTTTTTTTCTTCACGAGTACCAACACTTTGCCTTTTCTTTCTGCAGAGGATGAACACGAATTTTTTCCCAGTTGATACGTTATTCGACAGTCTGGCCTGGATGAAGTAATGACCATCTAGGATCTAGGAGCAGATCTTTTGGTCACCATTATGAATGCGAAATTTTAGTAGCCATCGAATGTTGTTATCTTATGTCTATAAAATAACCTTATAGGTATTGTCATCTGGGAGTGAGTGAATGATTGTTGATTACCGCCACCTCAGAAATTTGTCGCTATATCGTGGCGTTAATTGTCAATGAGATGATGACGAGGTCCGCTTTGTACTAGACCAACGCTAGTTCACCTGAAACAAAAGTCCGCGGATAGACATGTCTCTCCACTCGGACATATTATCCTGATTCCGAGCCAACCAGTCTTTGCTCTTTCTCCTTAATACTGCATGCTAAGCGGGGCAACAAATACCAATGGTTTGATCCGATCGGGACTCGATCCCACGATCTTCCGCACTTGGGGTGAGTACGCTAATCATTACACTATCAATGGGGTTACACTGGATATTGGTGAAGATTCTCATGACTCAACCTGAAACGCGTCCCGGGGTGGTGAATAGTGGTGCCCTCTTTACGAGGGGTCATCTAGTTACATTACAGAGAGCCTGATCGGTGTACATTGTGGGTATCATGTAGATTTCGAAAAAGAGTAAATTATTTCAAAACTAAGATTCTCCTCCCATGCCACTGTCGAAGCACAGATTAATGGGCAGATGATACCCTTGGGGTCGAAGAGTCCAGCAAAGTGTATCGACAAAGAAGAATCGCTGAAATTCATTCATTTGTCATTTTTAACTTGGGATCGCTTAGATATATTGTGTCTATAAAACTGTATATACTAACACTTGTTATCTATAAAACTGTATATACTAACACTGTCATCTATAAAACTGTATATACTAACACTTGTCATCTATAAAACTGTATATACTAACACTTGTCATCTATAAAACTGTATATACTAACACTTGTCATCTATAAAACTGTATATACTAACACTTGTCATCTATAAAACTGTATATACTAACACTTGTCATCTATAAAACTGTATATACTAACACTTGTCATCTATAAAACTGTATATACTAACACTTGTCATCTATAAAACTGTCTATACTAACACTTGTCATCTATAAAACTGTATATACTAACACTTGTCATCTATAAAACTGTATATACTAACACTTGTCATCTATAAAACTGTATATACTAACACTTGTCATCTATAAAACTGTATATACTAACACTTGTCATCTATAAAACTGTATATACTAACACTTGTCATCTATAAAACTGTATATACTAACACTTGTCATCTATAAAACTGTATATACTAACACTTGTCATCTATAAAACTGTATATACTAACACTTGTCATCTATAAAACTGTATATACTAACACTTGTCATATATAAAACTGTATATACTAACACTTGTCATATATAAAACTGTATATACTAACACTTGTCATCTATAAAACTGTATATACTAACACTTGTCATCTATAAAACTGTATATACTAACACTTGTCATCTATAAAACTGTATATACTAACACTTGTCATCTATAAAACTGTATATACTAACACTTGTCATCTATAAAACTGTATATACTAACACTTGTCATCTATAAAACTGTATATACTAACACTTGTTATCTATAAAACTGTATATACTAACACTTGTCATCTATAAAACTGTCTATACTAACACTTGTCATCTATAAAATTGTGTATACTAACACTTGTCATCTATAAAACTGTATATACTAACACTTGTCATCTATAAAACTGTATATACTAACACTTGTCATCTATAAAACTGTATATACTAACACTTGTCATCTATAAAACTGTATATACTAACACTTGTTATCTATAAAACTGTATATACTAACACTTGTCATCTATAAAACTGTCTATACTAACACTTGTCATCTATAAAACTGTATATACTAACACTTGTCATCTATAAAACTGTATATACTAACACTTGTCATCTATAAAACTGTATATACTAACACTTGTCATCTATAAAACTGTATATACTAACACTTGTCATCTATAAAACTGTATATACTAACACTTGTCATATATAAAACTGTATATACTAACACTTGTCATCTATAAAACTCTATATACTAACACTTGTCATCTATAAAACTGTATATACTAACACTTGTCATCTATAAAACTGTATATACTAACACTTGTCATCTATAAAACTGTATATACTAACACTTGTCATCTATAAAACTGTATATACTAACACTTGTCATCTATAAAACTGTATATACTAACACTTGTCATCTATAAAACTGTATATACTAACACTTGTTATCTATAAAACTGTATATACTAACACTTGTCATCTATAAAACTGTCTATACTAACACTTGTCATCTATAAAACTGTGTATACTAACACTTGTCATCTATAAAACTGTATATACTAACACTTGTCATCTATAAAACTGTATATACTAACACTTGTCATCTATAAAACTGTATATACTAACACTTGTCATCTATAAAACTGTATATACTAACACTTGTTATCTATAAAACTGTATATACTAACACTTGTCATCTATAAAACTGTCTATACTAACACTTGTCATCTATAAAACTGTGTATACTAACACTTGTCATCTATAAAACTGTATATACTAACACTTGTCATCTATAAAACTGTCTATACTAACACTTGTCATCTATAAAACTGTATATACTAACACTTGTCATCTATAAAACTGTCTATACTAACACTTGTCATCTATAAAACTGTATATACTAACACTTGTCATCTATAAAACTGTCTATACTAACACTTGTCATCTATAAAATTGTGTACACGAGCACTTGTCTTTTTAAACAAGAAGAAATTGTCTTTTTTAACAAGACCCGTCGTTGTCGTGGTCGTATTGTAGTTAGATTTATGACTACCTATGTCATCAGTGTCTATCACCACTAACATTGTGAGTTCGAATCCCGTTGATGGTGAAGTGTACTCGATACAACATTATGTGATCAAGTTTGTCAGTGACTTGCGGCAGGTCGCTGGTTTTCTCCACCAATAAAACTGACTGACACGATATATATACCGGTATATAACTTATATATTGTTAAAAGTTGCATTAATACCATAATTCTCACCCTCATACCCTCTTTTTAAACGAACCCTTCAGCGAGAACCAAAGTACGCAACAATATAACAGGAATCAAATCTATTAGAATGACAATATCAACAATAAAAATATCATTTTAATGAAGGGGTTGGGGGTTATTGTGTTTAATGCCACTTTCAACAATATTTCAGTTATATCGGGGCGGTTCATGGTAATGCAAATTTAATTATAAATGATTTAATATGTTAGGGTTGGCATTTTACTCTGATGTGGAAAACACTTCCATCACCGCATCATTTTAGTAAGAGGGGATGTTTGAGCCCATTAAGCTAGTTTTACTCAACCACTTGTTATTGAAGTGCCTGTATCAAGTCAGAAGGGTGAGAGGTCATATATTTTTGTGCTACTGATATTGCCTCTTACTAAGATTTTTCTATAAGATTTTAAAAGATGTGCCGACAGTGTGATATTTTTCTTGGTTTTCATTGTATTGATAGAACATCAAATATATGACATAATACTACAAAGATATTTAATGCTAAAATGACACTTTCACAATACATCTTTGTCAATTTAGCGTTTTTATCATCCATCAAATGTTTTTCTCTGTCGAGTTCATTAACCGTGCACTATAATACCCATGAAGGATGACTGCGGACCTTCCTTAGCAGTATAAAAAAGGTTTTTTGATCCAGATGCAGTCGTTCTAATCCAGGCATGTTTATCCTTGTCCATTCTACAGACTGCGGTCATTGACCCACAGTCATAATTATTACCACTGCCCTCGTATTCTCCTGCTCTGGAAATCATTCTATTGTCCACCATTAGTTCTGTCAATACGTAATTAGCCCCATTGGTACAGACGGTCCAAGCAAATAAATACATTCCTGTCTTTGGGGCTACGAATATTCCATCAATATTGTTATAATGGCCTCCAATGTTCATAACTACTCTTTCAAAGACCAATATGGACTTTTTCTCAAGAGTAAATGAGTGCGTTTCATCTCTAGTTGTAGCATAGAACATGACTGGTTCAGAATTAGACAAATCTGCAATATAAAACTTTCATTTCAATACATGAATGAATTGATGAAAACAACCAGTAGCCTCGGTGTAATTCTCATAATTCTCTCCTATAGTTTTTTTTTGGGGGGGGTTCCACTGGGAAGACCATATCCTGGAAATAAATCAATAATGGTATCTGATGACCACTTTTGAAAATGAATCTGCTCTTGTATGCCGTTAACAAATATGATGCAAAAATAACACTTTTCACTTTTTCTACATTTAATATCAAGTGATGATGAAGATCACAAATGCTTATGAAATTGGTGTTCACTCGTATCTTTAACTATACAGGGACTCGGGGGATAGGATACCTCTTTTCTCTTTCCCATATGGCTTGAAAGCAAGTACATGTATGTAGATAAATGATGGAAGATAGAAAAAATGACCACATTTAGATTTGTATGTGTTTTATTGTCAAAAATAGAATGGATTTCCCAAGAGAACCCTCTGAGAAATCTAGTCATACTGAATGAGATATTTTTTTTAACCAACTTTTTGATACAGAGAGGGGTATTTTATGAGAAATATATATAATATTTCAGTACACATAGCTGATAAAATGAAAAACAAAAACAAATGTACCACATTGTCGAAATAGTTCAAAATCCAATAGAAATATCGTAGAAAGAGACAAAGGCGATACACTTAACACACACAATTTATAAACCATACAATACAAATGTTTGGTAGATTGGAACATGTAGTAACTACAACGGCTGTTTCTATTGGTCAAAGCAAAGTACTTTCATCAATTATTTACCTACGTATTACACAAGGATAAAGATAATAGGGTCTTAACACTGCTTTGGTAATATTTGTAGGATCAACAGCACACACATTGACATAGAAAGGGAAGTAATTCTAATTATTCACGAATCTTCCCGCCAAAAATAAAAACATATGATAAGAAAAGTTTGAAGATACCAAAGGGGTAATCAGAAGCCATAAATCGAGGGACAGACAACACAATGGCCAAAAGAAAAAATTATCTACCAAAAATTGCACAGAAAACTATAGGTCGAGCGACACGAACCCCACTAAAATCCGGGAGGAAGTCAGGTACTCCGGAAGGGTGGGCATGTGGCATCCGTCGTGTAACTCTTTTCACAATCCCGGTGATAAGTCATAAATGAGGAAATAATTATCATGACTACAATAAATGGAAAATATCCATGGTTATTTGTGACAGAGATATTTTGTAACCAGGTCATGGTAACGACCGTAAAACATTCGAAATGATGACTTCAACTTAACGAATAAGAAACCTCTATTAAAGAATTCACTATAGGACACACAAGCTGTGTTATATCGGATTAACCGAGAAACATATACTTAATGTGCAGGTACTGCTAGAATGTTGCTACACATAAATGGAAAGTTCACAATGGAAAAATTGAAATGATCTCTTTTGTCGTAAATTTTCGTTCTTAACCAGTTTTCACTGTCAATTTCGAGGTGTAGGCTGTAGGTCAAGGTATGAAAAAGACATAGCTTCTTAAGTGTGTCTGTAGACTAAATATACATTAATTAAATTGGATTATAATTGTTTGTACATTAATACCCCCTGCAAAGATATTGTAAGTGGCCTCTAATTTTGCAAAACTCAATACTTTTTGTATAATTGATTCTATTCATATCTTACGACTACCTTGTCCAATATAAAGATGAGCAAATATGTCAAATAATATTACCTGATATAAATTTAATTGAAAATTCAGTGGTTCATCCAAGATGTTTTGGGTTTTTTTTTTTACAAATGTGATCTAGGCTAAAATTCGTACAATAAACCATAATACCAATGTCTACTATCACATACATTGAGTGGATTCCAGCACATGGCTTTGTGCAGTAGATACAACATTACGTTATAAAATTTGTCAATGATTTGCAGCAGGTCAGAGGTCTTTATCCGGGAAGTCCAGTTTCCTCCAACATTAAGCGATATACCTGAAATATTGTTTTACAGTGGCGTTAAGCACCAAATGTTAACAAAAACTCACATACCTTTATGAGTAGTTTCGTTCAGCAGTTGTACTCTATTGTCCAGTATCCTGACAACATTTTCCAGCTCCATGATTCTATCATCTTGTGTTTTTTCAGTGATGTTAGATATAGATTTAGAACTAACTGACAGTAACGGTATTGTCAACATCCAAAATATATACAAAATGTGTGTCTTAGACATCCTTCTATAAGCTATCATTTGTATTTTATAAATTGCAACAAGATAGCTAACGAGATATTCCGACGAGGTTGTCATAGAAACTTAATGTTAGCATATTTTGAAGAGGTAGCCATGATTCTAATTTTAGAAATGAACCATATGGAAGCATTATTGGCACTTCGACCTTGATTCATATATAACAACAAGCCCTGGAAATTGAGCACATCTTTCGAAGCAACGGCAATTTGCCATGACTTCAAATTTACACTAAATATATCTAAAAGTGATGCAGTATATTTGTTTTGGCTTGCATCACATCATTTTATTTGAAGATGATTATAAATTTAAAAAAATCGGTAAGAATGTGAAGGAGCAACAATACTTATTGCATGCATACACAATTATTTATAAGTTGGTTTCTAACTGATAAAATTTTGGAAATGTAATCCCCCAAAAAGAGACGATCCAAGCCAGGGATGTCATTGTCTCATTTTTGGTAAAAAAAAGTAGGGCATGCGAAGGAGAAATTATTGTACCATCTGCCAATGAGAACTCGGTGAGTAATTACTATTTCTGAGGGTGTCACAGAGCATAAAGATGCACAAAAACTTGGCATGTAGTGTATAACAACAAATGATGCCGTTATCATTCCTAATTGGTGTGGCAGTTAGCGTGTTCGACTTCGAGTGGTCGATCGTGCGCTCAAGTCCCGGTCGTGTCAAACTCCATCATGAATTTGGTATTTGTTACTTCTTCGCTAAGTACGCAATTTTAGGCAGTAAGGGAAAAGACTGATTGGCTCGGAATCAAGAGAATGTGTCCGGATGGACCGACAAGTCTACCCGTAGAATGTTGTTTCGGTGAGCTAGAACTATAAAGATCGTATTAAGCATGTTGGTATTGTACAAAGCCAACATCATCGTCACCATTATCATTTCATTGAATGTAACATATAGCTATAAAATTGCTCATTTTGGGGGTAAACAATCACTAATTCACTATTATTCCTAACTCAGAGGCTCTAGCGAAACATCAACTTTTTGTCATAATGTGATGGTCTTATGTTATACGGAACAGACAAACGTATGTATTCATTACACCAAGGGTGCATGAACCATATAATAACATGAAACTTTTTTTTTTTTTTTTTTTGCATTCTACTTTATATTTTGATAATTTTCAATGCGTAAATTTTTACTATTTGTAAACTACGCTTCGTTAATTTTGGCTTTCTGATGAGACCATGTGGATTATATGAGTCTGTCGTTTTCACCGATTACTCCGATTTCTCTCAATATAACTGATCTTCATGATCTATCTTAAATATCATTAACATATTTTTAAGAATAGATTGAAGAAACCAAAGGGGTAATCAGAAACCGTAAATCGAAGGACAGACAATAAAATGGGCAAACGAAAAAGGAGAGAAATACAAAACAAATGTATCTAGATTGTACTCCTTTCTTTCAGAAAACATGTAAATTTAATATCAATCCATTTATCTTCATTTAGATACACGGTTTCATAGTGACTGAGGTATCGGTGGTCAAATTTGATTCAAGATCATTATAAATGCCAGAACTTACATATAATATACATTGAACAAAATAGAATATTTCAAAACCCAAGTATAATAATAATTGAAAAACTACTATCAACGAAGAAATGTAGTGAGAAACAAACATATATAACACAAATAGATTCCTTCTAGACATTTCTTACCATGGGGAGTCATCAGTATGCGCATGTAGCGCTGACCGTGGCATTTATTCTACAGATAGGTAACCCTTTATCTTACTTGTATTCATTCTAGCGGTCGAATGATCTGGACAAAAACGTATGCTGTTTTGCATCTTATAATTTCAAATGAACATGGTGTTTTATTTTTATTTAATGTAATATATTTGTAAGTTACAGTCAAACCTTTATTAAAGGGCACCTCTGTATAACAAATCACTCTTTAAAGGGCAACCACATTTTCACCCATTAATGAACAGTGCATATAATTATAACCTGTATATAAAGGGGAACTACTCATAAAAGGCACATATTAAGGTTTCCTTGACTGTCCTTTATATGCAAGTTTGACTGTATCACATTGTTTTGTTTTTGCAAATATTTTATATTAATACAAATTAATCACATATTCATAGATAATAACGTCAATTTTGCCCATATGTATATACCGGAAGTGTCACAGCGATATCAGTCCATGGGCAGATATCAGGGCAAAACTTAACCCGAATAATCCAGTCGTTATATTACTCCCGCTAGTCGCTGCATTAACCTCATCCAGCGAAAGTGCCGATAGAGGGCGCAGTATTATTCGAGTTAGGCAAAACTCTGATAACACGATATCAAGCCTCTCTTGAGCCCCATGACGTCACTTCCGCCCAACTGTCAATGATCGTTTGGAAAATCGTTTTTGTTCTTTTTAATTCAACGTTGAAATATGTGATAAATAGATCAATGCATCGTGTTAAAGCCCTCGGGCCGATATCGGTCTCTCGGTATGATAACAGGCTTGATATGGAAAAGGGCAGGCATTAATCTATAAATATTCATATATAAAATGATGCAATTCATCATATCTAGAAATGAGATTCAAATAAAAAGAGTTAACCCATATGCCAGTATTGTTTATAAAATCATTTCAATACAATTGTATTACCGTTATCTGCATATGGTGTTGCCTATATTTATTCCTGTGTGTTTTATTGGGAATTAATGTGTTATAAATGTTATGTGTATTCATTTACGTAAACTGGTGTTCAAAACGATCCCATGTCAGAGATGATGTTCGTGTAGTTTAACAGTAACACGACGGCTGTCACTGGTGGATCAGGAACTGCTTACCTTCCGGAGCACCTAACTTCACTCGCAGTATTTAGTTGGGTTCGGTGTCTTTATCTTTAGTTTTCTGTGTATTGTTTTGTAGATCCCTGTTTGTTCTTTTGTTCTGTTAATTTGGCCATTGCATTGTCTGTCGTTCTTCGATTTACGGTTTCCGGCTTTGGTATCCACAACTTTAATATTCCATGTTTTATTGTATTAAAATTTCGCATGTTAGCATTCGTTCCTGGATATGAATGTCATGACAGTTTCACTAGGCGAAAATCGCTCACGAAAAATTAAAAAGATTTATTTACATTTTTGAAATGTTTGGGTTGGAACCCTTCACTGTTTCCTCGTAGTGACACTATTTTCTTTGTTGACCCTGTCCGATTAATATTGATGTAGTATTTAGTGCTTGTAGTGACGGGTATTTTTTATATATGTATATATACTCAAAAAATTTATGTTCATATACATATATTATAAAAAAAAAAACATCCCGTCTCGCACGCTTCCCTGTAGTAATGAAATCGGTATTAATCTAACTGCTTTAAATAGACAATTCATATGACTAAGAAACCGCATCGTGGCGTAATGGTTAGCGTGCTTGCCTCGAGTGCGGTAGATCGTGGGTTCGAGCCCAAGTCGGGTCAAACCAAAGACTATATAAAATTGGTATGTGTTGCTTCTCCGCTAAGCATGCAACATTAAGGAGAAAGATCAATGACTGGTTGCCTCGGATTCCGGAGAGTGTGTCCGATGGGGCGACATGTTTATCCACGGAGTGTTGCTTCAGTGAACAAGCAATATAAAATGTCCAACTAAACGTGTTGGTACAAACAGACCTCATCATCGTCTCATTGAAACTTAACTTGTTCTCGCCATGATATAGCTGAAAATTTGCTGAGGTAGCGTTGCACAATTATTACTTTACTCAATCACTCAGTCATATGACTAAGATTGTCTAAGACCTCAATTTGAAAAACATGGTTGACAATATATCCTTTCCTTCGTTTTAAAAGCCCAAATTACACAGGCATAATTCTTTGGTTTGGACACATCCAAATAACATAGCGTATATTAGGTAATCAAGGGTTTTAATCATGTACAATTTTATATATTATGTACTATCATAAACTAAATATAATTCTAACACAGCTTCGCTGCAATGCATCATTCTTGAATTACGATTTATGTAAAGTAAAAATGTTATCAAATGCTTCCTGTAACTGTGGTGCACCATGTGAAAATTCTCACCATTTCTTTTTTGATTGTGATAAATATACAGATAATAGGGAAATAATATTTAATAGTCTTAACTGGTTACCTTCTAACATTAATATTGATGTAAATCTACTGACAAAAGGAAGTGATCTCCTAACATATGTAGAAAATATAACCATTTTTAAACATGCTTTTAAATATATTAAAGACTCCAAAAGATTTGCAATTGTCTAAATGATCTAAAGAACCAACACACATCTCCAAAAGTATTTCTTCTCTTTTCTTTTTTCTTTATTCTTTTTTTTCGTATATTGTCTAAACTTATGTTTTTGTACATAGTCATTCTTTGTATATTTAACTCTATGCTATTATATACATATTATATCATTTCATTGCGCATGCTAATCCATATTGTAAATTATTGTATTCGGGAGAAGACTTCATAAGTTGGAAAAACTTGTGTCCGATCCCTATTTGTTATATTTAGCAAACAAAAAATATGTTTAAACTAAAAAACTATCATTATTTTGTAAGAAATGTTAACTTAATTGTTGAAAAATTCATTCTAATGTTTGTTTGTTTGATGGTGTTTAATAACGCCACATTCAACAATATTTCAGTTATATCGTGGCGGTCAGTTTTATTGGTAGAGGAAACAGGAGGACCCGGAAAAAACCACCGACCTGTCACAAGTCACTGACAAACTTTATCACATAATACTGTACACCTCTCCCCTGATCGAGATTCCAACTCACCACATCAGTGGTGATAGGCACTGATTGTTCAGGTAGTTGTAAATCCAACTACCATACAATGACGGCAACGGCGATCCCTTCCTTCTATTGTATAGCATTTTATCATTGATCATATTCTATTATGAAATGTCATTCTGGAAAGGTAAGTCTTCCCAATATAAACACAACTTCTTCCATTTAAGGCATCACTCAATGTCAAGTGTGTAGAAATGGGTGGTTACGCTTCAACGATTCCTGCTATTTATTCGCAGATATATCAGTTGATTGGCCGGATGCACTGGTAGCTATTACTTCAATAATATAGCAAGTTAGGCAATGTTGTGATCAAATCATGACCTCCATCATTTGCTATATAGACGATGCTGTTATAAAATTCCGAAACGTTATGCTTCGCGCATGCGCATTACCGTAAAAGATGATAATTGAATACGGTTTGATTGCTTCTTCATATTTACAGGAATATTTATAAATACTTCCTACATCTATAAAACATATGCATAATGTACATACGCTATCCGTTACAGTGCTTTATAAGCCATACGACATATTCTTGCAAATTGTATAACGGACCCGGTGTTATAAATCGCCTATGGACAATGACTGTTGTAGTTCCTCTCTCTCTCGCTCTTCTTGGGATTATACCTAGTGTCGTCGCTACTGAGTACAGTCACTTGAAAGGGTCCATTGATTGTACAAGATGTAAAACTTCGGCATCAATGTAGCATGATGCCTAATTCAATGTACAATGGAACATGTCTAATATGACACAACAAGGGACCAGAAAAATGTGTCGGATTGTACTGGATGTCGGAATACCCAGGTTTTATTTTAGTTAACAGAAATACTCTGGGACTATAAATTGTTGTCGGATGTCACAGGATGTCGGAAAATGCATGTGTCGGATTGCACAAGTTCCACTGTATGATATTTTGAACATGTTTTTTTTTCTTCATCTGATGACAAACTGGCAGTTGGTCTTAATGCGCATCAACATGAGACCCTTTGCAATTATCATGATCACATCCTTGTTTCCGTTTTATTATTTGTAAGCTGGAAATAATTTGACATTTTTGTCTTCCGTACAATGAAAACGGCTATTGTACCATAATAGTAACTTAGATGATAGCTTCGGATCGCATTAGAGTTTGAAGATACCAAAAGGGTAATCAGAATCCGTATATCGAAGAAATACAGACAACACAATGGCCAAAAGAAAAAGTACAAAGGGACAAACATCGATCTATAAAACATACATATACAACTAAAGATCTAGTAACACAAGCTCCACTAAAAACCGGGGTGTGAACTTCATGTGTTCCGGAACGTGTTCATCGTACAGTGTATGTCGACAGACGAAAATGTAATACAATAACGATGATCATTGGCTGTTTAAAATGATCATAGATTCATATGAAGGGTAAAATAAATGAAAATCAAAACCTACTAATGAGCATAATTATGCTCTACACAAACGTTTTAAGTACGAAAGATGTGAAATGTATTATATTTTAGGCTGTTTGCCATGCAATGAATTCTCATCTTGTTGAAATAGAAACAGCAGAGGAAGATAATTTTATTAGAACAACATTGCAGAGCTTTCAAGTGACACGTAAGTGGAAACATTTGTATTCCTTGTTAGTAGGGTAGTGGGTGTTTAAAAAGGCCGCTAGTTTTCGAGTTTGGGTTAATAGTATGACACACGGCTAATTTTTTTCATATTTTGACGTAAAAATTATTGTAGTTTTTATTTATTTATGTCGTCGTAACCTACCGTGGTCACATTTTCTTATTTTTTTACGTTTTCTGAAGGCACCCTCTAACTGTACATTTAACAACACAATTTCAACACGAATAAAATGAACATCAAGACCTGTAAGTTATCAAATCAAAGTGCTTGACACAAAGACAATATGCTAATTATATCATCAAAACTAAAAACGGGAAACTTAACACCTTTTTATTTGTTGTTTTTTTTTAGTTTTCCCGTATCTACATGTTACCAAAATGTTACCCTAATTTCAAACATAGAATAATGTTCCGACGGAATTCTAGAATATTTTAAATAGAAGTAAATACATCATTACTTAGTACACCTGTGTACCAAACATCAATATTTTTTAAAGTTATCATTCAATAGAAATTAGCGATTAAAGAGATGTGAAATCTGATCAAATTTAGCCTGTGGCAAACACGGATTACCACGTGTCGGCATTCGATTTGTGGTTAACACAATCCAATCATTATTCAGTACGTGTACTGAAACAGTATATTTAACATTTTGTCTTCTGTTTGGCGTGTGATTGTGTCTTTTAGTAGAATAAACTTATCTCAATACAAGGAGCGAACAACTGTGTAGTTAGATTACGCTATTTTTGATATTTTTGTATTTTCGTGAACACAAATTTGTAGCTTACGGAACAAGTTCGTACGACACGTTTTTGATCCGGGAAATGTCACAATTTGGCAGGCCGCTTAAGCTTTGCCCTTCTAGTCCTATAAAAAGTAAGAATGAAGTTGAATAGGATAAATGTATTATATGCCAGGTCTCTACCCCTGAGTTACTTATTGAAATCAGAAATGTTAGTAAAAATAGCCTCATAAAAGCAATGGAAGCAAGAAGAGATGGTGTGTTTTTTAGAGTAGTACATTCTGTTTCTGATATTGATGATCAAAGGAGTGATGATACAAGTATGCTGTACCACAGGTCTTGCTATAAGACGTACACAAGTAGACGAAATTGCGGTTTCTTCAAGGTTGAGTCGGCGGGCTCTGATCATAAACCAGACACATCGCAGGTTCCCTTGTTGAACAAACAAACAGATGACACGTCTACAGACATTGCACTGTGCATATTCTGTGGAAAACAGATTTTTAAAAAAGAAAGAAAACTCAACAAAATCAAAACTGCCGAACGCCTTCAAAATGTGAAAGACGCAGCAGAAGGACAGAATGACTACAAAATGTCTGGGTTATTGAGCAATGCAACTTTTATAGACAAGGCGGTGTATCACTCTGGGTGCATAACACAGGCACTTGTTTCATTCAAAAAATATGTGCCCCCTCCTCTTCCTTACTTCAAGGTAAACATCTGTTCTTTTCCCCTTCCCCACTTCGCGTCAATATTTTTGCTTATTTGTGATCCTTTCGCTGACCCAATTATATCGTTACACTCCCGAGATATTTCTTTTTTCGACTGCCACATTTAAATATACCTACCGGGTTCCCCTCAGACGAATTGGACAAGAATATTCAGTGAACGTCGCATGGTCTACTTTTAAGTCATTGAAATGGATACAGTCACTTCCGGTTTGCGCTGGATTTTTCATATGCATTCGGAATTCTCTAGATCGGCCATGTGTAACAATGCCATCATGATCATCTCCTCTCAAATGTAAAGTAAGCCTTTAAAATACAGATAATTGTTCCAATGCAGATTATAAAAATATGTTCAACTCTAAATTACTGACCTTTACTGATTTTTAAAGCACCTTTATAAAAAAAAATTAAATCAATTTAGACCGGACCGGAAGTGGCTGTATCCGTTTCAATGACTGAAAAATAGACCATGCGACGTTCGCTGAATATTCTTGTGCAATTCGTCTAAGGGGGGTTCGGTAGGTATATTTAAATGTGGCAGTCGAAAAGAGAAATATCTCGGGAGCGTAACGATATAATTGGGTCAGCGAAAGGATCACAAATAAGAGAAAAATATATATACACTTCTACCTTTATTGCAACAGTTTAAGAAGAGTTTGAAGACACCAAAGGGTTAATCAAAATTGAAAACATAGAAATGAAGTTGGAAATAAACCTCATGATTTCTCCGTGACGGTAAAACATACCTTATTGCTATGAAGATTCATTTTGAAGCGATGAAAATAATAATAGTCATCTTGTTCGCCATCCATAGCGATATCGGCGTATCTGTTTTCGACGTCATATCCAAATGCAACAAGCTGTTTTTTGTCATCAGGAAGTAGACATGTGGCGTTTTTAATGACAAAAATGCCTTACCACCGGAATTCCATGCCTGGTTTGCGTGTATTTTCAGTGGATCAGCTTTGAATCCATGCCGTGTTGAGAAAGCATATCCCGAGTATGTTGTTCCAAAATCTAACGCCACAACCATCAAGTGGTCATCAGTTGTCATTTTCTACTAAAATAAAGAAGTAATAAGAATAAGGTACCGTCTTCTTGACAAGAGTATTCATGAATGGCGTCAATGTATAATGGATGGGAACGTAAGTGTTTGTTTGTTTGGTTGGTTGATTATGCTTAACGCCACTTTCAACAATATTTCAGTTATATCGTGGCGGTCAGTTTTATTGACGGAGGAAACGTAAGGACCCGGAGAAAACCACTGACAAACTTTATCACATAATGTTGTACACCTCGCCATGATCGATATTCGAACTCACAATATGAGTGGTAACAGGTACTGATTGCATAGGTAGTTGTAAATCCAACTACCATACGATCACGGTCACGACGGCCCGTAAGTGCGATAATTCGATTGATATGTAAGAGTTATCTTTCTTGCTATTTGTGGTGTACCGGAAATGTGTTTTCCCAAGTTCAAGGATTCAGAATAAATGACTCTGTATGGAATAATAAAATACACCATATAGATGAAAATGTACTTACAAGTTCGGTGTTGTGAATTGCTTATATAGTTTCTATGTTCGCCTAAATAAATTTAGTTGTGTTTCTTGGTTTTTGAACTGAACAGTTTTCAGTATGTGGTGTCGTCTGTGGGTGAGGAAACAGGACCGTCTTAACAGCATTTTAGATCCCTGGGCAAAGCAGTGCACTGGTGCCCCTACCTACAGAACCACTCACAGGAAAACATTGTAAATGGTCGATGAAATTAAACATATATTTATTGTATTGGTACTTCCAACAAAATCAGTGTTTAAACATTAAGAAAACATGCTGTACATTTAACATGGTGCCCCTATGTTCGTGTGGCCCTCGGGCATGTGTCCTTCGTGCCCATGCGCTAAGACGGCATTGTGGGGAAACCGGAGTTCCTGGAGAAAAACACCGACCAGCCAAAAATCACTGACAAACTTTATCACATAAAGTTGTAACGGATTCACCTCGCAATGAGCGGGATTTGTACTCACAACTTCAGTGGTGATTGGCACTGATTGCATAGGTAGTTGTAAATCCAATTGCCATAGATCACGATCACGTCGTTCCCTTCAATCTTCCAAGCGTATAACAGTAGCAAAAAGTTATATGTGTCCTAATGCATAAACACATAAAACTTAGCATAGCAGCCCCTGTCCCTTAAAACGCTGACAACAAGAACTACTTTGCGGATTATTGTTGGTTTTGTTGATATTCTTGGAATACTTCACAGATCAAAATGAACAACAAAAACTACCACACCTTCAGAACAGTTCCCAAATCTAATGAGGAAATCAAAGACGATGTAAAGAGTTATGGTTTATGGTGGTTAACTCCACTTTCACCAATATTTCAGCTATATCATGGCGGTCAGTTTTATAGGTTAGGAAACCGGGGTAGCCGGAGAAAATCACAAACCTGCCACTGTCACTGACAAACGTTATCACATAATGCTGTACACCTGGTCATGAGCGGAACTCGAACTCACAATTTTAGTGGTGCTATGCACTGATTGCACAGGTAGTTGTAAATCCAACTACCATGCGATCACGAACATGACGGTCATTGTATAAGAATTTGAATCAATAATCACCCCTCCCCCCCCCCCATTTTCATCTTTTAAAATATTTATGGTTCCAATATTTTTCTTTCAAAAGCATGTTAAAAAAACAGGAGAGCTACTAGTAGTCTCTGGCTGTCTGTAATCCTCATTGAATAGATAAAGAATTAAATACTAAAAAAAGTGGGAGGGGGGCTAACGTATTATCATTTTTGGAACAAAACATTTCAGGGATAGACAATTGGTTAATTGCCATTGAACATCATCGGGTACAGAGTTGATGAAGTAAATCTAAGATATTCAGGTCATGGGTTTTTGTTTGAATTTAAAGAAAATAATTGTGTGTTCGGTGATTGGGGGGAGGGGGAGTTGTTGGGGAATTAGGTTTATGAATTGTGTGTTCGGTGAATGGGGGGAGGGGGGAGTTGTTGGAGAATTAGGTTGATGAATTGTGTGTTCGGTGATTGGGGGGAGGGGAGGAGTTGTTGGGGAATTAGGTTTATGAATTGTGTGTTTGATAAATGGGGGTGGGGGAGTTGTTGGGGAATTAAGTTGATGAATTGTGTGTTCGGTGATTGGGGTAGGGGGGGAGTTGTTGGGGAATTAGATTTATGAATTGTGTGTTCGGTGATTGGGGTAGGGGGAGTTGTTGGGCCATTAGGTTTATGAATTGTGTGTTCGGTGATTGGGGGGAGGGGGGAGTTGATGGGGAATTAGTTTTATGAAATGTGTGTTCGGTGATTGGGGGGGGGGATTTGTTGGGGAATTAGGTTTATGAATTGTGTGTTCGGTGATTGGGGGAGGGGGGAGTTGTTGGGGAATTAGTTTTATGAATTGTGTGTTCGGTGATTGGGGAAGGGGGGGAGTTGTTGGGGAATTAGTTTTATGAATTGTGTGTTCGGTGATTGGAGGGGGGATTTGTTGGGGAATTAGGTTTATGAATTGTGTGTTCGGTGATTGGGGTAGGGGGGAGTTGTTGGGCAATTAGGTTTATAAATTGTGTGTTCGGTGATTGGGGGAGGGGGGAGTTGTTGGGAAATAAGGTTTATGAATTGTGTGTTCGGTGATTGGGGCAGGGGGAGTTGTTGGGGAATTAGATTCATGAAGCAAATGGTCGTTTTTTATGATTAATCCTTCCCTACTAGATAGACAGATTTGTAAACTATTTATTAAAGAATGTTTTCTTTTCATTTCAACTTCATATGCAACCTTATTTAACAGACAGATTGTTAAGGAGTAGGGTGGTTGGAGTTGTGTTTATGGTGTTTAACGCCACTTTCAACAACATTTATTTCAGACAAGATAGGATGGTTGATATTTCATTTGACTGTCAACTTCACACCGATCTCTAATTTAACCTTAATATGTCAGTCTGGCAGGCGTGGATGCAGGTTTTAGAGTGAAGGAACATGGAATCTAGTTAATAGAGGGAACAGGATATAGTCCTTGTAGGGGCCTAGGGCAAAATCTCACGAATTTTCAGAAATGACAGCCATTATCAATATTCTTGTAAAATGAATGCTGTATCACATACGATTTTGTTAATTTAAGGATGGCGCATGCTTAGTGAGCCCCAACTAATTGCGCGTTTAGGGTGTGCCAAATCGATTGAAGATGCAAATAAAATACATGTACATGGGTTTTGGTTTAAATATGTAATGAGATGCAACATATGTAAATATATGTCAACCTATTGTCACCTATACAAAGGCTTAAAACATTTAAATGTCTTGTTAAACAATTGCATAAGATAGGATATGTTATCTTTCTTCGATATACAGATTCTGATCACCCCTTTGGTAATTTCAAACTCTTCTTGCCTACATGTAAATAACAAAAATGCATAGTGTACTAGAATACGATATTAAGATAAGTTAGTTAAATGATGCTATTTTTCTGCCAGTCTACATTTTTGTGAGTTTTTGTGAGTTTTTTGGGGATCAAGCAATGAAAGGAAATTATATCTGCAAAATGACATGCATAAGAACCTAAAAAAAATGAAATACGTCTTTATTACATCATAATGCAATTTTGAAATAATATTTCTCATTTTTAACTGAAAAATGGACAATCATTGCCCTGACGAAACATCATCATTGTTATTCTTCTCTTCCTTCCAGATACTAACAGTTTTTCCCTCATTTACATCTGTTTTTAAACCATATTCTTTATGAAGGAAAATTGTCTCCATCATATCATATCATATTTCTCATTTCAATTTACTGGACATTTTTTTTTCATGGGTTCTTTATTGGTATAGCACACGTGCATCCAACTTTGATTTTCTCTATCACAGTTCTATATATATAAACATTATTATTATCACAGTCTACTCTTCTTAAAACTCGTTCATAGAAGTAAACGGGGCGACACTCATAGTCAGGCATTCCAGCTTTCAGATCATCTTTATCCTTACGTATTAGACATTGCTTACACATGCACTGCGCTTGAACGATTGTCCTTGGTACTCTTGCAATGTCATGATTGAGTTCCCAGAATACGGGACAAGTTGAAACCATCTCCTTGACTGATGCCTGCAGATATTTTGGGCATTCTCTTCTACCATGTATTTTCATATTAAATGGAGTTTTATACTTAGATAAAGCTGGATGATATTCACGGTCTTTTTTTTCCCATGCGCTTCTTAAGGGAGCCAACATGTAATATGAGTTATGGAAATTAAGGTTATCTCTTGCTAGTTTCCTTGCTAGTTCTATTAAATTGTCTGGTTCTAGACAATTATCTGTATTTGTGACTGTATGCGATATGTCGATGAAACTAAAAATTAAATATACCTTCACCTGAAATAAAGAAAACATATTGTTAAACAGAATTGCCTGCCAAAACAGTAGCTTGTTGTATCGAGTACACCTAGCCATGAGCGAGATTCGAACTCACAACGTTATTGGTGATAGGCACTGATAGCAAAGGTAGTTATAAATCCAACTACCATACGATCACGAACAAGACGCCCCCTTCTTCCCTGGAAATCTAAAATCATATTAACTATAACTATAGGAGTACGCGACAGCCTATAAATCTTTGTAGAGCATTAGTAACAAATTTTATCAATTACATGTGTATATTTAGATTTCTTTTTCAAATTACAAAAACAATACCAATCTAGATATCAATAATCACGACCCTTTTCTGGCAATAACCTTCATCCGATACGCTCATAGTGAAAGAAATAGAAAATAGAATGTTTCTGGTATACCGTAACCTTCATCAGATACGCTCATAGTGAAAGAAATAGAAAATAGAATGTTTCTGGTATACCGTAACCTTCATCAGATACTTTCATAGTGAAAGAAATAGAAAATAGAATGTTTCTGGTATACCGTAACCTTCCTCAGATACGCTTTTAGTAAAAGAAATAGAAAATAGAATGTTTCTGGTATACCGTAACCTTCATCAGATACGCTCATAGTGAAAGAAATAGAAAATAGAATGCTTCTGGTATACCGTAACCTTCCTCAGATACGCTCATAGTGAAAGAAATAGAAAATGGAATGTTTCTGGTATACCGTAACCTTCATCAGATACGCACATAGTGAAAGAAATAGAAAATAGAATATTTAACAATTTAAACTTCTTAGGGAAAAAATAAGACAAATTGCCCCAACATGGTGAGAAATATCGACTAAGATTCCCTAGCCATGAGCAATTGTAAATTGTATTCATTGTATAATAATTTTATCATATCTTAGGCTTAAAAGGTGGCAATATATACAATGGTAAGAAGTTTGACGTTTACATGTAGCAGACGACATGTTATATCATGTCATTGTATCCTCTTATCTGTTTTATTTTATTCTCTATTTGTCTACCAGGACCGTCGTGGTCGTGATCGTATGGTAGTTGGATGTATGCAATCAGTGCCTATCACCACTAGCGTTGTGAGTTTGAACCCCGCAGAGGCGAGGTGTACTCGATACAACATAATGTGAACATAGTTGTCAGTGACTTACAGCAGGTCGGTGGTTTTCTCCGGGTACTCCGGTTTACTCCACCAATAAAACTGACCGACACTATATAACGGAAATATTGTTGAAAGTGGCGTTAAACACCATAACCTTAACCCCTATTATTCTACCAAGAAGTTGCAAAACTATATTTTCTGCGAGTCTTAAATACCCTACTACTTACATACCGATCAATGGATGTCTACATATACATTTAATCATTAATATGTAATTTTCTGACAACAGTTATACTTTAATGGGTTATAAAACCTTATAAATACTTCAATATAAGATTTCCTTAAAACAATAAAAGAAGCAAAATTATGATCGACCGATGAACTAATGCCAGCATAATCATCATTGACATTTCAACTGTTGTCAACATAATCATGATTGATATATCAACTGAAGCCAGCAAAATCATGATTGACATGTCAACAGATGACAACATGATTATGATTGACATATCAATTGAAGATACCACAATCATGATTGACGTATCAATTGATGCCAGTATAATCACGATTGACATAACAACTGATATCAGCCTAATTATGATGGACATATCAACTGATGCCAGCATACTCATGATTGACACATCAACTGATGCCAGCATATTCATCATCGAAGCACTCTTTGTAATAAATAAATAACAGGCGATAATAGGATAGATATGAAGGGGCTCTAGTTGATGGTATATCTCACAGTAAATCCGATCAAATATGTAAAACTTACGACGATTAGGGAGTCTAATATTAATTCCAATTGCATTGTTAATTCTACTAGCAAGAGAAGATGACACTAGCAGTCAACATTGATTTTTTATACACTTATTTGAAAATTACACCAACTTCCGTTTTCTATTCAAGGGTATTTAGAGTTTAATTATATCATATCCTTTGTGTCGTTTTACCCGTATACAGTCTATATCCAATGAGTATTTTAGATCTAATACAATACATCCGACCGAAATTTTCCATTATTTTCAGTATTATTTCGTCAATGGTATTGGTTTACTTGTAGATGCATGAATTAATTCTGTTGATATATACCCACAAACAAATGAAACATAAGACAAAACTTAAAATATCTTACCGGATCATGACCACAGACTTTCGATATAACTCACCGCACAAAATTCCCGAAAGTCGATTAGAAACTATATTTACACCGCCATCTCTCTCTCTCTCTCTCTCTCTCTCTCTCTCTCTCTCTCATCATACATAGAAAACTATGACAATAAAGGGTCTATGATTTAAGAAAAGATCGTGATTTTAGCGTCTGTTGGAAATATTTCTATTGAGACGTCACAGACACCACTTACTACTACTACTAATAATAATAATAAATAAAATTAAGTATAAAATGTTGATACTTGAAGTTTCCGACACGTGTATTCTAAAGTTTCCGTTGATTGTAAAAGATATTAACCATTGTTTATTTCTTTTCATAGTATCATACTGTCAATATCATGTGTATATCAGTTTATATCGATTTTGTCCATAAAAAAACCTTTAGAATTATAATATGTATCACTGCTCTAACATACACACTATCAGTATAGAGGGGTGTTTAACGCCACTTTCAGTAGAAATAATATCTGTTGTATACTCAAATACAATATGAATTAACAGTATTTTTAAATCACAATATGATTTTGCTAAAATTGTGCGTTGTTGAAATACTTCCGAAATTCCTTTTTAAAATAATTGTTTCCTGTCTTATGATTTCAGAATGCTCAATATACAACTTGAATTTACCTGGGGAAAATAGTTTTGCGCCTTGTTAGATAAATAGAGAAATTAAAATTGTTTTACATTGTCTGACATATTTGTACGAAAATGTATTTACTAATAGTATTACTTGTTTATCACAAGTTTAGTCAATATACAATACATGTATATCTTTTATCCGTAATAGCTCACAGTTTAATTTTTTTTTATTCATTGAGAAACATCGTCAAAATATATGACATGATATGTTGTAGAAATATTCTAATATGACGTCCTTCATTGGCTATGTAAATAATACTGTTATAAAACTCCCGATATATTTTAATTCGCACATGAGTATTGAAAAACAAATAATAAACACCATTCTTAAGTAAATTCATGTATTCATACAGGACCGTAGTGCATAAAAACATAAAAATTATCGAATTGTATCTTGACACAATTTGTTCCGGAAAAAATGCTTAAGACAACCATCTATCGACTTTGACGTTTATGATTTGTCGTCTTCCGGTCACGTAGTTAACAAGGATGATATTGACACAAACTGGTTACTCGTTTATTATACGATTTTGTAATCATTTTACTTGTCTAAGTAGCTAAATTCAAAATGCCATCAAATTGGAAATTATCAATAATTCAATTGCATCACCGTCTAGTTATCCATGTAGGAAACAAAACTGTAAACATGAAGGCTAGTGGATTTTGTTATTACATGCATTTCCATTACGACGTCCACTTCAAAATATAAGCCCTATTAAAATCGAAATAGTTCATAGTTTGCATAACGTCTTAACATGGGTAACATCATTTTCGTTGCATTCTATTCTTCACTGTCGCTCGCATTGCCGTAACTAGACTCTTTTTTAAATGATGCAAAAACACGTAATCGCCAGCGGAGGGAGGCGAAAAAATGTGGGCGAGGGGTCTGGACCCCCAGAAGTTCCAACTTGAAAGAAGCCAAATCCTCGATTCTAGACATTTCCTGACATCTTTTTCCTGGTTCAGTAATCTTTTTTTTTATGATTTAATTTTCGTATTTTCTACTTTAACAGGCAAGAGGGAGTATTTCGGAGACAAGAAATGCACTAAGTTAACACCAGAAGAATTAAAAGCAATTGCATTAATGTCTCTGGTAACACTTAAGAAGAATTCTATCCGATCCTAGGCCCAGCTATATTGTTGAGTGAAAAAGTAAAAACAGTGCCATTTTTTATTCACTTTCTGCGCTTTTTGGCCTTATGTGCCTCTTTGATGGTGCTATAAGAGGATAATAAACCCAGAAATCATATTAGAGAAATAAACTATTGGCTGTCACTTTCTGTGATGACGGAGACCAAGTGATATGATACATAAACATTAAATAAATGCGCCACTGCAGCGCAAAAGAATGTCAGTGACTTGAGACGATTTGTGAGTCGTTAAGACGTTTCTATGTATTTTAAGTCTAAAGATACAAAACTGTCTCACGCACAGACTGATATATATAAACCGGCTTTGTTTTGCCTTGTGGTGTTCAATTGACTATATATTCAAATCAATGAAAAAATGACTGATAACTACTCGACACTTTGTAATGAATCAATTTATTAATTTTTATATACTCGTAAGCGTTTTCGTGTACAGGGCTGGGATAAATGTTAAAATTGAAAGTTCGAAACAGATATTATTTATGTAATTGTAAGAGGAATTTAGATTTGAACATGTCTTAGTTGTCCATAAAAAATCTTCCAATTTTACGGTGGCCAGAGGCATCATCGTCTTAAAATGTTTTCCAGATTCACAGCCATGTTTCTGTGAGAGCATTGCTAAGCCACACAAACGTTCTCCCATCATTGTTGACCTTACCCAGGTCTTATGTCTGCGCAAGGCCGAGAATGTGCGTTCGCAAAATACAGACGTGACTGGAAGAACAATCGAACATTTTAAAATAGTATGAATATTCGGATAAAGGTCTTTGTCTGCAAGTTTTAGTATGCAGCCCATGTATATTTTGATGAACAGGATGATCACCAACTCTAAGTCTCCACCTTTCAATTTCCACCACAAAGTGTCCCTTACAAGGCAGATCTGCGTCAAAATCGTCAATTTCGGCATGAGGCATTTGCCTCAATGTAGTTTTACGATCTGCGGGTACATCAATATCCGGTGAACAGATTGTGAAATTATCCAGTAAAAGTATTATTACCTTTTGTTTCCTCTTATTCAGTCTAGTTACTTAAACTGACATGAATCGGAAGTTAGTTTCTTTGATTAATAACCTTCCTTTTAACTTGACACGGGACAAAATAAAAATAAGGAAATTTACCTTCAGAATTAAGTGGGTGATCGGTGCTTCTATTGTGTTAAATTTTAAACATGAAATATGGGGAATTCTATAAAATATGGCGAATTTATTTATTTATTTATTTATTATTATTATTATTTTTCTTTTATTTATTTATTTATTTATTTATTTATTATTGGTTTTTTTTAGAAAAGCAGAGATCGATATAAATTCATAAAAAATATGACCTGCATATCCAGTTTTACACAGACAGAATACATTTAATTCATCTAAACAAGCATATTGCAGGAGGAATGTAGCGAATTGTTAGCATAAACTTAAATATCAAAACTGTTTTTGAGGAGGGTTATGTTCATGATGCTTAACGCCACTTCGACAATATTTCAGCTATGTCATGTTTTTTTAATTGCTTTGTTAATTTGAAATGAATAAGTAATACATTACCTATAATTAAATTTAAAAAACGATTGATTATTGAGCATTACATAACGTCCAGCAGGAATATTTCAGAACGAGGACAATATATAAAAACTACAGTCAAGCATGCTTTAGTGTCCATCTATATCAAGCAATAACTTGCTACCTTAATTTTTATTTCCTTTTATAGTGTATTTCATATTAATTAAACCTGTATTAAGCGACCACCCGCCTTATGTGACCATATTTCACTGTTCCCTTGTAAGGTCTCATAAGACAGGGTTCACTGTATATAGAAATGAGGAAGGGATGGGATAAATCGGGAAAACGACTTTCGACTGACACTGCAAAAAATAGGCAGTTGAGTAAGGACGAAATGTGTAATCTTTTCTAGAGGCTACGAGGTTTACTAAAGTATCATAAATTTCCTTGGATTTTTTTTTAGTTTAAAATAAATTAGTAATAATATTATAATATGCATAATACTGTATTATAAAAAAGTAGATGTGTAATTTAGTGCACATGGTGCATGTGCATGATTACAGATCAATACACTGTTTTATTTGATGTTCATCATAATCCTATAACAAATATCACAACTGTTCAGTTAGTTGAAGTGAGAAGTGATTGTTCACTTTGTTGATATTGGTGGACAATAAACGTTAGAGAATACCGAAGGAGCAATCTAAAATGGACAATCCAGAGAAACTGGCAACATAGGATACATAAAACGTAGTAAAACAAATCAAAATCACAACACAATATGTGTTGGACTCCACTATACGCAAGCAAACAGACATAGCGTAAATAAGACATGGGTCCTCCTACAAACAACAGGAGAAGAGTTTGAAGATACCAACGAGGAAATCAGAATCCGTAAATCGAAGAAGGACAGAAAACACAATGACCAAAAGAAAAAGGAAACACAACGATCTACAAAACATTACACATAAAACTAAAGATCGAGTAACACCAACCCCACTAAAACCCAGGGGGAACTCAGGTGATCCGAAAGGATGAGCGGTTCATGCTCCACTAGTGGCACCCGTCGTGCTACTCTAGATACATACCCGATGATAAGTCATAAATGAGGTAAGGACGAACCGAACATAATTTTATCCGGAAATTGTTTGACAATCGCTGTGTAAACTTTCGTTCGTAATTTATTTGTGTTCATGTTTTATTTAGCACAGTGCAAAAATAAATTCAGTTCGACTTTTATTATTTTCTACTATCTACGTATTGGTAATTTAGTGTTCTGTCCTTAGGTAGGACACTAAGGAGATCCGGGGCCCAATTGTTCTCGTGTACAACCTGTAGTGTGTTGTTGTGTGTACTCGGACAGCCGAGAGTAGATAGCTCCAGCGCGTGGCCTAATTTGGAGCTTCGGTCAATATTGCTTTTCAGTGCCCCATAACATATCATATCGAACTCAATGAAGTGCAATATCTGCATAGTATCGCAGCATGTCCGATAGCACGATCTGTGATACTAGTGATAATATATGTGGTGGTGCACAAAATGGCATGAAATTAATCTCACATATTTTCAAATCGGCTTGAATTATTCTGAAATACTTACAACGTGGAATGCACAAAATAATATTTTCAACCTCATGTTTATCAAATTAGAAAGAAAAAAGTGTATTACAATAGTTTGCGTTGACTTTGGTATTTAATATTAATCTGAAACATAACAGTGACTGAATTCGTATTAATCATGTAAACTTCTAGCTAAATTTAAATATTATAGGTTTTTAAAATAATTTGCGAACTTTAATCTTTGCCATTATACTCAATTCGTTTATTTTTGCTTTCTATTTTTGTAATTTTGTAAGGAACAATATATTTACGGAAGCATAATTATATTACCTCTGTGATCACACCATAATAGTTTGCTAAAGCTTGCGTCATTTTAGATAAGCGTCATCATGTGTATTGTAAATATTTGTAATGTTGTAAGGAACAATATATTTACGGAAGTAGTATTTAGCTTCCTCTGTGATCACCAATATAATAGTTGGTTAAAACTGACGTCTTTTTAGATAAGCGTCATCATAACTATTATATATATTTTTTAACGATTTAAGGAAGAATTATCCGTTGTTGCGTTTCGTTGATTATACTTCAATGTAGTTTATCTGTTTAATCTATTGGACACGTTTAAGTAGTAAACATAAAAATGTACAGCGGAAAAAGGATTTAACGAAAATAGTGCGTGTCAATTCATTCAAAAAACAATTAAAACAACACATAGATAAAAGGAAAGTCCGTTTTAAACAGATTAAGTTTTTGTTTATTTCAAGTACAAATTATCTATGTAAATAAATTAAGTTAGGAAAGGGTGAATAATAAAATAATTATGATACATTTTGGGATATTAAATTAATAAGAAAACAATCCAAAAACACGAAAAGTTTAGAACAATACAAAAAAATTACATACAAATTAATGGACATCTAATGATACAAAAAAACTTATGCACAAATATTACTCCAGGGGTGATCAAGTTCTAGTTCTAGAAGTTCCACGATCTACCTCACTTGCGACGAGTTAACTAACCATTACACCACCGAGATGGTTCACTACGGTATTGTGCTTGAAACACGTGATTTCCAAAGACAAGATTCTACATTACGTTTACAATATTTCAATCCATCTTTCCCTGTCTTTGATTTTATCTCGTCAACAACTCTTGTGCAAATGATGCCGTTGCTATCTAAATTGTTGGTGCATGAATGGAACAAACATAATTCTATCAAGGTCTTGTATTTATTCTTCGTCTATTGTTGAGTAATATTATTACAGCATGATAAAATACACAACTATACGTTGAAAAGGGGGCTGCTTTATATGATGTCAAAAAGGTCACTTTCATCAGAGCCAAAGCATTTGCAAGGGCACTGTGCGTCATGCCTCTATTTTGTTGATCTCCATCGCACAAGAGTCATTTAATATCATTAATTATTATACTTCGTGTAAGTTTCTGTAGTGATATTTGGTACTGTAATATTTTGACATATTACCTGGGTAATATTTTGGCATATTACCAGGACAATTAGACACTCGGTATAATAATGATATTAATGTCGTCTTGTCCAGGTAATATGCCAAAATATTACCAAGGTCTGAGAGACATATTACCCCTAGGGTCGGGTAATTTGTCTCTCAGACCTGGGTAATATTTTGGCATATTACCTGGACAAGACCACATTATTATATAAATAATAAGGGACATATATTATCAAAGGTAACATCTCGTTACCGATTTATTTACATACAAACGAGTATTGCTGTAGAATCTTTTAAGGACTCCTATATAAGGTTAGCGATTCTCTAAATATAGATTGACCGCCAACCCCAACACTCTCGTAAGTCAAAATGCTACAACAGATTGTAATCATTTTCTTTTGTTGTATTCTCCATTGCGCGTAAGTAGTATATGGTTAGTACCGTACGGACAAAGTCACATTTGCGGAGGTGCTGTGAGGTGCTACCGGAAGTGACGGACCGGAAGTGACCCAGTCACGTGCTCTGTCCGGAAGTAAGTTCTGCAAATGCGCAACCGGAAGCTGCGCAATATCCGTCCTAATGGGGCCTTTTGACCGGAAGAGATGTGAGTCACGTGTCCGGAAGTATGTTCTGCGCATGCCCCCTGTTTTCTCCCCGCGTTTTTTTTCTTAGTAGTAGTATAGTAGTAACATGGCTACTGGATGTGACCGAAGTTCACTTGACCCCTTCGGGGTTCCCTTGGGTGTGCGCATGCCCAACCGGAAGATACACAACACCCATAGTGGCCGAAGGTCACGTGATCCCTTTGGAAGTGTCCTTGGGGTGTTCTCTACGGCGTCCGCGTCCTATAACCATAGGTAACTCCCGCCATTTTATTTTCATATAATGCATCACTATACTTCATAATAAATTATCACGATAGGTGGCGTTACTATCTCGTAACCTGGTAGCTTCGTTACCAAGGTCTTTCGTAACTTATTTCGTAACCTCTTCGTAACTTTTTCGTAACTTTGTACCCTTTTTCGTAACTGTTCCTTTTTGTAACTTCGTACCTTTTCGTAATTTCGTACCCTTAGTAACTTTGTACCTTTTTCGTAACTTTGTACCTTTTTCGTAACTTCGTACCTTTTTCGTAACTTTGTACATTTTCGTACCTTCGTGTCTTTCGTAGCTTCGTACCTATTCGTAACTTCGTACCTTTTTGTAACTTCGTACCTTTTCGTAACATCGCATGTTTTTCGTAACTTTGTACCTTTTCGTAACTTCGTATTCTTTTCGTAACTTTGCACCTTTTCGTAGCTTCATAAGATTTCTTTAATTTAAGGATGGCGCATGTTTAGTGAGCCCCAACTAATTGCGCGTCTATGGTGTGCCAAATCGTTTGATTCAAATGAATCCTTGCAGAATTTATTCCACTTTAAGTTCGACATTTTCTTGAAATAATCTGTTTGACTAGTTGCATGGTCAAATTTTACCAGATGACTCCATGAACTGAAACCATTTTTTTCCTTCAAATTAGCCAAATTCACGACACATATCCTTGGAATCTGTCACAAATGAAACACTTCAAAGGGTGTCATAATAATAGTAGAGTTGTACATATCTTTGAGCACGGTCGTGATCGTATTGTAGTTGGATTTATAACTACCTGTGCACACAGTGCGACAGGTCGGTGGTTTTCTTCGGGTACTTCGTTTTCCTGCCCCTTTGGTATCTTCAAACACTTCTTCCTATCAAATAAAGGTAATAACAAAATTACCGAACTCCGAACAATCTTATAAAGGGAAAGTCAAAACTCATAATTATATAAACAGACAAAATCAGTCAACAACCGGAAAACTGTGAAAACCGTAATGACCCTGACTTGGTACAGGCATTTCTAAAGAAATGGTGGGTTGAATCAGATTTTAAGGCGCCAAACCTTCCGCTCTCATTACGGTTCAAAGGTTCCGGCTGTCACTGTAACAGTATTTAAATACAGGAACAAAATAGGTAAAATAGTTGTTAAAGCAGTACCATATTCAGTGACGTAAATGTCAAAAATATTTTTACGTCACACATTGACAAAAAAATTCTTGACATTTTGGACTTCTTTATCTTTATACATTTTCACTATATGAAAATGCATCGCTTATAATTATTTCTGCAGAGACGGAATATATTTCCACAAGATATTGGTATCGGAATATAAACTTTTTAAGAGATCGAATAAGGCGAATCTTTTTATAGCCCTGGTCCAGTAGCCTGTTTCTCAGATGAAGATGACGTTTCAGGAAATCAGAATAATTGCTACTGGCCCTTGCATAGCGAATCAATTGCGAGATGTAAACACCATATGCAGGAGAAGCTGGTATATTGCTGCACATGTTTGGAAAATTTATGATTTTAAAATTGAAGTCGTCCCGCTTATCATAAATTTTAGTACTGAGTTGACCACTGTCGTCAAATTCGAGGTATAAGTCCAAAAATGATGCGGACGAAGCTGTATCGGTGGTCTCTTTAACTTCCAGCTCTGGAGGATATATCAATGGAAGAAATTCTGCAAATCTAGAATTATTGATAGATAAAACGTCATCAATATACCTGTATGTGAAATTAAAGGCTCTAGCCTCATGAATCTTCTTATCTTTTACAAGCTTTTGAAGAAACTCCGACTCGTATGAGTATAAAAATAAATCGGCTAGAAGAGGGGCACAATTCGTACCCATTGGTATGCCGACGACCTGCTGAAACAGTGTCCCTCCAAAGGAGACAAATATGTTATCGATGAGGAATTCCAGCATACTGATCACTTGTTCCTCGGAGTAGCATGTTTTACCTTTATGAATTTTGTTTGAAAAATATGTGGAATTGTAGCCTAACACAACAAATTTTGAGCCATAGTTTCTATGACTAAAAGCTTTATGAATTGTTTCTTTTAAGCGGGTTTTTAATTTGTCATGCGGTAGGGTGGTATATAGAGTTGAAAAATCAAAAGTTTTGATGGAGGATACCTGAGACAAAGATCTTGATTTCAGGTTATCCAAAAGATCTTTAGAGTTTTTCAAAATCCACATGTGATTTATGCCACTACGCGAGTAAACAGTTTCACAATATTTCTGTTGTCCCTCTTTTACTGTAGACAGAATCTTTGTCAGGTGAATAGACAATTCTTTCGTCGAACAAGTTGATGATCCCGCTATGTACCTTTCTTTGTATGGTGTCTTATGGAGTTTAGGTATCCAATATAAATAGGGTAAATCCTCAGACTCTTTACCAGAGGGAATGTTTAAAGAGGTCATGAATGATCTGTGGTTAGCTAGGATTTCATCTTTGTCGAACGAAGTTGGTTTGTATGTGGTATTACTAGAGGTGTTGCTATTTATGCCTAATTCCTTGATTAGACATTCGAAGTAATATGATTTACATACAAACACGATATTGTTGGAAGCCTTGTCCGCAGGAACGACAACATATTTGTCATGAAGAGAGGAAAGACACTTAACAGCTTCTTGGTCTTTAAATACAGACTTAGGTCGACTATTAACACAATTTTTTAGTTTGTGAATCCGACCTTGTACTAGAGACCTAATTGTTCTAACCCAGTCTGACAAGGACTCTAACTCAGGATCTTGGTCTACTTCTCTCTTTATCCACCTTCTGGCATAATCTTCAACAGCATCCATAATTATCTTGAAATTATGTTTCCAATTGATGTGTTGAGGTTCTCTGAATTTAGGACCATGAGAAATCACCTTTCGGAGACTCTCATGTTGAATGATATTCAGATCACCAGTGATTACATGTCCAGATGGGTTGTATTGAAAAGGAGAGTGGGAGCAGTCACAAGTCAGAGGGTTCTTAATGTACTCTTTTATGTTAATATCTTGCAATGCTTCTTTGTAGTTGAAAATTTTACGGCCAATGCTGTTAGTGTAGCTATAGGAGACAATGGGAACAGATTGATTTTTGAAATATGGTGGAATTTCTTTTATGACCTCTTTTCTATTAAGAATGTTGCTGATGTTAATAGCATCGATTCCTTTATTAGCAAACGGAATATGGAGGAATTTTCTGTTGTTATCATGAAGAGGTTCAGATCGAACTGGTTTAAAAAGACGAAAGGACGCCACGTCACATATAATACTAGACAATCTGTACTTAGGAGAAAAAGGATCTACGCCTCCTTTGTCAAGTCCAAAATCCCTAAGATCTTTGAGGTAGTTTACAGGTAGTGAAAATAAGATTGTACGAATATGATGAATTCCAAGAGGTTTCTGTATATTAGAAAGTAAATCATTAAAAGTATCTTGTAACGTTCTTGGTTTAGAGGACTTTTTAACATTAGGATGTTGAATTCTTTTATGACCATGGCTACGTTTAGTTCTTCGAATAGTATTAAAAAGGCTCATCACGTTGATTTCGTTGCATCCAGGACTTGACAAATTTCCCACTCCTTTGATGTTATCATTGCAACCGTAAGGCATTGCAGTGCCTAATTCTTTTATCCAGAACAACTCTCTATCGGTGCGGTAAGGTGTACTAAGAATAGGACTGTTTGTATGATGGTAAATCTTCTCGATGATTCGAACTTTCATCGTCAAACAGCGGTCATGACCCGGTTGATTGAAATGATTATACAAAATCCTGTATTTGGGATCTTTTGCATCATATCGATGTTGGCTCATCCTACTTCGCAATGTTTGACGAGTTTCACCAACATACAAAAGTCCACAGAGTGTACATTCTATACCGTAAATGACATTTTTAGTAGAACAGTCCAGAGGTTCAAACGATTTGGTCAAACTGACCGCCCTGATATAACTGAAATATTATTGAAAGTGGCGTTAGACATCATAAACCAATCAATAAAAACCAAGAAACCATTATTATATAGACAATAAATAATTCATCAGATTATGATACCATACAAATACAATCAAGGATATATTCTGGATAAAAAGGGGGATGAAGGTTGAAAGTATGTCTGTTGAATATAATCACGCCACAAGACAAACATTTAAATCAGTGAAGTACAGGACCATTCTTTCTGGTTGCAAAAACTAGCACGGGAGACAACTCGATTATATTCAGGATGTGACCAATATCAATCATGTTCTTTAGGAAAGCTGAGAAAATAAGAACATCTTATACAAAAATCATATGCTCTAGGTAATATGGGAAAAATAGAAATCTGTATCCAGGTTTATTAATATGAACAAAGTTATTGAGGGGAATTTTCAATTTCTCAAATCCGCCAAAGGTATTCATACTTCGGTATGAAGATGAAAATAAAATACATGTACATGGGTTTTGGTTTAAATATGTAATGAGATGCAACATATGTAAATATATGTCAACCTATTGTCACCTATACAAAGACTTAAAACATTTAAATGTCTTGTTAAACAATTGCATAAGATAGGATATGTTATCTTTCTTCGATATACAGATTCTGATCACCCCTTTGGTAATTTCAAACTCTTCTTGCCTACATGTAAATAACAAAAATGCATAGTGTACTAGAATACGATATTAAGATAAGTTAGTTAAATGATGCTATTTTTCTGCCAGTCTAAATTTTTGTGAGTTTTTGTGAGTTTTTTGGGGATCCAACAATGAAAGGAAATTATATCTGCAAAATGACATGCATAAGAATCTAAAAAAAAATGAAATACGTCTTTATTACATCATAATGCAATTTTGAAATAATATTTCTCATGTTTAACTGAAAAATGGACAATCATTGCTCTGACGAAACATCATCATTGTTATTCTTCTCTTCCTACCAGATACTAACAGTTTTTTCCCTCATTTACATCTGTTTTTAAACCATATTCTTTATGAAGGAAAATTGTCTCCATCATATCATATCATATTTCTCATTTCAATTTACTTGACATTTTTTTTCATGGATTCTTTATTGGTATAGCACACGTGCATCCAACTTTGATTTTCTCTATCACAGTTCTATATATATAAACATTATTATTATCACAGTCTACTCTTCTTAAAACTCGTTCATAGAAGTAAACGGGGCGACACTCATAGTCAGGCATTCTAGCTTTTAGATAATCTTCATCCTTACGTATTAGACATTGCTTACACATGCACTGCGCTTGAACGATTGTCCTTGGTACTCTTGCAATGTCATGATTGAGTTCCCAGAATACGGGACAAGTTGAAACCATCTCCTTGACTGATGCCTGCAGATATTTTGGGCATTCTCTTCTACCATGTATTTTCATATTAAATGGAGTTTTATACTTAGATAAAGCTGGATGATATTCACGGTCTTTTTTTTCCCATGCGCTTCTTAAGGGAGCCAACATGTAATATGAGTTATGGAAATTAAGGTTATCTCTTGCTAGTTTCCTTGCTAGTTCTATTAAATTGTCTGGTTCTAGACAATTATCTGTATTTCTGACTGTATGCGATATGTCGATGAAACTAAAAATTAAATATACCTTCACCTGAAATAAAGAAAACATATTGTTAAACAGAATTGCCTGCCAAAACAGTAACTTGTTGTATCGAGTACACCTAGCCATGAGCGAGATTCGAACTCACAACGTTATTGGTGATAGGCACTGATAGCAAAGGTAGTTATAAATCCAACTACCATACGATCACGAAGACGACGCCCCCTTCTTCCCTGGAAATATAAAATCATATTAACTATAACTATAGGAGTACGCGACAGCCTATAAATCTTTGTAGAGCATTAGTAACAAATTTTATCAATTACATGTGTATATTTAGATTTCTTTTTCAAATTACAAAAACAATACCAATCTAGATATCAATAATCACGACCCTTTTCTGGTAATAACCTTCATCCGATACGCTCATAGTGAAAGAAATAGAAAATAGAATGTTTCTGGTATACCGTAACCTTCATCAGATACGCTCATAGTGAAAGAAATAGAAAATAGAATGTTTCTGGTATACCGTAACCTTCATCAGATACGCTCATAGTGAAAGAAATAGAAAATAGAATGTTTCTGGTATACCGTAACCTTCATCAGATACGCTCATAGTGAAAGAAATAGAAAATAGAATGTTTCTGGTATACCGTAACCTTCCTCAGATACGCTCTTAGTAAAAGAAATAGAAAATAGAATGTTTCTGGTATACCGTAACCTTCATCAGATACGCTCATAGTGAAAGAAATAGAAAATAGAATGTTTCTGGTAAACCGTAACCTTCATCAGATACGCTCATAGTGAAAGAAATAGAAAATAGAATGTTTCTGGTATACCGTAACCTTCCTCAGATACGCTCTTAGTAAAAGAAATAGAAAAGAGAATGTTTCTGGTATACCGTAACCTTCATCAGATACGCTCATAGTGAAAGAAATAGAAAATAGAATGCTTCTGGTATACCGTAACCTTCCTCAGATACGCTCATAGTGAAAGAAATAGAAAATGGAATGTTTCTGGTATACCGTAACCTTCATCAGATACGCACATAGTGAAAGAAATAGAAAATAGAATATTTAACAATTTAAACTTCTTAGGGAAAAAATAAGCCAAATTGCCCCAACATGGTGAGAAATATCGACTAAGATTCCCTAGCCATGAGCAATTGTAATTTGTATTCATTGTATAAGAATTTTATCATATCTTAGGCTTAAAAGGTGGCAATATATACAATGGTAAGAAGTTTGACGTTTACATGTAGCAGACGACATGTTATATCATGTCATTGTATCCTCTTATCTGTTTTATTTTATTCTCTATTTTTCTACCAGGACCGTCGTGGTCGTGATCATATGGTAGTTGGATGTATGCAATCAGTGCCTATCACCACTAGCGTTGTGAGTTCGAACCCCGCTCAGGCGAGATGTACTCGATACAACATAATGTGAAAATAGTTGTCAGTGACTTACAGCAGGTCGGTGGTTTTCTCCGGGTGCTCCGGTTTACTCCACCAATAAAACTGACCGACACTATATAACGGAAATATTGTTGAAAGTGGCGTTAAACACCATAACCTTAACCCCTATTATTCTACCAAGAAGTTGCAAACTATATTTTCTGCGAGTCTTAAATAGCCTACTACTGACATACCGACCAATGGATGTCTACATATACAATTAATCATTAATATGTAATTTTCTGACAACAGTTATACTTTAATGGGTTATAAAACCTTATAAATACTCCAATATAAGATTTCCTTAAAACAATAAAAGAAGCACAATTATGATCGACCGATGAACTAATGCCAGCATAATTGTTGTCAACTGTTGTCAACATAATCATGATTGATATATCAACTGAAGCCAGCAAAATCATGATTGACATGTCAACATATGACAACATGATTATGATTGACATATCAATTGAAGATACCACAATCATGATTGACACATCAATTGATGCCAGTATAATCACGATTGACATAACAACTGATATCAGCCTAATTATGATGGACATATCAACTGATGCCAGCATACTCATGATTGACACATCAACTGATGCCAGCATATTCATCATCGAAGCACTCTTTGTAATAAATAAATAACAGGCGATAATAGGAAAGATATGAGGGGGCTCTAGTTGATGGTATATCTCACAGTAAATCCGATCAAATATGTAAAACTTACGACGATTAGGGAGTCTAATATTAATTCTAATTGCATTGTTAATTCTACTAGCAAGAGAAGATGACACTAGCAGTCAACATTGATGTTTTATACACTTATTTGAAAATTACACCAACTTCTGTTTTCTATAGAAGGGTATTTAGAGTTTAGAGTTTAATTATGTCATATCCTTTGTGTCGCTATATCCAATGAGTATTTTAGATCTAATACAATACATCCGACCGAAAGTTTCCCTTATTTTCAGTATTATTTCGTCAATGGTATTGGTTTACTTGTAGATGCATGAATTAATTTCTGTTGATATATACCCACAAACAAATGATACATAAGACGAAACTTAAAATATCTTACCGGATCATGACCACAGACTTTCGATATAACGCACGGCACAAAATTCACGACAGTCGATTAGAAACTATATTTACACCGCCATCTCTCTCTCTCTCTCTCTCTCTCTCTCTCTCTCTCTCTCTCTCTCTCATCATACATAGAAAACTATGACAATAAAGGGTCTATGATTTAAGAAAAGATCGTTTTTTTAGCGTCTATTGGAAATATTTCTTTTGAGACATGACAGACACCACTAACTACTACTACTACTAATAATAATAATAAATAAAATTAAGTATAAAATGTTAATACTCGAAGTTCCCGACACGTGTATTCTAAAGTTCCCGTTGATTGTAAAAGATATTAACCATTGTTTATTTCTTTTCATAGTATCATACTGTCAATATCATGTGTATATCAGTTTATGTCGGTTTTGTCCATAAAAAAACCTTTAGAATTATAATATGTATCACTGCTCTAACATACACACTATCAGTATAGAGGGGTGTTTAACGCCACTTTCGGTAGAAATAATATCTGTTGTATACTCAAATACTATATGAATTAACAGCATTTTTAAATCACAATACGATTTTGCTAAAATTGTGCGTTGTTGAAATACTTCCGAAATTCCTTTTTAAAATAATTGTTTTCTGTCTTATGATTTCAGAATGGTCAATATACAACTTGAATTTACATGGGGAAAATAGTTTTGCTCCTTGTTAGGTAAATAGGGAAATTAGAATTGTTTTACGTTGTCTGACATATTTTTACAAAAATTTATTTACTAATAGTATTACTTGTTTATCACAAGTTTAGTCAATATACAATACATGTATATCTTTTATCCGTAATAGCTCACAGTTTAACTTTTTTTTATTCATTGAGAAACATCGTCAAAATATATGACATGATATGTTGTAGAAATATTCTAATATGACGTCCTTCATTGGCTATGTAAATAATACTGTTATAAAACTCCCGATATATTTTAATTCGCACATGAGTATTGAAAAACAAATAATAAACACCATTCTTAAGTAAATTCATGTATTCATACAGGACCGTAGTGCACAAAAACATAAAAATTATCGAATTGTATCTTGACACAATTTGTTCCGGAAAAAATGCTTAAGACAACCATCTATCGACTTTGACGTTTGTGATTTGTCGTCTTCCGGTCACATAGTTAACAAGGACCGCTGGTGATATTGACACAAACTGGTTACTCATTTATTTTACGATTTTGTGATCATTTTACTTGTCTAAGTAGCTAAATTCAAAATGCCATCAAATTGGAAAATATCAATAATTCAATTGCATCACCGTCTAGTTATATATGTAGGGGAAAAAACTGTAAACATGAAGGCTAGTGGATTTTGTTATTACATGCATTTACATTACCGACGTCCACTTCAAAATATAAGCCTTTGCCTCAATGTAGTTACGGCCATGGCTCGGCATGAGTGCTACCTATGTTAAAACTGGATATAAACTATGGCTTCCTCGAATTATTTCTTAAATCGGGACTTCTAAAGTGACAACAATTTATTGATGATGTCATATTTCATGACATCACAGTGGATGACATACAGATATTGAATTTAAACTATATACTTCAGGTTTTTTTTTTAAATACTTATTCTGGTGTAATTTTATATTAGTGACACCGTTTTGCGATCTGCGGGTACATCAATATCCGGTGAACAGATTGTGAAATTATCCAATAAAAGTATTGTTACCTTTTGTTTCGTCTTATTCAGTCTAGTTACTTAAACTGACATGAACCGGAAGTTAGTTTCTTTGATTAATAACCTTCCTTTTAACTTGACACGGGACAAAATAAAAATAAGGAAATTTACCTTCAGAATTAAGTGGGTGATCGGTGCTTCTATTGTGTTAAATTTTAAACATGAAATATGGGGAATTCTATAAAATATGGCGAATTTATTTATTTATTGATTTATTATTATTATTATTTTTCTTTTTTTTATTTATTTATTTATTTATTTATTTATTTATTTATTTATTTATTTATTATTATTATTATTTTTTTTTTTTTAGAAAAGCAGAGATCGATATAAATTCATAAAACATATGACCTGCATATCCAGTTTTACACAGACAGAATACATTTAATTCATCTAAACAAGCATATTGCAGGAGGAATGTAGCGAATTGTTAGCATAAACTTAAATATCAAAACTGTTTTTGAGGAGGGTTATGTTTATGATGCTTAACGCCACTTCGACAATATTTCAGCTATGTCATGTTTTTTTAATTGCTTTGTTAATTTGAAATGAATAAGTAATACATTACCTATAATTAAATTTAAAAAACGATTGATTATTGAGCATTACATAACGTCCAGCAGGAATATTTCAGAACGAGGACAATATATAAAAACTACAGTCAAGCATGCTTTAGTGTCCATCTATATCAAGCAATAACTTGCTACCTTAATTTTTATTTCCTTTTATAGTGTATTTCATATTAATTAAACCTGTATTAAGCGACCACCCGCCTTATGTGACCATATTTCACTGTCCCCTTGTAAGGTCTCATAAGACAGGGTTCACTCTATATAGAAATGAGGTAGGGTTGGGATAAATCGGGAAAACGACTTTTGACTGACACTGCAAAAAATAGGCAGTTGGGTAGGGACGAAATATGTAATCTTTTCTAGAGGCTACGAGGTTTACTAAAGTATCATAAATTTCCTTGGATTTTTTTTTATTTAAAATAAATTAGTAATAATATTATAATATGCATAATACTGTAATTATAAAAAAGTAGACGTGTAATTTAGTGCACATGGTGCATTTGCATGATTACAGATCAATAGACTATTTTATTTGAAGTTCATCATAATCCTATAACAAATATCACAACTGTTCAGTTAGTTGAAGTGATTGCTCACTTTGTTGATATTGGTGGACAATAAACGTTAGAGAATACCGAAGGAGCAATCAAAAATGGACAATCCAGAGAAACTGGCAACATAGGATACATAAAACGTAGTAAAACAAATCAAAATCACAACACAATATGTGTTGGACACTACTATGCGCAAACAAACAGAAATAAGGTAAATAAGACATGGATCCTCCTACAAACAACAAGAGAAGAGTTTGAAGATACCAACGAGGAAATCAGAATCCGTAAATCGAAGAAGGACAGAAAACACAATGACCAAAAGAAAAAGGACAAACAACGATTTACAAAACATTACACATAAAACTAAAGATCGAGTAACACCAACCCCATTAAAACCCAGGGTGAACTCGGGTGATCCGAAAGGATAAGCGGTTCATGCTCCACTAGTGGCACCCGCCGTGTTACTCTAGTTACATACCCGATGATAGGTCATAAATGAGGTAAGGACGAACCGAACATCATTTTATCCGGAAATTGTTTGACAATCGCTGTGTAAACTTTCGTTCGTAATTTATTTGTGTTCATGTTTTATCTAGCACAGTGCAAAAAAAAATGCAGTTCGACTTTTATTATTTTCTACTATCTACGTATTGGTAATCTAGTGTTCTGTCCTTTACTAGGTAGGACACTAAGGAGATCCGGGGCCCAATTGTTCTCGTGTAAAACCTGTAGTGTGTTGTTGTGTGTACTCGAACAGCCGAGAGTAGATAGCTCCAGCGCGTGGCCCAATTTGGAGCATCGGTCAATATTGCTTTTCAGTGCTCCATAACATATCATATCGAACTCAATGAAGTGCAATATCTGCATAGTATCGCAGCATGTCCGATAGCACGATCTGTGATACTAGTGATAATATATGTGGTGGTGTACAAAATGGCATGAAATTAATCTCACATATTTTCAAATCGGCTTGAATTATTCTGAAATACTTACAACGTGGAATGCACAAAATAATATTTTCAACCTCATGTTTATCAAATTACAAAGAAAAAAGTGTATTACAATAGTTTGCGTTGACTTTGGTATTTAATATTAATCTGAAACATTACAGTGACTGAATTCGTATTAATCATGTAAACTTCTAGCTAAATTTAAATATTATAGGTTTTTAAAATAATTTGCGAACTTTAATCTTTGCCATTATACTCAATTCGTTTATTTTTGCTTTCTATTTTTGTAATTTTGTAAGGAACAATATATTTACGGAAGTAGTATTTAGCTTCCTCTGTGATCACCCATATAATAGTTGGTTAAAACTGACGTCTTTTTAGATAAGCGTCATCATAACTATTATATATATTTTTTAACGATTTAAGGAAGAATTATCCGTTGTTGCGATTCGTTGATTATACTTCAATGTAGTTTGTCTGTTTAATCTATTGGACACGTTTAAGCAGTAAACATAAAAAGTACAGCGGAAAAAGGATTTAACGAAAATAGTGCGTGTCAATTCATTCAAAAAACAATTAAAACAACACATAGATAAAAGGAAAGTCCGTTTTAAACAGATTAAGTTTTTTTTATTTCAAGTACAAATTATCTATGTAAATAAATTAAGTTAGGAAAGGGTGAATAATAAAATAATTATGATACATTTTGGAATATTAAATTAATAAGAAAACAATCCAAAAACACGAAAAGTTCAGAACAATACAAAAAAATTACATACAAATTAATGGACATCTAATGATACAAAAAGACTTATGCACAATTATTACTCCAGGGGTGATCAAGTTCTAGTTCTAGAAGTTCCACGATCTACCTCACTTGCGACGAGTTAACTAACCATTACACCACCGAGATGGTTCACTACGGTTTTGTGCTTGAAACACGTGATTTTCAAAGACATGACTCTACATTACGTTTACAATATTTCAATCCATCTTTCCCTGTCTTTGATTTTTGACTCGTCAACAACACTTGTGCAAATGATGCCGTTGCTATCTAAATTGTTGGTGCATGAATGGAACAAACATAATTCTGTCAAGGTCTTGTATTTGTTCTTCGTCTATTGTTGAGTAAGATTATTACAGCATGATCAAATACACAACTATACCTTGGAAAGGGGGCTGCTTTATATGATGTCAAAAAGGTCACTTTCATCAGAGCCAATGCATTTGAAAGGGCACTGTGCGTCATGCCACTATTTTGTTGATATCCATCGCACAAGAGTCATTTAATATCATTAATTATTACACTTCGTGTAAGTTTCTGTAGTGATATTTGGTACTGTAGTATTTTGATATATTACCTGGGTAATATTTTGGCATATTACCTGGACAATTAGACACTCAGTATAATATTGATATTAATGTGGTCTTGTCCAGGTAATATGCCAAAATATTACCCAGGTCTGAGACATATTACCCTAGGGTCGGGTAATTTGTCTCTCAGACCTGGGTAATATTTTGGCATATTACCTGGACAAGACCACATTATTACATAAATAATAAGGACATATATTATCAAAGGTAACATCTCGTTACCGATTTATTTACATACAAACGAGTATTGCCATAGAACCTTTTAAGGACTCCTATATAAGGTTAGCGATTCTCTAAATATAGATTGACCGCCAACCCCAAAACTCTCGTAAGTCAAAATGCTACAACAGATTGTAATCATTGTCTTTTGTTGTATTCTCCATTGTGCGTAAATTGCAGGGTTGCAGTTAGGGTTTTGGTTATTGTGTTTAACGCCATTTTCAACAGTATTTCAGTTATATCGTGTCTGTCAACTTTCTTGGGGAAGAAATCCGAAGTACCAGGAGAAAACCACCTACTTGTCGTAAGCCGTAAATTGCAAGTGTGATATAGAGCTATTTTCTATTATACATTATAATTAAGGATATATAATATTTCTAACACAACTGGCAATAATAAATTTTAATAATTAAGTTTGGTAGAAATATTTGTTAATACCAGGTGAGAATGTCTTACGAATATTTTGTAGTTAAATTTGTAGATATAAAGTTTAATACGAGGTGAGAATGCTTTACGAATGTTCTATAATTAAATGTGTAAGTAAAAGTATCAGTTACATAATCTATAACATTTATTTGCTTCATATTGCTTTGTCATCACATTTGCCATGGCGTAAATAAGGAAGAAATGTATGGTAGGTAAAATCATTTTTTCAATGCAGCTGTACCTACTGGCCTCAATGGGCACAATTAGGAACGATTGTCATAAAAATAACCTAATTACAATGTACTTCAAAATATTAAAACTGTAAATAATACGTTTCGAATACAATAAAACGTGCACTTCAGGCCTTGCATTTCTTGAAGAAAAAGTTTCGTGTGCGTTATTGGTATGTGAAATCGGTCTTCTATGTCGGATTTTTAACTAGTGGCTTGGCTATTTATTGTCATTTATACTGTTTTACTTAACATAAACATATATCTTTAATGCAATCCGACGTTAAGGTAATATCAAAATTACTTTCTTGCTTGTGGATGCAACAAATACCAAGAGTTATTCATATTTCCGTCTTCATGTCTTTACCTTCACGTTTTTAATGCGGTAAAGACGTCAAATAGTTCGTGGAGTTCAAGTTTATGTCAATAGACAATTTGCAAATTCTAAAATTATACGTTAATGGCGTTTTTCAATTGAGTTATCTCCCTTATAGAGGACAAAATGGTTTCCGTTCAATGCAAGAACAATAGATAGGACTAAGCATTCGAGTAGAATTTTCTTACAATTTATAGATATTTGAACCTTGTAAACAATCAGAGGATAATTTTTGTAATTTTAGATTTGCATGAAATGGACACGTTTGTCAATATTAAAGGTTGGCTTAGTTGATTTCTGGTGTTTAACGCCACTTTCAACAATATTTCAGTTATATCGTGGCTGCCCATATTAATGGGCGGTAACTCTGGTGAAAACTTGAAAAAGGTATAATTTTAGAATCAAATCCGAAATATACAAATGCTCTCTTAGACCAAATTATTACCTCAATCAGAACATTATTTTGTATTTAATGAGAATGGAGACAACTGTAGTGTATTTAAATTTCACCGACGTCAATCTTGATATAAATGTCGCAAATGTCCGTTTATCTATCTCCACTACGGCTCGCTAAGTAAGCTCAGTGTAATCAATCATTGATGGCGACAAAGCTTAAAATACAACATAGTTATCTTAATAGCTACCATGTATGTTGGTATGTTCTTTGGTATACGCTAATGACACCAGCAAATAATTCCCTACTGGTATGCATTTTTTTCTAAACATTCCAGATCTTTTTTTCAATTACATTTTACATTAATGCATTATACACAAATATTAATTTAGTTTTAGGTGAGAGATGACGTACTTAGTACGAAAACACAGATTATCGGAATAAAATAAATTAATGTATTATAAATAAAATGCCTAACTGTTTGATAAACAACAACTTGGGGGGTGGCCTTCCAATGGGTATAAACTGTGCCCCTTACTTCTTTACATGCAGGTTTCGAAATGTTGATGATTTCGTATTTAGCAAATCTAGTTATAGTAATCATTTACTCTAATATATACCCAAATTTACTCGAAATTAAACACACTACTGATCCAGAAAGATCTGCCTTATGGGGACTTATATTTGATAACCTCCTGACTTCAATTTACCAATGGTACATTTGTTTGTTCGAACCTCGAGGTGTACTCGAAACAACATTATAAGATAAAGTTTGTCAGTGACTTCCGATAGGTCCTCCGGTTTCCTCCACCAATAAAACTGACCGCCACGATATAATAACAAATATTGTTGAAAGTGGCGTTATAAACTATAAACCAAAACCAAACCTGTAAGTTTTTTGCTCTCGAGTACCAGCATTTTGCTTTTTCTTTCTGCAGAGGATGTACACGTTTTTTTCCAGTTGATACGTTAATCTACAGTCTGGCCAGGATGAAGTAATGGTCATCTAGGAGCAGATAATGACCCACACATCTTTTGGTCACCATCATGAATGTGCTCTCTCATGCGAAATTGTAGTAGCCATCGATTGTTGTTATCTTATGTTTATAAAATAACCTTATAAGTATTGTCATCTGGGAGTGAGTGAATGATTGTTGATTATCGTAAACTCAGCAATGTTTAGGCTATATCGTGGCGAGAACAAGTAAATTTTCAATGAGATGATGACGAGGTTCGCTTTGTACTAGACCATCACGTGTAATTGGATTTATATAATGCTAGTTCACTGATACAACAGTACACGGATAGACATGTCTCTCCACTCGGACATATTATCCTGATTCCAAGCAAACCAGTTTTCGCTCTTTCTCCTCAATACTGCATGCTTAGCGAGAACGCAACAAATACCAATTTTACCGTCTTTGGTTTGACCCGATCGGGGCTCGATCCCACGATATTCCGTACTCGGGGTCAGCACGCTAACCATTACCCCACCGATGAGGTGACACTAGATATTGGTGACGATTGCCATGGCTCAACCTACAACGCGTCCCGGGGTGGTGAATAGTGGTGCTCTCTCTACGAGGTGTCATCTAGTTACAATACGGAGAACCTGACCGGTGTGGGTAACATGTAGATTTCGGTGGTGTCAAATATCGAGCAGGTTTTTGTGAGGTTCGTCTTGCTCGATCTTTATTTTTCTGTGTATTGCTTTGCATCGATGTTTGTTCTTTTTCTTTCGGCCATTGCATTGTATGTCCTTTTTCGATTTCCGGTGTCTGATTACCCCGTAGGTATCTTCAAACTGTTCTTGTTCGTTACTATTCAACTCTCCATACGGTAGAGAATTATGTACGTTAAACATTTTCTGATTACACAAGAAAATCACTATTTTCAGTGTTTCGGCACTGACATGGTTTATTAGATATATTTATTATTGACATTTTCAGTTCCTAAATAATGTACTCGTTCTCAAAACTAAGATTCTCCTCACATACTACTGAGCAGATGATATCCTTAGGTACGACTAGTTCATCAGCAGATGTATCATGAAGAGAACTTGTGTGACGTATGATTTACAAGTGTGCCGACAAAGAAGAATAGCTAAGATGGGAGATTTGAGCCAATAAAACTAGCTTTACTCCACAACTTTTTATTGAAGTGCCTGTATCAAGTCAGGAGGGTCAGAGGTCATATATTTTTGTGCTACCGATTTTGTCTCTTCCTATGAGTTTTCTATAGGATTTAAGAACTGTTCGTCAGTGTGATATTTTTTTGGTTTCCATTCTATTAATAGAACTTCAAATATATGACATAATACTACAAATATATTTAATGTTAAAATGAAACTTTCACTATACATTTTTATCAATTTAATGTTTTCTTCATCCAGCAAATGTTTTTCTCTGTCGAATCCATTAACCGTGCACTATAATACCCATGAAGGATGACTGCGGACCAGACTGGTGAGTATAAAAAACATTTTTAGATCCATATGTAGTCGTTCTAATCCAGGCATGTTTATCCTTATTCATTCTATACACTGCCGTCATTGACCCACAGTGATAACTGCCAGTGGCCTCATTTTCTCCTGCCCTGGAAATCATTGTATTGTCCACCATCAGTTCTGTCATTACATAATTAGCCGCATTGGTGCAGATGGTCCAAGCAAATAAATAAATTCCTGTCTTTGGGGCTACGAATATTCCATCAACATTGTTATAATGGCCTCCAATGTTCATAATTACTCTTTCAAAAACCAATATAGACTTCATCGTAAGAGTAAATGAAGTCCCTTCTCTAGTTGTAGCATAGAACATGACTGGTTCAGAATTAGACAAATCTGCAATATAAAACTTTCATTTTAATACAGAAATGAATTGATGAAGACAAACCAGTAGCCTCGGTGTAATTATCTCCTATATTTTTTTTGGGGGGAGGGGTGGAAAAGGGGGGTTGGAACTGAGAAGACCATATCCTGGAAATAAAATCAGGATGGTATCTAATGACTACATATAAATTTTAATCTGCTCTTGTAGACCGTTAAAAAAAATAAGATGCAAAAATAACAATTTTCACTTTTTCTACATTCAATATTAATGAATATCACAAATGCTTCCGAAATTGGTCTTCACTCCTAACTGCAACTATCACGGGGATTCGGGGGAAAGATACCACCTTCCTTTTTCCCAAAGCAAGAAAATGTATGTTGATAATTGATGGAAGGAAGAAAAAATGACAACATTTCGATTTTCTATGTGTTTTATTGTTAAAAAAAAGCGGACACTCTGAGAAATCTAGTCATTCTCAATGAGATATTTTCATTTTTTTAAACCAACTGTTTGGTACAGAGAGGGGCGTTTTATGAAAAATATATATCATATTACCGTACATATAAACTAAACTTAATAGCTGATAAAAATGGAAAAAAAACCACCACACTATCGGAATAGTTCCAAAATCCAATAGAAAAGTCGACGACAACGGCGAAAACCTTTAACACACAAATACATGACCGCTCACTTGAACCGTAGTATACAAATACATGACCGCTCACTTGAACCATACAATACAAATGTTTGGTAGTTTGGATTATGTGGTAGCTATGAAGACTCTTTCTATTGGAACATGTGGTAACTATCAAGACTGTTTCTATTAGAACATGTGGTAGCTATGAAGACTCTTTCTATTGGAACATGTGGTAACTATCAAGACTGTTTCTATTAGAACATGCGGTAGCTATAAAGACTGTTTCTATTGGAACATGTGGTAGCTATTAAGACTTTTTCTATTGGAACATGTGGTAGCTATTAAGACTGTTTCTATTAGAACATGTGGTAGCTATTAAGACTGTTTCTATTAGAACATGTGGTAGCTATAAAGACTCTTTCTATTGGAACATGTGGTAACTATAAAGACTCTTTCAATTGGAACATGTGGTAACTATCAAGACTGTTTCTATTGGAACATGTGGTAACTATAAAGACTGTTTCTATTGGAACATGTGGTAACTATAAAGACTGTTTCTATTGGAACATGTGGTAACTACAACGACTGTTTCTATTGGAACATGTGGTAACTATTAAAACTGTTTCAATTGGAACATGTGGTAACTATTAAGACTGTTTCTATTGGAACATGTGGTAACTATAAAGACTGTTTCTATTAGAACATGTGGTAGCTATAAAGACTGTTTCCATTGGAACATGTGGTAACTACAAGGACTGTTTCTATTGGAACATGTGGTAACTATAAAGACTGTTTCTATTGAAACATGTGGTAGCTATAAACACTGTTTATATTGGAACATGTGGTAACTATGAAGAATGTTTATATTGGAACATATGGTACCTATAAAGACTGTTTCTGTTAGAACATGTGGTAGCTATGAACACTGTTTCTATTGGAACATGTGGTAACTATCAAGATTGTTTCTATTGGAACATATGGTACCTATAAAGACTGTTTCTATTAGAACATGTGGTACCTATGAACATTGTTTCTATTGGAACATGTGGTAACTATGAAGACTGTTCCCATTGGAACATGTGGTAACTATGCAGACTGTTTATATTGGAACATGTGGTAGCTATAAAGACTCTGTCCATTGGAACATGTGGTAGCTATAAAGACTCTCTATTGGTACATGTGGTAACTATTAAGACTGTTTCTGTTGCAACATGTATTAACTACAACAACTGTTTCCTTTGGAACATGTGGTAACTATAAAGACTGTTTCTATTGAAACATATGCTAACTGTTTAGACTGTTTGTATTAGAACATATGGTACCTACAAAGACTGTTTCTATTAGAACATGTGGTAGCTATTAAGACAGTTGCTATTGGAACATGTGATAACTATGAAGATTGTTCCTATTGGAACATGTGGTAACTATTTTAAGACTGTTTATATTGCAACATGTGGTAGCTATAAAGACTCTCTATTGGAACATGTGGTAACTATAACAACTCTTTCTATTGGAACATGTGGTAACTATTAAGACTGTTTCTGTTGGAACATGTGTTAACTACAACGACTGTTTTCATTGGAACATGTGGTAACTATAAAGACTGTTTCTCTTGGAACATGCGGTAGCTATGAAGACTGTTTCTATTGGAACATGTGGTAGCTATAAAGACTGTTTCTATTGGAACATGTGGTAGCTATGAATACTGTTTTCATTGGAACATGTGGCAACTATAACGACTGTTTCTATTGGAACATGTGGAAGCTATAAAGACTCTATTGGAACATGTGGTAACTATAAAGATTCTTTATATTGGAACATGTGGTAACTATTACGACTGTTTCTATTTATTGGAACATGTGGTAACTATTAAGACTGTTTCTGTTGGAACATGTGGTAAGTATTAAGACTCTTTCTATTAGAACATGTGGTAACTATAAAGACTTTTTCTATTGGAACATGTTATATAAAGATTATTTTACTGGAACATGTGGTAATTATAAAGACTGTTTATATTGGAACATGTGGTAGCTATAAGGACTCTGTCTATTGGAACATGTGGTAGCTATAAAGACTCTCTATTGGAACATGTGGTAACTATAAAAACTCTTTCTATTGGAAGATGTGGTAACTATTAAAACTGTTTCTGTTGCAACATGTGTTAACTACAACGACTGTTTCCATTGGAAGATGTGGTAACTATAAAGACTGTTTCTATTGGAACTTGTGGTAACTATGAAGACTGTTTCTATTGGAACATGTGGTTACTATAAAGACTATTTCTCTTGGAACATGCGGTAGCTGTGAAGACTGTTTCCATTGGAACATGTGATAGCTATTAAGACTCTTTCCATTGGAACATGTGGTAGCTATAAAGACTCTCTATTGGAACATGTGGTAACTATAAAAACTCTTTCTATTGGAACATGTGGTAACTATTAAGACTGTTTCTGTTGCAACATGTGTTAACTACAACGACTGTTTCCATAGGAACATGTGGTAACTATGAAGACTGTTTCTCTTGGAACATGCGGTAGCTATGAAGACTGTTTCTATTGAAACATGTGCTAACTGTAAAGACTGTTTGCATTAGAACATATGGTACCTACAAACACTGTTTCCATTAGAACATGTGGTAGCTATTAAGACAGTTTCTATTGGAACTTGTGGTAACTATGAAGACTGTTTCTATTGGAACATGTGGTAACTATAAAGACTGTTTCTCTTGGAACATGCGGTAGCTATGAAGAATGTTTCCATTGGAACATGTGGTAGCTATTAAAATTCTTTCCATTGGAACATGTGGTAGCTATAAAGACTCTCTATTGGAACATGTGGTGACTATAAAAACTCTTTCTGTTGGAACATGTGGTAACTATTAAGACTGTTTCTGTTGCAACATGTGGTAACTACAACGACTGTTTCCATTGGAACATGTGGTAACTATGAAGACTGTTTCTCTTGGAACATGCGGTAGCTATCAAGACTGTTTCCATTGGAACATGTGGTAGCTATTAAGACTCTTTCCATTGGAACATGTGGTAGCTATAAAGACTCTCTATTGGAACATGTGGTAACTATATAAACTCTTTCTATTGGAACATGTGGTAACTATGAAGACTGTTTCTCTTGGAACATGTGTTAACTATAAAGACTCTTTCTATTGAAACATGTGGTAACTATGAAGACTGTTCCTATTGGAACATGTGGTAACTATAAAGACTGTTTATATTGGAACATGTGGTAGCTATTAAGACTCTTTCTATTGGAACATGTGGTAGTTATAAAGACTCTCTATTGGAACATGTGGTAACTATGACAACTCTTTCTATTGGAACATGTGGTAACTATTAAGACTGTTTCTGTTGGAACATGTGTTAACTACAACGACTGTTTTCATTGGAACATGTGGTAACTATAAAGACTGTTTCTCTTGGAACATGCGGTAGCTATGAAGACGGTTTCCATTGGAACATGTGGTAGCTATTAAGACTCTTTCCATTGGAACATGTGGTAGCTATAAAGACTTTCTATTGGAACATGTGGTAACTATAACAACTCTTTCTATTGGAACATGTGGTAACTATTAAGACTGTTTCTGTTGGAACATGTGTTAACTACAACGACTGTTTTCATTGGAGCATGTGGCAACTATAAAGACTGTTTCTCTTGGAACATGCGGTAGCTATGAAGACTGTTTCCATTGGAACATGTGGTAGCTATTAAGACTCTTTCTATTGGAACTTGTGGTAGCTATAAAGACTCTCTATTGGAACATGTGGTAACTATAGCAACTCTTTTTATTGGAACATGTGGTAACTATTAAGACTGTTTCTGTTGGAACATGTTTTAACTACAACGACTGTTTTTATTGGAACATGTGGTAACTATAAAGACTGTTTCTCTTGGAACATGCGGTAGCTATGAAGACTGTTTCCATTGGAATATGTGGTAGCTATACAGACTGTTTCTATTGGAACATGTGGAAGCTATAAAGACTCTATTGGAACATGTGGTAACTATAAAGATTCTTTCTATTGGAACATGTGGTAACTATTACGACTGTTTCTATTTACTGGAACATGTGGTAACTATTAAGACTGTTTCTGTTGGAACATGTGGTAAGTATTAAGACTCTTTCTATTAGAACATGTGGTAACTATAAAGACTTTTTCTATTGGAACATGTGGTATCTATGAAGTTTCTTTCTATTGGAACATGTTGTAACTATAAAGACTATTGCTATTGGAACATGTTATATAAAGATTATTTTACTGGAACATGTGGTAATTATAAAGACTGTTTTTATTGGAACATGTGGTAACTACAAAGACTGTTTCTATTGGAACATGTGGTAACTATGAAGACTGTTTCTATTGGAACATGTGGTAACTATAAGTACTGTTCTTATTGGTGAGCGCAAAATACATTATAAGTTAAACATAATAGCTGATAAAATGAAAAACAAAAATAAAAATACCACACTGTGGGAACTGTTCAAAATCCAAGAGATAATTCGGAGGAAGAGGCAAAGGCGATGATAACCTTTACACATAAATGCATGACCTCCCACTCGAATCGTAGTATACAAATGCAAAGGTCAAAGCAAAGTACCAGCATCACTTATTTACCTACATATTACACAATGATTTCATCCTCGGTTTTTAGTGGGGTTCGTGTTACTAGATCTTTTGCTTTCTTTGTAGTGTTTTGTAGATGATTGTTTGTCCTTTTGTACTTTTTCTGTTGGCAATTGTGTTGTCTGTTTTTTTTTTCGATATACGGATTCTGAATACTCCTTTGGTATCTTCAAACTCTTCTCTTAATACTGTTGTGGTTATATTTGTAGGATCAACAACAAACATTTTGACATAGAAAGTGAAATATTTAAGAATCTTCCCTCCTGAAATAAAAAAAAACAAGGAAAGTTTGAAAATACCAAAGGGGTAATCAGAAGCCATAACTCGAAGGACACAGACAACACAATGGCCAAAAGACAAAAGGACAAATAATGATCTACAAAACATTGCACAGAAAACTATAGATCGAGCAATACGAACCCCACTAAAAACCGGGGATGAACTCAGGTGCTCCAGGAGGGTGATCAGATAAAATGAAAAACAAAAACAAAAATCCCACAAAAATCAAAAATCCAACAAAGACTGTTTTGATTGGTCAAAGTAAAGTACTATCATCAATTATAATGTAGTTGTTTAATATTCCTGCTTTGTGATTGGACAATGCTGTAATGTTCAGGGTATCAATTCCACGGTTGAAATATCTTGAGAGATATTTTTAGAATTTTAGCTGATTACCGCTTAAGTCAACTTGTCAATAATGTGGCAATGCACATGCTTACATTAGAATGGAGATAACTGTATTGTATTTGAAAATTTCGCGGCATCATTTGTGGATTTAATGGTGTAATGTTCACGGTATCAATTCCACATTTGAAATAGCATGAGCTATTTTTAGATTTGTAGGTGATTACTGCTTATGTAATCTTGTCAATAATGTGGCAATACACATCGATACTCACGATTACCTTAGAATGGAGATAACTGTATTGTATTTGAAAATTTCACGGCATCAATTGGAGATTTGATGGTCGCAAATTGAGTTTACTGGCGACGCGTTAGCAATACAGTTATTTAAGTATTTACCTACGTATTACACAAGGATAATGCTAATAGGATCTTAATACTGCTTTGGCGATATTTGTGCGATCAACAACAAACACTTTTACATAGAAAGGGAAGTAATTCTAATTATTCAAGAATCTTCCCGCCAGAACAAAAATGTTAAGAAAAGCTTGAAGATACCGAAAGGAACCCTTGTTACAATCATAAATGAGAAAAGGACAGGATTATGATTACGAAAAACGGAACATATCCGTGGTCATTTGTTACAAAAACATTTGGTAATTATTAGTGGTAATGTGTTGTTGGTTCTTCTTCGATTTACGGATTCTGATTACCCCATTGGTATCTTCAAACTCTTCTTAACCAGATCATGGTGGCGACCGTAAAACTTTCGAAGTGATGACTCAATTTTACCACTAAAACCCTCAGGGAAATCAAAATAGGAACCACAGATTATGGGGTTTCGGATCAACTGAGAGACATATACTCCATATGCAAGTGCTGCTACATATAAATGGAATGTTCACAATAGGAAAACTTAAATCACCCCTTTTGTCGTTATGTTTCGTTCTTAACCGGCCCTCACTGTCAACTTAGACGTGTAGGTCAAGGTATGAAAGAGACCTAGCTTGTTAAGTGTGTCTGTACAAAATTCCCCCTGCAAAGCTATTGTGAAAGTGGCTACTAATATTGCTAATACAATACTTTTTGCTTGCGTGATTCTTACGACGACCTTGTCCAATATAAAGGTGAACAAATAGGTCAAACAATATTACCTGATATAAATTTAATTGGAAATTCAGTGGATGATCCAGGATGCTTAAAAAGATATTTGGCTTTCCAATGATTTTCGGTAGGTTAGTAGTTTTATCCGCGAACTCCCGTTTTCCTCCAACATTAAGCGAAATACATGAAATGTTGTTTTAAAGTTGCGTTAAACACCAATGAAAACAAAAACTCACAAACCTTTATGAGTAGTTTCGTTCAGTAGTTGTACTCTAGTGTCCAGTATCCTGACAGCATTTTCCAGCTCCATGATTCTATCATCTTGTGTTTTTTCAGTGATGTTAGATATAGATTTAGAACTAACTGACAGTAACGTTATTGTCAAAATCCAAAATATATACACAATCTGTGTCTTAGACATCCTTCTATAAGCTATCATTTGTATTTTATAAATTGCAAACAAGATATCTAGCAAGATATTTCGTCGAGGTTGTCATAGAAACATAATTTTAGCATATTTTGAAGAGTTAGTCACGATTTTGACTTTAGAAATGAACCATATGGACGATTTTTCTGTCTTTTATTCTTTCTTTTTTGTTATATACTAGTCAACAAAAGAAACGACACAAAGTTGTTTTTTCAATATATTATGTTAAAACCAAAACGATTGTCGATGACACGGCTCCTTCAATATGACCGTGAGCGACCGGTGAGTATGATTCAGGCTGGAATGACTCCCCATGCGGTTGCAGACCACTTTAATGTGTCTAGAATAACCATTTCAAGGCTAATGATTCGTCTTCGACAAACAAATAGGACGAATGACAGACCCCGGAACGACAGGGCCCGTGTGACGTCACAACGTCAAAACATACATTTACGCCTCATTCACCTCCAGAACCGTATGATAACGACTGCTGCCCGGACACTGCCCGTAGAACATCTGATCTAGCCAACGACCGAATTTCGAGTATACTGTTCGCAGAAGACTACGTGAATCTGGATTCCGAGCTAGGCGTCCAGTAGTAGGAAGAATCCTTAAACAACGCCATAGGACTGCGAAACCGGCTTGGGCTCATGCACGCCGTCGTTGGAGGCCTCACACCTGGCAACACATCCTTTTAAGTGATGAATCCCGATTTTCACTTCGTCTTAGCGATGAACCTTATCGTGTGTACCGCAGTCGTGGGGAACATTTTAGTGTGTGTATGAGTCCGACCGTTTTGGAGGCGGAAGTGTTATTTTCTGGGCTGGAAGTTGTCATGATGGTCGCACCTAGTTCAAAATTATTCAAGGAACATTGAATGCCGTAAAATACAGAAACAATATTCTTGATCCTATCGTTCTACCCTTTCTGCTACAGCGAAACTTTGATCACGTCTTTCAACATGACAATGCAAGATAGCACGTGTTTTTCAAGACTTCCTGAACCAGAATCAGATCCGTGTTCTTCCTTGGCCGGCATTATCACCAGATCTGCTACAAATTGAACATTTATGGGATGAACTCGGTAGACGTGTTCGCCACCTTACAAATCCACCGGAAACACTACAGGAGCTGTGTGACGCACTTGTGCACGAGTGGAACAACATTCCAGAAGCCTTTATCCAACGATTGATTGGTTCTATGCGTCGGAGTTGCGAAGCTGTCGTTGCTGCAAGAGGTGGTGACACACGTTATTGAACTCCACAAACCTTCATACTGCCAATTTCTGTCTGTCAATGATTTGTTCTGATAATGATGTTGAGAAATGTTGTTGATATTGCCTTATTTGTTATGCCCATATGAATCTAAATTATTCGATTTTTGTGCATTTTTTTTCTATATGTAAAAAATATTGAGCATGGAACTCTTGTATCGTTTCTTTTGTTGACTAGTATATATGATAACAATCAGCGCTGGAAATTTAACCACGTCTTACGAAAACAGCGGTAATTGGCATTGACTTCAAAGATGAAAGCATATTAAGTTTCGTTATAAATTATTTAAACGTTTGTTATAGCCTGCATCACATCATGGTATTTGAAGATGTAAAAAATACGAAAATGCGGTAAGAATGTAAAGGAGCGGCAGTGTTATTGTATGCAAGCAAATTTATTTATCAGTTGATCTCTACATGATAAAATTTGGTAATGTAATCCCCTAAAAAGAGACCATCCCAGTCAGGGATGTCCTTGACTCACCTTTTGTAAAAATAGAGTAGTTTTTGTTCCGTCTGCCAATAAAAATTCGGCGAGTAATTACTATTTCTCAGGGTGTCATAGGGCACGGCAGACTTATCATGTAGTTGTATAATATCAAATGATAACGTATCATTCCTAATTGGTGTGATGGTAAGTGAGCTCGACTCGAATGTGGTAGATGTAAAATTCCCAACGACAAGTTCTTACCCATTTGGGGTTTAAGTCAAAGGTATTGCCCTGCTCTTTAAACTACATAAGTGCATGGTTGGTATTCCGTACCTCAAGCACACAGGAGAGTGTCAAATTGCAACTTGGGAGGGGTGGAGTGGGTTCTATTAATATCTCCTGTAAAATTCCGACGCCAAAGTTCTTGTCCACTTGTGTTTTAATGAAAAGTCTATTGTCCCGACCTATAAATGACTTAAGTGTCTTGGTGGGATTGGCTACCTTAAGCCCACATCAGTGTGTCAAATTTCAACTACGATATTTGGTTGGGATCTATAAATATCTCCTGTACAATTCCCAACGGCAAAGTTCCTGCCCACTTGGGGTTTAAATGATAGGTATTGCTCGGCTCTTTAACTGACTAACGTGTCTGGATGGGATTCTGAGCCTCCAACCCACAGCAGAGGGTCAAATGTCAACTTCAATATTGGGCGTGGGCTACATTAATATATCCTGTAAAATTCCTAACGGCAAAGTTCTTGTCCACTTGGGTTTAAATCAATAAATTTCATTTCGGTACAGGGGTCAATAATTCCAAATGTATGCTTAGGAATACGCACGTGTTTTTGTGGTAGAAAGTCTACCTGGTCGGGTACATGGCGGGAATTCAGACATTCGGGAGCTTACAACGGGGGAAATAATTTGGATTTGCAACTAGATTAAAACAACGGGTGCCACTAGTGAAGCAGGAACTGCTTACCCTTCGATCTTTAGTTTTATATGTATGTTTTGTAGATAGTTGTTTGTCCTTTTGTACTTTTTCTTTTGGCCATATTGAATTGTCTGTTCTTCGATATACGGATTCTGATTACCCCTTTGGTATCTTCAAACTCTTCTTACATCTAAACTGAAAACATCTGCCAATTTTTTGAATATGCAATTAAAAAATAAATAGATAAAATAAAATAATACTACATATTAAATAAATGTGACACGCACAAGCAGGGTTTAGATTTTGGTAATTTTTGTAATAGTGTGAGCTTATTGTTATATTTTTCTAACGTTCTGTATTTACATTTTTTTAGATGTATGAGATGTCTCCATGTGAACAGGAATCTTAGGACTTTAATTTGTGTGACAAAACTTTGGCAAATCCATTCTATTTACCAGGTGACATGAAAGTAAATGATTTGATTAATATTTGTTTATCAAAAGTCGTCTGACTGTTTTGTAAGCCCGCCATCCCAACGTCTTCGTTATTTATCCCAGTAATGAAAATAAATATTTTATGCGAAATCGAACTAGCTCTGTTTACTAAAATACATAAATTTGTGTGGTCTCAAATATTGTGAACGTTAAAACTATTATCATTCGGAAGTAGCGATGTTGACAAGATAAACAAATTATCAATATGGACACACAGTTGGTATCTCCATTTGTACATTTATTTTGTAGAAAACATTTTATATTATGTATAATGTTCAAGATTAGAGCGTTCTTATAACAATGCTATTCATCCGGTTGATATTTTACGCAAATGTGGAAAACACTTGTACGACAGCAACATTTTACTAAGAGGGGAGGCTTAGGCAAGTAAAACTAGTTTAACCCCGCCTGCGCCAAGTAAGCGGGTCATGTATATGTGTGTTAATTGTATAAATTTTGTCTATTTCTGTAGTTTTTCGATTGAATTTTAGAACTGTTCCAACAGCGTTGTATTTTTGTCTTCTTTTTTACAATTGAAAACAGACATATTCAGTATGAAGAGTTTGAAGATACCAAAGGGAGGTAATCAGGACCTGTATATCAAAGAAGATCAGACAACACAATGGCCAAAAGAAAAAGTACAAAAGGACAAACAACGATCTACAAAACATACATATAAAACTAAAGATCGTAACCTATATACAATTTTTGACTTTCTTTTCGGTGATTCATCTTTTTAACTTAATAATTGTAGAGTCAACCTGTATTATCCTTTCACAATCATCATATGTATTTTCCAAAATATTTTACCCCAAAACGAATTCTCCGAAGCGTTGGTAATTTTCTTAAAATTTAACATGTTGACGTAATACAAAATAGGAAAAATAGGATCATCGCTTATCTCAAGAACTAGTTTTTGTGAGATTTTATTTAATTATGGACTGTAAAGGTAGCGAAAAACGCATAATGCTAATGTTTTCTGAATCCATCTCACTTGACGCTCACATTTTTAATACGGTAAAGACATCAATTATTTCGTGGAGTTCAAGTTTATGTCAATAGACAATTTGTACATTCCCGATTTGATACGAAAATTATACGTTATTGGCGTTTTTCAATTGAGTTATCTCCCTTATAGAGGACAAAATGGTTCCCGTTCAATGCAAGAACAACTGATAGGACTAAAGATTCGAGTAGCATTTTCTTACAATTTATAGATATTTGAACCTTGTAAACAATCAGAGGATAATTTTATATCAAATTGATACAACATTTAAAGTTTAGACAAAATATGGGTGAAATATTAGTAATTTTAGTTGAACTTGGCATGAAATGAACACGTTTGTCTGCATTAAAGGGAAGCAAATAACTCTTACCAAAAAATAAAAAAGGTCTAATTTTAGAATCAAGTCCGAAATATACAAATGCTCTCTTATAGACCAAATTATTACCTCAGTCAGAACATTATTTTGTATTTAATGAGAATGGAGACAAGTGTAGTGTATTTAAATTTCACCGACGTCAATCTTGGCTTAGATGTCGCAAATATCCGTTTACCTATCTCAACTGCGCCTCGCTAAGTAGACTCAGTATAATCAGTCATTGATGAAGACATAGCTTAAGATACAACACTGTTATCTAAATAGCTACCATGCATTGTTGGTATGTTCTTGGTATACGCTAATGAAACCAGAAAACAATTCACTACTGGTATGCATTTTTTTTCTAACATTCCAGATTTTTTTTCAATTACATTTGACATTAATGCATAATACACAAATATAAATTTAGCTTTCGGTGAGAGAAAATATACTTAGTTCGAAAACACAGATTATCGGAATTGCCCGGGTGGCTCAATGAGTTAGGTAGTTGGATTACACAACAACTCATGCAAGCCTATCACCAATACGGCGTGGGTTCGCGCCCGGCTTTGTAAATTACAAAAGAGGGTGCACTAGACTCGCAGCTGCAAGTGATAAAGTTTACCAGTTGCTTGCCCATGGTCGGTGATTCTCTCTGGGTACTCCGTCTTCTTCCACAACTAAAGTGGGTCGCCATGATATAGCTGAAATATTGCTGAAATTGGCTGTTTGATCAACAACATCATGGGGTGGCATTCCAATGTGCATAATCTGTGCACCCTTTTTATAATGGTTTCGATATGTTACTGATTTTGTATTTAACAAGACTAGTCATAGTAATCATTTACTCTTAATATATACCTAAGTCGACTTGAAATTAAGCATTCTACTGATACAGAACGATTCGTCTTGTATATACAAATGGAAAATTGAAAATCATATTTGATAACCTTCTGACTTCAATTTACCAATTGTACATTTTTTTGTTCGAACCCCGAGGTGTACTCGAAACAACATTATGTGATAGAGTTTGTCAGTGACTTGCGACAGGTCGGTGGTTTTCCTCGGGTCCTCCGGTTCCCTTCACCAATAAAACTGACAGCCATGATATAACAGACATATTGTTGAAAGTGGCGTTAGACACCATAAAACCACAACCAAACCTGTACATCTTTTTTGTTCTCGAGTACCAACATTTTGCCTCTTCTTTCTGCAGAGGATGAACACGTGTTGTTTCCCAGTTTATAGGTTATTCGACAGTCTGGCCTGGATGAAGTAATGGCCATGTAGGAGCAGATAATGACCCACACATCTTTTGATCACCATCATGAATGTGCCAAATATCGAGCAGGTTTTTGTGAGGTTCGTCTTTCTCGATCTTTAGTCTTCTGTGTAGTGTTTTGCATCGATGTTTGTTCTTTTTCTTTCGGCCATTGTGTTGTCTGTCCTCCGATTTTACTCCGTTGGTATCTTCAATCTGTTATCTGTTCTTGTTCATTACTAACCAACTTTCCATACGTTACAGTTGCAGTCTATAATTGTTGTACCGGTTAGCCATCCCCATCCCTCCCTAATTTCTATAGTTTTTTTTGTATTTTTGAGTTTGATCTTGCCTTGAATATAGCTGAAAACCTGCTCACTTGACGTTAAGCTTTCCTGACCTCCTGAGTTCACCACGGTTTTTATGAGGTTCGCGTTGTTCGATCTTTAAGTTTCTCTGTATTGTTTTGCATGATTTTTTTCGTTTTTTTCCCTCCTTTTTCCTTTCGCCATTGTATGCCCTTCGATTAACGGTTTCTGACTTCCCCGTTGGTATTTTCAAACTGTTATATTTCGTCACTAACCAATACTTCATACGTTTACAGTTGCAGTCTATAATTGGTGTACCGGTTAGCCACCCCATCCCTCCCTAATTTCTATAATTTTGCTTTGTATTGTTGAGCTTGATCTTGTCTTGAATATAGCTGAAAACCTGCTTACTTGACGTTAAGCAATCCTCTAATCACATATAAAGTGTGAACTCGGTTTTTTTCTGATTGCACCACTATGTGAAAAATATGGTAGAACATTGTGTACGTAAAGCCCTTTCTAATTGCACAAGAAAATCACTAGTTTCAGTGTTTTTGCACTGGCATGGTTTATTAGATATATTTATTATTGAAATTTACAGTTCCTAAATAATGTAATTATTTTCAAAACTAAGATTCTCCTCCCATGTCACTGTCGAAGCACAGACTACTGGGCAGATGCTATCATTGGGATCTAATAGTCCACCATCGGAGATATCATGAAGAGAACCTGTGTGACGTATGACTTGCAAGTGTGGCTATGTCGACAAAGAAGAATCGCTAAATTTCATTCATTTGGCATTTTTAACTTGGGATCGCTTGGATATATTGTGTCTATAAAATTGTGTACACGAGCACTTGTCATATATAAAAGAGAAGAATTTGTTTATTTTAAGAAGGGCCGTCGTTGTCGTGGTCGCTTTATAATTGGATTTATGACTACCTATGTCATCAGTGCCTATCACCACTAACGTTGCCAGTTCGAATCCAGTTCATGGCGAAGCGTACTCGATACAACATTGTGTGATCAAGTTTGTCAGTTACTTGCGACAGGTCGGTGGTTTTCTCCACCAATAAAACTGACCGCCACGATATAACTGAAATATTGTTGAAAGTGGCGTTAAGTACCGTAACCCTCATATCCTCTTTTGAAACAAACCCTCCAGCGAGAAACAAATTACGCAACAATTAACAGGAATCAAATATATTTGAATGACAATATCAACAATAAAAATATCACGGTAGTAAAGGGGTTTGGGGTTATGGTGTTTAACGCAACTTTCAACAATATTTCAGTTATATTGTGGCGGTTCATGGTAATAAAGATAGAGTTACAAATTTAATTATAGATGATTTATTCTGTTAGGGTTGGTATTTTACTCTGATATGGAAAACACTTGCATCATCGCATCATTTCAGTAAGAAAGGAGTTTTGGACCCATAAAACTAGTTTAACGCCACAACTTTTTATTGAAGTGTCTGTATCAAGCCAGGAGGGTCAGAGGTCATGTATTTTTGTGCTACCGATTTTGCCTCTTTCTGTGATTTTTCAATAGGATATAAAAACTATTTCTATAAAATTATTCCGTCAGTGTGATATTTTTTGGTTTCAATTTTATTAATAGAACATCAAATATATGACACACTATTACAAAGACATTTGATGTTAAAATGAAACTTTCATCATACAACTTTATCGATTTAACTTTTTCTTCATCCAGCAAATATACAATACTTGTGCACTGTCGAAGCATATGGGTAATATGTGTATGAGGCTTAGAAACGCGGGAAAAGGCGAGGCTTCGCGAGCCTTTTCCCGCGTTTCGCGCCGAATACACATATTTACCTATATTCTTCGACAGTGCACATGTATTGTATTTATCCTGCAATTTTAAATCATAAATAAACGTTTACTGGATGATGATAAAAGTATTTGAAATAATTTTATGTATGTATTTGAAAACAATATCCCCCGATGTGCCCCGTTTTACATTTATATGTTCTATTTATAACTGACCAAAATCAAAAAATTTTCTATTTATAACTGACCAATATCAAAAAATATATTAGGCAGGCTATATTGGTCGGTAAATGCTGTCATTGCAGGATAAATGTATTTCTCTGTCGAATTCATTAACCGTGCACTATAATACCCATAAAGGATGACTGCGGACCATCCTTAGCAGTATAAAAATAATGTTTAGGTCCATATGCAGTCGTTCTAATCCAGGCATGTTTATCCTTGTCCATTCTACAGACTGCTGTCATTGACCCACAGTGAAAATTACCAGTGACCTCGTATTCTCCTGCCCTGGATATAATTGTATTGTCCACCATCAGTTCTGTCAATACGTAATTAGCCCCATTGGTGCAGACGGTCCAAGCAAATAAGTAAATCCCTGTCTTTAGGGCTACGAATATTCCATCAATATTGTTATAATGGCCTCCAATGTTCATAACTACTCTTTCAAAAACCAATATGGACTTTTTCTCAAGAGTAAATGAATGTTCCTGATCTCTAGTTGCAGCATAGAACATGACTGGTTCAGAATCCAGCAGCCTCAGTGTAATTATTTCCTTTTTGTGGAGAGGGGGGGGGGGGGGGGCAACAGGGAAGACTATATCCTGGAAATAAAATCATGATGGTTTATAATGAATACTTATGAATGTGAATCTGCTCTTGTTGACCGTTAACAATCATGATGCAAAAATAACAATCTTAACCTTTTCTACATTTAATAATAATTGATCGTGAAGATCATATATACTAATAAATGGGTGTTCACTCCTACCTGCAACTATCACAGGGACCTGGGGGAAAGATACCCCCCTCCTTTCGCTTTTCCCATATGGCTGCAAAGCAAGTAAATTTATATAGATAAATGATCGAAGGAAGGAAGCATGACCACATTTCGATTTGTATGTGTTTCATTCTTAAAATATAGATGGGATCTCCCAAGCGGACCCTCTACAAAATCGAGTCAACATCCATTAAATATTTATCTTTTATTAAAACCAACTGTTTTGATATAGAGAGGGGCATTTTATGAGAAAAATATATCATAGTACAGTACATATAAACTAAACATAATAGCTGATAAAATGAAAAACAAAAATTAAAATACCACACTGTCGGAATAGTTCAAAATCCAAAAGAAAAATCGGAGGAAGAGACAAAGGCGATACCCTTAGCACACAAATACATGACCGCTCACTTGAACAGTAGTATAAAAATACATGACTGATCACTTGAACCGTGGTATAAAAATACATGACTGATCACTTGAACCGTACTATGCAAATACATGACCGCTCACTTGAACCGTAGTATACAAAAACATGACTGACCACTTGAACAGTAGTATAAAAATACATGACTGATCACTTGAACCGTACTATACAAATACATAACTGATCACTTGAACCGTAGTATGCAAATACATGACTGATCACTTGAACAGTAGTATAAAAATACATGACTGATCACTTGAACCGTACTATACAAATACATGACCGCTCACTTGAACCGTAGTATACAAAAACATGACTCACCACTTGAACAGTAGTATAAAAATACATGACTGATCACTTGAACCGTACTATACAAATACATGACCGCTCACTTGAACCGTAGTATACAAAAACATGACTGACCACTTGAACAGTAGTATAAAAATACATGACTGATCACTTGAACCGTACTATACAAATACATGACTGATCCCTTGAACCGTAGTATGCAAATGCATGACTGATCACTTGAACTGTAGTATGCAAATACATTTGAACCGTAGTACACAAATACATGACTGATCACTTGAACCGTAGTATACAAATACATTACTGATCACTTGAACTGTAGTATGCAAATACATGACTGATCATTTGAACCGTAGTATACACATACATGACTGATCACTTGAACTGTAGTATGCAAATACATGACTGATCATTTGAACCGTAGTATGCAAATACATGACTGATCACTTGACCTATAGTATGCAAATATATGACCGCTCACTTGAACCGTAGTATACAAATACATGACGCTGACTTGAACCGTAGTATGCAAATACATCACTGATCACTTGAACAGTAGTATAAAAAGACATTACTGATCACTTGAACCGTAGTATACAAATGCATGATTGATAGTTTGAACCATAGTATACAAATACATGACTGATCACCTGACCCATAGTATACAAATATATGACTGCCCACTTGAGCAGTAGTATACAAAAACATGACTGATCACTTGAACAGTAGTATAAAAATACATTACTGATCAATTAAGCCGTAGTATACAAATACACGACTGATCACTTGAACCGTAGTATACAAATACATGACTGATCACTTGAACTGTAGTATACAAATACATGACTGATCACTTGAACAGTAGTATGAAAATACATGACTGATCACTTGACCCATAGTATACAAATATATCACCGCTCACTCGAACTGCAGTATGCAAATACAGGACTGATCACTTGAAACGTAGTATACAAATACATGACTGATCACTTGAACCGTAGAATGCAAATACATGACCGCTCACTTGAACCGTAGTATACAAATACATGACTGATCACTTGAAGCGTAGTAAAAAAATACATGACCGCTCACTTGAAACGTAGTATACAAATACATGACAGCTCACTTGAACCATAATATACAAATGCATGATTGTTCACTTCATTCGTAGTATGCAAATACATGACCGCTCACTTGAACCGTATTATGCAAATACATGACCGCTCACTTGAATCGTAGTATGCAAATACATGACCGCTCATGTGATCCGTAGTATACAAATACATGTCTGCTCACTGGAACCCTAGTATACAAATACATGACCGGTCACTTGAACTGTAGTATGCAAATACATGACAGCTTACTTGAGCGGTATTATGCAAATACATGACCGCTCACTTGAACCGTAGTATACAAGTACACGACCGCTCACTTGAACGTAGTATACAAATACATGACCGCTCACTTGAACCATAATAAAAAATGCATGACTGCTCACTTGAGCCGTAGAATACAAATACATGACCGCTCACTTGAACGGTTGTATACAAATACATGACCGATCACTTGAACCATACAATACAAATACATAACTGATCACTTGAACTGTAGTATGCAAATGTTTTTCAGCTTGGAACATGTGGTAACTATAAAGACCGTTTCTCCTGGAAGATGTAGTAACTATAAAGACTGTTTCTATCGGAACATGTGGTAGCTATTAAGACTGTTTCTATTGGAACATGTGGTAACTATAAAGACGGGTTCTACAGGAACATGTGGTAGCTGTAAAGACAGTGTCTATTGGAACATGTGGTAACTGTAAAGACTGTGTCTATTGGAACATGTGGTAACTATGAACACTGTTTCTATTGGAACATGTGGTAGCTGTAAAGACTGTGTCTGTTGGAACATGTGGTAACTATGAAGACTGGTTCTACTGGAACATGTGGTAGCTGTAAAGACTGTGTATATTGGAACATGTGGTAACTGTAAAGACTGTGTCTATTGGAACATGTGGTAACTATGAAGACTGTTTCTATTGGAACATGTGGTAGCTGTAAAGACTGTGTCTATTGGAACATGTGGTAACTATGAAGACTGGTTCTACTGGAACATGTGGTATCTGTAAAGACTGTGTCTATTGGAACATGTGGTAACTATGAAGACTGGTTCTACTGGAACATGTGGTATCTGTAAAGACTGTGTCTATTGGAACATGTGGTAACTATAAATACTGGTTCTACTGGAACATGTGGTAGCTGTAAAGACTGTGTCTATTGTAACATGTGGTAACTATAAAGACTGTTTCTATTGGAACATGTGGTAACTATAAAGTCTGTTTCTATTGGAACATGTGGTAACTATAACCACGGGTTCTACTGGAACATGTGGTAGCTGTTAAGACTGTGTCCATTGGAATATGTGGTAACTATGAACACTGTTTCTATTTGAACATGTGGTAACTATAAACGCTGTTTCTATTGGAACATGTGGTATCCATAAAAACTGTTTCTATTTGAACATGTGGTAACTATAAAGACTGTTTCTATTGGAACATGTGGTAACTATAAAGACTGTTTTTATTGGAAAATGTGGTAGCTATAAAGACAGTTTCTATTGGAACATGTGGTAACAACGAAGACTGTTTCCACTGAAAGATGTGGTAACTATAAAGACTCTTTCTATTGGAACATGTGGTAACTATAAAGACTGGTTCTAATGGAACATGTGGTAGCTGTAAAGACTGTTTCTATTGGAACATGTGGTAACTATAAAGACTGTTTCTATGGGAACATGCGGTAACTATAAAGACTGTGACTATTGGAACATGTGGTAACTATTAAAACTGTTTCTATTGGAATATGAGGTTGCTGTAAAGACTTTGTCTATTGGAACATGTGGTAACTATAAAGACTGGTTCTACTGGAACATGTGATAGCTGTAAAGACTGTTTCTATTGGAACATGTGGTAACTATGAAGACTGGTTCTACTGGAACATGTTGTAGCTGTAAAGACTGTGTCCATTGGAACATGTGGTAACTATAAAGACTGTTTCTATTGGAACATATGGTAACTATAAAGACGGTTTCTATTGGAACATATGGTAACTATAAAGACGGTTTCTATTGGAACATATGGTAACTATAAAGACTGTTTATATTGGAACATGTGGTAACTATGAAGACTGTTTCTATTGGAACATGTGGTAACTATGAAGACTGTTTCTATTGGAACATGTGGTAACTATGAAGACTGTTTCTATTGGAACATGTGGTAACTATGAAGATTGTTTCTATTGGAACATGTGGTAACTATCAAGACTTTTTCCATTGGAACATGTGGTAACTATGAAGACTGTTTCTATTGGAACATGTGGTAACTATGAAGATTGTTTCTATTGGAACATGTGGTAACTATGAAGACTTTTTCCATTGGAACATGTGATAACTATGAAGACTGGTTCTATTGGAACATGTGGTAGCTATAAAGACTGTGTCTATTGGAACATGTGGTAACTATAAAGACTGTTTCTATTGGAACATATGGTAACTATAAAGACTGTTTCTATTGGTCAAAACAAAGTACTAGCATCAATTATTTACCTACTTATTACACAAGGATAATGACAATAGGGTTTTAACACTGCTTTGTCAATATTAGCCCGTCAGAAAAGGATCAACAACAAAAACTTTGGTGATTCTAATTTTCCCTCCACAAAACAAAGACTGGTTGAACAGACAATGCAATGGCCAAAAAAAGGACAAAAAAATGATCTACAAAACATTACACAGAAAACTAAAAATTTAGCAACACGAACCTCACTAAAAACCGGGAATGAGGAAAGGGTCGGATTATGACTACAATAAACGGAACATATCCATTGTCAACTGAGAGACATATACTCCATATGAAGGTGCTGCTGGAATGTTGCTACGTATAAATGGAAAGGTCACAATGGGAAAATTGAGGTAATCTCTTTTGTCGAAAATTTTCGTTCCTAACCGGTCCTCACTGCCAGTTTTGAAGTATAAGTCAAAGTATGAAGCAGAAATAGCTTGATAAGTGTCTTTGTAGATACGACTAAATATTCATTGAATAAATTGAATTATGTTTGTACAAAAATAGCCCCTGCAAAGCTTGAGTGATTCTATTTATAATTTAAAGGTCAATCTTACGACGACCTGATCCAATATAAAGGTCAAACGATATTATCTGATATAAATATCAATGGAAATTCAGTTGCTGATCCAGGATGTTTCTATAAAAAGGTGATCTAGGCTAAAAGTCGTAGTTTTTCTAAATTTGCGACTGAAGTTTAACTACATGTGTATCATAGAAGATATTATTGTTTAGCCCTTGGGCTTTCATGCTCCTAATTGTTTTTAAATTATTTGGCTGTCCAACCTTACAGCTTTTAGCATACGCCATGAAGGTTGTTCCAGAAACGCGTCGTACGCACTAAATTAGATATCTACGTTTTTATTACATTGGATAATGTCAGTGTACTATTAGATAATGTCAGTGTACTATAGATAATGTCAGTGTACTATTAGATAATGTCAGTGTACTATTATATAATATCAGTGTACTTTTTCCCTTTATGGATAATATCACAATGAAGATATCAACACCTTGTTGAAAAGTACAGATGACGACAGATGTTATTGGTTCAAGTTGAATATTGTTGCGCTATTATGTCTTAAGATGGCCTTGCATACTATCTAATATTAAAGGATTGTTGAGATTGGTTTGGTTTATGATGTTTAACGCCACTTTCGACAATATTTCAGTTATATCAGTTTTTATTTGTGGAGAAAACCGGAATACCCGGAGAAAACCATCGACCTGTCGCAAGTCACTGACAAACTATTGCATAATGTTGTATCGAGTACACCTCGCCATGAACAGGGTTCGAACTCACAACTTAAGTGGATATAGGCACTGATTTCACATGCAGTTGTAAATACAACTACCAAACGATCACGACCACGGCGGGCCCCGAATTATCGAGTACATGGCCTTTCCTTAATATAGCTAATATTATACAAATGACAAATTCCGTGCCTTGAAAATTAGATATATTATGTACAGAACATTCTTTATTTTACTCCTTTGGCGGGTGTGTGACCGAGATCGTATGATAGCTTTGCTTACGTTATGAGAGGTTTCCAGCACATGACTTTTTGCAGTAGATACAGCATTACACAATAAAATGTGTCAATGATTTTCAGCAGGTCAGTAGTTTTATCGCGAACTCCAATTTCCTCCAGCTTTAAGCGATATACCTGAAATATTGTTTTACAGTGGCGTTAAGCACCAAATGATAAAACAAACTCACATACCTTTATGAGTAGTTTCGTTCAGCAGTTGTACTCTATTGTCCAGTATCCTGACAGCATTTTCCAGCTCCATGATTCTATCATCTTGTGTTTTTTCAGTGATGTTAGATATAGATTTAGAACTAACTGACAGTGACGTTATTGTCAACATCCAAAATGTATACACAATGTGTGTCTTAAACATCCTTCTATGAGCTATCCTTTGTATTTTATAAATTGCAACAAGTTAGATAGCGAGATATCGCGACGAGATTGGCATAGAAACGTGATTTTTGGGATATGTTGAGATAGTCACGATTTTGACTTTAGAAATGAACCATATGGACGAGTCTTTTCTTTCTTTCTTTCTTTCTTTTTTGTTTTTGCTTTGGCATTCATTTCTTGATTTATATACTAGTCAACCAGAGAAACGATACAAAGATTTTTTTAAATACATTTTTATGTTAAAACCAAAACAATTGTTTATTATCATATACGTCAATGTTTGCGTGAAACGCGTTGATCCTCACAAAACAAACAATAACATCATGTTCCGTAACGGAAAAATTCCGGAAAGTCAATTTTCCGTCCCATCATCGAGTTTGAGATGATCGAATTAGGTATTCAAAAAATTAGGTCATTAATTGTGCTGTCAACAAAGGTAAACAATTTGCCATTCTGACAATTAAATGACCGTGAACGAGAGGTGGGTATGGTTCAGGCTGGAATGACTCATCAGGCCGTTGCAGACCACTTTAACGTGTCTAGAATAACCATTTCAAGACTATTGATTCGTCTTCGACAAACAAGTGGGACGAATGACAGACACCGTAACGGCAGGTCGCGTGTGATGTCAGAACGTCAAGACAGACATTTATGTCTCATTCACCTCATTCACCTCCGAAACCGTATGATAACGGCTGAGGACACTGCCCGTAGAACAGACTGTTTACAGAAGATTACGTGAATCTGGACTCCGAGCTAGGCGTTCGGTGGTAGGACGAATCCTTAAGCAAAACCATATGACCGCGAGACTAGCCTGGCCTCGTGCACTCCATAGTTGAAGGCTTCACATTTTAGTGATGAATCCCGATTTTTACTACGTTTTAGCGATGGAGGTTATCGTGTGTACCGCAGGCGTGGGGGATGTTTTACGGACCGGTGAGTGTATGAGTCCGACCGTTGTGGAGTCGGAAGTGTTAAGGTCTGTGCTGGAATTTGCCATGATGATCGCACTCAGTTCAAAATTGTTCATGGAACATTGAATGCCGTAAAATACAGATACAATATTCTTGATCCTATCATTCTGCCCTTTCTGCTACAGCGAAACCTTTATCGCGTCTTTCGATATGATAATGCCAGATGTCACGTGGCTCGTGTTTATCAAGACTTTCTGAACCAGAATTAGATCTGGTAGACGTGTTTGTCACCGTTACAATCCACCAGAAACGCTACAGGAGTTGCATGACGCACTTGTGCACAAGTAAAGCAACCTTCCATAAGCCTTTATCCAACGATTGATTGGTTCTATGTGTCGGAGATGCGAAGCTGTCAATGCTGCAAGAGGTGGTCACACACCTTACTGAACTCCGCAAACCTCCATTCGCCATGACATTTTCTCTCTGTCCATGATTTGTTCTGATAATGATGTTCAGAAATGTTGTTGATATTGCCTTATTTGCTATGCCCATATGAATCTAAATTATACAATTTTTGTCGATTATTTTTCTCTATGTAAAAAATATTGTATCGTTTCTTTTGTTGACTAGTATATATGATAGCAATCAGCCCTGGAAATTTAACCACGTATATTTTGCATATTTTGATGAGATAGTTTGATTTTAGAAATGAACAATGGACGCAATGTGTTTGCATTTCGTTTCTTAATTTATATAAAGAAATCAGACCTGGAAATTTAACTACGTCTTACGAAACAACGGTAATTGACCATGACTTCAAAGATGAAAACATCTTTACTTTACTTATATTTAAACGTCATACAATACGTTTGTTATCACTAGCATCACATCATGGTATTTGAAGATGATAAAAATAAGGAAATTCGGTAAACATGTGAAGGAGCGGCAGTGTTATTGTATGCAAACAAATTCATTTATCAGTTTGTTGCTAACTGATAAAATTTGTAAATGTAATCCCCCAACAAGAGGTCATCCCAGTCAGGGATATCCTTGACTCACTTTTCGTAAGAAAGAAAGAAGTTATTGTACCGTCTGCCAATAAAAATTCGGTGAGTAATTATTATTTCTCGAGGTGTCATAGACCACGGCAGACTTTTAGTGCAGTGTATAATACCAAATGATAACGTTGTTATTCCTAATTGGTATGATGGCCAGTGTGCTCGACTCGAATGTGGCAGATGTAAAATTCCCAACGACAAAGTTCTTCCCCATTTGGGGTTTAAGTCAAAGCTCTTTAAACTATATAAGTGCATGGTGGGGATTCCGCACCTCAAGTCTACAGCAGGGTATCAAAAGTCAACTGTGATATTAGGAGAGGTTCTATTAATATCTCCTATAAAGTTCCGACGGCAAAGTTTTTGCCCACCTGTGTTTAAATGAAAGGTCTATTGCCCCGACCTATAAATGACTTAAGTGTATTGGTGGGACTGTCCACCTTAACCCCACATCAGGGTGTCAAATTTCAATCACGATATTGGGTTAGGATCTATAAATATCTCCTGTACAATTCCCAACGGCAAAGTGCTTGCCCACTTGAGATTTAAATGAAAGGTATTGTCCCGGCTATTTTACTGATTTAAGCGTCTGGGTGGGATTCTGAGCCTCCAGCCCACAGCTGAGTGTCAACTTCAATATTAAGGGTGGTCTACATTAATATATCCTGTAAAATTCCTAAAGGCAAAGTCCTTGTCCACTTGGGTTTAAGTCAATAAATTTCTTTTCGGTGCAGGGGTCAATAATTCCAACTGTACGCTTAGGAATACTCACGTGTTTTGTGGTCTACCTGGTCGGGTACATGGCGGAAAATTTAGAAATTCGAGAGCTTACAACGGGTAACTAATTTGGATTTGTAGCTAGATTAAATCGACGGGTGCCACTAGTAGAGTAGGAACGGGTTTTAGTGCGGTTCGTGTTACTCAATATTTAGTTTCATATGTATGTTTTGTAGATAGTTGTTTGTCCTTTTGTACTTTTTCTTTTGGCCACAATGTGTTGTCTGTTCGTCTATTTACGGATTCTGATTACCTCTTTGGTATCTTCAGACTCTTCTTACATCTAAGCTGAAAACATCTGCCAAGTTTTTTTTTCTATACACAATTTAAAAAATAAATAGATAAAACAAAATACTGCTACTTAGTAAATAAATGTGACACGCACATGCAGGGTTTAGATTTTGTTTATTTTTCTAAAAGTGTGAATTTATTATTATATTTTTCTAATGTTCTGTAGTTACATTTGTTAGATTTATGAGATGTCTCCATATGTACAGGAACCATAGGACTTTATTTTGTTTGACAAAGGAGTTGTCAAATCCAAATTATTCACCGGTTGACATGAAAGTAAATCATTTGTTTAATATGTGTTTATTACAGTTGGCCGAGTGTTTTGTAAACTCGCCATTCCAAAAATATTTGTGTCTTCGTTATTTACTCCAGTAAAGAAAAGAAATAGTTTATGTTCAGGTAAATATGTGAAATAGAACATAAAATGTATTTCCCGGATCTTTTACTCATCTAAGTGCCTGTGTGATATTCAGCACCCCAAGTCCAAAGTAATGTATCAACTTTGGTATTGTGGGAATGTGTTAAATATGCATTTATAGTAATATATTTGTTATTGGTCGCTAGAAATCTTTCAAAGTACATTTTATTCTTATTAGTTTTTTGTTTTTGTTTTTATTTTGAGACATATCGCTTTATTGGTTGCTAGCTGGAGCCTTGAATGTGAAATATGACTTCTATATCTGATTTCTAACTATTGGCTTGGTTATTTATTGTCATTTATACTTTTTACAGAACGTTGCCAAAAGTGAAGATAATTTTCCCGAGTCTTTGCGTTCCCAGATTCGTTGTCAATGTTTGGTTGCGAAATTCTCTGTTATTAAATTAGAGTTATCTCTCTTTTTATACAAAATGAACGTATTGACCTAATAGATGACGTCAAAAGTTCACCGGAAGTTATGTGTGGTCTGCTTCGTTTAAAATTTTAGCCTGAAAACGTGTTCATCTGCTTTGTTTGAGAAGAATGAAATTGCTGCTTTCCACCAAGCAGGACTAAAAAGTACCGATAATAGTATGGGAAACGAAAACCCGCTACCAACAATATATGGTGTTTCAAAATGTTTTATACAACGTGGAACTGTGGAAAACGAGGAGAGATCGGGTATGCAATCTGTGTTGACACTGCGGGACACTCGGAAACTCACTGGGGTTGTAATATCTGACAGAAAACGTCCACTCAAGGAAGTTACTTATATTTTCAATGAGCATGGAGATCAACCTGAATCTGATCAAACTGTTCAAAGAAAAGTGTAAGAAGCAAAATATCACAAGTGTGTTGTAAAAATAAGCATCAGATTTCGCGATTACAATGTCAAAAACCGCTGGCATGGTGTAAATTAAATAGGCACAAAACTGTAAATGATTTCTGGAAGAAGGTGATTTATAGTTATGAATGCACGGTAGAATTGGGAATGGACAATCGTGTACTTATTTGGCGACAGTCCGGGAAAGAATGGACTCCACCATGCTTGAATCCAGGTCGTGGTTGTCGTGTAAGTTTGGTGATCTGGGTCTACATAGCCCATGAAGGTGTGGGAACTTTGACAGTTGTTGACGGTAATATTAATGCAAAAAATATATTGAAGTCATTGATAACCCTGTATGGCCCGTTATTGCACGTCATTCCCAGATGATAATTATGTGTTCCAAGATGATAATGTCTCCGTACATAAGGCACAGGTAGTGAAGGAGTATGTGGGAGAACCTGATTAACATGGCATGGAATGGCCAGCCCAGAATTCTGATTTTAATATTATAGAGAATGTGTGGCATAACATCAAACATGAACTACAAAAGCATGTCTAAAACATCACCTCACGTCAGTTGTTGGAAACTGCTATTCGCAACTGATGGACTGAAATATCCATTGATTATATTCAGGACTTTTATAAATCAATTCCAAGCATCTGAAACAAGTAATTATTATAGATTGTTATATGGCATTTTTCATATCACATGTAATATCAACCCGAGAGGCCCATATTAGCCCAAGGACCGAAGCCCAGAGGGCTAATATGGGTCGAGGGTTGATATGGCATATGTTATGATAAATGCCATATCATAATCTATTTATCATATACTTCAATGCGTCTTTCTTAATATTTGTGAGAGCTGATCGTTTTCAGAAATCATAGTTTGATATGGGATATGTCTATGATGCAATGATGTCATATTATATCTACGTTTTTATTATATGTATTTAGAGACATAATCCTTATACAGCTATACTTATACAACAACACAAGATGATTTTATCTTTGATTCATAAATGAGTGTCATCATTCGTTGCATACCGAGCATTTCCATGTTTACTTCGTTATCCGTTTTGACAGTAGCAGTCGACGGAGGTAAACAACGATAAATTAATAACCAAAACTGATCGGACCGGAAAACGTGAATTCGGAGAAAAAAATTGATTACAAAAAACAAAATAAATGTGAAAAACTAAATACTCGATTTCATGCAACATTTCAGGCCGCTATTTTGAAAAAATCCATATTACACCCCCATGTAATACGGATCAGGTTATTACATCCCTGGGAGATATGACTTGTCGCATTTCGGATTTTATCACAAATGAAAAATTAAACATATCTTGAGTAAGTATATGTTAATTAAGTTTATTGGCTGCTTCCAGAATGTTATTACACGCCTTTCCGTCAATCTTCGTATACACTCATGTTTATTACAAATATTGCACTATAAATAACACTATGTTAATCTTTGATTAAACTGCTTTATTGAATATTTACACAGAAAATTATTAACTGTCAATTTTCTCTCTTATAATATTGAAAGTGCTTAAAATGTGATACAAATCAGTTATGTCCTCTGTCGAAGTATATGATAAACAGATCATATATATGTATCGGCTCACGACCTGATATCATGTCATAGGGCTGATAAAGGGTATGAATTGAAAAATACCATGTAATAATATATATTTATCAATATGAACAGCAACATTTTACTAAGAGGGGAGGCTATGGCAAGTAAAACTAGGTTAACCCCGCCTGCTTCATGTTTGTGTGTGTTAATGTATCAATTTTGTCTATTTCTGCAGTTTTTCGATTGAATTTTAGAACTGTTCCGACAGTGGGGTATGTTTTCTTCATATTAACAATTGAAAACAGACATATTCAGCAAGAAGAATTTGAAGATACCAAAGGGAGGTAACCAGAATCTGTATATCAAAGAAGAACAGACAACACAATGGTCAAAAGAAAAAGTACAAAAGGACCAACAACGATCTACAATAATGGTAATAACAAAATTACCGAACTCCGAACAATCTTACAAAGGGAAAGTCAAAACTCATAATTATATAAACAGACAAAATCAGTCAACAACCGGAAAACTGTGAAAACCGTAATGACCCTGACTTGGTACAGGCATTTCTAAAGAAATGGTGGGTTGAATCAGATTTTAAGGCGCCAAACCTCCCGCTCTCATTACGGTTCAAAGGTTCCGGCTGTCACTGCATACATATAAAACTAAAGATCGTAACCTATATATTTTCTTACATTCTTTTTGTGATTCATCTTTTTAGCTTATTGATTCTAGAGTTAATCTGTATAATCGTTTCACAATCATCATATGTTTTTTCCAAAATATTATACCCTAAAACGAATTGTTCAAGGCGTTGGTAATTCCCTTAAAATTTAACATGTTGACGTAATACAATATAACAAAAATAGGATCATCGCTTATCTCAAGAACTAGTTTTTGTAAGATTTTATTTAATTACGGATTGTGAAGGTAGCGAAAAACGCCTAATACTAATGTTTTACTTCTGAATCCATCACACTTTACGCTCACATTTTAATACGGTAAAGACATCAACTATTTCGTGGAGTTCAATTTTATGTCAATAGACAATTTGTACATTCCCGATTTGATCCTAAAATTATACGTTATTGGCGTTTTTGAATTGAGTTATCTCCCTTATAGAGGACAACGTGGTTTCCGTTCAATGCAGGAACAACTGATAGGACACCAAATTCGAGTAAAATTTTCTTACAATTTATAGATATTTGAACCTTGTAAACAATCAGAGGATAAAATTATAGCAAATTGATACAACATTTAAAGTTTAAACAAAATATGGGTGAAATATTTGTAATTTTAGTTGAACTTTGCATGAAATGAACACGTTTGTCTGCATTAAATGGAAGTAAATAACTCTTACCAAAAAATAAAAACGTCAAATTTTAGAATCAAGTTCGAAATATACAAATGCTCTCTTATATACTAAATTATTTATTTTGTATTTAATGAGAATGGAGACAACTGTAGTGTATTTAAATTTCACCGACGTCAATCTTGGTTTAAATGTCGCAAATATCCCTTTACCTATCTCAACTGCGCCTCGCCATGTCAGTTCAGTATAATCAATTCATACAAGCCTATCAACAATACAGCGTGGGTTCGCGCCCGGCTTTGTAAATTACAAAAGAGGGTGCACTCGACTCGCAGCCGCAAGTGATAAAGTTTATCAGTTGCTTACCCATGGTCTGTGGTTCTCTCTGGGTACTCCGGTTTCTTCCACAACTAAAACGGGTCGTCATATGATATAGCTGAAATATTGCTGAAATTGGTTGATTGGCTGTTTGATCAACAGCATCTTGCAACAACATATTGGGGTGGCATTCCAATGTGCATAATCTGTGCACCGCTTTTTTTACGAGGGGTCATCTTGGTACAATACGGAGAGCCTCACCGGTGTCAATAGTGGGTAATATGTAGATTTCGAAAAAAAGAGTAGGCGTATTGTAGCTGCTGCAATAGCGTGCCAAATATCGAGCAGGTTTTTGTGAGGTTCGTGTTGCTCCATCTTTAATCTTCTGTGTAGTGTTTTGCATCGATGTTTGTTCTTTTTCTTTCGGCCATTGTATTTTCTGTCCTCCAATTTTACCCCGTTGGTATCTTCAATCTTTTCTTGTTCGTCACTAGCCAACTCTCCATACGTTACAGTTGCAGTCTATAATTGTTGTACCGGTTAGCCACCCCCATCTCTCCCTAATTTCTATATAGTTCTTTTTTGTATTGTTGAGCTTCATCTTGTCCTGAAAATAGCTGAAAACCTGCTCTCTTGACGTTAAGCAATCCTCTAATCACATATAAAGTGTGAGCTCGTTTTTTTTTGGTTGCATCACTATGTGAAAAATATGGTAGAAAATTGTGTACGTAAAGCCCTTTCTGATTACACAAGAAAATCAATAGTTTCAGTGTTTTTGCACTGACATGGTTTATTAGATATATTTATTATTGAAATTTACAGTTCCTAAATAATGTAATTATTTTCAAAACTAAGATTCTCCTCCCATGTCACTGTCGAAGCACAGACTACTGGGCAGATGATATCCTTGGGATCTAATAGTCCACCATCGGAGATATCATGAAGAGAACCTGTGTGACGTATGATTTGCAAGTGAGGCTATGTCGACAAAGAAGAATCGCTAAATTTCATTCATTTGGCATTTTTAACTTGGGATCGCTTGGATATATTCTGTCTATAAAATTGTGTACACGAGAACTTGTCATATATAAAAGAGAAGAATTTGTTTATTTTAAGAAGGGCCGTCGTTGTCGTGGTCGCTTTATAATTGGATTTATGACTACCTATATCATCAGTGCCTATCACCACTAACGTTGTGAGTTCGAATCCCGTTCATGGCGAAGTGTACTCGATACAACATTATGTGATCAAGTTTGTCAGTGACTTGCGACAGGTCGGTGGTTTTCTCCACCAATAAAACTGACCGCCACGATATAACTGAAATAGTGTTGAAAGTGGCGTTAAGTACCGTAACCCTCATATCCTCTTTTGAAACAAACCCTCCAGCGAGAAACAAATTACGCAACAATTAACAGGAATCAAATATATTTGAATGACAATATCAGCAATAAAAATATCACGGTAGTAAAGGGGTTTGAGATTATGGTGTTTAACGCCACTTTCAACAATGTTTCAGTTATATTGTGGCGGTTCATGATAATAAAGATAGCGCTACAAATTTAATAATAGATGATTTATTTTGTTAGGGTTGGTATTTTACTCTGATACGGAAAACACTTGCATCATCGCATCATTTCAGTAAGAAAGGAGTTTTGGATCCATAAAACTGGTTTAACGCCACAACTTTTATTGAAGTGTCTGTATCAAGTCAGGAGGGTCAGAGGTCATGTATTTTTGTGCCACCGATTTTTCCTCTTTCTGTGATTTTTCAATAGGATATAAAAATTATTCCGTCAGTGTGATATTTTTTTGTTTCCATTTTATTAATAGAACATCAAATATATGACACACTATTACAAAGATATTTGATGTTAAAATGAAACTTTCACAATACATTTTTATCAATTTAACTTTTTCTTCATCCAGCAAATGATTTTCTCTGTCGAATTCATTAACCGTGCACTATAATACACATGAAGGATGACTGAGGACCTTCCTTAGCAGTATAAATATAATGTTTAGGTCCATACCCAGTCGTTCTAATCCAGGCATGTTTATCCTTGTCCATTCTAGACACTGCCGTCATTGACCCACATTCATAATGACCACTGGCCTCGTATTCTCCTGCCCTGGATATCATTGTATTGTCCACCATCAGTTCCGTCAATACATAATTAGCCCCATTGGTGCAGACGGTCCAAGCAAATAAGTAAATCCCTGTCTTTGGGGCTACGAATATTCCATCAATATTGTTATAATGGCCTCCAATGTTCATAACTACTCTTTCAAAAACTAATATGGACTTTTTCTCAAGAGTAATTGAATGTGTTTGATCTCTAGTCGTAGCATAGAACATGACTGGTTCAGAATTAGACAAATCTGCAATATAAAACTTTCATTTCAATACATGAATCAATTATTGAAGACAACCGATAGGTAGCATCGGTGTAATTCTCGCAATTCTCTCCTATTTTTGTTTTGGTTTTTTTATTTGTTTTTTTTCAGGGGTGGGGGTTGAACTGGGAAAACGATATCCTGGAAATAAAATCATTTGGTATCTAATGACTACCTATGAATGTGAATCTGCTCTTGTAGACCGTTAAAAAAATAATAAGATACACAAATAACAATTTTCATTTTTTCTACATTTAATATTAATTGATCGTGAAGATCACAAATGCTTACGAAATGGGTTTTCACTCCTATCTTTAACTATCACAGGACTCGGGGAAAGGATGCCCCTGTCCTTTTTCCCATATGGCTGCAAGGCAAGTACATTTACATAGATAAATGATCGAAGGAAGGAAAAATGACCACATTTCAATTAGTATGTGTTTTATTGTTAAAAATAGATGGGATTTTTTCAAGCCCAATAAGATATTTATCTTTATTTAAAACCAACTGTTTGATAGATAGAGGGGTATGTTATGAGAAAAATATATCATATTACAGTACATATAAACTAATCATAATAGCTGATAAAATGAAAAACAAAAACAAAAATACCACACTGTCGGAAATAGTTCAAAATCCATTAGAAAAATCATAGGAAGAGGCAAAGGCGATACCCTTAGCACACAAATACATGACTGATCACTTGAACCGTAGTATACACATACATGACTGATCACTTGAACCATAGTATACAAATACATGACTGATCACTTGAACCGTAGTATACAAATACATGACTGATCACTTGAACCGTAGTATACAAATACATGACTGATCACTTGAACCGTAGTATACAAATACATGACTTCTTACTTGAACCGTAGTATACAAATACATGACTGATCACTTGAACCGTAGTATACAAATACATGACTTCTTACTTGAACCGTAGTATACAAATACATGACTTCTTACTTGAACCGTAGTATACAAATACATGACTGATCACTTGAACCGTAGTATACAAATACATGACTGCTTACTTGAACCATAGTATACAAATACATGACTTCTTACTTGAACCGTAGTATACAAATACATGACTTCTTACTTGAACCGTAGTATACAAATACATGACTGATCACTTGAACAGTAGTATAGAAATACATGACGCTCACTTGAACCGTAATATGCAAATGTTTGGTAGTTTGGAACATGTAGTAGGTATAACGACTGTTGGTGTTTTTTGGTCAAAGTAAAGTACTATCATCAAGTATTTACCTACGTATTACACAAGGATAACGATACTGGGTTCTTCACAATACTTTGGCAATATTTGTACGATCAACAGCAAACACTTTTACATAGAAAAGGGAAGTAATTGCAATTATTCAAGAATCTTCCCGCCAGAAAATATAATGCAAAGAAAAGTTTGAAGATAGCTAAGGGTACCCTTGTTCAATAAATGAGAAAAGGACCGGATTATGCTTCCGATAAACGCAACACATCCGTGGTCATTTGTAACACAGACATTTCGTAATCATTAGTAGTAATGTGGTGTCTGTTTTTCTTCGATTTACAGATTCTGATTACCCCATTGGTATCTTCAAACTGTTTAACCAGGTCATGGTGGTGACCGTAAAACTGTCAAAGTGATGACTCAACTTAACCACTAAAACCCTCAAGGAAGTCAGCATAGGAACCGCAGACTATGGAGTATTAGATCAACTGAGAGGCATATACTCCATACGCATGCGCTGCTACATATAAATAAATAGTTCACAATGGGAAAACTTAAATCACCCCTTTTGTCGTTATGTTTCTTTCTTAACCGACCCTCACTGTCAACTTAGACGTGTAGGTCAATGTATGAAAGAGACCTAGCTTATTAAGTGTGTCTGTACAAAATATCCCTGCTAAGCTATTGTGAAAGTGTCCTCTAATTTTGCAAACTCAATAATTTTTGCATGAGTGATTCTATCTATATATTTTAAGGTCAATCTTACGACGACCTTGTCCAATATAAAGGTGAACAAATAGGTCAAACAATATTACCTGATATACATTTAAGTGGAAATTCAGTTGCTGATCCAGGATGCTTAAACAATTACTTGGCTTTCCAATGATTTTCGGTAGGTCAGTAGTTTTATCAGGGAACTCCAGTTTCCTCCAGCTTTAAGCGATATACCTGAAATATTGCTTTAAAGTTGCATTAAGCACCAAATGTTAACAAAAACTCACATACCTTTATGAGTAGTTTCGTTCAGCAGTTGTACTCTATTGTCCAGTATCCTGACAGCATTTTCCAGCTCCATGATTCTATCATCTTGTGTTTTTTCAGTGATGTTAGATATAGATTTAGAACTAACTGACAGTAACGTTATTATCAACATCCAAAATATATACAAAATGTGTGTCTTAGACATCCTTCTATATGCTATCATTTGTATTTTATATATTGCAACAAGATATCTAGCAAGATATTCCGACGAGGTTGTCATAGAAACTTAATTTTAGCATATTTTGAAGAGTTAGTCACGATTTTGATTTTAGAAATGAACCATATGGACGAGTTTTTTTTATTTATTTTTTTGTTTTGTTTTGCATTTCATTTCTTGATTTATATATGATAACAGTCAGCGATGGAAATTTAAACACATCTTACGATAAAACAAGATAAATGGCCATGATATCAAAGATGAACACATGTTTACTTTAGTTATACTTAAACGTCATGTAGTACGCTTCTCATGGCTTACATCACACCATGTTTTTTTGAAGATGATAAAGATAATACAATTCGATTCGATAAGAATGTGAAGGAGCGGCAGTGTTGTTGTATACAAACAAATTTATTTATCGGTTGGTTTCTAACTGATAAAATTTGGAAATGTAATCTTCCAAAAAGAGACCACCCCAGTCAGGAATGTCCTTGACTCACTTTTCGTAAAAAGGAGATGCTATTGTATCGTCTGCCAATAAAAATTCGGTGAGTAATTACAATTTTTCGGGGTGTCATTGGGCATGACAGACTTGTAGTGCAATGTATAATAACAAATGACAACGTTATAATTCCTAATTGGTGTGATGGTTAGTGTGCTCGACTCGAATGTGGTAGACGTAAAATCCCCAACTGGAATGTCTTGCCCATTTAGGGTTTAAGTCAAAGGTATTGCTCTGATCTTTAAACTATATAAGTGCATGGTTGAGATTCCGCACCTCAGGCCCACAGCAGTGTATCAAATATCAACTTCGATATTAGTGGAATGGGTTCTATAAATATCTATGTTTTGTAGATCGTTGTTTGTCCTTTTGTACTTTTTCTTTTGGCCATTGTGTTGTCTGTTCTTCGATTTACGGATTCTGATTACCCCTTTGGTATCTCCAACTCTTCTTACATCTAAACTGAAAACATCTGCGATTTTTATTTATTATGGAATTTAAAATTAAATAGATAAAACAAAATAATACTACATATTAATAAATATGACACACACAAGCAGGGTTTAGATTTTGTTTATTTTTATTATAGTGTGAACTTATTGTTATATTTTTCTAATGTTCTGTATTTACATTTGTTAGATTTACGAGATGCTTCATGTTAACAGGAATCTTTGGACTTTATTTTGTTTGACAAAGGAGTTGTCAAATCCATATTATTCACCGGTTGACATGAAAGTAAATCATTTATTTAATATTGTTTATTAAAGTTGGTAGACTGTTTTGTCATCCCAAAAATATTTGTGTCTTCGTTATTTATTGTTATTTATACTTTTTACAGAACGTTGTCAAAAGTGAAGATAAATTTCCTGACGTCATTGCGCTCCTAGATTCGTTGTCTATGTTTGGTTGCGAAATTCTCTGTTATTAAATTTGAGTTATCTCTCTTTTTATACAAAATGAACGTATTGACCTAAAACCTGGAACTGTGGAAAACGAGGAGAGATCGGGTAAGCAATCTTTGTTGACACCGCGGGACACTCGAAAACTTAATAGGGTTGTAAAATCTGACAGAAAACGTCCACTCCAGGAAGCTACTTTTACTTTCAATGAGTATAGTGCTCGACCTGAATCTGATCAAACTGTTCAAAAAAAATTGTAAGAAACAAAATATCACAAGTGTGTTGTAAAAATAAGCATCAGATTTCGAAAAACGGCTGGCATGGTGTAAATTGAATAGGCACAAAAATGTAAATGATTTCTGGCAGAAGGTGATTTATTGTGATGAATGTAAGGTATGTCAGGAATGGACAACCGCGTACTTATTTGTCGACGACCCGGCGAGAAATTGACCCCACCATGCTTGAATCCAGGTCGTGGTTTTCGTGCAGGTTCGATGATCTGGGTCTACATAAACTATGAAGGTGTGGGTACTTTGACAGTTGTTGACGGTAATATTAATGCTAAAAAATATATTGAAGTCATTGATAACCTTGTTTGGCCCGTTATTGCACGTCATTCCCAGATGATAATTATGTGTTCCAAGATGATAATGTCCCCGTACATAGGGCACGGGTAGTGAAGGAGTATATGGAAGAGACTGACATACATGGCATGAAATGGCCATCACATAGCCCTAATATTATAGAGAATGTGTGGCATAAAATCAAAAAAGAACTACAAAAACAAGTTCAAAACATCACGTCAGTTGTTGGAAACTGGTATTCGCAACATATGGACAGAAATGTCCATTGATTATATTCAGGACCTTTATGAATCAATTTCCAAGCGTCTGAAATAAGTAATTATTCAGTTCATTGACTGCTCCCAGAATGTTATTACATGCCTTTCCGTCAATCTTCGTATGTTTATTACAAACATGGCACTATAAGTAGCAGTATGTTAATCTTTGATTAAACTACTTTATTGAATATTTACACAGAAAATTATTAACTGCCAATTTTCTCTCTTATAATATTGAAAGTGCTTAAAATGTGATACAAATCAGTTATTTCCTCTGTTGAAGTATATGATAAACAGATCATATATATGTATCGGCTCACGGCCTGATATCATGACCTAGGGCTGATAAAGGGTATGAATTGAAAAATGCCCTGTAATAATATATATTTATCAATATGAACGCACATTTGGTATGTATATTTGTCTTGTAGAAAACATTACATATATTATGTATAATGTTCAAGATTCTAACGATGTTGTTCACCGGTTGATATTTTACTCAAATGTTGAAAACACTTGTACGACAGCAACATTTTACTAAGAGGGGAGGCTATAGCAAGTAAAACTAGTTTAACCCCGCCTGCATCAAGTAAGTGGTCATGTATGTGTGTGTTAATGTATCAATTTTGTCTATTTCTGCAGTTTTTCGATTGAATTTTAGAATGTGGGGTATTTTTTCTTCATATTAACAATTGAAAACAGACATATTCAGCAAGAAGAATTGAAGATATCAAAGGGAGGTAACCATAATCTGTATATCAAAGAAGAACAGACAACACAATGATCAAAAACCGCTGACATGGTGTAAATTAAATAGGCACAAAACTGTAAATGATTTCTGGAAGAAGGTGATTTATAGTTATGAATGCAAGATAGAATTGGGAATGGACAATCGTGTACTTATTTGGCGACAGTCCGGGAAAGAATGGACTCCACCATGCTTGAATCCAGGTCGTGGTTGTCGTGTAAGTTTGGTGATCTGGGTCTACATAGCCCATGAAGGTGTGGGAACTTTGACAGTTGTTGACGGTAATATTAATGCAAACAAAATATTGAAGTCATTGATAACCCTGTTTAGCCCGTTATTGCACGTCATTCCCAGGTGATAATTGTGTGTTCCAAGATGATAATGTCCCTGTACATAAGGCACAGGTAGTGAAGGAGTATGTGGGAGGACCTGATTAACATGGCATGGAATGGCCAGCCCAGAGCCCTGATCTTAATATTATAGAGAATGTGTGGCATAAAATCAAACATGAACTACAAAAGCATGTTTAAAACATCACCTCACGTCAGTTGTTGGAAACTGCTATTCGCAACTTATGGACTGAAATATCCATTGATTATATTCAGGACTTTTATAAATCAATTCCAAGCATCTGAAACAAGTAATTATTATAGATTGTTATATGTCATTTTTCATATCACATGTAATATAAACCCGAGAGGCCCATATTAGCCCAATGACCGAAGGCCAGAGAGCTAATATGGGTCGAGGGTTGATATGGCATGTGATATGAAAAATGCCATATCATAATCTATTTATCATATACTTCAATGCGTCTTTCTTAATATTTGTGAGAGCTGATCGTTTTCAGAAATCATAGCTTGATATGGGATATGTCTATGATGCAATAATGTCATATTATATCTACTTTTTTATTATATGTATTTAGAGACATAATCCTTATACAGCTACGCTTATACAACAACACAAGATGATTTTATCTTTGGTTCATAAATGAGTGTCATCATTCGTTGCATACCGAGCATTTCCATGTTTTCTTCGTTATCCGTTTTGACAGTAGCAGACCGCTATTTTGAAAAATCCATATTACACCCCCATGTAATACAGATCAGGTTATTACATCCCTGGGAGATATGACTTGTCGCATTTCGGATTTTATCGCAAATGAAAAATTAAACATATCTTGAGCAAGTATATGATAATTAAGTTTATTGACTGCTTCCAGAATGTTATTACATGCCTTTCCGTCAATCTTCGTATACACTCATGGTTATTACAAACATTGCACTATAAATAACACTATGTTAATCTTTGATTAAACTGCTTTATTGAATATTTACACAGAAAATTATTAACTGCCAATTTTCTCTCTTATAATATTGAAAGTGCTTAAAATATGATACAACTCAGTTATTTCTTCTGTCGAAGTATATGATAAACAGATCATATATATGTATCGGCTCACGACCTGATATCATGACATAGGGCTGATAAAGGGTATGAATTGAAAAATGACATGTAATAATATATATTTATCAATATGAACACACATTTGGTATGTATATTTGTCTTGTAGAGAACATTACATATATTATGTATAATGTTCAAGATTGTGGCGTTCTTCTAACAATGTTGTTCACCAGGTTGATATTTTACTCAAATGTGGAAAACACTTGTACGAGAGCAACATTTTACTAAGAAGGGAGGCTTAGGCAAGTAAAACTAGTTTACCCCCGCCTGCATCAAGTAAGCGGTCATGTATGTGTGTGTTAATGTATCAATTTTGTCTATTTCTGCAGTTTTTCGATTGAATTTTAGAATTGTTCCGACAGTAGGGTATTTTTCTTCATATTAACAATTGAAAACAGCAAGAAGAGTTTGAAGATACCAAAGGGTGGTAACCAGAATCTATATAGCAAAGAAGAACAGAGAACACAATGGTCAAAAGAAAAAGTACAAAAGGACAAACAACGATCTACAAAACATACATATAAAACTAAAGATCGTAACCTATATACAATTTTTCGCTTTCTTTTCGGTGATTCATCTTGTTAACTTATTGATTCTAGAGTTAATCTGTATTATCGTTTCACAATCATCATATGTTTTTTCCAAAATATTATACCCTAAAACGAATTGTTCAAGGCGTTGGTAATTTTCTTATAATTTAAATGTTGACATAATACAATATAACAAAAATAGGATCATCGCTTATCTCAAGAACTAGTTTTTGTGAGATTTTATTTAATTACGGATTGTAAAGGTAGCGAAAAACGCCTAATACTAATGTTTTACTTCTGAATCCATCTCACTTTACGCTCATATTTTTAATACGGTAAAGACATCAACTATTTCGTGGAGTTCAAGTTTATGTCAATAGACAATTTGCACATTCCCGATTTTATCCTAAAATTATACGTTATGGACGTTTTTCAATTGAGTTATCTCCCTTATAGAGGACAAAATGGCTCCCGTTCAATACAAGAACAACTGATAGGACAAAGAATTCGAGTAAATTTTCTTACCATTTATTGATATTTGAACCTTGTAAACAATCATAGGATAGAATTATAGCAAATTAATACAACAAAATATGGGTGAAATATTTGTAATTTTAGTTGGACTTGGCATGAAATGAACACGTTTGTCTGCATTAAAAGGAAGTAAATAACTCTTACCAAAAAATAAAAACGTCTAATTTTAGAATCAAGTCCGAAATGTACAAATGCTCTGTTATAGAACAAATTATTACCCCAGTCATAACATTATTTGCATTTAATGAGAATGGAGACAACTGTAGTGTATTTAAATTTCACCGACTTCAATCTTGGTTTAAATGTCGCAAATATCCGTTTACCTATTTCAACTGCGCCTCGCTAAGTATAATCAGTCATTGATGGAGACATAGCTTAAGATACAACACTGTTATCTAAATAGCTACGATGCATTGTTGGTATGTTCTTGGTATACGCTAATGAAACCAGAAAGCAATTCATTACTGGTATGCATTTTTTTTCTAGCATTCCAGATCTTCTTTCAATTACATTTGACATTAATGCATAATACACAAATTTAAATTTAGCTTTCGGTGAGAGAAAATATACTTTGTTCGAAAACACAGATTGTCGGAATTGCCCGGGTGGCTCAATGAGTTAGGTAGTTGGATTAAACAACAACTCATACAAGCCTATCACCAATACGGCGTGGGTTCGCGCCCGGCTTTGTAAATTACAAAAGAAGGTGCACTCGACTCGCAGATGCAAGTGATAAAGTTTACCAGTTGCTTGCCCATGGTCGGTGATTCTCTCTGGGTACTCCGGCTTCTTCCACAACTAAAACGGGTCGCCATGATATAGCTGAAATATTGCTGAAATTGGCTGATTGGCTGTTTGATCAACAACATCTTGGGGTGACATTCCAATGTGCATAATCTGTGCACCCATTTTTTATAATGGTTTTGATATGTTACTGATTTTGTATTTAACAAGACTAGTCATAGTAATCATTTACTCTTAATATATACCTAAGTCGACTTGAAATTAAGCAATCTACTGATACAGAAAGATTCGTCTTGTAAATACAAATGGAAAATTGAGAATCATATTTGATAACCTTCTGACTTCAATTTACCAATTGTACATTTTTTTGTTCGAACCCTGAGGTGTACTCGAAACAACATTATGTGATAGAGTTTGTCAGAGACTTGCGACAGGTCGGTGGTTTTCCCTGGGTCCTCCGGTTCCCTTCACCAATAAAACTGACAGCCATGATATAGCAGAAATATTGTTGAAAGTGGCATTAGACACCATAAAACCAAAACCAAACCTGTACATCTTTTTTGTTCTCGAGTACCAACATTTTGCCTCATCTCTCTGCAGAGGATGTACACGGGTTGTTTCCCAGTTGATACGTTATTCGACAGCCTGGCCTGGATGAAGTAATGGCCATGTAGTAGCAGATAATGACCCACACATCTTTTGGTCACCATCATGAATGTGCTCTCTCATGAGACATTTTAGTAGCCATTGATTGGTGTTATCTTATGCTTACAAAATAACCTTACGAGTATTGTCACCCGGGGGTGAGTGAATGATTGTTGATTACCGCCAAATCAGCATTTTTTCTGCTATATCGTGGCGAGAACAAGTTAATTTTCAATGGGATGGTGACGATGTCCTCTTTGTACTAGACCATGACGCGTAATTGGATTTTTATAGTGCTAGTTCACTGAAACAACAGTACGTGGATATCCTTATTCCGAGCAAACCAGTCTGTGCTCTTTTTTCCTTAATACTGCATGCTTAGCGGGAACGCAACAAATATCAATTTTACTGTCTTTTGTTTGGTCTTTGTGATCGATCCCACGATCTTCCCGCACTCGGGGTGAGCACGTTAGCCATTACGCCACCGATGAGGTGACACTATATATTGGTAACAATTGCCTTGGCTCAACCTACAACGCGTCCCGGTGTGGTGAATAGTGGTACCTTCTCTACGAGGGGTCATCTTGTTACAATACGGAGAGCCTCACCGGTGTCCAAAGGTAACATGTAGATTTCGAAAAAGAGTAAAGCAATGTAGCCGCTGCAATGGCGGTGCCAAATATCGAGCAGGTTTTTGTGAGGTTCGTCTTTATCGATCTTTAATCTTCTGTGTAGTGTTTTACATCAATGTTTGTTCTTTTTCTTTCGGCCATTGTGTTGTCTGTCCTCCGATTTTACCCCGTTGGTATCTTCAATCTGTTATCTGTTCTTGTTCGTTACTAACCAACTTTCCATACGTTACAGTTGCAGTCTATAATTGTTGTACCGGTTAGCTACCCCCATCCCTCCCTAATTTCTATACAGTTTTTTTGTATTGTTGAGTTTGATCTTGTTTTGAATATAGCTGAAAACCTGCTCACTTAACGTTAAGCAATCCTGACCTCCTGAGTTCATCACGGTCACCCGACGTAAAGCATTCCTGACCTCCTGAGTTCACCACGGCTTTTATCAGCTTCGCGTTGTTCGATCTTTTAGTTTCTCTGTATTGTTTTGTATGATTTTTTTCGTTTGTTTCCCTCCGTTTTCCTTTCGCCATTGTATGCCCTTCGATTAACGGTTTCTGACTTCCCCATTGGTATTTTCAAACTGTTCTATTTCGTCACTAACCAATACGACATACGTTTACAGTTGCAGTCTATAATCGTTGTACCGGTTAGCCACCCCATCCGTCCCTAATTTCTATAGTTTTGTTTTGTATTGTTGAGCTTGATCTTTTGTTGAATATAGCTGAAAACTTGCTCACTTGACGTTAAGTAATCCTCTAATCACATATAAAGTGTAAACTCGGTTTTTTCTGGTTGCACCACTATGTGAAAAATATGGTAGATCATTGTGTACGTAAAGCCCTTTCTGATTACCCAAGAAAATCAATAGTTTCAGTGTCATGATTTATTAAATATATTTATTATTGAAATTTACAGTTCCTAAATAATGTAATTATTTTCAAAACTAAGATTCACCTCCCATGTCACTGTCGAAGCACAGACTACTGGACAGATGATACCCTTGGGGACTACTAGTTCATCAGCAGAGATATCATGAAGATAACTTGTGTGATGTGTGATTTGCAAGTGTGGCTAAGTTGACAAAGAAGAATCGCAAAACTTCATTCATTTGGCATTTTTAACTTAAGATCGCTTGGATTTATTGTGTCAATAAAACTGTGTATACTAACATTTATCATCCTACCCTCCCGCTATGCCTACCTGCTGACTCCATAAGCAAAACTCGTATCAAAGTTCGCGTGAGCTGAGCTGGACTTATCAACAATGAGCAGGAGTTATTACCAAATTCTCCCAACATTTAAATGTTAATTCCTGTGAAAATTCAGCAACACCATTAGCCAGTTAACATTTTATTTTTTAAACATATATCAAATTAGGAACTGTCGTGTCAGCAATATCAACAAACATCGTCCTACAAAAATGGACTTGTCACAATTCTTGAAAACCTCTGCTGAGACGTCATAATTTTTACGTCATAAGCGAGGTCGTGACCTTTGTGTTTTCTAAAACGGAACGTCATTGGTAAACAAAACCGGCGAATCCTATTGCCGACTTTGATGTTTGTAATAAAAAAAAACAATGAATATCACCATTAAAGAAAAAAATTCAACAATCTTAATATTTATAGAAACCTGTAAAAATGAATGGTATATTTGCAAACTACTTATGAACTATGTTTTGGGGAAGCATATTTTGAATATTTTGAATCATGTTATTTTCCCCGTGAAAATACAAATATAGATGTATCCGTGTTTATGCTAGATTTAAGGATGATAAACATGTCATCTGAATATGAATATGATTGATACTGAAAAATATCAACCTGCTCGACAGAATGTGAAGTTTGTGATTCGTTCGCTTCGCTCACTCGCCACCAAAGTTCATATTCTGGCTCGGCAGGCTGATATTTTCGGCATCAATCAATTCACATCCAGATAACATATACTTATCATCTATGAAAGAGAAGAAATTGTCTTTTTCAACAAGGGGCCGTCATGGTCATCATCGTATTGTAGGTGGATTTATGACTACCTATGTCATCAGTGCCTATCACCACTAACGTTGTGAGCTCGAATCCCGTTCATGGCGAAGTGTACTCGATACAACATTATGTGATCAAGCTTGCCAGTGACTTGCGACAGGTCGGTGGTTTTATCCACCAATAAAACAGACCGCCAAGATATAGCTGAAATATTGTTGATAAAAATGGCGTCAAGTACCGTAACCCTCATATTCTCTTTTGAAACGATCCCTTCAGCGAGAACCAAATTACGCAACAATTAACAGGAATCAAATATATTTGAATGACAATATCAGCAATAAAAATATCACGGTAGTAAAGGGGTTGGGGGTTATGGTGTTTAACGCCACTTTCAACAATAGTTCAGTTATATCCTGGCGGTTCATGGTAATAAAGTATGTGTTACAAATTTAATTATAGATGATTTAATATCTTAGGGTTGGCATTTTACTCTGATGTGGAAAACATTTCCAGCACCGCATCATTTCAGTAAGAAATGAGGTTTGGGCCCATGAAACTAGTTTTACTCCACAACTTTTTATTGAAGCGCCTGTATCAAATCAGGAGGGTCAGAGGTCATGTATTTTTGTGCTACCAATTTTGCCTCTTTCTATGACTTCTATAGCATTTACGAACTATTCTGATAGTGTGATATTTTTTGGTTTCAATTTTATTAATAGAACATCAAATATATGACACACTATTACAAAGACATTTGATGTTAAAATGAAACTTTCACCATACCACTTTATCAATTTAACGTTTTCTTCATCCACCAAATATTTTTCTCTGTGTAATTCATTTACCGTGCACTATAATACACATGAAGGATGACTGCGGACCTTCCTTATTAGCATAAACATAATGTTTAGTTCCATATTCAGTCGTTCTAATCCAGGCATGTTTATCCTTGTCCATTCTACAAACTGCTGTCATTGACCCACAGTGAAAATTACCAGTGGCCTCGTATTCTCCTGCCCTGGATATCATTGTATTGTCCACCATCAGTTCTGTCATTACATAATTAGCCGCATGTGTGCAGACGGTCCAGGCAAATAAGTAAATCCCTGTCTTTGGGGCTACGAATATTCCATCAATATTGTTATAATGGCCTCCAATGTTCATAACTACTCTTTCAAAAACTAATATGGACTTTTTCTCAAGAGTAATTGAATGTGATTGATCTCTAATCGTAGCATAGAACATGACTGGTTCAGAATTAGACAAATCTACAATATAAAATTTTCATTTCAATACATGAATCAATTATTGAAGACAACCGGTAGGTAGCATCGGTGTAATTTTCGCAATTCTCTCCTATTTTTGTTTTGTTTTTTTTTAATTTTTTTTTCAGGGGGTGGGGGTTGAACTGGGAGAACGATACACTGGAAATAAAATCATGTTGGTATCTAATGACTACCTATGAATGTGAATATGCTCTTGCAGACCGTTAAAAAAATTATAAGATACACAAATAACAAATTTCACTTTTTCTACATTTAATGTTAATTGATTGTGAAGATCACAAATGCTTACGAAATGGGTTTTCACTCCTATCTTTAACTATCACAGGACTCGGGGAAAGAATGCCCCTGTCCTTTTTCCAAATGGCTGCAAGGCAAGTACATTTACATAAAATACCACACTGTCGGAAATAGTTCAAAATATAATAAAAAAATACCACACTGTCGGAAATAGTTCAAAATCTAACAGAAAAATACCACACTGTCGGAAATAGTTCAAATTCTAATCGAAAAATACCACACTGTCGGAAATAGTTGCAAATCCAATAGCAAAATCGTAGAAAGAGACAAAGGCGATACAGTTAACACACAAAATACACAACCGCTCACTTGAACCATAGTATGCAAATGCTTGGTAGTTTGGAATATGTAGTAGGTATAACGACTGTTGGTGGTTTTTTTTGTCAAAGTAAAGCACTATCATCAAGTATTTACCTACGTATTACACAAGGATAATGATACTGGGTTCTTCACACTACGTTGGCAATATTTGTACGATCAACAACAAACACTTTTACATAGAAAGGGAAGTAATTCTAATTATTCAAGAATCTTACCACCAGAAAATATAATGCAAAGAAAAGTTTGAAGATACCGAAGGGTACCCTTGTTCAATAAATGAGAAAGGACCGATTATGCTTCCGATAAACGGAACACATCCGTGGTCATTTGTAACACAGACATTTTGTAATCATTAGTAGTAATGTGGTGTCTGTTCTTCTTCGATTTACATATTCTGATTACCCCATTGGTATCTTCAAACTTTTTAACTAGGTCATGGTAGCGACCTTAAAACTGTCAAAGTGATGACTCAACTTAACCACTAAAGCCCTCAAGGAAATCATTATAGTAACCGCAGACTATGGAGTATTAGATCAACTGAGAGAAATATACTCCATATGCATGTGCTGCTACATATAAATGAATAGTTCACAATGGGAAAACTTAAATCACCCCTTTTGTCGTTATGTTTCGTTCTTAACCGACCCTCACTGTCAACTTAGACGTGTAGGTCAATGTATGAAAGAGACCTAGCTTATTAAGTGTGTCTGTACAAAATACCCCTGCTAAGCTATTGTGTAAGTGTCCTCTAAGTTTGCAAACTCAATAATTTTTGCATGAGTGATTCTATCTATAAATTTTAAGGTCAATCTTACGACGACATTGTCCAATATAAAGGTGAACAAATAGGTCAAACAATATTACCTGATATACATTTAAGTGGAAATTCAGTTGCTGATCCAGGATGCTTAAACAATTACTTGGCTTTCCAATGATTTTCGGTAGGTCAGTAGTTTTATCAGGGAACTCCAGTTTCCTCCAGCTTTAAGCGATATACCTGAAATATTGCTTTAAAGTTCCATTAAGCACCAAATGATAACAAAAACTCACATACCTTTATGAGTAGTTTCGTTCAACAGTTGTACTTTATTGTCCAGTATCCTGACAGCATTTTCCAGCTCCATGATTCGATCATCTTGTGTTTTTTCAGTGATGTTAGATATAGATTTAGAACTAACTGACAGTAACGTTATTATCAACATCCAAAATATATACAAAATGTGTGTCTTAGACATCCTTCTATAAGCTATCATTTGTATTTTATATATTGCAACAAGATAGCTAGCAAGATATTCCGACGAGGTTGTCATAGAAACTTAATCTTAGCATATTTTGAAGAGTTAGTCACGATTTTGATTTTAGAAATGAACCATATGGACGATTTTTTTTATTTATTTTTTTGCTTTTTTTTTTTTGCATTTCATTTCCTGATTTATATATGATAACAGTCAGCGATGGAAATTTAAACACATCTTACGATAAAACAAGATAAATGGCCATGATATCAAAGATGAACACATGTTTACTTTAGTTATACTTAAACGTCAGGTAGTACGCTTCTCATGGCTTACATCACACCATGTTTTTTGGAACATAATAAAGATAATAAAATTCGATTCGATAAGAATGTGAAGGAGCGGCAGTGTTGTTGTATACAAACAAATTTATTTATCGGTTGGTTTCTAACTGATAAAATTGGAAATGTAATCTTCCAAAAAGAGACCACCCCAGTCAGGAATGTCCTTGACTCACTTTTCGTAAAAAGGAGATGCTATTGTATCGTCTGCCAATAAAAATTCGGTGAGTAATTACTATTTCTCGGGGTGTCATTGGGCATGGCAGACTTGTAGTGTAATGTATATTAACAAATGACAACGTTATAATTCCTAATTGGTGTGATGGTTAGTGTGCTCGACTCGAATGTGGTAGACGTAAAATCCCCAACTGCAAATTCTTGCTCATTTGGGGTTTAAGTCAAAGGTATTGGTCTGATCTTTAAACTATATAAGTGCATGGTTGAGATTCCGCACCTCAGGCCCACAGTAGTGTATCAACTTCGATATTAGTGGAATGGGTTCTATAAATATCTCCTGTAAAATTCCCAAAGGCAAAGTGTTTCCCCACTTGTGTTTAAATGAAAGGTATTACCAGGCTCTTTATCTGACATAAGGTCTGGATAGGATTCTGAGCCTCCAGCCCACATCAGAGGCTCAAATGTCAACTTCAATATTATTGATGGGCTACATTAATATATCCTGTAAAATTCCTAACGGCAAAGTTCTTGTCCACTTCAAATCAATAAATTTCTTTTCGGTACAGGGGTCAATAATTATAACTGTACGCTTAGGAATACGCACGTGTTTTGTGATTGAAAGTCTACCCGGTCGGATACATGGCGGGAATTTAGACATTCGGGAGTTACCAATGGTTAAATAATTTGGATTTGCAACTAGATTAAAACGACGGGTGTCACTAGTAGAGCAGGAACGGGTTTTAGTGCGGTTCCTCTTACTCAATCTTTAGTTGTATGTGTATGCTTTGTAGATCGTTGTTTGTCCTTTTGTACTTTTTCTTTTGGCCATTGTGTTATCTGTTCTTCGATTTACGGATTCTGATTACCCCTTTGGTATCTCCAACTCTTCTTACATCTAAACTGAAAACATCTGCGATTTGTTTTTTTATTATGGAATTTAAAAATAAATAGATAAAACAAAATAATACTACATATTAATAAATGTGACACGCACAAGCAGGGTTTAGAATTTGTTTATTTTTTTTACAGTGTGAACTTATTGTTATATTTTTCTAATGTTCTGTATTTACATTTGTTAGATTTACGAGATGTCTTCATGTGAACAGGAATCTTAGGACTTTATTTTGTTTGACAAAGGAGTTATCAAATCCATATTATTCACCGGTTGACATGAAAGTAAATCATTTATTTAATATTGTTTATTAAAGTTGGTTGACTGTTTTGTCATCCCAAAAATATTTGTGTCTTCGTTATTTAGTGTTATCTATACTTTTTACAGAACGTTGCCAAAAGTGAAGATAATTTTCCTCACGTCATTGCGCTCCTAGATTCGTTGTCAATGTTTGGTTGCGAAATTATTTGTTATTAAATTTGAGTTATCTCTCTTTTTATGCAAAATGAACGTATTGACCTAAAACGTTGAACTTTGGAAAACGAGGAGAGATAGGGTAGGCAATCTTTGTTGACACCGCGGGACACTCGAAAACTTAATAGAGTTGTCAAATCTGACAGAAAACGTCCACTCCAGGAAGCTACTTTTATTTTCTATGAGCATAGGGATCAAACTGTTCAAAGAAAAGTGTAAGAAATAAAATATCACAAGTGTGTTGTAAAAATAAGCATCAGATTTCGAAAAACGGCTGGCATGGTGTAAATTGAATAGGCACAAAAATGTAAATGATTTCTTGCAGAAGGTGATTTATTGTGATGAATGTAATGTAAATGAGGAATGGACAACCGCGTACTTATTTGGCGACGGCCCGGCGAGAAATTGACCCCACCATGTTTGAATCCAGATCGTGGTTGTCGTGCAGGTCCGATGATCTGGGTCTACATAAACTATGAAGGTGTGGGTACTTTCAATGATCTGGGTCTACATAAACTATGAAGGTGTGGATACTTTCAATGATCTGGGTCTACATAAACTATGAAGGTGTGGGTACTTTCAATGATCTGGGTCTACATAAACTATGAAGGTGTGGGTACTTTCAATGATCTGGGTCTACATAAACTATGAAGGTGTGGGTACTTTCAATGATCTGGGTCTACATAAACTATGAAGGTGTGGGTACTTTCAATGATCTGGGTCTACATAAACTATGAAGGTGTGGGTACTTTCAATGATCTGGGTCTACATAAACTATGAAGGTGTGGGTACTTTCAATGATCTGGGTCTACATAAACTATGAAGGTGTGGATACTTTCAATGATCTGGGTCTACATAAACTATGAAGGTGTGGGTACTTTCAATGATCTGGGTCTACATAAACTATGAAGGTGTGGGTACTTTCAATGATCTGGGTCTACATAAACTATGAAAGTGTGGGTACTTTCAATGATCTGGGTCTACATAAACTATGAAGGTGTGGGTACTTTCAATGATCTGGGTCTACATAAACTATGAAGGTGTGGGTACTTTCAATGATCTGGGTCTACATAAACTATGAAGGTGTGGGTACTTTCAATGATCTGGGTCTACATAAACTATGAAGGTGTGGGTACTTTCAATGATCTGGGTCTACATAAACTATGAAGGTGTGGGTACTTTCAATGATCTGGGTCTACATAAACTATGAAGGTGTGGGTACTTTCAATGATCTGGGTCTACATAAACTATGAAAGTGTGGGTACTTTCAATGATCTGGGTCTACATAAACTATGAAGGTGTGGGTACTTTCAATGATCTGGGTCTACATAAACTATGAAGGTGTGGGTACTTTCAATGATCTGGGTCTACATAAACTATGAAGGTGTGGGTACTTTCAATGATCTGGGTCTACATAAACTATGAAGGTGTGGATACTTTCAATGATCTGGGTCTACATAAACTATGAAGGTGTGGGTACTTTCAATGATCTGGGTCTACATAAACTATGAAGGTGTGGGTACTTTCAATGATCTGGGTCTACATAAACTATGAAGGTGTGGGTACTTTCAATGATCTGGGTCTACATAAACTATGAAGGTGTGGGTACTTTCAATGATCTTGGTCTACATAAACTATGAAGGTGTGGGTACTTTCAATGATCTGGGTCTACATAAACTATGAAGGTGTGGGTACTTTCAATGATCTGGGTCTACATAAACTATGAAGGTGTGGGTACTTTCAATGATCTGGGTCTACATAAACTATGAAGGTGTGGGTACTTTCAATGATCTGGGTCTACATAAACTATGAAGGTGTGGGTACTTTCAATGATCTGGGTCTACATAAACTATGAAGGTGTGGATACTTTCAATGATCTGGGTCTACATAAACTATGAAGGTGTGGGTACTTTGGTAGTTGTTGACGGTAATATTAATGCTAAAACATATATTGAAGTCATTGATAACCTTGATTGGCCCGTTATTGCACGTCATTCCCAGATGATAATTATTTGTTCCAAGATGATAATGTCCCCGTACATAGGGCACGGGTAGTGAAGGAGTATATGGATGACACTGATTTACATGGCATAAAATGGCCATCCCATAGCCCTGATCCTAATATTATAGAGAATGCGTGGCATAAAATCAAAAAAGAACTACAAAAACAAGTTCAAAGCATAATGTCAGTTGTTGGAAACTGCTATTCGCAACATATGGACTGAAATGCCCATTGATTATATTCAGGACCTTTATAAATCAATTTCCAAGCGTCTGAAATACGTAATAATTAAGTTTATTAACTGCTTTAAGAGTGTTATTACATGCCTTTCCGTCAATCTTCGTATGCTTATTACAAACATGGCACTATAAGCAACACTATGTTAATCTTTGATTAAACTGCTTTATTGAATATTTACACAGAAAATTATTAACTGCCAATTTTCTCTCTCATAATATTGAAAGTGCTTAAAATGTGATACAAATCAGTTATTTCCTCTGTTGAAGTATATGATAAACAGATCATATATATGTATCGGCTCACGGCCTGATATCATGACCTAGGGCTGATAAAGGGTATGAATTGAAAAATGACATGTAATAATATATATTTATCAATATGAACGCACATTTGGTATTCATATTTGTCTTGTAGAAAACATTACATATATTATGTATAATGTTCAAGATTGTGGCGTTCTTCTAACAATGTTGTTCACCGGTTGATATTTTACTCAAATGTGGAAAACACTTGTACGACAGCAACATTTTACTAAGAGGGGAGGCTTAGGCAAGTAAAACTAGTTTAACCCCGCCTTCATCAAGTAAGCGGTCATGTATGTGTGTGTTAATGTATAAATTTTGTCTATTTCTGCAGTTTTTCGATTGAATTTTAGAATTGTTCCGACAGTGGGGTATTTTTTCTTCATATTAACAATTGAAAACAGACATATTCAGCAAGAAGAGTTTGAAGATACCAAAGGGAGGTAACCAGAATCCGTATATCAAAGAAGAACAGACAACACAATGGTCAAAAGAAAGAGTACAAAAGGACAAACAACGATCTAAAAAACATAGACATAAAACTAAAGATCGTAACCTATATATTTTCTTACTTTCTTTTTGTTATTCATCTTTTTAGCTTATTGATTATATATTATCGTTTCACAATCATCATATGTTTTTTCCAAAATTTTATACCCTAAAACGAATTGTTCAAGGCGTTGGTAATTCTCTTAAAATTCAACATGTTGACGTAATACAAAATAAAAAAATAGGACCTTGGCTTATCTCAAGAACTCATTTTATGAGATTTTATTTAATTTTGGATTGTAAAGGTAGCGAAAAACGCCCCATACTAATGTTTTACTTCTGAATCCATCACATTTTTTAAGGCGGTAAAGACATCTATTTCGTGGGTATCAAGTTTATGTCAATAGACAATTTGCACATTCCGGATTTGATCCTAAAATTATACGTTATTGGCGTTTTTCTATTGAGTTATCTCCCTTATAGAGGACAAAATGGTTCCCGTTCAACGCAAGACCGACTGATAGGAAATGAATTTGAGTAGAATTTTCTTACAATTTATAGTTATGTGAACCTTGTAAGCAATCAGAGGATAATGTTATAGCAAGTTGATACAACAATTAAAGCTTAGACAAAATATAGGCGGAATATTTGTAATTTTAGTTGAACTTGGCATTAAATGGACACGTTTGTCTGCATTACAGGGAAGTAAATAACTCTTACCAAAAATAAGTCTAATTTTAAAACCAAATCCGAAATATACAAATGTTCTCTTATAGACTGTGTATTTAAGATTTACCGACGTCAATCTTGGTTTAACTGTCGCAAGTAACCGTTTACATATCTCCACTACACCTCGCTAAGTAAACTCAGTATAATCAGTCATTGATGGAGACAAAGCTTAAAATACAACACAGTTCTCTTAATAGCTACCATGCATTGTTGATATGTTCTTGTATGATAATGAGACCAGAAAATAATTCACTATTGATGTACATTATGTTCCTAAACATTTCACATCTTCTTTCAATTACATTTAACATTAATGTATGATACACAAATATAAATTTAGTTTTAGGTGAGAGAAGACATAATTAGCACGAAAGCACAGATTATTGGAATAAAGGAAATTAAATGTGTCATTGATAAAATTCCTAACTGTTTGATCAACAACAAGGGATATATTAACATATTGGTGGCATTCCAATGCGTATAAACTGTATACCCCTACTTGTTTACTTGTTTTCATGAAGGTTTTGAAATGTTGTTCATGATTAGTACAAAACACAGATTATTGGAATAAAGGAAATTAATGTGTCATTAATAGAATGCCTAACTGTTTGATAAACAACGGCTTGGGAGGTGGCATTCCAATGGGTATAAACTGTGCAGCCCTACCTGTTTACTTGTTTCCATACCGGTTGCGATATGTTGATGATGATTTCGTATTTAAAAAATCTAGCTTTAGTGATCATTTACTCTTAATATATACCCAGGTCACTTGGAATTAAGCATTTAACTGATACAGAAAGATTCGTCTTGTATATATATACAAATGGAAAATAGAGAATCATATTTGATAACATTCTGACTTCAATTTACCAATTATAATTTTTTTAGTTCGAACCCCGAGGTGTACTCGAAACATCATTATGTGATAAAGTTTGTCAGTGACTTGCGGCAGGTCGGTGGTTTTCTCCGGGCCTCCGGTTTTCTCCACCAATAAAACTGACTGCCACGATATAACACACATATTGCTTAAAGTGGCGTTAGACACCATAACCTGTACATGTACATTTAGTTTTGTTCTCGAGTACCAACATTTTGCCTTTTCTTTTTGCAGAGGATGTACACGTGTTTTTTTTCCAGTGGATACGTTATTCAACAGTCTTGCCTGGATGAAGTAATGACGTCTATGAGCAGATAATGATCCACACCTTCATGAATGTGCTCTCTCATGCGAAATTTTAGTAGACATTGATTGTTGTTATCTTATGCTTACAAAATGACCTTTTAAGTATTGTCACCTGGGAGGGAACAAGTTAATTTTTAATGAGATGATGACGAAGTCCGCGGATAGACATGCCTCTCTACTCGGACATATTATCCTGATTCCGAGCCAACCAGTCTTTGCTCTTTCTCGTTAATACTGCATGCTTAGCGGGGAAGCAACAAATACCAATGTTACCCTCTCTCGGGGTCAGCACGCTAGCCATTGCGCAACCGATGAGGTGACACTATATACTGGTGACGATTCCCATGGTTCAATCTACAACGCGTCCCGGTGTGGTGAATAGTGGTACCCTCTCTATCAGGGGTCATCTTGTTACAATACAGAGAGCCTCACCGGTGTCCATAGTGGGTAACATGTAGATTTCGAAAAAGATTAAGCGCATTGTAGTTGATGCAATGGTGGTGCCAAATATCGAACAGGTTTTTGTGAGGTTCGTGTTGCTCGATCTTTAGTCTTCTGTGTAGTGTTTTGCATCGATATTTGTTCTCTTTCTTTTGGACATTGTATTGTCTGTCCTCCAATTTTACCCCGTTGGTATATTCAATCTTTTCTTGTTCGTCACTAACCAACTCTACATACGTTACAGTTGCAATCTATAATTGTTGTACCGGTTAGCCACCCCATCCCTCCCTAATTTCTATACATTTTTTTGCATTGTTGAGTTTGATCTTGTATTGAATATAGCTGAGATCTTGCTCACCTGACGTTAAGCATTCCTGACCTCCTGCGTTCACCACGGTCACCTGACGTTAAGCATTCCTGACCTCCTGAGTTCACCACGGTTATTGTGAGGTTCGTGTTGTTCGATCTTTAGGTTTCTGTGTATTATTGTTTCCCCTTTTTCCTTTCGCCATTGTATGTCCTTCGATTAACGGTTTCTGACTTCCACGTTGGTATTTTTAAACTGTTCTATTTCGTCACTAACCACCTCTCCATACGCTACAGTTGCAGTCTATAATCGTTGGACCGGTTAGCCACCCCATCCCTACCTAATTTCTATACAGTTTTTTATTGTATTGTTGAGCTTGATCTTTTCTTGAATATAGCTGAAAACCTGTTCACTTGACGTTAAGCAATTCTCTAATCACATATATTATACTTTACGTTTTTATTTTCCCTATTTGTCTTTGTTAGCGCAGCCGGTCAATATTTTCGTATATGAACCGATCAATATTTTAGTATATGGACCGGGCCCGATCAATATAATGTTTTCTTCCGGATTTTGTCCGAACTCGTTTTTTGTCTTAGATATAAAATAACAAAAAGCATGTCGTCTGACAGATTTGGATGTATTATAGCAATTATAGTATAATATAGCAAATAGTTCATGGCACTTCGGGCCAAATGGCAGTTTATGGACCGGTCTGTCACACACAAAATAGTATATGGACCTCAGCTTCGCTTCGGTCCATATAATATTTTGTGGGTGACATTCCGGTCCATAAACTGCCATATGGCCCTTAGTGCCATGAACTATTTGTTAAATAGAGTGTGAACTCGTTTTATTCTGGTTGCACAACTATGTGAAAAATATGGTAGAAAATTGTGTACGTAAAGCCGTTTCTGATTACACAAGAAAATCAATAGTTTCACTGTTTTTGCACTGACATGATTTACCATATATTATTATTTAAATCTACAGTTCCTAAATAATGTAGTTATTCTCAAGCTAATTTTCTCCTTCCATGGCACTGTCGAATCACAAACTGCTGGGCAGATGATACCCTTGGGGACTACTAGTTCATCAGCAACGTTGTCATGAAGACAACTTGTATGATGTGTCATTTGCATGTGTGGCTGTGTCGACAAAGAAGAATCGCAAAACTTCATTCATTTGGCATTTTTAACTTAAGATCGGTTGGATATATTGTGTCAATAAAACTGTGTAGACTAACACTTATCATCTATAAAAGGGACGAAATTGTCTTTTTAAACAAGGGGCCGTCGTGGTCTTGATCGTCTGTTAGTTTCATGAAACTAGTTTAACCCCTCAGCGTCTTATTGAAGTGCCTGTATCAAACCAGGAAAGTGAGAGGTCATGTATCTTTGTATTAAGAGTACCTAGTTTGCTTCTTTCTATGATTTTTCTATAGAATTTAAGAACTATTCCGTCAGTTAATTGTTGGTTTCAATTTTATTAATAGTAAATAGAACATCAAATACATGACATAATACTACAAAGACATTTGATGTTAAAATGAAACTTTCACCATACAGCTTTATCAATTTAACTTTTTCTTCATCCAGCAAATATTTTTCTCTGTCGAATTCATTAACCGTGCACTATAATACCCATGAAGGATGACTGCGGACCATTCTTAGAAGTATAAAAATTATTTTTAGATCCAGCTGCAGTCGTTCTAATCCAGGCATGTTTATCCTTTTCCATTCTACAGACTGCCGTCATTGACCCACAGTCATAATCACCACTGGCCTCGCTTTCTCCTGCTCTGGAAATCATTGTATTATCCACCATCAGTTCTGTCATTACATAATTAGCATTAACGGTGCAGACCGTCCAAGCAAATAAATAAATTCCTCTCTTTGGGGCTACGAATATTCCATCAATATTGTTATAATGGCCTCCAATGTTAATAACTACTCTTTCAAAAACCAATATGGACTTTTTCTCAAGAGTAAATGCATACGTTTCATCTCTAGTTGTAGCATAGAACATGACTGGTTCTGAATTTGACAAATCTGTAATATAAAATTTTCATTTCAATACTTGAATGAATTGCTGAGGACAACCAGGAGCCTCGGTGTAATTATCTCATTCTTTGTGGAGGGGGGGGGGGGGGGGGGCGGGGTGGCAACAGGGAAGACTATATCCTAGAAATAAAATCATGATGGTATAAAATGACTACTTATGAATGTGAATCTGCTCATGTAGAACGTTAACAATTATGATGCAAAAATAACAATCTTAACCTTTTCTACATTTAATAATAATTGATCGTGAAGATCACATATGCTAATAAATGGGTGTTTACTCCTACCTGCAACTATCACAGGGACCTGGGGGAAAGATACCCTCCCCCCTCCTTTCGCTTTTCCCATATGGCTGCAAAGCAAGTAAATTTATATAGATAAATGATCGAAGGAAGGAAGCATGACCACATTTCGATTTGTATGTGTTTCATTCTTAAAATATAGATGGATTCTCCCAAGAGGACCCTCTAAAAAATCGAGTCAACATCCATTAAATATTTATCTTTTATTAAAATCAACTGTTTTCATTGAGAGAGGGGCATTTTATGAGAAAAATATATCATAGTACAATACATATAAACTAAATATAATGGCTGATAAAATGAAAAACAAAAATTAAAATACCACATTGTCGGAATAGTTCAAAATCTAATAGAAAAATCGGAGGAAGAAACAAAGGCGATACCTTTATCACACAAATACATGACTGATCACTTGAACTGTAGTATACAAATACATGACCTCTTACTTGAACCATAGTATACAAATACATGACTTCTTACTTGAACCATAGTATACAAATACATGACTGATCACTTGAACTGTAGTATACAAATACATGACCTCTTACTTGAACCGTAGTATACAAATACATGACTGATCATTTGAACCGTAGTATACAAATACATGACTGATCACTTGAACCGTAGTATACAAATACATGACTGATCACTTGAACCGTAGTATGCAAATACATGACTGATCACTTGACCCATAGTATGTAAATATATCACCGCTCACTTGAACTGTAGTATGCAAATGCAGGACTGCTCACTTGAAATGTAGAATACAAATACATGACTGATCACTTGAACCGTAGTATACAAATACTGAATACTTGAACCGTAGTAAACAAATACATAACCATTCACTTGAAACCGAAATATACAAATACATCACCGCTCAATTGAACCATAATATACAAATGCATGATAGTTCACTTGAATCGTAGTATGCAAATACATGACCGCTCACTTGAACCGTAGTATGCAAATACATGACCGCTTACTTGAACCGTAGTATGCAAATGCATGTCTGCTCACTTGAACCGTAGTATACAAATACATGTCTGCTCACTTGAACCGTAGTATACAAATACATGACCGCTCACTTGAACCATACAATACAAATACATGACTGATCACTTGAACCGTAGTATGCAAATGTTTGTTAGCTTGGAACATGTGGTAACCATAAAGACCATTTCTCCTGGAAGATGTGGTAACAATAAAGACTGTTTCTATTGGAACATGTGGTAACTACCAAGACTGTTTCCATTGGAACATGTGGTAACTACCAAGACTGTTTCCATTGGAACATGTGGTAACTATAAAGACTGTCTCTATTAGAACGTGTGGTAACAATGAAAACTGCTTCCACTGAAACATGTGGTAACTATAAAGACTCTTTCTATTGGAACATGTAGTAACTATAAAGACTATGTCTATTGGAACATGTGGTAAATATAAAGACTCTTTCTATTGGAACATGTGGTAGCTGTTAAAACTGTGTCTATTGGAACATGTGGTAACTATAAAGACTGGTTCTACTGCAACATGTGGTAGCTGTAAAGAATGTGTTTATTGGAACATATGGTAACTATAAAGACTGTTTATATTGGAACATGTGGTAGCTGTAAAGACTGTGTCTATTGGAACATGTGGTAACAATAAAGACTGTTTCTATTGGAACATGTGGTAACTATAAAGACTGGTTCTACTGGAACATGTGGTAGCTGTAAAGACTGTTTCTATTGGAACATGTGGTAACTATAAAGACTGTTTCCATTGGAACATGTGGTAACTATCAAGACTCTTTCTATTGGAACATGTGGTAACTATGAAGATTGGTTCTACTAGAACATGTGGTAGCTGTTAATACTTTGTCTATTTGAACATGTGGTAACTATGAAGACTGTTTTCATTGGAACATGTGGTAACTATGAACACTGTTTCTATTGGAAAATGTGGTAACTATGAAGACTGTTTCTATTGGAACATGTGGTAACTATGAAGACTGTTTCTATTGGAACATGTGGTAACTATAAAAACTATTTCTATTGGAACATGTGGTAACTATAAAGACTGTTTCTATTGGAACATGTGGTAACTATGAAGACTGGTTCTATTGGAACATGTGGTAGCTATAAAGACTGTATCTATTGGATCATGTGGTAACTATAAAGACTGCTTCTATTGAAACATGTTGTAACTATAAAAACTGTTTCTATTGGTCAAAACAAAGTAATAGCATCAATTATTTACCTACTTATTACACAAGGATAATGACAATAGGGTTTTAACACTGCTTTGTCAATATTAGCCCGGCAGATAAGGATCAACAACAAACACTTTAGTGATTCTAATTTTCCCTCCACAAAACAAAGACTTGTTGAACAGACAATGCAATGGCAAAAAAAGGACAAAAAATGATCTAGAAAACATTACACAGAAAACTAAAAATCTAGCAACACGAACCCCACTAAAAACCGGGGATGAGGAAAGGGTCGGATTATGACTACAATAAACGGAACATATCCATTGTCATTTGTGACAGACATATATTGTAACCAGGTCATGGTCACGACCATAAAACTTTTGAAAAGATGACTTCAACTTAATATAACCAATAAGAAACTTCTATCAAGGAATTCATTATGGGATCCACAAGCTCTGGAATATCGGATCAACTGAGAGACATATACTCCATATGCATGTGCTGCTGGAATGTTGCTACATATAAATGGAAAGGTCACAATGGGAAAATTGAGGTAATCTCTTTTGTCGAAAATGTTCGTTCCTAACCGGTCCTCACTGTCAGTTTTGAAGTGTAAGTCAAGGTATGAAGCAGTAATAACTTGATAAGTGTGTTTGTAGATACGACTAAATATTCATTGAATAAATTGAATTATGTTTGTACACAAATAGCCCCTGCAAAGCTTGAGTGATTCTATTTATAATTTAAAGGTCAATCTTACGACGACCTGGTCCAATATAAAGGTCAAACGATATTACCTGATATAAATATCAATGGAAATTCAGTTGCTGATCCAGGATGTTTCTATAAAAAGGTGATCTAGGCTAAAAGTCGTAGTTTTTCTAAATTTGCGACTGAAGTTTAACTACATGTGTATCATAGAAGATATTATTGTTTAGCCCTTTGGCTTTCATGCTCCTAATTGTTTTTAAATTATTTGGCTGTCCAACCTTACAGCTTTTAGCATACACCATGAAGGTTATTCCAGAAACGTGTCGTACGCACTAAATTAGATATCAACGTTTTTATTACATTAGATAATGTCAGTGTACTATTTCCCTTTATGGATAATATCACAATGAAGATATCAACACCTTGTTGAAAAGTACAGATGACGACAGATGATATTGGTTCAAGTTGACTATTGTTGCGCTATTATGTCTTAAGATGGCCTTGCATACTATCTAATATTAAAGGATTGTGTGATTGGTTTGGTTTATGATGTTTAACGCCACTTTCGACAATATTTCAGTTATATCAGTTTTATTTGTGGAGAAAAGCGGAATACCCGGAAAAAACCAGCGACCTGTCGCAAGTCACTGACAAACTATTGCATAATGTTGTATCGAGTACACCTCGCCACGAACAGGGTTCGAACTCACAACTTAAGTGGATATAGGCACTGATTGCACATGCAGTTGTAAATACAACTACCAAACGATCACGACCACGGCGGCCTCCGAATTGTCGAGTATATAGCTAATATTATACAAATGACAAATTCCGTGCCTTGAAGATTAGATATATTATGTACAGTGCTACACGATTAGAGCATTCTTTATTTTACTCCTTTGGCGGGCGTGTGACCGAGGTCGTATGAAAGCTTTGCTTACGTTATGAGAGGATTCCAACACATGACTTTTTGCAGTAGATACAACATTACCTAATACAATTTGTCAATCATTTGCAGCAGGTCAGTGGTTTTATCGCGAACTCCAGTTTCCTCCAGCTTTAAGCGATATACCTGAAATATTGTTTTACAGTGGCGTTAAGCACCAATGATAAAACGAAGCTCACATACCTTTATGAGAAGTTTCGTTCAGCAGTTGTACTCTATTGTCCAGTATCCTGACAGCATTTTCCAGCTCCATGATTCTATCATCTTCTGTTTTTTCAGTGATGTTAGATATAGATTTAGAGCTAACTGACAGTAACGTTATTGTCAACATCCAAAATATATACACAATGTGTGTCTTAAACATCCTTCTATAAGCTATCATTTGTATTTTATAAATTGCAACAACTTAGCTAGCGAGATATCGTGACGAGATTGGCATACAAACGTGATTTTGGCATATGATGAAATAGTCACGATTTTGACTTTAGAAATAAACCATATGGACGAATTTTTCTTTCAGTCTTTTTTATTTTTGCATTTCATTTCTTGATTTATATATGATAAAAGTCAGCCATGAAAATGTAAACACATCTTACTGAAAAAAACAAGATAAATGGCCATGATATCAAAGATGAACACATGTTTACTTTAGTTATACTTAAACGTCATGTTTGCTATAACTTGCATCGCATCATGATATTTAAAGATGATAAAAAAAATACGAAAATTCGGTTAGAATGTGAAGGAGTGGCAGTGTTATTATATACAAACAAATTTATTTATCAGTTTGTTTCTATCTGCTACCATTTGGAAATGTAATCCCCCAAAAAGAGACCATCTCAGTCAGGGATGTCCTTGACTCACTTTTCGTAAAAACAAGAGACGGTATTGTACCGTCTGTCAATAAAAATTCGGTGAGTAATTACTATTTCTCGAGGTGTCATAGGGCACGACAGACTTACCATGTAGTATAATACCAAATGATAAGGTTATTATTCCAAATTGGTGTGGTGGTTAGTGTGCTCGACTCGAATGTGGTAGACGTAAAATTACCAACGAACGACAAGGTATTGCCCATTTGGGGTTTAAGTCAAAGGTATAGCTCTGGTCTTTAAACTATATAAGTGCATGGGTGGGATAACGCACCGCAAGCCCACAGCAGGGTATGAAATGTCAACTTCGATATTGGGAGGGATGGGCTCTGTTAATAAAGTTCTTGTCCACCTGTGCTTAATTGAAAGGTCTGTTTTCCCGGCTTATTAATGACTCAAGTTGCTGGGTGGGATTTTCCACCTCAAGCCTATAGGAAGGTGTCAAATATCAACTACGATATTGGATTGGGATCTATAAATATCTCCTGTAAAATTCCCAACGGCAAAGTTCTTGCCCACTTGAGATTTAAATGATATGTATTGCATGGCTCTTTAACTGACTTAAGTGCCTGGATAGGATTCTGCGCCTCCAGCCCACAGCAGAGTGTCAAATGTCAACTTCAATATTAGGGGTGGGCTACATTAATATATCCTGTAAAATTCCTAACGCCAAAGTTCTTGTCCACGGGGTTTATATTAATAAATTTCTTTTCGGTACAGGGGTAACCGTCGGGAACATGGCGGGAATTTAGATATTCGAGAGCTTACAAAGGGTAAATAATTTGGATCTGTGACTAGATTTAAACGACGGGTGCCACTAGTGGAGAAGAAACTGCTTACACATCCAGGATACCTGAGTTGACCCCGGGTTTTAGTGCTGTTTGTGTTACTCGATCTGTAGTTTTATTTGTATGTTATTTAGATAGTTGTTTGTCCTTTTGTACTTTTTCTTTTGGCCATTGTATTGTCTGTTCTTCGATTTACGGAATATGATTAACCCTTTGGTATCTTCAAACTCTTATTACATCTAAACTGAAAATATCTGCCAAGTTGTTTTTTTTAATATGCAATTTAAAAATAAATAGATAAAACAAAATAATACTATTTATTAATAAATGTGACACGCACAAGAAGATTTTGGTTATTTTTGTAATAGTGTGAACTTTATTAATTTTAGGACTTTATTTTGTTTGACAAAAAGCTGGCAAACCCAATTTATTAACCAGATGACATGAAAGTAAATGATTTGTTTGATATGTGTTTATTAAAAGTTGGCCGACTGTGTTGTAAGCTCGCCATCCCAAAAATATGTGTCTTCGCTATTTATCCCAATAATGAAAATAAATATTTTATGTTCGAGTGAACATGTGAAATCCAACTAGCTCTGTTTGCGAAAATACATAAATTTGTGTGGTCTCAAATATTGTGAACGTTAAAACTATTATCATTCAGGAGTAGCGATGTTGACAAGATAAAACATTATCAACATGGACGCATATTTGGTATTTCCATTTGTACATTTATTTTGTAGAAAACATTGTATATTATGTATAATGTTCAAGATTAGAGCGTTCTTATCACAATGATGTTCACCAGGTTGATATTTTACTGAAATGTGGAAAACACTTGCAAGACAGCAACATTTTACTAAGAGGGGAGGCTAAGGCAAGTAAAACTAGTTTAACCCCGCCTGCTTCATGTATATGTGTGCTAATGGTATCAAATTTGTCTATTTCTGCAGTTTTTCGATTGAATGTTAGAACTGTTCCGAGAGTGTGGTATGTTTGACTTCATTTTATTAATGAAAACGAACATATTCACACTCCCGATTTCATCCTAAAATTATACGTTATTGGCGTTTTTCAATTGAGTTATCTCCCTTATAGAGGACAAAATGGTTCCAGTTCAATGCAAGAACAACTGATGGTACAAATAATTCTGGTATGATTTTCTTAAAAGTTAAAAATATTTGATCCTTGTAAACAATCAGAGGATGATTTTATAGCAAGTTGTTACAACAATTAAAGTTTAGACAAAATATGGGCGAAATATTTGTAATTTTAGTTAGACTTGGCATTAAATGGACATGCTTGTCTGCATTCAAGGGAAGTAGATAACTCTTACCAAAATCACGTCCAGTTTTAGAAACAAGTCCGAAATATACAAATGCTCTCTTATAGACAAAATGCTTACCTCAATCAGAACACTATTTTGTATTACATGAGAATGGAGACAACTGTTGTGTAATGAAGATTTAACGAGTCAATCTTGGTTTACATGTCGCAAGCATCCGTTGTGCCTATCTCCACTGCGCCTCGCTAAGCAGACTCAGTATAATCAGTCACTGATGGCGACAAAGCTTAAAATACAACACAGTTATCTTAATAGCTACCATTCATTGTTGGTATGTTCTTGCTATATCCTAATGAGAACAGAAAATAATTCACTACTGGTATACATTTTTTTCTAAACTTTCCAGATCTTTTTTCAATTACATCTCACATTAATGCATAATAAACAAATATAAATTTAGCTTTCGGTGAGAGAAGACGTAATTAGTACGAAAACACTGATTATCGGAATAAGTGAAATTAATAAAAAAAGAAAATGCCAACAAGCTCTTGAGAGGTGGCATTCCAATTCCTATAAACTGTGTACCCCTACTTGTTTACTTGTTTTCATGCAGATTTAGAAATGTTGATGATGATTTCGTATTTAACAAAACGTGTTATAGTAATCATTGTAGTCTTAATATATATTACCAAGTCTACTCGAAATTAAACATACTACTGATCCTGAAAGTTCTGCCTTGTACATACAAATGGAAAATGGGGACTCATATTTCATAACATTCTGACTTCAATTTACCAATTGTACATTTTTTTGTTCGAACCCCGAGGTGTACTCGAAACAACAGTATAATATCCAGTTTGTCAGTAACTTGTGACAGGTAGGTAGTTTTCACCGGATACTCCGTTTTCCTGCACCAATAAAACTGACCGCCAAGATATAACTCAACTATTGTTGAAAGTGGCGTTAGACACCATAAACCAAAACCAAACCTGTACATTTTTTTTTCTTCACGAGTACCAACATTTTGCCTCTTCTTTCTGCAGAGGATGAAGACGATTTTTTTCCCAGTTGATACGTTATTCAACAGTCTGGCCTGGATGTAGTAATGGCCATCTAAGATCTAGGAGCAGATCTTTTGGTCACTATTATGAATGTACTCTCTCATGCGAAATTTTAGTAGCCATCGAATGTTGTTATCTTATGTTTATAAAAATAATCTTATAAGTATTGTCATCTGGGAGTGAGTGAATGATTGTTGATTACCGCCAACTCAGCAATTTTTCGGCTATATCGTGGCGAGAACAAGTTAATTTTCAATGAGATGATGACGAGGTCCGCTTTGTACTAGACCAACGCTAGTTCACCTGAAACAAAAGTCCGCGGATAGACATGTCTCTCCACTCGGACATATTATCCTGATTCCGAGCCAACCAGTCTTTGCTCTTTCTCCTTAATACTGCATGCTAAGCGGGGCAACAAATACCAATGGTTTGATCCGATCGGGACTCGATCCCACAATCTTCCGCACTCGGGGTGAGCACGCTAACCATTACACTATCAATGAGGTTACACTGGATATTGGTGAAGATTCTCATGACTCAACCTGCAACGCGTCCCGGGGTGGTGAATAGTGGTGCCCTCTTTACGAGGGGTCATCTAGTTACAATACAGAGAGCCTGACCGGTGTACATTGTGGGTATCATGTTGATTTCGAAAAAGAGTAAATGTATTGTGGCCGCTACAATAGCGACGTCAAATGTAAAGGAGGAACTGCCCACCTTTCCGGAGCATCTGACTTCACCACCGGCTTTTTGTGAGCTTCGTATTGTTCGATCTTTAGGTTTTTGTGTATTGTTTTGCATCTTTGTTTGTCTTTTTCTTTCGGCCATTGCATTGTCTGTCCTTTTTCGATTTACGAATTCTGATTACCCGGTTGGTATCTTCCAACTTTCCTTGTTCGTCACTAACCAACTCTCCCTACGTTTACAGTTGCAGCCTATAATCGTTGTACTCGTTAGCCACCTCTATCCCTTCCTAATTTCTATGCAGGTTTTTTAATGTTTGTGGTGTCGTCCTGTATATAGCTGAAATGCTTCTCATTTGACGTTAAGCAATCCTCTAATCATATATAAATTGTGAACTGTGTTTTTTTAATCTGGTGGCATCATTATGCAAAAACTATGGTAGATAATTGTGTACGTAAAGCCTTTTCTGATTACACAAGAAAATAACTAGTTTCAGTGTTTCGGTACTGACATGGTTTACTAGATATATTTATTACTGAGCTTTACAGTGGTAATCGTTCTCAAAACTAAGATCCTCCTCCAATGTCACTGTCGAAGCAAAGACTACTGGACAGATGATACCCTTGGGGTCTAATAGTTCATCAGCGGAGATATCATGAAGAGAATATGCATGACATATGAGTTGCAAGTGTGGCTATGTCGACAAAGAAGAATCGCAAAACTTCATTCATTTGGCATTTTTAACTTAAGATCGCTTGGATTTATTGTGTCTATAAAACTGTGTATACTAACACTTATCATCTATGAAAGAGAAGACAATGTCTGTTTAAACAAGGGGTCGTCGTGGTTGTGATCGTATTGTAGTTGGATGTATGACTACCTATGCAATCAGTGCCTATCACCACTAACATTGTGAGTTCGAATCAGACGATGTGTACTTGATACCATAGTTTGTCAGTGACTTTTCTCCACCAATAAAACTGACCGCCCCGATATAACTGATATATTGTTGAAAGTTGCGTTAATACCATAATTCTCACCCTCATACCCTTTTTTTAAACGAACCCTCCAGCGAGAACCAAAGCACGCAACAATATAGCAGGAATTAAATCTATGGAATGACAATATCAACAATGAAAATATCATGTCTATGAAAACTGTGTTACAAATTTAAATATAGATGATTTAATATGTTAGGGTTGGCATTTTACTATGTGTGGAAAACATTTGCATCATCGCATCATTTCAGTAAGATGGAGGTTTGGGCCCATGAAACTAGTTTTATTGAAGTGTCTGTATCAAGCCAGGAGAGTGAGTGGTCATGTATTTTTGCAGTAGACGTATCGATTTTGTCTCTTTCTATGATTTTTCTATAGGATTTAAGAATTGTGCCGACAGTGTGATATTTTATGGTTTCCATTTTATTAATAGAACATCAAATACATGACATAATATTACAAAGACATTTGATGTTAAAATGAAACTTTCACAATACATTTTTATCAATTTAACTTTTTTTTCATCCAGCAAATGTTTTTCTCTGTCGAATTCATTAACCGTGCACTATAATACCCATGAAGGATGACTGCGGACCTTCCTTATAAGTATGAAACAGGTTTTTAGATCCATATTCAGTCGTTCTAATCCAGGCATGTTTATCCTTGTCCATTCTACAGACTGCCGTCATTGACCCACAGTCATAATTACTACCACTGCCCTCGAATTCTCCTGCTCTGGAAATCATTGCATTGTCCACCATTAGTTCTGTCAATACGTAATGAGCCCCCTCAGTGCAGACGGTCCAGGCAAATAAATAAATTCCTGTCTTTGGGGCTACGAATATTCCATCAATATTGTTATAATGACCTCCAATATTCATAACTACTCTTTCAAAAACCAATATGGACTTTTTCTCAAGAGTAAATGAATACGTTTCATCTCTAGTTGTAGCATAGAACATGACTGGTTCTGAATTAGACAAATCTGCAATATAAAACTTTCATTTCAATACATGAGTGAATTGATGAAGAAAACCGGTAGCCTCGGTGTAATTCTAGAAATTTGTATTGTTTTGGTTTTTTTGCGAGGGGGAGGGGTGCGGTGGGGTGGCTTCAGTCCAACTAGGAAGACCATATCCTGGAAATAAAATCATTATGGTATAATGACTACCTATGAATGTGAATCTGCTCTTGTAGGCCATTAAAAAACAAGATGCAAAAGTAACAACAATTTTTATTTGTTCTATGCTTAATAATAATTGTTCGTGAAGATCACATATGCTCATAAATGGGTGTTCACTCCTACCTACAACTATCATAGGGACTCGAAAATTATTTACCTTTTTCTAAAACCAACTGTTTAATACAGACAGGAACATTTGAACCGTAGTATACAAATACATGACCACTTACTTGAAACGTAATATACAAATACATGACCGCTTACTTGAACCGTAGTATACAAATACATGACCTCTTACTTGAACCGTAGTATACAAATACATGACCTCTTACTTGAACCTTAGTATACAAATGCATGACCTCTTACTTGAACCGTACTATACAAATGCATGACCTCTTACTTGAACCGTAGTATACAAATACATGACCTCTTACTTGAAACGTAGTATACAAATACATGACCTCTTACTTGAATCGTAGTATACAAATACATGACCTCTTACTTGAACCGTAGTATATAAATACATGACCTCTTACTTGAACCGTAGTATACAAATACATGACCTCTTACTTGAACCGTGGTATACAAATACATGACTGATCACTAGAACCGTAGCATACAAATACATGACCTCTTACTTGAACCGTGGTATACAAATACATGACCTCTTACTTGAACCGTAGTATACAAATACATGACCTCTTACTTGAACCGTAGTATACAAATACATGACCTCTTACTTGAACCATAGTATACAAATACATGACTTCTTACTTGAACCGTAGTATACAAATACATGACCTCTCACTTGAACCGTAGTATACAAATACATGACCTCTTACTTGAACCGTAGTATACAAATACATGACCTCTTACTTGAACCGTAGTATACAAATACATGACCTCTTACTTGAACCGTAGTATACAAATACATGACCTCTTACTTGAACCGTAGTATACAAATACATGACCTCTTACTTGAACCGTAGCATACAAATACATGACCTCTTATTTGAACCGTAGTATACAAATACATGACCTCTTACTTGAACCGTAATATACAAATACATGACCTCTTACTTGAACCGTAGTATACAAATACATGACCTCTTACTTGAACCGTAGTATACAAATACATGACGCTCACTTGAACCGTAGTATACAAATATATGACTTCTTACTTGAACGTACTATACAAATACATGACTGCTCACTTGAACCGTAGTATACAAATAAATGACTTCTTACTTGAACCGTACTATACAAATACATGACTGATCACTTGAACCGTAGTATGCAAATACATGACTTCTTACTTGAAACGTAGTATACAAATGCATTACCGCTCACTTGAACCGTAGTATACAAATACATTACCGCTCACTTGAACCGTAGTATACAAATACATTACCGCCCACTTGAACGTAGTATACAAATACATTACCGCTCACTTGAACCGTGGTATACAAATACATTACCGCTCACTTGAACCGTGGTATACAAATACATTACCGCTCACTTGAACCGTAGTATACAAATACATTACCGCTCATTTGAACCGTAGTATACAAATACATTACCGCTCACTTGAACCGTAGTATACAAATACATGACCTCTCACTTGAACCGTAGTATACAAATGCATTACCGCTCACTTTAACCGTAGTATACAAATACATGACTGATCACTAGAACCGTAGAATACAAATACATGACTGATCACTTGAACCATAGTATGCAAATACATGACTGATCACTTGAACCGTAGAATACAAATAAATGACTGATCACTTGAACCATAGTATACAAATACATGACAGATCACTTGAACCGTAGTATACAAATACATTACTGCTCACTTGAACCGTAGTATACAAATGCATGACCTCTCACTTGAACCGTAGTATACAAATACATGTCTGCTCACTTGAACCGTAGTATGCAAATACATTACCACTCACTTGAACCGTAGTATACAAATACATTACCGCTCACTTGAACCGTAGTATACAAATACATTATCGCTCACTTGAACGGTAGTATACAAATACATTACCGCTCACTTGAACCGTAGTATGTAAATACATTGCCGCTCACTTAAGCCGTAGTATAGAAATACTTGACATCTCAGTTGAACCGTAGTATACAAATACGTTACCGCTCACTTGAACAGTAGTATACAAATACATGACCGCTCACTTGAACCGTAATATAGAAATACATTACCGCTCACTTGAACCGTAGTATACAAATACATGACCTCTCAGTTGAACTGTAGTTTGCAAATACTTGAACCGTAGTATACAAATACATGACCGCTCAGTTGAATCGTTGTATGCAAATACATTACCGCTCACTTGAACGTAGTATACAAATACATGACCTCTCAGTTGAACCGTAGCATACAATTACATGTCTGCTCACTTGAACCGTAGTATACAAATACATTACCGCTCACTTGAACCGTAGTATACAAATACATTACCGCTCACTTGAACCATAGTATACAAATACATTACCGCTCACTTGAACCGTAGTACGCAAATACCTGACCTCTCAGTTGAACCGTAGTATACAAATACATTACCGCTCACTTGAACCGTAGTATACAAATAAATGAGCTCTCACTTGAACCGTAGTATACAAATACATGACTGATCACTTGAACCGTAGTATACAAATACATGACCTGTCAGTTGAACCGTAGTATACAAATAAATAAGGGTAATAACTAAATTACCGAACTCCGAACAATCTAACAAAGGGAAAGTCAAAACTCATATGTATATAAACAGACAAAATCAGTCAACAATCGGCAAACTGTGAAAATCGTAATGACCCTGACTTGGTACAGGCATTTCTAAAGAAATGGTGGGTTGAATCAGATTTTAAAGCGCCAAAACTCCCTCTTTCATTACGGCTCAAAGTTTCCTGCTGTCACTATAACAGTATTTATAACAATACTTGAACAAAACAGGGAAAACAGTTCTCAAAGCAGCACCAAACTCAGTGAAGTAAATGTCAAAAACACTTTTACGTCACACATTGATAAACAACATATTTTTGACATTTTTGTTGAAACTTTATATAAATGAGCTCTCACTTGAACCGTAGTATACAAATACATGACTGATCACTTGAACCGTCGTATACAAATACATGACTGATCACTTGAACCGTCGTATACAAATACATTACCGCTCACTTGAACCGTAGTATACAAATACATGAGCTCTCACTTGAACCGTAGTATACAAATACATGACCGCTCCCTTGAACCGTAGTATACAAATGCATGACCTTTCACTTGAACCATAGTATGCAAATACATGAACGCTCACTTGAACTGTAGCATACAAATACATGACTTCTCACTTGAACCGTAGCATACAAAGACATGACCGCTCACTTCAACCGTAGTATGCAAATACATGACTGCACACTTCAACCGTAGTATACAAATACATGACCTCTCAGTTGAACCGTAGTATACAAATACATGACCTCTCACTTGAACCGTAGTATACAAATACATGACCGCTCACTTGAACCGTAGTATACAGATACATGACCTCTCACTTGAACAGTAGTATACAAATACATAACCTCTCACTTGAACCGTAGTATGCAAATACATGACCACTCACTTGAACCGTAGTATACAAATGCATGACCGCTCACTTTAACCGTAGTATACAAATACATGACCTCTCACTTGAACCGTAGTATGCAAATACATGACCGCTCACTTGAACCGTAGTATACAAATACATGACCTCTCACTTGAACCGTAGCATGCAAATACATGACCGCTCACTTCAACCGTTGTATACAAATACATGACCGCTCACTTGAACCGTAGTATACATATGCTTGGTAGTTTGGAACATGTAGCATCTATGAAGGCTGTTTCTATTGGTCAAAGCAAAGTACTAGCATCAAGTATTTACCTACGTATTACACAATGTTAATGATACTGGGTTCTTCACACTACTTTGGCAATATTTGTACGATCAACAACAAACACCTTTACATAGAAAGGGAAGTAATTCTTATTATTCAAGAATCTTCCCGCCAGAAAATAAAATGCTGAGAAAAGATTGAAGATACCGACGGGAATCTTTGTTGCATAAATGAGAAGAGGACCGAATTAAGATTCCGATAAACGGAACATATCCGTGGTCATTTGTAACACAGACATTTAGTAATCATTATTATTTATTTATTTATTATTATACAATATTTATAAAGCGCCTATCTAATAAAACAATTACTCTAAGCACTGTACAAAATACATAAAATGTTAATCCTATCAATAAAAGTAAAAGTAGCAATAAGAGTCAAGAATGAATAAAAAAAATAAAAAATAAAAAATAAAAAAAAATAATGATGAGTCTTTACAAGTTTCTAAAAAAAAAAAAAAAAAAATGACAACTGATTGCACATGTCCAAAAATAAATATAATTAAAAAAAAAAAGAGAGAGTTTATTAGTGTCATTAGTGGTAATATGGTGTCTGTTCTTCTTCGATTTACGGATTCTCATTACCCCTTTGGTATCTTCAAACTTCTTAATCAGGTCATGGTGGCGACCGTAAAACTGTCAAAGTGATGAAGCAACTATGGAGTATTGGATCAACTGAGAGACATATACTCCATATGCATGTGGTGCTACATACAAATGGAAAGTTCACAATGGAAAAACTTAAATCACCCCTTTTGTCGTTATGTTTCGTTCTTAACCGGCCCTCACTGTCAACTTAGACGTGTAGGTCAAGATATGAAAGAGACATAGCTTATTAGGTGTGTCTGTACAAAATATCCCTGCAATGCTATTGTGAAAGTGGCATCTAATTTTGTAAACTCAATAATTCTTGCACGAGTGATTCTATTTATAAATTTAAATGTCAATCTTACGACGACCTTGTCCAATATAAAGGTGAACAAATAGGTCAAACAATATTAACTGATATAAGTATCAATGGAAATTCAGTTTCTGATCCAGGATGCTTAGAACATTATTTGGCTTTCCAATGATTTTCGGTATGTCAGTGGTTTTATCCGGCAACTCCAGTTTCCTCCAACATTAAGCGATATACCTGACATATTGTTTTACAGTGGCATTAAGCACCAAATGATAAAATAAACCTCACATACCTTTATGAGTAGTTTCGTTCAGCAGTTGTACTCTAGTGTCCAGTATCCTGACAACATTTTCCAGCTCCATGATTCTATCATCTTGTGTTTTTTCAGTGATGTTAGATATAGATTTAGAACTAACTGACAGTAACGTTATTGTCAACATCCAAAATATATACACAATCTGTGTCTTAGACATCCTTCTATATGCTATCATTTGTATTTTATAAATTGCAACAAGTTAGCTAGCGAGATATCGTGACGACATTGGCATAGAAACGTGATTTTGGCATATGATGAGATTAGAAATTAACCATATGGACGAGTGTTTTCTTTCTTTTTTTCTTTTTTGTTTTTCTTTTGGCATTTCATTTCTTGATTTATATACTAGTCAACAAATGAAACGATACAAACATTTTTTTCAAATACATTTTTATGTTAAACCAAAACAATTGCTTATTATCATTTACGTCAATATTTGCGTGAAACGCGTTTATCCTCACGAAGCAAAGAATAACATCCTGTTCCGTATAGGAAAAATTCCGGAAAGTCAATTTTCCGTCCCATGATCGAGTTTGCGATGATCAAATTATACATTTAAATCACCTGCGGTCATTAATTGTGCTGTCAGCAAAGAAAACAATTTGCCATTCTGAAAATTAGAATTTTCACAAGAACGTCGATGCCACGGCTCTGTCAAAATGACCGCGAGCGAGCGGTGGGTATGGCTCAGACTGGAATGATTCCCCAGGCCGTTGCAGAACACTTTAATGTGTCTAGAATAACCGTTTCAAGGCTAATAATTCGTCTTCGACAAACAGGTAGGACGAATGGCAGGCCGCGTGTGACATCACAACGTCAAGACAGACATGTATGCCTTATTCACCTCCGGAACCGTATGATAACAGCTGAGGACACTGCCCGTAGAACATCTGGTCTAGCAAACGTCCGAATTCTGATTAGACTGTTCGCAGAAGACTACGTTAATTTGAACAACGAGCTATGCGTCTGGTTGTAGGACGAATCATTAAGCAACACCATAGGACCGCGAAACTGGCTTGGGCTCATGCACGCCGTCGTTGGAGACTTCACACCTGGCAGCACATCCTTTTTAGTGATGAATCCCGATTTTCACTTCGTTTTAGCGATGGACGTTATCGTGTGTACCGCAGGCGTGGGAATCGTTTTACGGACCAGTGTGTGTGTGTGAGTCCGACCGTTTTGGAGCCTGAAGTATTATGGTCTGGGCTGATATTTGTCATGATGGTCACACTCAGCTCAAAATTCTTGAAGGAATTTTGAATGTATATTGAGCATCGAACCCTTGTATCGTTTATTTTGTTGACTAGTATATATGATAGCAATCAGCACTGGAAATTTAACCACGTCTTACGAAACAACGGTAATTGGCCTTGACTTGAAAGATGAAAACATATTTACTTTAGTTATATTAAAGCGCCATACAGTACGTTTGTTATCGCCTGCATCACATCATGGTATTTGAAGATGATAAAAAATACGAAAATGCGTAAGAATGTGAAGGAGCGGCAGTGCTTATTGCATGCAAACAAATACATTTATCAGTTTGTTGCTAAGTGATAAAATTTGGAAATGTAATCTCCCAACAAGAGACCACTCCAGTCAGGGATGTCCTTGACTCACTTTTCGTAAAAAAAGAGAAGTTATTGTACCGTCTGCCAATAAAAATTCGGTGAGTAATTACTATTTGTCGTGGTGTCATAGTGCATGGCAGTCTTGTCATGAAGTGCATAATACCAAATGACAACGTTATTATTCTTAATTGGTGTGATGGTTAGTGGGCTCGACTCGAATGTGGTAGATGTAAAATTCTTACGACAAAGTTCTTGCCCATTTGGGGTTTAAGACAAAGTTCTTGTCCATTTGGGGTTTAAGACAAAGTTCTTGCCCATTTGGGGTTTAAGACAAAGTTCTTGTCCATTTGGTGTTTAAGACAAAGTTCTTGCCCATTTGGGGTTTAAGACAAAGTTCTTGTCCATTTGGGATTTAAGACAAAGTTCTTGCCCATTTGGGGTTTAAGACAAAGGTATTGCCCGGTTCTTTATACTACTTAAGTGAATGGTTGGGATTGCGCACCTCAAATCCACAGCAGGGTATCAAATGCCGACTGTGATATTAGGAGGGCTTGGCTCTATTACTATCTCCTGTAAAATGCCGACGCAAAGTTCTTGACCACTTGTGTTTAAATGAAATATATATTTCCACGGCCTATAACTGACTGGGTGGGATTCCCCGCCTGCAGCCCACAGCAGTGAGTCAAATGTCAACTTTAATATTAAGGGTGGGCTACCTTAATGTGTCCTGTAATATTCCTAACGGCAAAGTTCTTGTCCACTTGGGTTTAAATCAATAAATTTATTTTCGGTACAGGGGTCAATAATTACAACTGTACGCTGAGGAATACGCACGTGTTTTGTGGTCGAAATTCTACCCGGTCGGGTACATACTTTAGACATTCGAGAGCTTACAACGGGTAAATAATTTGGATTTGTAACTAGATTAAAACAACGGGTGCCACAAGTGGAAGAGAAACTGCTTATCCTTCCACAACACCTGAGTTCACCCCGGTTTTTAGTGGGATTCGTGTTACTCGATCTTCAGTTTCATGTTCAATGATTGATTTTTGGTGTTTAACGCCACTTTCAGCAATATTTCAGTTATATATTATGGCGAAGTTTCATGTGTATGTTTTGTCGATCGTTGTTTGTACCGTTTGTACTTTTTCTTTTGCCCATTGTGTTGTCTGTTCTTCTTCGGTTTACGGATTCTGATTACCCATTTGGTATCTTCAAACTCTTCTTACGTCTAAGCTCAAAACATCTACCAAGTTTGCTTTAATATGGAATTTAAAGATAAATAGATAAAACAAAATAATACTACCTAGTAAATAAATGTGACACACACATGCAGGGTTTAGATTTTGTTTATTTTTGTAAAGGTGTGAACTTATTGTTATATTTTTCTAATGTTCTGTATTTACATTTGTTAGATTTATGAGATGTCTCCGTGTGAACAGGAATCTTAGGACTTTATTTTGTTTGACAAACCAGCTGTCAAATCCAAATTATTGACACGGAAAGTAAATTATTTATTTAATATTGTTTATTAAAGTTGGCAGACTGTTTTGTAAGCTCGCCATCCCAAAATTATTTGTGTCTTCGTTATTTACCCCAGTAAAGAAAAGAAATATTTTTTGTTCGGGTGAACATGTGAAATGGAACATGAAAGGTATTGCCCGGATCTTTTACTCATCTAAGTGCCTATGTGGGATTATGCATCTCAAGTCCAAAGTAAGGTGTCAAATATCAGCTTTGGTATTGTGTGAAGGGTCTCCAGAAATATGTGTTGCATGGGCAGATGATGTTTGATTAGCAACAGCTTGGGAGCTGGCATTCCAATGTGTAAACTGTGTACCTCTACTTGTTTACTTGTTTTCATGCAGGTTTCGATATGCTGATGATTATTTCGTATATAACAAAACTAGTTATAGTAATCGGTTACCATTACTATATACCCAAGTCTACTCGAAATTAAACATACTACTGATCCTGAGCCTAGGGATTCATATTTGATAACCTACTGAATTAGATTTAACAATTGTACATTTTTGTTATTGAATGCCAATATTCTGCCTCTTCTTCTTGCAGACGATATACACGTGTTTTTATCCCAGTTGGTACGTCATTCTGAAGTCTGTTCTGGAAGAGTGAATACCCATCTAGAAGTAGATAATGGTCAATACGAATCGGTTATCTATTATGACATTTTAGTAGCCATGTATTGTTGTTATCTGTTGTTTACAACATATTTCTGATAAGTATCGTCCCCAAGCAACACTGGATACTGGTGACGATTCCCATGGTCCAACACACAACGTGTCCCGGGGTGGTGAATAGGGGTGTTTTCTCTATGAAGGATCGTCATGTTACAATACGATATGCCTGACTGTTGATCATAGTGATAGCATGTAGATTCCGAAAAGGAGTAAGCTCATTGTGGCCGCTACAATAGCAGCGCAAAATGTAAAGCAGGAACTGCCTACCCTTCCGGAGCACCTGCGTTCACACCCTAAATAATGTAATTATTTTCAAAACTAAGATTCTCATCCCATTTCACTGTCGAAGCACATACAACTGGGCAGATGATACCACTATGGACTAATAGTCCACCAGCGGAGGTATCGTGAAGAGAGCTTGTGTGACGTTGGATTTGCAAGAGTAGCTGTTTTCACAAATAAGAATCGCACAACTGAAGCGAAGCCTACAGCGAGAATCAAAGAATCAAACAATATAACAGGAATCCAATCTATTAGAATGACAATACAAAATGCATTAACAATAAAAATACCATGATAATGAAGAGGTTATGGGTTATGGTGTTTAACACAACATTCAATAATATTTCAGTTATATCGTGGCGGTTCATGGTAATGAAAACAGTGTTACAAATTTAATTACAGATGATTTAATAGGTTAGTGTTGGCATTTTACTCTGATGTGGAAAACATTTTCATCACCGCATCATTTCAGTAAGAGAGGAGGTTTGATCCTATGAAACTAGTTCTACTCAACAACTTTTTATTGAAGTGCCTGTATCAACCCAGGAAAGTGAGTGGACATGTATTTTTGTAGTAGAGGTATCGATTTTGCTTCTTTCTATGATTTTTATTTTTTTATAAGATTTAAAAATTGTGCCGACTGTGTGACATTTTTGGGTTTTCATTTTATTAGTAGAACAACAAATATCTGACATAATACTATTACAAAGACATTTGATGTTAAAATGAACAAAATCAAAATATATTTTTATCAATTTAACGTTTTCTTCATCCAGCAAATGTTTTTTTCTGTCGAATTCATTAACCGTGCACTATAATACCCATGAAGGATGACTGTGGACCTTCGGATGAGCATAAAAATAATGTTTAGGTCCATATGCAGTCGTTCTAATCCAGGCATGTTTATCCTTATCCATTCTGCAGACTGCCGTCATTGACCCACAGTCATAATGACCACTTTTTTCGTATTCTCCTGCCCTGGATATCATTGTATTGTCCACCATCAGTTCTGTAAATGCATAATTAGCCCCATTGGTGCAGACGGTCCAAGCAAATAAATAAATCCCTGTCTTTGGGGCTACGAATATTCCATCAATATTGTTATAATGGCCTCCAATGTTCATAACTACTCTTTCAAAAACCAATATGGACTTTTTCTCAAGAGTAAATGAATACGTTTCATCTCTAGTTGTAGCATAAAACATAATTGGTTCCGAATTAGACAAATCTGCAATATAAAACTTTCAATTCAATACATGAATGAATTGATGAAGACAACCAGTAACCTCGGCGTAATCCTCTTTTTTTTTCTTGGGTGGGGGGGTCAACAGGGAAGACCATTTCCTGGAAATAAAATCATGATGGTATCTAATGACTGCCTATGAATGTGAAACTGCTCTTGTAGGCCGTTAAAAACTAAGGTGCAAAATAAAAAATTTCCACTTTTTCTACATTTAATATTAATTGATCGCTTAAGATCACAAATGCTTACGAACTATCATAGGGACTCGGGGATAGGATATCCCCCTTCATGTTTTCTATGTGGCTGGAAAGCAAGAACATTTACATTGATAAATGATTGAAGGAAGGATTAATGTACACCTTTCGATTTTTCGCTTTTGTATACCGTTAAAAAATAAGGTGCAAAAATAACACTTTTCACTTTTTCTACATTTGATATTAATTAATCATGACGATCAGAAATGTTCATAACTGGGTGCTCACTCCTATCTTTAACTATCACAGAGACTCGGGGATAGGATACCACCTTCCTTTTTCCCATATAGCTGCAAAGCAAGTAAATTTAAATAGATAAATGATCGAAGGAAGCAAACATGACCACATTTCGATTTGTTATATGTTTTATTGTTAAACATAGTTGAGATTTCCCAGTACATATAAGATGAACATAATAGCTGATAAGATGAAAAAACAAAAACAAAAATATCACACTGTGGGAATAGTTCAAAATCTAAAACAAAAATACCACACTGTGGGAATAGTTCAAAATCTAAAACAAAAATACCACACTGTGGGAATAGTTCAAAATCTAAAACAAAAATATCACACTGTGGGAATAGTTCAAAATCTAAAACAAAAATATCACACTGTGGGAATAGTTCAAAATCTAAAACAAAAATATCACACTGTGGGAATAGTTCAAAATCTAAAACAAAAATATCACACTGTGGGAATAGTTCAAAATCTAAAACAAAAATACCACACTGTGGGAATAGTTCAAAATCTAATAGAAAAATACCACACTGTGGGAATAGTTCAAAATCTAAAACAAAAATGTCACACTGTGGGAATAGTTCAAAATCTAAAACAAAAATATCACACTGTGGGAATAGTTCAAAATCTAAAACAAAAATATCACACTGTGGGAATAGTTCAAAATCTAAAACAAAAATATCACACTGTGGGAATAGTTCAAAATCTAAAACAAAAATATCACACTGTGGGAATAGTTCAAAAAATCAATAGAAAATTCGGAGGAAGAGACAAAGGCGATACTTTTAACACACAAATACATGACTGCTTACTTGAACCGTACAATACAAATGTATGACTGCTTACTTGAACCGTACAATACAAATGTTTGGTAGTTTGGAACATGTAGTAACTATAAAGACTGTTTCTATTGGTCAAATTAAAGTACCATCATCAATTATTTACCTACGTATTACACAAGGATAATGATAACATAGTTCATTCCTAGTTTTCAGTGGGGTTCATGTTACTCGATTTTTAGCTTTATGTGTATGTTTTGTAAATCGTTGTTTATCCTTTTGTACTTTTTCTTTTGACCATTGTTGTCTGTTCTTCGATATACGGATTCTGATAACCCCTTTGGTATCTTCAAGCTCTTCTTTTAACACTGCTTTGGCTATATTTGTAGGATCAACAACACACACTTTGCCATAGAAAGGGAAGTAATTATAATTATTCAAGAATCTGCCCGCCAGAAATAAAAAGACACGCTAAGAAAAGTTTGAAGATAACAAATTGGTAATCAGCAGCCGTAAATCAAAACAAAACAGACAACACAAAGGTAAAAAAAGACAAAAAAAACAATGACCTATAAAACATTCCACCTAAAACTATAGATCTAGCAATACGAACCCCACTACAAACCGGGGATGAACTCGTGTGATCCGGGAGAGTGATCAGCTCTTGCTCCACATGTGGCACCCGTCGTGTTACTCTTGTTACACTCTCGGCGATAATTCATAAATGGGGAAAAGACCGGGTTATAATTACGATAACTGGAATATATCTGCGGTCATTTGTGACACAGATATTTCGCAACGGTTCACCAGGTCATGGTGGCGACCGTAAAACTTTCGAAGTGATGATTTCAAGTTAACCACTAAGACATATATATCAAGGAGATCATCATGGGAACCACAGGCTGTAGAGTATTGGACAAACTGAGAGACATATACCCATATATAGGTGCTGCTACATTATAAATGGAAAGTTCACAATTGCAAAATTGAAATCACCTCTTTTGTCGCTATGCTATTTATCTGGCCCTCACTGTCCATTTAGACGTGTAGGTCAATGTATGAAAGAGACATAGCTTGTATGGTTGTACTAAAAAAAATCCTGCAAAGCTGTTGTGAAAGTTCCTTCTAACTTTGCTAACTCAATGCTTATTACATGAGTGATTCTATTCATAAATTTAAAGGTAAATCTTACGACGACCTTTTCCAATATCAAGGTCAAACAATATTACCTGATATAAATATCAATGGAAATTCGGTTGCTGATCCAGGATGGGTTTTTCTTTAAAAGGTGATCTAGACTAAAAGTCGTAGTTTCTCTAAATTTGCGACTGAAGTTTATCTATTTGTGTATCATAGAAGATATTATTGCTTAGCACTTTGGCTTACTTGCTCCCAAGTTTTAAAATTTATTTGGCTTTCCAACCTTTCAGCTTTTAGCATACATGATGAAGGTTGTTCCAGAAACGCGCCGTACGCACTAAATTAGAAATCTACGCTTTTATTACATTGGATAATGTCAGTGTACTATTTCCCTTGATGGATAATCACAATGAAGATATATACACCTTGTTGAAAAGTACAAATGACGACAGATGTTATTGGTTCAAGTTGACTATTGCTTCGCTATTATGTCTTAAGATGGCCTTGCATACTCTCTAATATTAAAGTATTGTTGATATTGGTTTGGTTTATGATGCTTAACGCCACTTTCAATAATATTTCAGCTTTATCAGATTTATTGGGGAGGAAACAGGAGTACCCGGAAAAAACCACCAACCTGTGGCAAGACACTAACAAACTATTGCACAATATTGTTTGGAGTACAACTCATCATGAACAGGATTCGAACTCACAACTTTAGTGGTGATAGGCACTGATTTCATATGTAGTTGTAAATCCAACTACCAAACGATCACGACCACGACGGCCCCCGGATCGTTGAAGACATAGACTTTCTTTAATATAGCTAATATTATACATACAACAAATTATGTACCATGAAGATTAAATATATTATGTATAATACTACAAGATAAGAGCATTCTTCATTTTATTCCTATAGCGAGCGCTGTGACAGTGATCGTATAATAGCCTGGCTTACAATAAACAATGCAATCAGTGTTTACCATCACTTACTTTATGAACGGATTCCAGCACATGGCTTTTTGCAGTAGATACAAAAATACGTAATAAAATTTGTCAATCATTTGCAGCAGGTCAGAGGTTTTTATCCGGGAAATCCAGCTTCCTCCAACCTTTAGCGATATACCTGAAATATTATTCTATAATGGCTTGAGCACTAAATGAGAAAGAAAACCTCACATACCTTTATGAGTAGTTTCGTTCAGCAGTTGTACTCTATTGTCCAGTATCCTGACAGCATTTTCCAGCTCCATGATTCTATCATCTTGTGTTTTTTCAGTGATGTTAGAAATAGATTTAGAACTAACTGACAGTAACGGTATTGTCAACATCCAAATTATATACAAAATGTGTGTCTTAGACATCATTCTATAAGCTATCATTTGTATTTTATAAATTGCAACAAGATAGCTAGCGAGATATTCCGACGAGGTTGTCATAGAAACATAATTTTAGCATATTTTGAAGAGGTAGTCATGATTCTAATTTTAGAAATGAACCATATGGAAACATTATTGGCACTTCGACCTTGATTCATATATAACAACAAGCCCTGGGAATTGAGCACATCTTACGAAGCAACGGCAATTTGCCATGACTTCAAATTTACATTAAATATATCTAAAAGTGATGCAGTATATTTGTTTTGGCTTGCATCACATCATTTTATTTGAAGATGATTATAAATTTTTAAATATCGGTAAGAATGTGAAGGAGCAACAATACTTATTGCATACATACACAATTATTTATAAGTTGGTTTCTAACTGATAACATTTTGGGAATGTAATCCCCCAAAAGAGACCGTCCAAGCCAGGGATGTCATTGTCTCATTTTTCGTAAAAAAAAAGCAGGGCATGCGAAGGAGAAATTATTGTACCATCTGCCAATGACAACTCGGTGAGTAATTACTATTTCTGAGTGTGTCACAGCGCATAAGGATGCACAAAAACTTGGCATGTAGTGTATAACAACACATGATGCCGTTATGATTCCTAATTGGTGTTCGACTTCGAGTGGTCGATCGTGCGCTCAAGTCCCGGTCGTGTCAAACCCCATCATGAATTTGGTATTTGTTGCTTCTTCGCTAAGTACGCAATTTTAGGCAGTAAGAGAAAAGACTGATTGGCTTGGAATAAAGAGAATGTGTCCGGATGGACCGACAAGTCTACCCGTAGAATGTTGTTTCGGTGAGCTAGAACTATAAAGATCGTATTAAGCATGTTGGTATTGTACAAAGCGAACATCATCGTCATCATTATCATTTCATTGAATGTAACATATAGCTATAAAATTGCTCATTTTGGGGGTAAGCAATCACTAATTCACTATTATTCCTAACTCAGAGGCTCTAGCGAAACATCAACTTTTTGTCATAATGTGATGGTCTTATGCTATACGGACAAGACAAACGTATGTATTCATTACACCAAGGGTGCATGAACCATATAATAACATGAAACTTTTTTTTTTTTTTTTATGCATTCTACTTTATATTTTGATAATTTTCAATGCGTAAATGTTTACTATTAGTAAACTACGCTTCGTTAATTTTGGCTTTCTGATGAGTCCATGTGGATTATATGAGTCTGTCGTTTTCACCGATTACTCCGATTTCTCTCAATATAACTGATCTTCATGATCTATCTTAAATATCATTAAAATATTTTTAAGAATAGATTGAAGAAACCAAAGGGGTAATCAGAAACCGTAAATCGAAGGACAGACAATAAAATGGGCAAACGAAAAAGGAGAGAAATACAAAACAAATGTATCTAGATTGTACTCCTTTCTTTCAGAAAACATGTACATTTAATATCAATCCATTTATCTTCATTTTGATACACGGTTTCATAGTGACTGAGGTATCGGTGGTCAAATTTGATTCAAGATCATTATAAATGCGAGAACTTACATATAATATACATTGAAAAAAATAGAATATTTCAAAACCCAAGTATAATAATAATTGAAAAACTTCTATCAACGAAGAAATGTAGTGAGAAACAAACATATATAACACAAATAGATTCCTTCTAGACATTTCTTACCATGGGGAGTCATCAGTATGCGCATGTAGCGCTGACCTTGGCATTTATTCTACAGATAGGTAACCCTTTATTTTACTTGTATTCATTCTAGCGGTCGATAGATCTGGACAAAAACGTATGCTGTTTTGTATCTTATAATTTCAAATGAACATGGTGTTTTATTTTTATTTAATGTAATATATTTGTAAGTTACAGTCAAACCTTTATTAAAGGGCACCTCTGTATAACAAATCACTCTTTAAAGGGCAACCTCATGTTCACCCATTAATGAACAGTGCATATAATTATAACCTGTATATAAAGGGGAACTACTCATAAAAGGCACATATTAAGGTTTCCTTGACTGTCCTTTATATGCAAGTTTGACTGTATCACATTGTTTTGTTTTTGCAAATATTTTATATTAATACAAAGTAATCACATATTCATAGATAATAACGTCAATTTTGCCCATATGTATACACCGGAAGTGTCACAGCGATATCAGTACATGGGCAGATATCAGGGAAAAACTTAACCCTAATAATCCAGTCGCTATATTACTCCCGCTAGTCGCTGCATTAACCTCATCCAGCGAAAGTGCCGATAGAGGGCGCAGTATTATTCGAGTTAGGCAAAACTCTGATAACACGAAATCAAGCCTCTCGTGAGCCCCATGACGTCACTTCCGCCCAACTGTCAATGATCGTTTGGAAAATCTTTTTTGTTCTTTTTAATTCAACGTTGAAATATGTGATAAATAGATCAATGCATCGTGTTAATGCCCTCGGGCCGAAATCGGTCTCTCGGTATGATAACAGGCTTGATATGGAAAAGGGCATGCATTAATCTATGAATATTCATATATAAAATGATGCAATTCATCATATCTGGAAATGAGATTCAAATAAAAAGAGTTAACCCATATGCCAGTATTGTTTATAAAATCATTTCAATCACCTCTTGGAATTCATCATATTCCTACAATCTTATTTTCACTACCTGTAAACTACCTCAAAGATCTTAGGGATTTTGGACTTGACAAAGGAGGTGTAGATCCTTTTTCTCCTAAGTACAGATTGTCTAGTATTATATGTGACGTGGCGTCCTTTCGTCTTTTTAAACCAGTTCGATCTGAACCTCTTCATGATAACAACAGAAAATTCCTCCATATTCCGTTTGCTAACAAAGGAATCGATGCTATTAACATCAGCAACATTCTTAATAGAAAAGAGGTCGTAAAAGAAATTCCACCATATTTCAAAAATCAATCTGTTCCCATTGTCTCCTATAGCTACACTAACAGCATTGGCCGTAACATTTTCAACTACAAAGATGCATTGCAAGATATTAACATAGAAGAGTACCTTAAGAACCCTCTGATTTGTGACTGCTCCCACTCTCCTTTTCAATACAACCCATCTGGACATGTAATCACTGGTGATCTGAATATCATTCAACATGACAGTCTCCGAAAGGTGATTTCTTATGGTCCTAAATTCAGAGAACCTCAACACATCAATTGGAAACATAATTTCAAGATAATTATGGATGCTGTTGAAGATTATGCCAGAAGGTGGATAAAGAGAGAAGTAGACCAAGATCCTGAGTTAGAGTCCTTGTCAGACTGGGTTAGAACAATTAGGTCTCTAGTACAAGGTCGGATTCACAAACTCAAACATTGTGTTAATAGTCGACCTAAGTCTGTATTTAAAGACCAAGAAGCTGTTAAGTGTCTTTCCTCTCTTCATGACAAATATGTTATCGTTCCTGCGGACAAGGCTTCCAGCAATATCGTGTTTGTATGTAAATCATATTACTTCGAATGCCTAATCAAGGAATTAGGCATAAATAGCAACACCTCTAGTAATACCACATACAAACCAACTTCGTTCGACAAAGATGAAATCCTAGCTAACCACATATCATTCATGACCTCTTTAAACATTCCCTCTGGTAAAGAGTTTGAGGATTTACCCTATTTATTTTGGATACCTAAACTCCATAAGATACCATACAAAGAAAGGTACATAGCGGGATCATCAACTTGTTCGACGAAAGAATTGTCTATTCACCTGACAAAGATTCTGTCTGCAGTAAAAGAGGGACAACAGAAATATTGTGAAACTGTTTACTCGCGTAGTGCCATAAATCACATGTGGATTTTGAAAAACTCTAAAGATCTTTTGGATAACCTGAAATCAAGATCTTTCTCTCAGGTATCCTCCATCAAAACTTTTGATTTTTTAACTCTATATACCACCCTACCGCATGACAAATTAAAAACCCGCTTAAAAGAAACAATTCATAAAGCTTTTAGTCATAGAAACTATGGCTCAAAATTTGTTGTGTTAGGCTACAATTCCACATATTTTTCAAACAAAATTCATAAAGGTAAAACATGCTACTCCGAGGAACAAGTGATCAGTATGCTGGAGTTCCTCATCGATAACATATTTGTCTCCTTTGGAGGGACACTGCTTCAGCAGGTCGTCGGCATACCAATGGGTACGAATTGTGCCCCTCTTCTAGCCGATTTCTTTTTATACTCATATGAGTCGGAGTTTCTGCAAAAGCTTGTAAAAGATAAGAAGATTCATGAGGCTAGAGCCTTTAATTTCACATACAGGTATATTGATGACGTTTTATCTATCAATAATCCTAGATTTGCAGAATTTCTTCCATTGATATATCCTCCAGAGCTGGAAGTTAAAGAGACCACCGATACAGCTTCGTCCGCATCATTTTTGGACTTATACCTCGAATTTGACGACAGTGGTCAACTCAGTACTAAAATTTATGATAAGCTGGACGACTTCAATTTTAAAATCATAAATTTTCCAAACATGTGCAGCAATATACCAGCTTCTCTTGCATATGGTGTTTACATCTCGCAATTGATTCGCTATGCAAGGGCCAGTAGCAATTATTCTGATTTCCTGAAACGTCATCTTCATCTGAGAAACAGGCTACTGGACCAGGGCTATAAAAAGATTCGCCTTATTCGATCTCTTAAAAAGTTTATATTCCGATACCAATATCTTGTCGAAATATATTCCGTCTCTGCAGAAAAAATTATTAGCGATGCATTTTCATATAGTGAAAATGTATAAAGATAAAAAAGTCAAAAATGTCAAGAATTTTTTTGTCAATGTGTGACGTAAACATATTTTTGACATTTACGTCACCGAATATGGTACTGCTTTGACAACTATTTTACCTATTTTGTTCCTGTATTTAAATACGGTTACAATGACAGCCGGAACCTTTGAACCGTAATGAGAGCGGGAGGTTTGGCGCCTTAAAATCTGATTCAACCCACCATTTCTTTAGAAATGCCTGTACCAAGTCAGGGTCATTACGGTTTTCACAGTTTTCCGGTTGTTGACTGATTTTGTCTGTTTATATAACTATGAGTTTTGACTTTCCCTTTGTAAGATTGTTCGGAGTTCAGTAATTTTGTTATTACCCTTATTCAATACAATTGTATTACCGTTATCTGCATATGGTGTTCCCTATATTTATTCCTGTGTGTTTTATTGGGAATTAATGTGTTATAAATGTTATGTGTATTCATTTACGTAAACTGGTGTTCAATACGATCCCATGTCAGAGATGATGTTCGTGTAGTTCAACAGTAACACGACGGCTGTCACTGGTGGATCAGGAACTGCTTACCTTCCGGAGCACCTAACTTCACTCGCAGTATTTAGTTGGGTTCGGTGTCTTTATCTTTAGTTTTCTGTGTATTGTTTTGTATATCACTGTTTGTTGTTTTGTTCTGTTAATTTGGTCATTGCATTGTCTGTCGTTCTTCGATTTACGGCATTCGGCTTTGGTATCCACAACTTTAATATTCCATGTTTTATTGTATTTAAATTTCGCATGTTAGCATTCGTTCCTGGATATGAATGTCATGACAGTTTCACTATGCGAAAATCGCTCACGAAAAATTAAAAAGATTTATTTACATTTTTGAAATGTTTGGGTTGGAACCCTTCACTGTTTCCTCGTAGTGACACTATTGTCTTTGTTGACCCTGTCCGATTAATATTGATGTAGTATTTAGTGCTTGTAGTGACGGGTATTTTTTATATATGTATATATACTCAAAAAGTTTATGTTCATATACATATATAATAAATAAAAAAAAATCCCGTCTCGCCCGCTTCCCTGTAGTAACAAAATCGGTATTAATCTAACTGCTTTAAATAGACAATTCATATGACTAAGAAACCGCATCGGTGGCGTAATGGTTAGCGTGCTTGCCTCGAGTGCGGTTGATCGTGGGTTCGAAACCAAGTAGGGTCAAACCAAAGACTATAAAATTGGTATGTGTTGCTTCTCCGCTAAGCACACAACATTAAGGAGAAAGAGCAATGACTGGTTGGCTCGGATTCCGGATAGTGTGTCCGATGGGGCGACATGTTTATCCACGGAGTGTTGCTTCAGTGAACAAGCAATATAAAAAGTCCAACTAAGCGTGTTGGTACAAAGCAGACCTCATCATCATCTCATTGAAACTTAACTTGTTCTCGCCATGATATAGCTGAAAATTTGCTGAGGTGGCGTTGCACAATTATTACTTTACTCAATCACCCAGTCATATGACTAAGATTGTCTAAGACTTCAATTTGAAAAACATGGTTGACAATATATCCTTTCCTTCGTTTTAAAAGCCCAAATTACACAGGCATAATTCTTTGGTTTGGACACATCCAAATACCATAACGCATATTAGGTAATCAAGGGTTTTAATCATGTACAATTTTATATATTATGTACTATGATTATTTTGTAAGAAATGTTAACTTAATTGTTGAAAAATTCATTCTAATGTTTGTTTGTTTGATGGTGTTTAACGCCACATTCAACAATATTTCAGTTATATCGTGGCGGTCAGTTTTATTGGTGGAGGAAACAGGAGGACCCGGAAAAAACCACCGACCTGTCGCAAGTCACTGACAAACTGTATCACATAATACTGTACACCTCTCCCTGATCGAGATTCTAACTCACCACATCAGTGGTGATAGGCACTGATTGTTCAGGTAGTTGTAAATCCAACTACCATACAATGACGGCCACGACGATCCCTTCCTTCTATTGTATAGCATTTTATCATTGATCATATTCTATTATGAAATGTCATTCTGGAAAGGTAAGTTTTCCCAATATAAACACAACTTCTTCCATTTAAGGCATCACTCAAAGTCAAGTGTGTAGAAATGGGTGGTTACGCTTCAACGATTCCTGCTATTTATTCGCAAAGACACCAGTTGATTGGCCGGATACACTGGTAGCTATTACTTCAATAATATAACAACAAGTTAGGCAATGTTGTGATCAAATCCTGACGTCCGTCATTTGCTATATAGACGATGCTGTTATAAAATTCCGATACGTTATGCTTCGCGCATGCGCATTACCTTAAAAGATGATAATTGAATACGGTTTGATTGCTTCTTCATATTTACAGGAATATTTATAAATACTTCCTACATCTATAAAACATATGCATAGTGTACAAACGCTATCCGTTACAGTGCTTTATAAGACATACGATATATTCTTGCAAATTGTATAACGGACCCGGTGTTATAAATCGCCTATGGACAACGACTGTTGTAGTTCCTCTCTCTCGCTCTTCTTGGGATTATACCTAGTGTCGTCGCTACTGAGTACAGTCACTTGAAAGGGTCCATTGATTGCACAAGATGTACCACTTCGGCATACATGTAGCATGGTGCCTAATTCAATGTACAATGGAACATGTCTAATATGACACAACAAGGGACCAGAAAAATGTGTCGGATTGTACTGGATGTCGGAATACTCAGGTTTTATTTTAGTTAACAGAAATACTCTGGGACTATAAATTGTTGTCGGATGTCACAGGATGTCGGAAAATTCAGGTGTCGGATTGCACAAGTTCCACTGTATGATATTTTGAACATGTTTGTTTTTCTTCATCTGATGACAAACTTGCAGTTGGTCTTAATGCGCATCAACATGAGACCCTTTGCAATTATCATGATCACATCCTTGTTTCCGTTTTATTATTTGTAAGCTGGAAATAAATTGACAATTTTATCTTCCGTACAATGAAAACGGCTATTGTACCATAATAGTAACTTAGATGATAGCTTCGGATCGCATTAGAGTTTGAAGATACCAAAAGGGTAATCAGAATCCGTATATCGAAGAAATACAGACAACACAATGGCCAAAAGAAAAAGTACAAAGGGACAAACAACGATCTATAAAACATACATATACAACTAAAGATCGAGTAACACAAGCTCCACTAAAACCGGGGTGTGAACTTCATGTGTTCCGGAACGTGTTCATCGCACAGTGTATGTCGATAGACGAAAATGTAATACAATAACGATGATCATTGGCTGTTTAAAATGATCATAGATTCAAATGAAGGGTAAAATAAATGAAAATCAAAACCTACTAATGAGCATAATTATGTTCTACACAAACATTTTAAGTACGAAAGATGTGAAATGTATTATATTTTAGGCTGTTTGCCATGCAATGAATTCTCATCATGTTGAAATAGAAACAGCAGAGGAAGTTTATTTTATTAGAACAACATTGCAGAGCTTTCAAGTGACACGTAAGTGGAAACATGTGTATTCCTTGTTAGTATGTTAGTGGGTGTTTATAAAGGTTGCTAGTTTTCGAGTTTGGGTTAATAGTATGACACACGGCTAATGTTTTCATATTTTGACGTAAAAATTATTGTAGTTTTTATTTATTTATGTCGTCGTAACCCACCGTGGTCACATTTTCTAATTTGTTTACGTTTTCTGAAGGCACCCTCTAACTGTACATTTAACAACACAATTTCAACACGAATAAAATGAACATCAAGACCTGTAAGTTATCAAATCAAAGTGCTTGACACAAAGACAATATGCTAATTATATCATCAAAACTAAAAACGGGAAACTTAACACCTTTTTATTTGTTGTTTTTTTTTAATTTTCCCGTATTACCAAAATGTTACCCTATTTTCAAACATAGAATAATGTTCCGACGGAATTCTAGAATATTTTAAATAGAAGTAAATACATCATTACTTAGTACACCTGTGTACCAAAAATCAATATTTTTTAAAGTTATCATTCAATAGAAATTAGCGATTAAAGAGATGTGAAATCTGATCAAATTTAGCCTGTGGTAAAAACGGATTACCACGTGTCGGTATTCGATTTGTGGTTAACACAATCCAATCATTATTCAGTACGTGATCTGAAACAGTATATTTAACATGTTGTCTTCTGTTTGGCGTGTGATTGTGTCTTTTAGTAGAATAAACTTATCTCAATACAATGAGCGAACAACTGTGTAGTTAGATTACGCTATTTTTGATATTTTTGTATTTTCGTGAACACAAATTTGTAGTTTACGGAACAAGTTCGTACGACACGTTTTTGATCCTGGAAATGTCACAATTTGGCAGCCCGCTTAAGCTTTGCCCTTCTAGTCCTATAAAAAGTAAGAATGAAGTTGAATGGGATAAATGTATTATATGCCAGGTCTCTACCCCTGAGTTACTTATTGAAATCAGAAATGTTAGTAAAAATAGCCTCATAAAAGCAATGGAAGCAAGAAGAGATGGTGTGTTTTTTAGAGTAGTACATTCTGTTTCTGATATTGATAATCTTAGGAGTGATGATACAAGTATGCTGTACCACAGGTCTTGCTATAAGACGTACACAAGTAGACGAAATTGCGGTTTCTTCAAGGTTGAGTCGGCGGGCTCTGATCATAAACCAGACACATCGCAGGTTCCCTTGTTGAACAAACAAACAGATGACACGTCTACAGACATTGCACTGTGCATATTCTGTGGACAACAGATTTTTAAAAAAGAAAGAAAACTCAACAAAATCAAAACTGCCGAACGCCTTCAAAATGTGAAAGACGCAGCAGAAGGACAGAATGACTACAAAATGTCTGGGTTATTGAGCAATGCAACTTTTATAGACAAGGCGGTGTATCACTCTGGGTGCATAACACAGGCACTTGTTTCATTCAAAAAATATGTGCCCCCTCCTCTTCCTTACTTCAAGGTAAACATCTGTTCTTTTCCCTTCCCCACTTCGCGTCAATATTTTTGCTTATTTGTGATCCTTTCGCTGACCCAATTATATCGTTACACTCCCGAGATATTTCTTTTTTCGACTGCCACATTTAAATATACCTACCGGGTTCCCCTCAGACGAATTGGACAAGAATATTCAGTGAACGTCGCATGGTCTACTTTTAAGTCATTGAAATGGATACAGTCACTTCCGGTTTGCGCTGGATTTTTCATATGCATTCGGAATTCTCTAGATCGGCCATGTGTAACAATGCCATCATGATCATCTCCTCTCAAATGTAAAGTAAGCCTTTAAAATACAGATAATTGTTCCAATGCAGATTATAAAAATATGTTCAACTCTAAATTACTGACCTTTGATTTTTAAAGCACCTTTATAAAAAAAAATTAAATCAATTTAGACCGGACCGGAAGTGGCTGTATCCGTTTCAATGACTGAAAAATAGACCATGCGACGTTCGCTGAATATTCTTGTCCAATTCGTCTAAGGGGGGTTCGGTAGGTATATTTAAATGTGGCAGTCGAAAAGAGAAATATCTCGGGAGCGTAACGATATAATTGGGTCAGCGAAAGGATCACAAATAAGAGAAAAATATATATACACTTCTACCTTTATTGCAACAGTTTAAGAAGAGTTTGAAGACACCAAAGGGTTAATCAAAATTGAAAACATAGAAATGAAGTTGGATATAAACCTCATGATTTCTCCGTGACGGTAAAACATGCCTTATTGCTATGAAGATTCATTTTGAAGCGATGAAAATAATAATAGTCATCTTGTTCGCCATCCATAGCGATATCGGCGTATCTGTTTTCGACGTCATATCCAAATGCAACAAGCTGTTTTTTGTCATCAGGAAGTAGACATGTGGCGTTTTTAATGACAAAAATGCCTTACCACCGGAATTCCATGCCTGGTTTGCGTGTATTTTCAGTGGATCAGCTTTGAATCCATGCCGTGTTGAGAAAGCATATCCCGAGTATGTTGTTCCAAAATCTAACGCCACAACCATCAAGTGGTCATCAGTTGTCATTTTCTACTAAAATAAAGAAGTAATAAGAATAAGGTACCGTCTTCTTGACAAGAGTATTCATGAATGGCGTCAATGTATAATGGATGCGAACGTAAGTGTTTGTTTGTTTGGTTGGTTGATTATGCTTAACGCCACTTTCAACAATATTTCAGTTATATCGTGGCGGTCAGTTTTATTGACGGAGGAAACGTAAGGACCCAGAGAAAACCAATGACAAACTTTATCACATAATGTTGTACTCCTCGCCATGATCGATATTCGAACTCACAATATGAGTGGTAACAGGTACTGATTGCATAGATAGTTGTAAATCCAACTACCATACGATCACGGTCACGACGGCCCGTAAGTGCGATATTTTAATTCGATTGATATGTAAGAGTTATCTTTCTTGCTATTTGTGGTGTACCGGAAATGTGTTTTCCCAAGTTCAAGGATTCAGAATAAATGACTCTGTATGGAATAATAAAATACACCATATAGATGAAAATGTACTTACAAGTTCGGTGTTGTGAATTGCTTATATAGTTTCTATGTTCGCCTAAATAAATTTAGTTGTGTTTCTTGGTTTTTGAACTGAACAGTTTTCAGTATGTGGTGTCGTCTGTGGGTGAGGAAACAGGACCGTCTTAACAGCATTTTAGATCCCCGGGCAAAGCAGTGCACTGGTGCCCCTACCTACAGAACCACTCACAGGAAAACATTGTAAATGGTCGATGAAATTAAACATATATTTATTGTATTGGTACTTCCAACAAAATCAGTGTTTAAACATTAAGAAAACATGCTGTACATTTAACATGGTGCCCCTATGTTCGTGTGGCCCTCGGGCATGTGTCCTTCGTGCCCATGCGCTAAGACGGCATTGTGGGGAAACCGGAGTTCCTGGAGAAAAACACCGACCAGCCACAAATCACTGACAAACTTTATCACATAAAGTTGTATCGGATTCACCTCGCAATGAGCGGGATTTGTACTCACAACTTCAGTGGTGATTGGCACTGATTGCATAGGTAGTTGTAAATCCAATTGCCATAGATCACGATCACGTCGTTCCCTTCAATCTTCCAAGCGCATAACAGTAGCAAAAAGTTATATGTGTCCTAAGGCATAAACACATAAAACTTAGCATAGCAGCCCCTGTCCCTTAAAACGCTGACAACAAGAACTACTTTGCGGATTATTGTTAGTTTTGTTGATATTCTTGGAATACTTCACAGATCAAAATGAACAACAAAAACTACCACACCTTCAGAACAGTTCCCAAATCTAATGAGGAAATCAAAGACGATGTAAAGAGTTATGGTTTATGGTGGTTAACTCCACTTTCACCAATATTTCAGCTATATCATGGCGGTCAGTTTTATAGGTTAGGAAACCGGGGTAGCCGGAGAAAATCACAAACCTGCCACTGTCACTGACAAACGTTATCACATAATGCTGTACACCTGGTCATGAGCGGAACTCGAACTCACAAATTTAGTGGTGATATGCACTGATTGCACAGGTAGTTGTAAATCCAACTACCATGCGATCACGAACATGACGGTCATTGTATAAGAATTTGAATCAATAATCACCCCTCCCCCCCCCATTTTCATCTTTTAAAATATTTATGGTTCCAATATTTTTCTTTCAAAAGCATGTTAAAAAAACAGGAGAGCTACTAGTAGTCTCTGGCTGTCTGTAATCCTCATTGAATAGATAAAGAATTAAATACTAAAAAAAGTGGGAGGGGGGCTAACGTATTATCATTTTTGGAACAAAACATTTCAGGGATAGACAATTGGTTAATTGCCATTGAACATCATCGGGTACGGAGTTGATGAAGTAAATCTAAGATATTCAGGTCATGGGTTTTTGTTTGAATTTAAAGAAAATAATTGTGTGTTCGGTGATTGGGGGGAGGGGGAGTTGTTGGGGAATTAGGTTTATGAATTGTGTGTTCGGTGAATGGGGGGAGGGGGGAGTTGTTGGAGAATTAGGTTGATGAATTGTGTGTTCGGTGATTGGGGGGAGGGGAGGAGTTGTTGGGGAATTAGGTTTATGAATTGTGTGTTCGATAATTGGGGGTGGGGGAGTTGTTGGGGAATTAGGTTGATGAATTGTGTGTTCGGTGATTAGGGTAGGGGGGGAAGTTGTTGGGGAATTAGATTTATGAATTGTGTGTTCGGTGATTGGGGTAGGGGGAGTTGTTGGGCCATTAGGTTTATGAATTGTGTGTTCGGTGATTGGGGGGAGGGGGGAGTTGTTGGGGAATTAGTTTTATGAAATGTGTGTTCGGTGATTGGGGGGGGGGGGATTTGTTGGGGAATTAGGTTTATGAATTGTGTGTTCGGTGATTGGGGGAGGGGGGAGTTGTTGGGCCATTAGGTTTATGAATTGTGTGTTCGGTGATTGGGGGGAGGGGGGAGTTGTTGGGGAATTAGTTTTATGAAATGTGTGTTCGGTGATTTGGGGGGGGAATTGTTGGGGAATTAGGTTTATGAATTGTGTGTTCAGTGATTGGGGGAGGGGGGAGTTGTTGGGGAATTAGTTTTATGAATTGTGTGTTCTGTGATTGGGGGAGAGGGGAGTTGTTGGGGAATTAGTTTTATGAATTGTGTGTTCGGTGATTGGAGGGGGGATTTGTTGGGGAATTAGGTTTATGAATTGTGTGTTCGGTGATTGGGGTAGGGGGGAGTTGTTGGGCAATTAGGTTTATAAATTGTGTGTTCAGTGATTGGGGGAGGGGGGAGTTGTTGGGGAATTAGGTCTATGAATTGTGTGTTCGGTGATTGGGGCAGGGGGAGTTGTTGGGGAATTAGGTTCATGAAACAAATGGTCGTTTTTATGATTAATCCTTCCCTACTAAATAGACAGATTTGTAAACTATTTATTAAAGAATGTTTTCTTTTCATTTCAACTTCATATGCAACCTTATTTAACAGACAGTTTGTTAAGGAGTAGGGTGATTGGAGTTGTGTTTATGGTGTTTAACGCCACTTTCGTGTTGATATTTCATTTGACTGTCAACTTCACACCGATCTCTAATTTAACCTTAATATATCAGTCTGGCAGGCGTGGATGCAGGTTTTAGAGTGAAGGAACATGGAATCTAGTTAATAGAGGGAACAGGATATAGTCCTTGTAGGGGCCTAGGGCAAAATCTCACGAATTTTCAGAAATGACAGCCATTATCAATATTCTTGTAAAATGAATGCTGTATCACATACGATTTTGTTAATTTAAGGATGGCGCATGTTTAGTGAGCCCCAACTAATTGCGCGTTTAGGGTGTGCCAAATCGTTTGAAGATGCAAATAAAATACATATACATGGGTTTTGGTTTAAATATGTAATGAGATGCAACATATGTAAATATATGTCAACCTATTGTCACCTATACAAAGGCTTAAAACATTTAAATGTCTTGTTAAACAATTGCATAAGATAGGATATGTTATCTTTCTTCGATATACAGATTCTGATCACCCCTTTGGTAATTTCAAACTCTTCTTGCCTACATGTAAATAACAAAAATGCATAGTGTACTAGAATACGATATTAAGATAAGTTAGTTAAATGATGCTATTTTTCTGCCAGTCTAAATTTTTGTGAGTTTTTGTGAGTTTTTTGGGGATCAAACAATGAAAGGAAATTATATCTGCAAAATGACATGCATAAGAACCTAAAAAAAATGAAATACGTCTTTATTACATCATAATGCAATTTTGAAATAATATTTCTCATTTTTAACTGCAAAATGGACAATCATTGCCCTGACGAAACATCATCATTGTTATTCTTCTCTTCCTTCCAGATACTAACAGTTATTCCCTCATTTACATCTGTTTTTAAACCATATTCTTTATGAAGGAAAATTGTCTCCATCATATCATATCATATTTCTCATTTCAATTTACTGGACATTTTTTTTCATGGATTCTTTATTGGTATAGCACACGTGCATCCAACTTTGATTTTCTCTATCACAGTTCTATATATATAAACATTATTATTATCACAGTCTACTCTTCTTAAAACTCGTTCATAGAAGTAAACGGGGCGACACTCATAGTCAGGCATTCTAGCTTTTAGATAATCTTCATCCTTACGTACTAGACATTGCTTACACATGCACTGCGCTTGAACGATTGTCCTTGGTACTCTTGCAATGTCATGATTGAGTTCCCAGAATACGGGACAAGTTGAAACCATCTCCTTGACTGATGCCTGCAGATATTTTGGGCATTCTCTTCTACCATGTATTTTCATATTAAATGGAGTTTTATACCTAGATAAAGCTGGATGATATTCACGGTCTTTTTTTTCCCATGCGCTTCTTAAGGGAGCCAACATGTAATATGAGTTATGGAAATTAAGGTTATCTCTTGCTAGTTTCCTTGCTAGTTCTATTAAATTGTCTGGTTCTAGACAATTATCTGTATTTGTGACTGTATGCGATATGTCGATGAAACTAAAAATTAAATATACCTTCACCTGAAATAAAGAAAACATATTGTTAAACAGAATTGCCTGCCAAAACAGTAGCTTGTTGTATCGAGTACACCTAGCCATGATCGAGATTTGAACTCACAAAGTTATTGGTGATAGGCACTGATAGCAAAGGTAGTTATAAATCCAACTACCATACGATCACGAAGACGACGCCCCCTTCTTCCCTGGAAATCTAAAATCATATTAACTATAGCTATAGGAGTACGCGACAGCCTATAAATCTTTGTAGAGCATTAGTAACAAATTTTATCAATTACATGTGTATATTTAGATTTCTTTTTCAAATTACAAAAACAATACCAATCTAGATATCAATAATCACGACCCTTTTCTGGTAATAACCTTCATCCGATACGCTCATAGTGAAAGAAATAGAAAATAGAATGTTTCTGGTATACCGTAACCTTCATCAGATACGCTCATAGTGAAAGAAATAGAAAATAGAATGTTTCTGGTATACCGTAACCTTCATCAGATACGCTCTTAGTAAAAGAAATAGAAAATAGAATGTTTCTGGTATACCGTAACCTTCATCAGATACGCTCATAGTGAAAGAAATAGAAAATAGAATGCTTCTGGTATACCGTAACCTTCCTCAGATACGCTCATAGTGAAAGAAATAGAAAATGGAATGTTTCTGGTATACCGTAACCTTCATCAGATACGCACATAGTGAAAGAAATAGAAAATAGAATATTTAACAATTTAAACTTCTTAGGGAAAAAATAAACCAAATTGCCCCAACATGGTGAGAAATATCGACTAAGATTCCCTAGCCATGAGCAATTGTAAATTGTATTCATTGTATAATAATTTTATCATATCTTAGGCTTAAAAGGTGGCAATATATACAATGGTAAGAAGTTTGACGTTTACATGTAGCAGACGACATGTTATATCATGTCATTGTATCCTCTTATCTGTTTTATTTTATTCTCTATTTGTCTACCAGGACCGTCGTGGTCGTGATCGTATGGTAGTTGGATGTATGCAATCAGTGCCTATCACCACTAGCGTTGTGAGTTTGAACCCCGCTCAGGCGAGGTGTACTCGATACAACATAATGTGAAAATAGTTGTCAGTGACTTACAGCAAGTCGGTGGTTTTCTCCGGGTACTCCGGTTTACTCCACCAATAAAACTGACCGACACTATATAACGGAAATATTGTTGAAAGTGGCGTTAAACACCATAACCTTAACCCCTATTATTCTACCAAGAAGTTGCAAAACTATATTTTCTGCGAGTCTTAAATACCCTACTACTGACATACCGACCAATGGATGTCTACATATACATTTAATCATTAATATGTAATTTTCTGACAACAGTTATACTTTAATGGGTTATAAAACCTTATAAATACTTCAATATAAGATTTCTTTAAAACAATAAAAGAAGCAAAATTATGATCGACCGATGAACTAATGCCAGCATAATCATCATTGACATTTCAACTGTTGTCAACATAATCATGATTGATATATCAACTGAAGCCAGCAAAATCATGATTGACATGTCAACAGATGACAACATGATTATGATTGACATATCAATTGAAGATACCACAATCATGATTGACGTATCAATTGATGCCAGTATAATCACGATTGACATAACAACTGATATCAGCCTAATTATGATGGACATATCAACTGATGCCAGCATACTCATGATTGACACATCAACTGATGCCAGCATATTCATCATCGAAGCACTCTTTGTAATAAATAAATAACAGGCGATAATAGGATAGATATGAAGGGGCTCTAGTTGATGGTATATCTCACAGTAAATCCGATCAAATATGTAAAACTTACGACGATTAGGGAGTCTAATATTAATTCCAATTGCATTGTTAATTCTACTAGCAAGAGAAGATGACACTAGCAGTCAACATTGATTTTTTATACACTTATTTGAAAATTACACCAACTTCCGTTTTCTATTCAAGGGTATTTAGAGTTTAATTATATCATATCCTTTGTGTCGATTTACCCGTATACAGTCTATATCCAATGAGTATTTTAGATCTAATACAATACATCCGACCGAAATTTTCCATTATTTTCAGTATTATTTCGTCAATGGTATTGGCTTACTTGTAGATGCATGAATTAATTCTGTTGATATATACCCACAAACAAATGAAACATAAGACAAAACTTAAAATATCTTACCGGATCATGACCACAGACTTTCGATATAACTCACCGCACAAAATTCCCGAAAGTCGATTAGAAACTATATTTACACCGCCATCTCTCTCTCTCTCTCTCTCTCTCTCTCTCTCTCTCTCTCTCTCTCTCTCTCTCATCATACATAGAAAACTATGACAATAAAGGGTCTATGATTTAAGAAAAGATCGTGATTTTAGCGTCTGTTGGAAATATTTCTATTGAGACGTGACAGACACCACTTACTACTACTACTAATAATAATAATAAATAAAATTAAGTATAAAATGTTGATACTTGAAGTTTCCGACACGTGTATTCTAAAGTTCCCGTTGATTGTAAAAGATATTAACCATTGTTTATTTCTTTTCATAGTATCATACTGTCAATATCATGTGTATATCAGTTTATATCGATTTTGTCCATAAAAAAACCTTTAGAATTATAATATGTATCACTGCTCTAACATACACACTATCAGTATAGAGGGGTGTTTAACGCCACTTTCAGTAGAAATAATATCTGTTGTATACTCAAATACAATATGAATTAACAGTATTTTTAAATCACAATATGATTTTGCTAAAATTGTGCGTTGTTGAAATACTTCCGAAATTCCTTTTTAAAATAATTGTTTCCTGTCTTATGATTTCAGAATGGTCAATATACAACTTGAATTTACCTGGGGAAAATAGTTTTGCGCCTTGTTAGATAAATAGGGAAATTAAAATTGTTTTACATTGTCTGACATATTTGTACGAAAATGTATTTACTAATAGTATTACTTGTTTATCACAAGTTTAGTCAATATACAATACATGTATATCTTTTATCCGTAATAGCTCACAGTTTAAATTTTTTTTATTCATTGAGAAACATCGTCAACATATATGACATGATATGTTGTAGAAATATTCTAATATGACGTCCTTCATTGGCTATGTAAATAATACTGTTATAAAACTCCCGATATATTTTAATTCGCACATGAGTATTGAAAAACAAATAATAAACACCATTCTTAAGTAAATTCATGTATTCATACAGGACCGTAGTGCATAAAAACATAAAAATTATCGAATTGTATCTTGACACAATTTGTTCCGGAAAAAATGCTTAAGACAACCATCTATCGACTTTGACGTTTATGATTTGTCGTCTTCCGGTCACGTAGTTAACAAGGATGATATTGACACAAACTGGTTACTCGTTTATTTTACGATTTTGTAATCATTTTACTTGTCTAAGTAGCTAAATTCAAAATGCCATCAAATTGGAAATTATCAATAATTCAATTGCATCACCGTCTAGTTATCCATGTAGGAAACAAAACTGTAAACATGAAGGCTAGTAGATTTTGTTATTACATGCATTTCCATTACGACGTCCACTTCAAAATATAAGCCCTATTAAAATCGAAATAGTTCATAGTTTGCATAACGTCTTAACATGGGTAACATCATTTTCGTTGCATTCTATTCTTCACTGTCGCTCGCATTGCTGTAACTAGACTCTTTTTTAAATGATGCAAAAACACGTAATCGCCAGCGGAGGGAGGCGAAAAAATGTGGGCGAGGGGTCTGGACCCCCAGAAGTTCCAACTTGAAAGACGCCAAATCCTCGATTCTAGACATTTCCTGACATCTTTTTCCTGGTTCAGTAATCTTTTTTTTTATGATTTAATTTTCGTATTTTCTACTTTAACAGGCAAGAGGGAGTATTTCGGAGACAAGAAATGCACTAAGTTAACACCAGAAGAATTAAAAGCAATTGCATTAATGTCTCTGGTAACACTTAAGAAGAATTCTATCCGATCCTAGGCCCAGCTATATTGTTGAGTAAAAAAGTAAAAACAGTGCCATTTTTTATTCACTTTCTGCGTTTTTTGGCCTTATGTGCCTCTTTGATGGTGCTATAAGAGGATAATAAACCCAGAAATCATATTAGAGAAATAAACTATTGGCTGTCACTTTCTGTGATGACGGAGACCAAGTGATATGATACATAAACATTAAATAAATGCGCCACTGCAGCGCAAAAGAATGTGAGTGACTTGAGACGATTTGTGAGTCGTTAAGACGTTTTAATGTATTTTAAGTCTAAAGATACAAAACTGTCTCACGCACAGACTGATATATATAAACCGGCTTTGTTTTGCCTTGTGGTGTTCAATTGACTATATATTCAAATCAATGAAAAAATGACTGATAACTACTCGACACTTTGTAATGAATCAATTTATTAATTTTTATATACTCGTAAGCGTTTTCGTGTACAGGGCTGGGATAAATGTTAAAATTGAAAGTTCGAAACAGATATTATTTATGTAATTGTAAGAGGAATTTAGATTTGAACATGTCTTAGTTGTCCATAAAAAATCTTCCAATTTTACGGTGGCCAGAGGCATCATCGTCTTAAAATGTTTTCCTGATTCACAGCCATGTTTCTGTGAGAGCATTGCTAAGCCACACAAACGTTCTCCCATCATTGTTGACCTTACCCAGGTCTTATGTCTGCGCAAGGCCGAGAATGTGCGTTCGCAAAATACAGACGTGACTGGAAGAACAATCGAACATTTTAAAATAGTATGAATATTCGGATAAAGGTCTTTGTCTGCAAGTTTTAGTATGCAGCCCATGTATATTTTGATGAACAGGATGATCACCAACTCTAAGTCTCCACCTTTCAATTTCCACCACAAAGTGTCCCTTACAAGGCAGATCTGCGTTAAAATCGTCAATTTCGGCATGAGGCATTTGCCTCAATGTAGTTTTACGATCTGCGGGTACATCAATATCCGGTGAACAGATTGTGAAATTATCCAGTAAAAGTATTATTACCTTTTGTTTCCTCTTATTCAGTCTAGTTACTTAAACTGACATGAATCGGAAGTTAGTTTCTTTGATTAATAACCTTCCTTTTAACTTGACACGGGACAAAATAAAAATAAGGAAATTTACCTTCAGAATTAAGTGGGTGATCGGTGCTTCTATTGTGTTAAATTTTAAACATGAAATATGGGGAATTCTATAAAATATGGCGAATTTATTTATTTATTGATTTATTATTATTATTATTTTTCTTTTATTTATTTATTTATTTATTTATTTATTTATTTATTATTGTTTTTTTTTAGAAAAGCAGAGATCGATATAAATTCATAAAAAATATGACCTGCATATCCAGTTTTACACAGACAGAATACATTTAATTCATCTAAACAAGCATATTGCAGGAGGAATGTAGCGAGTTGTTAGCATAAACTTAAATATCAAAACTGTTTTTGAGGAGGGTTATGTTCATGATGCTTAACGCCACTTCGACAATATTTCAGCTATGTCATGTATTTTTAATTGCTTTGTTAATTTGAAATGAATAAGTAATACATTACCTATAATTAAATTTAAAAAACGATTGATTATTGAGCATTACATAACGTCCAGCAGGAATATTTCAGAACGAGGACAATATATAAAAACTACAGTCAAGCATGCTTTAGTGTCCATCTATATCAAGCAATAACTTGCTACCTTAATTTTTATTTCCTTTTATAGTGTATTTCATATTAATTAAACTGTATTAAGCGACCACCCGCCTTATGTGACCATATTTCACTGTTCCCTTGTAAGGTCTCATAAGACAGGGTTCACTGTATATAGAAATGAGGAAGGGATGGGATAAATCGGGAAAACGACTTTCGACTGACACTGCAAAAAATAGGCAGTTGAGTAAGGACGAAATGTGTAATCTTTTCTAGAGGCTACGAGGTTTACTAAAGTATCATAAATTTCCTTGGATTTTTTTTTAGTTTAAAATAAATTAGTAATAATATTATAATATGCATAATACTGTATTATAAAAAAGTAGATGTGTAATTTAGTGCACATGGTGCATGTGCATGATTACAGATCAATAGACTGTTTTATTTGATGTTCATCATAATCCTATAACAAATATCACAACTGTTCAGTTAGTTGAAGTGAGAAGTGATTGTTCACTTTGTTGATATTGGTGGACAATAAACGTTAGAGAATACCGAAGGAGCAATCAAAAATGGACAATCCAGAGAAACTGGCAACATAGGATACATAAAACGTAGTAAAACAAATCAAAATCACAACACAATATGTGTTGGACACCACTATACGCAAGCAAACAGACATAGCGTAAATAAGACATGGGTCCTCCTACAAACAACAGGAGAAGAGTTTGAAGATACCAACGAGGAAATCAGAATCCGTAAATCGAAGAAGGACAGAAAACACAATGACCAAAAGAAAAAGGAAAAACAACGATCTACAAAACATTACACATAAAACTAAAGATCGAGTAACACCAACCCCACTAAAACCCAGGGTGAACTCAGGTGATCCGAAAGGATGAGCGGTTCATGCTCCACTAGTGGCACCCGTCGTGTTACTCTAGATACATACCCGATGATAGGTCATAAATGAGGTAAGGACGAACCGAACATAATTTTATCCGGAAATGGTTTGACAATCGTTGTGTAAACTTTCGTTCGTAATTTATTTGTGTTCATGTTTTATTTAGCACAGTGCAAAAATAAATTCAGTTCGACTTTTATTATTTTCTACTATCTACGTATTGGTAATCTAGTTTTCTGTCCTTAGGTAGGACACTAAGGAGATCCGGGGCCCAATTGTTCTCGTGTACAACTTGTAGTGTGTTGTTGTGTGTACTCGGACAGCCGAGAGTAGATAGCTCCAGCGCGTGGCCCAATTTGGAGCTTCGGTCAATATTGCTTTTCAGTGCCCCATAACATATCATATCGAACTCAATGAAGTGCAATATCTGCATAGTATCGCAGCATGTCCGATAGCACGATCTGTGATACTAGTGATAATATATGTCGTGGTGCACAAAATGGCATGAAATTAATCTCACATATTTTCAAATCGGCTTGAATTATTCTGAAATACTTACAACGTGGAATGCACAAAATAATATTTTCAACCTCATGTTTATCAAATTACAAAGAAAAAAGTGTATTACAATAGTTTGCGTTGACTTTGGTATTTAATATTAATCTGAAACATAACAGTGACTGAATTCGTATTAATCATGTAAACTTCTAGCTAAATTTAAATATTATAGGTTTTTAAAATAATTTGCGAACTTTAATCTTTGCCATTATACTCAATTCGTTTATTTTTGCTTTCTATTTTTGTAATTTGTAAGGAACAATATATTTACGGAAGCATAATTATATTACCTCTGTGATCACACCATAATAGTTTGCTAAAGCTTGCGTCATTTTAGATAAGCGTCATCATGTGTATTGTAAATATTTGTAATGTTGTAAGGAACAATATATTTACGGAAGTAGTATTTAGCTTCCTCTGTGATCACCAATATAATAGTTGGTTAAAACTGACGTCTTTTTAGATAAGCGTCATCATAAATATTATATATATTTTTTAACGATTTAAGGAAGAATTATCCGTTGTTGCGATTCGTTGATTATACTTCAATGTAGTTTATCTGTTTAATCTATTGGACACGTTTAAGTAGTAAACACAAAAAAGTACAGCGGAAAAAGGATTTAACGAAAATAGTGAGTGTCAATTCATTCAAAAAACAATTAAAACAACACATAGATAAAAGGAAAGTCCGTTTTAAACAGATTAAGTTTTTGTTTATTTCAAGTACAAATTATCTATGTAAATAAATTAAGTTAGGAAAGGGTGAATAATAAAATAATTATGATACATTTTGGGATATTAAATTAATAAGAAAACAATCCCAAAACACGAAAAGTTTAGAACAATACAAAAAAATTACATACAAATTAATGGACATCTAATGATACAAAAAAACTTATGCACAATTATTACTCCAGGGGTGATCAAGTTCTAGTTATAGAAGTTCCACGATCTACCTCACTTGCGACGAGTTAACTAACCATTACACCACCGAGATGGTTCACTACGGTATTGTGCTTGAAACACGTGATTTCCAAAGACAAGATTCTACATTACGTTTACAATATTTCAATCCATCTTTCCCTGTCTTTGATTTTGTCTCGTCAACAACTCTTGTGCAAATGATGCCGTTGCTATCTAAATTGTTGGTGCATGAATGGAACAAACATAATTCTATCAAGGTCTTGTATTTATTCTTCGTCTATTGTTGAGTAATATTATTACAGCATGATAAAATACACAACTATACGTTGAAAAGGGGGATGCTTTATATGATGTCAAAAAGGTCACTTTCATCAGAGCCAAAGCATTTGCAAGGGCACTGTGCGTCATGCCACTATTTTGTTGATCTCCATCGCACAAGAGTCATTTAATATCATTAATTATTATACTTCGTGTAAGTTTCTGTAGTGATATTTGGTACTGTAATATTTTGACATATTACCTGGGTAATATTTTGGCATATTACCAGGACAATTAGACACTCGGTATAATATTGATATTAATGTCGTCTTGTCCAGGTAATATGCCAAAATATTACCAAGGTCTGAGAGACATATTACCCCTAGGGTCGGGTAATTTGTCTCTCAGACCTGGGTAATATTTTGGCATATTACCTGGACAAGACCACATTATTATATAAATAATAAGGGACATATATTATCAAAGGTAACATCTCGTTACCGATTTATTTACATACAAACGAGTATTGCTGTATAATCTTTTAAGGACTCCTATATAAGGTTAGCGATTCTCTAAATATAGATTGACCGCCAACCCCAAAACTCTCGTAAGTCAAAATGCTACAACAGATTGTAATCATTTTCTTTTGTTGTATTCTCCATTGCGCGTAAGTAGTATATGGGTAGTACCGTACGGACAAAGTCACATTTGCGGAGGTGCTGTGAGGTGCTACCGGAAGTGACGGACCGGAAGTGACTCATTTACGTGCTCTGTCCGGAAGTAAGTTCTGCAAATCCGCAACCGGAAGTTGCGCAATATCCGTCCTAGTGGGGCCTTTTGACCGGAAGAGATGTGAGTCACGTGTCCGGAAGTATGTTCTGCGCATGCCCCCTGTTTTCTTCCCGCGTTTTTTTTCTTAGTAGTAGTATAGTAGTAACATGGCTACCGGATGTGACCAAAGTTCACTTGACCCCTTCGGGGTTCCCTTGGATGTGCGCATGCCCAACCGGAAGATACGCAACACCCATAGTGGCCGAAGGTCACGTGATCCCTTTGGAAGTGTCCTTGGGGTGTTCTCTACGGCGTCCGCGTCCTATAACCATAGGTAACTCCCGCCATTTTATTTTCATATAATGCATCACTATACTTCATAATAAATAATCACGATAGGTGGCGTTACTATCTCGTAATCTGGTAGCTTCGTTACCAAGGTCTTTCGTAACTTATTTCGTAACCTCATCGTAACTTTTTCGTAACTTTGTACCCTTTTTCGTAACTGTTCCTTTTTGTAACTTCGTACCTTTTCGTAATTTCGTACCCTTAGTAACTTTGTACCTTTTTGGTAACTTCGTACCTTTTTCGTAACTTTGTACATTTTCGTACCTTCGTGTCTTTCGTAGCTTCGTACCTATTCGTAACTTCGTACCTTTTTGTAACTTCGTACCTTTTCGTAACATCGTATGTTTTTCGTAACTTTGTACCTTTTCGTAACTTCGTATCCTTTTCGTAACTTTGCACCTTTTCGTAGCTTCATAAGATTTCTTTAATTTAAGGATGGCGCATGTTTAGTGAGCCCCAACTAATTGCGCGTCTATGGTGTGCCAAATCGTTTGATTCAAATGAATCTTGCAGAATTTATTCCACTTTAAGTTCGACATTTTCTTGAAATAATCTGTTTGACTAGTTGCATGGTCAAATTTTACCAGATGACTCCATGAACTGAAACCATTTTTTTCCTTCAAATTAGCCAAATTCACGACACATATCCTTGGAATCTGTCACAAATGAAACACTTCAAAGGGTGTCATAATAATAGTAGAGTTGTACATATCTTTGAGCACGGTCGTGATCGTATTGTAGTTGGATTTATAACTACCTGTGCAATCAGTGCATATCACCACTAAAGTTGTGAGGTCGAACCCCGTTCATGGCGAGGTGTACTCAATACACCACTATGTGATAAAGTTTGTCAGTTACTCGCGACAGGTCGGTGGTTTTCTTCGGGTACTTCGTTTTCCTGCCCCTTTGGTATCTTCAAACTCTTCTTCCTATCAAACTGACCGCCCCGATATAACTGAAATATTATTGAAAGTGGCGTTAGACATCATAAACCAATCAATAAAAACCAAGAAACCATTATTATATAGACAATAAATAATTCATCAGATTATGATACCATGCAAATACAATAAAGGATATATTCTGGATAAAAAGGGGGATGAAGGTTGAAAGTATGTCTGTTGAATATAATCACGCCACAAGACAAACATTTAAATCAGTGAAGTACAGGACCATTCTTTCTGGTTGCAAAAACTAGCACGGGAGACAACTCGATTATATTCAGGATATGACCAATATCAATCATGTTCTTTAGGAAAGCTGAGAAAATAAGAACATCTTATACAAAAATCATATGCTCTAGGTAATATGGGAAAAATAGAAATCTGTATCCAGGTTTATTAATATGAACAAAGTTATTGAGGGGAATTTTCAATTTCTCAAATCCGTCAAAGGTATTCATACTTCGGTATGAAGATGAAAATAAAATACATGTACATGGGTTTTGGTTTAAATATGTAATGAGATGCAACATATCTAAATATATGTCAACCTATTGTCACCTATACAAAGGCTTAAAACATTTAAATGTCTTATTAAACATTTGCATAAGATAGGATATGTTGTCTTTCTTCGATATACAGATTCTGATCACCCCTTTGGTAATTTCAAACTCTTCTTGCCTACATGTAAATAACAAAAATGCATAGTGTACTAGAATACGATATTAAGATAAGTTAGTTAAATGATGCTATTTTTCTGCCAGTCTAAATTTTTGTGAGTTTTTTGGGGATCCAACAATGAAAGGAAATTATATCTGCAAAATGACATCCATAAGAATCTAAAAAAAATGAAATACGTCTTTATTACATCATAATGCAATTTTGAAATAATATTTCTCATTTTTAACTGAAAAATGGACAATCATTGCCCTGACGAAACATCATCATTTATTATTCTTCTCTTCCTTCCAGATACTAAGATTTTTTTCCCTCATTTACATCTGTTTTCAAACCCTATTCTTTATGAAGGAAAATTGTCTCCATCATATCATATCATATTTCTCATTTCAATTTACTGGACATTTTTTTTTCATGGGTTCTTTATTGGTATAGCACACGTGCATCCAACTTTGATTTTCTCTATCACAGTTCTATATATATAAACATTATTATTATCACAGTCTACTCTTCTTAAAACTCGTTCATAGAAGTAAACGGGGCGACACTCATAGTCAGGCATTCTAGCTTTCAGATCATCTTTATCCTTACGTATTAGACATTGCTTACACATGCACTGCGCTTGAACGATTGTCCTTGGTACTCTTGCAATGTCATGATTGAGTTCCCAGAATACGGGACAAGTTGAAACCATCTCCTTGACTGATGCCTGCAGATGTTTTGGGCATTCTCTTCTACCATGTATTTTCATATTAAATGGAGTTTTATACTTAGATAAAGCTGGATGATATTCACGGTCTTTTTTTTCCCATGCGCTTCTTAAGGGAGCCAACATGTAATATGAGTTATGGAAATTAAGGTTATCTCTTGCTAGTTTCCTTGCTAGTTCTATTAAATTGTCTGGTTCTAGACAATTATCTGTATTTCTGACTGTATGCGATATGTCGATGAAACTAAAAATTAAATATACCTTCACCTGAAATAAAGAAAACATATTGTTAAACAGAATTGCCTGCCAAAACAGTAGCTTGTTGTATCGAGTACACCTAGCCATGAGCGAGATTCGAACTCACAACGTTATTGGTGATAGGCACTGATAGCAAAGGTAGTTATAAATCCAACTACCATACGATCACGAACAAGACGCCCCCTTCTTCCCTGGAAATCTAAAATCATATTAACTATAACTATAGGAGTACGCGACAGCCTATAAATCTTTGTAGAGCATTAGTAACAAATTTTATCAATTACATGTGTATATTTAGATTTCTTTTTCAAATTACAAAAACAATACCAATCTAGATATCAATAATCACGACCCTTTTCTGGCAATAACCTTCATCCGATACGCTCATAGTGAAAGAAATAGAAAATAGAATGTTTCTGGTATACCGTAACCTTCATCAGATACGCTCATAGTGAAAGAAATAGAAAATAGAATGTTTCTGGTATACCGTAACCTTCATCAGATACGCTCATAGTGAAAGAAATAGAAAATAGAATGTTTCTGGTATACCGTAACCTTCATCAGATACGCTCATAGTGAAAGAAATAGAAAATAGAATGTTTCTGGTATACCGTAACCTTCCTCAGATACGCTTTTAGTAAAAGAAATAGAAAATAGAATGTTTCTGGTATACCGTAACCTTCATCAGATACGCTCATAGTGAAAGAAATAGAAAATAGAATGCTTCTGGTATACCGTAACCTTCCTCAGATACGCTCATAGTGAAAGAAATAGAAAATGGAATGTTTCTGGTATACCGTAACCTTCATCAGATACGCACATAGTGAAAGAAATAGAAAATAGAATATTTAACAATTTAAACTTCTTAGGGAAAAAATAAGACAAATTGCCCCAACATGGTGAGAAATATCGACTAAGATTCCCTAGCCATGAGCAATTGTAAATTGTATTCATTGTATAATAATTTTATCATATCTTAGGCTTAAAAGGTGGCAATATATACAATGGTAAGAAGTTTGACGTTTACATGTAGCAGACGACATGTTATATCATGTCATTGTATCCTCTTATCTGTTTTATTTTATTCTCTATTTGTCTACCAGGACCGTCGTGGTCGTGATCGTATGGTAGTTGGATGTATGCAATCAGTGCCTATCACCACTAGCGTTGTGAGTTTGAACCCCGCTCAGGCGAGGTGTACTCGATACAACATAATGTGAAAATAGTTGTCAGTGACTTACAGCAGGTCGGTGGTTTTCTCCGGGTACTCCGGTTTACTCCACCAATAAAACTGACCGACACTATATAACGGAAATATTGTTGAAAGTGGCGTTAAACACCATAACCTTAACCCCTATTATTCTACCAAGAAGTTGCAAAACTATATTTTCTGCGAGTCTTAAATACCCTACTACTGACATACCGACCAATGGATGTCTACATATACATTTAATCATTAATATGTAATTTTCTGACAACAGTTATACTTTAATGGGTTATAAAACCTTATAAATACTTCAATATAAGATTTCCTTAAAACAATAAAAGAAGCAAATTATGATCGACCGATGAACTAATGCCAGCATAATCATCATTGACATTTCAACTGTTGTCAACATAATCATGATTGATATATCAACTGAAGCCAGCAAAATCATGATTGACATGTCAACAGATGACAACATGATTATGATTGACATATCAATTGAAGATACCACAATCATGATTGACGTATCAATTGATGCCAGTATAATCACGATTGACATAACAACTGATATCAGCCTAATTATGATGGACATATCAACTGATGCCAGCATACTCATGATTGACACATCAACTGATGCCAGCATATTCATCATCGAAGCACTCTTTGTAATAAATAAATAACAGGCGATAATAGGATAGATATGAAGGGGCTCTAGTTGATGGTATATCTCACAGTAAATCCGATCAAATATGTAAAACTTACGACGATTAGGGAGTCTAATATTAATTCCAATTGCATTGTTAATTCTACTAGCAAGAGAAGATGACACTAGCAGTCAACATTGATTTTTTATACACTTATTTGAAAATTACACCAACTTCCGTTTTCTATTCAAGGGTATTTAGAGTTTAATTATATCATATCCTTTGTGTCGTTTTACCCGTATACAGTCTATATCCAATGAGTATTTTAGATCTAATACAATACATCCGACCGAAATTTTCCATTATTTTCAGTATTATTTCGTCAATGGTATTGGTTTACTTGTAGATGCATGAATTAATTCTGTTGATATATACCCACAAACAAATGAAACATAAGACAAAACTTAAAATATCTTACCGGATCATGACCACAGACTTTCGACATAACTCACCGCACAAAATTCCCGAAAGTCGATTAGAAACTATATTTACACCGCCATCTCTCTCTCTCTCTCTCTCTCTCTCTCTCTCTCTCTCATCATACATAGAAAACTATGACAATAAAGGGTCTATGATTTAAGAAAAGATCGTGATTTTAGCGTCTGTTGGAAATATTTCTATTGAGACGTGACAGACACCACTTACTACTACTACTAATAATAATAATAAATAAAATTAAGTATAAAATGTTGATACTTGAAGTTTCCGACACGTGTATTCTAAAGTTTCCGTTGATTGTAAAAGATATTAACCATTGTTTATTTCTTTTCATAGTATCATACTGTCAATATCATGTGTATATCAGTTTATATCGATTTTGTCCATAAAAAAACCTTTAGAATTATAATATGTATCACTGCTCTAACATACACACTATCAGTATAGAGGGGTGTTTAACGCCACTTTCAGTAGAAATAATATCTGTTGTATACTCAAATACAATATGAATTAACAGTATTTTTAAATCACAATATGATTTTGCTAAAATTGTGCGTTGTTGAAATACTTCCGAAATTCCTTTTTAAAATAATTGTTTCCTGTCTTATGATTTCAGAATGGTCAATATACAACTTGAATTTACCTGGGGAAAATAGTTTTGCGCCTTGTTAGATAAATAGGGAAATTAAAATTGTTTTACGTTGTCTGACATATTTGTACGAAAATGTATTTACTAATAGTATTACTTGTTTATCACAAGTTTAGTCAATATACAATACATGTATATCTTTTATCCGTAATAGCTCACAGTTTAAATTTTTTTTATTCATTGAGAAACATCGTCAAAATATATGACATGATATGTTGTAGAAATATTCTAATATGACGTCCTTCATTGGCTATGTAAATAATACTGTTATAAAACTCCCGATATATTTTAATTCGCACATGAGTATTGAAAAACAAATAATAAACACCATTCTTAAGTAAATGCATGTATTCATACAGGACCGTAGTGCATAAAAACATAAAAATTATCGAATTGTATCTTGACACAATTTGTTCCGGAAAAAATGCTTAAGACAACCATCTATCGACTTTGACGTTTATGATTTGTCGTCTTCCGGTCACATAGTTAACAAGGATGATATTGACACAAACTGGTTACTCGTTTATTATACGATTTTGTAATCATTTTACTTGTCTAAGTAGCTAAATTCAAAATGCCATCAAATTGGAAATTATCAATAATTAAATTGCATCACCGTCTAGTTATCCATGTAGGAAACAAAACTGTAAACGTGAAGGCTAGTGGATTTTGTTATTACATGCATTTCCATTACGACGTCCACTTCAAAATATAAGCCCTATTAAAATCGAAATAGTTCATAGTTTGCATAACGTCTTAACATGGGTAACATCATTTTCGTTGCATTCTATTCTTCACTGTCGCTCGCATTGCCGTAACTAGACTCTTTTTTAAATGATGCAAAAACACGTAATCGCCAGCGGAGGGAGGCGAAAAAATGTGGGCGAGGGGTCTGGACCCCCAGAAGTTCCAACTTGAAAGAAGCCAAATCCTCGATTCTAGACATTTCCTGACATCTTTTTCCTGGTTCAGTAATCTTTTTTTTTATGATTTAATTTTCGTATTTTCTACTTTAACAGGCAAGAGGGAGTATTTCGGAGACAAGAAATGCACTAAGTTAACACCAGAAGAATTAAAAGCAATTGCATTAATGTCTCTGGTAACACTTAAGAAGAATTCTATCCGATCCTAGGCCCAGCTATATTGTTGAGTGAAAAAGTAAAAACAGTGCCATTTTTTATTCACTTTCTGCGCTTTTTGGCCTTATGTGCCTCTTTGATGGTGCTATAAGAGGATAATAAACCCAGAAATCATATTAGAGAAATAAACTATTGGCTGTCACTTTCTGTGATGACGGAGACCAAGTGATATGATACATAAACATTAAATAAATGCGCCACTGCAGCGCAAAAGAATGTCAGTGACTTGAGACGATTTGTGAGTCGTTAAGACGTTTCTATGTATTTTAAGTCTAAAGATACAAAACTGTCTCACGCACAGACTGATATATATAAACCGGCTTTGTTTTGCCTTGTGGTGTTCAATTGACTATATATTCAAATCAATGAAAAAATGACTGATAACTACTCGACACTTTGTAATGAATCAATTTATTAATTTTTATATACTCGTAAGCGTTTTCGTGTACAGGGCTGGGATAAATGTTAAAATTGAAAGTTCGAAACAGATATTATTTATGTAATTGTAAGAGGAATTTAGATTTGAACATGTCTTAGTTGTCCATAAAAAATCTTCCAATTTTACGGTGGCCAGAGGCATCATCGTCTTAAAATGTTTTCCAGATTCACAGCCATGTTTCTGTGAGAGCATTGCTAAGCCACACAAACGTTCTCCCATCATTGTTGACCTTACCCAGGTCTTATGTCTGCGCAAGGCCGAGAATGTGCGTTCGCAAAATACAGACGTGACTGGAAGAACAATCGAACATTTTAAAATAGTATGAATATTCGGATAAAGGTCTTTGTCTGCAAGTTTTAGTATGCAGCCCATGTATATTTTGATGAACAGGATGATCACCAACTCTAAGTCTCCACCTTTCAATTTCCACCACAAAGTGTCCCTTACAAGGCAGATCTGCGTCAAAATCGTCAATTTCGGCATGAGGCATTTGCCTCAATGTAGTTTTACGATCTGCGGGTACATCAATATCCGGTGAACAGATTGTGAAATTATCCAGTAAAAGTATTATTACCTTTTGTTTCCTCTTATTCAGTCTAGTTACTTAAACTGACATGAATCGGAAGTTAGTTTCTTTGATTAATAACCTTCCTTTTAACTTGACACGGGACAAAATAAAAATAAGGAAATTTACCTTCAGAATTAAGTGGGTGATCGGTGCTTCTATTGTGTTAAATTTTAAACATGAAATATGGGGAATTCTATAAAATATGGCGAATTTATTTATTTATTTATTTATTATTATTATTATTTTTCTTTTATTTATTTATTTATTTATTTATTATTGGTTTTTTTTAGAAAAGCAGAGATCGATATAAATTCATAAAAAATATGACCTGCATATCCAGTTTTACACAGACAGAATACATTTAATTCATCTAAACAAGCATATTGCAGGAGGAATGTAGCGAATTGTTAGCATAAACTTAAATATCAAAACTGTTTTTGAGGAGGGTTATGTTCATGATGCTTAACGCCACTTCGACAATATTTCAGCTATGTCATGTTTTTTTAATTGCTTTGTTAATTTGAAATGAATAAGTAATACATTACCTATAATTAAATTTAAAAAACGATTGATTATTGAGCATTACATAACGTCCAGCAGGAATATTTCAGAACGAGGACAATATATAAAAACTACAGTCAAGCATGCTTTAGTGTCCATCTATATCAAGCAATAACTTGCTACCTTAATTTTTATTTCCTTTTATAGTGTATTTCATATTAATTAAACCTGTATTAAGCGACCACCCGCCTTATGTGACCATATTTCACTGTTCCCTTGTAAGGTCTCATAAGACAGGGTTCACTGTATATAGAAATGAGGAAGGGATGGGATAAATCGGGAAAACGACTTTCGACTGACACTGCAAAAAATAGGCAGTTGAGTAAGGACGAAATGTGTAATCTTTTCTAGAGGCTACGAGGTTTACTAAAGTATCATAAATTTCCTTGGATTTTTTTTTAGTTTAAAATAAATTAGTAATAATATTATAATATGCATAATACTGTATTATAAAAAAGTAGATGTGTAATTTAGTGCACATGGTGCATGTGCATGATTACAGATCAATACACTGTTTTATTTGATGTTCATCATAATCCTATAACAAATATCACAACTGTTCAGTTAGTTGAAGTGAGAAGTGATTGTTCACTTTGTTGATATTGGTGGACAATAAACGTTAGAGAATACCGAAGGAGCAATCTAAAATGGACAATCCAGAGAAACTGGCAACATAGGATACATAAAACGTAGTAAAACAAATCAAAATCACAACACAATATGTGTTGGACACCACTATACGCAAGCAAACAGACATAGCGTAAATAAGACATGGGTCCTCCTACAAACAACAGGAGAAGAGTTTGAAGATACCAACGAGGAAATCAGAATCCGTAAATCGAAGAAGGACAGAAAACACAATGACCAAAAGAAAAAGGAAACACAACGATCTACAAAACATTACACATAAAACTAAAGATCGAGTAACACCAACCCCACTAAAACCCAGGGGGAACTCAGGTGATCCGAAAGGATGAGCGGTTCATGCTCCACTAGTGGCACCCGTCGTGCTACTCTAGATACATACCCGATGATAAGTCATAAATGAGGTAAGGACGAACCGAACATAATTTTATCCGGAAATTGTTTGACAATCGCTGTGTAAACTTTCGTTCGTAATTTATTTGTGTTCATGTTTTATTTAGCACAGTGCAAAAATAAATTCAGTTCGACTTTTATTATTTTCTACTATCTACGTATTGGTAATTTAGTGTTCTGTCCTTAGGTAGGACACTAAGGAGATCCGGGGCCCAATTGTTCTCGTGTACAACCTGTAGTGTGTTGTTGTGTGTACTCGGACAGCCGAGAGTAGATAGCTCCAGCGCGTGGCCTAATTTGGAGCTTCGGTCAATATTGCTTTTCAGTGCCCCATAACATATCATATCGAACTCAATGAAGTGCAATATCTGCATAGTATCGCAGCATGTCCGATAGCACGATCTGTGATACTAGTGATAATATATGTGGTGGTGCACAAAATGGCATGAAATTAATCTCACATATTTTCAAATCGGCTTGAATTATTCTGAAATACTTACAACGTGGAATGCACAAAATAATATTTTCAACCTCATGTTTATCAAATTAGAAAGAAAAAAGTGTATTACAATAGTTTGCGTTGACTTTGGTATTTAATATTAATCTGAAACATAACAGTGACTGAATTCGTATTAATCATGTAAACTTCTAGCTAAATTTAAATATTATAGGTTTTTAAAATAATTTGCGAACTTTAATCTTTGCCATTATACTCAATTCGTTTATTTTTGCTTTCTATTTTTGTAATTTTGTAAGGAACAATATATTTACGGAAGCATAATTATATTACCTCTGTGATCACACCATAATAGTTTGCTAAAGCTTGCGTCATTTTAGATAAGCGTCATCATGTGTATTGTAAATATTTGTAATGTTGTAAGGAACAATATATTTACGGAAGTAGTATTTAGCTTCCTCTGTGATCACCAATATAATAGTTCGTTAAAACTGACGTCTTTTTAGATAAGCGTCATCATAACTATTATATATATTTTTTAACGATTTAAGGAAGAATTATCCGTTGTTGCGTTTCGTTGATTATACTTCAATGTAGTTTATCTGTTTAATCTATTGGACACGTTTAAGTAGTAAACATAAAAAAGTACAGCGGAAAAAGGATTTAACGAAAATAGTGCGTGTCAATTCATTCAAAAAACAATTAAAACAACACATAGATAAAAGGAAAGTCCGTTTTAAACAGATTAAGTTTTTGTTTATTTCAAGTACAAATTATCTATGTAAATAAATTAAGTTAGGAAAGGGTGAATAATAAAATAATTATGATACATTTTGGGATATTAAATTAATAAGAAAACAATCCAAAAACACGAAAAGTTTAGAACAATACAAAAAAATTACATACAAATTAATGGACATCTAATGATACAAAAAAACTTATGCACAAATATTACTCCAGGGGTGATCAAGTTCTAGTTCTAGAAGTTCCACGATCTACCTCACTTGCGACGAGTTAACTAACCATTACACCACCGAGATGGTTCACTACGGTATTGTGCTTGAAACACGTGATTTCCAAAGACAAGATTCTACATTACGTTTACAATATTTCAATCCATCTTTCCCTGTCTTTGATTTTATCTCGTCAACAACTCTTGTGCAAATGATGCCGTTGCTATCTAAATTGTTGGTGCATGAATGGAACAAACATAATTCTATCAAGGTCTTGTATTTATTCTTCGTCTATTGTTGAGTAATATTATTACAGCATGATAAAATACACAACTATACGTTGAAAAGGGGGCTGCTTTATATGATGTCAAAAAGGTCACTTTCATCAGAGCCAAAGCATTTGCAAGGGCACTGTGCGTCATGCCTCTATTTTGTTGATCTCCATCGCACAAGAGTCATTTAATATCATTAATTATTATACTTCGTGTAAGTTTCTGTAGTGATATTTGGTACTGTAATATTTTGACATATTACCTGGGTAATATTTTGGCATATTACCAGGACAATTAGACACTCGGTATAATAATGATATTAATGTCGTCTTGTCCAGGTAATATGCCAAAATATTACCAAGGTCTGAGAGACATATTACCCCTAGGGTCGGGTAATTTGTCTCTCAGACCTGGGTAATATTTTGGCATATTACCTGGACAAGACCACATTATTATATAAATAATAAGGGACATATATTATCAAAGGTAACATCTCGTTACCGATTTATTTACATACAAACGAGTATTGCTGTAGAATCTTTTAAGGACTCCTATATAAGGTTAGCGATTCTCTAAATATAGATTGACCGCCAACCCCAAAACTCTCGTAAGTCAAAATGCTACAACAGATTGTAATCATTTTCTTTTGTTGTATTCTCCATTGCGCGTAAGTAGTATATGGTTAGTACCGTACGGACAAAGTCACATTTGCGGAGGTGCTGTGAGGTGCTACCGGAAGTGACGGACCGGAAGTGACCCAGTCACGTGCTCTGTCCGGAAGTAAGTTCTGCAAATGCGCAACCGGAAGCTGCGCAATATCCGTCCTAATGGGGCCTTTTGACCGGAAGAGATGTGAGTCACGTGTCCGGAAGTATGTTCTGCGCATGCCCCCTGTTTTCTCCCCGCGTTTTTTTTCTTAGTAGTAGTATAGTAGTAACATGGCTACTGGATGTGACCGAAGTTCACTTGACCCCTTCGGGGTTCCCTTGGGTGTGCGCATGCCCAACCGGAAGATACGCAACACCCATAGTGGCCGAAGGTCACGTGATCCCTTTGGAAGTGTCCTTGGGGTGTTCTCTACGGCGTCCGCGTCCTATAACCATAGGTAACTCCCGCCATTTTATTTTCATATAATGCATCACTATACTTCATAATAAATTATCACGATAGGTGGCGTTACTATCTCGTAACCTGGTAGCTTCGTTACCAAGGTCTTTCGTAACTTATTTCGTAACCTCTTCGTAACTTTTTCGTAACTTTGTACCCTTTTTCGTAACTGTTCCTTTTTGTAACTTCGTACCTTTTCGTAATTTCGTACCCTTAGTAACTTTGTACCTTTTTCGTAACTTTGTACCTTTTTCGTAACTTCGTACCTTTTTCGTAACTTTGTACATTTTCGTACCTTCGTGTCTTTCGTAGCTTCGTACCTATTCGTAACTTCGTACCTTTTTGTAACTTCGTACCTTTTCGTAACATCGCATGTTTTTCGTAACTTTGTACCTTTTCGTAACTTCGTATTCTTTTCGTAACTTTGCACCTTTTCGTAGCTTCATAAGATTTCTTTAATTTAAGGATGGCGCATGTTTAGTGAGCCCCAACTAATTGCGCGTCTATGGTGTGCCAAATCGTTTGATTCAAATGAATCCTTGCAGAATTTATTCCACTTTAAGTTCGACATTTTCTTGAAATAATCTGTTTGACTAGTTGCATGGTCAAATTTTACCAGATGACTCCATGAACTGAAACCATTTTTTTCCTTCAAATTAGCCAAATTCACGACACATATCCTTGGAATCTGTCACAAATGAAACACTTCAAAGGGTGTCATAATAATAGTAGAGTTGTACATATCTTTGAGCACGGTCGTGATCGTATTGTAGTTGGATTTATAACTACCTGTGCACACAGTGCGACAGGTCGGTGGTTTTCTTCGGGTACTTCGTTTTCCTGCCCCTTTGGTATCTTCAAACACTTCTTCCTATCAAATAAAGGTAATAACAAAATTACCGAACTCCGAACAATCTTATAAAGGGAAAGTCAAAACTCATAATTATATAAACAGACAAAATCAGTCAACAACCGGAAAACTGTGAAAACCGTAATGACCCTGACTTGGTACAGGCATTTCTAAAGAAATGGTGGGTTGAATCAGATTTTAAGGCGCCAAACCTTCCGCTCTCATTACGGTTCAAAGGTTCCGGCTGTCACTGTAACAGTATTTAAATACAGGAACAAAATAGGTAAAATAGTTGTTAAAGCAGTACCATATTCAGTGACGTAAATGTCAAAAATATTTTTACGTCACACATTGACAAAAAAATTCTTGACATTTTGGACTTCTTTATCTTTATACATTTTCACTATATGAAAATGCATCGCTTATTATTATTTCTGCAGAGACGGAATATATTTCCACAAGATATTGGTATCGGAATATAAACTTTTTAAGAGATCGAATAAGGCGAATCTTTTTATAGCCCTGGTCCAGTAGCCTGTTTCTCAGATGAAGATGACGTTTCAGGAAATCAGAATAATTGCTACTGGCCCTTGCATAGCGAATCAATTGCGAGATGTAAACACCATATGCAGGAGAAGCTGGTATATTGCTGCACATGTTTGGAAAATTTATGATTTTAAAATTGAAGTCGTCCCGCTTATCATAAATTTTAGTACTGAGTTGACCACTGTCGTCAAATTCGAGGTATAAGTCCAAAAATGATGCGGACGAAGCTGTATCGGTGGTCTCTTTAACTTCCAGCTCTGGAGGATATATCAATGGAAGAAATTCTGCAAATCTAGAATTATTGATAGATAAAACGTCATCAATATACCTGTATGTGAAATTAAAGGCTCTAGCCTCATGAATCTTCTTATCTTTTACAAGCTTTTGAAGAAACTCCGACTCGTATGAGTATAAAAATAAATCGGCTAGAAGAGGGGCACAATTCGTACCCATTGGTATGCCGACGACCTGCTGAAACAGTGTCCCTCCAAAGGAGACAAATATGTTATCGATGAGGAATTCCAGCATACTGATCACTTGTTCCTCGGAGTAGCATGTTTTACCTTTATGAATTTTGTTTGAAAAATATGTGGAATTGTAGCCTAACACAACAAATTTTGAGCCATAGTTTCTATGACTAAAAGCTTTATGAATTGTTTCTTTTAAGCGGGTTTTTAATTTGTCATGCGGTAGGGTGGTATATAGAGTTGAAAAATCAAAAGTTTTGATGGAGGATACCTGAGACAAAGATCTTGATTTCAGGTTATCCAAAAGATCTTTAGAGTTTTTCAAAATCCACATGTGATTTATGCCACTACGCGAGTAAACAGTTTCACAATATTTCTGTTGTCCCTCTTTTACTGTAGACAGAATCTTTGTCAGGTGAATAGACAATTCTTTCGTCGAACAAGTTGATGATCCCGCTATGTACCTTTCTTTGTATGGTGTCTTATGGAGTTTAGGTATCCAATATAAATAGGGTAAATCCTCAGACTCTTTACCAGAGGGAATGTTTAAAGAGGTCATGAATGATCTGTGGTTAGCTAGGATTTCATCTTTGTCGAACGAAGTTGGTTTGTATGTGGTATTACTAGAGGTGTTGCTATTTATGCCTAATTCCTTGATTAGACATTCGAAGTAATATGATTTACATACAAACACGATATTGCTGGAAGCCTTGTCCGCAGGAACGACAACATATTTGTCATGAAGAGAGGAAAGACACTTAACAGCTTCTTGGTCTTTAAATACAGACTTAGGTCGACTATTAACACAATTTTTTAGTTTGTGAATCCGACCTTGTACTAGAGACCTAATTGTTCTAACCCAGTCTGACAAGGACTCTAACTCAGGATCTTGGTCTACTTCTCTCTTTATCCACCTTCTGGCATAATCTTCAACAGCATCCATAATTATCTTGAAATTATGTTTCCAATTGATGTGTTGAGGTTCTCTGAATTTAGGACCATGAGAAATCACCTTTCGGAGACTCTCATGTTGAATGATATTCAGATCACCAGTGATTACATGTCCAGATGGGTTGTATTGAAAAGGAGAGTGGGAGCAGTCACAAGTCAGAGGGTTCTTAATGTACTCTTTTATGTTAATATCTTGCAATGCTTCTTTGTAGTTGAAAATTTTACGGCCAATGCTGTTAGTGTAGCTATAGGAGACAATGGGAACAGATTGATTTTTGAAATATGGTGGAATTTCTTTTATGACCTCTTTTCTATTAAGAATGTTGCTGATGTTAATAGCATCGATTCCTTTATTAGCAAACGGAATATGGAGGAATTTTCTGTTGTTATCATGAAGAGGTTCAGATCGAACTGGTTTAAAAAGACGAAAGGACGCCACGTCACATATAATACTAGACAATCTGTACTTAGGAGAAAAAGGATCTACGCCTCCTTTGTCAAGTCCAAAATCCCTAAGATCTTTGAGGTAGTTTACAGGTAGTGAAAATAAGATTGTACGAATATGATGAATTCCAAGAGGTTTCTGTATATTAGAAAGTAAATCATTAAAAGTATCTTGTAACGTTCTTGGTTTAGAGGACTTTTTAACATTAGGATGTTGAATTCTTTTATGACCATGGCTACGTTTAGTTCTTCGAATAGTATTAAAAAGGCTCATCACGTTGATTTCGTTGCATCCAGGACTTGACAAATTTCCCACTCCTTTGATGTTATCATTGCAACCGTAAGGCATTGCAGTGCCTAATTCTTTTATCCAGAACAACTCTCTATCGGTGCGGTAAGGTGTACTAAGAATAGGACTGTTTGTATGATGGTAAATCTTCTCGATGATTCGAACTTTCATCGTCAAACAGCGGTCATGACCCGGTTGATTGAAATGATTATACAAAATCCTGTATTTGGGATCTTTTGCATCATATCGATGTTGGCTCATCCTACTTCGCAATGTTTGACGAGTTTCACCAACATACAAAAGTCCACAGAGTGTACATTCTATACCGTAAATGACATTTTTAGTAGAACAGTCCAGAGGTTCAAACGATTTGGTCAAACTGACCGCCCTGATATAACTGAAATATTATTGAAAGTGGCGTTAGACATCATAAACCAATCAATAAAAACCAAGAAACCATTATTATATAGACAATAAATAATTCATCAGATTATGATACCATACAAATACAATCAAGGATATATTCTGGATAAAAAGGGGGATGAAGGTTGAAAGTATGTCTGTTGAATATAATCACGCCACAAGACAAACATTTAAATCAGTGAAGTACAGGACCATTCTTTCTGGTTGCAAAAACTAGCACGGGAGACAACTCGATTATATTCAGGATGTGACCAATATCAATCATGTTCTTTAGGAAAGCTGAGAAAATAAGAACATCTTATACAAAAATCATATGCTCTAGGTAATATGGGAAAAATAGAAATCTGTATCCAGGTTTATTAATATGAACAAAGTTATTGAGGGGAATTTTCAATTTCTCAAATCCGCCAAAGGTATTCATACTTCGGTATGAAGATGAAAATAAAATACATGTACATGGGTTTTGGTTTAAATATGTAATGAGATGCAACATATGTAAATATATGTCAACCTATTGTCACCTATACAAAGACTTAAAACATTTAAATGTCTTGTTAAACAATTGCATAAGATAGGATATGTTATCTTTCTTCGATATACAGATTCTGATCACCCCTTTGGTAATTTCAAACTCTTCTTGCCTACATGTAAATAACAAAAATGCATAGTGTACTAGAATACGATATTAAGATAAGTTAGTTAAATGATGCTATTTTTCTGCCAGTCTAAATTTTTGTGAGTTTTTGTGAGTTTTTTGGGGATCCAACAATGAAAGGAAATTATATCTGCAAAATGACATGCATAAGAATCTAAAAAAAAATGAAATACGTCTTTATTACATCATAATGCAATTTTGAAATAATATTTCTCATGTTTAACTGAAAAATGGACAATCATTGCTCTGACGAAACATCATCATTGTTATTCTTCTCTTCCTACCAGATACTAACAGTTTTTTCCCTCATTTACATCTGTTTTTAAACCATATTCTTTATGAAGGAAAATTGTCTCCATCATATCATATCATATTTCTCATTTCAATTTACTTGACATTTTTTTTCATGGATTCTTTATTGGTATAGCACACGTGCATCCAACTTTGATTTTCTCTATCACAGTTCTATATATATAAACATTATTATTATCACAGTCTACTCTTCTTAAAACTCGTTCATAGAAGTAAACGGGGCGACACTCATAGTCAGGCATTCTAGCTTTTAGATAATCTTCATCCTTACGTATTAGACATTGCTTACACATGCACTGCGCTTGAACGATTGTCCTTGGTACTCTTGCAATGTCATGATTGAGTTCCCAGAATACGGGACAAGTTGAAACCATCTCCTTGACTGATGCCTGCAGATATTTTGGGCATTCTCTTCTACCATGTATTTTCATATTAAATGGAGTTAAAGCTGGATGATATTCACGGTCTTTTTTTTCCCATGCGCTTCTTAAGGGAGCCAACATGTAATATGAGTTATGGAAATTAAGGTTATCTCTTGCTAGTTTCCTTGCTAGTTCTATTAAATTGTCTGGTTCTAGACAATTATCTGTATTTCTGACTGTATGCGATATGTCGATGAAACTAAAAATTAAATATACCTTCACCTGAAATAAAGAAAACATATTGTTAAACAGAATTGCCTGCCAAAACAGTAACTTGTTGTATCGAGTACACCTAGCCATGAGCGAGATTCGAACTCACAACGTTATTGGTGATAGGCACTGATAGCAAAGGTAGTTATAAATCCAACTACCATACGATCACGAAGACGACGCCCCCTTCTTCCCTGGAAATATAAAATCATATTAACTATAACTATAGGAGTACGCGACAGCCTATAAATCTTTGTAGAGCATTAGTAACAAATTTTATCAATTACATGTGTATATTTAGATTTCTTTTTCAAATTACAAAAACAATACCAATCTAGATATCAATAATCACGACCCTTTTCTGGTAATAACCTTCATCCGATACGCTCATAGTGAAAGAAATAGAAAATAGAATGTTTCTGGTATACCGCAACCTTCATCAGATACGCTCATAGTGAAAGAAATAGAAAATAGAATGTTTCTGGTATACCGTAACCTTCATCAGATACGCTCATAGTGAAAGAAATAGAAAATAGAATGTTTCTGGTATACCGTAACCTTCCTCAGATACGCTCTTAGTAAAAGAAATAGAAAATAGAATGTTTCTGGTATACCGTAACCTTCATCAGATACGCTCATAGTGAAAGAAATAGAAAATAGAATGTTTCTGGTAAACCGTAACCTTCATCAGATACGCTCATAGTGAAAGAAATAGAAAATAGAATGTTTCTGGTATACCGTAACCTTCCTCAGATACGCTCTTAGTAAAAGAAATAGAAAAGAGAATGTTTCTGGTATACCGTAACCTTCATCAGATACGCTCATAGTGAAAGAAATAGAAAATAGAATGCTTCTGGTATACCGTAACCTTCCTCAGATACGCTCATAGTGAAAGAAATAGAAAATGGAATGTTTCTGGTATACCGTAACCTTCATCAGATACGCACATAGTGAAAGAAATAGAAAATAGAATATTTAACAATTTAAACTTCTTAGGGAAAAAATAAGCCAAATTGCCCCAACATGGTGAGAAATATCGACTAAGATTCCCTAGCCATGAGCAATTGTAATTTGTATTCATTGTATAAGAATTTTATCATATCTTAGGCTTAAAAGGTGGCAATATATACAATGGTAAGAAGTTTGACGTTTACATGTAGCAGACGACATGTTATATCATGTCATTGTATCCTCTTATCTGTTTTATTTTATTCTCTATTTTTCTACCAGGACCGTCGTGGTCGTGATCATATGGTAGTTGGATGTATGCAATCAGTGCCTATCACCACTAGCGTTGTGAGTTCGAACCCCGCTCAGGCGAGATGTACTCGATACAACATAATGTGAAAATAGTTGTCAGTGACTTACAGCAGGTCGGTGGTTTTCTCCGGGTACTCCGGTTTACTCCACCAATAAAACTGACCGACACTATATAACGGAAATATTGTTGAAAGTGGCGTTAAACACCATAACCTTAACCCCTATTATTCTACCAAGAAGTTGCAAACTATATTTTCTGCGAGTCTTAAATAGCCTACTACTGACATACCGACCAATGGATGTCTACATATACAATTAATCATTAATATGTAATTTTCTGACAACAGTTATACTTTAATGGGTTATAAAACCTTATAAATACTCCAATATAAGATTTCCTTAAAACAATAAAAGAAGCACAATTATGATCGACCGATGAACTAATGCCAGCATAATTGTTGTCAACTGTTGTCAACATAATCATGATTGATATATCAACTGAAGCCAGCAAAATCATGATTGACATGTCAACATATGACAACATGATTATGATTGACATATCAATTGAAGATACCACAATCATGATTGACACATCAATTGATGCCAGTATAATCACGATTGACATAACAACTGATATCAGCCTAATTATGATGGACATATCAACTGATGCCAGCATACTCATGATTGACACATCAACTGATGCCAGCATATTCATCATCGAAGCACTCTTTGTAATAAATAAATAACAGGCGATAATAGGAAAGATATGAGGGGGCTCTAGTTGATGGTATATCTCACAGTAAATCCGATCAAATATGTAAAACTTACGACGATTAGGGAGTCTAATATTAATTCTAATTGCATTGTTAATTCTACTAGCAAGAGAAGATGACACTAGCAGTCAACATTGATGTTTTATACACTTATTTGAAAATTACACCAACTTCTGTTTTCTATAGAAGGGTATTTAGAGTTTAGAGTTTAATTATGTCATATCCTTTGTGTCGCTATATCCAATGAGTATTTTAGATCTAATACAATACATCCGACCGAAAGTTTCCCTTATTTTCAGTATTATTTCGTCAATGGTATTGGTTTACTTGTAGATGCATGAATTAATTTCTGTTGATATATACCCACAAACAAATGATACATAAGACGAAACTTAAAATATCTTACCGGATCATGACCACAGACTTTCGATATAACGCACGGCACAAAATTCACGACAGTCGATTAGAAACTATATTTACACCGCCATCTCTCTCTCTCTCTCTCTCTCTCTCTCTCTCTCTCTCTCTCTCTCTCTCTCTCTCTCATCATACATAGAAAACTATGACAATAAAGGGTCTATGATTTAAGAAAAGATCGTTTTTTTAGCGTCTATTGGAAATATTTCTTTTGAGACATGACAGACACCACTAACTACTACTACTACTAATAATAATAATAAATAAAATTAAGTATAAAATGTTAATACTCGAAGTTCCCGACACGTGTATTCTAAAGTTCCCGTTGATTGTAAAAGATATTAACCATTGTTTATTTCTTTTCATAGTATCATACTGTCAATATCATGTGTATATCAGTTTATGTCGGTTTTGTCCATAAAAAAACCTTTAGAATTATAATATGTATCACTGCTCTAACATACACACTATCAGTATAGAGGGGTGTTTAACGCCACTTTCGGTAGAAATAATATCTGTTGTATACTCAAATACTATATGAATTAACAGCATTTTTAAATCACAATACGATTTTGCTAAAATTGTGCGTTGTTGAAATACTTCCGAAATTCCTTTTTAAAATAATTGTTTTCTGTCTTATGATTTCAGAATGGTCAATATACAACTTGAATATACATGGGGAAAATAGTTTTGCTCCTTGTTAGGTAAATAGGGAAATTAGAATTGTTTTACGTTGTCTGACATATTTTTACAAAAATTTATTTACTAATAGTATTACTTGTTTATCACAAGTTTAGTCAATATACAATACATGTATATCTTTTATCCGTAATAGCTCACAGTTTAACTTTTTTTTATTCATTGAGAAACATCGTCAAAATATATGACATGATATGTTGTAGAAATATTCTAATATGACGTCCTTCATTGGCTATGTAAATAATACTGTTATAAAACTCCCGATATATTTTAATTCGCACATGAGTATTGAAAAACAAATAATAAACACCATTCTTAAGTAAATTCATGTATTCATACAGGACCGTAGTGCACAAAAACATAAAAATTATCGAATTGTATCTTGACACAATTTGTTCCGGAAAAAATGCTTAAGACAACCATCTATCGACTTTGACGTTTGTGATTTGTCGTCTTCCGGTCACATAGTTAACAAGGACCGCTGGTGATATTGACACAAACTGGTTACTCATTTATTTTACGATTTTGTGATCATTTTACTTGTCTAAGTAGCTAAATTCAAAATGCCATCAAATTGGAAAATATCAATAATTCAATTGCATCACCGTCTAGTTATATATGTAGGGGAAAAAACTGTAAACATGAAGGCTAGTGGATTTTGTTATTACATGCATTTACATTACCGACGTCCACTTCAAAATATAAGCCTTTGCCTCAATGTAGTTACGGCCATGGCTCGGCATGAGTGCTACCTATGTTAAAACTGGATATAAACTATGGCTTCCTCGAATTATTTCTTAAATCGGGACTTCTAAAGTGACAACAATTTATTGATGATGTCATATTTCATGACATCACAGTGGATGACATACAGATATTGAATTTAAACTATATACTTCAGGTTTTTTTTTTAAATACTTATTCTGGTGTAATTTTATATTAGTGACACCGTTTTGCGATCTGCGGGTACATCAATATCCGGTGAACAGATTGTGAAATTATCCAATAAAAGTATTGTTACCTTTTGTTTCGTCTTATTCAGTCTAGTTACTTAAACTGACATGAACCGGAAGTTAGTTTCTTTGATTAATAACCTTCCTTTTAACTTGACACGGGACAAAATAAAAATAAGGAAATTTACCTTCAGAATTAAGTGGGTGATCGGTGCTTCTATTGTGTTAAATTTTAAACATGAAATATGGGGAATTCTATAAAATATGGCGAATTTATTTATTTATTGATTTATTATTATTATTATTTTTCTTTTTTTTATTTATTTATTTATTTATTTATTTATTTATTTATTTATTTATTTATTTATTATTATTATTATTTTTTTTTTTTTAGAAAAGCAGAGATCGATATAAATTCATAAAACATATGACCTGCATATCCAGTTTTACACAGACAGAATACATTTAATTCATCTAAACAAGCATATTGCAGGAGGAATGTAGCGAATTGTTAGCATAAACTTAAATATCAAAACTGTTTTTGAGGAGGGTTATGTTTATGATGCTTAACGCCACTTCGACAATATTTCAGCTATGTCATGTTTTTTTAATTGCTTTGTTAATTTGAAATGAATAAGTAATACATTACCTATAATTAAATTTAAAAAACGATTGATTATTGAGCATTACATAACGTCCAGCAGGAATATTTCAGAACGAGGACAATATATAAAAACTACAGTCAAGCATGCTTTAGTGTCCATCTATATCAAGCAATAACTTGCTACCTTAATTTTTATTTCCTTTTATAGTGTATTTCATATTAATTAAACCTGTATTAAGCGACCACCCGCCTTATGTGACCATATTTCACTGTCCCCTTGTAAGGTCTCATAAGACAGGGTTCACTGTATATAGAAATGAGGTAGGGTTGGGATAAATCGGGAAAACGACTTTTGACTGACACTGCAAAAAATAGGCAGTTGGGTAGGGACGAAATATGTAATCTTTTCTAGAGGCTACGAGGTTTACTAAAGTATCATAAATTTCCTTGGATTTTTTTTTATTTAAAATAAATTAGTAATAATATTATAATATGCATAATACTGTAATTATAAAAAAGTAGACGTGTAATTTAGTGCACATGGTGCATTTGCATGATTACAGATCAATAGACTATTTTATTTGAAGTTCATCATAATCCTATAACAAATATCACAACTGTTCAGTTAGTTGAAGTGATTGCTCACTTTGTTGATATTGGTGGACAATAAACGTTAGAGAATACCGAAGGAGCAATCAAAAATGGACAATCCAGAGAAACTGGCAACATAGGATACATAAAACGTAGTAAAACAAATCAAAATCACAACACAATATGTGTTGGACACTACTATGCGCAAACAAACAGAAATAAGGTAAATAAGACATGGATCCTCCTACAAACAACAAGAGAAGAGTTTGAAGATACCAACGAGGAAATCAGAATCCGTAAATCGAAGAAGGACAGAAAACACAATGACCAAAAGAAAAAGGACAAACAACGATCTACAAAACATTACACATAAAACTAAAGATCGAGTAACACCAACCCCATTAAAACCCAGGGTGAACTCGGGTGATCCGAAAGGATAAGCGGTTCATGCTCCACTAGTGGCACCCGCCGTGTTACTCTAGTTACATACCCGATGATAGGTCATAAATGAGGTAAGGACGAACCGAACATCATTTTATCCGGAAATTGTTTGACAATCGCTGTGTAAACTTTCGTTCGTAATTTATTTGTGTTCATGTTTTATCTAGCACAGTGCAAAAAAAAATGCAGTTCGACTTTTATTATTTTCTACTATCTACGTATTGGTAATCTAGTGTTCTGTCCTTTACTAGGTAGGACACTAAGGAGATCCGGGGCCCAATTGTTCTCGTGTAAAACCTGTAGTGTGTTGTTGTGTGTACTCGAACAGCCGAGAGTAGATAGCTCCAGCGCGTGGCCCAATTTGGAGCATCGGTCAATATTGCTTTTCAGTGCTCCATAACATATCATATCGAACTCAATGAAGTGCAATATCTGCATAGTATCGCAGCATGTCCGATAGCACGATCTGTGATACTAGTGATAATATATGTGGTGGTGTACAAAATGGCATGAAATTAATCTCACATATTTTCAAATCGGCTTGAATTATTCTGAAATACTTACAACGTGGAATGCACAAAATAATATTTTCAACCTCATGTTTATCAAATTACAAAGAAAAAAGTGTATTACAATAGTTTGCGTTGACTTTGGTATTTAATATTAATCTGAAACATTACAGTGACTGAATTCGTATTAATCATGTAAACTTCTAGCTAAATTTAAATATTATAGGTTTTTAAAATAATTTGCGAACTTTAATCTTTGCCATTATACTCAATTCGTTTATTTTTGCTTTCTATTTTTGTAATTTTGTAAGGAACAATATATTTACGGAAGTAGTATTTAGCTTCCTCTGTGATCACCCATATAATAGTTGGTTAAAACTGACGTCTTTTTAGATAAGCGTCATCATAACTATTATATATATTTTTTAACGATTTAAGGAAGAATTATCCGTTGTTGCGATTCGTTGATTATACTTCAATGTAGTTTGTCTGTTTAATCTATTGGACACGTTTAAGCAGTAAACATAAAAAGTACAGCGGAAAAAGGATTTAACGAAAATAGTGCGTGTCAATTCATTCAAAAAACAATTAAAACAACACATAGATAAAAGGAAAGTCCGTTTTAAACAGATTAAGTTTTTTTTATTTCAAGTACAAATTATCTATGTAAATAAATTAAGTTAGGAAAGGGTGAATAATAAAATAATTATGATACATTTTGGAATATTAAATTAATAAGAAAACAATCCAAAAACACGAAAAGTTCAGAACAATACAAAAAAATTACATACAAATTAATGGACATCTAATGATACAAAAAGACTTATGCACAATTATTACTCCAGGGGTGATCAAGTTCTAGTTCTAGAAGTTCCACGATCTACCTCACTTGCGACGAGTTAACTAACCATTACACCACCGAGATGGTTCACTACGGTTTTGTGCTTGAAACACGTGATTTTCAAAGACATGACTCTACATTACGTTTACAATATTTCAATCCATCTTTCCCTGTCTTTGATTTTTGACTCGTCAACAACACTTGTGCAAATGATGCCGTTGCTATCTAAATTGTTGGTGCATGAATGGAACAAACATAATTCTGTCAAGGTCTTGTATTTGTTCTTCGTCTATTGTTGAGTAAGATTATTACAGCATGATCAAATACACAACTATACCTTGGAAAGGGGGCTGCTTTATATGATGTCAAAAAGGTCACTTTCATCAGAGCCAATGCATTTGAAAGGGCACTGTGCGTCATGCCACTATTTTGTTGATCTCCATCGCACAAGAGTCATTTAATATCATTAATTATTACACTTCGTGTAAGTTTCTGTAGTGATATTTGGTACTGTAATATTTTGATATATTACCTGGGTAATATTTTGGCATATTACCTGGACAATTAGACACTCAGTATAATATTGATATTAATGTGGTCTTGTCCAGGTAATATGCCAAAATATTACCCAGGTCTGAGACATATTACCCTAGGGTCGGGTAATTTGTCTCTCAGACCTGGGTAATATTTTGGCATATTACCTGGACAAGACCACATTATTACATAAATAATAAGGACATATATTATCAAAGGTAACATCTCGTTACCGATTTATTTACATACAAACGAGTATTGCCATAGAACCTTTTAAGGACTCCTATATAAGGTTAGCGATTCTCTAAATATAGATTGACCGCCAACCCCAAAACTCTCGTAAGTCAAAATGCTACAACAGATTGTAATCATTGTCTTTTGTTGTATTCTCCATTGTGCGTAAATTGCAGGGTTGCAGTTAGGGTTTTGGTTATTGTGCTTAACGCCATTTTCAACAGTATTTCAGTTATATCGTGTCTGTCAACTTTCTTGGGGAAGAAATCCGAAGTACCAGGAGAAAACCACCTACTTGTCGTAAGCCGTAAATTGCAAGTGTGATATAGAGCTATTTTCTATTATACATTATAATTAAGGATATATAATATTTCTAACACAACTGGCAATAATAAATTTTAATAATTAAGTTTGGTAGAAATATTTGTTAATACCAGGTGAGAATGTCTTACGAATATTTTGTAGTTAAATTTGTAGATATAAAGTTTAATACGAGGTGAGAATGCTTTACGAATGTTCTATAATTAAATGTGTAAGTAAAAGTATCAGTTACATAATCTATAACATTTATTTGCTTCATATTGCTTTGTCATCACATTTGCCATGGCGTAAATAAGGAAGAAATGTATGGTAGGTAAAATCATTTTTTCAATGCAGCTGTACCTACTGGCCTCAATGGGCACAATTAGGAACGATTGTCATAAAAATAACCTAATTACAATGTACTTCAAAATATTAAAACTGTAAATAATACGTTTCGAATACAATAAAACGTGCACTTCAGGCCTTGCATTTCTTGAAGAAAAAGTTTCGTGTGCGTTATTGGTATGTGAAATCGGTCTTCTATGTCGGATTTTTAACTAGTGGCTTGGCTATTTATTGTCATTTATACTGTTTTACTTAACATAAACATATATCTTTAATGCAATCCGACGTTAAGGTAATATCAAAATTACTTTCTTGCTTGTGGATGCAACAAATACCAAGAGTTATTCATATTTCCGTCTTCATGTCTTTACCTTCACGTTTTTAATGCGGTAAAGACGTCAAATAGTTCGTGGAGTTCAAGTTTATGTCAATAGACAATTTGCAAATTCTAAAATTATACGTTAATGGCGTTTTTCAATTGAGTTATCTCCCTTATAGAGGACAAAATGGTTTCCGTTCAATGCAAGAACAATAGATAGGACTAAGAATTCGAGTAGAATTTTCATACAATTTATAGATATTTGAACCTTGTAAACAATCAGAGGATAATTTTTGTAATTTTAGATTTGCATGAAATGGACACGTTTGTCAATATTAAAGGTTGGCTTAGTTGATTTCTGGTGTTTAACGCCACTTTCAACAATATTTCAGTTATATCGTGGCTGCCCATATTAATGGGCGGTAACTCTGGTGAAAACTTGAAAAAGGTATAATTTTAGAATCAAATCCGAAATATACAAATGCTCTCTTAGACCAAATTATTACCTCAATCAGAACATTATTTTGTATTTAATGAGAATGGAGACAACTGTAGTGTATTTAAATTTCACCGACGTCAATCTTGATATAAATGTCGCAAATGTCCGTTTATCTATCTCCACTACGGCTCGCTAAGTAAGCTCAGTGTAATCAATCATTGATGGCGACAAAGCTTAAAATACAACATAGTTATCTTAATAGCTACCATGTATGTTGGTATGTTCTTTGGTATACGCTAATGACACCAGCAAATAATTCCCTACTGGTATGCATTTTTTTCTAAACATTCCAGATCTTTTTTTCAATTACATTTTACATTAATGCATTATACACAAATATTAATTTAGTTTTAGGTGAGAGATGACGTACTTAGTACGAAAACACAGATTATCGGAATAAAATAAATTAATGTATTATAAATAAAATGCCTAACTGTTTGATAAACAACAACTTGGGGGGTGGCCTTCCAATGGGTATAAACTGTGCCCCTTACTTCTTTACATGCAGGTTTCGAAATGTTGATGATTTCGTATTTAGCAAATCTAGTTATAGTAATCATTTACTCTAATATATACCCAAATTTACTCGAAATTAAACACACTACTGATCCAGAAAGATCTGCCTTATGGGGACTTATATTTGATAACCTCCTGACTTCAATTTACCAATGGTACATTTGTTTGTTCGAACCTCGAGGTGTACTCGAAACAACATTATAAGATAAAGTTTGTCAGTGACTTCCGATAGGTCCTCCGGTTTCCTCCACCAATAAAACTGACCGCCACGATATAATAACAAATATTGTTGAAAGTGGCGTTATAAACTATAAACCAAAACCAAACCTGTAAGTTTTTTGCTCTCGAGTACCAGCATTTTGCTTTTTCTTTCTGCAGAGGATGTACACGTTTTTTTCCAGTTGATACGTTAATCTACAGTCTGGCCAGGATGAAGTAATGGTCATCTAGGAGCAGATAATGACCCACACATCTTTTGGTCACCATCATGAATGTGCTCTCTCATGCGAAATTGTAGTAGCCATCGATTGTTGTTATCTTATGTTTATAAAATAACCTTATAAGTATTGTCATCTGGGAGTGAGTGAATGATTGTTGATTATCGTAAACTCAGCAATGTTTAGGCTATATCGTGGCGAGAACAAGTAAATTTTCAATGAGATGATGACGAGGTTCGCTTTGTACTAGACCATCACGTGTAATTGGATTTATATAATGCTAGTTCACTGATACAACAGTACACGGATAGACATGTCTCTCCACTCGGACATATTATCCTGATTCCAAGCAAACCAGTTTTCGCTCTTTCTCCTCAATACTGCATGCTTAGCGAGAACGCAACAAATACCAATTTTACCGTCTTTGGTTTGACCCGATCGGGGCTCGATCCCACGATATTCCGTACTCGGGGTCAGCACGCTAACCATTACCCCACCGATGAGGTGACACTAGATATTGGTGACGATTGCCATGGCTCAACCTACAACGCGTCCCGGGGTGGTGAATAGTGGTGCTCTCTCTACGAGGTGTCATCTAGTTACAATACGGAGAACCTGACCGGTGTGGGTAACATGTAGATTTCGGTGGTGTCAAATATCGAGCAGGTTTTTGTGAGGTTCGTCTTGCTCGATCTTTATTTTTCTGTGTATTGCTTTGCATCGATGTTTGTTCTTTTTCTTTCGGCCATTGCATTGTATGTCCTTTTTCGATTTCCGGTGTCTGATTACCCCGTAGGTATCTTCAAACTGTTCTTGTTCGTTACTATTCAACTCTCCATACGGTAGAGAATTATGTACGTTAAACATTTTCTGATTACACAAGAAAATCACTATTTTCAGTGTTTCGGCACTGACATGGTTTATTAGATATATTTATTATTGACATTTTCAGTTCCTAAATAATGTACTCGTTCTCAAAACTAAGATTCTCCTCACATACTACTGAGCAGATGATATCCTTAGGTACGACTAGTTCATCAGCAGATGTATCATGAAGAGAACTTGTGTGACGTATGATTTACAAGTGTGCCGACAAAGAAGAATAGCTAAGATGGGAGATTTGAGCCAATAAAACTAGCTTTACTCCACAACTTTTTATTGAAGTGCCTGTATCAAGTCAGGAGGGTCAGAGGTCATATATTTTTGTGCTACCGATTTTGTCTCTTCCTATGAGTTTTCTATAAGATTTAAGAACCGTTCGTCAGTGTGATATTTTTTTGGTTTCCATTCTATTAATAGAACTTCAAATATATGACATAATACTACAAATATATTTAATTTTAAAATGAAACTTTCACTATACGTTTTTATCAATTTAATGTTTTCTTCATCCAGCAAATGTTTTTCTCTGTCGAATCCATTAACCGTGCACTATAATACCCATGAAGGATGACTGCGGACCAGACGGTTGAGTATAAAAAACATGTTTAGATCCATATGTAGTCGTTCTAATCCAGGCATGTTTATCCTTATTCATTCTATACACTGCCGTCATTGACCCACAGTGATAACTGCCAGTGGCCTCATTTTCTCCTGCCCTGGAAATCATTGTATTGTCCACCATCAGTTCTGTCATTACATAATTAGCCGCATTGGTGCAGACGGTCCAAGCAAATAAATAAATTCCTGTCTTTGGGGCTACGAATATTCCATCAACATTGTTATAATGGCCTCCAATGTTCATAATTACTCTTTCAAAAACCAATATAGACTTCATCGTAAGAGTAAATGAAGTCCCTTCTTTAGTTGTAGCATAGAACATGACTGGTTCAGAATTAGACAAATCTGCAAAATAAAACTTTCATTTTAATACAGAAATGAATTGATGAAGACAAACCAGTAGCCTCGGTGTAATTATCTCCTATATTTTTTGGGGGGGGGGGGGGGTGGAAAAGGGGGGTTGTAACTGAGAAGACCATATCCTGTAAATAAAATCAGGATGGTATCTAATGACTACATATAAATGTTAATCTGCTCTTGTAGACCGTTAAAAAAAATAAGATGCAAAAATAACAATTTTCACTTTTTCTACATTCAATATTAATGAATATCACAAATGCTTCCGAAATTGGTCTTCACTCCTACCTGCAACTATCACGGGGATTCGGGGGAAAGATACCACCTTCCTTTTTCCCAAAGCAAGAAAATGTATGTTGATAATTGATGGAAGGAAGAAAAAATGACCACATTTCGATTTTCTATGTGTTTTATTGTTAAAAAAAAGCGAACACTCTGAGAAATCTAGTCATTCTCAATGAGATATTTTCATTTTTTTAAACCAACTGTTTGGTACAGAGAGGGGCGTTTTATGAAAAATATATATCATATTACCGTACATATAAACTAAACTTAATAGCTGATAAAAATGGAAAAAAAAACACCACACTATCGGAATAGTTCCAAAATCCAATAGAAAAGTCGACGACAACGGCGAAAACCTTTAACACACAAATACATGACCGCTCACTTGAACCGTAGTATACAAATACATGACCGCTCACTTGAACCATACAATACAAATGTTTGGTAGTTTGGATTATGTGGTAGCTATGAAGACTCTTTCTATTGGAACATGTGGTAACTATCAAGACTGTTTCTATTAGAACATGTGGTAGCTATGAAGACTCTTTCTATTGGAACATGTGGTAACTATCAAGACTGTTTCTATTAGAACATGCGGTAGCTATAAAGACTGTTTCTATTGGAACATGTGGTAGCTATTAAGACTTTTTCTATTGGAACATGTGGTAGCTATTAAGACTGTTTCTATTAGAACATGTGGTAGCTATTAAGACTGTTTCTATTAGAACATGTGGTAGCTATAAAGACTCTTTCTATTGGAACATGTGGTAACTATAAAGACTCTTTCAATTGGAACATGTGGTAACTATCAAGACTGTTTCTATTAGAACATGTGGTAGCTATAAAGACTGTTTCTATTGGAACATGTGGTAACTATCAAGACTGTTTCTATTGGAACATGTGGTAACTATAAAGACTGTTTCTATTGGAACATGTGGTAACTATAAAGACTGTTTCTATTGGAACATGTGGTAACTACAACGACTGTTTCTATTGGAACATGTGGTAACTATTAAAACTGTTTCAATTGGAACATGTGGTAACTATTAAGACTGTTTCTATTGGAACATGTGGTAACTATGAAGACTGTTTCTATTAGAACATGTGGTAGCTATAAAGACTGTTTCCATTGGAACATGTGGTAACTACAAGGACTGTTTCTATTGGAACATGTGGTAACTATAAAGACTGTTTCTATTGAAACATGTGGTAGCTATAAACACTGTTTATATTGGAACATGTGGTAACTATGAAGAATGTTTATATTGGAACATATGGTACCTATAAAGACTGTTTCTGTTAGAACATGTGGTAGCTATGAACACTGTTTCTATTGGAACATGTGGTAACTATCAAGATTGTTTCTATTGGAACATATGGTACCTATAAAGACTGTTTCTATTAGAACATGTGGTACCTATGAACATTGTTTCTATTGGAACATGTGGTAACTATGAAGACTGTTCCCATTGGAACATGTGGTAACTATGCAGACTGTTTATATTGGAACATGTGGTAGCTATAAAGACTCTGTCCATTGGAACATGTGGTAGCTATAAAGACTCTCTATTGGTACATGTGGTAACTATTAAGACTGTTTCTGTTGCAACATGTATTAACTACAACGACTGTTTCCTTTGGAACATGTGGTAACTATAAAGACTGTTTCTATTGAAACATATGCTAACTGTTTAGACTGTTTGTATTAGAACATATGGTACCTACAAAGACTGTTTCTATTAGAACATGTGGTAGCTATTAAGACAGTTGCTATTGGAACATGTGATAACTATGAAGATTGTTCCTATTGGAACATGTGGTAACTATTTTAAGACTGTTTATATTGCAACATGTGGTAGCTATAAAGACTCTCTATTGGAACATGTGGTAACCATAACAACTCTTTCTATTGGAACATGTGGTAACTATTAAGACTGTTTCTGTTGGAACATGTGTTAACTACAACGACTGTTTTCATTGGAACATGTGGTAACTATAAAGACTGTTTCTCTTGGAACATGCGGTAGCTATGAAGACTGTTTCTATTGGAACATGTGGTAGCTATAAAGACTGTTTCTATTGGAACATGTGGTAGCTATGAATACTGTTTTCATTGGAACATGTGGCAACTATAACGACTGTTTCTATTGGAACATGTGGAAGCTATAAAGACTCTATTGGAACATGTGGTAACTATAAAGATTCTTTATATTGGAACATGTGGTAACTATTACGACTGTTTCTATTTATTGGAACATGTGGTAACTATTAAGACTGTTTCTGTTGGAACATGTGGTAAGTATTAAGACTCTTTCTATTAGAACATGTGGTAACTATAAAGACTTTTTCTATTGGAACATCTGGTATCTATGAAGATTCTTTCTATTGGAACATGTGGTAATTATAAAGACTATTGCTATTGGAACATGTTATATAAAGATTATTTTACTGGAACATGTGGTAATTATAAAGACTGTTTATATTGGAACATGTGGTAGCTATAAGGACTCTGTCTATTGGAACATGTGGTAGCTATAAAGACTCTCTATTGGAACATTTGGTAACTATAAAAACTCTTTCTATTGGAAGATGTGGTAACTATTAAAACTGTTTCTGTTGCAACATGTGTTAACTACAACGACTGTTTCCATTGGAAGATGTGGTAACTATAAAGACTGTTTCTATTGGAACTTGTGGTAACTATGAAGACTGTTTCTATTGGAACATGTGGTTACTATAAAGACTGTTTCTCTTGGAACATGCGGTAGCTGTGAAGACTGTTTCCATTGGAACATGTGATAGCTATTAAGACTCTTTCCATTGGAACATGTGGTAGCTATAAAGACTCTCTATTGGAACATGTGGTAACTATAAAAACTCTTTCTATTGGAACATGTGGTAACTATTAAGACTGTTTCTGTTGCAACATGTGTTAACTACAACGACTGTTTCCATTGGAACATGTGGTAACTATGAAGACTGTTTCTCTTGGAACATGCGGTAGCTATGAAGAATGTTTCTATTGAAACATGTGCTAACTGTAAAGACTGTTTGCATTAGAACATATGGTACCTACAAACACTGTTTCCATTAGAACATGTGGTAGCTATTAAGACAGTTTCTATTGGAACTTGTGGTAACTATGAAGACTGTTTCTATTGGAACATGTGGTAACTATAAAGACTGTTTCTCTTGGAACATGCGGTAGCTATGAAGAATGTTTCCATTGGAACATGTGGTAGCTATTAAAATTCTTTCCATTGGAACATGTGGTAGCTATAAAGACTCTCTATTGGAACATGTGGTAACTATAAAAACTCTTTCTGTTGGAACATGTGGTAACTATTAAGACTGTTTCTGTTGCAACATGTGGTAACTACAACGACTGTTTCCATTGGAACATGTGGTAACTATGAAGACTGTTTCTCTTGGAACATGCGGTAGCTATGAAGACTGTTTCCATTGGAACATGTGGTAGCTATTAAGACTCTTTCCATTGGAACATGTGGTAGCTATAAAGACTCTCTATTGGAACATGTGGTAACTATATAAACTCTTTCTATTGGAACATGTGGTAACTATGAAGACTGTTTCTCTTGGAACATGTGTTAACTATAAAGACTCTTTCTATTGAAACATGTGCTAACTGTAAAGACTGTTTGCATTAGAACATATGGTACCTACAAAGACTGTTTCTATTAGAACATGTGATAGCTATTAAGACAGTTTCTATTGGAACATGTGGTAACTATGAAGACTGTTCCTATTGGAACATGTGGTAACTATAAAGACTGTTTATATTGGAACATGTGGTAGCTATTAAGACTCTTTCTATTGGAACATGTGGTAGTTATAAAGACTCTCTATTGGAACATGTGGTAACTATGACAACTCTTTCTATTGGAACATGTGGTAACTATTAAGACTGTTTCTGTTGGAACATGTGTTAACTACAACGACTGTTTTCATTGGAACATGTGGTAACTATAAAGACTGTTTCTCTTGGAACATGCGGTAGCTATGAAGACGGTTTCCATTGGGACATGTGGTAGCTATTAAGACTCTTTCCATTGGAACATGTGGTAGCTATAAAGACTTTCTATTGGAACATGTGGTAACTATAACAACTCTTTCTATTGGAACATGTGGTAACTATTAAGACTGTTTCTGTTGGAACATGTGTTAACTACAACGACTGTTTTCATTGGAGCATGTGGCAACTATAAAGACTGTTTCTCTTGGAACATGCGGTAGCTATGAAGACTGTTTCCATTGGAACATGTGGTAGCTATTAAGACTCTTTCTATTGGAACTTGTGGTAGCTATAAAGACTCTCTATTGGAACATGTGGTAACTATAACAACTCTTTCTATTGGAACATGTGGTAACTATTAAGACTGTTTCTGTTGGAACATGTTTTAACTACAACGACTGTTTTTATTGGAACATGTGGTAACTATAAAGACTGTTTCTCTTGGAACATGCGGTAGCTATACAGACTGTTTCTATTGGAACATGTGGAAGCTATAAAGACTCTATTGGAACATGTGGTAACTATAAAGATTCTTTCTATTGGAACATGTGGTAACTATTACGACTGTTTCTATTTACTGGAACATGTGGTAACTATTAAGACTGTTTCTGTTGGAACATGTGGTAAGTATTAAGACTCTTTCTATTAGAACATGTGGTAACTATAAAGACTTTTTCTATTGGAACATGTGGTATCTATGAAGTTTCTTTCTATTGGAACATGTTGTAACTATAAAGACTATTGCTATTGGAACATGTTATATAAAGATTATTTTACTGGAACATGTGGTAATTATAAAGACTGTTTTTATTGGAACATGTGGTAACTACAAAGACTGTTTCTATTGGAACATGTGGTAACTATGAAGACTGTTTCTATTGGAACATGTGGTAACTATAAGTACTGTTCTTATTGGTGAACGCAAAATACATTATAAGTTAAACATAATAGCTGATAAAATGAAAAACAAAAATAAAAATACCACACTGTGGGAACTGTTCAAAATCCAAGAGATAATTCGGAGGAAGAGGCAAAGGCGATGATAACCTTTACACATAAATGCATGACCTCCCACTCGAATCGTAGTATACAAATGCAAAGGTCAAAGCAAAGTACCAGCATCACTTATTTACCTACATATTACACAATGATTTCATCCTCGGTTTTTAGTGGGGTTCGTGTTACTAGATCTTTTGCTTTCTTTGTAGTGTTTTGTAGATGATTGTTTGTCCTTTTGTACTTTTTCTGTTGGCAATTGTGTTGTCTGTTTTTTTTTTCGATATACGGATTCTGAATACTCCTTTGGTATCTTCAAACTCTTCTCTTAATACTGTTGTGGTTATATTTGTAGGATCAACAACAAACATTTTGACATAGAAAGTGAAATATTTAAGAATCTTCCCTCCTGAAATAAAAAAAAACAAGGAAAGTTTGAAAATACCAAAGGGGTAATCAGAAGCCATAACTCGAAGGACACAGACAACACAATGGCCAAAAGACAAAAGGACAAATAATGATCTACAAAACATTGCACAGAAAACTATAGATCGAGCAATACGAACCCCACTAAAAACCGGGGATGAACTCAGGTGCTCCAGGAGGGTGATCAGATAAAATGAAAAACAAAAACAAAAATCCCACAAAAATCAAAAATCCAACAAAGACTGTTTTGATTGGTCAAAGTAAAGTACTATCATCAATTATAATGTAGTTGTTTAATATTCCTGCTTTGTGATTGGACAATGCTGTAATGTTCAGGGTATCAATTCCACGGTTGAAATATCTTGAGAGATATTTTTAGAATTTTAGCTGATTACCGCTTAAGTCAACTTGTCAATAATGTGGCAATGCACATGATTACATTAGAATGGAGATAACTGTATTGTATTTGAAAATTTCGCGGCATCATTTGTGGATTTAATGGTGTAATGTTCCACATTTGAAATAGCATGAGCTATTTTTAGATTTGTAGGTGATTACTGCTTATGTAATCTTGTCAATAATGTGGCAATACACATCGATACTCACGATTACCTTAGAATGGAGATAACTGTATTGTATTTGAAAATTTCACGGCATCAATTGGAGATTTGATGGTCGCAAATTGAGTTTACTGGCGACGCGTTAGCAATACAGTTATTTAAGTATTTACCTTCGTATTACAAAAGGATAATGCTAATAGGATCTTAATACTGCTTTGGCGATATTTGTGCGATCAACAACAAACACTTTTACATAGAAAGGGAAGTAATTCTAATTATTCAAGAATCTTCCCGCCAGAACAAAAATGTTAAGAAAAGCTTGAAGATACCGAAAGGAACCCTTGTTACAATCATAAATGAGAAAAGGACAGGATTATGATTACGAAAAACGGAACATATCCGTGGTCATTTGTTACAAAAACATTTGGTAATTATTAGTGGTAATGTGTTGTTGGTTCTTCTTCGATTTACGGATTCTGATTACCCTTTTGGTATCTTCTAACTCTTCTTAACCAGGTCATGGTGGCGACCGTAAAACTTTCGAAATGATGACTCAATTTAACTACTAAAACCCTCAAGGAAATCAAAATAGGAACCGCAAACTATGAAGTTTCGGATCAACTGAGAGACATATACTCCATATGCAGGTGCTGCTACATATATATGGAATGTTCACAATGGGAAAACTTAAATCACCCCTTTTGTCGTTATGTTTCGTTCTTAACCGGCCCTCACTGTCAACTTAGACGTGTAGGTCAATGTATGAAAGAGACCTAGCTTGTTAAGTGTGTCTGTACAAAATTCCCCCTGCAAAGCTATTGTGAAAGTGGCATCTAATATTGCTAACACAATACTTTTTGCTTGCGTGATTCTTACGACGACCTTGTCCAATATAAAGGTGAACAAATAGGTCAAACAATATTACCTGATATAAATTTAATTGGAAATTCAGTTATGATCCAGGATGCTTAAAAAGATATTTGGCTTTCCAATGATTTTCGGTTGGTTAGTAGTTTTATCCGCGAACCCCGTTTTCCTCCAACCTTAAGCGAAATACATGAAATGTTGTTTTAAAGTTGCGTTAAACACCAATGAAAACAAAAACTCACAAACCTCTATGAGTAGTTTCGTTCAGTAGTTGTACTCTAGTGTCCAGTATCCTGACAGCATTTTCCAGATCCATGATTCTATCATCTTGTGTTTTTTCAGTGATGTTAGATATAGATTTAGAACTAACTGACAGTAACGTTATTGTCAAAATCCAAAATATATACACAATCGGTGTCTTAGACATCCTTCTATAAGCTATCATTTTCATTTTATAAATTGCAAACAAGATATCTAGCAAGATATTTCGACGAGGTTGTCATAGAAACATAATTTTAGCATATTTTGAAGAGTTAGTCACGATTTTGATTTTAGAAATGAACCATATGGACGATTTTTCTGTCTTTTATTCTTTCTTTTTTGTTATATACTAGTCAACAAAAGAAACGATACAAAGTTGTTTTTTCAATATATTATGCTAAAACCAAAACGATTGTCGATGACACGGCTCCTTCAATATGACCGTGAGCGACCGGTGAGTATGATTCAGGCTGGAATGACTCACCAGGCGGTTGCAGACCACTTTAATGTGTCTAGAATAACCATTGCAAGGCTAATGATTCGTCTTCGACAAACAAATAGGACGAATGACAGACCCCGGAACGACAGGGCCCGTGTGACGTCACAACGTCAAAACATACATTTACGCCTCATTCACCTCCAGAACCGTATGATAACGACTGCAGCCCGGACACTGCCCGTAGAACATCTGATCTAGCCAACGACCGAATTTCGAGTATACTGTTCGCAGAAGACTACGTGAATCTGGATTCCGAGCTAGGCGTCCAGTAGTAGGAAGAATCCTTAAACAACGCCATAGGACTGCGAAACCGGCTTGGGCTCATGCACGCCGTCGTTGGAGGCCTCACACCTGGCAACACATCCTTTTAAGTGATGAATCCCGATTTTCACTTCGTCTTAGCGATGAACCTTATCGTGTGTACCGCAGTCGTGGGGAACATTTTACGGACCCAGTGTGTGTATGAGTCCGACCGTTTTGGAGGCGGAGGTGTTATTTTCTGGGCTGGAAATTGTCATGATGGTCGCACCTAATTCAAAATTATTCAAGGAACATTGAATGCCGTAAAATACAGAAACAATATTCTTGATCCTATCGTTCTACCCTTTCTGCTACAGCGAAACTTTGATCACGTCTTTCAACATGACAATGCAAGATAGCACGTGTTTTTCAAGACTTCCTGAACCAGAATCAGATCCGTGTTCTTCCTTGGCCGGCATTATCACCAGATCTGCTACAAATTGAACATTTATGGGATGAACTCGGTAGACGTGTTCGCCACCTTACAAATCCACCGGAAACACTACAGGAGCTGCGTGACGCACTTGTGCACGAGTGGAACAACATTCCAGAAGCCTTTATCCAACGATTGATTGGTTCTATGCGTCGGAGTTGCGAAGTTGTCGTTGCTGCAAGAGGTGGTCACACGCGTTATTGAACTCCACAAACCTTCATACTGCCAATTTCTGTCTGTCAATGATTTGTTCTGATAATGATGTTGAGAAATTTTGTTGATATTGCCTTATTTGTTATGCCCATATGAATCTAAATTATACGATTTTTGTGCATTTTTTTTTCTATATGTAAAAAATATTGAGCATGGAACTCTTGTATCGTTTCTTTTGTTGACTAGTATATATGATAACAATCAGCGCTGGAAATTTAACCACGTCTTACGAAAACAGCGGTAATTGGCCTTGACTTCAAAGATGAAAGCATATTTAGTTTCGTTATAAATTATTTAAACGTTTGTTAAAGCCTGCATCACATCATGGTATTTGAAGATGTAAAAAATACGAAAATACGGTAAGAATGTGAAGGAGCGGCAGTGTTATTGTATGCAAGCAAATTTATTTATCAGTTGATCTCTACATGATAAATTTGGTAATGTAATTCCCTAAAAAGAGACCATCCCAGTCAGGGATGTCCTTGACTCACCTTTTGTAAAAATAGAGTAGTTTTTGTTCCGTCTGCCAATAAAAATTCGGCGAGTAATTACTATTTCTCAGGGTGTCATAGGGCACGGCAGACTTATCATGTAGTTGTATAATATCAAATGATAACGTATCATTCCTAATTGGTGTGATGGTAAGTGAGCTCGACTCGAATGTGGTAGATGTAAAATTCCCAACGACAAGTTCTTACCCATTTGGGGTTTAAGTCAAAGGTATTGCCCTGCTCTTTAAACTACATAAGTGCATGGTTGGTATTCCGTACCTCAAGCACACAGGAGAGTGTCAAATTGCAACTTGGGAGGGGTGGAGTGGGTTCTATTAATATCTCCTGTAAAATTCCGACGGCAAAGTTCTTGTCCACACTTGTGTCTTAATGAAAAGTCTATTGCCCCGACCTATAAATGACTTAAGTGTCTTGGTTGGATTGGCTACCTTAAGCCCACATCAGTGTGTCAAATTTCAACTACGATATTTGGTTGGGATCTATAAATATCTCCTGTACAATTCCCAACGGCAAAGTTCCTGCCCACTTGGGGTTTAAATGATAGGTATTGCTCGGCTCTTTAACTGACTAACGTGTCTGGATGGGATTCTGAGCCTCCAACCCACAGCAGAGGGTCAAATGTCAACTTCAATATTAGGCGTGGGCTACATTAATATATCCTGTAAAATTCCTAACGGCAAAGTTCTGTCCACTTGGGTTTAAATCAATAAATTTCTTTTCGGTACAGAGGTCAATAATTCCAAATGTATGCTTAGGAATACGCACGTGTTTTTGTGGTAGAAAGTCTACCTGGTCGGGTACATGGCGGGAATTCAGACATTCGGGAGCTTACAACGGGGGAAATAATTTGGATTTGCAACTAGATTAAAACAACGGGTGCCACTAGTCAAGCAGGAACTGCTTACCCTTCGATCTTTAGTTTTATATGTATGTTTTGTAGATAGTTGTTTGTCCTTTTGTACTTTTTCTTTTGGCCATATTGAATTGTCTGTTCTTCGATATACGGATTCTGATTACCCCTTTGGTATCTTCAAACTCTTTTTACATCTAAACTGAAAACATCTTCCAATTTTTGAATATGCAATTAAAAAATAAATAGATAAAATAAAATAATACTACATATTAAATAAATGTGACACGCACAAGCAGGGTTTAGATTTTGGTAATTTTTGTAATAGTGTGAATAAAGGTAATAACAAAATTACCGAACTCCGAACAATCTTACAAAGGGAAAGTCAAAACTCATAATTATATAAACAGACAAAATCAGTCAACAACCGGAAAACTGTGAAAACCGTAATGACCCTGACTTGGTACAGGCATTTCTAAAGAAATGGTGGGTTGAATCAGATTTTAAGGCGCCAAACCTCCCGCTCTCATTACGGTTCAAAGGTTCCGGCTGTCATTGTAACAGTATTTAAATACAGGAACAAAATAGGTATAATAGTTGTCAAAGCAGTACCATATTCGGTGACGTAAATGTCAAAAATATTTTTACGTCACACATTGACAGAAAAATTCTTGACATTTGTGACTTCTTTATCTTTATACATTTTCACTATATGAAAATGCATCGCTTATAATTTTTTCTGCAGAGACGGAATATATTTCGACAAGATATTGGTATCGGAATATAAACTTTTTAAGAGATCGAATAAGGCGAATCTTTTTATAGCCCTGGTCCAGTAGCCTGTTTCTCAGATGAAGATGACGTTTCAGGAAATCGGAATAATTGCTACTGGCCCTTGCATAGCGAATCAATTGCGAGATGTAAACACCATATGCAGGAGAAGCTGGTATATTGCTGCACATGTTTGGAAAATTTATGATTTTAAAATTGAAGTCGTCCCGCTTATCATAAATTTTAGTACTGAGTTGACCACTGTGGTCAAATTCGAGGTATAAGTCCAAAAATGATGCAGACGAAGCTGTATCGGTGGTCTCTTTAACTTCCAGCTCTGGAGGATATATCAATGGAAGAAATTCTGCAAATCTAGAATTATTGATAGATAAAACGTCATCAATATACCTGTATGTGAAATTAAAGGCTCTAGCCTCATGAATCTTCTTATCTTTTACAAGCTTTTGAAGAAACTTATTGTAATTTTTCTAATGTTCTGTATTTACATTTTGTAGATGTATGAGATTTCCCCATGTGAACAGGAATCTTAGGACTTTAATTTGTTTGACAAAACGCTGGCAAATCCAATCTATTAACCAGGTGACATGAAAGTAAATGATTTGATTAATATTTGTTTATCAAAAGTCGTCTGACTGTTTTGTAAGCCCGCCATCCCACCGTCTTCGTTATTTACCCCAGTAATGAAAAGACATATTTTATGTGAAATCGAACTAGTTTTGTTTACTAAAATACATAAATTTGTGTGGTCTCAAATAGTGTGAACGTTAAAACTATTATCATTCGGAAGTAGCGATGTTGACAAGATAAAAAAAATTATCAATATAGACGTACAGTTGGTATCTCCATTTGTACATTTATTTTGTAGAAAACATTTTTTATTATGTATAATGTTCAAGATTAGAGCGTTCTTATAACATTGCTATTCACCCGGTTGATACTTTACTCAAATGTGGAAAACAATTGTACGACAGCAACATTTTACTAAGAGGGGAGGTTTAGGCAGGTAAAACTAGTTTAAACCCGCCTGTGCCAAGTAAGCGGTCATGTATATGTGTGTTAATGGTATAAATTTTGTCTATTTCTGTAGTTTTTCGATTCAATTTTAGAACTGTTCTGACAATGGGGTATGCTTGTCTTCTTTTTACAATTGAAAACAGACATATTCAGTAAGAAGAGTTTGAAGATACCAAAGGGAGGTAATCAAGACCTGTATATCAAAGAAGAACAGACAACACAATGGCCAAAAGAAAAAGTACAAAAGGACAAACAACGATCTACAAAACATACACATAAAACTAAAGATCGTAACCTATATATTTTCTTACTTTCTTTTCGGTGATTCATCTTTTTAACTTAATAATTCTAGAGTCAACCTGTATTATCCTTTCACAGTCATCATATGTTTTTTCCAAAATATTTTACCCCAAAACGAATTGTCCAAGGCGTTTGTAATTTTCTTAAAATTTAACATGTTGACGTAATACAATATAGCAAAAATAGGATCATCGCTTATCTCAAGAACTAGTTTTTATGAGATTTCGTTTAACTTTGGATTGTAATGGTAGTGAAAAATGTATAATGCTAATGTCTTACTTATCACATCACACTTGACGCTCACATTTTTAATGCGGTAAAGACATCAACTATTTCATGGAGTTCAAGTTTATGTCAATAGATAATTCTCACAATTTGCACATTCCCGATTTGATCCTAAAATTATACGTTATTGGCGTTTTTCAATTGACTTATCTCCCTAATAGAGGATAAAATGGTTCCCATTCAATGCAAGAACAACTGATAGTGGTAACTATGAACACTGCTTCTATTGGAACATGTGGTAACTATAAAGACTGTTTCTATTGGAACATGTTGTAACTATAAAGACTGTTTCTATTGGAACATGTGGTAACTACAAAGACTGTTTCCATTGAAACATGTGGTAACTATAAAGACTATTTCTATGGGAACATGTGATAACTACAAAAACTGATTTTATTGGAACATGTGGTAACTATGAAGACTACTTCTATTGGAACATGTGGTAACTATGAAGACTGATTCTATTGGAACATGTGGTAACTTTGAAGACTGTTTCTATTGGAACATGTGGTAACAATAAATACGGTTTAAATTGGACCATGTGGTAACTATGCATGCAGTTTCTATTGGAACATGTGGTAACTACAAAGATTGTTTCCATTGAAACATGTGGTAATAATAAAGACTGTTTCCATTGGAACATGTGTTAACTATAAATACATTTTCTATTGGAACATGTGGTAACTATAAATGCAGTTTATATTGGAACATGTGGTAACCACAAAGATTGTTTACATTGAAACATGTGGTAATAATAAAGACTGTTTTCATTAGAACATGTGGTAACTATAAATACAGTTTCTATTGGAACATATGGTAACTACAAAGATTGTTTCCATTGAAACATGTGATAGCTATAAATACAGTTTCTATTGGAACATGAGGTAACATCAAAGACTGTTTCCATTAGAACATGTGTTAACGATAAAGACTGCTTCTATTGGAACATGTGGTTACTAGATATATTTTGCAATAAGAACATGTGGTAGCTATATTGAGTGTTTCTATTGGAACATGTGGTAACTACAAAGACTGTTTCCATTAGAACATGTGGTAACTGTAAAACCTTTTTTCTATTGGAACATGTGTTAACTATGAAGACTGTTTCTATTCCAACATGTGATAACTATGCATGCAGTTTCTATTGGAACATGTGGTAGCTATGAAGACTGTTTCCATTGGTACATGTGGTATTTATAAAGACTGTTTCTATGGGAACATGTAGTAGCTACAAAGACTGTTTCTATTGGAACATGTGGTAACTATGAAGACTGCTTCTATTGGAACATGTGGTAACTATGAAGGCTGTTTCTATTTGAACATATGTTAACTACAAAGACTTTTTCTATTGGAACATGTGGTAACTTTGAAGACTGTTTCTATTGGAACATGTGGTAACTATGAAGACTGCTTCTATTGGAACATGTGGTAACTATGAAGACTGCTTCTATTGGAACATGTGGTAACTTTGAAGACTGTTTCTATTGGAACATGTGGTAACTATGAAGACTACTTCTATTGGAACATGTGGTAACTATGAAGACTGCTTCTATTGGAACATGTGGTAACTATGAAGACTTTTTCTATTGGAACATGTGGTAACTATGAAGACTGCTTCTATTGGAACATGTGGTAACTTTGAAGACTGTTTCTATTGGAACATGTGGTAACTATGAAGACTGCTTCTATTGGAACATGTGGTAACTATGAAGACTGCTTCTATTGGAACATGTGGTAACTATGAAGACTTTTTCTATTGGAACATGTGGTAACTATGAAGACTGCTTCTATTGGAACATGTGGTAACTATGAAGACTGCTTCTATTGGAACATGCGGTAACTAGAAGACTGTTTCCATTGGAACATGTGGTAACTATGAAGGCTGTTTCTATTTGAACATATGTTAACTACAAAGACTTTTTCTATTGGAACATGTGGTAACTTTGAAGACTGTTTCTATTGGAACATGTGATAACTATGAATTCAGTTTCCTTTGGAACATGTGGTAACTATAAATGCAGTTTCTATTGGAACATGTGGCAACTATGAATACTGTTTCTATTGGAACATTTGATAGCTATGAAGACGGTTTCTATTGGAACATGTGGTAACTATAAAGACTGTTTTTATTGGAACATGTGGTAACTGGGAAGACTGCTTCTATTGAAACATGTGGTAATAATAAAGATTGTTTTCATTAGAACATGGGTTAACTATAAAGACTGCTTCTATTGGAACATTTGGTTACTAGAAATATTGTTCTATAGGAGCATGTGGTAGTTATAAAGACTGTTTCTATTGGAACATGCGCTAACTATAAAGACTACTTCTACTGGAAGATATGGTAACTACAAAGATTGTTTCCATTGACACATGTGATAACTAAAAATACAGTTTCTATTGGAACATGAGGTAACATCAAAGACTGTTTCCATTAGAACATGTGTTAACTATAACGACTGCTTCTATTGGAACATGTGGTTACTAGAAATATTTTGCTATAAGAACATGTGGTAGCTATATAGACTTTTTCTATTGGAACATGTGGTAATTACAAAGACTGTTTCCATTGGAACATGTGGTAACTATGAAGGCTGTTTCTATTTGAACATATGTTAACTACAAAGGCTTTTTCTATTGGAACATGTGGTAACTTTGAAGACTGTTTCTATTGGAACATGTGGTAACTATGAATACAGCTTCTATTGGAACATGTGGTAACTATGAATGCAGTTTCTATTGGAACATGTGGCAACTATGAATACTGTTTCTATTGGAACATGTGATAGCTATGAAGACGGTTTCTATTGGAAGATGTGGTAATTATAAAGACTGTTTTTTGGATCATATGGTAACTATGAAGACTGCTTCTATTGGAACATGTGGTAACTATAAAGACTGCTTCTATTTGAACATGTGGTAACTGTTAAAACTGCAAAGCCTATTACCATTGTAGCATGTGGTATCTATCAAGATTTTCTATTGGAATATGTGGTAACTATAAAGACTGCCTCTATTGGAACATGTGGTTATTATAAAGACTGTTTCTATTGAAAAATGGTAGCTATAGAGACTGTTTCTATTAGAACATGTTTCAACTATAAAGACTGTTTCTATAGGAACATGTTGTAACTATAAAGACTGTTTATATCTGAACATGTGCTAACTATAAAGACTGGTTTTTTTTGGAATATGTATTAGCTATTACGACAGTTTCTATTGGAACATGTGGTTATTGTAAAGACTGTTTCTATTGGAACTTGTAGTAGATATAACGACTGTTTCCATTGGAACATGTGGTAACTATGAAGACTGTTTCTATTTGAACATGTGCTAACCATAACAACTGTTTGCATTGGAACAGGTGTTAACTATAACGACTGTTTCCATTGGCACATGTGGTAACTAAGAATTAAAAAAAAATGAAATACATCTTTATTACATCATAATGCAATTTTGAAATAATATTTCTCATTTTTAACTGAAAAATGGACAATCATTGCTCTGACGAAACATCATCATTGTTATTCTTCTCTTCCTTCCAGATACTAACATTTGTTCCCCCTCATTTACATCTGTTTTTAAACCCTATTCCTTATGAAGGAAAGTTGTCTCCATCATATCATATCATATTTCTTATTTCAATTTACTGGACATTTTTTTTCATGGATTCTTTATTGGTATAGCACACGTGCATCCAACTTTGATTTTCTCTATCACAGTTCTATATATATAAACATTATTATTATCACAGTCTACTCTTCTTAAAACTCGTTCATAGAAGTAAACGGGGCGACACTCATAGTCAGGCATTCCAGCTTTCAGATCATCTTTATCCTTACGTATTAGACATTGCTTACACATGCACTGCGCTTGAACGATTGTCCTTGGTACTCTTGCAATGTCATGATTGAGTTCCCAGAATACGGGACAAGTTGAAACCATCTCCTTGACTGATGCCTGCAGATATTTTGGGCATTCTCTTCTACCATGTATTTTCATATTAAATGGAGTTTTATACCTAGATAAAGCTGGATGATATTCACGATCTTTTTTTTCCCATGCGCTTCTTAAGGGAGCCAACATGTAATATGAGTTATGGAAATTAAGGTTATCTCTTCCTAGTTTCCTTGCTAGTTCTATTAAATTGTCTGGTTCTAGACAATTATCTGTATTTGTGACTGTATGCGATATGTCGATGAAACTAAAAATTAAATATACCTTCACCTGAAATAAAGAAAACATATTGTTAAACAGAATTGACTGCCAAAACAGTAACTTGTTGTATCGAGTACACCTAGCCATGAGCGAGATTCGAACTCACAACGTTATTGGTGATAGGCACTGATAGCAAAGGTAGTTGTAAAACTAACTACCATACGATCACAAAGACGACGCCCCCTTCTTCCCTGGAAATCTAAAATCATATTAACTATAACTATAGGAGTACGCGACAGCCTATAAATCTTTGTAGAGCATTAGTAACAAATTTTATCAATTACATGTGTATATTTAGATTTCTTTTTCAAATTACAAAAACAATACCAATCTAGATATCAATAATCACGACCCTTTTCTGGTAATAACCTTCATCCGATACGCTCATAGTGAAAGAAATAGAAAATAGAATGTTTCTGGTATACCGTAACCTTCATCAGATACGCTCATAGTGAAAGAAATAGAAAATAGAATGTTTCTGGTATACCGTAACCTTCATCAGATACGCTCATAGTGAAAGAAATAGAAAATAGAATGTTTCTGGTATACCGTAACCTTCCTCAGATACGCTATTAGTAAAAGAAATAGAAAACAGAATGTTTCTGGTATACCGTAACCTTCATCAGATACGCTCATAGTGAAAGAAATAGAAAATAGAATGCTTCTGGTATACCGTAACCTTCCTCAGATACGCTCATAGTGAAAGAAATAGAAAATGGAATGTTTCTGGTATACCGTAACCTTCTTCAGATACGCACATAGTGAAAGAAATAGAAAATAGAATATTTAACAATTTAAACTTCTTAGGGAAAAAATAAGCCAAATTGCCCCAACATGGTGAGAAATATCGACTAAGATTCCCTAGCCATGAGCAATTGTAATTTGTATTCATTGTATAAGAATTTTATCATATCTTAGGCTTAAAAGGTGGCAATGTATACAATGGTAAGAAGTTTGACGTTTACATGTAGCAGACGACATGTTATATCATGTCATTGTATCCTCTTATCGGTTTTATTTTATTCTCTATTTTTCTACCAGGACCGTCGTGGTCGTGATCGTATGGTAGTTGGATTTATGCAATCAGTGCCTATCACCACTAGCGTTGTGAGTTCGAACCCCGCTCAGGCGAGGTGTACTCGATACAACATAATGTGAAAATAGTTGTCAGTGACTTACAGCAGGTCGGTGGTTTTCTCCGGGTACTCCGGTTTACTCCACCAATAAAACTGACCGACACTATATAACGGAAATATTGTTGAAAGTGGCGTTAAACACCATAATCTTAACCCCTATTATTCTACCAAGAAGTTGCAAAACTATATTTTCTGCGAGTCTTAAATAGCCTACTACTGACATACCGACCAATGGATGTCTACATATACAATTAATCATTAATATGTAATTTTCTGACAACAGTTATACTTTAATGGGTTATAAAACCTTATAAATACTCCAATATAAGATTTCCTTAAAACAATAAAAGAAGCACAATTATGATCGACCGATGAACTAATGCCAGCATAATCATCATTGACATTTCAACTGTTGTCAACATAATCATGATTGATATATCAACTGAAGCCAGCAAAATCATGATTGACATGTCAACATATGACAACATGATTATGATTGACATATCAATTGAAGATACCACAATCATGATTGACACATCAATTGATGCCAGTATAATCACGATTGACATAACAACTGATATCAGCCTAATTATGATGGACATATCAACTGATGCCAGCATACTCATGATTGACACATCAACTGATGCCAGCATATTCATCATCGAAGCACTCTTTGTAATAAATAAATAACAGGCGATAATAGGAAAGATATGAGGGGGCTCTAGTTGATGGTATATCTCACAGTAAATCCGATCAAATATGTAAAACTTACGACGATTAGGGAGTCTAATATTAATTCTAATTGCATTGTTAATTCTACTAGCAAGAGAAGATGACACTAGTAGTCAACATTGATGTTTTATACACTTATTTGAAAATTACACCAACTTCTGTTTTCTATAGAAGGGTATTTAGAGTTTAGAGTTTAATTATGTCATATCCTTTGTGTCGCTATATCCAATGAGTATTTTAGATCTAATACAATACATTCGACCGAAATTTTCCATTATTTTCAGTATTATTTCGTCAATGGTATTGGTTTACTTGTAGATGCATGAATTAATTCTGTTGATATATACCCACAAACAAATGATACATAAGACGAAACTTAAAATATCTTACCGGATCATGACCACAGACTTTCGATATAACGCACGGCACAAAATTCACGACAGTCGATTAGAAACTATATTTACACCGCCATCTCTCTCTCTCTCTCTCTCTCTCTCTCTCTCTCTCTCTCTCTCTCTCATCATACATAGAAAACTATGACAATAAAGGGTCTATGATTTAAGAAAAGATCGTTTTTTTAGCGTCTATTGGAAATATTTCTTTTGAGACATGACAGACACCACTTACTACTACTACTACTAATAATAATAATAAATAAAATTAAGTATAAAATGTTAATACTCGAAGTTCCCGACACGTGTATTCTAAAGTTCCCGTTGATTGTAAAAGATATTAACCATTGTTTATTTCTTTTCATAGTATCATACTACTGTCAATATCATGTGTATATCAGTTTATGTCGGTTTTGTCCATAAAAAAACCTTTAGAATTATAATATGTATCACTGCTCTAACATACACACTATCAGTATAGAGGGGTGTTTAACGCCACTTTCGGTAGAAATAATATCTGTTGTATACTCAAATACTATATGAATTAACAGCATTTTTAAATCACAATACGATTTTGCTAAAATTGTGCGTTGTTGAAATACTTCCGAAATTCCTTTTTAAAATAATTGTTTTCTGTCTTATGATTTCAGAATGGTCAATATACAACTTGAATTTACATGGGGAAAATAGTTTTGCTCCTTGTTAGGTAAATAGGGAAATTAGAATTGTTTTACGTTGTCTGACATATTTTTACAAAAATTTATTTACTAATAGTATTACTTGTTTATCACAAGTTTAGTCAATATACAATACATGTATATCTTTTATCCGTAATAGCTCACAGTTTAACTTTTTTTTATTCATTGAGAAACATCGTCAAAATATATGACATGATATGTTGTAGAAATATTCTAATATGACGTCCTTCATTGGCTATGTAAATAATACTGTTATAAAACTCCCGATATATTTTAATTCGCACATGAGTATTGAAAAACAAATAATAAACACCATTCTTAAGTAAATTCATGTATTCATACAGGACCGTAGTGCACAAAAACATAAAAATTATCGAATTGTATCTTGACACAATTTGTTCCGGAAAAAATGCTTAAGACAACCATCTATCGACTTTGACGTTTGTGATTTGTCGTCTTCCGGTCACATAGTTAACAAGGACCGCTGGTGATATTGACACAAACTGGTTACTCATTTATTTTACGATTTTGTGATCATTTTACTTGTCTAAGTAGCTAAATTCAAAATGCCATCAAATTGGAAAATATCAATAATTCAATTGCATCACCGTCTAGTTATATATGTAGGGGAAAAAACTGTAAACATGAAGGCTAGTGGATTTTGTTATTACATGCATTTACATTACCGACGTCCACTTCAAAATATAAGCCTTTGCCTCAATGTAGTTACGGCCATGGCTCGGCATGAGTGCTACCTATGTTAAAACTGGATATAAACTATGGCTTCCTCGAATTATTTCTTAAATCGGGACTTCTAAAGTGACAACAATTTATTGATGATGTCATATTTCATGACATCACAGTGGATGACATACAGATATTGAATTTAAACTATATACTTCAGGTTTTTTTTTTAAATACTTATTCTGGTGTAATTTTATATTAGTGACACCGTTTTGCGATCTGCGGGTACATCAATATCCGGTGAACAGATTGTGAAATTATCCAATAAAAGTATTATTACCTTTTGTTTCGTCTTATTCAGTCTAGTTACTTAAACTGACATGAACCGGAAATTAGTTTCTTTGATTAATAACCTTCCTTTTAACTTGACACGGGACAAAATAAAAATAAGGAAATTTACCTTCAGAATTAAGTGGGTGATCGGTGCTTCTATTGTGTTAAATTTTAAACATGAAATATGGGGAATTCTATAAAATATGGCGAATTTATTTATTTATTGATTTATTATTATTATTATTTTTCTTTTTTTTATTTATTTATTTATTTATTTATTTATTTATTTATTTATTTATTTATTTATTTATTTATTATTATTATTATTTATTTTTTTTTAGAAAAGCAGAGATCGATATAAATTCATAAAACATATGACCTGCATATCCAGTTTTACACAGACAGAATACATTTAATTCATCTAAACAAGCATATTGCAGGAGGAATGTAGCGAATTGTTAGCATAAACTTAAATATCAAAACTGTTTTTGAGGAGGGTTATGTTTATGATGCTTAACGCCACTTCGACAATATTTCAGCTATGTCATGTTTTTTTAATTGCTTTGTTAATTTGAAATGAATAAGTAATACATTACCTATAATTAAATTTAAAAAACGATTGATTATTGAGCATTACATAACGTCCAGCAGGAATATTTCAGAACGAGGACAATATATAAAAACTACAGTCAAGCATGCTTTAGTGTCCATCTATATCAAGCAATAACTTGCTACCTTAATTTTTATTTCCTTTTATAGTGTATTTCATATTAATTAAACCTGTATTAAGCGACCACCCGCCTTATGTGACCATATTTCACTGTCCCCTTGTAAGGTCTCATAAGACAGGGTTCACTGTATATAGAAATGAGGAAGGGATGGGATAAATCGGGAAAACGACTTTCGACTGACACTGCAAAAAATAGGCAGTTGAGTAAGGACGAAATGTGTAATCTTTTCTAGAGGCTACGAGGTTTACTAAAGTATCATAAATTTCCTTGGATTTTTTTTTAGTTTAAAATAAATTAGTAATAATATTATAATATGCATAATACTGTATTATAAAAAAGTAGATGTGTAATTTAGTGCACATGGTGCATGTGCATGATTACAGATCAATAGACTGTTTTATTTGATGTTCATCATAATCCTATAACAAATATCACAATTGTTCAGTTAGTTGAAGTGAGAAGTGATTGTTCACTTTGTTGATATTGGTGGACAATAAACGTTAGAGAATACCGAAGGAGCAATCAAAAATGGACAATCCAGAGAAACTGGAACATAGGGTACATAAAACGAAGTAAAGCAAATCAAAATCACAACACAATATGTGTTGGACACCACTATACGCAAGCAAACAGACATAGCGTAAATAAGACATGGGTCCTCCTACAAACAACAGGAGAAGAGTTTGAAGATACCAACGAGGAAATCAGAATCCGTAAATCGAAGAAGGACAGAAAACACAATGACCAAAAGAAAAAGGAAAAACAACGATCTACAAAACATTACACATAAAACTAAAGATCGAGTAACACGAACCCCACTAAAACACAGGGTGAACTCAGGTGTTCCGAAAGGATGAGCGGTTCATGCTCCACTAGTGGCACCCGCCGTGTTACTCTAGATACATACCCGATGATAGGTCATAAATGAGATAAGGACGAACCGAACATAATTTTATCCGGAAATTGTTTGACAATCGCTGTGTAAACTTTCGTTCGTAATTTATTTGTGTTCATGTTTTATTTAGCACAGTGCAAAAATAAATTCAGTTCGACTTTTATTATTTTCTACTATCTACGTATTGGTAATCTAGTGTTCTGTCCTTAGGTAGGACACTAAGGAGATCCGGGGCCCAATTGTTCTCGTGTACAACCTGTAGTGTGTTGTTGTGTGTACTCGGACAGCCGAGAGTAGATAGCTCCAGCGCGTGGCCCAATTTGGAGCTTCGGTCAATATTACTTTTCAGTGCCCCATAACATATCATATCGAACTCAATGAAGTGCAATATCTGCATAGTATCGCAGCATGTCCGATAGCACGATCTGTGATACTAGTGATAATATATGTGGTGGTGTACAAAATGGCATGAAATTAATCTCACATATTTTCAAATCGGCTTGAATTATTCTGAAATACTTACAACGTGGAATGCACAAAATAATATTTTCAACCTCATGTTTATCAAATTACAAAGAAAAAAGTGTATTACAATAGTTTGCGTTGACTTTGGCATTTAATATTAATCTGAAACATAACAGTGACTGAATTCGTATTAATCATGTAAACTTCTAGCTAAATTTAAATATTATAGGTTTTTAAAATAATTTGCGAACTTTAATCTTTGCCATTATACTCAATTCGTTTATTTCTGCTTCCTATTTTTGTAATTTTGTAAGGAACAATATATTTACGGAAGCATAATTATATTACCTCTGTGATCACACCATAATAGTTTGCTAAAGCTTGCGTCATTTTAGATAAGCGTCATCATGTGTATTGTAAATATTTGTAATGTTGTAAGGAACAATATATTTACGGAAGTAGTATTTAGCTTCCTCTGTGATCACCAATATAATAGTTGGTTAAAACTGACGTCTTTTTAGATAAGCGTCATCATAACTATTATATATATTTTTTAACGATTTAAGGAAGAATTATCCGTTGTTGCGATTCGTTGATTATACTTCAATGTAGTTTATCTGTTTAATCTATTGGACACGTTTAAGTAGTAAACATAAACAAGTACAGCAGAAAAAGGATTTAACGAAAATAGTGCGTGTCAATTCATTCAAAAAACAATTAAAACAACACATAGATAAAAGGAAAGTCCGTTTTAAACAGATTAAGTTTTTGTTTATTTCAAGTACAAATTATCTATGTAAATAAATTAAGTTAGGAAAGGGTGAATAATAAAATAATTATGATACATTTTGAGATATTAAATTAATAAGAAAACAATCCAAAAACACGAAAAGTTTAGAACAATACAAAAAAATTACATACAAATTAATGGACATCTAATGATACAAAAAAACTTATGCACAATTATTACTCCAGGGGTGATCAAGTTCTAGTTCTAGAAGTTCCACGATCTACCTCACTTGCGACGAGTTAACTAACCATTACACCACCGAGATGGTTCACTACGGTATTGTGCTTGAAACACGTGATTTCCAAAGACAAGATTTACATTACATTTACAATATTTCAATCCATCTTTCCCTGTCTTTGATTTTGTCTCGTCAACAACTCTTGTGCAAATGATGCCGTTGCTATCTAACTTGTTGGTGCATGAATGGAACAAACATAATTCTATCAAGGTCTTGTATTTATTCTTCGTCTATTGTTGAGTAATATTATTACAGCATGATAAAATACACAACTATACGTTGAAAAGGGGGCTGCTTTATATGATGTCAAAAAGGTCACTTTCATCAGAGCCAAAGCATTTGCAAGGGCACTGTGCGTCATGCCTCTATTTTGTTGATCTCCATCGCACAAGAGTCATTTAATATCATTAATTATTATACTTCGTGTAAGTTTCTGTAGTGATATTTGGTACTGTAATATTTTGACATATTACCTGAGTAATATTTTGGCATATTACCAGGACAATTAGACACTCGGTATAATAATGATATTAATGTCGTCTTGTCCAGGTAATATGCCAAAATATTACCAAGGTCTGAGAGACATATTACCCCTAGGGTCGGGTAATTTGTCTCTCAGACCTGGGTAATATTTTGGCATATTACCTGGACAAGACCACATTATTATATAAATAATAAGGGACATATATTATCAAAGGTAACATCTCGTTACCGATTTATTTACATACAAACGAGTATTGCTGTAGAATCTTTTAAGGACTCCTATATAAGGTTAGCGATTCTCTAAATATAGATTGACCGCCAACCCCAAAACTCTCGTAAGTCAAAATGCTACAACAGATTGTAATCATTGTCTTTTGTTGTATTCTCCATTGCGCGTAAGTAGTATATGGGTAGTACCGTACGGACAAAGTCACATTTGCGGAGGTGCTGTGAGGTGCTACCGGAAGTGACGGACCGGAAGTGACTCAGTCACGTCCTCTGTCCGGAAGTAAGTTCTGCAAATGCGCAACCGGAAGTTGCGCAATATCCGTCCTAGTGGGGCCTTTTGACCGGAAGAGATGTGAGTCACGTGTCCGGAAGTATGTTCTGCGCATGCCCCCTGTTTTCTCCCCGCGTTTTTTTTCTTAGTAGTAGTATAGTAGTAACATGGCTACCGGATGTGACCGAAGTTCACTTGACCCCTTCGGGGTTCCCTTGGGTGTGCGCATGCCCAACCGGAAGATACGCAACACCCATAGTGGCCGAAGGTCACGTGATCCCTTTGGAAGTGTACTTGGGGTGTTCTCTACGGCGTCCGCGTCCTATAACCATAGGTAACTCCCGCCATTTTATTTTCATATAATGCATCACTATACTTCATAATAAATTATCACGATACGTGGCGTTACTATCTCGTAACCTGGTAGCTTCGTTACCAAGGTCTTTCGTAACTTATTTCGTAACCTCTTCGTAACTTTTTCGTAACTTTGTACCCTTTTTCGTAACTGTTCCTTTTTGTAACTTCGTACCTTTTCGTAATTTCGTACCCTTAGTAACTTTGTACCTTTTTCGTAACTTCGTACCTTTTTCGTAACTTTGTACATTTTCGTACCTTCGTGTATTTCGTAGCTTCGTACCTATTCGTAACTTCGTACCTTTTTGTAACTTCGTACCTTTTCGTAACATCGTATGTTTTTCGTAACTTTGTACCTTTTCGTAACTTCGTATCCTTTTCGTAACTTTGCACCTTTTCGTAGCTTCATAAGATTTCTTTAATTTAAGGATGGCGCATGCTTAGTGAGCCCCAACTAATTGCGCGTCTATGGTGTGCCAAATCGTTTGATTCAAATGAATCTTGCAGAATTTATTCCACTTTAAGTTCGACATTTTCTTGAAATAATCTGTTTGACTAGTTGCATGGTCAAATTTTACCAGATGACTCTATGAACTGAAACCATTTTTTTCCTTCAAATTAGCCAAATTCACGACACATATCCTTGGAATCTGTCACAAATGAAACACTTCAAAGGGTGTCATAATAATAGTAGAGTTGTACATATCTTTGAGCACGTCGTGATCGTATTGTAGTTGGATTTATAACTACCTGTGCAATCAGTGCCTATCACCACTAAAGTTGTGAGGTCGAACCCCGTTCATGGCGAGGTGTACTCAATATACCACTATGTGATAAAGTTTGTCAGTTACTCGCGACAGGTCGGTGGTTTTCTCCGGGTACTTCGTTTTCCTGCCCCTTTGGTATCTTCAAACTCTTCTTCCTATAAAACTGACCGCCCCGATATAACTGAAATATTATTGAAAGTGGCGTTAAACATCATAAACCAATCAATAAAAACCAAGAAACCATTATTATATAGACAATAAATAATTCATCAGATTATGATACCATACAAATACAATAAAGGATATATTCTGGATAAAAAGGGGGATGAAGGTTGAAAGTATGTCTGTTGAATATAATCACGCCACAAGACAAACATTTAAATCAGTGAAGTACAGGACCATTCTTTCTGGTTGCAAAAACTAGCACGGGAGACAACTCGATTATATTCAGGATATGACCAATATCAATCATGTTCTTTAGGAAAGCTGAGAAAATAAGAACATCTTATACAAAAATCATATGCTCTAGGTAATATGGGAAAATAGAAATCTGTATCCAGGTTTATTAATATGAACAAAGTTATTGAGGGGAATTTTCAATTTTCCAAATCCGCCAAAGGTATTCATACTTCGGTATGAAGATGAAAATAAAATACATGTACATGGGTTTTGGTTTAAATATGTAATGATTGCTTGATTGATTGGTTGGTGTTTAACGTCCAGCGAGCAATTTTTCAACTATATTCAGGACGAGAACATTTAAAAATTTAAACGCCACTAAATATGTAATGAGATGCAACATATCTAAATATATGTCAACCTATTGTCACCTATACAAAGGCTTAAAACATTTAAATGTCTTGTTAAGCAATTGCATAAGATAGGATATGTTATCTTTCTTCGATATACAGATTCTGATTACCCCTTTGGGAATTTCAAACTCTTCTTGCCTACATGTAAATAACAAAAATGCATAGTGTACTAGAATACGATATTAAGATAAGTTAGTTAAATGATGCTATTTTTCTGCCAGTCTAAATTTTTGTGAGTTTTTGTGAGTTTTTTGGGGATCCCACAATGAAAGGAAATTATATCTGCAAAATGACATCCATAAGAATCTAAAAAAAAATGAAATACGTCTTTATTACATCATAATGCAATTTTGAAATAATATTTCTCATTTTTAACTGAAAAATGGACAATCATTGCCCTGACGAAACATTATCATTGTTATTCTTCTCTTCCTTCCAGATACTAACATTTTTACATCTGTTTTTAAACCCTATTCCTTATGAAGGAAAATTGTCTCCATCATATCATATCATATTTCTCATTTCAATTTACTGGACATTTTTTTTCATGGATTCTTTATTGGTATAGCACACGTGCATCCAACTTTGATTTTCTCTATCACAGTTCTATATATATAAACATTACTATTATCACAGTCTACTCTTCTTAAAACTCGTTCATAGAAGTAAACGGGGCGACACTCATAGTCAGGCATTCTAGCTTTTAGATAATCTTCATCCTTACGTACTAGACATTGCTTACACATGCACTGCGCTTGAACGATTGTCCTTGGTACTCTTGCAATGTCATGATTGAGTTCCCAGAATACGGGACAAGTTGAAACCATCTCCTTGACTGATGCCTGCAGATATTTTGGGCATTCTCTTCTACCATGTATTTTCATATTAAATGGAGTTTTATACCTAGATAAAGCTGGATGATATTCACGGTCTTTTTTTTCCCATGCGCTTCTTAAGGGAGCCAACATGTAATATGAGTTATGGAAATTAAGGTTATCTCTTCCTAGTTTCCTTGCTAGTTCTATTAAATTGTCTGGTTCTAGACAATTATCTGTATTTCTGACTGTATGAGATATGTCGATGAAACTAAAAATTAAATATACCTTCACCTGAAATAAAGAAAACATATTGTTAAACAGAATTGCCTGCCAAAACAAATTTTATCAATTACATGTGTATATTTAGATTTCTTTTTCAAATTACAAAAAAAATACCCAATCTAGATATCAATAATCACGACCCTTTTCTGGTAATAACCTTCATCAGATACGCTCATAGTGAAAGAAATAGAAAATAGAATGTGTCTGGTATACCGTAACCTTCATCAGATACGCACATAGTGAAAGAAATAGAAAATAGAATGTTTCTGGTATACCTTAACCTTCATCAGATACGCTCATAGTGAAAGAAATAGAAAATAGAATGTTTCTGGTATACCGTAACCTTCATCAGATACGCACATAGTGAAAGAAATAGAAAATAGAATGTTTCTGGTATACCGTAACCTTCATCAGATACGGACATAATGAAAGAAATAGAAAATAGAATGTTTCTGGTATACCGTAACCTTCATCAGATACGGACATAATGAAAGAAATAGAAAATAGAATGTTTCTGGTATACCGTAACCTTCATCAGATACGCTCATAGTGAAAGAAATAGAAAATAGAATGTTTCTGGTATACCGTAACCTTCATCAGATACGCTCATAGTGAAAGAAATAGAAAATAGAATGCTTCTGGTATACCGTAACCTTCATCAGATACGCTCATAGCGAAAGAAATAGAAAATAAAATGTTTAACAATTTAAACTTCTTAGGGAAAAAATAAGCCAAATTGCCCCAACATGGTGAAAAATATCGACTAAGATTCCCTAGCCATGAGCAATTCTAATTTGTATTCATTGTATAAGAATTTTATCATATCTTAGGCTTAAAAGGTGGCAATATATACAATGGTAAGAAGTTTGACGTTTACATGTAGCAGACGGCATGTTATATCATGTCATTGTATCCTCTTATCAGTTTTATTTTATTCTCTATTTTTCTACCGGGGCCGTCGTTGTCCAATCGTAACTACTCGGCCATTTTCGCTACCCTGCAAATAACCTCGTACGTACATAGTAGAAATTCTTCTGAAATTGTTTGCCGGAAGTTAAGTTAAGTTAAGCCACACAAAAGCATAGTCCACGAAAATCCAATATGGAAGACATACTAAGTAAAATCTAATCATGCAAAATTAATTAAAACTTTAATTGAAATATAGAAAATTGCTTAAAATATAACTTTAACTGACATGTGAAAAGTAGTGCGATTTATACGCCTAATGCATACGAGGTTATTTGCAGGGTAGCGAGAATGGCCGAGTAGTTACGATTGGTCGTGGTCGTGATCGTATGGTAGTTGGATGTATGCAATCAATGCCTACCACCACTAGCGTTGTGAGTTCGAACCCCGCTCAGGCGAGGTGTACTCGATACAATATATTGTGAAAATAGTTGTCAGTGACTTACAGGAGGTCGGTAGGTTTCTCCGGGTACTCCGGTTTACTCCACCAATAAAACTGACCGACACTATATAACGGAAATATTGTTGAAATCGGCGTTAAACACCATAATCTTAACCCCTATTATTCTACCAAGAAGTTGCAAAACTATATGTTCTGCGAGTCTTAAATACCCTACTACTGACATACCGACCAATGGATATCTACATATACTTTTAATCATTAATATGTAATTTTCTGACAAAAGTTATACTTTAATAGGTTATACAACCTTATAAATACCTCAATATAAAATTTCCTTAAAACAATAAAAGAAGAACAATTATGATCGACCGATGAACTAATGCCAGCATAATCATCATTGACATTTCAACTGTTGTCAACATAATCATGATTGATATATCAACTGAATCCAGCAAAATCATGATTGACATGTCAACAGATGACAACATGATTATGATTGACATATCAATTGAAGATACCACAATCATGATTGACGTATCAATTGATGCCAGCATAATTGTGATTGATATATCAACTAAAATCAGCATAATCATGATTGACACATCAATTGATGCCAGTATAATCACGATTGACATAACAACTGATATCAGCCTAATTATGATGGACATATCAACTGATGCCAGCATACTCATGATTGACACATCAACTGATGCCAGCATATTCATCATCGAAGCACTCTTTGTAATAAATAAATAACAGGCGATAATAGGATAGATATGAAGGGGCTCTAGTTGATGGTATATCTCACAGTAAATCCGATCAAATATGTAAAACTTACGACGATTAGGGAGTCTAAAATTAATTCTAATTGCATTGTTAATTCTACTAGCAAGAGAAGATGACACTAGCAGTCAACACTGATGTTTTATACACTTATTTGAAAATTACACCAACTTCCGTTTTCTATTCAAGGGTATTTATAGTTTAATTATATCATATCCTTTGTATCGTTTTACCCGTATACAGTCTATATCCAATGAGTATTTTAGATCTAATACAATACATCTGACCGAAATTTCCCCTTGTTTTCAGTATTATTTCGTCAATGGTATTGGTTTACTTGTAGATGCAAGAATTAATTTCTGTTGATTTATACCCACCAACAAATGAAACATAAGACAAAGCTTAAAATATCTTACCGGATCATGACCACAGACTTTCGATAACGCCTTGCACCAAATTCCCGATAGTCGATTAGAAACTATATTTACACCGCCATCTCTCTCTCTCTCTCTCTCTCTCTCTCTCTCATGAGACAGGACAGACACCACTTACAAAACTACTACTAATAATAGTAATAAATAAAATTAAGTATAAAATGTTAATACTTGAAGTTTCCGACACGTGTATTCTAAAGTTCCCGTTGATTGTAAAAGATATTAACCATTGTTTATTTCTTTTCATAGTATCATACTGTCAATATCATGTGTATATCAGTTTATATCGGTTTTTGTCCTAAGAAAAACCTTTAGAATTCTAATATGTATCACTGCTCTAACATACACACTATCAGTATAGAGGGGTGTTTAACGCCACTTTCAGTAGAAATAATATATGTTGTATACTCAAATACTATATGAATTAACAGTATTTTTAAATCACAATATGATTTTGCTAAAATTGTGCGTTGTTGAAATACTTCCGAAATTCCTTTTTAAAATAATTGTTTTCTGTCTTATGATTTCAGAATGGTCAATATACAACTTGAATTTACCTGGGGAAAATAGTTTTGCTCCTTGTTAGGTAAATAGGGAAATTAGAATTGTTTAACGTTGTCTGACATATTTGTACGAAAATTTATTTACTAATAGTATTACTTGTTTATCACAAGTTTAGTCAATATACAATACATGTATATCTTTTATCCGTAATAGCTCACAGTTTAAATTTTTTTTATACATTGAGAAACATCGTCAAAATATATGACATGATATGTTGTAGAAATATTCTAATATGACGTCCTTCATTGGCTATGTAAATAATACTGTTATAAAACTCCCGATATATTTTAATTCGCACATGAGTATTGAAAAACAAATAATAAACACCATTCTTAAGTAAATTCATGTATTCATACAGGACCGTAGTGCACAAAAACATAAAAATTATCGAATTGTATCTTGATACAATTTTTTCCGGTAAAAATGCTTAAGACAACCATCTATCGACTTTGACGTTTGTGATTTGCCGTCTTCCGGTCACATAGTTAACAAGGACCGCTGGTGATATTGACACAAACTGGTTACTCATTTATTTTACGATTTTGTAATCATTTTACTTGTCTAAGTAGCTAAATTTAAAATGCCATCAAATTGGAAAATATCAATAATTCAATTGCATCACCGTCTAGTTATCCATGTAGGGAACAAAACTGTAAACATGAAGGCTAGTGGATTTTGTTATTACATGCACATGCATTTCCATTACCGACGTCCACTTCAAAATATAAGCCCTATTAAAATCGAAATAGTTCATAGTTTGCATAACGTCTTAACATGGGTAACATCATTTTCGTTGCATTTTATTCTTCACTGTCGCTCCCATGGCCGTAACTAGACTCTTTTTTAAATGATGCAAAAACACGTAATCGCCAGCGGAGGGAGGCGAAAAAATGTGGGCGAGGGGTCTGGACCCCCAGAAGTTCCAACTTGAAAGACGCCAAATCCTCGATTCTAGACATTTCCTGACATCTTTTTCCTGGTTCAGTAATCTTTTTTTTTATGATTTAATTTTCGTATTTTCTACTTTAACAGGCAAGAGGGAGTATTTCGAAGACAAGAAATGCACTAAGCTAACACCAGAAGAATTAAAAGCAATTGCATTAATGTCTCTTGTAACACTTAAGAAGAATTCTATCCGATCCTAGGCCCAGCTATATTGTTGAGTGAAAAAGTCAAAACAGTGCCATTTTTTATTCACTTTCTGCGCTTTTTGGCCTTATGTGCCTCTTTGATGGTGCTATACGAGGATAATAAACCCAGAAATCATATTAGAGAAATAAACTATTGGCTGTCACTTTCTGTGATGACGGAGACCAAGTGATATGATACATAAACATTAAATAAATGCGCCACTGCAGCGCAAAAGAATGTGAGTGACTTGAGACGATTTGTGAGTCGTTAAGACGTTTCTATGTATTTTAAGTGTGTCTAAAGATACAAAACTGCCTCACGCACAGACTGATATATATAAACCGGCTTTGTTTTGCCTTGTGGTGTTCAATTGACTATATATTCAAATCAATGGAAAAAATGACTGATAACTACTCGACACTTTGTAATGAATCAATTTATTAATTTTTATATACTCGTAAGCGTTTTCGTGTACAGGGCTGGGATAAATGTTAAAAATGAAAGTTCGAAACAGATATTTTTTATGTAATTGTAAGAAAAATTAAGATTTGAACATGTCTTAGTTGTCCATAAAAAATCTTCCAATTTTACGGTGGCCAGAGGCATCATCGTCTTAAAATGTCTTCCTGATTCACAGCCATGTTTCTGTGAGAGCATTGCTAAGCCACACAGACGTTCTCCCATCATTGTTGACCTTACCCAGGTCTTATGTCTGCACAAGGCCGAGAATGTGCGTTCGCAACATACAGACGTGACTGGAAGAACAATCGAACATTTTAAAATAGTATGAATATTCGGATAAAGGTCTTTGTCTGCAAGTTTTAGTTTGCAGCCCATGTATATTTTGATGAACAGGATGATCACCAACTTTAAGTCTCCACCTTTCAATTTCCACCACAAAGTGTCCCTTACAAGGCAGATCTGCGTCAAAATCGTCAATTTCGGTATAAGGCATTTGCCTCAATGTAGTTATGGCCATGGCTCGGGATGAAATATTTACGAAAATAATGCTACCCATGTTAAAACTGGATATAAACTATGGCTTCCTTGAATTATTTCTTAAATCGGGACTTCTAAAGTGACAACAATTTATTGATGATGTCACAGTTCATGACATCACAGTGGATGACATACAGACATTGAATTTAAACTATATATTTCAGGGGTTTTTTTTAATGCTTATTCTGGTGTAATTTTATATTAGTGACACCGTTTTGCGATCTGCAGGTATATCAATATCCGGTGAACAGATTGTGAAATTATCCAATAAAAGTATTATTACCTTTTGTTTCCTCTTATTCAGTCTAGTTACTTAAACTGACATGAACCGGAAATTAGTTTCTTTGATTAATAACCTTCCTTTTAACTTGACACGGGACAAAATAAAAATAAGGAAATTTACCTTCAGAATTAAATGGGTGATCGGTGCTTCTATTGTGTTAAATTTTAAACATGAAATATGGGGAATTCTATAAAATATGGCGAATTTATTTTTTTCTTTTTTTTTTTCTTTCTTTTATTTATTTATTTATTTATTTATTTATTTATTATTACATTTTTTTTTAGAAAAGCAGAGATCGATATAAATTCATAAAACATATGACCTGCATATCCAGTTTTACACAGACAGAATACATTTAATTCATCTAAACAAGCATATTGCAGGAGGAATGTAGCGAGTTGTTAGCATAAACTTAAATATCAAAACTGTTTTTGAGGAGGGTTATGTCCATGATGTTTACCGCCACTTCGACAATATTTCAGCTATGTCATGTTTTTTTAATTGCTTTGCTAATTTGAAATGAATAAGTAATACATTACCTATAATTAAATTTAAAAAACGATCGATTATTGAGCATTACATAACGTCCAGCAGGAATATTTCAGAACGAGGACAATATATAAAAACTAGTCAAGCATGCTTTAGTGTCCATCTATATCAAGCAATAACTTGCTACCTTAATTTTTATTTCCTTTTATAGTGTATTTCATATTAATTAAACCTGTATTAAGCGACCACTCGCCTTGTGCGACCATATTTTACTGTCCCCTTGTAAGGTCTCATAAGACAGGGTTCACTGTATATAGAAATGAGGTAGGGATGGGATAAATCGGGAAAACGACTTTTGACTGACACTGCAAAAAATAGGCAGTTGAGTAAGGACAAAATGTGAAATTTTTTATAGAGGCTACAAGGTTTACTAAAGTATCATAAATTTCCTTGGATTTTTTTTTTATTTAAAATAAATTAGTAATAATATTATAATATGCATAATACTGTAATTATAAACAAGTAGACGTGTAATTTAGTGCACATGGTGCATGTGCATGATTACAGATCAATAGACTGTATTATTTGAAGTTCATAATAATCCTATAACAAATATCACAACTGTTCAGTTAGTTGAAGTGAGAAGTGATTGTTCATTTTGTTGATATTGGTGGACAATAAACGGTAGAGAATACCGAAGGAGCAATCAAAATTGGACAATCTAGAGAAACTGGCAACATAGGGTACATAAAACGAAGTAAAACAAATCAAAATCACAACACAATATGTGTTGGACGCCACTATACGCAAGCAAACAGAAATAGCGTAAATAAGACATGGGTCCTCCTACACACAACAGGAGAAGAGTTTGAAGATACCAAAGGGATAATCAGAATTCGTAAATCAAAGAAGGACAGACAACACAATGGCCAAAAGAAAAAGGACAAAAGGACAAATAACGATCTACAAAACATACATATAAAACTAAAGATCGAGTAACACGAACCCCACTAAAAACCGGGGTGAACTCAGGTGCTTTGGAAGGGTAAGCGGTTCATTCTCCACTAGTGGCACCCCGATGATAAGTCATATATACAGTCATTGGCCATAAATGAGTTCCCAAAATGGCCGACGTCATTTGCGAAAATTTGTTTCCAATTTTTTACTCCTTATTAAATCAGTGTTATTTACCTTTGATTAGTAACGTTCACATTTTGCACAATGCCAAAATGTTCCAAAATTAGGCCAGTGACGTCATTTAAGGAAGTACCTTGTAATTCGGTCAAAATATCGTCTGTCAAAAAATGTCACCGCACGGTAAACAAATGACACCAGAGGAGAAACAAATCATCGTAGCTTTGTCACAAGGATATTCTAGCTACAAAATTTCTGAAATGACGGGGAAAAACAGGAGAACAATCAGTAAATTTCTCAGGAGGCGACGGGTGCGAGGATCGGAAGAAAACTTACCGCGAAGTGGAAGGGGTAGAAAAACGGGAGTTCGGGGAGACAAGATTATGTACCGTATGCTTCGTTCGGACAGAAGACAAAGTTTAGGAGACATAACAGACCAATTTAACCGCCAGTTTGTGACCAAAATTTCTTCAAGAACAGTTCGGAGGCGTTTGAACTATGAAGGATACAAAAAACATCCAGTTTGTAAGAAAACTACGATTTTACCTGTCAACCGAGAGAAAAGAAAACGATTTTGTCGATCAAAATTGATGTGGACAGTGAGAAATCATTGGAAAAAAGTTATTTTCAGTGATGAGACGAAAATTGAGATTGGAAATAACAGGAAAGTTTATGTTTGGCGTAAAGTGGATGAAAAATTAAGACCGGAATGTAATGGGTTTTACCAGGGTCGAAATTACAAAACGAAATTCTCTGTCATGTTCTGGGGCTGCATTTCGTATTATGGGGTAAGTACACTAACTCCAGTTGTTGGCAATTTAAATAGTGAAAAGTATATAAACATTTTAGATGACAATTTATGGCCGGTCATTGCCCAACATTTTCCTACAAGCCCCTACATATTCCAGGAGGACAATGCCCCATGCCATATGTCTCGGAGGACAAATCAGTGGAAAACGGAAAATGATATTCCAACTTTAGAGTGGCCCCCACAAAGCCCAGACTTAAATATAATAGAAAATGTGTGAAAAGTTATAAAAACAAAAGTTCAACGACGAATAGATGACATTCGAAATGCTGAGGACCTAAAAACTGTTGTTGCTGAAATTTGGACCTCACTTCAACTACATTATATAAGAAGTTTATATGACTCCCTTCCAAGGCGTTTACGGATTGTTTTAAGAGCTAGAGGCAATATCACAAAATACTAACAGTTTGAGGTAAGTTTTATTATTTATTTCAGTAAGAAAAACTATAATTTTTCTCTGCTTGGAACACAAACGTTGAAATGACGTCGGCCATTTTGGGAACTCAATTATGTCACATGACTGTAGATAAGGTAAAGACGAACCGAACATCATGTTTTCCGGAAATTGTTTGTTAATCGCTGTGTAAACTTTCGTTCGTAATTTATTTGTGTTCATGTTTTATCTAGGACATTGTAAAAAAAAATTCAGTTCGACTTTTATTATTTTCTACTATCTACGTATTGGTAATCTTGTGTTCTGTCCTTGACTAGGGAGGCCACTGAGGAGATCCGGGGCCCAATTGTTCTCGTGTAAAACCTGTAGTGTGTTGTTGTGTGTACAGCCGAGATGTCTGCCCTCATGGCTGAAAAATGTAACTCTCTCTCTCATTTTGTAGATATTGTATATAGCTGTTTTCGTATTATGTATTGTATTGTATCTTATTGTGTATTATGTTTGTATTTAATGTGTTATCTGTATACCATTGTATCAACAAAGGTTACCAGAAATAAAGATATATATAGTAGATAGCTCCAGCGCGTGGCCCAATTTGGAGCATCGGTCAATATTGCTTTTCAGTGCTCCATAGCATATCATATCGAACTCAATGAAGTGCAATATTTGCATAGTATCGCAGCATGTCCGATAGCACGATCTGTGATACTAGTGACAATATATGTCGTGGTGTACAAAATGGCATGAAATTAATCTCAAATATTTTCAAATCGCCTTGAATTATTCTGAAATACTTACAACGTGGAATGCACAAAATAATATTTTCAACCTCATGTTTATCAAATTACAAAGAAAAAAGTGTATTACAATAGTTTGCGTTGACTTTGGTATTTAATATTAATCTGAAACATTACAGTGACTGAATTCGTATTAATCATGTAAACTTCTAGCTAAATTTAAATATTATAGATTTTTAAAATAATTTGCGAACTTTAATCTTTGCCATTATACTCAATTCGTTTATTTTTGCTTTCTATTTTTGTAATTTTGTAAGGAACAATATATTTACGGAAGTATAATTATATTTCCTCTGTGATCACACCATAATAGTTTGATAAAGCTTGCGTCATTTTAGATAAGCGTCATCATGTGTATTGTAAATATTTGTAATGTTGTAAGGAACAATATATTTACGGAAGTAGTATTTAGCTTCCTCTGTGATCACCCATATAATAGTTGGTTAAAACTGACGTCTTTTTATATAAGCGTCATCATAACTATTATATATATTTTTTAAAGATTTAAGGAAGAATTATCCGTTGTTGCGATTCGTTGATTATACTTCAATGTAGTTTGTCTGTTTTATCTATTGGACACGTTTAAGCAGTAAACATAAAAAGTACAGCGGAAAAAGTATTTAATGAAAATAGTGAGTGTCAATTCATTCAAAGAACAATTAAAACAACACATAGATAAAATGAAAATCCGTTTTAAACAGATTCAGTTTTTTGCTTATTTAAAGTACAAATTATATATGTAATAAATTAAGTTAAGAACGGGTGAATAATAAAAAAATAACCATACATTTTGGGATATTAAATTAAAAAGAAAACAATCCAAAAAAAAAACACGAAAAGCTTACAACAATGCAACAAAAAAAACAACCTACACATTAATAGACATATAAATTTATTATCTAATGATACAAAAAGACTTGTACACAATTATTACTCCAGGACTAATCAAGTTCCAGTTCTAGAAATCTATAAAGGAGTCCCCATGCCAAAGGTTCAATACTGATAACGTTTTATTTAGTTATTAATTTACGATACATGACTTTACAGTAATTTTTACTCCAATATACTGCTCGATTACATGTAGCGGAGTAACAGAAACATAATTTTTATAGTCTTTGGTCGAACACAAGATTTACCTCACTTGCGACGAACTAACTAACCATTACACCACCGATATGTTTCACTAAGGTTTTGTGCTTGAAACACGTGATTTCCAAAGACATGACTCTACATTACGTTTACAATATTTCAATCCATCTTTCTTTGTCTTTGATTTTTGACTCGTCAACAACACTTGTGCAAATGATGCCGTTGCTATCTAAATTGTTGGTGCCTGAATGGAACACACATAATTCTGCCAAGGTCTTGTATTTGTTCTTCGTCTATTGTTGAGTAAGATTATTACAGTATGATCAAATACACAACTATGCGTTGAAAAGGGGGGTGCTTTATATGATGTCAAAAAGGTCACTTTCATCAGAGCCAAAGCATTTGCAAGGGCACTGTGCGTCATGTCTCTATTTTGTTGATCTCCATCGCACAAGAGTCATTTAATATCAGTAATTATTAAATGACTATGAATTTTCTTAATTCTGATTGGCTTAGAAGGTTCATTGCTTCCTCTAACAGAACTACATGTCCACCGCGCAATTTTGCGCGTGAGGTTAATAAATCTCATGTCGCAGTTAGTACGTACCCAAATATAATAACAGGGGGAAACCAGTAGACTGATTAATATCGATAAATTTGATTGGCCGACATTTTGAACCTCAACCAATCAGAGGCGGTCTTGCTAGCGAACATCGGTAATCAGCAGACGACTGTTAGTAAACAAAAATGAACGAAGCAGCTTCGTCAGTAGAACCAGAAGTTAAGACACGTTTTGGTACAGTTGATGATGCAGCATTTGAAAGACCGCAAATGCAATTTCCTGTGTTCAATAATTGCTTTAACATTCTGCAGAAAATATTATAAGCGATGCATTTTCATATAGTGAAAATGAATAAAGATAAAGAAGTCAAAAAATGTCAAGGATATTTTTTTTTTGTCAATGTGTGACGTAAAAATATTTTTGACATTTACGTCACCGAATATGGTACTGCTTTGACAACTATTTTACCTATTTTGTTCCTGTATTTAAATACTGTTATAGTGACAGCCGGAACCTTTGAACCGTAATGAGAGCGGGAGGTTTGGCGCCTTAAAATCTGATTCAACCCACCATTTCTTTAGAAATGCCTGTACCAAGTCAGGGTCATTACGGTTTTCACAGTTTTCCGGTTGTTGACTGATTTTGTCTGTTTATATAATTATGAGTTTTGACTTTCCCTTTGTAACATTGTTCGGAGTTCGGTAATTTTGTTATTACCCTTAATTACCATAGACTACAACATAGATTAATTATACTTACCTATGTTCTTTAAAAATTATTTAAAAGTGTTACTGAAACTGTGATATTTTATTTGTTAAAATTTTGAAATTGTATTCGTTTTTTCTTAATCAATTTTATTGTTTTGAAACATGAGACATGTCAAGCTTTAAAAACTGGTGTTTGTTGGTTTGAAGCAGGTACATATAAAAAAGAATAAATGGAAATGTCTAAGAAACAGCAACAATTCCCAATTTTCACCCCAAAATTACACTTAGAATGTGTCATTTAATAAAACAATTGATGACTTTTCATTTCGGTGGACACTGATTTATCAACCCCTTGGAAGTGATGTTCACCTCAGCCGTTGGCTTCGGTGAACATCACTTCCTCGGGGTTGATAAATCACAGTGTCCACCTTATGAAAAGTCATTAATTGTATATTATTATACTTCATGTAAGTTTCTCTAGTGATATTTGGTACTGTAATATTTTGACATATTACCTGGGTAATATTTTGGCATATTACCTGGACAATTAGACACTCAGTATAATAAGGATATTAATGTGATCTTGTCCAGGTAATATGCCAAAATATTACCCAGGTCTGAGAGGCATATTACCCCTAGGGTCGGGTAATTTGTCTCTCAGACCTGGGTAATATTTTGGCATATTACCTGGATCGGGTAATATGTCTCTCAGACCTGGGTAATATTTTGGCATATTACCTGGACAAGACCACATTATTATACAAATAATAAGGGACATATATTATCAAAGGTAACATCTCGTTACCGATTTATTTACATACAAACGAGTATTGCCATAGAACCTTTTAAGGACTCCTATATAAGGTTAGCGATTCTCTAAATATCGATTGACCGCCAACCCCAAAACTCTCGTAAGTCAAAATGCTAGAACAGATTGTAATCATTGTCTTTTGTTGTATTCTCCATTGTGCGTAAATTGCAGGATTGCAGTTAGGGTTATGGTTATTGTGTTTAAGGCCATTTTCAACAGTATTTCAGTTATATCGTTTCTATCAACTTTCTTGGGGAAGAAATCCGAAGTACCAGGAGAAAACCACCGACTTGCCGTAAGCCGTAATTTGCAAGTGTGATATAGAGCTATTTTCTATTATACATTATAATTAAGGATATATAATATTTCTAACACAACTGGCAATAATAAATTTTAATACCAGGTGAGAATGTTTTACGAGTGTTTTAAAATTAAATTTGTAGAAATATTTGTTAATACCAGGTGAGAATGTCTTACGAATATTTTGTAGTTAAATTTGTAGATATAAATTTTAATACGAGGTGAGAATGCTTTACAAATGTTCTATAATTAAATGTGTAAGTAAAAGTATCAGTTACATAATTTATAACATTTATTTGCTTCATATTGCTTTGTCATCACATTTGCCATGGCGTAAATAAGGAAGAAATGTATGGTAGGTAAAATCATTTGTCAATGCAGCTTTACCTACTGGCCTCAATGGGCACAATTAGGAACGATTTTCATAAAAATAACCTAATTACAATGTACTTCAAAATATTAAAACTGTATATAATACGTTTCTAATACAATAAAACGTGCACTTCAGGCCTTGCATTTCTTGAAGAAAAAGCTTCGTGTGCGTTATTGGTATGTGAAATCGGTCTTCTATGTCGGATTTCTAACTAGTGGCTTGGCTATTTATTGTCATTTATACTGTTTTACTTAACATAAACATATATCTTTAATGCAATCCGGCGTTAAGGTAATATCAAAATTACTTTCTTGCTTGTGGATGCAACAAATACCAAGAGTTATTCGTATTTCCGTTTTCATGTCATTACCTTCACGTTTTTAATGCTGTCAAATAAGTTCGTGGAGTTCAAGTTTATGTCCCGATCCCACGATCTTCCGCACTTGGGGTGAGCAAGCTAACCATTACGCCACCGATGAGGTGACACTAGATATTGGTAACGATTGCCATAGCTCAACCTACAACGCGTCCCGGGGTGGTGAATAGGGGTGCCCTCTCTACGAGGGGTCATCTGGTTACAATACGGATAGCCTGACCGGTGTCCATATTGGGTAACATGTAGATTTCGAAAAAGAGTAAAGGCTGCTGCAATAGTGGTGCCAAATATCGAACAGGTTTTTGTGAGGTTCGTGTTGCTCGATCTTTTGTCTTCTGTGTAGTGTTTTGCATCGATGTTTGTTCTTTTTCTTTTGGGCATTTTATTTTCGGTCCTCCAATTTTACCCCGTTGGTATCTTCAAAATGTTCTTGTTCGTCACTAACCACCTCTCCATACGTTACAGTTTCAGTCTATAATTGTTGTACCGGTTAGCCACCCCCATCCCTCCCTAATTTCTATACATTTTTTTGCATTGTTGAGTTTGATCTTGTATTGAATATAGCTGAGATCTTGCTCACCTGACGTTAAGCATTCCTGACCTCCTGCGTTCACCACGGTCACCTGACGTTAAGCATTCCTGACCTCCTGAGTTCACCACGGTTTTTGTGAGGTTCGTGTTGTTCGATCTTTAGGTTTCTGTGTATTATTTTTTTCTCCTTTTTCCTTTCGCCATTGCATATCCTTCGATTAACGGTTTCTGACTTCCACGTTGGTATTTTCAAACTGTTCTATTTCGTCACTAACCACCTCTCCATACGCTACAGTTGCAGTCTATAATCGTTGCACCGGTTAGCCACCCCTATCCCTACCTAATTTCTATACAGTTTTTTTTTTGTATTGTTGAGCTTGATCTTTTCTTGAATATAGCTGAAAACCTGTTCACTTGACGTTAAGCAATGCTCTAATCACATATATTATACTTTACGTTTTTATTTTCCCTATTTGTCTTTGTTAGCGCAGCCGGTCAATATTTTTGTATTTGAACCGGTCAATATTTTAGTATATGGACCGGGCCCGATCAATATAATGTTTTCTTCCGGATTTTGTCCGAACTCGTTTTTTGTCTTAGATATACAATAACAAAAACATGTCGTCTGACAGATTTGGATGTATTATAGCAATTATAGTATAATATAGCAAATAGTTCATGGCACTTCGAGCCAAATGGCAGTTTATGGACCGGTCTGTCACCCACAAAATAGTATATGGACCTCAGCTTCGCTTCGGTCCATATAATATTTTGTGGGTGACATTCCGGTCCATAAACTGCCATATGGCCCTTAGTGCCATGAACTATTTGTTAAATAGAGTGTGAACTCGTTTTATTCTGGTTGCACAACTATGTGAAAAATATGGTAGAAAATTTTGTACGTAAAGCCGTTTCTGATTACACAAGAAAATCAATAGTTTCACTGTTTTTGCACTGACATGATTTACTATATATATTTATTATTTAAATCTACAGTTCCTAAATAATGTAGTTATTCTCAAACTAATTTTCTCCTCCCATGGCACTGTCGAAGCACAGACTACTGGGCAGATGATACCCTTGGGAACTACTAGTTCATCAGGAAAGTTGTCATGAAGACAACTTGTGTGATGTGTGATTTGCATGTGTGGCTGTGTCGACAAAGAAGAATCGCAAAACTTCATTCATTTGGCATTTTTAACTTAAGATCGGTTGGATATATTGTGTCAATAAAACTGTGTAGACTAACACTTATCATCTATAAAAGGGACGAAATTGTCTTTTTAAACAAGGGGCCGTCGTGGTCTTGATCGTCTGTTAGTTTCATGAAACTAGTTTAACCCCTCAGCGTCTTATTGAAGTGCCTGTATCAAACCAGGAAAGTGAGAGGTCATGTATCTTTGTATTAGGAGTACCTAGTTTGCTTCTTTCTATGATTTTTCTATTCCGTCAGTTAATTGTTGGTTTCAATTTTATTAATAGTAAATAGAACATCAAATACATGACATAATACTACAAAGACATTTGATGTTAAAATGAAACTTTCACCATACAGCTTTATTAATTTAACTTTTTCTTCATACAGCAAATATTTTTCTCTGTCGAATTCATTAACCGTGCACTATAATACCCATGAAGGATGACTGCGGACCATTCTTAGAAGTGTAAAAATAATTTTTAGATCCAGCTGCAGTCGTTCTAATCCAGGCATGTTTATCCTTTTCCATTCTACAGACTGCCGTCATTGACCCCACAGTCACAACCACCACTGGCCTCGCTTTCTCCTGCTCTGGAAATCATTGTATTATCCACCATCAGTTCTGTCATTACATAATTAGCATTAACGGTGCAGACGGTCCAAGCAAATAAATAAATTCCTCTCTTTGGGGCTACGAATATTCCATCAATATTGTTATAATGGCCTCCAATGTTAATAACTACTCTTTCAAAAACCAATATGGACTTTTTCTCAAGAGTAAATGAATACGTTTCATCTCTAGTTGTAGCATAGAACATGACTGGTTCAGAATTAGACAAATCTGTAATATAAAACTTTCATTTCAATACATGAATGAATTGCTGAGGACAACCAGGAGCCTCGGTGTAATTATCCCCTTTTTGTGGAGAGGGGCAACAGGGAAGATTATATCCTGGAAATAAAATCATGATGGTATATAATGACTACTTATGAATATGAATCTGCTCTTGTAGACCGTTAACAATCATGATGCAAAAATAACAATCTTAACCTTTTCTACATTTAATAATAATTGGTCGTGAAGATCACATATGCTAATAAATGGGTGTTCACTCCTACCTTCAACTATCACAGGGACCTGGGGGAAAGATACCCCCCTCCTTTCGCTTTTCCCATATGGCTGCAAAGCAAGTAAATTTATATAGATAAATGATCGAAGGAAGGAAGCATGACCACATTTCGCTTTGTATGTGTTTCATTCTTAAAATATAGATGGGATCTCCCAAGCGAACCCTCTAAAAAATCGAGTCAACATCCATTAAATATTTATTTTTTATCAAAACCAACTGTTTTCATAGAGAGAGGGGTATGTTATGAGAAAAATATATCATAATACAGTACATATAAACTAAACATAATAGCTGATCAAATGAAAAACAAAAATTAAAATACCACACTGTCCAAATAGTTCAAAATATAATAGAAAAATACCACACTGTCGAAAATAGTTCAAAATCTAATAGAAAAATCAGAGGAAGAGACAAAGGCGATACCACATAACACACAAAATACATGACTGATCACTTGAACCGTAGTATACAAATACATGACTGATCACTTGAACCGTAGTATACAAATACATGACTGATCACTTGAACCGTAGTATACAAATACATGACTGATCACTTGAACCGTACTATACAAATACATGACTGATCACTTGAACCGTAGTATACAAATACATGACTGATCACTTGAACCGTAGTATACAAATACATGACTGATCACTTGAACCGTAGTATACAAATACATGACTGATCACTTGAACCATAGTATACAAATACATGACTGATCACTTGAACCGTAGTATACAAATACATGACTGATCACTTGAACCGTAGTATACAAATACATGACTGATCACTTGAACCGTAGTATACAAATACATGACTGATCACTTGAACCGTAGTATACAAATACATGACTGATCACTTGAACCGTAGTATACAAATACATGACTGATCACTTGAACCGTAGTATGCAAATACATGACTGATCACTTGAACCGTAGTATACAAATACATGACTGATCACTTGAACCGTAGTATGCAAATACATGACTGATCACTTGAACCGTAGTATACAAATACATGACTGATCACTTGAACCGTACTATACAAATACATGACTGATCACTTGAACCGTAGTATACAAATACATGACTGATCACTTGAACCGTACTATACAAATACATGACTGATCACTTGAACCGTAGTATACAAATACATGACTGATCACTTGAACCGTAGTACACAAATACATGACTGATCACTTGAACCGTAGTATACAAATACATGACTGATCACTTGAACCGTAGTATACACATACATGACTGATCACTTGAACCGTAGTATACACATACATGACTGATCACTTGAACCGTAGTATACAAATACATGACTGATCACTTGAACCGTAGTATACAAATACATGACTGATCACTTGAACCGTACTATACAAATACATGACTGATCACTTGAACCGTAGTATACAAATACATGACTGATCACTTGAACCGTAGTATACAAATACATGACTGATCACTTGAACTGTAGTATACACATACATGACTGATCACTTGAACCGTAGTATACACATACATGACTGATCACTTGAACCGTAGTATACAAATACATGACTGATCACTTGAACCATAGTATACAAATACATGACTGATCACTTGAACCGTAGTATACAAATACATGACTGATCACTTGAACCGTAGTATACAAATACATGACTGATCACTTGAACCGTAGTATGCAAATACATGACTGATCACTTGAACCGTAGTATACAAATACATGACTGATCACTTGAACCGTAGGCGATACCACATAAAATACATGACTGATCACTTGAACCGTAGGCGATACCACATAAAATACATGACTGATCACTTGAACCGTACTATACAAATACATGACTGATCACTTGAACCATAGTATACAAATACATGACTGATCACTTGAACCGTAGTATACAAATACATGACTGATCACTTGAACCGTAGTATACAAATACATGACTGATCACTTGAACCGTAGTATACAAATACATGACTGATCACTTGAACCGTAGTATACAAATACATGACTGATCACTTGAACCGTAGTATACAAATACATGACTGATCACTTGAACCGTAGTATACAAATACATGACTGATCACTTGAACCGTACTATACAAATACATGACTGATCACTTGAACCGTAGTATACAAATACATGACTGATCACTTGAACCGTAGTATACAAATACATGACTGATCACTTGAACTGTAGTATACACATACATGACTGATCACTTGAACCGTAGTATACACATACATGACTGATCACTTGAACCGTAGTATACAAATACATGACTGATCACTTGAACTGTAGTATACACATACATGACTGATCACTTGAACCGTAGTATACACATACATGACTGATCACTTGAACCGTAGTATACAAATACATGACTGATCACTTGAACCGTAGTATACACATACATGACTGATCACTTGAACCGTAGTATACAAAAACATGACTGATCACTTGAACCGTAGTATACAAATACATGACTGATCACTTGAACGTAGTATACAAATACATGACTGATCACTTGAACCGTAGTATACAAATACATGACTGGCCACTTGAACCGTAGTATACAAATACATGACTGGCCACTTGAACCGTACTATACAAATACATGACCGCTCACTTGAACCGTAGTATACACATACATGACTGATCACATGAACCGTAGTATACAAATACATGACTGATCACTTGAACCGTAGTATACAAATACATGACTTCTTACTTGAACCGTAGTATACAAATACATGACTTCTTACTTGAGCCGTAGTATACAAATACATGACTTCTTACTTGAACCGTAGTATACACATACATGACGGATCACTTGAACCGTAGTATACAAATACATGACTGATCACTTGAACCATAGTATACAAATACATGACTTCTTACTTGAACCATAGTATACAAATACATGACTTCTTACTTGAACCGTAGTATACAAATACATGACTTCTTACTTGAACCATAGTATACAAATACATGACTTCTTACTTGAACCATAGTATACAAATACATGACTTCTTACTTGAACCATAGTATACAAATACATGACTTCTTACTTGAACCGTAGTATGCAAATATATGACTGATCACTTGAACTGTAGTATACAAATACATGACTGATCACTTGAACTGTAGTATGCACATACATGACTGATCACTTGAACCGTAATATGCAAATACATGACTGATCAATTGACCCAGAGTATACAAATATACGACCGCTCACTTGAACCGTAGTATACAAATACATTTCCGCTCACTTGAACCGTAGTATGCAAATACATCACTGATCACTTGAACAGTAGTGTAAAAATACATGACTGATCACTTGAACGTAGTATACAAATGCATGACTGATCGTTTGAACCGTAGTATACAAATATATGACTGATCACCTGACCCATAGTATACAAATATATGACTGCCCACTTGAACAGTAGTATACAAAAACATGACTGATCACTTGAACAGTAGTACAAAAATACATGACTGAACAATTGAGCCGTAATATACAAATACATGACTGCTCACTTGAACCGTAGTATGCAAATACATGAACGCTCATTTGAACCGTAGTATACAAATACATGACTGATCACTTGAACTACAGTATACAAATACATGACAGATCACTTGAACCGTAGTATGCAAATACATGACTGATCACTTGTACCGTAGTATACAAATAAATGACAGATCACTTTAACCGTAGTATGCCAATATATGACTGATCACTTGACCTATGGTATACAAATATATGACCACTCACTTGAACCGTAGTATGCAAATACAGGACTGATCACTTGAACCGTAGTATACAAATACATGACTCATCACTTGAACAGTATTATACAAATGCATGACCGCTCAGTTGAATCGTAGTATACAAATACATGACTGATCACTTGAACCGTAGTATACAAATACATGACTTCTTACTTGAACCATAGTATACAAATACATGACTTCTTACTTGAACCGTAGTATACAAATACATGACTTCTTACTTGAACCGTAGTATACAAATACATGACTTCTTACTTGAACCGTAGTATACAAATACATGACTGATCACTTGAACCGTAGAATACAAATACGTGACCTCTTACTTGAACCGTAGTATACAAATATATGACTTCTTACTTGAACCGTAGTATACAAATAAATGACTGATCACTTGAACCGTAGTATACAAATAGATTACTGATCACTTGAACTGTAGTATGCAAATACATGACTTCTTACTTGAACCGTAGTATACAAATACATGACTGATCACTTGAACCGTAGTATACAAATACCTGACTGATCACTTGAACAATAGTATACAAATACATGACTGATCACTTGAACCATAGTATACAAATACATGACCGCTCACTTGAACCATAGTACACAAATGCATGACTGATCACTTGAACCATAGTTATGATAGTATACAAATACATGACTGATCACTTGAACCATAGTATACAAATCCATGACCGCTCACTTGAACCGTAGTACACAAATACATGACTGATCACTTGAACCATAGCATACAAATCCATGACCGCTCACTTGAACCGTAGTACATAAATACATGACTGATCACTTGAACCATAGTATAGAAATACATGACCGCTCACTTGAACCGTAGTACACAAATACATGACTGACCACTTGAACCATAGTATACAAATACACGACCGCTCACTTGAAACGTAGTATACAAATACATGACCACTCACTTGAACCGTAATATACAAATACATGACTGATCACTTGAACCAAATACATGACTCATCACTTGAACCGTAGTATATAAATACATGACTGCTCACTTGAACCATTGTATACAAATACATGACCGCTCACCTGAACGTAGTATACAAATACATGACCTCTCACTTGAACCGTAGTATACAAATATATCACTGCTCACTTGAACCATACAATGCAAATACATGACCGCTCACTTGAACCGTAGTATACAAATACATGACCTCTCACTTGAACCGTAGTATACAAATACATGAACGCTCTCTTCAACCGTAGTATACAAATGCTTGGTAGTTTGGAACATGTGATAACTATGAAGACTGTTTCTATTGGAACATGTGGTAACTATAAAGACTGTTTCTATTGGAACATGTGGTAACTATAAAGACAGTTTCTATTGGAACATGTGGTAACTATAAAGACTGTTTCCATTGGAACATGTGGTAACTATAAAGACTCTTTCTATTGGAACATGTGGTAACTATAAAGATTTTTTCTATTTGAACATGTTGTAGCTATAAAGACTGTTTCTATTGGAACATATGGTAATATAAAGACTGTTTCTATTGGTCAAAGCAAAGTACTAGCATCAATTATTTACCTACGTATTACCCAAGGATAATGATAATAGAGTTCACCCCCGGTTTTTAATGTGGTTCGCGTTACTCGATCTTCAGTTATTTGTAGATCGTTGTTTGTCCTTTTGTACGTTTTCCTCTGGTCATTGTGTTGTCTGTTCTTCTTCGATATACGGATTCTGATTACCCCTTTGGTATCTGTTAACCCTCTTTTGGCAATGTTTGTAGAATCAACAATAAAAACTTTGACATAGAAAGGGAAGTAATTATAATCATTCAAGGATCTTCCCGCCAGAAAAAAAAACACATGATAAGAAAAATTTGATTATACCAAAGGGATAATAAGCAGCTATAAATAGAAGGACAGACAACACAATGGCCAAAAGAAAAAAGGACAAAACATTGCACAGAAAACAATAGATCGAGCACCACGAACCCCACTATTTAAAACTCGGGGATGAACACAATGTGCTTCAGAAGGGTGATCAGTTCCTGCTCCACATGTGGCACCCATCGTGTTACTCTTGGTACAATCTCAGTGATAAATCGTAAATGAAAACAGGACCGAATTATGACTACATAAAACGGAACATATCCATGGTCATATTTTGTAACCAGTTCATGGTAACGACCATAAAACGTTCGAAATGATGACTTTAACATAACCAATAAGAAACCTCTGTTATAGAAATCATTATAGGAACCACAAGCTGTGGTATATCGGATTAACAGAGAGACATATACTCCATGTGCAGGTGCTGCTAGAATGTTGCTACATATAAATGGAAAGTTCACAATCTCTTTTGACGTAAAGTTTCGTTCTTAACCGGCCCTCACTGTCAATTTTGAAGTGTAAGTCAAGGTATGAAGCAGATATAGCTTGTTAAGTGTGTTTGTAGACTAAATATGCATTGAATAAATTAATTTATGTTTGTACAAAAATACCCCCTGCAAAGATATTGTGAAAGTGGCTTCTAATTTTTATATGAGTGATTCTATTCATCAATTTAAAGGTCAATCTTACGACGACCTTGTCCAATATAAAGGTGAACAAATATGTCAAACAATATCACCCGATATAAATATCAATGGAAATTCAGTTGATGTTCTAGGATGTTTTTTATAAAAATGTGATGTAGGCCAAAAGTCATAGTTTCTCTAAATTTGCGACTGAAGTTTATTTACATGTGTATCATAAAATATATTATTGTTTAACACTTTGGCTTACTTGCTCCCAAAAGTTTAAAATGTATTTGGCTTTCCACCCTTGCAGCTTTTAGCGTACATGATGAAGGTTATTCCAGTGACGCGTCGTACGCACTAAGTTAGATATCTACGTTTAGATAATGTCAGTGTACTATTAGATAATGTCAGTGCACTATTAGATAATGTCAGTGTACTATTAGATAATGTCAGTGTACTATTAGATAATGTCAGTGTACTATTAGATAATGTCAGTGTACTATTAGATAATGTCAGTGTATTATTAGATAATGTCAGTGTATTATTAGATAATGTCAGTGTACTATTAGATAATGTCAATGTACTATTAGATAATGTCAATGTACTATTAGATAATGTCAGTGTACTATTAGATAATGTCAGTGTATTATTAGATAATGTCAGTGTACTATTAGATAATGTCAATGTATTATTAGATAATGTCAGTGTACTATTAGATAATGTCAGTGTACTATTAGATAATGTCAGTGTACTATTAGATAATGTCAGTGTACTATTAGATATAATGTCAGTGTACTATTAGATAATGTCAGTGTACTATTAGATAATGTCAGTGTACTATTAGATAATGTCAGTGTACTATTAGATAATGTCAGTGTACTATTAGATAATGTCAGTGTACTATTAGATAATGTCAGTGTACTATTAGATAATATCAGTGTACTATTAGATAATGTCAGTGTACTATTACATAATGTCAGTGTACTATTAGATAATGTCAGTGTACTATTAGATAATGTCAGTGTACTATTAGATAATGTCAGTGTACTATTAGATAATGTCAGTGTACTATTAGATAATGTCAGTGTACTATTACATAATGTCAGTGTACTATTAGATAATGTCAGTGTACTATTAGATAATGTCAGTGTACTATTAGATAATGTCAGTGTACTATTAGATAATGTCAGTGTACTATTAGATAATGTCAGTGTACTATTACATAATGTCAGTGTACTATTAGATAATGTCAGTGTACTATTAGATAATGTCAGTGTACTATTAGATAATGTCAGTGTACTATTAGATAATGTCAGTGTACTATTAGATAATGTCAATGTACTATTAGATAATGTCAATGTACTATTAGATAATGTCAGTGTACTATTAGATAATGTCAGTGTACTATTAGATAATGTCAGTGTATTATTAGATAATGTCAGTGTATTATTAGATAATGTCAGTGTACTATTAGATAATGTCAGTGTACTATTAGATAATGTTAATGTACTATTAGATAATGTCAGTGTACTATTAGATAATGTCAGTGTATTATTAGATAATGTCAGTGTACTATTAGATAATGTCTGTATTATTAGATAATGTCAGTGTACTATTAAATAATGTCAGTGTACTATTAGATAATGTCAGTGTACTATTAGATAATGTCAGTGTATTATTAGATAATGTCAGTGTACTATTAGATAATGTCAGTGTATTATTAGATAATGTCAGTGTACTATTAGATAATGTCAGTGTACTATTAGATAATGTCAGTGTACTATTAGATAATGTCAGTGTACTATTAGATAATGTTAGTGTATTATTAGATAATGTCAGTGTACTATTAGATAATGTCAGTGTACTATTAGATAATGTCAGTGTACTATTAGATAATGTCAGTGTATTATTAGATAATGTCAGTGTACTATTAGATAATGTCAGTGTATTATTAGATAATGTCAGTGTACTATTAGATAATGTCAGTGTACTATTAGATAATGTCAGTGTACTATTAGATAATGTCAGTGTATTATTAGATAATGTCAGTGTACTATTAGATAATGTCAGTGTATTATTAGATAATGTCAGTGTACTATTAGATAATGTCAGTGTACTATTAGATAATGTCAGTGTACTATTAGATAATGTCAGTGTACTATTAGATAATGTCAGTGTATTATTAGATAATGTCAGTGTACTATTAGATAATGTCAGTGTACTATTAGATAATGTCAGTGTACTATTAGATAATGTCAGTGTACTATTAGATAATGTCAGTGTACTATTAGATAATGTCAGTGTACTATTAGATAATGTCAGTGTACTATTAGATAATGTCAGTGTACTATTAGATAATGTCAGTGTACTATTACATAATGTCAGTGTACTATTAGATAATGTCAGTGTACTATTAGATAATGTCAGTGTACTATTAGATAATATCAGTGTACTATTAGATAATGTCAGTGTACTATTACATAATGTCAGTGTACTATTAGATAATGTCAGTGTACTATTACATAATGTCAGTGTACTATTAGATAATGTCAGTGTACTATTAGATAATGTCAGTGTACTATTAGATAATGTCAGTGTACTATTAGATAATGTCAGTGTACTATTTCCCTTTATGGATAATATCACAATGAAGATCATTTTTGTATCAACACTTTGTTGAAAAGTACAGATGACGACAGATAATATTGGTTCAAGTTGACTATTGTTGCGCTATTATGTCTTAAGATGACCTTGCATACTATCTAATATTAACGGATTGTTGAGATTGGTTTGGTTTATGATGTTTAACACCACTTTCGACAATATTTCAGTTATATCAGTTTGTATTGGGGGAGGAAACCGGAATACCCGGAGAAAACCCCCGACCTGTCGCAAGACACGGAAAAACTATTGCATAATGTTGTATCGAGTACATCGAACGCACAACTTTTGTGGTGATAGGCATTGATTTCACATGTAGTTGTAAATCCAACTACCAAACGATCACGACCATGACGGCCCCCGGATTGTCGAGGACATCGACTTTCTTTAATATAACTAATATTATACATATGACAAATTATGTGCCATGCATATTATATATATTATGTATAATGCTACACGATTAGAGTATTCTTTATTTTATTCCTTTAGTGGGCGTTGTGATAGTGGGCGTTGTGATAGTGGTCGTTGTGATAGTGGTCGTATTGTAGACTGGCTTACAATAAACCATAATATCAATGTCTACTATCACTTACGTTATGAGTGGTTTTACAACACATGGCTTTGTGCAGTAGATACAACGTTACATAATACAATTTGTCAATCATTTCCAGCAGGTCAGTGGTTTTATCCGGGAACTCCAGTTTCCTGCAGCTTTAAGCGATATGCCCGAAATATTGTTTTACAGTGGCGTTAAGCACCAAAAGATACCAAAAACTCACATACCTTTATGAGTAGTTTCGTTCAGCAGTTGTACTCTATTGTCCAGTATCCTGACAGCATTTTCCAGCTCCATGATTCCATCATCTCGTGTTTTTTCAGTGATATTAGATATAGATTTAGAACTAACTGACAGTAACGTTATTGTCAACATCCAAAATATATACAAAATGTGTGTCTTAGACATCAGCTATCCTTTGTATTTTATAAATTGCAACAAGTTAGATAGTGAGATATTCCCACGAGGTTGTCATAGAAACTTAATTTTAGCATATTTTGAAGAGTTAGTCACGATTTTGACTTTAGAAATGAACCATATGGACGAATTTGTCTTTCGGTTTTTTTTATTTTTGCATTTCATTTCTTGATTTATATATGATAAAAGTCAGCCATGAAAATGTAAACACATCTTACGGAAAAAACAAGATAAATGGCCATGATATCAAAGATGAACACATGTTTACTTTAGTTATACTTAAACGTCATGTAGTACGCTTGCTATGGCTTGCATCGCATCATGATATTTGAAGATGATAAAAAAAAATACGAAAATTCGGTTAGAATGTGCAGGAGCGCAATGTTATTGTATGCAAGCAAATTCATTTATCGGTTTGTTGCTAACTGATAACATTTGGAAATGTCATATCCCAACAAGAGATCATCCCAGTCAAAGGAGAAGTTTTTGTTCCGTCTGCCAATAAAAATTCGGTGAGTAATTACTATTTCTCATTGTGTCATAGGGCACGACAGACTTATCATGTAGTTGTATAATATCAAATCATAACGTATTATTCCTAATTGGTGTGATGGTAAGTGTGCTCGACTCGAATGTGGTAGATGTAAAATTCCCAACGAGAAGTTCATGCCCACTTGAGGTGTAAGTTAAAGGTATATTGCCCCGGCCTATAAATGACTTAAGTGTCTGGGTGGGATTGTCCACCTCAAGCTTGCAGGAAGGTGTCAAATTTCAACTACGATATTTGGTTGGGATCTATAAATATCTCCTGTATAATTCACAACGGCAAAGTACCTGCCCACTGGGGGTTTAAGTGATAGGTATTGCTCGGCTCTTTAACTGACTGAGGTGCCTGTCTGGGATTTCCCGCCTCCATGCAACAGCAGAGGGTCAAATGTCAACTTCAATATTAGGGATGGGTTACATTAATATATCCTGTAAAATTCCTAACGGCAAAGTTCTTGTCCACGGGGTTTAGATCAATAAATTTCTTTTCGGTACAAGGGTCAATAATTCCAACTGTATCCTTAGGAGTACGCACGTATTTTTGTGATAGAAAGTCTACCCGGTCGGGTACATGGCGGGAATTTAGACATTCGAGAGCTTACAACGGGTAAATAATTTGCATTTGTGACTAGATTAAAACGACGGGTGCTACTAGTGGAGCAGGAACTGCTTACACTTCTAGGGCATCTAAGTTCACCCCGGATTTCAGTGCGGTTTGTGCTACTCGATCTTTTGTTTTGTGTATGTTATTTAGATCGTTGTTTGTCCTTTTGTACTTTTTCTTTTGGCCATTGTGTTGTCTGTTCTTCGATTTACGATTTTTAATATGCAGTATAAAAATAAATAGAAAAAACAAAATAATACTACATATTAATAAATGTGACACGCACAGGCAGGGTTTAGATATTGGTTATTTTTGTAATACTGTGAACTTATTGTTATATTTTTCTAATGTTCTGTATTTACATTTTTTAGATGTATGAGATGTCTCCATGTGAACCGGAATTTTAGGACTTTATTTTGTTTGACTAAGCGCTGGCAAATCCAATTTATTTACCAGGTGACATGAATGTAAATGATTTGTTTAATATTGTAGCAAAGGTTAGTAAGAATACTTCCTTGTATGGTTAAATTTGCTTAAAACATATGGTTATATAATTATGGTTGCGCAACGGTGCTGTATTCATACATATTGAATCAAATAACGATGATTGACAACTGAAAAGAGAAATTCCGCAGTACGTAAACATCAAACGTCCATGCTGTCATCCCTTTGAAAGTAGAATAGTATGGCCCAAAATAGGGGTATATAAGGAGTGAGAAATTTGTATTTGGTTCGTCATTATCGTTAAGGTTTAAGGAGAAGAGCAGCGATAAGAGTTTGTTTTTTTGTTTTAATAGTTTAGGATAGCCACATGATTTAATAGACAATCGAAGTTACCGGGTTGTTCTGAAGTTGTAATTTCCTAATAGAATGGTCACAACATCTCAGAACAGGTAACTTGATTGTTTTTTCTGATTACGAAAATATGGTAGATAATTGTGTACGTAAAGCCTTTTCTGATTACACAAGAAAATCACTAGTTTCAGTGTTTCGGTATTGACATGGTTTATTAGATGTATTTATTATTAACATTTACAGTTCCTAAATAATGAAATTATTATCAAAATTAAGATTTTTGATGTCTGTCGAAGCACATATTACTGGGCAGATGCTACCCTTGGGGTCTAATAGTCCAGCAGCGGAGGTATCATGAAGAGAACTTATGTAACGTATGATTTACAAGTGTGGCTATATCGACAAAGAAAACTCGGTATATTTCATTCATTTGGCATTTTTAACTTGAGATCGCTTAGATATATTGTGTCTATAAAATTGTGTACACGAGCACTTGTCATATATAACAGAGAACAAATTGGTTTTTTTTTATCAAGGGCCGTCGTTGTCGTCGTCCTATAGTATTTGGATCTATGACTACCTTTGCCATCAGTGCCTATCACCACTAACGTTGTGAGTTCGAATCCCGTTCCTGGCGAAGTGTACTCGATATAACATTATGTGATCAAGTTTGTCAGTGACTTTCGACAGGTCGGTGGTTTTCTCCACCAATAAAACTGACCGCCACGATATAACTTATATATTGTTAAAAGTTGTATTGATACCATAATTCTCACCCTCATACCCTCTTCTTAAACGAACCCTCCAGCGAGAACCAAAGTACGCAACAATATAACAGGAATCAAATCTATTAGAATGACAGTATCAACAATGAAAATAGCATAATAATAAAAACTGTCTTACAAATTTAATTATAGAAGATTTAGTATGCTAGGTTGGCATTTTACTCTGATGTGGTAAACACTTGCATCATCGCATCATTTCAGTAAGAGTGGAGGTTTGTGCCAATGAAACTAGTTTTACTCCACAACTTTTTATTGTAGTACCTGTATCAAGTCAGGAGAGTGAGAGGTCATCATTTCAGTAAGAGTGGAGGTTTGGGCCCATGAAACTAGTTTTACTTCACAACTTTTTATTGTAGTACCTGTATCAGGTCAGAAGGGTGAGAGGTCATCATTTCAGTATAGAGTGGAGGTTTAGGCCTATAAAACTAGTTTTACTCTACAACTTTTATTGTAGTACCTGTATCAAGTCAGGAGGGTGAGAGGTCATCATTTCAGTAAGAGTGAAGATTTGGACCCATGAAACTAGTCTTACTCTACAATTTTTTATTGTAGTATCTGTATCAAGTCAGGAGGGTGAGAGGTCATAATTTCAGTAAGAGTGGAGATTTTGACCCATGAAAATAGTTTTACTCTACAATTTTTGATTGTAGTACCTGTATCAAGTCAGGAGGGTTTAGAGGTCATCATTTCAGTAAGAGTGGAAGTTTAGGCCTATAAAACTAGTTTTACTCTACAACTTTTATTGTAGTACCTGTATTAAGTCAGGAGGGTGAGAGGTCATCATTTTAGTAAGAGTGGAGGCTTAGACCCATGAAACTAGTTTTACTCTACAACTCCTTATTGTAGTACCTGTATCAAGTCAGGAGGGTGAGAGGTCATCATTTCAGTAAGAGTGGAAATTTGGATCCATAAAACTAGTTTTACTCCACAACTTTTTATTGTAGTACCTTATCAAGTCAGGAGGGTGAGAGGTCATCATTTCAGTATAGAGTGGAGGTTTAGGCCTAAAGAACTAGTTTTACTCTACAACTCCTTATTGTAGTACCTGTATCAAGTCAGGAGGGTGAGAGGTCATCATTTCAGTATAGAGTGGAGGTTTAGGCCTATAAAACTAGTTTTACTCCACAACTGTCAAGCCAGGAGGTTGAAAAGTCTTGTATTTTTGCAGTAGAGGTATCGATTTTGCTTCTTTCTAAGATTTTTCTATAGGATTAAAAAAGTGTGCCGACGGTGTGAATTTTTTTGTATTTCCATTTTATTAATAGAACATCAAATATATGACATAAGATTACAAGACATTTAATGTTAAAATGAAACTTTTACCATACAACTTTATCAATTTAACGTTTTCTTTATCCAGTAAATGTTTTTCTCTGTCGAATTCATTAGCCGTGCACTATAATACCCATGAAGGATGACTGTGGACCACCTTTATTAGTATAAAAAAAAAATTTAGATCCATATTCAGTCGTTCTAATCCAGGCATGTTTATCCTTGTCCATTCTACAGACTGCCGTCATTGATCCACAGTCATAATGACCACTGTTCTCGTATTCTCCTGCCCTGGAAATCATTGTATTGTCCACCATCAGTTCTGTCATTACATAATTTTTCCCATATGTGCAGACGGTCCAGGCAAATAAATAAATCCCTGTCTTTGGGGCTACGAATATTCCATCAATATTGTTATAATGACCTCCAATGTTCATAACTACTCTTTCAAAAACCAATATGGACTTTTTCTCAAGAGTAAATTCATGCGTTTCATCTCTAGTTGTAGCATAAAACATGACTGGTTCAGAATTAGACAAATCTGCAAAATAAAACTTTTATTTCAATACATGAATGAACTAATGAAGACAACCAAGAGACTCGGTGTAATACTCGTAATTCTCTCCTATTTTTGTTTTTTGTTTTTTGTTTTTTTTTCGGGGGGGGGGGGAGGATTTCAACTAGGAAGACCATATCCTGGAAATAAATTCATGATGGTATATAATTACTAGATATGAATGTGAATCTTCTCTTGTAGGCCGTTCAAAAAATAAGATGTAAAGTTAACAACAATTTTCACTTTTTCTATGCTTAATAATAATTGATCGTGAAGACCACAAATGATCTTATATTGGTGTTCACTCCTATCTGCAACTGTCATATGGACCCGGGGGAAAGATACCCCTTCCCTTTTCCCAAATCTCAAATCTCAGAAATTATTTACCTTTTTTCTTATACCAACTCTTTCATACAGAAAGGAACATTTTATGAGAAAGATATATCATATTTTCGTACATATAGGATGAACATAATAGCTGATAAAATGAAAAACAAAAATACCACACTGTCGGAAATAGTTCAAATACAATAGAAAAATCGTAGGAGGAGACAAAAGCGATACCTTTAACACTAAAAATACATGACCGCTCATTTGAACCGTACAATACAAATGTTTGGTAGTTTGGAACATATGGTACCTATAAAGACTGTTTCTATTGGAACATATGGTAACTATAAAGACTGTTTCTATTGGAACATGTGGTAACTATAAAGACTGTTTCTATTGGAACATGTGGTAACCATAAAGACTGTTTCTATTGGAACATGTGGTAACTATAAAGACTGTTTCTATTGGAACATGTGGTAACTATAAAGACTGTTTCTATTGGAACATGTGGTAACTATGAAGACTGTTTCTATTGGAACATGTGGTAACTATGAAGACTGTTTCTATTGGAACATGTGGTAACTATAAAGACTGTTTCCATTGGAACATGTGGTAACTATGAAGACTGTTTCTATTGGAACATGTAGTAACTATAAAGACTGTTTCTATTGGAACATGTGGTAACTATAAAGACTGTTTCTATTGGAACATGTGGTAACTATAAAGACTGTTTCTATTGGAACATATGGTAACTATAAAGACTGTTTCTATTGGAACATGTGGTAACTATAAAGACTGCTTCCATTAGTCAAAGTAATGTACTATCATCAAGTATTCACCTACGTATTACAAAAGGATAATGATAATGGGGTCTTAACACTGCTTTGGTAATATTTGTAGGATCAACAGCACACACTTTGACATAGAAAGGGAAGTAATTCTAATTTTTCAAGGATCTTCCCGCCAGAAATCAAAACACATGTTACGAGAAGTTTGACGATACCAAAGGGGTAATCAGAAGCCATAAATCGAAGGACAGACAACACAATGGCCTAAAAACAAAAAATTATCTACAATGCATTGCACAGAAAACTATAGATCGAGCAACACGAACCCCACAAAAAACCGATATGAAGTCGGGTGCTCCGGAAAGGTAAGTAGTTCATACTCCGCATGTGGCATCCGTCGTGGTACTCTTTTTACAATCCCGGTGATAAGTCATAAATGAGGAAAGAATCGGATTATGACTACAATAAATGGAAAATAAGCATGGTCCTTTGTGATAGAGATATTTTGTAACCAGGTCATGGTAACGGCCGTAAAAGATTCGAAATGATGACTTCAACTTAACCAATGAGAAACCTCTATCAAGGAATTCATTATAGGGACCCCAAGCTGTGGAATATCGGATCAACTAATATACTCCATGTGCAGGTGCTGTTAGAATGTTGCTACACATAAATGGAAAATTCACAATGGGAAAAATTAAATGATCTCTCTTGTCGTAAATTTTCGTTCTTAACCGGTCCTCGCTGTCAATTTTGAAGTGTAATTCAATGTATGAAGCAGACCTAACTTGATAAGTGTGTTTATAGATACGACTAAATCTGCATTGAATAGATTAAATAATGTTTGTACAAAAATAGTTATTGTAAATATTTGTAATGTTGTAAAGAACAATATATTTACAGAAGTAGTGCATAGCTTCCTCTGTGACCACCCACATAGTAGTTGGTTAACACTTACGTCATTTTAGATCAGAGGCATCATATTTATTGTAAATATTTTTAATGTTGTAAAGAACAATATATTTACGGAAGTAGTATTTAACTTCCTCTGTGATAACCCACATAGTAGTTGGTTAACACTTACGTCATTTATTGATAAGCGTCATCATAACTATTACATATATTTTTTTAACGATTTAAGGAAGAATCGATTTATCCGTTGATGTTATTCTTTGATTATACTTCAATGTAGTTTGTCTGTTTTATCTATTGGACACGTTTAAGCAGTAAACATAAAAAGTAAGGAGAACGAAGTTTTAATAATGAAAATAGTGTTGTCAATTCATTCAAAGAACAATTAAAACAACTCATCGATAAAATGAAAATCCGTTTTAAACAGATTCAGTTTTTGTTTATTTCAAGTACAAATTATATATGAATTAATTTAAGAATCACGTGTCAGTTTTTGTTTATTTCAAGTACAAATTATATATGAATTAATTTAAGAGTCACGTGTCATTTTATACGTGTTTTGATTGGTTTAAAAAGTTGAGGCTATTTATCAATGTACGGAATCGAAAAATAGACGTCGTTCTCAAGGCGTCGCGTGCGGTTGTCATCAGGTGATTTTCTTTAAATTAGGCACTTTTGTGGTTATTTAAATTTAATTCCGATTATTTGCCTTGTTTTGAAAAAAATATGTATTTTTTAGGGATGTCAAATCGATTAAAACCTCATAACCGGTTACTCGGTCAGGTTTCCGATCGAGTACCCGGTTACTCGGTAGACAATTTATTTTGTTCGGTTTAAAAAAAGTATAGCTGGGTTCAATGACACTTCTGTTTTCTTCCTTTCTTTTCATTATTTCAAAGTTTTATATTTCAACTATAATTGTAAAGATTCAGTTGAATGATAAAAAATTTAAAAATACAAATTCATTATTTACAACACAGTACAAATTATTTACATACCAGGTTATGTCATGTCACATTCATGATTGTTATTCGGTCATTGCGGTACAGAGCTTTTGCTAAGGAAAATAATTTGGTCGATGCAAGACTATGACAGTCTGTTGCGAAGCTTCGTAACAATCAAACCTGCTGCCGAGAAGATTCTTTCTGACGGAACAGATGTTGACGGAACAGCTAAATACCGGCGCGCAAGAACCGAGAGTCTTCAATATTTATCGGAATTATCTTTTCACTACGCAAGAGAATCAGTTACTGGCATTTGACAGTTTTCGAGTCATTACATCGTTTGAAAGACTTCCAAACTTTAGATGTAGGAGGTGGCATTTTCACAGCCCTATCTCTCGAAATTCAATTCAAACACACTTTTAATAGTTCAATAATTTAAATTTGAATTGTGTTCATACCAGTTTAATCACTTTGTTTGGTTAACATTGTTAAACCTACAAGTTAGTGTTTTGCCGGGGGAATAAACAGATCAGAGATCAATTACCATTTAATTGACCAATAATTGTTATGTAAACATATGCCAAGCGCTGGTTTATGTGTACGATTTCTATTATATCTAACATTAATTATTTATTGTCCGGAACATTTTATCATTATTTTCATAAAAAAAAAGTTTTCCGAATAACCGAATACCGATTTTGGTATTCGATAATCGGATGTTCGAGCGAGTACCCGGTTAACTGAGTACTCGTTGCCATCCCTAGTATTTTTTTCAATATCATGACAAAAAAGTTTGAATTAATTTATAAGATCATGATGATATATAATTACTACATATGAATGTGAATCTGCTCTTGTAGGCCGTTCAAAAAATCACATATGCTCATAAATGGGTGTTCACTCCTAGCTGCAACTATCACAGGGACTCCGGGGAAAGATACCCTCTTCTTTGTTCCCCAAATCTCAAAAGTTATTTGCCTTTTTCTTAAACCAACTCTTTCATACAGAAAGGAACATTTTATGAGAAAGATATATCATATTTTCGTACATATAGGATGAACATAATAGCTGATAAAATGAAAAACAAAAATACCACACTGTCGGAAATAGTTCAAAATACAATAGAAAAATCGTAGGAGGAGACAAAAGCGATACCTTTAGCACAAAAAATACACAACCGCTCACTTGAACCATAGTATGCAAATCTATCTATTGAAACATGTGGTAACTATAAAGACTTTCTATTGGAACATATGGTAACTATAAAGACTTTCTATTGGAACATTTGGTAACTATGAAAACTGTTTCTATTGGAACATGTGTAACTATAAAGACTGTTTCTATTGGAACATTTGGTAACTACAAAGACTGTTTCTATTGGAACATTTGGTAACTACAAAGAATGTCTCAATTGTAACATGGGGTAGCTATAAAGACTTTTCTATTGGAACATGTGAAAACTATAAAGACTGTTTCTATTGGAGCATGTGGTAACTATAAAGACTTTCTATTGGAACATGTGGTAACTATAAAGACTTTCTATTGGAACATTTGGTAACTATGAAAACCGTTTCTATTGGAACATGTGTAACTATAAAGACTGTTTCTATTGGAACATGTGGTAACTATAAAGACTGTTTCTATTGGAACATGTGGTAACTATAAAGACTGTTTCTATTGTAACATATGGTAACTACACACACTGTTTCTATTGGAACATGTGGTAACTATAAATGCAGTTTCCATTGCAACATGTGGTAACTACACAGACTGTTTCTATTCGAACATGTAATAGCTATAAAGATTGTTTCTATTGGTCAAAGCAAAGTACTAGCATCAATTATTACACAAGGATAATGATAATAGAGTTCATCCCTGGTTATCAGTGGGGTTCCTATTACATGACCTTTAGTTTTATGTGTTTGTTTTGTAGATCGTTGTTTGTACTTTTCTGTCGGCCATTGTGTTGTCTGTTCTTATACGATATACGGCTTCTGATTAACCCTTTTGGTATCTTCAAACTCTTCTTTTAACACTGCTTTAGCAATATTTGTAGGATCAACAACACACACTTTGACATAGAAAGGGAAGAAATTATAATCATTCAAGAATCTTCACGCCAGAAATAAAAACACATGTTAAGAAAACTTTAATAAACCAAAGGGGTCATCAGAAGCCATGGATTAAAGGACAGACAACACAATGGCCAAAAGAAAAATGGGAAATAAATTATCTACAAAACAATGCACAGGAAACTAAAGATCGGGCAACGCGAACCCCACTAAAAATCGGGGATGAACACAATGTGCCCCAGAAGGATGAGCAGTTCCTGCTCCATATGTGGCACCCATCGTGTTACAACCCCGGTGATAAGTGATAAATGAGGAAAGGTGCGAATCTTGATTACGATAAACGAACATATAACCCATGATCATTTGTGACAGAAATATTTTGTAACCAGGTCATGGTAACGACCGTAAAACTTTCGAAATGATGACTTTAACTTGACCAATAAGAAACTTCTATTATGGAAGTCATTATAGGAACCACAAGCTGTGGAATATCGGATTAACTGAGAAACATATACTCCAAGTGCAGGTGCTGCTGGAATGTCGCTACACATAAATGGAAAGTTCACAATGGGAAAATTGAAATGATCTATTTTGTCGTAAAGTTTTGTTCTTAACCGGTCCTCACGGTCATTTTCGAGGTATAGGTTAAGGTATGAAGAAGACCTTGTTAAATTTGTCTGCAGATACGACTAAATATACATTGAATAAATTGGATTATAATTGTTTGTACAATAATACCCCCTGCAAAGTTATTGTGAAAGTGGCCTCAATACTTTTTGTATGATTGATTCTATTCATATCTTACAACGACTTTGTACAATATAAAGGTGAACAAATAGGTCAGACAATATTACCTGATATCAATGGAAATGCAGTGGCTGATCCAGGGATATTTTTTTTAAGTTGATCTAGGCTAAAATTCGTAATTTCCTCTAGATTTGCGACTGCAGTTTATGTACATGTGTATCATAGACGATATCATTGTTAAATTGCTTAGCCCTTTGGTTGACTTGTTCCAAAAAGTTTGGCTTTCCAACCTTTCGGATTTTAGTGTACCCGATGAAGAATATTCCAGAAACGCGTCCTACGCACTAAATTAGATATCTACGTTTTTATTACATTGTCAGTGAACTATTTCCCTTTATGAATAAAAACACAATGAGGATATCATCACCTTATTGAAAAGTATTCTGTCATTTTCGGACAGATGAGGTTTGTCGTGGCCGTGATAGTATGGTAGTTGGATTTACAACTGCCTATGCAGTGAGTGCCTATCACCACTGATATTGTGTATTCGAATCTCGATCAGGGCGAGGTGTACAACATTATGTGATCAAGTTTGTCAGTGACTTGCGACAGGTCGGTGGTTTTCTCAGTGTCTTCCAGTTTCCTCCACCTATAAAACTGACCGCCACGATATAACTGAAATATTTTTGAAAGTGGCTTTAAGCATCATCAATCAATCAATAGTACATATGACGACAGATGTTATCGGCAGTTAGATATTGGTTCCAAGTTGACTATTGTTTCGCTATCATGTCTTAAAATGGCATTGTGTATTATCTATTAGCTAATGGATGGTTGAGGACATCGACTTTCTTTAATATAACTAATATTATACATATGACAAATTATGTGCCATGAAGATTAAATATATTATATATAATACTACACGATTAGAGCATTCTTTATTGTATTCCTTTAGAGGGCACTGTGACAGAAGACGTATGAAAGCTTGGCTTTAAAAAAAACATAATATCAATGTCTACTACAATGTCCGAGAATGTATGGTAACGTGACGTATGATAAACCATTCATTCAGTGTTCACCATATGTTGTGTTATGAGTGGATTCGAACACAATTACGTAATACAATTTGTCAATGACCGAGGTCGTATGGTAGCTTGGCTTACAATAAACCATAAGACTATATACAATGTCTACTATCACCTACGTTATGAGTGGTTTCACAACACATGGCTTTGTGCAGTAGATACAACATTACCTAATACAATTTGTCAATGATTTCCAGCAGGTCAGAGGTTTTTATCCGGGAAGTCCAGTTTCCTCCAGCATTGAGCGATATACCTGAAATATTGCTTTACAGTGGCGCTAAGCACCAATGTTAAAAAAACTCACATACCTTTATGAGTAGTTTCGTTCAGCAGTTGTACTCTATTGTCCAGTATCCTGACAGCATTTTCCAGCTCCATGATTCTATCATCTTGTGTTTTTTCAGTGATGTTAGATATAGATTTAGAACTAACTGACAGTAACGTTATTGTCAAAATCCAAAATATATACGCAATCTGTGGCTTAGACATCCTTCTATAAGCTATCATTTGTATGTTATAAATTGTAACATGATAGCTAGCGATATATTGTGACAAGGTTGTCATAGAAACATATTGTTGTCATATTTTGATGAGGTAACCATTAATGTAATTTTAGAAATGAGCCATAGAGACACAAGTTTGGCATGTCATTTCTTGACATTTTCAGTCAGCCCCAGAGATTTTCCACATCTGATGAAACAACAAGGTAATTGGCCATGGCATCAGAGATGGAAACATTCCTACATTAATTATACATGTATTTAAACGTCAAGCGGTACGTTTGTTTTGGCTTGCATCACATCATGGTATTTGTTATTGATACGAAATAAGAAAATTCGGTAAGAATGTGAAGGAGCGACATTACATACATACAAATTTATTTACGGTTGGTTTCTAACTGATACAATTTGGAAATGTACCCCCCCCCCCCCCCCCCAAAGAGACCAACCCAGCCAGGGTGTCCTTGACTCACTTTTCGTTAAAAAGGGGACGTCAATGAGAAATTATTGTACCATCTGCCAATAATAAATTCAGTAAGAATTTGAGTCAGCGACGATACTTATTTTTCGTTAAATAAAAAGCAGGGCACCCGAAGGAGATATTATTGTACCATTTGCCAATGGCAATTCGGTGAGTAATTACTATTTCTGAGTGTGTCACAGAGCATAAAGATGCACAAAAACTTGTCATGTAGTGTATAACAACAAATGATACCGTTATCATTCCTAATTGGTTTGGCGGTTAGCGTGTTCGACTTCGAGTTCGGTAGATCGTGTGTTCGAGCCCCGGTCGTGTCAAACCCCACCATGAATTTGGTATTTGTTGCTTCTTCGCTAAGTACGCAATTTTAGGTAGTAAGAGAAAAGACTGATTGGCTCGGAATCAAGAGAATGTGTCCGGATGGACCGACAAGTCTACCCGTAGAATGTTGTTTCGGTGAGCTAGAACTATAAAGATCGTATTAAGCATGTTGGTGTTGTACAAAGCGAACATCATCGTCACCATTATCATTTCATTGAATGTAACATATAGTTATAAAATTGCTCATTTTGGTGGTAGACAACAATCACTAATTCACTATTATTCCTAACTCAGAGGCTATAGCGAAACATCTACTTTTTGTCATAATGTGATGGTCTTATGCTATACGGAACAGACAAAAGTATGTATTCATTACACCAAGGGTGCATGAACCATATAATAACATGAAACCTTTTTTTTTTGTTTTTGCATTCTACTTTATATTTTGATTATTTTCAATGCGTAAATTTTTCCTATTTGTAAACTACGCTTCGTTAATTTTGGCTTTCTGATGAGTCCACGTGGATTATACGAGTCTGTCGTTTTCACCGATTACTCCGATTTCTCTTAATATAACTGATCTTCATGACCTATCTTAAATATCCTTAAAATATCTTTAAGAAAAGATTGAAGATACCAAAGGGGTAATCAGAAACCGTAAATCGAAGGACAGACAATAAAATGAGCAAATAAAAAAGGACAGAAATACAAAACAAATGTATCTAGATTGTACACGTTTCTTTCAGAAAACATGTAAATTTAATACCAATTCATTTATCTTCATTTGAATACACGGTTTCATAGTAACTGAGGTATTATCGGTGGTGAATTTGATTCAAAATCATTATAAATGAGAGTACTTACATATAATACAAAAAATGCATACATTGAAGGAAGTATAATATTTCAAAACCCAAGTACAATAATAATTGACAAACTCCTATCAACGAAGAAATGTTGTAAGTAACAAACATATATAACACAAATATGTTCCTTCCAGACATTTCTAACCATGGGGAGTCATTCGTATGTACATGTAGTTCTGACCGTGGCATTTATTCTACAGATAGGTAACCCTTTATTTTACTTGTATTCATTATAGCGGTCGATAGATCTGGACAAAAACGTATGCTGTTTTGCAGATTATATTTGCAAGATACAGTCAAGCCTTCATAACAAATCACTGTCTATAATGGGCAGCCTCATTTTTCCATTAATGAATAGTGCCTATAATATTAACCTGTATATAAAGGGAAACTGCTCAAACGGGCACATTTTAAGGTTTCCTTGAGTGTCCTTTATATACAAGTTTGACTGTATCACATTATTTTGTTTTTGCAAATTTTGTATATTAATACAATATATTCATATATAAAAGAACGCAATACATCATAAATTATCTGAAAACGGAATTCAAATAAAAAGATGTTTCCATACTGTTAATAAAATAATTTCAATTCCATTTTATTACCGTTATCTGCAAATGGTGTCCCTATGTTTACTCCTATTTGCTTTATTGGGAGTAAATATTTCATAAATGTTATCCGTATATTCAAGTACGCATACTGGTGTTCAGCACGATTCCATGTCTGAGATGATGTTCGTGTCGTTTAACAGTATCACGGCGGGTGTCAGTGGTGGATCATGAACTGCCAACCCTTCCGGAGCACCTGAATTCACACCCAAGCTTCGGTGGGATTTGTGTTGCTCGATCTTTAGTTTTTGTGTAGTGTTTTGTAGATCAATGTATGTCCTTTTTGTCATTGTATTGTGTGTCCTTCTCCGAATTAGGATCTCGTTACCTCTTTGGTATCTTCAAACTTTTCTTATTTTAATATTACATGTATTCCTAAATTCGTAGGTGAGCATTTGTTCCTGGATATGAATGTCATGACAGTTTCACTGTGCAGAGGCGAGACATCATCAGCAACTTGACTTAAGTTACTCGTGACGGTGTATATTTGTCTGTTACCAACTACATGTATATCATGGTGTGGAGAGGTCGTTAGGTATTCCTACAATTTCAACAATTATTACAATTTTAAATCGAAAATCGTTCACGAAAAATTAAAGATTTATTTACATTTTTTAAATGTTTGCATTGGAACTCTTCACTCTTTCCTGGTAGTGGCACGATTGTCTTCCTGTTGACCATGTCCGATTAATATTAATATAGTATTTAGTGTTTGTAGTAACGTGTGGTGGGCGGGCATTTTCTTTATATACTAAAAAGGTTTATGTTTTAGTATACATGTATATGCATAGCAAAATCCCGTCTCTCACTCTTCCCTGTAGTAACGAAATCGGTATTAATCTTACTGCTTTAAATAGACAATTGATATGACTTAGATTGTCTAAGACTTTAATTTAAATAATGTGGTTGACACTATGTCCTTTCCTTCGTTTTAAAAAGCCCAAATACACCAGCACAATTCTACATTGTGGACACATTCAAATAAAATAACGCATTTTAGGTAATCTGGGGTTTGTAAACTTGTATGTATTATGGCTATCTCGAAAAGAATGTTAATTTAATTGTTGAAAAACTCCTTCTAATGTATTGCAGTTTATCATTGATCATATTCTATTATGAAATGTCATTCCTCAGTGGAGAGGTAAGTTTTTCATATGAACACAACTTCTTCCATTTAAGGCATTACTAAATGTCAAGTGTGTAAAAATGGGTGGATACGCTTCAACGATTCCTGCTATTTATTCGCAAAGACACCAGTTGATTGGCCGGACGCACTGGTAACTATTACTTCAATAATATAATAAGTTAGTTAATGTTGTGATCAAATTATGACGTCCGTCATTTGCTTTATAAAAGATGCCGTTATAAAATATCCGATACTTTATGCTTCGCACATACGTATTACAGGAAAAGGTTATATTTGCATATGGCTTGGTTGATAACAGATTATCTATATTTAAAGGAATATTAATAAATACTTCTTACATCTAAAGCGTATATATAGTGTGCATACGCTTATGTAAATCACTCAACGAACTTACCAGGCTCAAGCTAGCGACCAATAAGGCGATATGTCTCAAAACCAAAAAAAATAATAAGAGTAAAATGTACTTTTAAAGATTTCTAGCGACCAATAACAAATATATTACTGTAAATGCATATTCAACACAATGAATGGACATCGGGGCATACAGGAAATATTTCTAGAGCCCCCCGCCCACACAATACAAAGTTAACATTTGACACCCCGACGGTGGACCTGATGTGCAGAATCCCACATAGGCCATCAGGTGAGTGAAAGACCCGGGCGATACATTTTACGTTTTATTTCACATGTTCTCCCGAACATAAAATATTTCTTTTCTTTACTGGACTAAATAACGAAGACGTAACTATTTTTCGAATGGCGAGTTTACAAAAACACTTTAAATAAACACAGATTAAAAACTAATTTACTTTAATGTAAACCGGTAAATAATTTGGACAGCGTTTTGTCAAACAATATAAAGTCATAAGATTCCGGTTCACATGAAGAAATCTCATCAAACTAAAAATAGTGTAATTATAGAACATTATACAATTAATGACTTTTCATAAGGTGGTGACTGATTTATCAACCCCGAGGAAGTGATGTTCACCGAAGCCAACGGCCGAGGTGAACATCACTTCCAAGGGGTTGATAAATCAGTGTCCACCGAAATGAAAAGTCATCAATTGTTTTATTAAATGACACATTCTAAGTGTAATTTTGGGATGAAAATTGTGAATTGTTGCTGTTTCTTAGACATTTCCATTTATTCTTTTTTATATGTACCTGCTTCAAACCAACAAACACCAGTTTTTAAAGCTTGACATTTCTAATGTTTCAAAACAATAAAATTGATTAAGAAAAAACGAATACAATTTCAAAATTTTAACAAATAAAATATCAGTTTCAGTAACACTTTTAAATAATTTTTAAAGAACATAGCTAGTAACGATCTTTGATAAAACATTATAATCACCTCGGGTGACATCACGCTAGGTGTATATAACATTCCAACAAGGTAAACAAAAGAAAATGTCGTGATCAAAGCTTATTTCAAGTGTGAAAGAAACATATAAAATGTGTCATATAATAAAACAATTAATGACTTTCAATTCGATGGATACCAGGATTTATTAACCCAAGAATAATATATTTACCTCGGCCCTAAGGGGCCTCGGTAACGGTTAGTAAATCCTTGTATCCATCTCATTAAAAGTCATTAATTGTATATTGTTATGTTTTATCTACATGTATTTATTTTTAAATTGTGTATTTAAAGGTGTCAAATCACCAATTTAAAGAAAAAAGTTCCTTTCGCTTTGTTGTATTTTGAAATAAAAATTATATGGAAAGGTATAAACAGTAATAGTTGCAGGTAAATATGTATGGATTATTTTGAACCCAAATTTGGTTACATTTAGTTGTATTGGAATCCTTTATGGATGTCTTGATGAATGACTCATCAATACGGAAATTCCGGGAATGACGTTGCTATTTGTAGAGTAGAGAATATCCCAGAGCATGGTACTTCACTGCATATCAAAGTTGATATTTGACACCCTGCTGTGGGTTTGAGATGCAGTAACCCACCCAGGCACTTATGTCAGTTAAAGGCCCGGGAAATACCTTTGATATAAGCCCCAAGTGGGCAGGAACTTTGCCGTCCTTAATATATTTTTCATTGGATATTTATAGAGACCCCCTCCACAAAAAAAAATTCAAATATCAAAGTTGATATTTGACACCCTGCTGTGGGCTTGAAGTGCAGAAACCCACACAGGCACTTATGTCAGTTAAAGGCCCGGGCAATTCCTTTGAACTATACCCCAAGTGGGCAAGAACTTTGCCGTCCTTAATATATTTTTCATGGGATATTTATAGAGACCCCCTCCATATTTTATTTTTAAATATCAAAGTTGATATTTGACACACTGCTGTGGGCTTGAGGTGCAGAAACCCAACCAGTCAGTTAAAGGACCGGGAACTACCTTTGACTTAAGCCCCAAGTGGGCAAGAACGTTGCCGTCCTTAATATATTTTTCATTGAATATTTATAGAGACCCCCCTCCGGAAAAAACAAATTCAAATATCAAAGTTGATATTTGACACCTTGCTGTTGTCACGAGGTGCAGAAACCCACCCAGGAACTTAAGTCAGTTAAAGGCCTACAAAATACCTTTGACTTAAACCCCAAATGGGCAAGAACTTTGCCGTCCTTAATATATTTTTCATAGGATATTTATAGAGAGCCCCCATTCCACAAAAAAAAATTCAAATATCAAAGTTGACATTTGACACCCTACTGTGGGCTTAACGTGCAGAAACACACCCAGGAACTTAAGTCAGTTAAACGCCCGGGAAATACCTTTGACTTAAACCCCAAGTGGGCAAGAACTTTGCCGTCCTTAATATATTTTTCATAGGATATTCATAGAGACCCCCCTACTAATATTTTTTTTAAATATCAAAGTTGATATTTGACACACTGCTGTGGGCTTGAGTTGTAGAAACCCACACAGATACTTAAGTCAGTTAAAGGACCGGGCAATACCTTTGACGTAAACCCCAAGTGGGCAAGAACTTTGTCGTTCTTAGTATATTTTTCCTGTGTTATTTATAGAGACCCTCCCCTCCACAAAAAAAATTTCAAATATCAAAGTTGATATTTGACACCCTGCTGTGGGCTTGAGGTAGAAAAACCCACCCAGGCACTTAAGTCAGTTAAAGGCCCGGGCAATACCTTAGATTTAAGCCCCAAGTGGGCAAGAACTTTGCCGTTCTTAATGTATTTTCTATGGGATATTTATAGAGACCCCCCTCCACAATTTTGTTTTTAAATATCAAAGTTGATACTTGACACACTGCTGTGGGCTTGAGGTGCAGAAATCCAACCAGAAACTTACGTCAGTTAAAGGACCGGGCAATACCTTTGATGTAAACCCCAAGTGGGCAAGAACTTTGTCGTTCTTAGTATATTTTTCCTGTGTTATTTATAGAGACCCTCCCCTCCACAAAAAAAATTTCAAATATCAAAGTTGATATTTGACACCCTGCTGTGGGCTTGAGGTAGAAAAACCCACCCAGGCACTTAAGTCAGTTAAAGGCCCGGGCAATACCTTAGATCTAAGCCCCAAGTGGGCAAGAACTTTGCCGTTCTTAATGTATTTTCTATGGGATATTTATAGAGACCCCCCTCCACAATTTTGTTTTTAAATATCAAAGTTGATATTTGACACACTACTATGGGCTTGAGGTGCAGAAATCCAACCAGAAACTTACGTCAGTTAAAGGACCGGGCAATACCTTTGACATAAGCCCCAAGTGGGCAAGAATGTTGGCGTCCTTAATATATTTTTCATTGGATATTTATAGAGACCCCCCCTCCATAAAAATACAAATTCAAATATCAAAGTTGATATTTGACACCCTGCTGTTGTCTCGAGGTGCAGAAACCCACCCAGGCACTTAAGTCAGTTAAAGGCCAACGAACTTTGCCGTCCTTAATATATTTTTCATAGGATATTTATATTCACCTATTTTTTTCAAATATCAAAGTTGATATTTGACACACTGCTGTGGGCTTGAGTTGCAGAAACCCACCCAGAGACTTAAGTCAGTTAAAGGACCGGGCAATACATTTGACGTAAATCCCAAGTGGGCAAGAACTTTGTCGTTCTTAGTAAATTTTTCATGGGATATTTATAGAGACCCTCCCCTCCACAAAAAAAATTTCAAATATCAAAGTTGATATTTGACACCCTGCTGTGGGCCTGAGGTAGAGAAACCCACCCAGGCACTTAAGTCAGTTAAAGGCCCAGGCAATACTTTAGACTTAAGCCCCAAGTGGGCAAGAACTTTGCCGTTCTTAATGTATTTTCTATGGGATATTTATAGAGACCCCCTTCCACAATTTTTTTTTTAAATATCAAAGTTGATATCTGACACACTGCTGTGGGCTTGAGGTGCTAAAACCCACCCAGGGACTTAAGTCAGTTAAAGAACCGGGCAATACCTTTGACTTAAACCCCAAGTGGACAAGAACTTTGCCGTCCTTAATATAATTTTCATAGGATATTCATAGAGATCCCCCTCCACAATGTTTTTTTTAAATATCAAAGTTGATATTTGACACCCTGCTGTTGTCTCGAGGTGCAGAAACCCACCCAGGCACTTAAGTCGGCTAAAGGCCCACGAAATACCTTTGACTTAAGCCCAAGTGGGCAAGAACTTTGCGGTCCTTAATATATTTTTCATATGATATTAATAGAGCCCCCCCACTCCACAAAAAAAATTCAAATATCAAAGTTGACATTTGACACCCTGCTGTGGTCTTAAGGTGCCGAAACCCACCCAGGCACTTACGTCAGTTAAAGACCCGGGAAATACCTTTGACTTAAACCCCAAGTGGGCAAGAACTTTGCCGTCCTTAATATATTTTTCATAGGATATTTATAGAGACCCCCTTCACATATTTTTCTTAAATATCAAAGTTGATATTTGACACACTGCTGTCTGCTTGAGTTGCAGAAACCCACCCAGACACTTAAGTCAGTTAAAGGACCGGGCAATACTTTTGACGTAAACCCCAAGTGGGCAAGAACTTTGTCGTTCTTAATATATTTTTCATGGGATATTTATAGAGACCCTCCCCTCCACAAAACAAATTTCAAATATCAAAGTTGATATTTGACACTCTGCTGTGGGCTTGAGGTAGAGAAACCCACCCAGGCACTTAAGTCAGTTAAAGGCCCAGGAAATACCTTAGATTTAAGCCCCAAGTGGGCAAGAACTTTGCTTTCTTAATGTATTTTCTATGGGATATTAATAGAGACCCCCCTCCACAATTTCTTTTTTAAATATCAAAGTTGATATTTGACACACTGCTGTGGGCTTGAGGTGCAGAAACCCACCCAGACACTTAAGTCAGTTAAAGAACCGGGCAATACCTTTGACTTAAACCCCAAGTAGACAAGAACTTTGCCGTCCTTAATATAATTTTTCATGTGATATTTATAGAGACCCCCTCCAGAAAAAACAAATTCAAATATCAAAGTTGATATTTGACACCCTGCTGTTGTCTCGAGGTGCAGAAACCCACCCAGGCACTTAAGTCAGTTAAAGGCCAACGAACTTTGCCGTCCTTAATATATTTTTCATAGGATATTTATAGAGACCCCCTTCACCTATTTTTTTCAAATATCAAAGTTGATATTTGACACACTGCTGTGGACTTGAGGTGCAGAAACCCACCCAGACATTTACGTCAGTTAAAGGCTCAGGCAATACTTTTGATCTAAACCCCAAGTGGACAAGAACTTTTGCCGTCCTTAATATATTTTTCATGGGATATTTATAGAGATCCCCTCTCCATAAAAAAAAGTTCAAATATCAAAGTTGATATATGACACCCTGCTGTGGGCTTGAGGTGCAGAAACCCACCCAGGCACTTCAGTCAGTTAAAGGCCCTGCCAATACCTTTGACTTAAATCCCAAGTGGGCAAGAACTTTACCGTCTTTAATATATTTTTCATGGGATATTTATAGAGACCCCTCCTCAAGTTGATATTTGAAACCCTGCTGTAGGGTCTGTATAAATATCCCATAATTTTTTAAATCAAAGGTATTGCCCGCCCTTTTTATTGACATAAGTGCCTGGGTGGGTTTTTGCACCTCAAGCCCACAACAGGGTGTCAAATATCAACTTTGATATTTGAAATTGTTTTTTGTGGAAGGGGGTCTCTATAAATATCCGAAGAAAAATATATTAAGGACGGCAAAGTTCTTGCCCATTTAGAGTTTAAATCAAAGGTATTGCCCGGGCCTTTAACTGATTTGAGTGCCTTGGTGGGTTTCTGCACCTCAAGCCCACAGTAGGGTGTCAAATATCAATTTTGATATTTGAATTTATTTTTTTTTGTGGAGGAGGGTCTCTATAAATATCCCATGAAAAATATATTAAGGTTGGCAAAGTTCTTGCCCATTTAGGGTTTAAGTCAAAGGTATTGCCCGGTCCTTTAACTGACTTAAGTGTCTGGGTGGGTTTATCAACTTTGATATTTAAAAAATAAATTATGGAGGGGGTCTCTATAAATATCCCATGTAAAATATATTAAGGACGGTAAAGTTCTTGCTCACTTGGGATTTAAGTCAAAGGTATCGGCAGGGCCTTTAGCTGACATAAGTGCCTGGGTGGGTTTCTGCACCTCAAGCCCACAGCAGGGTGTCATATATTAACTTTGATATTTGAACTTTTTTATGGAGAGGGGTCTCTATAAATATCCCATGAAAAATATATTAAGGACGGCAAAAGTTCTTGTCCACTTGGGGTTTAGGTCAAATGTATAGCCCGGGCCTTTAACTGACGTAAGTGTCTGTGTGGGTTTCTGCAACTCAAGCCCACAGCAGTGTGTCAAGTATTAAAGAAAACAATTGTTGGAGGGGGGTCTCTATGAATATCCCATGAAAAATATATTAAGGACGGCAAAGTTCTTGCCCATTTGAGGCTTAAGTCAAAGGTATTGACGGGCCTTTAACTGACATAAGTGCCTGGGTGTGTTTCTGCACCTCAAGCCTACAGCAGGGTGTCAAATATCAACTTTGATATGCAGTGAAGTACCATGCTCTGGGATATTTTCTACTCTACAAATAGCAACGTCATTCCCGGAATTTCCTTATTTATGGGTCATTCATCAAGACCTCCATAAAGGATTCCAATACAACTAAATGTAACCAATTTTGGGTTCAAAATAATCCTTGCATATTTACCTGCAACTACCATTGTTTATACCTCTCCATTTAATTTTTATTTCAAAATACAACAAAGCGAAAGGAACTTTTTTCTTTAAAAAGGACTACTTTTGTATATGTTCTAAGCTCTGATTGGTGAATTAAATTGGTGATTTGACACCTTTAAATACACAATTCAAAAATAAATACATGTAGATAAAACATAATAATATTATTTATTAAATAAATGTGACACGCACCTGCGGGATTTAGATTTTGTTTATTTTTTCATAAAACTTACTGTTATATTTTTCTAATGTTCTGAGTCAGGGTCATTACGGTTTTCACAGTTTTCCGGTTGTTGACTGATTTTGTCTGTTTATATAATTATGAGTTTTGACTTTCCCTTTGTAAGATTGTTCGGAGTTCGGTAATTTTGTTATTACCTTTATTTCTAATGTTCTATAATTACACTATTTTTAGATTGATGAGATTTCTTCATGTGAACCGGAATCTTATGATTTTATATTGTTTGACAAAACGCTGTTCAAATTATTTACCGGTTTACATTAAAGTAAATTAGTTTTTAATCTGTGTTTATTTAAAGTGTTTTTGTAAACTTGCCATTCGAAAAATAGTTATGTCTTCGTTATTTAGTCCAGTAAAGAAAAGAAATAGTTTATGTTCGGGAGAACATGTGAAATAAAACGTAAAATGTATCGCCCGGGTATTTCACTCACCTGATGGCCTATGTGGGATTCTGCACATCAGGTCCACCGTCGGGGTGTCAAATGTTAACTTTGTATTGTGTGGGCGGGGGGCTGTAGAAATATTTCCTGTATGCCCCGATGTCGATTCATTGTGTTGAATATGCATTTACAGTAATATATTTGTTATTGGTCGCTAGAAATCTTTAAAAGTACATTTTACTTTTATTTTATTTTTTTGGTTTTGAGACATATCGCCCTATTGTTCGCTAGCTTAGTGGTCGCTAGAAATTGGTCGTTAGCTTGAGCCTGGTAACATATTCTTGCAATTTGCATAGCGGACCAGTGCTATAAATCGCCTATGGACAATGACTGTTGTTGTCCCTCCTCTCTCTCTTTGTCTCTTCTGGGATTATACCTAGTGCCTTTGCTACAGAGTACAGCCACTTGAAAGGGTCCATTGATTGTACAAGATGCAACACTTCGGCATACATGTAGCATGGTGCGTAAATCAATGTATGATATTTTGAGCATGTTGTTTTTTTCACCTGAAGACAAACTTGCAGTTGGTCTTAATGCGTGTCAGCATGAGACGCTTTGCAATTATCATGATCACATCCTTGTTTCCGTTTTATTAGTTGTAAGCTTGTTTTCCTCGTAATGAATATAGCAGACAACAATCAATCAATAAATCAATCAATCAAATCAACTTCCGGTTTTCCCCAGATTTAAATAAACCTTAAATAAAAATCGAGGGAGCATTCAAGAATTGACAATTTTAACTTCCGTACAATGAAAACGGCTATTGTACCATAATAGTAACTTAGATGATAGCTTCGGATCGCATTAGAGTTTGAAGATACCAAAAGGGTAATCAGAATCCGTATATCGAAGAAATACAGACAACACAATGGCCAAAAGAAAAAAGGCAAAAGGACAAACAAAACATACATATAAAACTGAAGATTGAGTAACACCAACCACGAACCCCAATAAAAACCGGGGATGAACTCAGGTGTTCCGGAACGTGTTCATCGTACAGTGTATGTCGATAGACGAAAAGGTAATACAATAAAGATGACAATTGATTGCTTAAAATGATCATAGATTAAAATAAAGCGAAGGGAAAAATAAATGAAAAACAAAAACTACTAATGAGGATAATTATGTTCTACACAAACATTTTAAGTACGAAAGATGTAAATTCTAGTATTTTTCAGGCTATTTGCCATGCAATGAATTCTCATCTTGTTGAAATAGAAACAGCAGAGGAAGATAATTTTATTAGAACAACATTACGGAGCTTTCAAGTGACACGTAAGGGGAAACATGTATATTCCTTGTTAAATTTCCACTTACTAGTACATTGAATGTGATTTTTTTTTATTTTTTTAAATTCCCATTTTCGGCACTTGTTTATTACTCACAAGACATACCATTTATTGCTATTATAATGTAATAATATGAGGCAGGTGCAACCTGAAACGCTCCCGAAGAACAGTAATTTTTCTTCCTGTTTACAAAATATCAAGCTTAAAAAACACCACCTAAAACTCCAAACTCCGGACAGTTTTTGAATCCTCTACCGAACATTGTTTCATTTTTATTTCGACTAGAGTTCCGGTTTAGGTCACGTGATTTTTCTTTTAATTTATTTCCGGTTTGGCAGCTGTCTTGTTGAAGATTTTGAAGTGCCATAGTACCTATTCATACTTTTACCATTAACGCTCCCGAACTTCGGGAGCGTATTATGCTTCATGTTTTATTTTTGAGGGTAGTGTTTTGTTTTTGTTGTTTACCGCCACTTTCAACAATATTGTAGCTATGTTTTACTGATCAGAGTGCCCGGACGGCCAGTGACAACCATCGTCTGTTCGCAAATAACTTTAAAGTTGCATATCAAACAACTCCCATAGATATGAATAGGCTTTTTGTTATCTTCATTCTTTTCTTTTTTCACTAATAAAGTTAAAAAGAGTTTGAAGATACCAAAGGGGTAATCAAAATCTGTAAATTGAAGAAGGATAGACAACACAATGGCCAACAGAAAAAGTACAAAAGGACAAACAACGATCTACAAAACATACATGTAAAACTAAAGATCGAGTAACACGAACTCCACTAAAAATCGGGGGTTAACTCAAGTGCTCCGGAAGGGTATGCAGTGGCATCCGTGTCTTCTGTATATAAAATAAATGTGTAAATCTGGTGAAATATGGAGTAGAAACAAACTTGTATCACAATGGTTTATGGCGTTTAACGCCATTTACAATATTTCAGCTATATCGTGGCCGTCGTGGCAGAATGAGACATGTCGCTGGGATCCTCACCCTCATATTATTTATATTTCATATGGTGACTTATTTATTATACGATCTCCATAGATTATATTCTCTTTGAAGAATCAGCTAGCTATCAATAGGCTTATATATCATGGTCAATATTTATTATTGGCTTAATATTAATTAGACATCAAAGTTCAAAGAAATTTAGATTAGGTTTGGTTTATAGTGTTTAACGCCACTTTCAAAAAAATTTCAGTTATTTCGTGGCGGTCAGTTTTTTTGGTGGAGGAAACCGGAGTACACGGAGAAAACCACCGACCTGTCGCAAGTCACTGACAAACTTTATCACATAATGTAGAATCGAGTACACCTCGTCTGGGACGGATTCGAACTGCAAAGGTAGTTGTTAATCCAACTAACATACAATCACGACCACGAAATTTAGAGTGATGCGATGCAATAAAATTAAAAACAAAAAATACCACACTGTCGGAACCCAAAAAGAAAAATCGTAGAAAGAGTCAAAATGTATACCCCTAACACACAACTACATGACCGCTCATTTTCCTGGCTTGGTACAGACACTCATAAAAATTGTTTAAATTACAATCCGTATACCAATGATATCATGTATACTGTGTTCATAGTACTGATGCAGTTCAGTTACAAAATAAACTTATTCATTCAGCGGCAAATTATTAATAAATGTAGGATTCATTTTTGAATCGACCATATACGTTTATCTGACAAATTGTCTTGTAAAGATCAAAATACTCTGTTCTGTCGATTAACACGCAGGTTCCATACAGACTACAGGCTATTGGATAGGCATGAGCGATATTGAAGTTTCTAATTCTTGGCAATGGATCAAGTCGAACCGACCATTGACCTATGCTAATTGGCACCCAGGTCAGCCAGATCGTCGTCCAGGGGAAGACTGCGGGGTTCTATGGACAACACATTCATTTGAATGGGCTGACCATTTCTGTAAAGATAATAGAGAAATGTTCATTTGTGAAACTGAGTAAGTTTAAACAACATGCAATGAATATCAATATATGACAATATGCTTTTAAATTCTCGTTACTAGAAAAACCGATTTTCGTGGATTTCGTGGCTCAATTAACTCACGAATTTGATAAACCAACGGAAACAGCACTGATGAATTCCACAAGCTCCGGACATTTGAGAGATTACAACCATCACTAGTATATGTATTTGTATTCCAATGAAATACTACATTGCATGTGCTTCTCAAAACTTTAGCGGGACATACACAGTACACATCCTCTAAATCCGTGTATGCGTATTGTTTGCAAAAGTGATGGCCAATAGAAGTTTCAACATTTAAGCTTACTTTGGTGCTTAACGCCACTTTCAATAATATTTCAGTTGTATCGATCGTGGCGGTCATTTTTATTGATGGAGGAAACTGGAATACCCACAGAAAACTACCGACCTGTCGCAAGTCAATGGCAAATTTTATCACAACATGTTGTATCGAGTACACCTCGCCATGAGCCAGAGCTAAAGTCGTTGGTCATCACCTATCGTCGTCCTTGTATTAATGACAAAGCAACAGACATGTTTAGTTCAAGGATCTATTGTAGAATGTTTATTTAACGTTTTATCTTATTCATTTATCAATCGTAATAACTGTCTTGTAGTAGTTGTTACCGGAAGAACAGAATACTACAAAACGCTGTGTCACATGATCCAAATTATGATGCTTATTTTTTTATATGCCCATTCCTTCCCCTTTTGCATCGTAAATCAAATAATATACTCCATCACAATATAAATTGTCCATGTTACTATTTCTTGCCGTCGCTAAACATGAATCAGGTAACATAGAAACTATATATTTGTTTATGACCGTAAATATCAAAGATTTATACAGCAAATGCAATCTGACTGCTCAAATAGAACCAGTGAAGGATAATAAAAAATGAAACATACAATGTCAGTAAATAATAGGAACAGTACATTTCTAACGAACAACCATTTCTCCTTGAGTTTTAGCACATAATCTTTTAATAACAGTAATCATCCATATGTGTCTGACTAACACAAACAACATGTTTATATTGTAGGTCAGAATTGAATGGTGGACAAATTGTTGGATAGCACATTAACATATTCGTGTATTACTGTCTTTAGCTGTTCCATGTCTGTCTCCTAGCTCTCAAATACGATCATAATACAGAATGGCGTTAAAATAGAAACTAAAATGAAATATATCATTTTTCAATGTTATAGTAAAGGTTTTTTTTATATTGTTTGTTTTGTTTGTTGTTTAATGGTGTTAAACGCAACTTTCAACCAGTTTTATTGGTGGAGGACCCGGAGAAAACCACCGACCTATCGCAAATCACTGACAAATTTTATCACATAATGTTGTACACCTCGCCCTGATCGAGATTATCAGTAGTAACAGGCACTGATTGCATAGGTAGTTGTAAATCCAACCACCATACGATCACTGCCCCTGGTTTAACCCAATAATATATATATACATCAATTAGTTAAGGCGATATTCTGTGTAGATATTATATAGTAATATTCAAATTTAGCTTGAAAACACTGTTTACGCAATACCCTTTGAAACAGCACCAAGAACTATAATGATACTAGTAGTTTGTCCATGCATTACCTGGAACAGTGACATATCTGTATTTGACTTCCCAACATGTTTCAGAAATCAAGATGACAACATACCTTAGTGATCTTGTCAAATCTGACATACTTCAAGAGGGTGTGTGGAATCCCAAAATCGTTTCAACTCCGCCACATTTGTTTGTCTGTTCCAAGCCAGGACCTGTATTTATAAACGCCATATGTCGTTGTCGTTTTGGGTGTACAATTGTGTAAGGTGAGAGCTGGTTGTTTGTGTTGTATATATTGGTGGAATTGTTGGACATCACTCTTGAAACTTTCTTTTTATAGCTTGTCATTGTGCAACACCGCATGCAATGATCGTTTAAAGAGTGATGGTCATCAATTAACAAATCGAACAACCACCCTCACCGCAAATACCTAAACACCAAAACTACAATATAACACCTGCACAATGTTTGTTTATATCTGATCCTGGATTTATGATAAATATACCACAATAGCTACCGAATGTAGAACAGCAACTAAAGCTCTATGTTCCTTTACATTAATTTGTGCCCAAGTGTAATGTTGGATAGTCTCTCATGTTTGCATTTGCATCCATATCATTTCTTACTAACCAATTGTGTATTTCGCTATTTTCTGTTTTTAATAACAAAATCTTTCTCCGTTTTTCCAAAGTTTTATTTTAACTCTTTTTTTTATCTAATTAACGAGAATTTCCGACATCCGATGTCTAGGAGTAGTTTTCCTCGAAGTATACATACATGAATACAAAAATTGCACCATTGAAAACAAGAGGTTGTACAGTAATTGTTAACACAACTGAAAACAAGAGGTTGTACAGTAATTGTTAACACAACTGAAAACAAGAGGTTGTACAGTAATTGTTAACACAACTGAAAACAAGAGGTTGTACAGTAATTGTTAACACAACTGAAAACAAGAGGTTGTACAGTAATTGTTAACACAACTGAAAACAAGAGGTTGTACAGTAATTGTTAACACAACAACACGAACCAAGAATGGGTTGTAATTAGATGTCTCGTATTTTGGAGAGTGTCACATTCCTTTCTCGTTAGAGAATTCTTTCACAAGTCACATTAGCTAATTTGGCTATCCTGTTTAGGTTCTTTGGTTTCTTTCCCTCAAAGACTATTTAGTCATTTGGAATTCCAACCTTTTGAATTTGAGCGTACCTGATGAAGGTTATTCCAGAAACGCGTCGTGTACACTAAATTAGATATCTACGTTTTTATTGCATAGGTGACCTTGGCCATTTTTACTAATTGGATTTCCAACCTTTTGACCTTGAGAGTACCTGATGCACACTAAATTGATATCTACCTTTTCATTGCAGTATGTTATAAGAACAATGACTCGTTATGACAGTACATTGGTTGGCCATGAAAACAAAATATTTGAATCCTATCTATTGTATTCTCTGTTACCTGTGACACTCAAAACTTACACTCGTATCATGTCGTATGGCCATTTTGGGCAGTATAGATGTGTGTTCCACTGTTTTTGAATTTCATTGTGTCATGAAAATATCTGAAATAGTGCTACATGTAGTATGAGGTTTGATGGTCGTGTTGTTTAACCCTTCCGGAGCACCTTAATGTACACCCGTGTGTTAGTGTGGTTCGTGTTGCTAGTTATTTAGTTTACTGTGCAGTGTTTTGTCAATCGTTGTTTGTCCTTTAGTCCTTTATCTTTTGGCCATTGTATTGTCTGTTCTTCTTAGATTCACGACTGCTGGTTACCCCTTTAGTATTGATATATTAAATGTTTTATTAAAAGCAACATTGCGTGTACCACCAGTTCAGCGAAATTGCTTGCCCTTACAGACACCTGAGTTCACCTCCATTTTTATTTTTATTTTTTTTTTTTTTTTTTTTTTTTTTTTGAGTTTCGTGTTGTATTAACAAGACAGATTACATTTTATATGCACATGTTGTGACTTGTCAAAGGTATGTCAATTTGGTTTATACAACTTAAGTTATGAGCAGTCAAGTGATTTTACAAATCAAACGTATAAAGTACCCAAGATTGAAAAAGCTTTTATATGTCGATTCAATAACACAACATAAACAATATGATTTATGTATCGTAAACTAAAGATCAGATATGAAACAAATAAGGGTTAGAGATTAGGGACAATGCATTAAAGGGGTGTTTATTGTGCACAATATGATTAATATATCACACACTGGAAATCCGGAAATGAAACAAATTGGGCTACTGCTTAGAATTAAAAAAAACTATATGCTTATTTTAACCAATATGGTTTACGCTTCATACACTACAAAAGCGGAAATGAAACAAATACGACTTAGAAATTATGAAAAAGAAGTGTTTATATAAAGATAATGGTTTACAAATCATACACTAAAATCCAGAAATAAAACAAACCGGTGATTTTCAAAAAAATGAAGACTTTGTGTGACATAGAGGGTGAAATTTCAAATTGGACAAATTGACATAATTTTGGTCGTAAAATAATGTCAATATGATATATTTTTCAGATTCAGTTGCTCAGTGCAATATATAAAGACAAAAAAAAATCAACTTTTATTAGCAACAAAGTGTTAAAATGATAACAAATACAGACTTACTTCCTCAGAGGTATCATTTTCTTTTGGGTATGGGTAAAAGACCTAAATGTATTTCCATTTGATAATAATATGAAATAGGCACATTTTGGTACCAAACTTTGTATATATCATGAGAAAACAGTTTCAGTATATCAAAGAAACACAGTTTTATGGAGGCTATATGCTTACAAAATAATCTATTTCTTAAATAAAATTGTCACACTCCTGACTCCCTCTCGAAAATAAACCTGTCGAGCTGAAAATAATATAACCAACTTATTCTTTCCAAACTAAAAGTTATATTTCTTACAGTTAACAGTAAATATTAAAAGAAGATTCAAAATTATGTTTTTGTTTTTTCTAATGATTAGTGTGCTAATTATTTGCCCTTTAGGAATTTATCTCATCAAAAATGGTTAAAATGGATTTGAAATTTATTAAAACTAGTAATAGATCATCTTTTCTTAGCATAAAATTACTTTTTAGTGGTTTTCAAATTAGTTTCCCCATGTTTCTCAATAATTTACTCTACAAAAAAACTTCCTACTGCAATTGCAATCGACATTTAATGTTTGTATGTCAGGAGTGTGACATATTACTGTTAAATGAAAAATTATTGATAAATTTTCAAAAATGCTATATCAAAAGAATGAAAATGTTTTATGAAAGGCAAGATATATTTAAGTAAGTATTCTGTTTATCTAAAGCAACATACATCAATTTTTCATTTAGAAAAAAATCCATATTTTGTCATGTTTTAAGAAAACATAACCCTTTATCGTCACTTATTATGAGAAAGGTGTCTTGCAATATACAAATATACTATAATTATTACTTATTGTTTATATGTAATTAAATTGAAAACATTGTGGAAGTTTGTAGAAGCATGGTTTATTATTTTTTTTATTTAAAAGATATGCCTATTAAAAGTGTCACACTCCTGACATTAGTTATTTTGATTTCCTAGCTATGATATGTCATATATCAGAGCTATTTCCAACTTTTTTCTTTGATTGGGTCTGAAGCTTTTGGAAAATAAAGAAAATTGTGAACTATTAAAGCATACAACATAGTACTATACAACTAAGATACAATGTCACACTCCTGACATTGTTTGTGTCTCTCCTTATGCAAGCCCAATTTTACAACTATCATATTCATCCAGTCTAATACTACTAAATTATTATAACTAATGTTTTTCTACAACATATTTTGACTGTTCTAAACTAATTAGTCTCAACAATGAAAAACTATTAAAGTTTAAATTGACATTTGTACAATTTTCCAAGTTAAATTTATTCATGTACACTAATTTAAAAAATTGAATAATATTTTGTAAAATGGTAAAATGGTACGAAATTATAGAATATCTTCTTTCTTTAATATATTTTTTATTTTATTTTTTTTATCATAAAGGTAAGTTAAGGCAATTTAAAGTTTGTCACCCTAAAACGTCACACTCCTGACAAATTTGACCAGTTTTTAGAGGATAACTTTTTAACCGGAAGAGCAATCTCCATGACACTTTGCATGAAGATAACTGTCTCCATTGTGCTTGTTTTAAGATATTTACCTTTCTTTCATATCATTTAATATTCAAATTATTCTCTGAAAATGAAAAGTCTTCATTTTTTTGAAAATCACCCAAATACGGATTTAGGTGTGAGTGAGTGAGTGAGTGATTGTTGTTTAACGCCAAGTCAGCAATTTTTCAGCTATATCATAGCGAGAACAAGTTAATTTTTAATGAGATGATGATGAGGTCCGCATTGTACTAGACCAACACGCTTAGTTGGATTTTTATAGTGATATCTCACTAAAACTACAGTTCGCGGGTGCACATGACGCCCCACTCGGATACATTATCCTGATTCGGAGCTAATCAGTCTTTGCTCTTTCTCCTTAATGCTGCGTGCTTAGCGGAGAAGCAACAAATACCAATTTTATAGCCTTTGATTTAACCCAATCGGGATTCGAACCTACGATCTCCCGCACTCGAGGCGAGCATGCTAACCATTATACAACCGATGCGATTCAAATACGGGTTTAGATATTATAACAAAAATATGTGTTTATTATAACAAATCATACACTAAGTGAAACAAATACAGGTTGTAAATTTTTATAAAGAGGCGTTTATTATCAAAATACAGTTTGCAAATCATACACTAAAAATCCCGAAGTGAAACAAATACAGGTTAGAGATTATAGTAAAAATATTTGTTTATTATGTATAACCAATATGGTTTACGAATATCCACAATATGCAGTACTTATTACATTGTATGTCATTATACAATACTTAAAAGCTCAATACATGAGGATTATTACACAAATACATGTTAATATGACAAAGTCTATTAATAATCAATTATTAAAATATTAGTAATAAACAAGATTCATAGCAATATATATATATATAATGATATGCATACGGAAATTTTTTTAAAAAAAAGGGGGGGCGTCGTGATCGTATAGTGGTTGGATTTACAAATACCTGTGCAATCGGTGCGTATCACCACTAATTTGTGAGTTCGAACCCCGTTCATGGTGGAGTGTACTCGATACAACCTCATGCGATAAAGTTTGTTAGTGTCTTGTGACAGGTCGGTGGTTTTCTACGGGTACTCAAGTTTCCTCCACCAATAAAATTGACCGCCATGATATAACTGAAATATTGTTGAAAGTGGCTTTAACACCATAAACCAAAGCAACCCAAATATGAAAAAACACAATAAAGTAAAACTTACAATGAAAAAAATTATAACAATGAAAAATAATGAAATATAAAAAAAATATATATAAAACATGAAAAGTGCCGCATTGTATATCACCAATTGTATACTACAAATAAATAAATTGAAATGTTGACTGGCTAATATATATATATATTTTGTAAAATGCCCAAATCATAACCCCCCAAAAAAACAAGGAACAAATTACTGTATGCATTCAACTATGAGATTGATCAATTAAATACACATTCTTTTTCCGTGTTGAAAGAAGGTGTTTTAAAATACTGTTGATATGAATGAATCGTTTTTATACGTGCAAATTCATTTATGACAATATATTGCGGTGTTTTAAAATACCTAGTGTTGATGGGGCTTGCCCTAATTATTGTTTAAGACTTATTTTGGGTTTTACCTGTTCATTTTCATACAGAGTAATTTTTAAAATAGGTATTTCGCTGAGTGCGAGTTATTTCTTTTTTTTTTTTCTTTTTTTTTTTTTAGATATCTGTTATTTTGGCTATTCAGTTGAATCCTTATATCCAGGGGTGGATTCATAGGGTGGGGACCCAACATTCAACCCCCACCCCCTCACCCCCGGTTCACTGAAGGACAGTAGTCGGTAAAGAAAAAAAAAATGGAATGGACTCGAACACAAATATGTGAAAATATCCTACAAAAGAATATGTTCAAATGCTGAGAACGTAAGATCTGGGTCCTCTGATGACACCAGTACTGTTCACTATCATGTGCGTCCTCCTGGTTTTTATTGAAATAAACTTGCATATACATTTGAATTTGAATTTGAATTTGACTTTTGGTGTTTAACGCCACTTTCAGCAATATTTCAGCTATATCATGGCGACCAGTTTTAGTGGTGGAGGAAGCCGGAGTATCCGGAGAGAACCACAGACCCTGGACAAACAACTGGTAAACTTTATCACTTGCGGTTGTGAGTCGAGTGCACCCTTTTTGTAATTTACAAAGCTGGGCGCGAACACACGCCGTATTAGTGATAGGTTTGTATGAGCTGTTAGATCCAACGACCTAACTCATTGAGCCACCCGTGCCCCTGCATATACATTTGTATATAATGAGAATGTATACAAAATGAGACTATATCAAGTTAATATCATTTGCTTTTTTTTCCATATTTTTAAGAATTTATAACAATACGGGTGTTTAAATCTCTCGAATCATTACCAAACTTAATAACACTTCTTATTTATTAGTGTATGATATTAATTATGGGATCCTCTTCAAATATTGTTATTTATTTTTATTTCAACATATTTATGCATTTGTGGGTGTCAGTTAGGACTACCAATTTCACTTTTCTATTGGATTTTAGAACTGTTCCGTGTGGTATTATTATTTTTTTCATTTTATTATGAAATAATTTGTGATTCCGTCTTCCTCATATGTATATAATAACCATTAACATTCTCCCACTCTATATTATATTCCTATGAGGAAAATTGAAAGTCAAAATTACCTTTTTAAAACAGGAAACGAATACCGGTACTTCAACTATATTAAATTTGGGTGTGATTTAAATGTAATTATAAGAAATGAATGCATTTTTTTGTAGTTTTATAGGCGTGTAAAAGCGTGGACCGAGGCACATTTTTAAAATGTGCTTCGGTCCACGCTTTTACACGCCAATAAAACGCGCTTCATACAAGAAATGTGCCTCGGTCCATGCTTTTACACGCCTATGAAACTACAAAAAAATGCATTCAATTCTTAAATAAAGTTCATTTACTTGTAGTATCTATATATATCAAATTATTTCGGAATCTCTCAATTCTTATCCATATCTATGCTCTACCAATCGAAGACACAAAATGGAACACATTAGTAAATACATGTACAGTTCAATGAGATTCATTACTAATTGTAATTGTTATCAATGGGTTTCTTGCAGATACAGGCAACTCCTATGTCTTCTTTTACTGCTTCCCATTTTGAAGATGGGTTCCAACGTCTTAGTACAGGAAATGTTACCTTGAGTCTTTCACATGTACACACATCTCCAGCTGTATTTCCGCCATTTTTACATTCTGTCAGTTGTGTTGCCATTTTATGTATTCTTGGACAACGACATCTAGCGTCCAGCATAACTGCCGGAAGTCTGTTTTTATCAAATGTTATGTCGTAATACCACGGACATATTGCCTGGTCGTTTGTATGATTAGATTTCTCGGATGAAAGTTTGCACCTCTTTTCACCAAAATAATGTCTACGGAAGGTTGATTTTCTGCTAAATAAACTAGATTTATCAAAACATTGATTCATATATTCTATTTTGTGAAATGTTGAAATATCAGCGGCCATCTTTGTGTGGTGGTAAAAGTCTTTTATTGAATTGCGTAATCCTTCTCTATTACACAACGATTCAACATAGATTAATGTCACTAACAGGATAAAAATATTAAATAATGCCATCGTGCCTATAATGTATGCTTAGCAGATCAAATATATTTATATATTTTTTGTGACTTTTCTCTGAATTTAAAGCTTATTTTATGTGTCATTTTTTTTCACCAGATCAAATATATTTATATATTTTTTGTGACTTTTCTCTGAATTTAAATCTTATTTTATGTGTCATTTTTTTTCACCATTTTAGGTCATGACTTCCTCCTATCTATATTTGTGTATTAAAATGGTAAATGAAATACATTTCAGAAACAGAAACTTTCAGGGAGGAAACTTATTTGCATTGGACGCCATGCTTTTGAATTCGAAATTATTCATCGTTGTTTTAACTTCATATTATAAGTAATCATAAAGGACGAAGTCCTTATAACGGTAGGATGTCCGATTTTCCCTTCTATTGATAGCCAAATATCTGTTCACCAGAAGTTTAAAAAATAGATCAATTGATAATTTAGAAACGCACAAGAAATATATACTCAATGTAAAATCGAAATAAACTTGAAATAAAATTCTAATAAAAGAATCTCTTTCTACGAAACTCCCGACGGAAGAGCGGCGTATAGTAGGTAAAATGAACGGAACAGCCATAACAAATCGGCTACAAAATTCTTTCAAAATAAAAGAAAATAACATGTACAGATCATCATATTATTGAAATTTTAGGACTTCGTCCTTCAAACAGGTTGCCTGTCTCATATTATTTCAACATCGATTTGATTGATTTTGCAACAATTAAATTCGTATTTCAGTTGCGGAAATTAAACTAAGGAAGTGACTTATCGTATCATATTTGTTTGACTTTCATGTGAAGGTACTAATTTCACACACTTTTGATAAAACAAAAATTACTATTTTAAATAGTAATAATTACATTACTTCCTTTTTTCATTGAAATGTTACAATATGATTGGTTATGAAGTGGTCACATGATTATAAAAGAGATATTTTACATCCCAATAAAACTCAAACCCGAACTTGCACGTGCCTCCAGGACGACGTCAGATGTAAACAATCAATGGCGTAGTAATTTCCAACAGCAAATAATCTAACACAAATAAAATTCACAACAAAAAATTCACCTATATTAAATTTTGGTGTGATTTAAATGTAATTATAAGAATTGAATGCATTTTTTTGTAGTTTTATAGGCGTGTAAAAGCGTGGACCGAGTCACATTTTTTGTATGAAGCACGTAAATCAACAATTCTTGTTGACTTTAACCCTTACATGTCCAAAGAGCCTATTTGTAGGCTTTTCAAATCACCCCTCGAGTGCCAACGGCCTATTTGTAGGCTTTGCGTAAAACGTCATTCATCGATGACGTCACAGTACACATGACGTCACAAGTTCAATGATAGTGCCGTTTATTTTTTTTATTCAGAACCTACCCCTTTACAACGGTGGCAAGCATCAACGGGGTACCAATGTTTGCGTCTAATAATCATAAATTATACAACTATATTAAAATGAGTATAAATCATACGCGAACATTGAATGTTGTATTGTTATATATGTACATTGAATCAATATTTGTTTTATATGTAACTCTGTCTCTTCGGGGCTCCTTAAATGGAACAATTAAAAAAAAATTATTATTATTATAAAACATTTGAAATCATCAAAGAATAAACATCATTGTCATTGTCATAACATATTATCACAGAAACAATTGTGTCATTCTTCATTAAAACAAAATTATATACAATGTATATTTTTAATTGTACTTAATTATAAGTAAAATATAAGAATGACATATAAAATAAAAGAAACACAATAGTAAGCGAGTTCCTGATCATCGACACATGACTCAATTAAAATAGTTCATTTTACATAAGAGTTTTTTTACTGAACTGGTCAAGCAAGAAACCAAGCTCACTGTTAAATTTAAGACAAAAGTCGCCGCAGCTTTTGAAAGGACGGTAGTTCTGAAAACGCAAGATCCGGATAAAACGATTTTATTACTGTTTCTATTTCTTCGAATAGTTCTTGTCTGATAATGATTGGTATATGCACTGCGCATCAAATCAACTGAACGGCGTAACAAATCATTTAAAGAGAGGTGTAAAGTAATCAAACATCTCTTCAATTCATTTACGGAAAAGTGCATTATTTCCAGTATTATAGTTAGATAGACATGTCGCCTCACTCGGATGCAATATCCTGATTCCGAGCCAACCCGTCTTTGCTCTTTCTCCTTAATGATAAGTGCTTAGTGGAGAAACAACAAATACCAATTTTATAGTCTTTGATTTGACCCGATCGGGGATCGAACGCACGACCTACCGCATTCGACATTTTAATAACGATTATATGTACATACATGTATATATATATATATATATATAGGGTACTGTAGGGTACCCTCTGAAATTGCCCCAACTTTCCGTTCGGGATTAGGAGTTATAAACTTGTGTTTAATTTAAAGGTCTAGGCAGCTGAATAAGTACACGTTTTAGTCTAAGTCTACAACATTTTTTTTTTGAAAAAGCATAGGGTAAAAACAATTTCACCAAAAACTGTTGCTTATATAGGATTCCGAGGCTTTGGAAAAAATTACCAAGGGGAACCCTCGTGCCTCGTTTTACCCACTTGCCTTCATAAGAATATTAATCAGTTTAAAGTTAAACTGAAGTCAATATACCAAAATTTGGTAGAAGCTACTGATACCAACAACTATTTTTGGTCAGTTGACTTGTACGTGTCCGAGATGTCATCCTTTTTTTTTTATCTCTCTCAGTCTCTCTCTCGACATCTTTTGTACCGATCCGCTCAGTATACCTTGATTATAATTTGTTTAATTTGTATGTTGCAATGTTTGACAATGACAATGTAGTGACTGACGAAGTGAAATTAATAAATAAATAAAAAATAAAGGGTCACCTGAACGGAATCAATTGAGTTTAGAAAAGTCTGATCATGTCTACTCACCATTATTGAGCCCCTCCTCCTGCAATCCTCGATTTGCTACTCTCAGAGGTAATTCTGAGGAACTTAGCCTGGGACCCCATTTCCTATGTATTTGTCTATAGCAAATCACTTAGGCCTACATATTTCAGAGCCCTTATATAAAAATTAGTGGGGCCCTCGATCTGCCAATGTCAATGGTTGTTCTTAGGGGAGCCCAAGCAGTCGGGTTTGGCTCTCATTTGAGTCATTCAATATACATTTACAAGTTGAAAATCACTAAATATATGTACATGGCCCCCTAAACTCATGAGCCCCAGGCCGTTGCCCCGGCTGACCCCCCCCCCCCCCCCTCTCTCAGTGGGCCTGGGTCTAGGGTATGTACTTACATATGGTGCTATTACCAATGCGTAAACCTACTTAAAAAGGTCCGCCCGACATAAGTAAAGTGTTCTTCTAACTTTCTGTATTTTTACATATCTAAAAGGGTTTATTTTTCTTCTAACATTGTAGGGATTCATCTTGTATTTTAGGTACTATCATACATCTTTTTAACTGGATCCTTGAATTAGTGTGATTACATTAGTCCTGTACGGTGCATAACATTGTTATTTCCCGAATTGCTCATTACTTTCGCGCTCGATAAAAAAAAACCGCGGACGTGGAGGAAGACACCCTCATTTATGTTTGATTTTTTTTATTAATTCCACTTTGATATTACTTCAGTACTTGTATTAAATGTATGCTTTCAAAGTTCTTAGGTAAGAGTCCCTAAAACGCTTATTTTTTTTAGCTTCCATATTCTACATAGTGTTATCAGGCGACACCAGCGAGTTAATCAAGGCAACAGAAATAGACAAGTACGTTTTGGAAAGGGGAAACAGCGAAACTGTATTCTCTGTACTACACCAAACATACGTTCTAGAGCAATCACTATATGCTCGAGATGTAATAAAGTGGTTCATGCCATGTGCTTGTATCGGCATTGAACTTTAAGAAACATATTAAACATATTGACAATTCATCGCTTTTGTCAATATATATTTTTTAGATGGATAGATTAACGTGTTGAAAGAACAAAACTTAACGGGTGAAAAAAAAACACAGATCACAGGCAATAATTAAACTGTTATATATCTTTGTTGAACTTTCTCATATATAAAGTTAAAATCCAACACTCATTACTCGGAGCTGGACTAGACAGATACTCATGTCATTGATGTCGATTGTTTCAACTTTACATGTGAATATTTACCATGCTTCCTCCATACTATTTGTTATTTAATGTTGATATATATAACAGAGAGTTATGGTATTTAACGTCACTTTCAACAAAAAGCGTATGTCAAATTTAACATTTATTCTTTAAACGTGTGATAAACGCGCATGCAATTTTTTTTTAAATACGGCAGTAATTTTCTGTTTTATATTTTAAGGTCTAAAATATTTTTTACATTACACCCCACAAAGTCTATAAAAAAAACTGTGTGCAATTTTACATTAGGTCATGTATTGTGACGTTTTACACTGATAACGTCATGACTTCACGGTAAACAAATTTGACTAAAAATCCCTTGGCACTGATCAGTGAAAAGGGCTTGGCATCCAAAGGGGTAGTACCAATAAAATACAAGAATTCTAATACACAGTGTCTATAAACAGTGCTATAATTTGGCGCGAACAAGTTATATTTTGATGAAAGGATATTTTTTTCTACTAAGCCAACACACGGGTTGGATTTTTATTTATGTAATGATAGATCACTGCGACAACAGTTCACAGTTAGACATGTCGCTCCACTTGGACACGTTATCTTGATTCCGACCTAATCAATCTTTGTTCTTACTCCTTAAAGTTGTGTGCTTTGCAGAGAAACAACAAATGTCCAAGTGTCAGTTCTTTAGTCTTTAGTCATGGGATCGAACCCACGATCTATCACTCCCATGGCGTTTCACAATTAATTGACACGGATGCCTGGGACAACATATTCCAATATAGAGTCAATAAGCAAATGTTTGAAGATACCAAAAAGCTGATCAAAAGCCGCAAGTCGACGAATGACAAACAATTCAATTACCCCCTCCCCCCCCCCCCCCCCCAAAAAGACGAAGCGAAAAACAATGGCCCACAAAATATTACACATTAAGCTTAAGATAAGGAAGTACATTCCTCAGTAAAAAGCAGGGGTGAATGTAGGTGTTCATAAGGGCAAGCAGTTCACGATCCACTAGTAGCACCCTTAGTGTTGCACATTTTAGGTATCCGGAGAACTGAATCACAAAGGTACAACAGAACAAAAGAAATAATGGATTCCACGTACTGTCACTAAAACCGGAAGTGAAACCAAATTATTGGAAGTGGCTATGACAACTCTTGTTCTAACCGGTAAACATTAATTCTCTATATCAGATAGGTAAAAGAAATTGTACAACGTACAGTAGACAAGCTAAATAAACGTCAGAGAAACCTGAAGCGACAATCAATCAAGAATGGGCAATCCAGAGACACTGGCAACATTGGGCACACTAAACACAGGACGAAGACAGACAAATCACAAAAACACAACACAGAAAACTAAACAGATGAACACGACATCGCATACAGATCAGATTCATGCATCATGGTGACCGTAGAAATTGTGGCGTGATGAGCTTGATTTTGGCTTGAGCTGATTGAGTAGTTAATTTACAAGACAAGAGTCCCCCCTGCTGAAAAAATTGCCGATAAGGGCTCAGTTAGTTATTGATTGTTGTAGATCAATGAAAGTGATACCTTTTTTAGTGCGGGACCAACATGAGTTGGATTTGTATGGTGATAGTTCACTGTAACTCCACACTTAGCATGCACAGCCGATGATAATCATGATGGCTGCTTTGTTCGGAACCAACATTCTGGGTTTGTTTTGCATGGTGTTAACTCATTGTCTCTCCGCTCGGAAAATTATCCATGCTAAGCTGAGAAATAGTAAATACAGGTGTTATGATTCTCGGTTTGAAGCAATGAGCAATACAAGATATAGAATAGTACTTACGCTGGGGTGCTAACACACCAATGTATGGGAATTGGTACTTGAAGTGCTGGGTGATGGTAAATTTGATTTTAGACATTAGAACATGACAGACAGACATTATATGTATCATACTGTGCTGTCGCTTGTTGCCAATCTCTGTTGAAAATTTTAGATGTGGGATGTGTGTGTTCAATAAATATTTATTTATGTGACGCAAAATCTTTATTTCGAAACTTGACATTCATATAACGAAAAATTGTTTCTTATTTTCATTTTTGAGAATATTTTTCCTGACTTGGTACAGGCACTTCAATAACAAGTGTTGGGGTTACACTAGTTGTATGGGACCAAATGAAATCGCCCCTTTGAATGAAACGATTCGGTCATGTAAATGTTTTGCACATGTTAGTAAAATCCCAACCACACACATAACCCTATGAGCATTTTAATTCAAAAAGAGATTTCTAGACTAATATATTATTTTACGTTTTTATTTTATCAAATTCAACTCAGTCTTCACTGCGGCCAGATTTAGTGGTTGTGTAAACTAGAAGAAAACAACAGGGGTACACGAAACAACTGATAAAAGGATTCTTTCAATGCTAATAAACAACTACATGTATATTAATTCATTCAAAGCAATACGTGTTTACAATTAAGGTATATCAAAAGTCACAACAGACATTAGGTCACCGACATAGTTTTTCATGGTATAAAACCATGAGTAACATATGGCTTAGCATTCAAACCAAAGAATGAGGACATAAGTGAGAATTATATAAGAATGAATATTCTTGATATTTTCTTTCGTTTTTCCTTACTATTTGGTAAGTTTAGACAGTTGCAAATTTTTTGGGGGTTATTTTGGGTTTTTTTTTCTATCTGTTAAATCAGTGTATTATTTTTAAATTATGATCTGCATTTCAATTACGAGGATTTAATTGTATTTGAATGTAAAAATAGACTGAAGATACCAAAGGGGTAATCAGAAACTGAATCAAAGAATGACTAACAATACAATGGCCAAAACAAAACAATGAAAGACAAACAATGATCCACTAAACGCTACCCAGAAAGCTAAAGATTGCGCAACACGAACTCCACTAAAAACCGGAAGTGAACTCAGGTGCTGCGGATACGGAAGTATACTAGTAAGCAGTTCCTGGTCCGCTAGTGCCATATCTCATTTTACTCATGTTAACAATTCGGTGACAAGTCTTGAACGAGGAATTGACTGAAACATAATCGTTGTTATCCGTGACAAAAACATTTCATACAAGTACCTTTAAACAAATTATGAAGGCGACCGTAAATTTTTAAAATGCTAAACATACTGTCTTGTAGCAAGATCAAAAAGATTGATAAAGTAATAACCCACAGATTTATGATTATATATATAATGCTAACATATAGGGCATCATATGGCCAGTAGTTAGTGTTCCGGTACTGACATGGCATGGTTTATTATAGCTGCGGATGATGCGTGTTATGATGTTAGAGTCATCTCTCAAAAGTCATGTGACCTCAAAGCGAGAATACCACAAAGACAAGATGTCGGGACTAAGTAGGTGAAATCAGTTAACATTGAAACATTTTTTATTATAATGAGCTAGAAATGAATAATAATAAGTAAGCAAATATGAAAAGCGATAGATAAATATGTAACGAAACGAGTTATCCACATGACTCCGCTCTCTCAAAGCGTTTTGTTGTGAAAATTACTGTTGAAAGGTGCGACGAATTCTTCGTCGCAGTTCCGCAAATTTTTGATAGGATGAAATCCGTAGCCCTATGGTCCGTCAAAAAAAAAGGACCATAAAGGGCTACGGTTCCGCAGCTAGATTTATTAGATATATTATTATTGAAATATCCTAGATAATGTAATTATTTTGAGCACTAACAGTCTCCTCCCACAGGCGTAGGTGATCTTAGTCGAAATTGGCTATCAGGTTTAAATTTTTGGTTTCTTGCGCCCAAATAATGATTTGAATTATTTATCTTTGGAATCTTTTTACTTTGATGAAGTTTATTCCAGAAACATGTCGCGAACACTAAATTTATATAAAATGAAATGGAAAACATAAAAAATCACACTGTCAAGACATTTCTAAAATATTCAAAACATCGTAGAAAGAGGTAAAATCAACACCCTAACACACAATTACATGACGGTTGATCACTTTCCTCGCTTGGTACAGACATTTCCATAAAAAGTGGCGGGGTTAAACTAGTTTCTACGATTTTATTATTCATAGTAACGCAAAATTGCTGCGTCATTATTAAGCAAACATTTCTGTTATGATACAGAATCGAACTACAACTAACTATCTTTTATTGAAATTATTGAAATAATTCAAACTTTATTGCAATAAAAAAGCTATTATCTCATAAAAATGTATATTGCAGGCGATAATCACAAAATGCGAAATACCCCATTTCTCGCATCAAAACTGGTTTTACCCATACACTCCAGGGTTTCTGCTAACAAGGAAGCTACTGAATCAATCACTTCGAAAGTTTTACGATCGCCGTCATGACCGCCTTTCAATATATGTGTCACAAAAGACCACGGATATGTTCCACTTGTCATAAACACTTCCCGGTCCAAAAATCAAATCAGATCAAATCAAATCCCAATAAATTTAGGGACTAACATCATAACCTTGAAACAAACATGTATTTAATAGTAATATACAGGGTCAAACTTTCTTTAGTGACAATATCTATTAAGCAATAACTCGTTTAATGTAACCTTAATTTTATTTTCCATTCAGAATGTATTTCATGTGGTTAATCGAGCACATCCCTCCCTTATATGACTCTATTGCATTGTTCCTTTGAAAGGTCACATAAGACAGGGTTTTTTGCAATTAGATAATCTCCAAAAATCCATTTAAAAATAAAGCAAAGAAACGAAGAGTATGAGGTATTGTGTCCGTTACGATTTCCGCATAAAAATGATGTTCGGTTCGTCTTTACCTACAGTTGTTTGTAGGAGGGTTCATGTCTTATTTACGTTATTTGTGTTTGTTCGGTTCGTCTTTACCTACAGTTGTTTGTAGGACGGCTTATGTCTTATTTACGTTATTTGTGTTTGCATAGTGGTGTCCAAAACATTTTATGTTGTAATTTTTTGTTTTGTTTGTCTTAGTCTTGTGTACACTATGTTGCAACTTTCTCTGGATTGTTCATTCTTGATTGCCCATACAGATTTCTCGAACGTCTATGCATTACCAATGTAATCAATTGTTTTGCTTACAGTATTTAAATTTGCTAGATTAATTTGTGTGATAAAGAATTGTGATTGAAAAAGAAACATTTTTAAATTGCGTTCTTTGATTAATAAACTTTGAAAACCTTCTTGCGTTTTTAATTTCCGACCAATGTTTCTAATATATCTAACAAACCAAGTCAATGACGTAACACTGACTACTGGGAGGATGAAACCATCGAGGACTAATAGTCCACTGGCAGAGGTATCGAAGCAGTGTTAGTAATAAAAACGTAGATATCTAATTCAGGTTAAACATATTTTATTTGTATATCTGTCACATATAAACAGAACATTAGCCATTGTAGAATGGGATTCAGAAACAAGCAAAGGTTTCATCTGTTTCCTAGGAAGAACATACATATACAAACATCACAAAATATATATGCATGATGATTAGAATTTTATACTTGTGAGAATTATTTATACAATGAAGGAGAAGACAAAAATATAAGTAAGCAAGTAGTTGAAAGCAGCACAATTTACTTAAAAATATTAATGCAAAGATATTGAATAAGATAGAAACGGCGAACATAGTATGTGATCATATCAGGAGAGAATATACATATCTAATTTAGTGCGCTCGTCGCGTTTTAGGAATAGCCTTCATCATTAAGTTCATTTTGTATTTTTGTAGGTCTGTCAATCGCCGAGATATGTCGCAATGGATGGGTACGGTATAACAACTCTTGTTACTTGTTCAGTAAAACTCCAGTGGATTGGCCTGGTGCACTGGTAATGGTTACATAGTGATTAAACTTCGTATAATTAGTCAAACTAATCCAACATTCTACTTCTACCAAATACAGACTGCCTTCAACTAGTTGAAGAATATGAAGATGAACGGGATGTCGAAGTGGTCCCCAAGCCTCACACCACTTTCATGGGTTCGCGTCCCGATATGCGCCTCAAATGTTTAGGTTTCCAGATATCCACCAATGGCCGGTGCTTCACTTTTTTTTCTTTTTCTTTTAATTCGTTTTATCCTGCACTGGTTCCATTTGAGCAATCATTGCATTGACTGGATAAATTTTCATTGATCAAAATATAGATGTTCTGGTAGCCAATTCGTGTAGAGCGACAATAAGGAACAGAAACAGAAAAGACGCGGACGTGGTAGAGGACACTATTGAAAATTATTAGAACGACGCTTATTTCATTAGAGGCGCTCGCTGGTAGACATGTCGCTCCACTCAGACACATTATCCTTATTCCGAGCCAACCAGTCTTTGCTCTTCCTCTTAATGCTGCGTCCTTAGTGAAGAAGCAACAAATACCAATTTTATAATCTTTGATTGTCCCGACCGGGGCTCGAACCCACAATCTTTCTCCCTACGCTCATCATTACATTACATATACGGTTTCTAGAATATTGAATTTATTTAGAGTATTTGTTTATTTTTCAAGAAGAAATTTTATTTACACAATTTTTGTTATTATTATTTTGTACACAGGCAATCTGTACAGCTTTTCATAGTCAACTTCTAGAGATTGAAACTCCCGAAGAAGATCACTATATCAAAGAAAGCTTGAAAAGCATTCATTCCCACGGTATGATTCGATTTGATTTAATGATTTATTGTGTTTAACGCCACATTCAGCAATATCATGGCGACCAGTCTTAGTGGTGAAAGAAGCCGGAGTACACAGAGAGAACCACCGACCATGGGCAAGCAACTGGTAAACTTTATCACTTGCGGCTGCGAGTCGAGTTCACCTTTTTGTAATTTACAAAGCCGGGCGCGAACCCACGCCGTATTGGTGATAGGCGTGTATGAGTTGTTAGGTAATCCAATTACCTAACTCACTGAGCCACCCGGGCCCTTCCCCACGGTATGATATTTAATGTAACAACCAATAACTTGGTATATCAAGTACTTCTTTTTTCTTCAAAATAAGTAAAAAAATGTCCATATGAAATATACGATTTAATGTGAAATTTATAAATATTTCAAGGAAGTAATAAAAGTGGGTATGGGTAAGCTTTATATAGGATTTAATGCCACTTTCAACAATATTTTAGTTGTATTGGTGGAGGAAACTGGAGTACCAGGAGAAAACCACCGACCTGTCGCAAGTCACTGACAAACTTTTTCACATAATGTGGTATCGAGTACACCTCGCCATGAACGGGGTTAGAACTCACAACTTTAGTAGTGATAGGCACTGATTGCACAGGTGGTTATTAATCCAACTACCTTGCGATCACGATCACGACCACGACGGTTCCTATATGTGGGTATATTTGTTGATTGCAAGATAATAAGGGTATGGATGGTAGCGCTACACTTAGTATCATACTCCCGATCAAAATCGTTTTCAGTTTTTAGAAAATGTTGAAAGTAAATTCCTTAATTTCCCCCCTTTCTCCTCCTAATTTAGCTTTATTGGATATATAGATTACATGAGTATCCATACAGTATTATTACCACGGGTTTTAGTGAGATTCCTGTTACTCGATCTTTAGTTTTCTGTGTTTTGTTTTGTAGATCATTGCTTTTTCAATTGGGCATTCTATTTTCTGTCCTTCGATTTACGTTTTTTGATTACACCCAAACCTCCCTCTTAGTGCAATGCTGAATGGGGTGAAATCCATTTTATCCGCACTCTGAATAAACTAGAACCTGTATATCCTGTAAATAAAGTCCCAATGTCGACATTTTTTGTTAATTTAACCTGTATAAACCGAACACCTGTCTATTCCAAACATGAAAGTTTGCCATGTAAGTTCGGTTTGCACAGTGTTCACTCAGTAGTTTACTTTGTTTAAATATATCGATATTACGATTCTGTATTGATGTAGCAAAATGAATTACATGGTTATATTGATTCCGTCTTCGGCGTGATTGTATAGTACAGTTGACTCTCGTTGTCTCGAACTCGGTTGACTCGAATTTCCGGTTGAGTCGAATTTTTATCGAAGTCCCGAACTTCGTTGTGTATAAATATATATAATTTGACTCCTGTTGAGTCGAATTCGGATGAGTCGAAATTTCGGTTGTCTCGAATAAAAGTTTTGGTCCCGAGATGTAGAAAACCATATTATTTACATTCGTTAAGTCAAATTTATCTGTCAAAACATGTGTATTACCTTGGGATTAAAATCGGATCATTGACTTTGACATTTTTACCTTAGGCTATTTCACATGTTTATTTTAACAATCTGTCAAATTAATAATCTGTCAAATTAATTAGTGATAATATTTGAATTGGCTTGGTATAATTTATTATGACACAGGTTAAATGTGTACAATAACAAATTATCGATTTATAATAAGTGCGCTTGGGTCGGCATACATCAATGATTGTGAAAAGTACACAACGGAAGCGTTTTATCTATTGATTTATTTGTCGGAAATTAATTTTCATTAAAGATGTATAATTTCTCAATTTTGAGAGATTTGAAAATTTGTTTACTCTTAATTAACTGTTGTAATAAAAGGGGAAATCACGCTATTTCTCAGAATTGTCGTTATTTTCGGTCGAGAAAAGTTATCTTTTACACTTTATTGAATCAATGCAACACAACAGATAAACATAATCATACACACAAAAAAAAAAGATATCTAGCAGTTATCAGTCATTCCACAAGATTCAAAGAATTTAACAGAAAAAAAAACAGCAACAAAAACATCGAATAAGTTTTAAATCGTTCCGAGATTCGAGACATGCGATGCTGGTTTTAGCTCTTCAAAAAAATTTTGCTCGAGTTGTCTCCCTTTCGTCGTTAAACAAACTACACTTCCGGTTTTTTCAAAGCTCCTCTTGAGTCGAACTACGGTTGACTCGAATTTTTTCCATGGTCCCATCGAATTCCAGATAACGAGAGTCAACTGTAGTTGGATTTTCAACTACCTGTACAATCAGTGCCTATCACCACTAAAGTTGTGAGTTCGAACCCCGTTCATGGCAAGGTGTGCTCGATACAACATTATGTGATAAAGTTTGTCAGTGACCTGCGACAGGTCGGTGGTTTTCTCCAGGTATTCTGGTTTCCTCCACAAATAAAACTGATCGCCACGATATATATAGCTGAAATATTGTTGAAAGTGGCGTTAATCACCTTAAACCAAACCAAACCAAACCATCAAACATGCCCATAAGGTCACCTCTCTTAAGCAGTCACATGTATTAAAAGGTCACAATTTTCTATTCCTGTCATAGAAATTTTAATATGAATTGAACCTCTTTTAAGAGGTCACATTTCTTAAAAGACCACTTTTTCTTTTTCCCGTGACCTCTTAATACAGGTTTTACTGTATTTTTCTTGATCATTGTAGATTCTAGTCCGCCCAGTGGATACTGGATAGGTTTGAGTGATATAGAAGTTCCTGATGATTTTAGATGGATCTCATCTGACAAACAATTAACTTATAAAAGCTGGTACCCTAGTGAGCCAAACGGACATCCAACTCAGAACTGTGGAGCTCTATGGTCAAGTTTTCAGTTTGAGTGGGGCGATGATTTTTGTAAAGATAATACACTGTTCTTCATTTGTGAAAAAGTGTAGGTTTTTGACATTTATTAATAAAAATTAATTTAATATTCAAAAGAGGGATTTCTAGTTATATATTATACAAAATCATATATATCGAAATTTGTCATTTAAAAATATATATCAGTGGATAATTTCAAAAACAAGAATAGTTTGCAGCTACTAAATGGTAATCAGAAGTAGTAAATCGAAGGACAGACAATACAATGGTCACAAGAAATAGACAAAATGACAAACAAAGTACTACACTGAACAGTAAAGAAAGAGAAACAAATAACATGTTGATGAAGGAGTTTTTTTTAGATTTTAACGAATAGACTGTAAATAGATAGTGAGGGCATTACCCGAACTCTTTTTATCCGTTTTAATCTGTGCACATAAATATGCGTTTGGTGGAGGATAAATCACTGCACATAATTTTGGAGCACTAGTTCTACATACAGAGGACCCTGTATGGTTCCCCTATAGAGGGGGTGAAGATCCGGAGGTAAGGTAAGGATAATGTTGTATCGAGTACACCTCGCCATGAGCGGAATTCGAACTCATACCTTCAGTTGTGATAGGCACTGATTGCATAGGTAGTTGTAAATCTAACTACTATACGAACACGACCATGATGGACTCTGTTTCAAGACAGAATTGAAATAATTATGCTTAAATTCACAACAGAACAAAATATCAGTGAAATACACACACACACAAATGTTCAGAATATTTTAATATTTTAACAAATAAAATTGGAATATTTTGATTAAGGGTAAGTGTTTATATAACAGGTCTGGTTCTGTTTTGTATGAGGCTAAAATAAGGTGACTATACAACAAAATGGTTTGAATGTGTTTAAACTAGATATATAATTTAGGACTTTCTATTTATATACCTGACATGAATTCCAGAATGTATTTGTTTTATTTCAGAATTGAAGATGGTGATGGGAATATCCTTGGATAGTACTTAAACAGTTTGTTGGAATGGCAATCATACCCATTTTTGCATAGTATATAAAATTTGGAGTATAAGACACAAGATTTAGTCTTCAAAACTAAATATCTCTTCTTAATATTATTTATTGTTATTATTATTATTATTATTATTATCGAGCGTCACATCACTTAGAAAATTGGATGGCCTCCATATGCATCATGACTCGGTTCCATTGCAATGCTATGGAATGTCTGAGTCATATCGATTTTAGTGGGGTTTTGGTGTAGTCTAATCTTTGGTTTTCTGCCTAATATGAACAGTAATTTTTCTTCCTGTTTACAAAATATCAAGCTTAAAAATAACACCACCTGAAACTGTAAACTCCGGACAGTTTTCGTATCCACTACCGAACATTGTTTCATTTTTATTTGAAAAAAAATCGACTAGAGTTCCAGTTTAGGTCACGTGATTTTTCTTGTAATTTATTTCCGGTTTGGCAGCCATATTGTTGAAGATTTTGAAGTGCCATAGTACCTATTCATACTTCTACCATTAACGCTCCCAAAAAGGGAGCGTATAATTTTGTCGACCATTGTTTGCCTTTTTCTTTTGGCCATTACATTGTCTGTCCGCTTCTAATTACCCCTTTGCTATCTTCAAACTTTTTTCTTCAACACTATTTCACTTATATCACAATGGTCAGTTCTATTGTTAGATGAATCCTGGATACTTGTTTTATTGTCCCCTCCATAAAGTAAATCCAGGTTATAACCATGAATTGTTTGCAGATCCCGACGTTCTTATAAACATATTATTTTACCTTATATTAAGTATGGTCTGTCTTCTGTCACTCTTTCAGCAGATTTATTTTACAAATCTTAAAATCATTAGATAAAAAAAAAAAAAATTATAGGTCCCGATATGGGTGTATCATAACTAATAAATAATCAACTGTGTGCTTGCCTCGAGTATGGAAGGTCGTGGGTTCAAGTCCCAGTCAGGTCAAACCAAATACTATAAAATTGGTATGTGTTGCTTCTCTGCTCAGCACACAGCTTTAAGGAGAAAGAGCAGACTGGTTGGTAGACAACACAACCATGTACACTTTGTGCTCAGTAATTTTGGTACAGAACACAACCATTGTGGGTTCAAGCCCTTATCGGGTCAAACTAAAGACTATAAAAATGGTATTTGTTGCTTCTCCGCTAATCAGGCAGCATTGAGGAGAAAGAACAAAGACTGGTTGGCTCGGAATCAGGAGAATGTGTCCAAGTGGGATGACATGTCTATCTGGTGATTGTTGTTTCAGTGAGCTAGCACTATAAAAATCCAACTAAGCGTGTTGGTCTAGTACAAAGTGGACCTCATCATCATCTCATTGAAAATTAACTTGTACTGGCCATGATATAGTTGAAAAATTGCTGAGTTGGCGTTAAACAACAATCACTCATTCACCCTACATTAATTTAAAATATTTTTCCTCTTTAAAAAGAGACACAAACAGATATTTATGCTCTGTGACAGTTTTAATTAGAACTATCCATAAAAAGCTTCTCGTCAATTTGAAGACAATCAAACCAGTTGTTGCTACATAAAATTAAAACATTTTTCCTCTATAAAAAAAGACACACATTTTGTGTATAAGTTTTCAACTTTTAATCTACATATACACAGTTGTTAGTCTGTCTGTAAAAGATTGTCTTTAAAACTTAAATTGATGTAATTTTCTATCTCCAATCAGTCATAACTGTCTGCAATTATATAATTTTAGAGTATAATTTCTAAAACTGGGTAAATCTCTTCAATTGTTTTTTTCTCTCTCTCAAATATCAGTATTATGGTTCATCCAGGATCAATACAGCCTTTCTCACTGATTTCAAACTTAACAGTTTGTCCAATTTTCTGAAAAATAAAACAGAAATAAAGAATAATAATTGAGCTTAAAGGTTTTTAATATATTCTATGTAAAAACATAATATCCTAAGTATTGCATTATTTAACTTCATGCATGATGGATGTATACTACACAAGGAGGGGGGGTCACTTCCTATAAAAAGGTATACACAGACGTGCCACTTGAATGGGTCGACTTTAAGCTTTAAGAAATATGATTAGGTCGCATATTGTCCACTTCAATATATCAATGGGTTGGGATTTTTAAGCTATGATATATAAATAGGTCATATTTCTACAAGCTCGTGCAGCTTCTTCATTTTCGAGTCAAATTCTTCTATAATTATGTAATAATTCAGCATCATAAGGTTCAAATTGATATACTGATAAGTATTGAAAGTCTGTGCAATAATATTGCTTCCACTTCTAATGTAAACATCGTCTGCTACAGCAACTGATATTTCGCCCTAATTGTTGCATTCCAAGCCCTCCATACCTGGTACAGCATCGACATCAACAAAAAATGCACATTTTTTTCCATTTGTTTTATTAGTTATTGCTCTTTTCATTTTATTGCAAATTGAAAAACACCCATAGCAGATGTAGTTAAATTACAGGTAGACTTTTATATAGGTAAGTTGGGCATTTAACTAGTCATCTGACTTTCAATTTACAAAGATGAATTTTTCCTATTCATACTTGCCTTGACCATCAGCCAATTTACCTTGACCAACATTCAGGTCAGTCCATTGTCATTCTATTGTCCAGTAAAAGTACAAAGTCTTCATGGAAATCAGAGGTCTAAGTCTTATATATGAATGGGTCACTTATAACTTATTAATAGTTTTTTACTTTGCATATATGAATGATATAGTTTTCATGCTGAGGCTATATACAAATAAGGGTGTTAGTTAAAACTCCAGTGGCACCACTCTACCCAATTTTACCTCAAGTAACATCCAGTAGAAATGCAGTCTACCTGACCAAACCATATTTTACTGGACTAAAACTTTTTTAGTTTAATCTCTAGTATATTCAAATATACTTTGAGTTTTTTTGCCAGGGATTGCCCCCCACAACCTATTTATGCCCAATTTTTATTTACAATTTATCCTGTAATCATAAAATTTTCTGCATGGTATACACATATTACATTTTGCTTCCAGTATACAATAACAGTCTCCTGGTACCTGATAAGTCTCCTGGTACCTGATTAATGTAGAGCGAACAGTTACAGGACAGGACAGAGAACCCCCTTTGATAATAGAAATTATGCTTGTTTCTATTTATTCAGTACAATTTGGTAGTCGTCTTGAACTTTTTGACATTGCACGAGTACGGTGTTAAACCAATTGAACATTTCCCTTATCTTTATTAATAGAGGATTAGAGATTAGGATTGTGGTACTTAGCGCCACTTTAAAAGATATTTCAGTTATATCGTAGCAGTCAGTTTTATTGGTGGAGGAAACAGGAGAAAACAACTGACCTGTCGCAAATCACTGACACATAATGTTGTATCGAGTACACCTCGCCATCTTTCAAAGTCAAAGTCACAACTTTAGTCTTTATTAATAGAAGATAAAACATCTACAATTATCTAGCTGACTATCGTTAACATAAGAGAGATAATTCAAGTACACCTTGACATGGTCTTTGGTCTCACTAAAAGATACATAAACTTACTGTTTTGGAGCTTTTAATTAGTATCATTTGTCTTTGTTGATTATTTAAACTTGATAAGATTATTCTCGTATGTGGAACATGTGACCAAACTCGTCCAAGACTCGCTTTCATCTCTCCATCACTAATTACTACATTATTACAAATCTACAATATAATAAACCATGTGATTATCCTTGTATCATGTGATCATCCTTGTATCATGAGACCAAACTCGTCCCAGACTGGCTTTCTTCTCTCCATCACTAATTACTACATTATTACAAATCTACAATATAATAAACCATATGATTATCCTTGTATCATGTGATCATCCTTGCATCATGTGATCAAACTCGTCCCAGACTGGCTTTCTTCTCTCCATCACTAATTACTACATTATTACAAATCTACAATATAATAAACCATATGATTATCCTTGTATCATGTGATCATCCTTGCATCATGTGATCAAACTCGTCCCAGACTGGCTTTCTTCTCTCCATCACTAATTACTACATTATTACAAATCTACAATATAATAAACCATATGATTATCCTTGTATCATGTGACCAAACTCGTCCCAGACTGGCTTTCTTCTCTCCATCATTAATAACTACATTATTACAAATCTACAATATAATAAACCATGTGACCATCCTTGTATCATGTGACCAAACTCGTCCCAGACTGGCTTTCTTCTCTCCATCATTAATAACTACATTATTACAAATCTACAATATAATAAACCATGTGACCATCCTTGTATCATGTGATCAAACTCATCCCAGACTGGCTTTCTTCTCTCCATCATTAATAACTACATTATTACAAATCTACAATATAATAAACCATATGATTATCCTTGTATCATGTGATCATCCTTGTATCATGTGACCAAACTCGTCCCAGACTCGCTTTCTTCTCTCCATCATTAATAACTACATTATTACAAATCTACAATATAATAAACCATATGATTATCCTTGTATCATGTGATCATCCTTGTATCATGTGACCAAACTCGTCCCAGACTCGCTTTCTTCTCTCCATCATTAATAACTACATTATTACAAATCTACAATATAATAAACCATGTGATCATCCTTGTATCATGTGATCAAACTCATCCCAGACTGGCTTTCTTCTCTCCATCATTAATAACTACATTATTACAAATCTACAATATAATAAACCATATGATTATCCTTGTATCATGTGATCATCCTTGTATCATGTGACCAAACTTGTCCCAGACTCGCTTTCTTCTCTCCATCATTAATAACTACATTATTACAAATCTACAATATAATAAACCATATGATTATCCTTGTATCATGTGACCATCCTTGTATCATGTGACCAAACTCGTCCCAGACTGGCTTTCTTCTCTCCATCATTAATAACTACATTATTACAAATCTACAATATAATAAACCATGTGATCATCCTTGTATCATGTGATCAAACTCATCCCAGACTGGCTTTCTTCTCTTCATCATTAATAACTACATTATTACAAATCTACAATATAATAAACCATGTGATTATCCTTGTATCATGTGATCATCTTTGTATCATGTGACCAAATTCATTCCATCATTGATTTTAAATCTACAATATAACAAAACATGTGATCATCTTTGCATCATGTGATTATCCTTGCATCATGTGATTATTCTTGTATCATGTGATCATCCCAATTGGCTCAAACCAAAGACAAAAACAATTGGTATTTGCTGCTTCTCTGCTATTAAAGTACTCAGTATTAAGAAGTAAAAACTTCCCATTGTGAAATCATGTTACCCACATTTATAAAAGGTAAGATACATTTTTTACCTTTATAATTTCTTGAATTACTTCAATATTACCTTATATTGTACCAGTGGTGCATGTTTGCCTCGTGTACTGTATATCATGTGTTCAAGCCCCAGTCAGATCAAACCAAAGATTATAAAATTGGTATTTGCTGCCTCTATGCTAAGAATGGAGCATGAAAGAGAAAGAACAAAGACTGGTTGGCTCGGAATCAGAATAATGCGTCCGAGTGGAGCAACTTGTCAACCCATGGACTGTTGTTTCAGTAAGCTTACACTATAAAAATTCAACTAAATGTGTTGGTCTAGTACAAAGCGAACACCACCTAATCTAAATGTAACATGTATTCGCCATGATATAGTTGAAAAACTGCTCACTTGGCTTTACACAGCAATCACTCACTTAATTAATAAGCAGGCCTTTCAATAAGGGGTGGTACCAGGTACTTTTACCCACCTAAAATGGTCTTTGGTACCACCTGTAAATGGTGAAGTACAGGTAGACTTTAAAAATATTGAAAGCCCTGATTAAGTCAAAGATATACATACCATTACTGATAGAGAGAAGTCAAAGATATACATACCATTACTGATAGAGAGAAGTCAAAGATATACATACCATTACTGATAGAGAGAAGTCAAAGATATACATACCATTACTGATAGAGAGAAGTCAAGATATACATACCATTACTGACAGAGAGAAGTCAAAGATATACATACCATTACTGATAGAGAGAAGTCAAAGATATACATACCATTACTGATAGAGAGAAGTCAAAGATATACATACCATTACTGATAGAGAGAAGTCAAAGATATATATACCATTACTGATAGAGAGAAGTCAAGATATACATACCATTACTGACAGAGAGAAGTCAAAGATATACATACCATTACTGATAGAGAGAAGTCAAAGATATACATACCATTACTGATAGAGAGAAGTCAAAGATATACATACCATTACTGAGAGAGAAGTCAAAGATATACATACCATTACTGAGAGAGAAGTCAAAGATATACATACCATTACTGAGAGAGAAGTCAAAGATATACATACCATTACTGATAGAGAGAAGTCAAAGATATACATACCATTACTGATAGAGAGAAGTCAAAGATATACATACCATTACTGATAGAGAGAAGTCAAAGATATACATACCATTACTGATAGAGAGAAGTCAAAGATATACATACCATAACTGATAGAGAGAAGTCAAGATATACATACCATTACTGATAGAGAGAAGTCAAGATATACATACCATTACTGATAGAGAGAAGTCAAGATATACATACCATTACTGAGAGAGAGAAGTCAAAGATATACATACCATTACTGATAGAGAGAAGTCAAAGATATACATACCATTACTGATAGAGAGAAGTCAAAGATATACATACCATTACTGATAGAGAGAAGTCAAAGATATACATACCATTACTGATAGAGAGAAGTCAAAGATATACATACCATTACTGATAGAGAGAAGTCAAAGATATACATACCATTACTGATAAAGAGAAGTCAAAAATATACATACCATTACTGAGAGAGAAGTCTGAGAGAGAAGTCAAAGATATACATACCATTACTGATAGAGAGAAGTCAAAGATATACATACCATTACTGAGAGAGAGAAGTCAAAGATATACATACCATTACTGATAGAGAGAAGTCAAAGATATACATACCATTACTGAGAGAGAGAAGTCAAAGATATACATACCATTACTGATAGAGAGAAGTCAAAGATATACATACCATTACTGATAGAGAGAAGTCAAAGATATACATACCATTACTGATAGAGAGAAGTCAAAGATATACATACCATAACTGATAGAGAGAAGTCAAAGATATACATACCATTACTGATAGAGAGAAGTCAAAGATATACATACCATTACTGATAGAGAGAAGTCAAAGATATACATACCATTACTGAGAGAGAAGTCAAAGATATACATACCATTACTGATAGAGAGAAGTCAAAGATATACATACCATTACTGATAGAGAGAAGTCAAAGATATACATACCATTACTGATAGAGAGAAGTCAAAGATATACATACCATTACTGATAGAGAGAAGTCAAAGATATACATACCATTACTGATAGAGAGAAGTCAAAGATATACATACCATTACTGATAGAGAGAAGTCAAAGATATACATACCATTACTGATAGAGAGAAGTCAAAGATATACATACCATTACTGATAGAGAGAAGTCAAAGATATACATACCATTACTGATAGAGAGAAGTCAAAGATATACATACCATTACTGATAAAGAGAAGTCAAAAATATACATACCATTACTGAGAGAGAAGTCAAAGATATACATACCATTACTGATAAAGAGAAGTCAAAGATATACATACCATTACTGATAGAGAGAAGTCAAAGATATACATACCATTACTGAGAGAGAGAAGTCAAAGATATACATACCATTACTGATAGAGAGAAGTCAAAGATATACATACCATTACTGATAGAGAGAAGTCAAAGATATACATACCATTACTGATAGAGAGAAGTCAAAGATATACATACCATAACTGATAGAGAGAAGTCAAAGATATACATACCATTACTGATAGAGAGAAGTCAAGATATACATACCATTACTGATAGAGAGAAGTCAAGATATACATACCATTACTGATAGAGAGAAGTCAAGATATACATACCATTACTGATAGAGAGAAGTCAAGATATACATACCATTACTGATAGAGAGAAGTCAAGATATACATACCATTACTGATAGAGAGAAGTCAAGATATACATACCATTACTGAGAGAGAGAAGTCAAAGATATACATACCATTACTGATAGAGAGAAGTCAAGATATACATACCATTACTGATAGAGAGAAGTCAAGATATACATACCATTACTGATAGAGAGAAGTCAAAGATATACATACCATTACTGATAGAGAGAAGTCAAAGATATACATACCATTACTGATAGAGAGAAGTCAAAGATATACATACCATTACTGATAGAGAGAAGTCAAAGATATACATACCATAACTGATAGAGAGAAGTCAAAGATATACATACCATTACTGATAGAGAGAAGTCAAGATATACATACCATTACTGATAGAGAGAAGTCAAGATATACATACCATTACTGATAGAGAGAAGTCAAGATATACATACCATTACTGATAGAGAGAAGTCAAGATATACATACCATTACTGATAGAGAGAAGTCAAAGATATACATACCATTACTGATAGAGAGAAGTCAAGATATACATACCATTACTGAGAGAGAGAAGTCAAGATATACTTACCATTACTGATAGAGAGAAGTCAAAGATATACATACCATTACTGATAGAGAGAAGTCAAAGATATACATACCATTACTGATAGAGAGAAGTCAAAGATATACATACCATTACTGATAGAGAGAAGTCAACTGCCAGTAGTTTAAGGAGCTGTGATAATTGTACTATTAATCCATGACCTACAAAATATAACGTCACATTAAGATGCCTTATAATCTATTTATTAGCTACTGTTTAATATTATTGCCATGGGGTCGTCGTGATTGTGAGGTACCAGTGCATTTAGTACCTATCACCACTAACGTTGTGAGTTTGAATCCCGCTCAGGCGAGGTGTACTCGATACAACATTATGTGATAAAGTTTGTCAGTGCTTGCGGCAGGTTGGTGGTTCTCTCCAAATACTCCGGTTTCCTCCACCAATAAAACTGACCACCACGATATAACTGAAATATTGTTGAAAGTGGTGTTAATCACCCTAACAAATGATATCATAACCATTATTTTTTCATGACAATTAGTATTGAGACAATGTAAATGCTGTAATAGTATGGTGGTTAGATTTAAATCTACTGATGTAATCAGTGCCTTTCACCACTAAAGTTGTGAGTTTGATTCCTGCCTGTCGCAGGATGTGAAAAACTTGTATCTGATCCTATTGTCATGTTTTTGGACAATAAAATATGTTTAAACTAAAACTAAACTATATTCTGTGTCACAGAGTTTCAAATGTTGAAATGGTCAGAAATAAAAAAAACTATTTACCGTGCTGCGTCTGGGTGCATCCAAGAGATTAGATTTTGTGAAACTTAAATTCCACAATGACATATCCTTCATTTTAATAATTTGAATGTACAGGTTTTAGTCATGTGTCATAAATGATTTAACATGGAGTGTTTAGTCATTGTTAAGTGAGTAAGTGATGGTTGCTTTATGTCAAGCAATAATTTTTTCAGCCTTATCATGGCAAGAAGAACTTACATTTCAATGAGATGATAATGATTCTGCTTTATACTAGACCAACACACTAAGATGGATTTCTACAGTGCTGGCCTACAGTCCAAGGTAGACATGTTGCTCCACTCAGACACATTATCTTTATTCCGAACCAACCAGTTTTTGCTCTCTTACTCTTTTTACATGGCACGCTTAGCAGACAAGCAACAAATACCAATATCATAGTCTTTGGTTTGACTCGATCGGGACTTGAAACCACGACCTACTACACTCGAGGTGAGCATGCCAACCATTTCCCTACCAATGTGGTTCAGTAAAGGAAGGGAGTAGGATCTAGAAGATACAGTATTAATTACCATCTGACTGGTTTCCTCCAAGAATGGGATAAATAACAGATGCCACGTTATCTACGATGACAAGCTTTAAACAGGAATAAAATGGGTCTGTCTGAAATAATATTTGGTAAAAATAAACTGGAATAAAATGGGTCATTCTGAAACAATATTTGGTAAAAAGTAATCTGGAATAAAATGGGTCGTTCTGAAATAATATTTGGTAAAAATAAACTGGAATAAAATGGGTCGCTCTGAAACAATATTTGGTAAAAATAAACTGGAATAAAATGGGTCGTTCTGAAACAATATTTGGTAAAAATAAACTGGAATAAAATGGGTCATTCTGAAATAATATTTGGTAAAAATAAACTGGAATAAAATGGGTCGTTCTGAAATAATATTTGGTAAAAAATCAAACTGTAATAAAATGGGTCGTTCTGAAACAATATTTGGTAAAAATAAACTGGAATAAAATGGGTCGTTCTGAAACAATATTTGGTAAAAAAATAAACTGGAATAAAATGGGTTGTTCTGAAATAATATTTGGTAAAAATTAATGTTGCAACATGTAAAATGAGATTTAAATGAATTTCATCGAAACAAAACAGGGATTAAAAAACATTGTCAAATTTCATTGGTGTTGTTTCAATTATTATATGTAAATGTATTTCTTTAACTGGCTGTGTAAGTAAATTACCTGATGTATAATGTTAGCTTTAACTTGTTGTATAAGTAAATTACCTGGTGTATAATGTTAACTTTAACTTGTTGTATAAGTAAATTACCTGGTGTATAATGTTAGCTTTAACTTGTTGTATAAGTAAATTACCTGATGTATAATGTTAGCTTTAACTTGTTGTATAAGTAAATTACCTGGTGTATAATGTTAGCTTTAACTTGTTGTATAAGTAAATTACCTGGTGTATAATGTTAGCTTTAACTTGTTGTATAAGTAAATTACCTGGTGTATAATGTTAGCTTTAACTTGCTGTATAAGTAAATTACCTGGTGTATAATGTTAGCTTTAACTTTTTGTATAAGTAAATTACCTGGTGTATAATGTTAGCTTTAACTTGTTGTATAAATAAATTACCTGGTGTATAATGTTAGCTTTAACTTGTTGTATAAGTAAATTACCTGGTGTATAATGTTAGCTTTAACTTGCTGTATAAGTAAATTACCTGGTGTATAATGTTAGCTTTAACTTGTCGTATAAGTAAATTACCTGGTGTATAATGTTAGCTTTAACTTGCTGTATAAGTAAATTACCTGATGTATAATGTTAGCTTTAACTTGTTGTATAAGTAATAATGTTAGCTTTAACTTGTTGTATAAGTAAATTACCTGATGTATAATGTTAGCTTTAACTTGTTGTATAAGTAAATTACCTGATGTATAATGTTAGCTTTAACTTGTTGTATAAGTAAATTACCTGGTGTATAATGTTAACTTTAACTTGCTGTATAAGTAAATTACCTGGTGTATAATGTTAACTTTAACTTGTTGTATAAGTAAATTACCTGGTGTATAATGTTAACTTTAACTTGCTGTATAAGTAAATTACCTGGTGTATAATGTTAGCTTTAACTTGTTGTATAAGTAAATTACCTGGTGTATAATGTTAGCTTTAACTTGTTGTATAAGTAATAATGTTAACTTTAACTTGCTGTATAAGTAAATTACCTGATGTATAATGTTAACTTTAACTTGCTGTATAAGTAATAATGTTAATTTTAACTTGCTGTATAAGTAAATTACCTGATGTATAATGTTAGCTTTAACTTGCTGTATAAGTAATAATGTTAACTTTAACTTGCTGTATAAGTAAATTACCTGGTGTATAATGTTAGCTTTAACTTGTTGTATAAGCAAATTACCTGGTGTATAATGTTAGCTTTAACTTGTTGTATAAGTAATAATGTTAACTTTAACTTGCTGTATAAGTAATAATGTTAACTTTAACTTGCTGTATAAGTAATAATGTTAATTTTAACTTGCTGTATAAGTAAATTACCTGGTGTATAATGTTAGCTTTAACATATTGTATAAGTAAATTACCTGATGTATAATGTTAGCTTTAACTTGTTGTATAAGTAAATTACCTGATGTATAATGTTAGCTTTAACTTTTTGTATAAGTAAATTACCTGGTGTATAATGTTAGCTTTAACTTGTTGTATAAGTAAATTACCTGGTGTATAATGTTAGCTTTAACTTGTTGTATAAGTAAATTACCTGGTGTATAATGTTAGCTTTAACTTGCAGTATAAGTAAATTACCTGGTGTATAATGTTAGCTTTAACTTGTCGTATAAGTAAATTACCTGGTGTATAATGTTAGCTTTAACTTGTTGTATAAGTAATAATGTTAGCTTTAACTTGTTGTATAAGTAAATTACCTGATGTATAATGTTAGCTTTAACTTGTTGTATGAGTAAATTACCTGGTGTATAATGTTAACTTTAACTTGCTGTATAAGTAAATTACCTGGTGTATAATGTTAACTTTAACTTGTTGTATAAGTAAATTACCTGGTGTATAATGTTAACTTTAACTTGCCTGTATAAGTAAATTACCTGGTGTATAATGTTAGCTTTAACTTGTTGTATAAGTAAATTACCTGGTGTATAATGTTAGCTTTAACTTGTTGTATAAGTAATAATGTTAACTTTAACTTGCTGTATAAGTAAATTACCTGATGTATAATGTTAACTTTAACTTGCTGTATAAGTAATAATGTTAACTTTAACTTGCTGTATAAGTAAATTACCTGGTGTATAATGTTAGCTTTATCATATTGTATAAGTAAATTACCTCATGTATAATGTTAGCTTTAACTTGTTGTATAAGTAAATTACCTGATGTATAATGTTAGCTTTAACTTGTTGTATAAGTAATAATGTTAACTTTAACTTGCTGTATAAGTAAATTACCTGATGTATAATGTTAACTTTAACTTGCTGTATAAGTAATAATGTTAACTTTAACTTGCTGTATAAGTAAATTACCTGATGTATAATGTTAGCTTTAACTTGCTGTATAAGTAATAATGTTAACTTTAACTTGCTGTATAAGTAAATTACCTGGTGTATAATGTTAGCTTTAACTTGTTGTATAAGTAAATTACCTGATGTATAATGTTAGCTTTAACTTGTTGTATAAGTAAATTACCTGGCATATAATGTTAGCTTTAACTTGTTGTATAAGTAATAATGTTAACTTTAACTTGCTGTATAAGTAAATTACCTGATGTATAATGTTAACTTTAACTTGCTGTATAAGTAATAATGTTAACTTTAACTTGCTGTATAAGTAAATTACCTGATGTATAATGTTAGCTTTAACTTGTTGTATAAGTAATAATGTTAACTTTAACTTGCTGTATAAGTAAATTACCTGGTGTATAATGTTAGCTTTAACTTGTTGTATAAGTAAATTACCTGATGTATAATGTTAGCTTTAACTTGTTGTATAAGTAATAATGTTAACTTTAACTTGCTGTATAAGTAATAATGTTAACTTTAACTTGCTGTATAAGTAAATTACCTGGTGTATAATGTTAGCTTTAACTTGTTGTATAAGTAAATTACCTGATGTATAATGTTAGCTTTAACTTGTTGTATAAGTAAATTACCTGATGTATAATGTTAGCTTTAACTTGTTGTAGTTCAGTCATTAGGTTATAAACATCAAAGGCATGTACACATCTTATGCGACTAAAAATTCCATCCTGCAATAGAAAACAAAATAATATTCCTTCTCAGGCTTCTGATTTCAGCCTATTGTTTGACATTTACCATCTAGCCTTTTGGTTATGAAAAGAAAGTTTAAACAGTGATGGTCAACAATTCTACCAATACAACAAAACGAACAATCACCTCTCACATTACTGAACACAAAAAAAGACCAAAACATATGACGTGTCGTCAACCTTTGTAAATGGGACACCTTAAAATGAAACACTTTGAATTTTTATTTTATTTGCAGGAAACATTAAAGTTTTGATGCAAGTGGAACCTTTTGAAGATATAACTGAGTGATTGGGTGAGTGAAGGACTATTGTGTATCCCCAAATGGGCAATTTTTCAGCTATATCATGGTGAGAACAAATTTCATTCGATGAGATGATAATGACATGAGATTTGTGCTAGACCAACACGCTTAGTTGGATTTTAATAGATCTAGCTAACTGAAACAACAATTATACATTTTCCTGATTCAGATTCAACCAGTTTTTGCTATCACTCCTTAATGCTGCTTAGCAAAGAAGAAGCAAATACTAATTTTATAATCTTTTGTTTGACCGACCGTGGCTTGAATCCATGATATACTGCACTCGAGGCAAGCATTCACCACCGATGTATTACTTAATATCTCATGTTTTGGCGTGGGGTTCTGTGGAAAAGGACCATATCATTCATATTGAACTTGAAATTTATCATCTTGAAATAATTGTGTAATAATAATATCCCTGTTCATAATTTAAGAAACAAAAGACACACTTTTGTATCATATCTCAATGACAGACCACAAAAAAATTGACAATAAACGACTAACAGCACAATTACAAAAGTGGATTCCAGTAAAACTTGTCCCAATGTTAAGTCACTTTGATTCAACAGCCACCTACTGTAAGCGCCCAGCTTAAAACTCTCCTGACAAGATTCAGCTCAAATAAGCAATGACCTCAATAATGAGGTCAACCATAAACCATAAACCAACCTGTAAGATTTCTTCCAGTCTAGCGGATAATCCACATGGATCACTGTACCTACCTGTGGATAACCTGTATACTTTGTTTTTAAGATTTCTTCCAATCTTTCAGCAGAAAATCCACCACAGGTATCAATATACAATACATTTTGTTTGGCCTGACTTATCACTGAGGCTGCTACACTTAAACAAATCTAAACAATAAACAAAAGTACCAAATATTAGGTGAACGTGATGAAATATTTGTGTCATACAAATGTTGCTAGTCAGAAATATGTTAATTATCATCATGTTTTTTGTCCAAAAAAAAATATACATTGTCTTATATTAACCATACAAGGAAAATTCATACCAAGATTATTTTTTAATGTGTCAGACAGCTTTTAAAACATTTTCCCATAAAGCCCTAACTTTAACTTTGTTTTGCAGTGGCAGCCATCTTGGATTTCCTGTAAACACAGAGGGTTTATTTAGAAGGGATCATCCAATGATCATATGTGTACAATTTAAGTCTATTAAGTGTGTAGTTTTTGAGAGCTACATGCTCATCTGAGTCTGTATTGCTCACCTATGTATGGGTGCACATTGAGAAAAAGACTTTTATTCATACTCCCTTAGGGACCTATGTTGAAGAATGTTCTGTGGTAGTGGTCATCTAGGATTTTCAATCCACACAACAGATCAGTGTAAGAGATTATCCATTAATAGCTTGGGTTTAATTTATGTTTGTAGGTTCTGAGAAAAAATATTTATTTTCCCATTTGGTCCTATGTCAAAACATTGTCCTGCAGTGGCTGCCATTTTGGATTTCCATTTGACAAAAAATACATAAAAGTTGTACAGGGTCATATATGGAACACTCCCTACAAGCTATAATATCATCAATTGTATGATCTCTAAATAGAAGATATTTGAAATTTCAGCCAATCAGAAAGCATAATTGGCTCTAGCAGATATGTTGAATTTTCAAATGAAATGAAAATCGCATACAATGTTGATGGAAATACAAGTAACATTTCTGTCAAATTTGGTCTTGTGGTTTCTGAGAAAAAAATGGAAATATGAAAAAGCTAACGGAAGCAGGCACAACAACAGATGGATAGTGATGACTATATCTCACATGGCCGTTTTAACTGTTTAGGCCAATATAAACCAATTATCCTAAAATAATGACCATAGTGTGCTATCTTATACTTTGTTCTGCAATGGCAGACATCTTGGATTTCCTGATAACACTAAAAGGGATTATCTTGTTTGAAACAACATCCTAAGAACCTTAATGATACCAGTAACTATGATGTTACTTACTTGAGTTTTACCAGATGATATTTCTCCAGCTATTTCTGTCACTTCTCCTTTATAAAGTATTACTTACTTGAGTTTTACCTAAGACTATTTCTCCCGCTATTTCTGTTACTTCTCCTGTATAAAGTATTACTTACTTGAGTTTTACCAGATGATATTTCTCCAGCTATTTCTGTCACTTCTCCTGTATAAAGTATTACTTACTTGAGTTTTACCAGAGACTATTTCTCCAGCTATTTCTGTCATTTCTCCTGTATAAAGTATTACTTACTTGAGCTTTACCAGTCTATTTCTCCAGCTATTTCTGTCACTTCTCCTGTATAAAGTATTACTTACTTGAGTTTTCCAAGAGACTATTTCTCCAGCTATTTCTGTCACTTCTCCTGTATAAAGTATTACTTACTTGAGTTTTACCAGAGACTATTTCTCCAGCTATTTCTGTCACTTCTCCTGTATAAAGTATTACTTACTTGAGGTTTACTAGAGACTATTTCTCCAGCTATTTCTGTCACATCTCCTGTATAAAGTATTACTTACTTGAGTTTTACCAGAGACTATTTCTCCAGCTATTTCTGTTACTTCTCCTGTATAAAGTATTACTTACTTGAGTTTTACCAGAGACTATTTCTCCAGCTATTTCTGTCACTTCTCCTGTATAAAGTATTACTTACTTGAGTTTTACCAGAGACTATTTCTCCAGCTATTTCTGTCACTTCTCCTGTATAAAGTATTACTTACTTGAGTTTTACTAGAGACTATTTCTCCAGCTATTTCTGTCACATCTCCTGTATAAAGTATTACTTACTTGAGTTTTACCAGCGGCTATTTCTGTCACTTCTCCTGTATAAAGTATTACTTACTTGAGTTTTACCAGCGGCTATTTCTCCAGCTATTTCTGTCACTTCTCCTGTATAAAGTCCTCCATCTAAAACCTGATCAAACCTATATACAATATATATATATATATATAGAAGACGGAAGTATGAATTCTTGGATAAATCAACTTATCAAACATTAAGTATGTATTTCATAGAAATATGGGATTACTATCCAATACATCCCATTACATACAAACCCTTGCAAAATATATATAGAATAACTGGGGTTAAGAAGGTCGAGTCTGACATTATTGAAAGTATCGCTGCGAGCCAGATAGGATGAGCAGCGATACTTGTGAAAATGTATGTCGAGACCTTCAAAACTGATGTTATCGTTTTTATCATTCATATGCTATGGGTTTTTTTCTATATTCAATGAGTGGAAGTGAGAGGGGATGGTTTGCTTTATTGATATTGATGGAATTGTTGACAATCACTGAGTCAACTTTCTTTTCATAATACCAGTATGCTAAAGATGAAACCTCAAAATGCAATTTGATAGTTCTTATGACTGCATTTAGAAAATGACCTACAACATGTACAAGACTGTTAGTCATTTCAATTACATTTAGTTGTAGTTTGACCTTTAAATACATGTACTGCATCTGTGGTGTAATGGTGTAGCATGCTCACCTAGAGCACAGTAAATCGTGGGTGTGAGCCCTGGTTGGTCAAACCAAGCACACAGCTTTAAGGAGTATGAGCAAATACTGGTTGGCTCAGAATCAGGATAATGTGTCTATCCCCAGACTGCTCGATTCAGTGAGCTAGCACACTATAAAAATCCAACTAATCATGTTGGTCTAGTACAAGGCGGACATCTTTATCATCTCATAAAATGTAACTTGTTCTCAGCATGATATAGCTGAAAAATCGCTCATTTGGTGGGAGGTGGTTTTTCATTTTGTGGATATTGGTGGAATTGTTGACCATCACTGTTTAAACTCTCTTTTCATCAGTTTAAATTCTTACCCTTCACAGGATGTAGAAAGAATGGCAGATGATGTCAATTCAGAGTTATACAGAGCTTCTCCAGTAACAGGAAACGCTGAATACTGAGCTAGCAGTACATTAACAATGGCTACTAAATCCTAAAATATAAAATGTTTACATTACAAACAGAATTAAAATGTAAGAGTTATACACAAGCTGATGATTTCATGTTGAAGTATATTGGTAACAGGTCCCAAGTCAAACCGGCCCCAGATCAAATCGCATAATATTGAAGTGGTCATGCGAAGGTTAAAAAAAATTAATTACAAATAACTTTCTAGACCCCCATTCCCGTCCTATGTTTAGAGACCATTTCAATCATGATTGATTGGTGTTACATGCAAACAGTTTGCATTACAATTGTGTAAACAGGGAGAATTATCCTTATAATTGGGATGTTGTTTATATTGGTTGTACATATATGAGTCTTGTCTGTTACCAAACATTAAAAATTAGCAATCAGTAAATAAGTGGAAAATCATCTAAATATTTTTCAATTGTTCTGGTAAATATGAAGTTGTTTATTTAAAGGAATTTGATTTGTGCTTAATAGTTAATAGACAATAATCATTAAAGAATGTTCCTTATCAAATATAAAGATTATTATATAATTGTCGCCAATCACGTAAATTACTAATCACTTAATTATATCATAAAGTAATCATTAATTAATTTCATCCATAAAAAGAACCTGTTCATCAATAAAAAATAAAATTATACATAAATCTTTTAACCAAAAATATTAATTCATATTAATACATAATTTTTTATTCAATTTGAAATATGTGGCCAATTTGACTTTCATTTTGAGGCAATTTTGACATTAGCCGATTTGACTGGAAATCAAGTATATTCACCTGTATTAAAAGGTCCTGTCATAGAAAATTTCATGTAAGTAAGTAAGTAAATTTTATTTAAAGTCGGCACATATCAGGGCTTTCAATAAGATTTGAAGTAGCAGGCTATTTCCAAAAAGTAGGTGGAGAAATGGAGGCGCCTTGGCGTGCCGACATTTTTCGGACGGGGGTTTGGGGGCCGCTAAAGGCCACCAACAGGTCAAGGACAGAGCCCTTGTAGGGGGTCTAGGGGGGTCGAAGCCCCCCGGAAGCTCCAGAAAACATTGCTTTTTATATCCATCAACAACTGTGGAGAGCTGCAATATCAGTAAGCTCAATGCCGACAACAATTACAAGGAAACAGTAACAAGAACCTAGGCAACAAGTCAAGAGGACATTTTTCTTTCAGTTTTAGCATTAATTTATACTGAGGGTTATTCCATAAAAAATGTAGGGGGAGATTGGAAGGCACTTTAATAATATATGGGTGATGGGTATGAGAGCCAATTTTATACTAACTTGCATTTTGATTTCGAATTAAATTTGTATGGGTGGTGGGTGCTGAAAAAAAGTGCCTTCCAATATCCACATAAAGTGCAGACTAAAAATAGCAGTGTACATGTATTGGCCCTACCGTTTGTCGAGTTCCCATCAATGATCCAAGAACACAGACTGACATTCTGAAATCATTACACCTCATCACATTTTTAGGCATTTAACAAACTTAAGATCATTGTAGGATGTTTTAAAAAGAAATAGTTTCTTTTAACAGAAACTTTACAGAAAAAAGCAAATATGTATTACGTAATGATCGACACTTTAACTTTTACACATATTTTTTTCAAAAGATTTTACCCAAGGCAGAGAATAATTGAACTGTAAGAAAACAAACAAATCATAAATCACCTCTTTTGGGGGTTTTATTAAGCCAGTGGCTTAGGTCGGCCTGTTTTCTTTTAGCCATGTTGCACAACTGGTACTCTGATAGTTGCATTGTCCATAATGGAATAAATTAGACCGGGACACAGTCCTAAACAAAACTCTTGACCAATGAAAAAAACGCATATTAAACAGTATATCGGAAAACTGTTATTCCAAGAAGCCAAAAAATCTATAAAATAAATAAAGTGCCGTAAATATAGATTTATTATCGAAACATGGCAACAATTGACATGATTGAAATAAAATTTCATGTTTTTCCCCCCCAACAAAATAGCCGACAAAAATCGCTGGCTACCGGCTTCTATTGAAAGCCCTGACATATATACATATAACAAATAACATGAGCTACATGAAGCTCTTAAAACCGACTATAACATATATATATATATATACAAGCAAACAAAAATGTTTAAAACAGGTAAACAATGCGAGTTGTCAATAGTACAGGTGTCCTTACTGGCCACCTACTACAGAATCTTTTTGACACCGGAGAAGCGACTAGTGATGATGTAGCATGGGTAAATTATACTTCATCCTTTGTGAAGTGTGTTCAACATAATTTATTTCCTGTGAAATGTGATCTGCAAAAAGTATTTTTCATGAAGTGTGACAAGATCTCTGTCCACCCTCCACAATAATGTATAAAATAGAGGTCATGTCAGTCACACTTAACATGTTATTGTTTAGTAAATTGTACAGAACCTCTATACATTTTTGGGGTCTTGTTTCTTTTTGGCAATGTACGGTGTATACACAGAAGTCTGAAATTGTATCGAATTGTTTATTTTGGAAGATACAAATGTAGCTTACATTTGGGAAGATCACTGACGAATGGTAATATGCCCATTTCACGTCGATCTTCCACAATAACCCGATGACAATAATATTCCCTACTCCTTCAGTATTGATAATTATTGTAATTCTGCACACCAATATTGGTTCTGCTTCTGTTTTTAATGTAAACATTGTCTGCTACAGCAAGCTCTCACCTACCAAATATTGTAATCATCACGGACATTTTGACACAATTTTTGCATTCCATGAAGTTGTGCGCAGATTTATTCTACATGTTAACATCAACAAAAAACGTATGGTATATTTTTTCCATTCGTTTTAACTTTTATTAGTACTTTGTTACTTTGTTACTTTGTTGTTCTGTCCTCTTCACCAATCTGGTAAGGACCTCAGTCTTCTTTTAAAGCTGTCCAAGTAATTGTTATTTTATAATTTTTACATTGATTGAAAGAAGAACGATATATCTTTCTTTTGAAACCAACATTTACATAGAGAAACATTTGTTTCACAATGTAGTCGCCCTCAGAATCGTTAGGTAAGCAGACTTATAATACGGAACTGTATAGCTACGACTACGGACAAAAAAAAGTACGATGTCGATGACAGTTCATATCGCATATTATGCTATTTGACTAGTTATCACTGTTAACCTTATATGGTAGTTTGGTCAGTTGGGACAACTTTTCCAAATCGCTAATGATTAGATCTGTAACTGATTTTACTCCATTTTTCTTTAAAACTAAAACAACTTCTTCTGTTAACGTTGAACACAATCGAGACCGCAAAATTGACATACCGGAAACTTATATTCTAACATTCAAGTCAGAAACGGTGGCGTAGCGATACAATTTCCGGTTGTAAAATTAACCACGATAAAAGGAATTTAAAAAAAAAAATGTTATCTTTAGGAGGATATTTGAAATCAATATTGCATTAGGACAAATGGTTCCGATCGTGAGTTGAAAAATAGTGGCCAGGAATCGATGTGTTTTCCATCAATTCAAGAATCCAGGTATCTAGAAAAGCTGATACAAATTACGGAAAACCGGGATTTAAAACTTGAAGAATTTGAAATGGTCCACGAAAAAACTACACTGATTCCTATAATAAACAAAATAAAAATATTATTCAATCTTTAATGTCGGCAAGGCAAAAACACACTGACAGTGTTCTAATGGATCCTGCACTCTCAAATGAACAGAACGAAATTATGTTTAAGCACGTGTTTGAACATACTGAAAGAGGTCTGAAAGGTATCTTGTTGTCTAAGTGGTTAACCAAAAGAACAACTACACACATCCTCACTACCCCCCCCCCCTCTCTCTCTCTCTCTCTCTCTCTCTCTCACTCTCTCTCTCTCTCTCTCTCATTCCTTTTTTCTTTCTGAACTCTTGTTCAATTTACACATATTAATGTAAGAAATATTTATATACATGCATGCTCTATCAAATAATGTTGTAACTTATTATATATAGGAGAAGACTTTGTAAGTTTGTTTATCTTGTGTCTTATCCTTTTTGCACATTAGAGCAAATAAAATATGTTTAAACTAGACTAAACTGAACTAAACAAATGACTGTATTTATTTCACATTAATTTGGAACTTAAAATGATGCAATGAAAATACATACAAATGTATGAATAACTTATAATTTTGACTGATGGAGAAGTTTTAAGATTTAATCCTATCTTCTGGTAGTGACTGCCCACAGCTTATTTCTTATAGTATACTAATATGATATAATAGTAATGTTGTGTCATCATGGTACATCTGTATTTTGCTAAAGATTGTAGAATTTTCGTTTGGTTACCAAAAAGTAATGTTTCTATTTTTTTGAGAGTTTCTCTTAAGCTTCTAAGAAGATAATCTCTTTCATTTTGGTTTTGCATCATGGTATAATGGGCATCCCATTAGATAATGAATTACATATTCAAAAGGTGCACCACATTGACGTTTTGGGTCTTTTGTTATATTTATGAGGTTTAAATTTGAATTCAATGAGCTTCATTGGTGTCGTAGTCTAGCATGAAATTTTCTTAGATTTCTGGGTCCTTCACTGTAATACCAGGGGCGAATCCAGGATTTCAAGTTAGGGGGGGGGGCACTTAAAAAAATTGCGCCGACCGGAGGAAGGCGCGAAAATTTTTGCGGTATTTCGTGTGAAAAATCACGATTTTACGCAAGAAAATCGTATTTTTTTCCAATTTTAGGGGGGGGCGCCGGGTCCCCCGGCCCCTGGATCTGCCCCTGAATACTACAAGGAGCTAAAAGTATTTTCTTTTAAATTCTGGGTATAAAACATGATATATGGGTTATTTCTAATATTTTATTCTAGATTATTCCATAACGAAACAATGGATGGTATAAAGGATGTCATAGACATTCTGAGTCTACTTCTTGGTGTTGTATAATTTTCATTATTTCGGAGGTTATGATCAACGATACTAAATACTGTAGGAGATAAACAATTACACAAGTATGGAGAAAATAGTTTATTACCCATTTTATAAAGTGTAGTAAGCTGCGGAACCGTAGACCTTATGTTTTTGTGACATCTATGGTCACAAAAGAAAAAAATACCATAAGAGCTACGGTTCTGCCGCTAAGATGTAGCCAGCCTGTGATATTTACGTTTACATGACAAACATCCACACCCTGTTTCATAATAAAGAGAATATCTGATTGCAAATTTTGCATATCTGATTCTAATTGAACTTTTTCGAGTTTCAACATTAGGTTAGTGGGTATTCAACAATATCAAGAATGGGTAATAGACATTATTCTAAAATTATAAGTTGTTTCGTGTTTTTGTAGGAGTTATGCGATTCCCTTTAATGCTAACAAAAGTATTTATTTCATGTCACGTTATATACAATACTCATTTTTTTTTGTCCTGTAGCCTGTGGCTCTTGTTTTAGAGTTTCACACACACCTTATCTAAACAAATAATACAATTACATGTATTCTACCTACAAACCATTGCTGAAAGTGGCGTTAAACGCAATAACACTTAACCTACAAACCAATATTCCTCCAACTAAAATTATGAAGTTCACCTAACCAATAAATTTATATTCACAGAGTTGGCATAAAGTCTTTGAGGTTTGACGTTATTAATACCTTTTTAATGAGAAAATTAAAACTGAAATAATTGCATTCAAGTTGTTCCTCAAAATTAATTTGGTATTATTATTCAAATTGCCCGCGATATCAGTTTGAAAAAGACACGAAGGGAGATAAGTAAAACTTGGCGGCTTTTAGAGTTGTCTCCGCTCTCATCTTCCTTCCGGTCCTTCTTCACTCCAGAATCCACAAATATCATGGGGCATGTTATGGAAGGCATTTCCGTATATTGGTAGCGAAAAAAAGGAACTATAGAGCCACATTTATCAGTATGGCTTCACCTGGTTATATATTTGGTAATTTATTAAAGTCCATTATAACACTTTATGAAAGATGCACTCGATATGTCCGACTCCATGTCGAGTTGTTTTTATCTAAATTTCTTGGTGTCATGTAATTTACTTGAAAGCAAAAATGAATGAAAAACAATAAGAGTTACTTGATATTTATATAAGATGATGTTTTCACCAAGACATCACCCACTACTAATGACCAATAATAATGGGTTGTAAAGTTTTTTGTTTTTTCATGATGCAGCATTTTTTTCATAGAATCTATATAATTTGCTTTAAGTAAAAAAATATCAAAATAAATAGTACAACATGATGTTTATGGTGTAAGATAGGGACTGCCAACATATATATACTTTTGAAGGATCACCAACCCACCTTTAAATACATGTAGCAAGCCACTGGTACACACATGTAATTAGTTATTTTTGTTTTGTTTATTTTTGTTTATTATACTTTTAAAGTAAATTGTCCATGTACATAGTGCACACAGTTCAGGAACGTTACACACTTTATCCTTAGAGTCTAGTTCTGTACTTGGAAGAAGAAGATATAGCATTATCTAATTTGAAAATGTAGAAAAAGTACCTCTGAAGTTGAAAATATTTTAAATATGACATGCATTTGGCAATTTTTTCCACTTCTAGTACAATATTGAGGCATAAAAATACAACTTTGAACTTTAAAAACAGCTGGAGTTCCTATAACCTATGATCATGCTCTCTTTGAATTTTGTAATATTCCATATTATATTCCAGATTTAATAAAAAAAAAATAAAGTCATCACCATTCTGTTGAAGGTGACTTTGGTAAATGACAATTCTGCACAAGCCATTTTATATGTATATTTTTTTATGTATTGCAAAGTATCCTCTTATAAAACATTTTAAGGGGCTGTTGTGGTCATGATCTATTGTAATTTGATTTACAACTAATCTATGCAACAAGTGCTTATCACCACTGAGGTGAGGTGTACTCGAAATAACATTATATGATAATGTTTGTCAGTGACTTGCATTAGATCTATGGTTCTCTCTCCTCTACACCAATAAAACTGACCACCACGATATAACTGAAATATTGTTGAAAGTGGCATTAAACCCCATAACCCTAACCATGTAAACCATTATGACTGTATGCTTTTCCATATCTGCAATTTTTTTATTCATTTAATAAGTTCAATTTATGTTTTATCTCTTGTCAAATCACAAGTCAAGCACTCCCTTGATAAGTGTTGCATTTAAAGAACCTTAATGGTTTATTTCTAGCGGGCACACACTATTCTGAAATAAGGCAGTGCAGAGGCCCTTGTTTCTTGGGATGGTCCACACCCTACCTCTAACCACTAACCTTAATTGTCATATTAGAGAGGTAGGAACATGGAACCATGTGGTAAATTTAAAAAAAAATCTTTTGAGAAATTAATTAACTGATTGAACACAGCTTTTGCAATTGTGAATTCAAATAACCATCTATACAACATGAATTTTAATATAGGATTTTATAAGGGATAAGGGGGTGCATTTCCTTGTGTTTAGATACTGTTGAAATTATAGATCCTAAATTCAACAGAAATGAATTTGTGTTGTTTTAATTAATTTTTTTTTCTTAAATAATGCCAACTGAAAATTTGAAATGGCCATTATAGGAGATTAGAGTTTATAAAACAAATTTTTTGGAAAATACTTTCAAAAATAATTATTCAGTTTAAGAAGAGTGACACAAGCCGATTATTACAACATTGATAGATAGCTTGTTTGCTAATTTTGTACACAGAGCTCCACCCACTTGTGACACTTGTCAACATAGAAATACTTGTCAAATACATCATCTATTTATTGCTGGGATACTTGCTATTAATAATGACACATAATGGGTTTTGTTACTTTTTTCTGTATAAGAATTAGTCCTGGTATCATGTTTTTGTTATGTCACTAAGGGGCCGATATCTTCTTGACAAGTTTATTTTAGGAGAAGATATCCTTGGTTTGACCAGAATTTTTATTGACATGTATGTCGTTTGATTGTTTAATTGTATTGATTATAACATGTATATAGTAAATCGGACTAAATCCTGCACTTTTTGTTATCCTGTGACTTGCTTGTAATGTTCCAATGGTACTCATTTATTAATAAATGTCTAATGCCATATTTTTAATGTACTATTACCAGACTTATAATTTCATTTTCTACAGTGGGTAAATAGTAGACAAATTATTTTTTATTTCTTTCAAAATGAATATCTGAAAATGATATGCAAAATTTATCTTTCAAATATCAGTGAAAAGAAGGCCTTATTTTAATAAAATAAAGGAAAATATTATTTAAAAAAAAAAAATTGGGGGGGGATTCTTTTTATTTTTTGGGGGCACAGTCAGGTTACAAGTAACCAGCATTTTTTTTTTATGTTTGGCCTAATTAATGCACAAAAGAATATTTGCAGTCAATTCTAGTTATTTTTATCTCAGATAAATTGCTTCTTTGAATAATTTTTTTTTAAAAATAACATTTTACAGTGAATCCTGTCTAAACCGATTGTGGTCATGATCATGATCATATAGTAGTTGGATTTACAACTACCTGTGCAATTGATGCCTATCACCACTAAAATTGTTAGTTTGAATCCCGCTTATGGCGAGGTGTACTCGATACAACATTATGTGATAAAGTTTGTCAGTCCCAAGCAACAGATCTATGGTTTTCTCTGAGTACTCCGGTTTCCTCCACCAATAAAACTGACTGCCACGATATAACTGAAATATTGTTGAAAATGGAATGAAGCACCATAACCCTCACCTTCTCTCTAAAGATTGATTGATTGATTGATTGTTGTTTAACGTCCAGCGAGCAATTTTTCAGCTATATTCAGGACGAGTTTTCAATAGTCAAAAACTGCATCAGAATAGAAAATAAATCATAAACATTATCTGATATATTTTATTCATGTCTTGCAGCTAACAAAAATACTAGACGATAAAAATAATGTACTCTAGGCCAAAAAAAAGATACCTGTGTTTCGGCTAACACTTCCAATCCCCTATTTTTTAATGCCTACCCTAAAGTTTTGATTTCCTTTTTTTTTGGACAGGCACCGTTTAAAAATGTACCCACCGATAAAACTGGCAGCCACTATATAGCTGAAATATTGTTGAAAGTGGCGTAGAATACCATAAACCAAACCAAACCTACATGTACCTAACCTATTTTATTTCTATAATGTTGGCAGAAACAAAATATTTTTTTCTTTGGCCCTAAATGAAGTTGGTAATTTATGACTAATATTTGAACATTTAATGAAGGTGTAGGAGTTATCGTGTCTGATCAATGTGATAAAAGACAGAGGTCATTTGGTCAATGACGGGTCCAGAAATTCCATAACTGTAGGGCACAGCTAGGATGAAATATGAATTATCTCCCCCTTGAAATAAATAAATTTAGTGACATATTTATTCAATGACTAGGTTGTGGTTTTATGTGGGAATATGGGAGAATTTATTTTATTTAAAGGTATTGCTAGGTAGATTCTGGAAAATTAAATGGGAATGATTGAAAATGTTAACTACAAATGAGTAGAATGTGAAGGGTCCTAAAAAAATCAATCCAACTCTCAAAAAAGCAGTCTTTGCCTTAATTTTTTTCACCTACTTGCCCGAAAGCCAAATTAGAAAAAAATTTCTATTTAATCAAACAAATTCTTTCATAATTTTCACTTGTCCGAATCCAGTTTTACTGGTCCTGAGCTTCGGGCAAGTGGGATAGCGTGAAGACTGAAAAAGGGACCAAATCTTCTGCCATGTAATTGCCTCCTTCATCATGTTGAAGATTATGCAATGAATTTTTGGACTGCGCATTTTAGTTGAACTAATCAAGTGTGTGGGATAATGATTTAATGGGGCTTATTTACAATTAAAACTACAAATGTATATACATGTACATGTTGGGACAGGCATGAATGATGAAAAAACCCAGATATAAATAGATGATCTTAATCCTTTTATTTTATGATATATAGTATATAATATAGATTCTTATAAAGAACCACAATAGAAATACCAGTAATCAGTAATCTAAATGGTTTTCTATCATCTATAAACATGGTTTAAATTATTCAACATGCAAGAAGTGGATAGTTCAATGAAGTTATAAGTTTTACTTTTAAATAGACATGTTTAATCACTTGTATATTATTGTCATTTCTAACAGATATATATTTGATCTTTTACTCAATCTGTTAAACAAATATATCCTTTTAGCAATAGTTTAAAGTTTTACTTTTAAATAAATTATTAAAAAATTGATCACTTATGAATTATTGTTGAGGAGCCCTCATGGCTGTGATCATATGGTAGTTGGATTTACAACTACCTCTGCAATCAGTGCCTTTTGTGAATTCAAACCCCATTCATGGCGAGGTGTACTCGATACAACATTATGTGATCAAGTTTATCAGTGACTTGATGCAAGTCAGTGGTTTTCTCTGGGTTCTCTGTTTTCCTCCAGCAATGAAACTGACCGCCACGATGTAGCTGAAATATTGTTGAAAGTGGCGTTAAGTACCATAAATCAAACCATAACCCTGAATTATTGTTGTCATTTTTAACATTAATATATTTTACCTTTTACCCAATCTGTAAAACAAGAATATCCTTTATAGTTTTCATTATATGAGTAAATTCACAAAATACTGTAAAACTAGGAAAAGTGGAATATTTATCATGTGGTACTTTTCTCTCCCTTCGTCGAAGGTCAGTTAGTTGGCCTCTTGTTTACAAAGCCATACAGTAACTGTATGCTATACTTTTTAAATTTTATTACCTAGCCATGTATAAGTTTAATGATAATTCTAACATTACGTCCTTCTTTCGCTTTGTAGACAAACGAGCGATTTATCGATGGTATAATCTCATTCGAACATGCGCCGGTGAATGTGACTGACTTTTCCATTGGCAGCATAAATTGTGTGCGACATTTTCCGCAAGCGTAAATATAAATTACCGTCTTCCAATCAAAGTATACTACCGTATTTGTACTCTGGCTCGGGATAAAATACTAATATTCGCCAATCAATGTTAAAACTCAAAACACATTCTGGCTTCCATGATTTATTTCTTAAATATAAAATCCAGGTGAACCTCTTGTTTTAACCCTGAAATTGATTTATTTTTAATATACATCTGGTTCATTATTTTGATATTTCTTGCATGAAATAGTTTTTATTCATAAAATATGATCTGTTTGTTTTACTCAATTGTATAGAAATACAAAATCTATCAACCTTTTTTTGGACACAATCAAAGTGAAGAATTTTATTAAAACAAGTCCAAGCATACTGACAAACTAGCAGTTTTATGAAATTTTAATTCTAAAGATTAAAGGACCTTATTAAATTGGATTTTTAATTTATATAATAAATGAAAAACAAAAAATACTACAGTGTCGTTACTCACGTAACACTTGTGATTTTGAATGCATTTGTATCAAAATATTAAAAATTGAGCCGTAACATAAATAGAGACTTTCTCTTTTTTCTTCTTTTTTGTTTGTTGGCTTAAAAATTGAATTAAATTTAAATGGTAAATGTCAATTCAAAGTTCGATGCAATGAAACGACTCTTAAAGTTGTCAATTAGCCATCAACGCGACAGGTTTTATTGCTTAATATGATAATGTACATGTTTTTGTACCTGTATGGAACAACAACATAAGTCTAACCACAAATATCAGTTGACAACAGGATTTTTACCTGGAGGTGGGATGATAGACTTGACTCATTATCTTGTACATCTTCTGTTTGTGTATTCATTGCTGATTAAAATCTACCTGGCAGTCCGCTTACCTGGGGATTTTATCATGAAAGTATCAGAAATGATGAAAAATTGAAGAAGAAAAAAAAATACGGTGAGATATTTTTTATTTTTATTATATTTTTTTTTTATTGATTCTTATGGATCCTCATTTCTTGTTAATTAGATATGTATATAAATATAGACAGTGGAAACTTTGTTTCATATATACCACATATATACCTGAATTGTTTTATTTAAATATTTTCCAGGAGTACAATGTTCAAAATATTGGATATTTTGGTTGATCTTCTGGGATTTTGGATTTTGGTCTAAATTTCTTATCTTTTTATTAAATTTGATATAAACAACAATTATCCATTGTTTGTAAAGAGACAATGACATGATTTTCTGGGATTTTGGATTTTGATCTAAATTTCTTATCTTTTTTTAAAGCAACAATTATCCATTGTTTGTAAAGGGACAATAAACAATTCTTTGACATGAATTCAGTTATAAGAAACTCTTAAAGGAAAATTTCAAATACATGTTCTATAAATACAAATGTGCATTGTCTATTGTTAATTTTCATCAAATATAGTATTAATCATACCTTAAAACGACGTCCTTGCTTAAAATCACAAAAAAATATGCCACGATATAGCTGAAATACTGCTAAGGTTGGCATTAAACACCAATCAATCAGTAAAAATATAAATTAACAAGTTTTATAAAGATCTAATTAGCAAATGAGCTATGAATTTGATATATTCTTTTGTAATTCTGCTAAGATTTTTAAAGAGTCCCCCCCCCCCCCCCCCCCCCACCTAAAAAGGGCAGAATACTGGGCAGGGTTTAATTATTTTTTTATCACCATTATTCAATTGTGTAATTATCATATTCAGATGAATTTTGGATAGTACATGGTGGTATATGTGTTCATAAAAGGGTAGAAAGTCTTCTATTGATTTTTCCTACCTAGTGCTTGGGTTATCTCCCCTTTCAGGTTTTAGTTTCGCCTGCAGCAATATAGTTGCTGAAAACAATTTCATAATATTTTCTTTGTTGACTGTCTCCTTGTAGTTAGCTTGCAAAAATGTATTTTTCAAGTTGTCTAATTTCACACAGTTTAATAGAATCTTTGAAGAACTTCATGAACTTGATACAGATTTTGGAAGAGAAATTGAGTTTCTTTTTGGTTTCAGACACAATTTGGAGTTTTTAATCCTAAATTACTTAATCAACTCAATGACAATGTAGAACTTCATGAAACCTGAGTAGTGTTCTTTTTATGGTCAAAACCACAGATTTTTTTTTATTTCTGCCAATATTTGTTTTTAAATCATATTTTTTGTTTTCGGGAATATCAAATCATTGTCGAACTTCATAAAACTTGGTCATAGGCTTTTTTTATTGCCCATATATTCTATATTCAACAGGCTTTTTGTTCAAAAATCATAAAACTTCGACAATTGTTCCTCAAATCTTTATGATAGTTTTAGAGCTGAAATATGAGTCTGTTTGGCTGTCGAAGGATGAGTGAGACACAGTGTTCTCAAGAAACTGATATCATTTTTTCCCCCTTATACATGTATCTGCACCTAACAGGAATATTTCATTTTATAATTATTGAAATTTTCAATTATAATTTTTACCCAATTCAAATTTTAGAATTTTAGAATATAGGTACATGTTTGTAATCTATATCTATTTTTAACCACATTAACGTCAAAACACTTCACGAAGGAATGAAAAATTATTTTTGTGTGATTATTATTACAAGCTTGTCGTTGGAAATCGCAATGCATCAGTTATGTCCGTGACATGAATAGCAGTTTATCCTTAATTTGAATATGAAAAAAATGTGGTCACATATGACAAGTGGTCTTTCTAACCAGTTTTAATTAATTTCAGTGAGTGAATTAGTGAATGTTATTTAATGGCAGAGGACCCAATTTTTCAACCAGAATAAATCTTATTTTGTAATGCATACTTCAGGATTAAATAATAGAGCTACATTGTAAAAATAAAACTGACCGCTATGATATGGCTGAAATATTGTTGAAAGTGGCATTAAACACCATAACCCAACTCAACCCCTGCATTGTAAAAATGCCTCTTTAATTTGAAAATGCACCCCATTTTATAATTTTTAAAAATGGGAAGGACCAATTAAACGCATAGAATTCACCATTGTGCAGATTTTTTGGAACCTAGCTTTTGTGCAAAAATCATCAACAATAAATGGTCCCTGTTCTTATTACAAAGGGACCATTTATTTAACTTCTTTTTGCAAAATCCTGGAAGCTGTCCTGATATAGTAGTCTTCCCTCTTATAAGGTCATTCCCAACAAAGGCCACCATCTTATAAGGTCAACCCCAACAAAGGCCACCCTCTTATCAGGTCAAATTTCAGATACACTGAAAGTAAAATACTACTAAATTGTCCCCTTCAATAGAGGCCACCTCTTTAATTAATAAGGCTACATTTTCAATGCAGAAGGGGTGACCTGACAAGAGAAGGACTAATGTACTTTTTACTTTTTACTTCTATTTGTACTAAATAAACTACAATCAAACCTGTATTAAGAGGTCACCTTTGGGAGAAAGAAAAAGTGGTCTAATAAGACAGGGGGCCTCTTAAAAGAGGTTCTATTGGTATGAAATTTTTTATGACCGGACCAGAAAACTGAGCTTTTAATACAGGTGACTGCTTAATAGAGGTGACCTCTTGGGCAGGTTTGACTGTGCACTGATTTTGTTTATAGTATCACCCTGTAACTAGCACCCTTTTGTATATCTACCCTTTTCGTGACAGAGAGATGAGATACTTCATCGTTTTACTGCTAGTAATTTTATATATCTGTATAAAATTTGTCACATTTAATAACAACCTATGTGTACTAAAACATAGTTAATAATATATCTCAGGCTCGGTACAACATATTTTATCATTACCATAAAGAGATGGATTGTTACACGCCATATTTTTTAATTGACCGGAGGATGAACAATTTGAACAGTGATTACATTTAATTTGTTTCATTATTGCATAACAAAACGTCACATGATGAGTACATTTTTTCGGAGCACAGTAAGTTAAAAACCTGTTTTTATTGAACTAGGTGTACTTTTGTAAAGATAAGTCAGGTAATTGAAGGTAAATTTACTTATCCTATAGACATAATATATACACACCTAGGACCATTTTACATTACTTTATCACGGTAGATCAAACACAGACGTTCTGTTTCTATAATATATATTACGTCTTATATCATTGTTTTATCTGTTTTTAGTTTTACCCCAGAAATTGTGATTATCGCATACACATTGCTTTTGAATGATAAATATTTTTTTACTTAAGTTAAGGACATCTTTTGCATGTATGGATTTTATGTCCCTGTCTGGTGTTATAAGAATCTTACTCCCAACAATTTTTAGCACATCTTACCTATAGTTTAGGGTCATGTGAGCTATTGCTATCATGTCGCTTCCATCGTCCCTACCTCCGTCATTCCAAAACTATTCATATTTAGACGACCTATTTTCAGCTCACTTCACCAAATAAGGTCATATGAGCTATTGTCATCACTTGGCTTCCATTGTCCATTGGACATCTCAAACTATTCAAATTTACTCAACTGTTTTTAAGCTAGCCTCGCCCAAAGTGTTGTCTTTCTGTCGTCTGTAAAATATTCATATTTCAATCTTCTCAAGAAACACTTATGGAATTGACACCAAATTTGGCTGAGATGTTCCCTACATGATACTGAACAAGTGTTGTTACATTAGTGCCAATTGATTATTTAAACATGGTTATCAGGGACCATAAATACTTCTGATTGGTTAATATTTCAAAGATATTCTTATAAAAAAAACTGCTTAACCAATTGAAACCAAATATAGTGAGGATGTACCCCTGAAAAAAACCCACTTGACCTGCTGAAATTAACTGACAAACTTTATCACATAAAGTTATATAAGAGGACAATTCAACGGTAGTGTGGATTGAAATCAAACTCACAACGTTACAGATGATAAGCACCGATTGCATAGGTAAATATAAATCCAGTGAAAAAAAATCATGACCATGTCGACCACTTTCTCTGTTACTGAGCTATGTTTACCATTACTTTAAGGAAGAAATGTTGATTTTTATGTGACACTATATTAATACAAAAACAATGTAGATGTATGTATGTATATATTCATAACTTTTATATATTATGATCAATATTGATTTAATGCCTGTGAAATGATTTTATAGCTCAATAAATCTCTCGTCTTATCTAATATAAGGTTCCCTCTGCATAATAAGTTAATATAAAGGCCATGCAATTGTTTTTGTCAGTTCAAAAGTGTCTCTCAGTCCTCAAAAATGAAAATTTGAATTTACTGGTCCGAATCAAATTCTTGAATTTTTTTTTATATGCGGTGTATATCTAAGTAAAAACTGAAATATTTACTGGTCCAAACAAAGTTTTACTGATCTTGGGCCGGAGGACTGGTACTCATCTCGAGGACTAGTCTCTAACTTCTAAGTAGAAGTATTTAGTCTGTTAAATAATTGTCCTTGGTGATCATAAATTGTTGTTGTTGTGAAATTTTCGTGATGTTCTTTACTTTTTAGGTTATTTTCACTTGGTACAAATTTCACAGGTTCATTCAGATATACAAAATTATAAATAACACCAGTAAGAAAACAGTGCAAAATGGTAATGAAAAGAGGAATTTGATAATGCAGTCCTCGAAATGAAAATTTGAATTTACTGGTTCGAATTAAATTCTTGAATTTATTTATATATATATCTAAATAAAAACTTTAAAATTTACTGGTCCCAACAAAGTTTTACTAGTCTTGGGTGGGAGGACCAGTGTTTATCGTGAGGACTGATAATGATATCACAAAAATACACAACAATGAATAAATTCATTCAAATGTATGTCATATTTTCAAGGGAAATTGCACATATAATAAACCAATAGACAATAAGATGCTTCAATTGTTATAAAATCTGATAAAAACATGAATAATTTGCAAAGCTTTGTCTTCTTTTTGTAATTTACCTTCATAAAGTCTAAATTCTACTGTCCATGTAATTAACATGGTATGGGAGATAACTCTTGCTGTCATTTTGTAAACTAACCATCATAAGATAGCTCTTATGTTACTTTGTATTTATTTATATGACTTGAAATTTTTTAGACATAATTACAATGATTAGATAAACTTTGGCAAAAACATATCAAGGTACCGGTAATATTTATCAGCATAAACACTTGAAATTTAAAAAAAATCTTGTTTTTTAATTTTATTATGGAAAAATACCCATGCAATCCAGTCTTAATGCTGTAGAAAAAATGTCTAGCAATTCACAACAATTTGAAATCTAAAAATTTATTATATAGAATAAAACAATTAGTTTTCAAATAGTCATGATGACAAGTGGTTGTCGTGGTTGTGATCATATGGTAGTTGGATTAACAACTACCTGTGCAATCTGTGCCTATCACCACTAAAGTTGTGAGTTCAAACCCTGTTCAGGGCAAGGTGTCCTCCATACATTACATGTATCATGTGATAAAGTTTGTCAGTGACCTGCAACAGGTCAGTGGTTTTCTCTGGGTACATGATATAACTGAAATATTGTTGAAAGTGGCGTTAAACACCATAAACTATCATGATGACATTTAATACTCAAAAGTATCAAACGTTACAAAAAATAAGGTACATGTATAAAGAGAATAGTTCATCACACTATGTACGATTATCTCTTCTGCTATTTGTTATTATAAGGGGGAGGGGCTGGTTGGCTGAGAGGGTTAAGTATACTTCTGACTGCAAGATCAACACCTCAAGCATGGCTTCAAACCCTATTACTCATCTCAGGTGTTAAGGTTTCCAGACAACTACCTGAGTGAGATAAGTATGGTGGTCATGATACAACTGAAACGTTGCACAACGTTTGAGCGCATTGGTCCTACATTTGAGCGCAAAAAATCCTACATTTGAGTGCAAAAAAATCCACGATTGGGCACATTTTACCGTAGCTATTTACCTGAGAGAAAAAAAAAAAAATTATAAAACTTTTAAGAAATTATTATAAAAATGATCTTTAAAAAAATATTAAAAATGATTTTGATAATGAAAAAAAATTAACCCTGCTACAGTCATGCACACCGAGAAGGAAAAACTTGCGTTAGAACAATACCTTAGGTTAGAGACAGGAGAAATTTCTAGAGCAACTTAAATGAAGTCATTGGGGTTGAAATTTTCCGCAAGAACCGATTTGTAAGATTTTAGTGCTACTTTTAGAGACATTTTTAAACATTCTTAAATCTATTTCATAGAACATTTTAAATAAATCTTATGATGTGTTTTTTAGTGCTGTAATCTTTTATAATAAAGTATATATATTTTTATTTCTATTTTTCACATTTTTATATATTAAATTTACATAGATAAAATGCGCTCAAACGTAACACACCTAAAATTGAAAATGCGCTCAAACGTAGTGCACCTAACTGAAAACTTACTAAAAGTACTGATTGACAGCATTGACCTTTAATGAAATTAAAGGTAAAAGGTCAAATATATTTAGGTTAGAAATATATCTTCAATCCACACTAATGATTAAAAATTTCTTAATTCATCTAAAAATAAAATTCAAAATTTATTTATTAAATGAAAATTTCATTCCACTTAATTAAATGTTGATAATTGTCAACCTAGAATAACCCATGAAAGCCTTTCAGCGAATTTCCAATGGGATCCTTTACAAATAATAGCTTAAGTGGGTATTTAAGGTCAACCATCAATGAGCGGGAATGTGGGATTACATGTACTTAAATATCAAAGAAGGATAAAATGAATCATTTAAAAGAACTTCTATTTAATATGAAGTGACCAATTTCTCATCGATGCATTTTAAGTGACATTTAACTTCTTTCTTAACCGGTTTTAAGTTAATATAAAATTTGTTCACGTCACGATATAACTGAATTTGGCATTAAACACCAATCAATCAATCTTTCTTAACCATTTGTAGATCAGTGATGGGTTTGATCAAATCAGGTAGTAAGTTCCAAACCTGAATTGCCTTGTAATAAAATGTTGTTGATTCGATGCCTTTAATTTTGAGGTGTTACATAGTTAAAAATGTCTTGATCTTGTATTGTGTTTGTGATCTTTGTTCATTTTTATAAAATTATTTTCCAAAAAAGAGGGACATGCATGATTGAAGACCTTGTGAGCATGATTAAGACAAAGCTGCTTCAGTCTGTTTACCCTTCTACAGCATGCAAGACTTTAATGCTTTTGAATTTGATGAACTTTGACCAAATCTTCTTATTTCTTCAATTCATACATCCTTATCCTTCATAAGTTGATAAAACTTGTGTCTGATACTTTTTGTCTATATGAGCCACTAAATTGTTATAAACTAAACCCTTGTCTAGGCCTGTTTATTGAAGTGTCTGAATCAACTATCAAGCTGGTAAAATGAACGGTGGTGTTAATGTGTTGCGTGTAACCATTTAGACTCAGCGTCTGTGATTTTCCAATTTGTTTTTGGAACTATTCTGACAGTGTGGTATTGTCTGTTTTTCATTTATTACCAGTTCATCATTTGATGTCTAAAGTGCATTCTACACGTCCTGAATATAGCTGAAAAATTGCTCGCTGGACGTTAAACACCAATCAATCAATCAATCAATCTACACATCAGAATGCTACAAATCTTGCAATTGTGATGATGCATATTATACAAGCTTGTTTTTAGAATTATACTAAGGATGGGGGGGAGGGGGAGCGGTTAAACTAGAGATTCTATATGGTCTTGCTATCAGGGATCCTAATTCAACCAAAAACTTGACTTAAATAGTAATGATTCAACTGTGCAAAATTTCACCTTCTTGGTTTTCAAGAAAGGGGGGTTCATACAGACCCCTTAAACCCCCAGCCTATGTCATTTTGGTTTTTGTAAGACAGTTGCTTTGTCACTTGTTACAAAGAAATTGGACTGAATGGAAACTAATAAATTAAATATGACGAAGAAAATACCATGTAACATGGTTAGTGTTATGGTGTTTAACGCCACTTTCAACAATATTTCAGTTATATTGTGGCAGTCAGTTTTATTAGCGGAGGAAACGAGAGAAAACCACTGATCTGTAGCAAGTCACTGATAAACTTTATCACATAATGTTGTATCAAGTACACCTTGCCATGAGTGGGATTCGAACTCACAACTTTAGTAGTGTTAGGCACTTGATTGCATAGGTAAGGTAGTTGTAAATCCAACTACCATACAATCATGACCACAACTTTCCCTACATGTAATAGGATAAGAGTGTAATGTTAGAGAAAGTAGATCTTGGGTATATGTATATATCAGTAATATAATCCTCCTCCAGGAAGTGAAGGTTAAGACAAGATTATACGTAGATTATAAAGTTTTCAATCCCGGACAATAAGAGCAAGTAGAAACATTTGTCTTCTGTTTGTAAAACACATGGTAATTACTATATTTATATAATACTATATAATGGACAAACATTTATTGACAAAGCATATTTTTCATTTACATAATATTACAGATTTTGAAGGGCCATTGTGGTTGTGATCATATTGTGGTTTGATTTACAACTATCTGTGCAATCAGTGCCTATCACCACTCACGATGATATGCTCAATACAACATTATTTGGTAAAGCTTGTCAGCGACTTGCAGCAGGTCTGTGGTTTTTCTCCGGGTATTACCGAAAGTGGCATTAAACTCCAAAACCATATGCTATTAATGTTTTTCGAGTTTCAAATAAATGAATTTGTTTTGGGGTTTTTTCGTTTCGCATACCAGTATTATAAAGGAAAAAAAAACCAGTTATAAATACCGCTATTATGCATAACAATACAGGTATATAAAAGCATTCACAATTTCATTTAAAGGAAAATTTATATAAGGAGAGAATGTCTGTTTGTATGTAAAACCATTCATGTTTGACTCAGAGTCAACATTGAGCAGTGAATTTTGTTTATGCATGAGTAAAATTTTAAAATACATTTGAATTTTGACAAAAATTTAAAACATTTCAGGTGTTGTATATTATCGCTACATCATATCATATTTTATTTCTTTTCTTTTTACTTATTGTCCAGTTAAAACGATAAGTACAAAGTTTTTAAAATTTGCTTTGTTTGCAATTTAAAGAAAAAGATTAAGAAATATTTAAAAATACAAAAACTGGTATTTGTTTATTTTAGCTATATTTATAATACGTGTCACACCTTGTATATGTCATCAAGGAAATAAGTAGTTGTCAATTTCCTCAGTGTAACGAGCGAGACTTGTTGAACAAAGATATCTAGTGGTTAGTTTTTTATATACTTTATTTCTTTTTTTCTTTTTGTAAATATTTATTATGTTTTAACATTATTTGGAGAGCTATCAGACAATTTTCCGTCTTTGCCTTAATTTTTTTCACCTACTTATTCAAACAAATTTATTCATAATTTTCACTTGTGTGAGTTAGTGCGAAGACTAATTCTTTTACACTTGCCCTCTTCTCTTTGAGTGAATTATATTCATGTAGCATATTATTCTGGACTGACCAGCAAGATATCTCTGCTCAGAGAGGTACAATCATGACAGGATAACATTTGTGTACTCAGTATTTAACATTTGTGTACTCAGTATAACATTATGTGATGAAGTTTGTCAGTGACTTGCGGCAGGTGGGTGGTTTTCTCCGGGGTACTCCTGTTTCCTTCAACAATAAAACTGACCACCACGATATAACTGTAATATTGTTGAAAATGGCATTAAGCACCATAACCCTAACCCTATTGTAAGAATTTCATACCATAAAGTCACCATGATCTGATTGTGATCTTACATAGCAATTTAATTTCATTCAGAATATGAAACTGTGACAACAATCACAGGTAAGGTTAGGTCAAAGTGAACTCTAAGCAGCTTCACATCGAAGGGCTTTGATCAGATGGCATTCAGTATTAGAAGATAATTATGTCTCCCCTTCGAACGAAGGGAGACATATTGTTTTAGTCTGATTTTTTCTTCCACTTCCGCTGTTTCTGCTTCTTCTCAGCGAAGCTTGTCTAGACCAAAACTGTTTTGTCTTTCCAGATAGGTCAATTATATTTGGTATGTGGGTGCATGACTATAAGGTGGTGTGTCGCATACCGTAATGACCTTCGCGGGACCTTGACCTTTGACCTCAAGGTCAAATAATTGTTTTTTCAATAGTATTTTCTTGTCCGGGCCATAACATTTTTGTCTTTCGAGATAGGTCAATGATATTTGGTATGTGGGTGCATGACCATAAGGCGGTGTATCGCGTACCATAATGACCTTCAAGGGACCTTGACCTTTGACCTCAAGGTCAAATAATTGTTTTTTAAATAGTATTCAACTCATAATGTGTAACTTATTGTTGTACAGATTGCCGCATAAAGGGGAGATATAAGTTTTAGGTATCTAAAGCAGTTCTTCCTAGTTATGTCTCCCTTTCGAATGAAGGGAGACATATTGTTTTAGTCTGATTTTTTTCTTCCGCTTCCACTTCTTCTGCTTCCGCTTCTTCTGCTTCCACTTCTTCTGCTTTTTCTCAGCGAAGCTTGTCCGGACCATAACTTTTTTGTCTTTCCAGATAGGTCAATTATATTTGGTAGGTGGGTGCATGACCATAATGACCTTTGTGTGACCTTGACCTTTGACCTCAAGGTCAAATAATGGTGTTTTGAATAGTATTTTCTTTTCCGGGACATAACTTTTTTGTCGTTCCAGATAGGTCAATGATATTTGGTATGTGGGTGCATGACCATAAGGCGGTATGTCACGTACCGTAATGACCTTTGTGGGACCTTGACCTTTGACCTCAAGGTCAAATAATTGTTTTTTAAATAGTATAATTCAACTCATAATGTGTAACTTATTGTTGTACAGATGGCCGCATTAAGGCGAGACATAAGTTTTAGGTATCTAAAACAGTTCTTCCTAGTTATTTTTGAATTAAAGTGATTTATTTTCCATGCTGGAGCAACATAGCGACATATATAGAATAACAGCAGCTATGAAGGGCAAGACAGACATTATCATTAATATCGCAGCTAGTCCGATAGGACGAGCTCTGATGATGTATGTTGAGACCTTCAAAACTGCATTGTTTTAATTGGTAATGTCGTAATATGTTTGACATGACATTGACAGATAATTTTCAGTATAGTTTGTTGATACTGACAATATCTCTCCGGGAGATCAAAGGAAAAGTGTATAAATTACTGATAAAAAGGAACTATGATTTGATTGCTGTGCTACAATATCTCTCCGGAGATCAAAGGAAATGTGTATAAATTACTGATAAAAAGGAACTATGATTTGATTGCTGTGCTTCATCTCTCGATCACAGTAGAGTCTTCAATAACAAGTATAGCTTGTTCCTACCTTGATATATATGATATTAGTCAGTAAATTTATGGACAAATATGGTAATGCATTAATATTAAAATAATTAATTATTTTTCCTTTGATCATGTTTGTTTTAGCCAGTAGTTGTCAAAATATGTGATATAGTGATTGATAACTTTTGTTGTTGTTGAGAAATTGCTTGTCATTATGATGCAGATTGTTTATTATTAGTAGAGTAAACATCAAACAAGTCTTTGAAGATATAATATTAATGTTAAAGAAATTTAATTACAGGTAATAAAATGTAGATATTCTTTCCATTTTGTTTCCATGGCAACCAAGTTACATATTAAAAGAGGCAAAGACAGGTTTAATAATATGCATACACTCGCGTACATGCTTGCATGTCTCAGGGTTATATCAATAAAAAAAAAATTGTTGATGTGGGCCGATTCCTGTTGCTTATTTCAATTGATATTTTTTTGCAGTGGGGTAGAGGCCACACTCAAGCCAGAACAGTTCCCAACAATGGCTAACATTTGTTCTTTTTTCTAGTATTTTTTGAAAGAATATGTAGGATGTTTTCAAAGTGAACATCATTGTGCCACTCTAATCAAATGCTAGATTTATAATATTAAGGAAAAGAAATTAAAGCTATTAAGTTTGAATAAAAGTGGTTCCTTCTTGACTGTTTAATGGTCAAAATTAAGATGGAGAGTAAACATTTCTCAAGAGTAGTTGTCTCCCTTTATATGATGTTCAAAATTAAAACAAAAATGTTGTAAAGAGGTCCAAGCCAACTAAAGTACAGTTAATATGGTAAAATGAAAAATTAAATTTTTTTTTTTAAATTCTAAGAAATTTGTTTCTTGTATAAAGTGTTTAATGTTAAATATTTACTTGTATCCATTATCTGAATTTAATTCTTCTAGTCTGAAGCAGGGGCCATTGTGGTTGTGATCGTATGGTAGTTGGATTTGCAACTACCTATGCAATCAGTACCTATCACCACTAACATTGTGAGTTCGAATCCTGCTCAGACGAGGTGTACTCAGTAAAACATTATGTGATAAAGTTTGTCAGTGACTTGTGACAGGTCAGTGGTTTTCTCCGAGTACTCTGGGTTCCTCCACCAATAAAACTGACCGCCATGATATAACTGAAATATTGTTGAAAGTGGTGTTAAACACCATAACCCTAACCCTATTTCCAGAAGGGTAGTCATTCTTTCAAAGATATAAAGGGATTATGGTGTTTTAACACCACTTTCAACAATATTTCGGTGATATAGTGGTATTCAGTTTTATTGGTGGAGGAAACCGATGTACCCAGAGAAAATCACTGACCTGGTGCAAGTCACTGACAAACTTTATCACATAATGTTTTTGTATCGAGTACACCTTGCCAAGAACGGGATTTGAACTCACAACTTTAGTGGTGAAAGGCAATGATTTCACAGGTAGTTGTAAATCAAACTACCATAAGATCAACTCCAGGTTAAGCACAAAAATCTGGTACTGAGCTACTCTTAAATCAAGTATTCCTAATATTTTAAATGGGTTCAAATTTGAAAGTGCATAGAATACAGTGTTTCAGCTTGAATTTGAAATCTTTAGGACATTTGCAAGTTTTATCAAAATATCTTCAGGACATTCTTTAATAATTAAACTAATTTTTATATAAAGTTCTTGAGGAAAATTTAAGAAAAAGGTGAGCAAATGTCTTGAGACCCGTGCATAGCTCAATCACTGAGAATAATGTAAAAAAAAATGGCAAAAAAAGGATGTATAATGATATTTGCTGTTATTTAAAAAGTCACACCAACTTGCTTCTTATGTAGTACATATATACACATTCATCTTGTTAATTAAATTTTCTTTAAGGTCATGTAGGCAGAAGATGTACGGAAGTTAATCATGCATGTAAGAAAATTTAATTTATATGTTTCCTTTCTCTCTTACAGGTTATGTCAATACCACATGATATTGTGATGTGATTTAAAAAGGATGTGATTATTGTTTAATACAAAGGGAGATAATTCATAGAAAAGAGAATCAAAAGGGAGATAATTCATAGAAAAAGAGCATCATGGGGAAAGGACAATCCAAGTCTTACGATATAAGTAAGTACACAATAATACAATTTTTACAGTTAGGCTCTGCAAGTCTTTTTTTTTTCAATGATGTAAGGTTTGTTTCAGATATTTGAAAGAAAAAAGCAATTTGCCCAAATGTACATGTATCTACATGTACCTCTTTTTTCACTTTAGAAATTGTAGGTCTACTCCAGTGCCATTGGACAAATTCTTACTTTGTTTTGGTATTCAGTACACCATTAAAAAATATTATCTGTCATCTGCAACATAACTGTTGTTACCTAGCTTTGTTAAACTCAGGTTATGGCAAGCCAGTATTTTTAATTGATTGATTGATTTATGGTGATTAATGCCACTTTCAGCAATATTTTAGCTATATCATGGCGACCTGTTTTAGTGGTGGAGGAAGCCGGAGTACAGGAAGCTGAAATGTAACTCTTCTGAGGTCGTTCGTCTGATATCTTTCATATTTGGTAGGATAATTGTTCATGATGTGTAGTTGATTATATTATGCCACCATTTTCATTCTACAAATTTTGTAAGAGTTATGGAACTTTGATATTTTCATGCATTTTCAATATACAAAATGTAGTTATACTCTGTGAATGTATGGTGGTAGGGCAGAGTGTCCATTCTTATTTTTAAGTTTGGGTACAAATAAAAATGAAAAAAAGTATACATGGAAGCTGCAGAAACGTTGTTAAATGGTTACAAATTTGTCTGAAAATATTGTTATCATGAAGAAAAACAAATTATGGATTTTTTTTATATTTATAAAATATTCAATTAAAAAAAATTTATTAATTCATACATAAGGTCAAATTTAATCAATACCTACATTTGAATTTTAATCAACGAAAGTCTAGTACGAGGGTTCTATGATACAGTTTATTCACATGCTGTTTCAATTTCAACCAATTTTCGCCACTATTTGTTTTAATTTAGCGACCACTGTGCAATTGGACTCTGATATAAATATTTTTTTCAATTAATTTTAAAAATAAATCTTAATGACAATGAATAATTTTCAGTTGCTTTAGTTAGAAATAGCAATAATCTGTCTGTTATTTATAAAATTTAACTATGTACGCAGGTGTTAAATAATTCATCAATGTTGAAAGTGCCCTTCTAAAGCTAAGGTTATACCTTCCCTCTGGTGTTGTAGTTGTTCTCCTTGACATATTATTAATAGATAAATTAGTCTAGCAGTATTATCACAAATCTTGTAATATTTAGAAAAAATTCGGTTTTTAATGTAAACTGTGAAAGTCAATAATTTCCGACAATAAAATGTCCAAAATAACAAACAATGGTGGTCGACAATTGCCTCAATCCTGCCACAAACTCCAAAAAAAAATACAAAGCAGGAAACAACATTTTCATGTCATGAAGTGACTGGGTTAAATTTTGGAATATATTTTTGTAGATTTCAGTCAAATCTCAATTTTATACAACCTAGTCTAGATTCTTATATAAATATGTGCAATTGGACGCTGATATAAATATTTTTTTCAATTAATTTTAAAAATAAATCTTAATGACAATGAATAATTTTCAGTTGCTTGAGTTAGAAATGTTTTCTATTTTGACGGTAAGTTTTACCGACAGAAAAGAGGAACCGCAATGGGAACTAAAATGGCGCCAACTTACCATACTCTTGTTCTTGGATACCTTGAACATATTTTATACGAACAACTTTTGAATAGCTACGGACAAGAATTTGCATCGTATGTACGACAAAACTGGAAGCGTTTTCTTGATGATTGTTTTATTATATGGAACTCTGACATTCCCGTTGAAATTTTTCATACCGAACTTAATTCTTTAAATGACCATATTCGTTTCACCATAAACAGAAGCAAAATAGAAATGCCGTTTTTAGATGTTTTAATTCGTATATCAACAAATAACAACATAATAACGGACATTTTCTCGAAAGATACTGACACCCATATGTATCTTAATTTCAGATCCAGTCACCCGAAACATATAAAATAAACATTCCGTTTAATTTGGCTTCGAGAATTATAACGATCACAAACACAGAGGAGTTGAGAGATACGCGACTACGAAAACTTAGATTGTATTTGAAAAATCAACAATATCCGGAGTAAATAGATGAACATGGTATACAGAAAGCGTTGGAAAAAGGACCGATACATACGGAACTGCGGGAACAAGTACATGTAACCTCAAATCAAAATAATATAATTCCGTTTGTAACTACTTATAATCCAAGGGATTACAATATTTTCCATTTTATGAAACAAATTGAATTTAACTTACAGTAGCGAACGTATGAAAAATGTATTGCAAAAAAAGAAGATTATAAACAGCAAAAGGCAGCCGAAAAATCTGAAAGGCTTCTTGTCATCATCAAAATTTTCATGAATCATCACCATCTGTTAAGAAATGTACCGACAAGAGATGTATGACATGTCCGAGTTTAATAGAAGGAACCTCGTTTACATTTAAGAATGGACGGACTTTTACAGTTATGCAAGATATATCATGCAAAACTAAGAATCTTGTATACGCAATTATTTGCTCTAATTGTGGAGAATTCTATGTAGGTGAAACCAAAACTGAATTGCCGACTCGAATGACTGTTCATAGACAACAAACAAGGCACCAGGACCTTACTATAATAAGAGCTAATGAACATTTCCATGATTGTTCTGGAGGACATTTCAAAATATTCCCACTGTATAAAGTTATTACAGAGGGTGATTTTTTAAGAAGAAGAAAAGAAACTTTATTAATTAATATTCTTAAACCTTCGTTAAATGATAAATGACTTTAAAGATTTTCGTTAATCTTACAATGACTTTAAAGATTTTTATTAATCTTATAACAACTTTAAAGATGTTCATTAATTTTATAGGTAATATATTTTACCGCGAAAACGTAACATCATAGTCTCCCTTTATATTGTTAACGTCACACTATTGTTAACGTCATATATATACACTTATAAACATTGTACCTGAAGATCTGCAACAGCAGTGAAAACGTTAGTACAAGAATGTTGTGAAAAATCCGTTTTGTTCTTTTTTTACTAATTTCTTTTATATATACATATATATGTGGATGTAGTCGAGTGGTCTAGGGCGCTGGACGTAAGGCTAAGCGAATGGTGCTGCAGTGTAACAATGGTGTGGGTTCAAATCCCGTCGAGGGAAGAACAAAAATTTGACAGCTCTAAAATCTAATTCTAACACTGTTTGGTTTAATTTTCAGACGTATATTAATTTTCAGACGTATATATATATATATATATACGTCTGAAAATTAAACCAAACAGTGTTATATATATATACGTCTGAAAATTAAACCAAACAGTGTTATATATATATATATAAGCCCTGTGTTTTCCAATTTCTCTCTCTCCCCCCCCCCCCCCCCCTTCTTTTTTTAAAAAAACTGTCAAAACAATTCCAAAGACCCAATACAGAAAATTAAAACAATTACTTGATGTTAGTGAGAAATAAAAGAATTAGGAACAGTGTTTTCTGCAATTTTATTTGATATGATTGGGCGTATTCTTTATGTATTATGTGTGAGAAAACCAAATTTCTCATTAACGTTGAGTAATATATCTGTTGCCTTATTAGTGACGATACATAGAGTATATAATTAATGCGTCACTGCATTTCTTGTATATTTGTCATAAAATGGTGGGACGAATACTGTGTAACGAATATTTTATGTAAATTGGTAACCAAATCATTTTTGTGGTATTTTTTTTTTTTTTAGAGATAAATATTTGTCCTTGTTGTTATAAATTGTTATGTCCGTCTGCTATCAATGTCATTTTTTCCAGAGACATCCATCTTAATGTAGATTTATGTAGTATTTCCCTGTTTCCTGGTACTTGTTTTACAGGTACCTTGATAATTTGGACTTTAAAAGATTTCATCGTGAAATTGACATGATATATCCATAAGATCAATATATGACGTCACGAGGGCTTAAGGTTGGTTTATGGTGTTTAACACCACTTTCAACAATATTTCAGTTATATTATGGTGGTCAGTTTTATTGGTAGAGGAAACCAGAGTACCCGGAGAAAACCACAGACCAGCTGCACTTCATACATAATGTTGTATTGAGTACACCTCACCATGAACGGGGTTCGAACTCACAACTTTAGTGGTGATAGGCACTGATTGCTTAGGTAGTTGTAAATCTAACTACCATACGATGATTGGATAAGTTTTCACAATAATTGATGAACACTCGAGACAAAGTGTAGAAATGGAATTATATTAATTTTTCCTTTAGCCATGTTAGCATTTAGCAATTTAGCAATATTGATGAATAATTCAGCATGGAATTTAAATATTAATTTATAAGGATAATTGTATGTTGATTCATCAAATAATGAGAAACAAAGGCATGAATAATAAATGACATAAAGACTGATCATAGGCCACACTGTCTGCATGTTAAAGTCTTTTCCAGTAACAGTCAAAAGTCATTGTCCTGGTTGTCCAATCCCTCCCTTGTTTCTGTATATTTATGTCCCCGTCACTAAGTGGCTGGGACATATAGTGGTACCCATGTCCATAATTCCGAAATAAAACAGTTGTTAACACTTTTTTTCGCTAAGCTTTGAGATATTGACTTGTGTTTATATGTTGTTGAACTAGTTCTCTGCCTGAATGTACTAAATACATTTTAATTTGAAAAAAGTACTTGGTACTGTCCCATTTAGAAAGGCCTGGTATTAGAAATATACCCCTTCCAAAATCGACCCGCTAGCTTTGAAGATTGTATTCAATGCACATCTCGCTCATAGGACAGGTTGTAAACAAGTGGTCTTTATATGGAGATAAGACTGATATTGCATGTACAAAAACAACTAGCAGCAGTTCATAATGAGTTAGTTTTTTATAATCGATCATTGGTGGCCCGTTTGCAAGGCACATTTTTCAAGCTCCATCTAATTTTATTATCCCCCCGTGATAGCGGTGAGGGATATAGTAATAGCGGTCGTCTGTCCGTCCGTCCGTCTTGCCGTCTATCCGTCCGTCTGTCCGTCCATCACACTTTCTTGTTTATGCGATAACTTGAGTAAACATGGATAGATTTGAATAATTTTTTGCATGTGGCTTGTAATTATCACTATCATGGATGGGTTCTTACATGGAAATATTTGAAGCAAGGGTTTTGGGAGAAAATCTTAGTTTTTGGTTGAAAAATCACAAATATTGAGAATTGTGTCTTGTTTATGCAATAACTTGAGTAAACATGGAAGGATTTAAATAATTATTTGCATGTGGCTTGTAATTATCATTATCTTGGATGGGTTCTTACATGGAAATATTTGAAGCAAGGGTTTTGGGGGAAAATCTTAGTTTTTGGTTGAAAAAGCACCGATTTTGAGAATTGTATCTTGTTTACATGATAACTTCAGTAAACATGGATAGATTTGAATAATTTTTCGCATGTGGCTTGTAATTATCATTATCTTGGATGGGTTTTTACATGGAAATATTTGAAGCAAGGGTTTAGAGGGGAAATCTATATTTACATCAGAGGTTTACACGGTGTTCTAAGTAGAGTACTTCCTGTATATTATTCAGATCATGCTGCAATATATTCCATCCTTCAATAAAGTATGTTATACATTAAGACTGCAAGGCTGCTTTCTATAAATATATAAAACTAAATATTATGCAAGTGCGGGGGGATACGTCGCGCATTTATGTGCTAGGCGGTTCTTTTATTTTTTTTCATTTAGCGATTTTGACCAATGATCAACCAATAAACCCCATCCCTGTGCCACCTTTTTACCTAGATGTACTTGTTGTTTATAAACTTATTCTCTTCATGAATATATCTGTAATACAATATATGTTCTACAAAGTTGAGGTTAAACAACAATCAATCAATGAAAGAAATCTGAATCTAGTATGAATATCTTTTGTTTAGTTTTCTTTGATTTAAAATAGTCAAATTAGGGAAATTCCCCAATTGAAAACTACACAGGAAACCAGTCATATTTTTATGATTAATTTTTCCTTGTGGTTTAAGCCATATATGGAAACATATTTCTACTTTATGAGAAAAAGTCAGAAAACAAAAAGAAAGTTCTCAGTGACCTTAGAAACCTGTACTATGCTATATTATACAGAACTGTAAAATTAGATTCTCAGTCTATTGAAATAAATGCTGAACAAAGCAAAACAGATCGACGAATTTGTTCACACCTCTATCTTTGATCAATATAGCTTGAAGCTGATATAAAGATAACTGAAAAAAAATATTAATAAGGAAATGATTTTTCTTGTTATCATGTTTTCCGTATTGTTCTAGTATGTTACACCAACCAGGATGTCTTGTATGAACAAATTTGTATTCCTACATGTACATGTAGGAGGGACATTGTAAAAATACCCCAGTAATTTGAAAATACACCTCATTTTAAAAGTTTGTTTGAGTGAGTGATGATTGTTTAATGCCAACTCAGCAATTTTTCTGCTCTTTCATGGTGAGATCAAGTTAATTTTCAATGAGATGATGATTAATTCCACTTTGTACTAGACCAACATGCTTAGTTGGATTTTTATAGTGCTAGCTCACTGAAGCTGCAGTCCAACAAATACCAATTTTTTAGTCTTTGGTTTGACCCAAATTACACTGCCAATGTGGCATAAAATGAAAATGTATCAGTACTCCATTGTATAAAAAGAAAGGTCACATTGATCACAAGGAATGATTCTTTATGGATATTTTTTAACCTTGTGTAATCAAATCCTCAACAAATTGTCATTATAATTTTGCAAAATCCTAGATGCAGTAACTCTGCATGTACAATAGACAGGGGGTCATATTTTTTTGAAAACCAAAAATGACCGTTAAAATTAAGTTTTTGGTTGAACTATGACTACACTGTATCAAAGTCGAGACTCCCCTCCTGTTGTACACACCTCCCCCTTTTTTGAAGACCAAATAGGACTATTAAAGTTAAGATTTTGGTTGAACTAGGAGTAGTGGAGGAAAAATCAAGTAAAAATCGAAAATTTAATGGACCGGAATACCTCACGGATACTTTTGGTCTTATTTAAAAGATATTACCGAGGTGCTTCGATGAAGCCCTATCGTAGTGTTCCACTATGGTGCAGTTTTTGCAATATTGGGGTTAAAGGTCATTTGTGGAAAATGTCGAAAATCACAATTTTTTTATATAATGGATATTTTCCTTGAAAACAGTTAACTATTACAATTAAAAAATGCTGGCATTATGTAGTGTTATGTTTTTGATCAAATAATTTCTTTTTTGTTTGAAAATATCGGGTAAAGGTTACTGATATATGCCCCTGCCGTCGGGAAGTACAAAAAATGTATTTTTAAAATTTGTGCATCAAAATTGAAAAAGAAAATGCAGAAATTACAAATGGAGCTTAATCATAGAAAAATATAGTATATGAAGATATTTTCTGGAAAGTTTCATAAAAATCTTACGAGAAATAACGGGGTGTATGAAGTCTAAACTCTACCACACCAACCTAAAAGTAGGACAAAAATTGATTTACTTTTAATAAAAGAGCATAACTACAATGGTAAAAAGTATACTATGCCTTTTACAGAGGTCTCATGTTAGTTGAAAGCCCACCAACCGCGTCAAGGTCTGAGACCAATGGCAGGTTTCTTTTTTTTTTCTTTTTTCATTCAGGTATCTGCTTTAGATGTCGCTTGGACAATCCTCGTCATTTGCCAAATTTTCAGCTACCGGCAATTGGTGTGACAGCTGATTTCTACATTCTTCATTTCCTTGACAACCGCAGATGCTCGTACACGATAAATTTTGTTCAACGCAAACACAATTCTTGCTGCAAATGAACTTGCCTTTACACATACATGCAAGGTCTTGCAAGAAGTCAAACGTCATGGGTCCTTCAAAGTACTTTGGCATTAAGTATTTGTTCTCATTTCTCCATCCATACTCTAAAGGTGACCTAGGTGGTGGTTTAGCTTCATTAGCATGTGTCCATACATACACTTGGAATGCAACACCAAGTATGTGTTGTCTAAATGCTGCTTCAGATGGAGGAAGTTTGACAAGAGAGGAATCTTTTGACAAAGCTAATTTTACCCTGAGTTTATTTAGATCTCTGTGAACAGACTTAGCACTACCTTTTAGGTCATACAGATCAGCTACCAACAGCCTGCCTGCTTCAACACATGTATCAACATCAGAACTAGCTAGATTTGTCAAAGTTTGGTATTTTGTTTTAGAATTTTATAAACTGTCTTCTTGCCAATACCAAAAAAGGATGACGTTGTGTCGCACCCAGTAAGGGATTGAGCTACTGGTAAAATGTTTGCCATTTCAGCTCCAAGTGAGTTATATAGGTCATGCACTGGTATAAATCGCCGACCGTCTTTTACTGATGTTATGCTACCCGTTTGAAACCAAAGCTCGTCGATATTGGTCATTTTGGAATAGAAGTGGAGAGAAAGCAGTAAAACATCATTATCAGAAGATTTAATCACGATCCGCCCATTACTGTTTCTTTTAACCATTTGTTGATTGACAAACAGACTGGAGGATAATTCAAGTGCATAATTCCCAACTGCTGACCATTCGACTCTTTTTCGATAGTGAGTGAGCAAACTTTACGGGACTACACATTTCCAAGAACGAATCAGATATAGTCTGATTGGCAATAAGTGACAAATTAAAATGACCACATCGGAATAAAAACTGGTACAAAACAATCTTAAATTCAACACAAAACAAAAATAAGGTATATCATAAAACAAATTTAAACAACAATATAAAACTTTCAAGTGTTCAGGACTATATATACAGGACGAAACTTTTTCCGGAACATTTCATGTCTATTTCGATCGGTACTAAAATGCTAACTAAACCACCAAAACAAAAAAGTAAAACCCACTTAAAAAAAACCCATACATTTAAAAAAAAAAAAAGAACTTGCACAAAACACTTTTAAACTCAACAATGAACAATGATTTATGTATTTCACAAACGTATTCGAATGATAATGTCAAAACAAGACTTCACGACACGTATATTGTCATGAATAAGAGTGAAATTAATACAGGGGAAAGTAACGAGAACGAAAACATTCATAAATTTAATGAGTCAGGGGTTTCGAAAAATTGCCGTTTTAAGGTTAAATTTGTACCTTTTTGAGTGATTTGTAATTATAGAGTGTGAAAGAACTGATAAATATACAAATTTATTCACCTTAAAACTATCTACGTGTAATTCATTAAATTATATTCACATTGACAGGTACTGCAATCGGAAAAAGCTTTCACATTCTTCCGAGAAATGCTCAATAATTATTTAGCTATTCGTCAGATGCTAAATCTTCTATGTTAAAATGTTTGCTTGTTTTTTGAAAATTCTGACAATAACTTTTTTGTGTCAATTATTTACTTTGTTTAATGTTTTTACAGCCTTTTTGTAATTAAAGTTGTAATTTGAAAAATCTACGAAATTTCACTTTCAAGAGCTCTAACAAAAAAATGCACCATGGGAAAATTCTACGACAGGGCTTAAATGATAATATAATGTATACTTAATCATTTTGCAAAATATCAGCCGTGAGGTATGTCGGTCCATTAAACTCGGAAAGTACGCGTCTTTTTCTAGAATCGTTCTCGTACTAGAGTATTAAAGTCAGGATTTTGAATCTACCGACAATCCCTTCTTTAATCAATCTTGGGCCTGATGCACACCATTCATTATTTTCTCGTTTAGTAAGTAGAGTATGGTTGAAATTTATAAATATTGATAATTTATATTATTTTTCATCATATGACTTTGTGTTCTTATAAAAGACCTTTGATAAAATAGTAAAATCATTATAATCTATATAATCTATATATCCTAAATATCTTGTATGTACCGTACCTGTTCACACAGGTTTTAAATAGCAGGTGTTTGACAGGTATTAATACAGGTAAAACTTAATTTCTTCCTGGTAATTTTTGCTGTATGGTGGGTGATTTTGATTATTATTTAAATCATTTCAAATGTGTTATGAATTACTAATGATCTGTCAGTGAATGATTTAAATGTATCCCATTATGTTTAAATTGAAGAGATCAATTCACATATTATCTGTACATGTACATGTATGTGTATACACATACCACCTACTTGTATATCTTCCTGGTCTTGCCTTTGTTATATTTAATTTCTAAAGAAATGTTTACATAACTGGAACAGTTTCTTATGATATTTACATCTGCCATTCAAAATCTGATTACATTGTACATTTCTGGTAGCTAGTATTTCATGAATAAGGGCAGAAAAAAGTCATATGTTTGTTGTACTCTTTTCAGATAAATTTTTATTATTCTCAAGAAAACATATCTATTTATGTTGATTTGACCAAAATGATTTGTTAATGTATAAATTGTTGTCAGTATCCCTAATCGTAAAATTCTGGTATTTAATATACCCCAACCCCCTCCCTTCATCAGTACCCTATAGAACAACAAAAATCAGTGCTGTTGGGTTTAATTTTCAGATCTATATATAAATATATTGTGAAACAAATGAGTTTGCATTATACCAAATATGGTTTGAATGTAACAAAGACAGGCTTTAAATACTGTATGCAAAATTTAAATATCCAGAATGAAATATATGATATGTTATCTTTAGACATGTGGGAGAGGGTTGGGATCCTATTAACCGGTTTAACCCTGTCACAATTTTGTGCCTGTCCCAAACCAGGGCCTGGATTTCCAACTTCATATATCATGGTCTTTTTTGTGTTCAATGAGTTGAGGGTGAGAAGAGGTGATTGTTCGTTGTTGATATTGGGGGAATTGTTGACCTGGCATCACTGTTTTAACTTTCTTCTCATAATTTTCTTTATGTTGAAAATATAATTTTCATCTTTGATTAGAGGTGGACGTGGTTGTGATCGTATGGTAGTGGTTTTCTCCGGGTAAACCTGTTTCCTCCACCAATAAAACTGACCGCCACGATATAACTGAAATTTTGTTGAAAGTGGTGTTAAACACCATAACCTCCCCTCATCTGTGACCTATTGAGGCTACGTAACTGATCGTATATGGTTTTAGGATTTACATCAACCTCAGGAAGGTGTACATGAATGCAACTCTACATTGTAGTGAGTGATTGTTGTTTAACACAAAATAAGCAGGTTTTCAGCTATATTATGACAAGGGCATTACAGTGTTCCCAAACTTATTTCTTAACCTTAAACAGCTTAAAATTAAAACTATTTGGTGATATCATCTTCACAATGTGTGATGAACTGACTCTATTCCATATGTCAGTTGCCACATTGAATACCATACCAGATACATTCCTCCTTCAAGAGAGGCCACCCCTCTAGATTTCAGATGACCTGATATTAAAATACTACTACATTCCTCCTTCAAGAGAGGCCACCCCTCTAGATTTCAGATGACCTGATATTAAAATACTACTACATTCCCCCTTCAAGAGAGGCCACCCCTCTAGATTTCAGATGACCTGATATTAAAATACTACTACATTCCTTCTTCAAGAGAGGCCACCCCTCTAGATTTCAGATGACCTGATATTAAAATACTACTACATTCCCCCTTCAAGAGAGGCCACCCCTCTAGATTTCAGATGACCTGATATTAAAATACTACTACATTCCCCCTTCAAGAGAGGCCACCCCTCTAGATTTCAGATGACCTGATATTAAAATACTACTACATTCCCCCTTCAAGAGAGGCCACCCCTCTAGATTTCAGATGACCTGATATTAAAATACTACTACATTCCCCCTTCAAGAGAGGCCACCCCTCTAGATTTCAGATGACCTGATATTAAAATACTACTACATTCCCCCTTCAAGAGAGGCCACCCCTCTAGATTTCAGATGACCTGATATTAAAATACTACTACATTCCTCCTTCAAGAGAGGCCACCCCTCTAGATTTCAGATGACCTGATATTAAAATACTACTACATTCCCCCTTCAAGAGAGGCCACCCCTCTAGATTTCAGATGACCTGATATTAAAATACTACTACATTCCTCCTTCAAGAGAGGCCACCCCTCTAGATTTCAGATGACCTGATATTAAAATACTACTACATTCCCCCTTCAAGAGAGGCCACCCCTCTAGATTTCAGATGACCTGATATTAAAATACTACTACATTCCCCCTTCAAGAGAGGCCACCCCTCTAGATTTCAGATGACCTGATATTAAAATACTACTACATTCCTCCTTCAAGAGAGGCCACCCCTCTAGATTTCAGATGACCTGATATTAAAATACTACTACATTCCCCCTTCAAGAGAGGCCACCCCTCTAGATTTCAGATGACCTGATATTAAAATACTACTACATTCCCCCTTCAAGAGAGGCCACCCCTCTAGATTTCAGATGACCTGATATTAAAATACTACTACATTCCTCCTTCAAGAGAGGCCACCCCTCTAGATTTCAGATGACCTGATATTAAAATACTACTACATTCCCCCTTCAAGAGAGGCCACCCCTCTAGATTTCAGATGACCTGATATTAAAATACTACTACATTCCCCCTTCAAGAGAGGCCACCCCTCTAGATTTCAGATGACCTGATATTAAAATACTACTACATTCCCCCTTCAAGAGAGGCCACCCCTCTAGATTTCAGATGACCTGATATTAAAATACTACTACATTCCCCCTTCAAGAGAGGCCACCCCTCTAGATTTCAGATGACCTGATATTAAAATACTACTACATTCCCCCTTCAAGAGAGACCACCCCTCCTATTAGGCCACTATTTTAATGCAGAATGGGTAGCCTTAAAAGAGAGTGACTACTCTAACAAATAAACAAAAACAGAACATGCAGCATTTGGCCATTGCCATTTCAAAGATCACCGGGGGTAGACAGATTTTATAGTACTATAAATACAATATAAATGATGCTTGACATTATAAGTACTTAACAGTTCCGACTGTTGATTATAAAAATCATTGAAATTAGGGTTGATTTCATATATTTACAACAATTTTATCTTGTTAATAATAAATCGTGAGATCCCCCATAATTTACAATAAGTATAGTCTTCAGTTTCATATAATTTGAGGTAGCATTATGGGTGCTATATGTAAGTTATCATTTTTCTAACTTTTGTTGGACTTAAGTTTTTTTTTATTACGTGTCATTTCTATATAGTTTTTTTTTATTGACACTCTATAGCTGCCATAATTTGAATGAATCTTCCTTTTTTTTGTTATACGAGATAATTTGTCATTATTATTATATGTACTCAATTTCATTTTTGAAAATTAATTCAATGCAAAATTAATATACTTTGATGGTTGTGTTGGTTGTGGTTTGTGGTGTTTAGTGCCTCTTTCAACAATATTTCAGTTATATTGTGGTGGTCAGTTTTATTGGTGGCGGAAACCTGAGTGCCCGGAGAAAACCACTGACCTGCCGCAAGTCACTGACAAACTTTATCACACAATGTTGTATCGATGTTGAGATTCGATTAGTGGTGATAGGTACTGATTGCATAGGTAGTTGTAAATCCGACTACCATACGATCACGACAGCCCCAATATATTTTGAAATAAAGATCAAAAAGGCATCGTGTACTAAGTAAAGTGCATCAACAGTAAAAATTGATGATTAATAAAATTGAGATTTGAAGTATTGGTTACCATAGTAATAATAAAAATGTCATAGATATTAGATTTCATATTATAATTAATACTCTGAGCAATTCATGCTGTATTATTGTTAGGATTGCTGTCAGATTTGGTAAATTAATAACACAAGTCAATAGAATAGACACATTCTTCTATGTTTTTCTTAAGAACCCATAGAAATTTCCTAAATGATTAATTCACGTAGATTTGTTCTTGCTCTTATGAGTTCAGAGTTGAAAGGGTTCAGAGTTAGTCAAAAGGGACGAACAGCAAATGTGATAACTTTAAAAAAAAAAAAAAATTAGTCTGATTTTATTTTCATTGAAATCCTCAGAAATTGTTTTCTTATATAAATCAGTAAAAATGCTGTTGCTATTTTCAGTTCGGAGATATCAGAGGACTGACAAGGACAAATGGCAAAAAATGTTTTTTATTATTATATTTTTTTTTTTATAGTAGTCTGATTTTCAAGGTTTCAAGCTTAACATAGGAAGAAATCAAATTTTTTTTCTCAAAAACTAGACTTAATTGAACAAATGCTGTGTATGAATAACAAGCTGAATGATACAGGCTTAGGTAAGCCTCTAGTTATTGTGGTCTGTTCTTCATTGAAGAAATTATAACACACATAATGAGAATTTGCACTGAAATATTCTGTTCATGAACTTCAGCAATAAATTTAATTTTTTAACATAAATTACTAAAATATTACAACATAAAGTCTTCAATCATTCTCAATAAAAGTATTAGACAGCTATGATCATACAACAGCTGTTATACAGTCAAACCTGTATATAAATGACACAGAAACTGAAAGAAACCTCAAAATGTGCCCTTTATGAGCAGATGCTATTTATATACGGATTGGATTCAAATTGTAATGCATTATTTATCAAGTTGAGAAATTGAAACTGCCCTTTCTAGAAAGTGATTTGTTATAGATGGGTGCTGCCCTTTATAGACAGTGATTATTTATATACAAGTGTCCTTTTAAGGCAGATTTGACTGTATTTTAATAAGTGCTAAAGGCATATCTTCATTTGGGGCCATTCAATGATATAACTGAAATATTGTTGAAAGTGGTGTTAAACACTAGAACCCCCAACCATCAAACACATAAAGGAACCTCAAAATGTGTCCTTTATATAGATACAAATTATATGCATTATTCATTGAATTGAGAAATTGAAACTGCCCTTTATTAACAGTCAAACCAGCTTTACAGACCATCTCTATTAAGCAATAACTTGTATTATGTGACCTTAATTTTAATTTCCCTTCACAGTGCATTTCATATTAATTATACCTGTATTTAGAAACCACCTGTCTTATGTGACCAATTTCAATATTTCTTGGAAAGTCACATAAGACAAGTTTGATTAGTGTAGATGTGTGTTATAGATGGGTGCTGCCCTTTATAGACAGTGATATTTTATATATGCATGTCCTTTTAAGGCAGGTTTGACTGTAATTTAATGAGTGTTAAAGGTATATCTTCATAATTCTTTTACTCTCTATCAAAAACTGAAATTAATCCAGAATTACAGTTAAACCTGCCCATGTGGTCACCTCTATTAAGCAGTCACCTGTATTAAAAGGTTGCCTATTTCTTGTCCTGTCATAGAAAATTTCATATGAATTTAACCTCTTTTAAGAGGTCATCTTTCTTTTAAGGCCACTTTTTCTATGTCCCAACAGTGTCCTCTTAAGACAGGTTTGACTGTATATTGCATAGATAGCAAAAATGTCACATAAGAACCCTAGGGGACTCAGACATGTAGTTTGGAGTGTTTATAGTGTATGATTGACAGATATTGAAATTAATCAGTTATTGTCAAATAAGTTTACAACCCATGTAGATTTATTTACCCATTGAAATACCTACATACATGTACATTATAAAGCTTATTTATTAAGTACATATTTTACATTTTTGTAAGTCATCTTCATATTATTAATTTTTTTTAACAAAACTCCAGTGTCTATATTTTGTAAGATAGAAGGGAAATTTTATTTGTGGAAGGTAATTTTGTGATAGCTTTTTTGAAATTAGATAAAATATAGCAGTATTTAAACATTTTTTTAGCAAAAAATAAATTTGTTTTTGCATTATTTTGCAAAAAAAATCCATTAAGCTGCAATATATTTTTGCCAAATATCGAATATGTCGTAACCTATTTTACCAGTCTGTGCCAAAAACAGTTTGACAAACAAACCTGAAATGCTTTTTAAAAGATTTTTTTTTATTCCTTTAAGTAGATTTTATGAATTTTTTTACTAGCCCGAACCAATTTTTACTAGACTGGGGCTCAGGGATAGTGGTTTTTGGCTCAGACTGTTTAATTTAGCCAAAAATTCATTATGTTGCAACATATTTTATGCCAAAAATGCATTATGTTGCAACACATTTGTGCTAAGAAAAATCCATTTTGCTGCAAAATTTGTCAGTCAAATTTATTATGTTACCACATTTTTTAGCTGTAAATGCAATGTTTTTCATCGACTTAAAATTTATTTATAAAGCATACATGTTGTATGGTACAGTGTGCATGATTTGTTATTTATAAAGCATACATGTTGTATGGTACATTGTGCATGATTTGTTATTTATAAAGCATACATGTTGTATGGTACAGTGTGCATGATTTGTTATTTATAAAGCATACATGTTGTATGGTACAGTGTGCATGATTTGTCTAATTCAGAGGAGGGGCTAATGTGGCAGTGATCGTATGGTAGTTGGATTTACAACTACCTATATACAATCAGTGCCTATCACAACTGATGTTGTGAGTTCGAATCTTGATCAGGCCGAGGTGTACAACATTATGTGATAAAGTTTGTCAGTGACTTGTGACAGGTCAGTGGTTTTCTCCGGGTACTCCGGTTTCCTCCACCAATAAAACTGACTGCCACGATATAACTGAAATATTGTTGAAAGTGGCGTTAAACACCATCAAAACAACAAACATCTAATTCAGAGGAGGACATTTTAGCAAAAAGATTGGACATTTTTTCTTGTGAAAAAAAGATACATTTTATTTATATTCAATACACCAGACTGGTTGGAACACAAATCAAATTTCTTGTGTGTAAAACTGCCTTTCATGCTATTTATTATTATTATATTTTCTTAAAATTTGTACATTGATATTATGGTATAATTTTCACTTTAATGTCTTATGATATCATCACTAATATGGCCGTATGTATTTTTGTTTCTTGGTAAAAAGTCTTTTGCCTGTCGAACATTTCTTATGTGTTGCTATAAATTTTTCGTTCACATATAACCTCAGGTCGTGTGACAAAAAAATGGTTGAATATATATGTACATGTATTATAGTGATCATTAAAAGACAAATGATGAAATCAAATTATCATAAAATACATGTATATATGTCATATTTTAAGTGTCAGCTATTATTATGGTCAATAATTGTCTTCTTATAGATTTTATTTCGTCCCAAATTTTTGATACTGGAGGCTTTTTCCCCGTAAGTTTATTTTATTTTACTCCTCTTTTTTGTTTATTTTATTTTATTCCTCAATTTCGTGTTTATGTTGCATCTTTTTTAAATACATTACAATTTGATGTATTTTGATAGAGAGGATAGACACATTTTGACATTTATTGCCTTTGTTTGAGTGATTTGCGGCTAAAAAATATGTGTAAAGTGTTGTATACAGTTCTGTCAATTTTACACTGAGAAAACAGTCTGCAATTTTAGAAAATCTGTTAAAACTCAAATAGTTTGTCTGATAACATAGGTATATGTTAAATTCATGCAAGAATATAATGGAGGGATTCGATTTTTAAGCTATTAATGAAGGATGAAATCACAGTGTAAAACTGATATGAAAATTTCTCTTATTAGAAAAATCATGGTTGTGCAGTTATATATGGAAGGATTATGTGAAAAACAAAGATTGCTGGGCTATTGTTTGAAAGAGCGATAACTTCATGTGAAAGTCATTTTCTTATATATTGTGGATTTTTGGGGCCATCGTGGTCATGATCATATGGTAGCTGGATTTACAACTACCTGTGCAATCAGTGCCTATCACTTCTAAAGTTGTGAATTTGAACCCAGTTCATGGCGAGGTGTACTCGATACAACATTATGTGATAAAGTTTGTCAGTGACTTGCGACAGGTTGGTGGTTTTCTCCGGGTACTCCGTCTCCGGTTTCCTCCACCATTATAACTGACTGCCACGATGTAACTGAAATATTGTTGAAAGTAGTTATACACCATAAACCAAACCAACCTATATTGTGGGTTTTAATGTATTTTTACTTATTACTGCAATATTTTTATTTGTAGGTAGCAATCCTCAGAAGGCCTCTCATAAAAGACCAAAGTCTTCACATCAACGGGAATCGCTGTTGTTAAACAAAGACAATCCAAATATTAACGTTGATTCACAGAATAATAAACCAACAGTCGTGGTTTCCAACGGTGATAATTCTGTGACAGATAAAAATCAAGACAACAAGGGAGATAACTCAATAGAAACCAAAACAGAAATTAAAGAAATAGCGGAAAATTCAAATTCAAATTTAGAATCTGCCGAAAAACCAAACAATACAGAAATTTCAGAAAAATTGGTGGATTCTGAAAATAAAGAGGAAAATCAAATTTCCGAAAACGTAGAATCAAAGAGTGACGATTTAAAGAACGAGGATATTAACAGAATTAGCTCTGTGTCTAATGAATACAATCAAAAAGAAGAAAGTGATCAAATTGACAAAGCTTTAGAGGAATATATTGAAGCTCAGAAAAAAGAGGAAAATCTAGAAAAAGCCGAAGTAATTCCAGAAGAAACAACTTCACAGGAAGAAGTTGATAAAGAAAGTGACAAAGTTGAGACAGAGGCTGTTGAAGTTGAAAAGGAAAGTGACAAAGTTGAAATAGAGGCTGTGGAAGTTGAAAAGGAAGGTGACAAAGTTGAAATAGAGGCAGTTGAAGTTGCTAAGGAAAGTGACCAAGTTGAAATAGAGGCTGTTGAAGTTGCTAAGGATAGTGACCAAGTTGAAACAGAGGCTGTTGAAGTTGAATCAAAAGAGGAAGTAATCCAAGCAGAGGTTGAACTAAAAGAAGAAGTTCATACAGAGGACATTAATTCTACAGCAGAGCATCCACCAGAGGATAGTGAGGCTAAAGAACCACTTATTGATACAGACGATAAGGAGGAAGCTACGATTGATTTTGAGGCTGAAGACGAGGTAAGATACAACCAATGTGTAAAAACTTAAAAGAGTTACCTCTCATTTATCATTTATGTTGCTTAACTTCAAGATTTTATGATTCCATACTTTCAAAGTTGGTAAAAAAAAATTATTTATGCATGTGTTGATGTTTATAATATTTTATGGTAATTACACTAATGTAGCAAAATACCAGACATGTTTGTGATATGAGGTGTCCTCACTTTTAGGCCAAAAAAAATATATGTGTGTTTACTGTCACATGTCAAAAAAATCTAGGGTCGGTCGGTCGCGATTAATTTTTTTTTTTTTTTTTTTTTTTATTATCGACAAAACCGGAAATAGTCGTTCCCGGTTCCGGAATCCGATTCCGGTATTTAATTTTCGAAAATTCCGGTAAAATGACGAATTACGGTATGCAGTTTTTCTACCTTCTTTGCTCTCAATTTCGACAAAAAGCTAGCAGTTGAATAAATAAAACATTGCTGCTGGTTAAACAACAAAAATGGTTATCCGAATTATGTGTAAAAATGCATAGGGTCGCTAGCAAAAATTAGGGTAGGTCGGGTGACCGTAAACACACATATTATTTTTTTTGGCCTTATCATTGGTGACTGACTACATCATGTACATGTGCATCAGTTTTGTAATGGCTACTGTTGCTTGCCTTAAATGTAGATCATGAGTTACATCCCTTGTCTGGTCAAATCAGATACTATAAAATTAGTATTTGTTTCTTCTTAACTAAGTATGTGGCATAAATAAGAAAATAAGTTCTCTGAAAAAACCCATCACATAGATCTCTATTATTATTAGTATTCTTTGTATTTAATGTACTCACATAATCTTGATAATTGATGTAATAATATATATTTACTTTGTATTAATTTGAACTCTCACACTCTGTAACCTTTGTTATATTGGTTTAGAGAATAACTCTGTAACCTTTGTTATATTGGTTTAGAGAATACATATATAAGGGGGATACATTTGTTTCTGTTAACATTCTTGATACTAAAAAATAGGTTAAAGGTCGGTAGGCAAAACTTTAATTTTTTATACGCCCCTCTTTAAGATGTATTATGGTATACCAATGTCCGACTGTCCGTCCGTCCGTTTCACATGTCGCGCTCTAACTTAAGAACCCCTTGGCCAATTCACCTCAAATTTCACAGTTATTGGAATTGATGATCTTACGGTCTATATACTTTATGGTAAAATTTCGAATTTTCATTCCAGAGTTATGGGACTTTATTCATCAAATTGTAGGCGATTTTTCGTATGTAGCGCTGTAAATTGAGAACCCCTTGGCCAATTCACTTCAAACTTCGCATAGTTATTGGAATTGATAGTCTTATGGTCTGTATACTTTTTGGTGAAATTTCAATTTTTCATTCAAGAGTTGTGGGAAAGAAAGTCTTTACAAATATTGTATGAATGTTGACGACGGGCGTATCATGCGCTCTTGGCGCAGCTGTTTATTTTAAAAGTTTTACCTAGGTTATATAGAAACAGAATCTAGAGATCGCTATTGTCGTGTCTATGTTATCATCACACTATTGTTGGTCTGCAACATTAAATCTGCTTTAGTGCTTGTACAACACATGATGAAATCTAACCTGATTCTACTAGGTTTCATTTGATGAACCAGTCTGTGCCAAACAAATTTTGGCAAATTAGCCAGAACATCATTTTAATTTAGAAGAAATTTTTTTAATATATTTTATTTGCCAATTAAATAGACAAAATGGATTAGACACAAGATAAGCAAACATATGAAGTCTTCTCCAATATTTTTTTTTCTATTTGATTAAGTAAATTTTATGCAATTTTTACTATCTTGAAATTATTTGTACTAATCTGGTTTAGTGGTTTTTGATGCAGACTGATCAACTACTGATATGTGCACATACTTTTGTAATGTCTTTGAAATTATTTCTTATGCATTAACATGCTTATTTGAGCTATGAAAAGAAAGATTAAACAGTGATGGTCAACAATTCATCTAGTATCAGCAAAACAATCAAATATAATACATTTAATTATTATTATTATTTGTCACATTACACATCATTAGGCGACACATCTTTTGTGAAAGTCCCATACATTTTAATTTGTTTTCATATTTTAATTTCTATAATTAAATTTTTTAATTTACATAAAATGGAATTTCTAATTTTATTTTATTTTAAATTTTGTCATTTTCAAGCAAGTGTATAGTCCTTTTGATTATTTCATGTTGTTTTTTTTTAATGTTGAGTTTCTCACCTAATCTTTACACCGTGATCTTCTCAGAAAACATTTTCACTATTTTAACTCGGAAATGGGTTACTTACTCGGTGGTCAACCTCATAGATAATTTCATATAGAGTAGAAATAATGTATAAACAATTTACAAAATTGTAGAAATAATTATATGGGTTAGGGTTATGGTGTTTAATGCCACTTTCAACGATATTTCAGTTATATCGTGGCAGTCCGTTTTATTGGTGGAGGAAACCAAGAGTGCCAAAAGAGAAACAATTACATTTTGTATATGAAATTATTTATGTTTGATACATTTTTATCTGGTTGTAACGTATAAATTTACTTTGTAAAGTTAATCAAGCAAGTTCAATATCTTAACAGTTACCTTGTAAAGTTACCTTGTAAAGTTATCTTGTAAAGTTACCTTGTAAAGTAAAATTTGATATCTTTTTTCTGTAACAGTTTTTTACTTGATCTACCAATAGGTTAAATGTTATTGAATACATAACAGTAAAAGTTAATCCTTTGGTACAGGTAAATGTTTGTTATATATTCATATTTGTTTACAAACTTAGTCATTATCGTATTTTTAGGAATATTATTGATGGCCTGTCATGCAGATATTTTTTTTAATCAGTCTTTTAAATTGATTTTTTTTTTTTCGTAGACCGATCAAGATACGATAGAGGACATCGAGGAGGAAGAATCTGACACAGTAACATTTAAAACTGTTGTTAGTCTTGAAACTACGCCACCGGGAATCGCAACATCCCCACAAGAGGCTGATACAAGAGAGGAAGGTGTAGAGATTGTAGACCTCCCACCTGACAGTGTACCCCCTCAAGATCCTGCTGTTCCCGTAGAGGAGCCTACACTACCAGAAGCAGCATCAGTAGTATCGTCAGAGATACCAGTAGACATGTCCACTGTAGAAGCCGTTGTTTGTGACGTTGATGATCTTAAAGATGGGGAGTAAGTACACATTTAGCGAGGATAGCGAAAAAAATATTGTTGTTTGTTCTGGAGATGAATCGACAACTAATAAAGTAGAATGTTTACATTATATTTATACAGGAAACCTGTCTAATCCGAACCCCTTTTGGACTAAAACTTTTGTTCGGAATAAACAGATTAAATTCACTCAAATTTACAATATTAGGACTATATTTAATGTTCAGTTTACACAGGATTTCGATTTATTCAGGTTTTGGTTTAAGCAGGTTTCACTGTAGAAGAAATGAACATTTATGCCCCCACCATTAGGCATCAGGAGCATTTAGTTTTATCTATATCTGTACGTCCGTCTGTACATCACACTTTTGTTTTCCCCTGAAGCAAATCATTTGAAATTATACGCAAGGTCAGGGATAAGGAAGACCAAATTTGATCTATGGACTTAAACCACTTTTTCTGTTCTGGTATTATGTCTCTGTAAGACTGTATAATTTAGCAGAAAGCAGGGGCATCTATATGTCCTTTAGACACATTCTTCCATGTTTTTAGCCATGTTGCGACGAAATCGAACTCGGCTTATAATATGATGAATGTTGCGCAGGTGGCCGGGCGTCAACTTTTTCATTTCCGCACAATATCTTAAGAATGAAATGTCTGATCTAAATGAAAGTTGGTACACACATGCCTGGTGGTGAGAGGAGGAAGCCTATTGATATTGAGGATCGTAGGACAAAGGTCAAGGTCACAACTTCTAAAAATAGAACAAAAAATTGATACTTTTTCGTTTCCGCAAGATATCTTAAGAACAAAATGTAGGATCTAAATGAAACTTGGTACACATATGCCTGATGGTGAGAGGAGGAAGCCTATTGATATTGAGGTTTGTAGGACAAAGGTCAAGGTCACAACTTCTAAAAATAGAACAAAAATTTGATAAAAACGAAATGTTGGATCTAAATAAAACTTGGTACACACATGCCTGATGGTGAGAGGAGGAAGCCTATTGATGTTGAGGTTTGTAGGTCAAAAGTCAAGGTCACAACTTCTAAAAATTTGATACTTTTTTTGTTTCCGCACAATATCTCAAGTACAAGAAACTAAGTACACACATGCCTCGTGCTGAGAGGAACAAATCTCATGAACTTGAGGTTTGTGGGTCAAAGGTCAAGATCACAATTTCTAAAAATAGAACAGTAATTTGATACTTTTTAACCAGAACATTGTCTGAAGGTTCTTAACCAAATTTGGCACAAAAATAGATTCCTACAAGATGGATGTTTACGGAACTTCCGGAATTTCCAATTTGGCTGTGATTTTCAAAATGGTCACCAAAATGCCGAAAAATTGATCTTGCCCGGATTTCAGCGTTCGCAACTCAGCTTTTGCACCTTAGGTGCGTTACTGATTTTTTTTCTTGAAATGGTATTTTATTTCTTTTTTATATAATTCTATCTTTTAAAAATAATAATCAGCTCTCTTACCCTGTACTGAACATGAAATTAATTTTTTTTTTTTAAACAGATCAGAAATTCCTTTAAGGTGTACATATTTATTTACAACTCTATTTCAAGTTGATGTTAGATGTGGTAAAAAAAGAACTGTATAATTTACTGCTACTAAATCTTGAACTGTATATTTTGCACTTAGCATGCAGTAAGCAACAAACATTTTACATAAACCTTGAACTGTATATTTTGCACTTCACATGCAGAAAATAGCATACATTCGAATAAATCTTAAAGTGTATAATTTGTACATACTGTATCATGTAGTAAATAACATACATTTTAAAAAATATTACGCAGTTAAATCTTTAAATCTTCAGGTTAATGTAAAATTGTCTGACCTTTGCCCTCATTAACAAACAAAACAAATGTAATTACGTAACATACCTGGAAGATGGTCTAGTACTTGTACTTAAAGACATAATAATATGTCAAAACATATCTAAAATTGTCTTGTTTTAAATGGACATTTTTTTTTTAGAGATTTTCCTCCTACATAAATATTTAATTTCTATTAGCCTAGATTATATACAATCAAACCTGCTTTAGTGACCACCTCTATTAAGAAACAACTTGTATTATGTGATCTTAATTTTTATTTCCCTTCACAGTGCTTTTCATATCAATTAAACCTGTATTAAGCGACCACCTGTCTTATGCGACTCGACCATATTTCACTATTCCATTGGAAGGTCACATAAGACAGGTTTGATTGTATATACATTTTGTATCTATACTTGCAACAGTCATGGTGTACTAAAAACATTTTGACAAACTAGCCCGAAAGGCATTTTTTTCTATTTTGTTAAGCAAATTTTATGGAATTTTTTTACTAATCGTAACCAATATTTACTAGACTGGGTCTTAACTAAGGCTAGTGGTTTTTTGGTACAGATTGCTGGTTCTATTTTGGAAAGATTTCAAATACAAATATTATTTTAAAGAAATGATACATACAAAACCATTATAATATTTCCCTAGCTACTATTTTCAATCATAAAACTAAAAAAAGCAATTAATAAGTCTCCCAAACAACATTTGGAGACTTATTGTTTTTGCTCCATTTCTTATTATTATTATTATTATTATTCTCCTTTCTTTCTTTGGCACATGAACATTCAAAGAGGGTGGGGGTTACTATAGAATCCTATGGGAAAGTTGAAATTTTGTACATTAATGTTGATAACTTCTAAATGGATAATGATAGAGACATAAAATTTGACATAGTGATAGGTCACCGTTAGAGGAGCAATTCTGCGTTTTCAAAATTTTCAAGATGTCTGCCATTTTTAAAATGGCTGCCAAAACACGGCAACATTCAACAAAATTCAACATTGTCCGATATCATCAAAATTTGATATGTGGGTAGATCATGATGTCCCGAATTGATTCCCGACATTGAAAAATTTCTACCAGTCACCATTTTCAAAATGGTCGCCACAATACCGCACAAATTCAACATTGTCCGATTTCAACGACATTTCATATGTAGGTAGATTATGATGTCCCAAATTGATTCCTGACATCGAAAAATTTCTACCGGTCGCCATTTTCAAAATGGCCACCACAATACCTCACAAATTCAACATTGTTCGATTTCAACGAAATTTCATATGTAGGTAGATTATGATGTCCTGAATTGATTCCCTACATCGCAAAATTTCTACCTGTTTCCATTTTCAAAATGGCCACCACAATACCGCAAAAAATCAAACTCAGAATTTGTCACAATGCAAAGTGTTCATTTAAACCTGTTGTCAGTGGCCGGTTTGGGAGACTTCATAATTGTTAGATTATAATCATATCTTGTTTAGAATGTTTCTAGAATAAGTATACGTTGACTCATGTATATGCCTCGTCTACCCTGAATGATTACCTGGTTTTCTATCTGTGAACAGTGAACATGTTACCAAATTTAAAAAAAATGTATTTGTAAATTGGGGACTCTAACACTAATAATGTTTTCTGTGGTGGAGATGCTTGATTTGAAACTAAAACACATGAAAATGCACTGTTTCTTGATTTGCCAAGAATGACATAATGGCCAATTTGTTTATTTTAAATACTTTATTAATGACATAATCCCAGAAATATATTTGGCAATTTCACAGATATGCATGCCATAATCCCAACATAACTGGCATTTTCACAGAAAATTTAGCAACCATGTGTTTTGCATAACATAAACCCAACAATACATTTTGCAATTTCAGTTTCTTGTTTCCCTACGCATGACATAATACCAACATAACTGGCAATTTCACAGACAATTGGCAATTTAATATTGTTGCTTTGTCTATGAATGACAATCCCAAAATGATTGTCTGTTTAAGAGATTATTGCTTCTCTATACACGACATAATCCCAACATAGCTGGCAATTTCCACAAATTATTGCTTTTCTATACATGTCATAATCCCAACATAACTGGCAATTTCTACAAATTATTGCTTGTCTATGCATGACATATTCACAACATATCGGACAATTTCATCAATTATTACTTCTTTATGCATGACATAGTCCCAACATAGCTGGCAATTATCTCAACTTATTGCTTCTCTGTGAAGGGAATGCCAAAATGACTGTCAGTTTTAAGAGATTCTTGATTTGTTATGCATGACATAATCCCGACATAACTGGCAATTTCCACAAGTTATAGCTTCTCTATGCATGAGATAATCCCAACATAACTGGCAATTATCTCAACTTATTGCTTCTCTGTGAATGGCAATGCCAAAATGACTGTCTGTTTAAAAGAGATTATTGCTTCTCTATGCATGAGATAATCCCAACATAACTGGCAATTATCTCAACTTATTGCTTCTCTGTGAATGGCAATGCCAAAATGACTGTCTGTTTAAAAGAGATTATTGCTTCTCTATGCATGAGATAATCCCAACATAACTGGCAATTATCTCAACTTATTGCTTCTCTGTGAATGGCAATGCCAAAATGACTCTGTTTAAAAGAGATTATTGCTTCTCTATGCATGACATAATCCCAACATAACTGGCAATTCATAGATTTCATACTTCTTTATGCATAACACAATTCCAACATAGGTAGCAGTTCATAGATTTCATGCTAATTTCTGTGAATGACATAATCCCAACATACATGGCAATTTTACAGATATAAGCCAATTATTATTTTTCTTTTATATAAATAAAAAGTTAAGAATTAACAGCAGTCAAAATAAGATGTGCATGAAAGATTATGCAAAGTCATCATTAAATTTCTGCTTCTAGGTTCAGTTTAATTCTCAATTCTATTTGTTTATTGTTGTTTTATTTATAGAATGAGAGAAGTAGACGTTGGAGAAGGGAAAGTTCTGTTAGTCAGAGAGAAAGGAGAGTACTATGCTGTAGGCAATAAGTGCACTCACTATGGTGCCCCTCTGGCTAAAGGTTAGTTTATCTTTATAATAACTTTCGGCTAAACTTGCTTTTTATTCTGTGTTTTTCAAGATTCGGTAATTTATTTTAAAAATTCTTTAAAATTCCTGATAAAAATTTATCAGCAGTTTTGGAGGGTCGGTCTTGTTACAGAAAACAAAGCATATGTTGTGGATGGCCTTTGTAGATTGTGAAATAAAAAAAAGAATCCAACAAGCATCTAATTTAGATATGACTAGGATTGCCATTGAAAATATTTGAAAGAAATAATTTTATACCTGGTACCGTAATAAATTTTGTATAGTGCTCACTTTTTGCCCAGAATCCCTGATAACAGCCATGGTGCATATTATACATCACTGCATACTATGCTATATATAAGCAATTATGGTAGTATGATAAAGTTTGTCAGTGATTGTTGTATGTCTGTGGTTTTCTCTGGGTACTCAGGATTCCTCCACCAATAAAACAGACCGTCACGAAATAACTGAAATATTGTTGAAAGAGGAGTTAAGCACCATAACCCTAACCTTAACCCAATTATGGTAGTTAAAAAACCTGTTTTTGTATAACGTTTCTTCTAATTTTAGGTGCTTTATGTAATGGAAGAGTTCGCTGTCCTTGGCATGGTGCTTGTTTTAATGTCAAAACTGGAGATATTGAAGATTTTCCAGGCTTAGATAGTATTCCTAAATATGATGTAAGTTTTTATTTGACTCAATATAAAATAAATATTTTTTTTATATAATAAATAGAATAACTAATTAGTCAGATTGATTATCAAAAATATTCCACTCATGTTAGAACTACTTTTTTATCCCGCACACATGATTACTAGTATTCATTAGTTAAGACGTGGTTTGGTCGTTCATTGCATATATTTTATACTCAAGGAGGCAAATTAATTCTCCTGTAAATAATTATTATTTCGACAGAATAACTGTACTGAGCCCTTCTGTGGTAGCTTAGCTTAATTTCCGAGTATTTTTCACAAGTAAAATTAGAAATGTTGAAATACACAGGATCTAAAATTATATTACACATTTGAAAACTTCCATTTGTAGGTAACAGTTACTGATGGCAAAGTAAAGGTCAAAGGAGAGAAATCATTGTTGACCTCTGGTAAAGTTCAGAAACCAATGTGTAAACAATCATCAGACAATCAACAGTCAGTTCTTGTCATTGGTGGAGGTAAGTTGTTTACTTGTCATTGTTAATTGTAATCTTGGTGTTAAAATGAATCAAGATAGCACACATTCTCTGTTTTATACAAAATAATATGTTTATTTCTAGGATCAAAAATAGTTAGTTAGATAGTTCTGAATTATTACTGTTGGGTCGTCATGGTCGTGATCGTCCGGTTGTTGGATTTACAACTACCTGTGCAATCAGTGCCTATCACCACTAAAGTTGTGAGTTTGAACCCCGCTCAGGCGAGGTGTACTTGATACAACATTATGTGATAAAGTTTGTCAGTGACTTGTGACTGCAGGTCGGTGGTTTTCTCCGGGTACTCCAGTTTCTTTCACCAATAAATCTTACCGCCATGATAACTGAAATATTGTTGAAAGTGGTGTTAAGCACCATAACCACTAACCCCTTGATTGCAATTCAAGGAAGAGGCACATATCAAAACTGTTTGCAGTTTGAAAATTTGTTTATGATATGTGGCTTTTTATCAACTTTTCTAATAATGAAGTACAGTAGCGACAGTTGCATTTGACCATCAAATTGAGACAATAAAATTGTATATTAACTGCTCAAACTTTCAAGGTCATCCAATCATAATTAATTATGCTTATACATCAATGATCAGAATATAATTAATTGTATTATATTTGATTATGTTAATCTGTAATTTTACTTTTGCAAATTGAGTTTTGCTGAAAATGTGTGAGTTTAACCAGTAAAACAAATTTGCAACAGTATAATCTTGCAATGATATCATGTGACTGTATTTCTGACATCAATACAAATGGCATATGTTAAACAGATTTTCTAAGAAATATATACCCAATAACAGATTATGGAAAAGCATGTCTTACAATGGATTGTTTGATACAGAGGTATTATATATTTAAAGCACCATCATTTTATTTTCAGGACCAGCTTCTTTAATGTGTGCTGAGACCTTGAGAAAAGAAGGATTTACTGGTAAAATCACCATAGCAACCCAAGAAAGACATCTACCATATGACAGAATTAAGCTCAGTAAAGTATGTACAGAGTTGGTTTTTTTTAACGTATACATTATGAACTTCACGGGAGGGAGGGGGGATAAAAATTTTAATTTGTGTATAACAAGCTATTTATGCTGGGTTTAATTTTGCAAAAGTATTATTCTTTCCAGGTGAACACATAGATTGTAAAAAAATTGCATGGGAGTTATTTTTGAGCTTATTAGTTGAGCATAATTAACTTAAGCAAATTTTCCCCAAACACAAGCATGTCCACTCATACAGTATTTTATAGGACTTACATTTTTCATGGTTTGTTGTTTAAGATGTGTTTACCGTAATAAAGTGTGTACTATACGCATGGTCCTTCAGTAACTGATTATATTCTGATTTCTTGTGTATAATAGACACTCATCAGGGCCCAAATAATTTTCTGAACAAAATAAATATTATTCACAGTAGATTTCTCTCTGTAGAAAAAAGTACAACCAGCATAGAATTCTTTTAAATAATCCAATTCTATGAATCCAATTCTACAAAAGTATCATTATTGCCTGTGAAAATCATTTGATTCTCTCAGAGTGGTCTTGGCGGCATTATAGGCCCCCGGGCAAAGCAATGATCTGGGGCACCTACCTACACAACCACTCACAGGAATAGAAATATAAATGTCGATAAAATTAAACACATATTTATTGTATTGGTACTTCCAACAAAATCAGTGTTTAAACATTAAAACACTTGCTGTACACAACATACATAGATTAACATGGGTCCCTATGCTGGTGGGGCCCCGAGCAACTGCCAAACATGCCCATGCGTTAAGATGGATTTAAAATATTCTTTTTGTCAAAGGGAGATAATTATTTAAAGTGTTTCTCACATTCTTTTTTATAAATTATTATAGGCCATGGATTCTACAGCTGATGGTATAGCCCTCAGAAATGAAGATTTCTACAAGAATAATGACATAGATATTCAGAAAAACAAACGGGTAAGCAATTTTCATTTACATGAAATTTTATTCATAGAGTATGTGTATAATATTGTAATATTATATCTCACTTGAACTGTTGTACTTTTAGACTTCTTACTGTTGTCGGGTTGGCAGATTGGTTAAGTTAGTTGAAAATTGATGGAGCATTTTTATATTAGTTTCATTCTGTTAAAAAAAAACGTAATATAATCAATGTTGCACCTTAAGATAGTAGAAAATTATTTTTGAAAAAATTGATGGAGCATTTTTTTTTTATAGTTTCATTCTGTTAATAAAACGTAATAAAATCAATGCTGCACCTTATATTTCACATCAAAAAATATATGTCTTGTGTTCTAATTCCAGGCTATTTGTATTGTTTTCTGTCAGTCCATACCTAACGGTTATTTTTACTCTATATTGTAGGCTACATCTGTAGACAGAAATGATAAGACAGTTATGTTTGAAGATGGTTCGTCACTGAGTTATACATCACTTGTTATTGCTACAGGAGGAAGGTATGTAGAAAACAATATATTACAAATATTTGAACCAGATATTTAGATTCATTCACAATTTGTTCAATGAGTGTAAATATTTCAAGATATAGTGGATGTGTCATGTTTGTGATCGTATAGTAGTGCCTCTCATCCGTGAGGAAGTGTACTCGATACAACAATCGGTACATGTGATCGAGTTTGTCAGTGAATTGTGGCAGTCCTATGGTTTTCTCTGTGCTCTGTCCCGTTTCTTCCACTGATAATACTGACTGCACGATATAACTGAAATATTGTTGAAAGTGACGTTTAAATCTCCCATTAGAACAATGTGTCATAATAAGGTTCAAATTTGCATCAAATGTTTTTTTAATCAGCTTTGAAATTATATTCTTGTCACAGTATTAGATAATAAATTATGAAAAAGGCCATTATTTAATTTTTTAAATGCAAATTAATATTTCAATAAAATTTAAGAATAAGTTAAAAATACTGAAAGGAATAGTAACATGAAATAGCCAAATTTATTCAATGAAAAAATATTGTACTAGAGATTTTAGAAATGGCTGTTTTGATATATGATATAGCCTAAGTTATAATGAATGTTTATTTTTCTAGACCACGACAGTTACCAATTCCTGGAGCAGATTTTGACAATGTTTGCCTGTTAAGAACACCAGATGATGCTAACAAAATAGCTGAAGCGGCTAAAGGCAAAAAAGTTGTCATCATTGGGTCATCTTTCATTGGTATGTATTATTCAACAATATTAAAAATAAGATATTTTCATTGTCTGTTTTATATAAGTTAAAGGTGCTTTTACATGGTCATATTTTCCCTTCAATTTCTCTTCAAACTTTACCTGTGTATGTTTCAAACACACATTTGACAGTTTGAAGGGCTATGAACTCCCTTCCAATGTTTATTGAGGGCCCGGGTGGCTCAATGAGTTAAGTCGTTGGATCTAGCAACTCATGCAAGCCTATCACCAATACGGCGTGGGTTCGTGCCCAGCTTTGTAAATTACAAAAAAGGGTGCACTCGACTCACAGCCGCAAGTGATAAAGTTTACCAGTTGCTTGCCCATGGTCGGTGGTTCTCTCCGGGTACTCCGGCTTCCTCCACCACTAAAACTGGTCGCTGAAATATTGCTGAAAGTGGCGTTAAACACCAAAATTCAAATTCAAATTCATTCCAATGTTTATTCTAATGTAGTTGTTTAATATTCCTGGTTTGTGATTGGACAATGCTGTAATTTTCAAGTTATCAATTCCACGGTTGAAATATCATGAGAATTTTAGCCCATTACCGCTTGCGTCGTCTTGTCAATAATGTGGCAATGCACATGATTACATTAGAATGGAGATAACTGTATTGTATTTGAAAATTTCACGGCATCAATTTTCGATTTGATGGACGCAAATATCCGTTTACTGGCTCCGGTTTCGCGTGGCCAGTAAACTCAATTTGCGACCATCAAATCTCTAATTGATGCCGTGAAATTTTCAAATACAATACTGTTATCTCCTAAATGGACAAATCAATGCAAAGGTACAACTGTATTTGAAACAGGTGGACAGATATCACTTGAAGCAAATTTGAGGGAAATGTTTGATAGTGTAAATTTACCTTATCTTGTTGATGAAAATGTTTATCAGAAATAATTTTAACATTTCTGTCTAATTATTTTTGATAGAGCTTTTGGGCACAATTAGTGTGAATTAATTAATTGAAAAATTAGAGTAATTTTGAGCTTAGTAGATTTCTTGGTTTTTCTTATATTATTCTGTACTGGTTGAGGACCAATTACCGCCATTTTTTCTTGTTTTTGTCAGATTATTTCTATTTAGTCCAATACACCCCTTCAAGCGCCTCATAATTTTGAACGTTGCCAATCGACTTACCTTGGACGGAAATATACATAATTTTTATGCGCATACTCGTATCGGGGAGCCTTTGTATGTTGTTTTTTGTCACTGAATCGGGAGGGAAGAGTACCAATTATCGCCATCTTGTTAGATGTGGGAAAATAGATATATAAATCAGCAGTAAAATTAAAAGAAATGGCCTTACCACAAAAAATTAAGGTGTCACCAGTATTTTTGCAATCATTAAGACACCAATCTGCTATATTTTTCTGTTAATAATAGCGACTAGCATCTCTGCTCCATTTACGTGACTCCCCGCGAGGTTTATATAAAGAGGTATGGTTTCTAATGGGGTTTTATCTGATTTCTTTTGAATTAGCCAAGATACAAATGCAGGATTTTGCTGTCTGATTTGTCACCATTTATTATTGTCGTCTGCAAAAAATGGCCAGAAAATTTGTGTGCGCTCGTGAGTAACGTGCATGTTGGCGATAATTGGTACTTGGCGATAATTGGTCCTCGACCAGTAGCATTATTTACTGTTTTTGTTTAGGATTTGATCGTGTGTTTTGACTAATTTATGGAATGCACAAAAAATTTAATCCTACAAATAATCGTAATTCTGTGGAAAATTGTTTGCATATTATTTTCTAAACTTCTAAAAGACATATTTTTTTTAGCAAGTAATAACTACAGTCGTAGGCATATATTTCTGTTTATCATTGACACTTCAGGCCTTTCAATAAGGGACGGTACCAGGTACTTTTACCTGCCTAAAATGGTCTTTGGTACCTCCTGATTTTAAAGAGTGTAGTAGAAGATTTTCATGAATATTGTTCAAATTTTAATAAAAAGTACTGTCGAATGTAAATAGTGAAGTACTGGTAGACTTGAATAATACTGAAAGCATTGCACCTGCATTTTTTTCAATATTTGTTTTATTAAATGAAAATGTTGTGATTTTGCCTTGATATTTTGGGGGAATCAACAAATTTTAGTTAAACTTTTAGTAAATAATTTAAAGAGTATGAACTAAGTAAAGGTGCCAAGAATCACAAAGTAAAAGTTCAACAGGGCACGTCTAATTAGAAAAAAATAAGTTCCAATTTCTCTTTATTAATATTATTATTCACACATTTGCAAAATTTCTTTATACAAATAAAAATAAAAGAATTCAAAATGGCTGCCAATGCCAGACCAAAAATTGTGAGTGAGAAACCTGTGGAAGATAAAACTAAATCATAATTGGCATGTTATGCATAAAGGAAAATAAGATTCCCACAAAATTATATGGTACATTTTTTATACGTTTTATCACATTTTTTGTATTTAATTAATAAGTACCATTAATAATATATTATTTCTGTGGTACATGTATTATTAAATGAACATTGTTCAGTTATAATTTATTTTTATGATATCCTGTCATTTTAAGCTGTTGCTTAATAAATGGTACTTTGGCCTAAAGCATATTATAATATGTTGAATTTTCATACAATACTTTATGAGAACTATAAGATGTTATAGATCATTGGTTAGGGTAAACAAATCTGCCTCTAGTGCTACTTTAAATCAAGTCAGTCTGATTTAATCTGATACATGTACAGTCAAACCTGTCCATGCGATCACCTCTATTAGGCAGTCACCTGTATTAAAAGGTCACCCTTTTCTTGTCCTGTCATAGAAAATTTTATATGAACTGAACCTCTTTTAAGAGGTCACCTGTCTTATAAGGACACTTTTTCTTTTCCCCAAAAGTAATCTCTTAATACAGGTTTGACTGTGCATGCTTATTTGTATTGATAATTATATAGACAAAATTGAAATATTTGATTAATTACTTTCAGTAATATTCTGTAAATTTTTCTTTGCAATGTCCGTTTTCTTTACAGATGGACTTGTTAATTTTTCTGCTACATCATTCGCCAAAATAATGAAACATTTTTGAAAATGTCACATAGATATTTGAAATACATTGAATATGCAAAAAAATAATTCTTCTGTATGGAAATTTATTTAGATGGAATGACCTTTTATACAATCAAATGCAATAATTCTGCGATCAACGTCAAATAAAATGCAGAGATTGAGATTTTCTTTTGGGTATTCAGGCTTTCTATTCCAATAAATCTGATCACCATGGTAATAGAAGTAGACTTGTACATGACTTTAAAGGAAGAAAAAAAACAGAAACTAATTTATATAGAACAAAAAACCAGGAACTAATTTTTACACAACAAAAAAACAGTAACTAATTTATAAGTCTTTTTTTTAATGGGACGAAAAACACTTAGAAAATGTTTGCATGTTTAGTTTGAGGCTTTTATGCACTGCAGGTATGTCTTGATGAAATAAACTATGTAGAAGACTGGAAGGTACATAATAAAAAAAAAAGTTGTATGGATTTTAAGACTTTGACAACCATTTCTTGTGTATAACTAGTACAAATTACTACTAAAGGAACAATTATGAATTTCATGAAAGAATAACTTTCCCACTGTTCCCAATGCATCTTACTCTGACAGCTTGGAAAAAACACCCAAAGAAATGTGAAAGAATAATTACTAAAAAAAAAAAAAAAAAATAGAATCTGTGATCTAGAACATACCCTAACATATCACAGTCTCCCATAAATCTTGCTCTTACCGGTATTTATCATCATTGAAAATGACCAAAGTCTAGTTATACAAATATTTAAGGACGTCATACCTCTGGTGGGTTACCTTTCTTAGTGAATAGATAGACCTCTCCTATTAGCAGCTATGGGAGTAATTTATTTTATATTCAGAGACTCAAATGGGAGATCACATTGGTAACAAAAATACACCATGAGATAAACTTATGTGAAATATGGAAAAGTTCATAATCTAGTTATGTTTAAGGATAATTTTATCACTGCACAATCTTAGTTCCCTGAAATACTCCATAATTTAAAAATATAACAGAACCTTCTGGGATCTCTACTGTAGTCTAGTCTAATATTTAAGGTATGGAGGTGGCAGCATTTTTGGCAGACAAAGCAGAGAGTCTGTCAGTCGTAGATATTATTAAAGTACCATTCCAGTTGGTTCTGGGTGAAAAAGTAGGATCAGTCTTACAAAAGGTATCACACGATCCCTTACAATATCTAATGGCTTGGTGGCTAGCTATCAGCTTACATAATTTAGTACTATGTAGTGTTCATCCCTATAATCAGTTGGACAAAAAACAGGATTATCTCCCTTTAATTAGAATTCTGCAATTTGGTAAAAGTTCAAAGGGAGATAATTCACTAATGTTTCCAGTGAATTATCTACCTTTACCAAGTTAGGTAGAGTTAGTGCTTAACACCATTATTAGAATTCTGCAACTTGGTAAAAATCCAAAGGGAGATAATCCACTTATGTTTCCAGTTATCAATAAGTATTCCATTTGACAAAACTTGTCAACTTTTTTGGTATTATTTAGACATGCATATGGTATGCTTTGAGTTGCAAAATGATATTTTTGTCATAAAAAATAACTCGGAAAAAAAATATCAATAAACAAATGCATACTAATTACTGGAACCATTTTTGCATTATTTTTCATTTATCAACATTAAACAAGATTTCTCTCAGTACTAAATTGTGTATAGCACATTTCTTTTTTTAACCACGTTTCACCTTTGTTTGTCTTGTCTAATGTCCATTAATTCCTATTTTCAGAAGTAAATAAAATATGCATGATAATGATTTGAATGTTCATTATATGTAGTTTTAGTGATCTTCTGATATCTTTGGTTTTGGGATTCTTGAAGCTAGATATATAGTAGTGCAGGTATACTTATTGTTAACCTTTGAATTTGAGTACTAAATATTAACCGAGAAAATTTACCAGTATAAACAGAATTGGCATTTAATATTAATATTATGATAATCTAGCAATAAAGATCATAAATTATGTGGAGATGAATGAAGGGGAGGGGGGGTAGGGTTACAATGTTTTCCGCCACTTTCAACAATATTTCAGCTATATCGTGGTGTGGCGGTAGATTAATGAATGTTTGGCCTATGTTGATCAAAAATTATTTATAGGAGAAATATCATATTTTAAAAAGAATTTTCAGATTATGTGATCTAGGACATATCCCTAACCTTCTAGTAATATATACAAGATGATCTGGTACAATAGGAACCAGCACCAGTCCTTTGGCCCAACAAGACTAATAAAACTCTGTTTGGACCAGTAAATTTTTAGTTTTTTTTTTTTAACTATATAAAAATAAATTCAAAAATTTGATTTGGACCAATCAATTTAAATTTTCATTTCAAGGACTGAATCAGGTAAAAAAATATATTTCATTGACATTGTTAAGCTATAGTGTTAATTAAAATGTGTGTGTATATGTGTTCTTGTGTGGACCTTTCCTACAGCAATCCACCATCAATGAAGTAGTACCCATTTTTTCGCATGGCATGCATCTTGCCTGAATTAATTCAAAATGCACTTGTTTCACCTTACTAACTCAAAATGTTTTTTTATATCAGTCTTAGCTCTTCTTTACAACTGTAGATTGGTGACATTTTCCTGTATACTGAGAAATCTCTTTCTGTTACAATTTCCTAAAATAATTTTTTGAAAATTTTCAGGAATTTCACTAATGGAACCATTAATACACTAATACCAAAAATTATCATTATTATAGAGGGGCCGTCGTGGGCGTGATCGTATGGTAGTTGGATTTACAACTACCTATGCAATCAGTGCCTATCACCACTGATGTTGTGAGTTTGAATCTTCGATCAGGGCGAGGTGTACAACAACATTAAGTGATAAAGTTAGTCAGTGACTTGCGACAGGTCCTCCGGTTTCCCCCACCAATAAAACTGACTGCCATGATATAACTGAAATATTGTTGAAAGTGGTGTTAAACAACATCAAACAAACAAACAAACATTGTTTTAGATTTGCTTCAAAAAATTTAAACATTGGCACAACAAATTTCTCAGTATATGGTAGATGTGGGTTAACAAAGATCGCAACTGGTATTACAACAACAAAAATTCACATTTTTCACCAAATGATGTTTCCTTCACCATAGGAATGGAAGTGGCAGCTTATATGGGATCTGTAGCTAAGTCAGTCTCTGTTCTTGTCAGAGGGAAAGCCCCATTTGAAAATATCCTCGGGATAAAAATTGGCTCTATGATTAAAAAGGTAAAGCATTATACGTATATATGAAAATGACTTTCTTTACAAGGTGTTGGTGGTGTGATGGCTAGAGTGCTTGCCTCTTGTGTGGTAGATCTTGGGTTCAATCCCTGGTCAGGTCAAACCAAAGACAATAAAATTGGTATTTGTTACTTCTCTGCTAAGCACACAACATTAAGACAAAAGGGAAGACTGGTTGGCTCGGAATCAGGATAATATGTCCGAATAGAGTGACATGTCTATCCGCAGACTGTTGTTTCAGTGAGCTCTAGCACTATAAATATTAAACTAAGAGTATTGGTCTAGTACAAAGCAGACATCATTATCATTTCATCGAATGTAGCTTGTTCTTGCCATGATATAGCTGAAATATTACTCATTTGGTATTAAAACATTTTTGCTATCATTGTAACCATGCATAACACAATCATATTAACATATTTGCCATTTGTATTTTTGCATATGTTACATTTGAACCTTGTTGTCTCAAACAGTAGTTCCCCCTCTTTATAAGCCACTCTCACCAAAAGGCTATCCCTCTTTTCAGACCAGATTTCAGATGCACAGAGATAGTAAATTATTATTAAATTGTCCCCCATAAGGGAGGCCACTCCTCTTATCAGACCAGATTTCAGATGCACAGATATTAAATTATTACTAAATTATCCCCCATAAGGGAGGCCACTCCTCTTATCAGACCAGATTTTAGATGCACAGAGATAATAAATTATTACTAAATTGTCCCCCATAAGGGAGACCAATCCTCTTTTCAGGCCAGATTTCAGATGCACAGAGATAGTAAATTATTACTAAATTGTCCCCCATAAGGGAGGCCACTCCTCTTTTCAGGCCAGATTTCAGATGCACAGAGATAGTAAATTATTACTAAATTGCCCCCCATAAGGGAGACCACTCCTCTTATCAGACCAGATTTCAGATGCACTGTAAGATGATAACAATATACTACCTAATTATCCCCCTCAACAGTTGACAGTAGTCCCCTCTCATATAAGGCCACCCCTTCTGTATGAAAAGGTGGCCTTATAAGAGGGGCACTACTGTATGTCACTTCCTTGAATAACTCGAAACAAAATTAAGAAGTTATCAGTATACAATTAATGCCTGCACTTAAAGCCCTTGGGGAAAACAACACCCCTCGGGTGAACAATTATGATGTTCACCTTAAGTGCAGGCATTAATTGTTTTATTATACTGAAACTCTATATTTTTTTGCATCACTCTTATTTCGTTTGATAAATGCGAACATTTCTGTAAATGAACAGCCAGAATGGTTCCACTGGGCACACTGGCAGTGGCCATTTTATACATACTGTACGTCACGTACACGTTTTAGATCATGGTCATTTTACCGATATCGTAAGCACTTTAGCGATCTAGATCACTGTTCCCCCGGTCATCAGTAAAAAAACTGATGACCGGTGAAATAGAGAAAACAAGGAATTTAGGATTTATTAGTTAAAATATTACACTTGATTTTCTATTGAAAAAAGATACTGAAGTATAATAATACAATATACTCTGGATATTTTTGATACTTTGCTATATTTGAACAATTTGTGCAAAAAACCGCTTGCCGTATTCCCAAGTCTAGTAAAAATTTCATGCAATTTGCCAAAGATTATATTCCATTAATTTTACTTTCAAAAAGTTTTTCAAAATGTTTATGACACAGACTGTCAAAGATGATGTGCATATATGATATATATTTAGAATATCAATCAAAATCATTGTACAATATTTTGTTTAACAGTTACATGAGGACCATGGAATCAAATTCCACTTTGAAAAAGGAATCAAAGAATTTGTTGGTGAAGATAACAAAGCTACTACAGCTGTTCTGTCAGATGACACAGAGATACCATGTGACCTAGTTATACTTGGAGTAGGCAAGTACTGCAATTTCTCTAATTTTTTGTTGGCCAATTTTTTTACACAAAGATACCATGTGACCTAGCTATACTTGGAATAGGCAAGTACTGTAGTTTTTCTAATTTTTTGTCTGCCAATTATTTCACTACATGTATTTTCATTTTTTGGAGTGTTCACAATTTTTTTTAATGTCTTATTTTTCGAATATTGCCTATTTAGGGCAGTTGGAGCAAAATAAATAATTTGTTTATTTACAAAAATCAAGATAGCCCAAGATAGTCATTGCAAAGAAAATTTTCAAAGGAAAAAGAAAATAGTCACATGATTTCACTCCCTATTTCATGACATTATAATTATAGGAATCAATTACATTGCAACTTCATTATTGTCCATTCTACTGCAGCAAATCTGATTAATTATTGAGGTTACCAATGTCTGCAATTCGCTTTGGAGGAATTTTATACTCATTTTTCTTTCATTACTTCAGGTGTTGTACCAGCCACAGATTTTCTGAAAGATTCAGGTATCAACATGACAAACAGAGGATTTATACCTGTAACTAAGGTAAATTGTAATAAGTACATTTTCTAATAATACCTCTTTCTTAAAGGAAGGGATAGTATGGTTAACATTGAAAAAAATTGAGTACTTAGATATGTAGAAAAAGAAAGGTGTTTAATTTTAAATCCAAATAAATTATGTTACAACTTTATTGAATAATAGTCCTTAAATTGTTAAGGTTTTGCTTACTCTTCCTGAGCATCTGAGTTCACCCCCGGTTTTTAGTGGGGTTCGTGTTACTCGATCTTTGGTTTTATTTTTAATGTTTTGTAGATCGGTTTTTGTCCTTTTTCTTTTGGCCATTGTGTTGTCTGTCCTTTGATATACGGATTCTGATTACCTCCCTTTGGTATCTTGAAACTCTTCTTATATAATTGATATAAAAGAACCACAATGCAATCTGAAATGTGGTTTATACTATAAAACTTTGTTTATTTATCGCTGTGGATAAATTGAGAGATTGTGTTAGTATTGCAAAGTACAAACAAATTATGGATGTTTCTGAAAAACAGGAAAAAAGTGATAAATAAGCCCAGATTTGTATAAGCTTCATAATAATTTTTGGAAGAAAAAAACTTGTCTTATACAAACAAATTTGTGGTAATTTCTATCTACAAATGTGTGCATGGTGTGTCACATATGATTACTACTGTTGAAGAAGTTTCATTGGTTTCTATTTATAGCACATGAAGACAAATATAGATGATATCTACGCAGCAGGAGACATTGTAGAATTCCCGTTATTTACAGCAGAAGATCAACAAGTTAATGTTCAACATTGGCAGATGGCTAATGCTCATGGTAAGAATCTAGAATGGGAAAATGTTATATTACCTCCCTTTAACTATATTTTAAAGTTACCTCCCTTTGTTTAGTTAATGGTTAAAGGTTATCACTTTCAGCAAATTTTAAGCTGCATCATGATTTTAAGCCAAATTCCTTGATGATATTCCTTGGATGGACCCCTTAACATTTTGTTGGAAGGCCTGTTTAATATTTAATCCAATTACTAAAAATAGAAATTTCTTCATACTGTCATAGCTGGTTTTCTATAAGAGTACATGTATCTAATGAAAGAATTGTCACTGTGTCCTTTATTATTCAAAATGTGGTTATTTTTGTTTTTATTAGCTTTTTCTCATTTTGTATAATTTGATAAATGTTAGTAAATGTCAGGAAATTTTACTGTCAGATTATTCAGAATTTGTCACCTATCAAAGTATTGAATCAAACTTAATTTTTTTGCTTTATTATATAAATTTCTCTATTTTACAAAAAAAAAAAAATTTCCGTTGTTTCAGGAAAGGCAGCTGCCCTTGGAATATTAGAAAAGAATGAGGATATAAAAAGTGTGCCATTCTTCTGGACTATGATGTATTCAAAGAGTATAAGATATACAGGTAAGATATTGTATTGTAATTCTTGTTAAATCAATCAATATTGATCATTCTGTACTTAAGGGTTAGAGTTATGATGTTTAACGCCACTCTCAACAATATTTCAGTTACATGGTGGTGGTCAGTTTTATTGGTTGAGGAAACTGGAGAAAACTACTGACTTGTCGATAGTCACTGACAAACTTTATCACATAATGTTATATCGAGTACACCTCAGTGATCGAACTCACAACTTTAGTGGTGATATTTAAAAAAAATAATAATAAATTGTTGTAAAGGGTTTTATCTAGTTTTGTGGCCTTTATATATTAGACTCTTTGTAGAGATGGATCTTGTTAACCAGTTTAACACTGCAACATGCAAATTTTCTCTTTTTTTTTTTTTCAAAACCTTTTGGAAAGTAAAATGTTTCAAACTTGGACCAAAAATCTAGACTGTGAAGGTATTGGGTCACTCTATAGTGGGGTTTCATCATTTTTACTTTATTGTCAGTGAGGACGTTCATCTCTGTTGCACTTTTTTGATTGTCACAGTCTTTGATACGGGTAAAATGGCCGTAAAAAGCTTTATAATGGTAATGAAGACATCTAAAGTATTAATTTGATTGGTATTTGAATTTAATATATTTACTGTGGTTTCATTTATTTTCGTGATTATAAATTTCCGTTGATACACGAATAGTGAAATGTTCGTGGATATTTGAATTCATGGTTTTGAAACTTACTCATAACTTCTCTAATTGTATATGACCTTTTGTTGTGCACTAAGCTTCATTGTTTGTTGATTACAGAAAAACATGGGTATTGAACAAATAAAATTTAATTCACAAATAACAGAATTTGACAGCAATAGACAGAGTAACCATGTTTTTTTAAATCTTGTTGTTATATATTTCAGGATATGGGTTTGGTTATGACGATATTATAGTGCACGGTGATCTTGATGCTCCCAATTTTGTTGCTTTCTATACAAAGTAAGTTCTAATATAAGTTATCAAAATAATATTTAAAAAATCAATGGGCTTTTTCATGTGACAAACTTTAATGCTAACCAAGACAAAAAGCAAAAATTGCAAGCAAAACAGCCTTATTAGGTACACATTTTTATGTGGCAAACTTTAATTATCCCCTCGCCAACGAAGTTGCGAAGTAATATAGTATCGCTTCCTTCCGTCCTTCCGTAACATCCTTGTGAACACTCTAGAATCAACATCCTTCTATGGAATATGACCCAACCTGGTAAATACTTAGTCCTTAAGAGAATCTGGAACCCTATTGATTTTCAAGGTCAAAGGTCAAGGTCACCAGGTCAAATTTTTAGGTGAGGGGATACACCACGCTTTGCCCTTGTTTTTCCTTTGGGAACAACTTGCTGCTTCTACACTTTTCTGCATAGGATAGTGATATACATTTACTATTTTGTGGTGTAAAGGTTACAGAATACACTTGCTAGATGACATGAAAGGAGTTAACAGTTTTGTATGAGGGTTGGAGGGTGTAAAAAATAACAATTACCAAAAAATGGTGTGAGTGACTGAATTTTAAAACTGCAAAATTTAAAGTGATATATATGACCAGATGATAACTTTTTGACAGAATGCAACGTTTTAACTGATAATCAAATATGTAGGGAGAAAATTTGATTACTAAGTACAATTTAATCTCATTGTCTCGAACTCGGTTGACTTGAATTTCCGATTGAGTCGAATTTTTATCGAAGCCCCGAACTTCGTTGTGTATAAATATATATAATTTGACCTGTTGAGTCGAATTCGGACGAGTCGAAATTTCGGTTGTCTCGAATAAAAATTTTGGTCCCCGAGATGTAGAAAGCCATATTATTTACATTCGTGATGTCGAATTTACCTGTCAAAACATGCGTATTACCTTGGGATTAAAATTGGATCACAGGTGAAACATCCGGTCATTTATTTTGACATTTTTACCTTAGCCTATTTCACAATCTGTCAAATTAATTAGTGATAATATTTGAATTGGCCTGGTATTATGACACAGGTTAGATGTGTACAATAAAAAATTATCGATTCATAATAAGTGCGCTTGGGTCGGCATGCATCAATGATTATGAAAAGTACACAACGGAAGCATTTTATCTATTGAATTATTTGTCGGAAATTAATTTTGATTAAAGAAGATGTATAATTTCTCAATTTTGAGAGATTTGGAAAAAAAACAGTATTGCACAAAGAAAAATATGTCATGATGGGTGAAGTTTAATGACAATGCAACAGCTGAAAAACATAGACAAAACAGATAAACATAATCATACACACAAAAAAAGATATCTAGAAGTTATCAGTCGTTCCACAAGATTCAAAGAATTTAACAGAGAAAAAAAACAGCAACAAAAACATCGAATAAGTTTAAAATCGTTCAGAGAATCGGGACATGCGATGCTGGTTTTAGCTTTTCAAAATTTCGCTCGAGTTGTCTCCTTTTCGTCGTTAAACAAACTATACTTCCGGTATTTTCGTAGCTCCTCTTGAGTCGAACTACGGTTGACTCAAATATTTTCCATGGTCCCATCGAATTCGAGATAACGAGAGTCAACTTTATAATAATAAATTGTAACTAGGTTTTGAAATTGTGATTTTTAGGGGTGAGGATGTGGTAGCTGTAGCCACATTAGGGGCAGATCCATTGGCTGCTCAAGTGGCAGAGATCATGTACACAGGACATAAAATTCTGAAGTCAGAAATACAGTAAGTATACCGCTGTAATGATATCTTCTTAAACATACACAAGAGCCTAGAATAAACAAATCAATGTAAATCACACGACCAGCTGAATACTTCTCAAAAGAGTATTAAGTCATTAGCTTAATAATACAATGCATATCACATGGTTGTCATCAGTTGGAATTGCATGACCAGCCTATCTATTTTTGAAAGGAGTCTTTATTTTTATTAAACTATATCATTTTACGACTTTAACACATTTCAACAACAAAACTGTGAGCCATGTTTCAGCTATAGTATCATGATGTCATTTAGATCTTATATTTGGGTATACCTGTGAACTTATTTTTATACCCCCCACAACAAAGCTGTAGGGGGGGTATACTGGTTTCACCATGTCCGTCCATCCGTCCGTCTGTAGACAAATCCTATGTCGTACGATAACATGAGTTGTGTTTCTTAGAATCTTTTAAAATTTTATCAGCAGCTTACCGGTGAAGAGAGGAGGATCCCTCTCATTTTTGACGATTTTCACTTTTGCCGTTCCAGAGTTATTGGACTTGATATGACGGAAAATAGGATTTTTACCCTATGTTGTATGATAAGTTAAGTAGTGTTTATCAGAATGTTTTGAAATTTTATCAGCAGCTTACCGGTGAAGAGAGGAGGGAGGATCCTTTTCATTTTTGGTCGGAACAATCAGTAATGTTTTGGTTATGGAAATAGGTTGGACAGATGTGGGGAGTGGGGGGTATATCTTAGTGAGCTGTGCTCATAGTAATACTAGTTTATTCTATAAAAGCAACGATTTTTGATTGTACACATGTATACAGTCATATAAAATTATTATACATACACAGATATGAAATACCGATAAAAGTGGCATTAAACACCATATCACCTGAAATACTGTAAATACCAGTATATGTTAGAAATGTAATCAATCTATTTTTAATATTTTTCTTTTCTTTTTTAGAAGTTCATCCGATGTCATTGCAGAGAAGTTCAACAAGCTGAAGCTGTGATAGGAGATGAGAACCACTTCATGTTATTGTGCTCTGTATATTGACAAATTAAAAATGCAATAATTTTTATTATATATCTTTATCATCAAAAATGCAATTATTTATAGTGACTGAAATACAATATTTTATATTGTTATAAGATGAATAATAATTTTCCATGTGTGTTCCTATGAATAATTTATGTCCAAATTGTAGCATTGAATTTTCAAAATACCATCAAACCTTGTTCTCTGGATTTTGGATAAGCTGAATTCTTGGATATCTCAAAGTAAACATCTTATTGTATTTTTCAGCTTAATTTATCCTGAATAACTTGAATTCTCTGCTATTTCAAAGTAAAAACATTGGTCACTTCGACACAACGATGTTTGTGTTGATATTTATGTTTCAATATTTCGTGATGGACATATTCAGCAAATAATTCCTCGTTAGATGAACGGCTTCCATTCTTAAATACTAATTGATATAATAATTCTTATGAAAATGCAGATGCAGTATTTATTGCTTAGAAATTCATTCATTTTCATGCTAGGAGCCATCTCATACTTGCTGTCAGGTGTGGTTGGGTATGCTCAATGCAGATCTCACAATGTCGGTAAGATTTCTACTCCAATTTTAGATGCATTTACTACCATATACCACAACAATTTCTTCAAATATTCCTAACAATTTACCTATTACCTATATATATATACTATGGTTTCATTAAATTTTGTTGGTGTCAATTTTCGTGGATAAACGGATTGTAAGATTTTCGTTGACATTTAAATTCATGGTTTTGATACTTACTCATAGCGTCTCTTGTTATATATACCTTTCGTGGTGCACTTAATTTTCGTAGTTTCATGATACTAACGAAAACCACGAAAATTGGAATTCAACAAATAAAAATGAATACATTATAATTGTTTTTGCTTACATTATGTTAAACTTGCATTTAAGACATTTAGATAAAATTTGATGCCGGTATTAGGATATAATTTCTCTTAGCAAATATGTGCATAATTCCATAACAATGCCGATTGATAGAATTTTGTCACGTTTCAAATTTATTGTCTCAACATGTTCATTTTTCATAACATTGTATTAAATTTAATAAAAGCAATGCAAACTGTGTTATCGGAGTAAAATGTATGTAACAATTATGTATATTTGGAAAATTGTTTTGTTAAATATTTTGTTTGATAGAGTAAATTAAAAGAGCTTATATTATAAATACTCTTAATTAAATTAAAAAATAAAAATTGTAAAATTGTGTTTTGCTTTTTTTGAAGCATTATTTTGCAGAATATTTGCAGCTGCCTTTCAAATATAATTAAAAATGATCGAATTATAGGAAATATCAGTTTATCGCTATTTTCCAAAAATCATTTTGTTCATCTTTTCAGCTGATATTAATATTATCAGCTTACACACATGATATTGAGGGGCTGTGATCGTATGGTAGTTGGATTTACAATTACCTATGCAATCAGTGCCTATTACCACTGATGTTGTGAGTTTGAATCTCGATCAGGGCAAGGTGTACAATATTATGTGATGAAGTTTGTCAGTGACTCGCGACAGGACGATGGTTTTCTCCGGGTTCTCTGGTTTCCTCCATCAATAAAACTGGCCGCCGTGATATAACTGAAATATTGTTGACATCTTCTAAAGTAAATTTTAATACAGAGAAAAAGTAGAAAAAAATATTGGTTACTGTAACGCAGAGCGTTACAAATGTCCCCCAAAACGAACAATACAAGTACTAGTGGTATGAATGAAGAATAGTGTGAGAACATAGCAAGAAATAATTAGAGCCCAGTTTTTGACTCTATCATGTCTATAGTATGGCTTCTTTGTTATGTTACCCTACAATGTGCTACAATAAACTAGTAAGCAAAGCAAGAAAAAAATGGCTTCAATTGTCTGCCATCATCTACAACACCAGTAATGGAGATGTTAGAAGACTATATTATTAGCATGAAATCAAATGCAAAAGATGTTTGTCATACACTATTATATTAATAAGCAAATATTAGATAGCTATTTGCATACTAAGTCTGAAAAGATATGGTTGTTATTCACCTTTATGTTAAATTGAGTGTTTTTGCGGTTTCCATGGCAACGGCAGGCATTTTGAAATTTCCAAGCCTCAAAACCATTTATACACATGCCATACAACATTTCTATTAAATTTCATCCAATTTCGAGCAATTTAATTTTTTCACGTTTTTTGTGGCAACGGCGGCCATTCTGAAATTTCTAAGCCTCAAAATTATGTGTACACATGTCGGACAAAATTTCTGGAAAATTTCATCCAATTCCGAGCACCATAGCAAACCAACGATGAATATCAATTCGCAACATCATAATCTACATGGAAACCAAATTTCACACAAATCGGAGGATTTTTGTATTTTGGTGGCCATTTTGGATTCAAAATGGCCACCATAACAAACCAACGATGGATATCAATTCGCAACATCATAATCTACTTGGAAACCAAATTTCGCCCAAATCGGAGGATTTTTGTATTTTGATGGCCATTTTGGATTCAAAATAGCCGCCATAGCAAACCAACGATGACTATCAATTCGCAACATTATAATCTACTTGGAAACCAAATTTCGCCCAAATTAGAGGATTTTTGTATTTGGTAGCCATTTTGAACCTTGGTTACCATGGCAACGGCCGCCATTTTGAATTTTTCAACCCCCAAAAGCTGCCACACACTTTGATGGATATTCCTACAAATTTTCATGAAGTTTGATGAAAGGAATCCAAAATTTTGTTAAATCTCCCTTTTTTGTTTCCATGGCAACTGCTGCAAAGTTTGTCCAACCGATTCCGATTTTTTTTTTGCTTATCTCGTTCCACTAGATGTGGATGTTGTTCCTATCAAGTTTCATCAATTTCTGTTGGGCGAGTAACCTGCTATGATCATTTTTGTGTTTTTCAATTTTTTAGCATTTTGACTGTTTCCATGGCAACGGTGGCCATTTTGATAATTCCGAAAGTAGTCTGCACATCTACTCATAGTGCTTAACATTCCTGTGAAGTTTCATTGATTTCCGTTCAGTAGTTGCCGAGAAATGTGTCGGATAAACTTTTGGCGGAAAAAAGAAAGAAAGAAAGAGAAGAATAATAATAAGAAGAAATGGAGCAAACACAATGTCTCCCAAACTTTGTTTGGGGGACATAATAAATGCCCTCTTGCTAATTCTAGATAAAAATGAACAAAAACGGAATATTTCAAATTAACTCTGATGTATTTTACAATACTTAATATATAGAACAAAGTACAGTATATCTATCATTCTTTTTTCAATTTAATTTATAGTGGGTGTGTAGTGTAATATTGAGTTTTCTGTTATTGTATTGTATTGTTTGTGATGTATATAATATATTGAACATTCACAAAATAAATAGGGCTATGAGTGTTTAATGCCACTTTCAACAATCAGTATGTCCACAGGTTTTTTCATCTGGGGGTACATGTACCCTTTTACCTTCATTTTTAGGGGTACATCCAAATTTTTGGGGGTGCAATGTACCCTCTAACTCTTCATTTGGGGGTACAAAGAAAATGAACTGCATTTTCTCCACACAAGGTCGTGCACCATGCTGTTTTTTGTAAATATTAGGCCAAAAAAAAAATATGTGTTTACTGTCACATGTCAAAAAAATCTAGGGTCGGTTGGTCAGGATTAATTATTTTTTTTATTATCGGCAAAACCGGAAATAGTCGTTCCGGAATCCGATTCCGCTATTTCATTTTCGAAATTTCCGGTAAAATGAAGAATTATGCAGTTTTTCTACCTTCTTTACTCTCAATTTCGACAAAAAGCTAGCAGTTGAATAAATAAAACATTGCTGCTGGTTAAACAACAAAAATGGTTATTCAACTAATCAGAACAACTCTATTATGTACTTTGAAGTGAATTGTAAACAAAAGGTAATTTTTTGTTCACAAAGGGTTCTTTACGTGCACGCACATAGGGTTCTTTCAATTATACGTGCATGATTTTTATTCTACGTGAAACATGTACTGCAGTATGTGAATGGGCATGCTGACAATATTTCAGTTATATCGTGGTTGTCAGTTTATAATGGTGGAGAGAAGTCCAGAGTATCCGGAGAAAACTACTGACCTGTCATAAGTTACTGATAAACTTTATCATATAATGTTGTATCGAGTACACCTTGCCTGAGTGGGATTCGAACTCACAACGTTAGTGGTGATAGGCACTGATTACATAGGTAGATGTAAATCCAACTACCATACGATCATGACCATGTCGCCCCCTACAAAATAGATAAAAAATAAACAATAACAAAACAACAATGTATAATGTGATGACCTTAAATAATTTTTATTATACATAAATATCATAATGAGACAATGTTTTGAGACGTGTGCAAAAAAGGATTTATCACATACAGAATCTCCATCAACTTCAATTTATAGGAGTTCTACAATTTGATATGTAATTCTCTTTATAAAATTTAATCTAAGACTATTATGAGCAAGTTAAGGCTCATTTTGTCTGTAAATTCTATCTCATAATATATGAATACAATATAAATACAGAAAATAAAACTTTATAATATGACATCAATATATGTACTAATGAAAGATGTGTACATAACTGAAATCTAATTAAAATTACATGTTTTTTGGAGATACACTAAAACACGACCCCTGACATGACCCTATATATAAGGTTCATCTCCCGCAGACATCGGTGACCTTAGCCGATTTTGGCTTTCTTTTCTTGCTCCCAAAGACTTTTAATTTATTTGGCTTTGAATTGTGCACTAAATTTGATATCTACGTTTTTATTATACATTTGACCTTTGATCTTTACACATGACTATATATCAAGTAACTAGCGTGATATCAACATCATTGACGTCACATTACCAAATCCTCCATAAACCTACTATCTTTGATTGGTTTGGCTCAAAATGGACTTCTTATCACATCTCCCATCTTTGATGTGATATTGCTCCGAGAAAGCCATTCTCTCCAAAACAAATCAATGATAGTATATATGTATCACCAAAACTAAAAGGGGCCATCTGGGTCATGATCGTATGGTAGTTGGATTTATTACTACCTATCACTACTAAAGCTGTGAGTTCGAATCCCACTCATGGGGAGGTATTCTTGATACAACATTATGTGATAAGGTTTTCAGTGACTTACAGCAAGTCGGTGGTTTTCTCCAGGTACTTCCGTTTCCTCCATCAATAAAACTGACTGCCACGATATAACTGAAATATTGTTGAATGTGGCATTAAACACCATAAACCAACCAACCAAACCAAAATATAACAAACATGTAATTTTAATTAGATTACATGAACTGAAATTAGTTTTCATTTTAATTTCTTCCCAGTACTTTGTTGTCATTATAGAATGTTTACATAAACTTATGGACGGAATGTTTGATTCATTAATATTTTGTATATATCTATGATGGTGTTGTAGTTGGTACAACTAAACTGTCTAATTCTCTTTTGTAGTTTGTCTCTGCTAGCCATACCTAAAACAGAGAAAATGAAAATAAACAAACATAGCGCTAAAAGTACTGATATGACAAAGCTTTTGTACAAAATTAACTATATATCATTACAAAAACAGGGGCTGTCGTGATCGTATTGTAGTTGGATTTACAACTATCTGTGCAATCAGCGCCTATCACCACTAACGTTGTGAGTTCAAACTCCGTTCATGGCAAGGCGTACTCGATACAACATTATGTGATAAAGTTTGTTAGTGATTTACGACAGGTCAGTGTTTTTTTGGGGGGTACTCCGGTTTCCTCCACAAATAAAACTGACCACCACGATATAACTGATTTATTGTTGAAAGTGGTGTTAAAAACCATAAACCTAAATCTAAACCTACCTTACAAAAACACAAGAGCTCCAGTCACAGTAATACACTAATTATTGCAGACCAGAACTGAAAATCTGGATCAACAAATCTTAAAAAAGAGGTCAAATGTCTTATACGGTCATTTTTCCATTGTATTAAGGATGATTGTTGAACACAAGTTTGACTGTATTAATTTTGTCCCATTCTTTTAACAATTTAAAAAAAAAATTCAACTTTTTATAACAATGAAAAAGACCTACATGAAATCTAGATTCTACTAGTCCCTGGAATTCTTTTCTCTGTTCTTTCTTAAGACCAGCATCTTTAACAGTTTTCTGCCAGCTATCTATCTGTTTCTGTCTCTGTGTTACAGCTTTCTGATATTTACTGGGTAGTCCTCCAGGAATACACTACAAAATAAATAATAATAAGAAATATTTTTTCAGCAAAACAAAACTGGTCGATCATATCCAACTTTGAAAAGCTAGTTAGAATGTTGCAAACAAACATATTTTAATTTAATACCCAGACTTGCTTGCAAAAAAAACCTAATTAAATTTTAAGTCTCAATTAAACCTTGAGTGTAAATTATTTTCATACACATTTCAAGTACGGGGCTGCCCGGTGTGTTGGTGTACCTTTAGGGTTCAACGGACTCATTCCGATATACACGGGGTATATTCATGAAAAGAAAAGGACAATTGTAATCTTCATTGTATACACTGTTCATTATATAGTACATTTTTACAGGATCAGGGTATACCGAATGCATACAAACCAGCCCTATTTTTTCGTATTTTTCAATGTTCTGTGTGTTTGCGCACATGGTTTGAAAATAGCACTAGACATGCATAAGGGTAAAACTTTTATATGAAAGACTATGAATCTACTGGTGTAAACTCTCGTGACCACTTTTAGCGATGGTATAACGAATTGGTACGATCATTCATTGAAATATAGTCAATACTCACCATGTGGTGTCATCTGTCTTAATTATTTATCACTTTATAGGTTGTTTTCTCAACAATAAATAAATACAAACTGTCAACTTCACAACACTGACAAAAAATATTGTAAATAAACATATTACAGGTTGTATTGTACATAGATAGGTTTATCGCTTACAAGTATTGCCTTAAAACAAAGTGCGCCAACTCCGGTTCCACGCCAACACACCAGACTCGACAGTAATTTTATGTGTCAATAAGTTTTAGCTTAATTGACACTTAAATTTAATTAAAATTTGTCCTGGTTTTAAAAAAGTTTAAAAATCATTGAAAACAAATCCAAGAATTGTTTTTATCATTTTGAAATGATATGTTAATCTATACATACCGTACTGGTACCTCCTATGTTAAAAGGAATGTTAAAAGTAAAGAATTCTGCCACAGGTAACAGTTCCCATACTGGTCCCTCATCTTTGTGATCTGGTCCTAGAAAAATCATGCGATTAAAAAAAATTAAACTTGCAAGGAATTCTTTTCTAAATTTATATACATTTCAAAGGTGTGATTTAATTAGCTATAAAGTCAATTGCTAAGATTTATGTATCAAAGTGTCTATCAAGTTGACCAATGGGTGACGAATAGAGAGAGTAATAGAAGCATGATCTGTTGTGGATTATTGACGATGTAATTAATCTGATTAGAGCATTATTTTGAGATATAGATTTTTTGTGCAATAATCTATATTTCATACAAGTTCACATGATTTTAACCAAAACACTTTCGTCAGATGTCATGACTAACTTTTTACATGTTAAAAAGTAGATCATGACCCTTTTTCTACTTTCACAGGTTGGAAGGTATGGATCTGCTGTAAGTCATTGACAAACGATTGCATTGCCATGTTATTTATGAGAATTATAAGACGATGGCTACATTTTACAAACTTACCAACACATAGTGGTTGGTCCCAGAGATTCCTAGAACTCCCTACTCCTACTTTATTCATATGTTCTTCAACATTACTATAGAATGTATGGTATGGAGCTAGAAGTATTGTATCATTACCACCTAGAATCACCGGTCTGTTGGGCGTCAGAATGTATAAACTACATAAGGTACTACCACTGAAATAGAAAGCAATTAAAACCTGGTTTTTTTTACACAAAAACATATGTATGTATGTTTCCCCACCCTTCATTCTTTATTAGGGCTTGGGTGGCTCAATGAGTTAGGTAGTTGGATTACCTAACAACTCATACAAGCCTATCACCAATACAGCGTGGGTTCGCGCCCGGCTTTGTACATTACAAAAAAAGTTGCACTCGACTCGCAGCCGCAAGTGATAAAGTTTACCAGTTGCTTGCCCATGGTCGGTGGTTCTCTTCAGGTACTCCGGCTTCTTCCACCACTAAAACTAGTACTGGTCGCCATAATATAGCTGAAATATTGCTGAAAGTGGCGCTAAACACAATAAATCAAATCAAATCAAATCATTCTTTATCTTTTGGGAAAGATACCATATATAATTTCCAATGAAAATGTAGGAGGAGTTGTGCATACAAATTTTTTTCTTCATCAAAAAAGGGGAATAACTCCTTCAAAAATGGTCCAATCAAACTTCAGTATCAATATGTGAATCTGCATATGGTAATAGGCAAACCTGCAAAGTTTCCATTTAAAATGTAGAAGTTGTGCATACAAACATTTTGAGGAAATATTCTCAGTCAAATATGGTAATAACTCTCGACAATTATTCTATCAAAATCCCAAATCTCCATATGCTGTTGATACCGCATCCGTGGTGTAATGGTTAGCATGCTTGCCTTGAGTGTGGTAGATCGTGAGTTCGAGCCCCGATTGGGTCAAACCAAAGTCTAGAAAATTGGTATTTGTTGCTTCTCCGCTAAGCATGCAGCATTAAGGAGAAAGAGCAAGACTAGTTGGCTCGGAATCAGGATAATGTATCTGAGTGAGATGACATGTCTATCCACGAACAGTTGTTTCATTGAGCTAGCACTATAAAACTCCAACTAAGTGTGTTGGTCTAGTACAAAGTAGACATCATCATCTCATGGAATGTAATTTGTTCTTCCCATGATATTGCTGAAAAATTGTTGAGTTGGCGTTAAACAACAATCACTCACTCCATATGTTGATAAGCAAGCATGCAAAGATTTGAGCAATTCCCATATAAAATGTAGGACGAGTTTTGAGTACAAACTTTTGTGATGGACAGAGAGGGGAAAACTATATGTCTACCCCAGAAGAGGGGTGAGGGGACAAAATCACCTTAAAAAAAAAAAATTCCCTGTGGACCACTCGGAAACAACAATTTCAAGTAATAGCTTTTACATGAAAAATACAGTTGCGTGCTGTAATGTTTACGTGTATTTCTTTTTTAAAGTTACTTTAATGCAAAACAAATTGCTCAGCTAGTTAAACTTTATACCTAATCATAACATTCCTACATGGAGCTATTAGTGTGACTTTCTCACAGTGACTCAGGTATATTGTTGTTTCTACTGGACCAAGAACGATCGTTGTATTTCTACATTTTTCTATTGTTACTGATCTGTAAAATAAAATAGAATTAAATCCATGTATTAGTAAGAAAAAATATGGATGTAAATGAGCATGAGTGACTATCTAACTATACACTTAGAATAAATATATACAATTACATTTTGATTTGCAACTACATGTACCTGTGTAATCAGTGCCTATCACCACTTAAGTTGTGAGTTTGAATCCTGCTGATGACGAGGTGTACTCAATACAACATTATGTGATAAAGTTTGTCAGTGACTTGCGGCAGATGAGTGGTTTTCTCCAGGTACTCTGGTATCCTCCATCAATAAAACTGACCGCCATGAAACAACTGAAATATTGTTGAAAGTGGTGTTAAACACCATAAACCTAACACTAAATATTCAATGTATGACTGGAACTAATACAGTAGCAGACGGATATCCTGACAATTTATAGCATTATAAATTATTGTGTTTAATAGTTTCGCTAAATAGCAGGTGCACATTCATATCATAGACAGAATTATTAATTTATTGTGTTTAATAGTTTCGCTAAATAGCAGGTGCACATTCATATCATAGACAGAATTATTAATTTATTGTGTTTAATAGTTTCGCTAAATATCAGGTGCACATTCATATCATAGACAGAATTATTAATTTATTGTGTTTAATAGTTTCGCTAAATAGCAGGTGCACATTCATATCATAGACAGAATTATTAATTTATTGTGTTTAAAAGTTTAGCTAAATAGCAGGTGCACATTCATATCATAGACAGAATTATTAATTTATTGTGTTTTATAGTTTTGCTAAATAGCAGGTGCACATTCATATCATAGACAGAATTATCAATTTATTGTGTTTAATAGTTTCGCTAAATAGCAGGTGCACATTCATATCATAGACAGAATTATTAATTTATTGTGTTTTATAGTTTTGCTAAATAGCAGGTGTACATTCATATCATAGACAGAATTACTAATTTATTGTGTTTTATAGTTTTGCTAAATAGCAGGTGCACATTCATATCAGACAGAATTATTAATTTATTGTGTTTAATAGTAACCTTAAATAGCACAGAGATCCATATTATAGATAGAATTATTAATATATTGTGATTAAAAGTTATGCTAAATAGCAGGCACACACCCATATCATAGACAGAATTATTAACTTATTGTGTTTAATGGTTTCACTAAATAGCAGGCACACATTCATATCATAGACAGAATTATTAATTTATTGTGTTTTATAGTTTTGCTAAATAGCAGGTGCACATTCATATCATAGACAGAATTATTAATTTATTGTGTTTAATAGTTTCACTAAATAGCAGGTGTACATTCATATCATAGACAGAATTATTAATTTATTGTGTTTTATAGTAACCTTAAATAGCACAGAGATCCATATTATAGATATAATTATTAATATATTGTGCTTAAAAGTTATGCTAAATAGCAGGCACACATCCATATCATAGACAGAATTATTAACTTATTGTGTTTAATGGTTTCACTAAATAGCAGGCACACATCCATATCATAGACAGAATTATTAACTTATTGTGTTTAATGGTTTCACTAAATAGCAGGCACACATCCATATCATAGACAGAATTATTAACTTATTGTGTTTAATGGTTTCACTAAATAGCAGGCACACATCCATATCATAGACAGAATTATTAACTTATTGTGTTTAATGGTTTCACTAAATAGCAGGCACACATCCATATCATAGACAGAATTATTAACTTATTGTGTTTAATGGTTTCACTAAATAGCAGGCACACATCCATATCATAGACAGAATTATTAACTTATTGTGTTTAATGGTTTCACTAAATAGCAGGCACACATCCATATCAGACAGAATTATTAACTTATTGTGTTTAATGGTTTCACTAAATAGCAGGCACACATCCATATCATAGACAGAATTATTAACTTATTGTGTTTAATGGTTTCACTAAATAGCAGGCACACATCCATATCATAGACAGAATTATTAACTTATTGTGTTTAATGGTTTCACTAAATAGCAGGCACACATCCATATCATAGACAGAATTATTAACTTATTGTGTTTAATGGTTTCACTAAATAGCAGGCACACATCCATATCATAGACAGAATTATTAACTTATTGTGTTTAATGGTTTCACTAAATAGCAGGCACACATCCATATCATAGACAGAATTATTAACTTATTGTGTTTAATGGTTTCACTAAATAGCAGGCACACATCCATATCATAGACAGAATTATTAACTTATTGTGTTTAATGGTTTCACTAAATAGCAGGCACACATCCATATCATAGACAGAATTATTAACTTATTGTGTTTAATGGTTTCACTAAATAGCAGGCACACATCCATATCAGACAGAATTATTAACTTATTGTGTTTAATGGTTTCACTAAATAGCAGGCACACATCCATATCATAGACAGAATTATTAGCTTATTGTGTTTAATGGTTTCACTAAATAGCAGGCACACATCCATATCATAGACAGAATTATTAACTTATTGTGTTTAATGTTTTCACTAAATAGCAGGCACACATCCATATCATAGACAGAATTATTAACTTATTGTGTTTAATGGTTTCACTAAATAGCAGGCACACATTCTTATCATAGACAGAATTATTAACTTATTGTGTTTAATGGTTTCACTTAATAGCAGGCACACATCCATATCATAGACAGAATTATTAACTTATTGTGTTTAATGGTTTCACTAAATAGCAGGCACACATCCATATCAGACAGAATTATTAACTTGTGTTTAATGGTTTCACTTAATAGCAGGCACACATCCATATCATAGACAGAATTATTAACTTATTGTGTTTAAATGGTTTCACTAAATAGCAGGTACACATCCATATCATAGACAGAATTATTAACTTATTGTGTTTAATGGTTTCACTAAATAGCAGGCACACATCCATATCATAGACAGAATTATTAACTTATTGTGTTTAATGGTTTCACTAAATAGCAGGCACACATCCATATCATAGACAGAATTATTAACTTATTGTGTTTAATGGTTTCACTAAATAGCAGGCACACATCCATATCATAGACATAATTATTAACTTATTGTGTTTAATGGTTTCACTAAATAGCAGGCACACATCCATATCATAGACAGAATTATTAACTTATTGTGTTTAATGGTTTCACTAAATAGCAGGCACACATCCATATCAGACAGAATTATTAACTTATTGTGTTTAATGGTTTCACTAAATAGCAGGCACACATCCATATCAGACAGAATTATTAACTTATTGTGTTTAATGGTTTCACTAAATAGCAGGCACACATCCATATCATAGACAGAATTATTAACTTATTGTGTTTAATGGTTTCACTAAATAGCAGGCACACATCCATATCATAGACAGAATTACTAATTTATTGTGTTTTATAGTTTTGCTAAATAGCAGGTGCACATTCATATCAGACAGAATTATTAATTTATTGTGTTTAATAGTAACCTTAAATAGCACAGAGATCCATATTATAGATAGAATTATTAATATATTGTGATTAAAAGTTATGCTAAATAGCAGGCACACACCCATATCATAGACAGAATTATTAACTTATTGTGTTTAATGGTTTCACTAAATAGCAGGCACACATTCATATCATAGACAGAATTATTAATTTATTGTGTTTTATAGTTTTGCTAAATAGCAGGTGCACATTCATATCATAGACAGAATTATTAATTTATTGTGTTTAATAGTTTCACTAAATAGCAGGTGTACATTCATATCATAGACAGAATTATTAATTTATTGTGTTTTATAGTAACCTTAAATAGCACAGAGATCCATATTATAGATATAATTATTAATATATTGTGCTTAAAAGTTATGCTAAATAGCAGGCACACATCCATATCATAGACAGAATTATTAACTTATTGTGTTTAATGGTTTCACTAAATAGCAGGCACACATCCATATCATAGACAGAATTATTAACTTATTGTGTTTAATGGTTTCACTAAATAGCAGGCACACATCCATATCATAGACAGAATTATTAACTTATTGTGTTTAATGGTTTCACTAAATAGCAGGCACACATCCATATCATAGACAGAATTATTAACTTATTGTGTTTAATGGTTTCACTAAATAGCAGGCACACATCCATATCATAGACAGAATTATTAACTTATTGTGTTTAATGGTTTCACTAAATAGCAGGCACACATCCATATCATAGACAGAATTATTAACTTATTGTGTTTAATGGTTTCACTAAATAGCAGGCACACATCCATATCAGACAGAATTATTAACTTATTGTGTTTAATGGTTTCACTAAATAGCAGGCACACATCCATATCATAGACAGAATTATTAACTTATTGTGTTTAATGGTTTCACTAAATAGCAGGCACACATCCATATCATAGACAGAATTATTAACTTATTGTGTTTAATGGTTTCACTAAATAGCAGGCACACATCCATATCATAGACAGAATTATTAACTTATTGTGTTTAATGGTTTCACTAAATAGCAGGCACACATCCATATCATAGACAGAATTATTAACTTATTGTGTTTAATGGTTTCACTAAATAGCAGGCACACATCCATATCATAGACAGAATTATTAACTTATTGTGTTTAATGGTTTCACTAAATAGCAGGCACACATCCATATCATAGACAGAATTATTAACTTATTGTGTTTAATGGTTTCACTAAATAGCAGGCACACATCCATATCATAGACAGAATTATTAACTTATTGTGTTTAATGGTTTCACTAAATAGCAGGCACACATCCATATCAGACAGAATTATTAACTTATTGTGTTTAATGGTTTCACTAAATAGCAGGCACACATCCATATCATAGACAGAATTATTAGCTTATTGTGTTTAATGGTTTCACTAAATAGCAGGCACACATCCATATCATAGACAGAATTATTAACTTATTGTGTTTAATGTTTTCACTAAATAGCAGGCACACATCCATATCATAGACAGAATTATTAACTTATTGTGTTTAATGGTTTCACTAAATAGCAGGCACACATTCTTATCATAGACAGAATTATTAACTTATTGTGTTTAATGGTTTCACTTAATAGCAGGCACACATCCATATCATAGACAGAATTATTAACTTATTGTGTTTAATGGTTTCACTAAATAGCAGGCACACATCCATATCAGACAGAATTATTAACTTGTGTTTAATGGTTTCACTTAATAGCAGGCACACATCCATATCATAGACAGAATTATTAACTTATTGTGTTTAAATGGTTTCACTAAATAGCAGGTACACATCCATATCATAGACAGAATTATTAACTTATTGTGTTTAATGGTTTCACTAAATAGCAGGCACACATCCATATCATAGACAGAATTATTAACTTATTGTGTTTAATGGTTTCACTAAATAGCAGGCACACATCCATATCATAGACAGAATTATTAACTTATTGTGTTTAATGGTTTCACTAAATAGCAGGCACACATCCATATCATAGACATAATTATTAACTTATTGTGTTTAATGGTTTCACTAAATAGCAGGCACACATCCATATCATAGACAGAATTATTAACTTATTGTGTTTAATGGTTTCACTAAATAGCAGGCACACATCCATATCAGACAGAATTATTAACTTATTGTGTTTAATGGTTTCACTAAATAGCAGGCACACATCCATATCAGACAGAATTATTAACTTATTGTGTTTAATGGTTTCACTAAATAGCAGGCACACATCCATATCATAGACAGAATTATTAACTTATTGTGTTTAATGGTTTCACTAAATAGCAGGCACACATCCATATCATAGACAGAATTATTAACTTATTGTGTTTAATGGTTTCACTAAATAGCAGGCACACATCCATATCATAGACAGAATTATTAACTTATTGTGTTTAATGGTTTCACTAAATAGCAGGCACACATCCATATCATAGACAGAATTATTAACTTATTGTGTTTAATGGTTTCACTAAATAGCAGGCACACATCCATATCATAGACAGAATTATTAACTTATTGTGTTTAATGGTTTCACTAAATAGCAGGCACACATCCATATCAGACAGAATTATTAACTTATTGTGTTTAATGGTTTCACTAAATAGCAGGCACACATCCATATCATAGACAGAATTATTAGCTTATTGTGTTTAATGGTTTCACTAAATAGCAGGCACACATCCATATCATAGACAGAATTATTAACTTATTGTGTTTAATGGTTTCACTAAATAGCAGGCACACATCCATATCATAGACAGAATTATTAACTTATTGTGTTTAATGGTTTCACTAAATAGCAGGCACACATTCTTATCATAGACAGAATTATTAACTTATTGTGTTTAATGGTTTCACTTAATAGCAGGCACACATCCATATCATAGACAGAATTATTAACTTATTGTGTTTAATGGTTTCACTAAATAGCAGGCACACATCCATATCATAGACAGAATTATTAACTTATTGTGTTTAATGGTTTCACTTAATAGCAGGCACACATCCATATCATAGACAGAATTATTAACTTATTGTGTTTAATGGTTTCACTAAATAGCAGGCACACATCCATATCATAGACAGAATTATTAACTTATTGTGTTTAATGGTTTCACTAAATAGCAGGCACACATCCATATCATAGACAAAATTATTAACTTATTGTGTTTAATGGTTTCACTAAATAGCAGGCACACATCCATATCATAGACAGAATTATTAACTTATTGTGTTTAATGGTTTCACTAAATAGCGGGCACACATCCATATCAGACAGAATTATTAACTTATTGTGTTTAATGGTTTCACTAAATAGCAGGCACACATCCATATCATAGACAGAATTATTAACTTATTGTGTTTAATGGTTTCACTAAATAGCAGGCACACATCCATATCATAGACAGAATTATTAACTTATTGTGTTTAATGGTTTCACTAAATAGCAGGCACACATCCATATCATAGACAGAATTATTAACTTATTGTGTTTAATGGTTTCACTAAATAGCAGGCACACATCCATATCATAGACAGAATTATTAACTTATTGTGTTTAATGGTTTCACTTAATAGCAGGCACACATCCATATCATAGACAGAATTATTAACTTATTGTGTTTAATGGTTTCACTAAATAGCAGGCACACATCCATATCAGACAGAATTATTAACTAATTGCATTTAATGGTTTCACTTAATAGCAGGCACACATCCATATCATAGACAGAATTATTAACTTATTGTGTTTAATGGTTTCACTAAATAGCAGGCACACATCCATATCATAGACAGAATTATTAACTTATTGTGTTTAATGGTTTCACTAAATAGCAGGCACACATCCATATCAGACAGAATTATTAACTTATTGTGTTTAATGGTTTCACTAAATAGCAGGCACACATCCATATCATAGACAGAATTATTAACTTATTGTGTTTAATGGTTTCACTAAATAGCAGGCACACATCCATATCATAGACAGAATTATTAACTTATTGCGTTTAATGGTTTCACTTAATAGCAGGCACACATCCATATCATAGACAGAATTATTAACTTATTGCGTTTAATGGTTTCACTAAATAGCAGGCACACATCCATATCATAGACAGAATTATTAACTTATTGTGTTTAATGGTTTCACTAAATAGCAGGCACACATCCATATCAGACAGAATTATTAACTTATTGTGTTTAATGGTTTCACTAAATAGCAGGCACACATCCATATCATAGACATAATTATTAACTTATTGTGTTTAATGGTTTCACTAAATAGCAGGCACACATCCATATCATAGACAGAATTATTAACTTATTGTGTTTAATGGTTTCACTAAATAGCAGGCACACATCCATATCATAGACAGAATTATTAACTTATTGTGTTTAATGGTTTCACTAAATAGCAGGCACACATCCATATCATAGACAGAATTATTAACTTATTGTGTTTAATGGTTTCACTAAATAGCAGGCACACATCCATATCATAGACAGAATTATTAACTTATTGTGTTTAATGGTTTCACTAAATAGCAGGCACACATCCATATCATAGACAGAATTATTAACTTATTGTGTTTAATGGTTTCACTAAATAGCAGGCACACATCCATATCAGACAGAATTATTAACTTATTGTGTTTAATGGTTTCACTAAATAGTAGGCACACATCCATATCATAGACAGAATTATTAACTTATTGTGTTTAATGGTTTCACTAAATAGCAGGCACACATCCATATCATAGACAGAATTATTAACTTATTGTGTTTAATGGTTTCACTAAATAGCAGGCACACATCCATATCATAGACAGAATTATTAACTTATTGTGTTTAATGGTTTCACTAAATAGCAGGCACACATCCATATCATAGACAGAATTATTAACTTATTGTGTTTAATGGTTTCACTAAATAGCAGGCACACATCCATATCAGACAGAATTATTAACTTATTGTGTTTAATGGTTTCACTAAATAGCAGGCACACATCCATATCATAGACAGAATTATTAACTTATTGTGTTTAATGGTTTCACTAAATAGCAGGCACACATCCATATCATAGACTGAATTATTAACTTATTGTGTTTAATGGTTTCACTAAATAGCAGGCACACATCCATATCATAGACAGAATTATTAACTTATTGTGTTTAATGGTTTCACTAAATAGCAGGCACACATCCATATCATAGACAGAATTATTAACTTATTGTGTTTAATGGTTTCACTTAATAGCAGGCACACATCCATATCATAGACAGAATTATTAACTTATTGTGTTTAATGGTTTCACTAAATAGCAGGCACACATCCATATCAGACAGAATTATTAACTTATTGTGTTTAATGGTTTCACTTAATAGCAGGCACACATCCATATCATAGACAGAATTATTAACTTATTGTGTTTAATGGTTTCACTAAATAGCAGGCACACATCCATATCATAGACAGAATTATTAACTTATTGTGTTTAATGGTTTCACTAAATAGCAGGCACACATCCATATCATAGACAGAATTATTAACTTATTGTGTTTAATGGTTTCACTAAATAGCAGGCACACATCCATATCATAGACAGAATTATTAACTTATTGTGTTTAATGGTTTCACTAAATAGCAGGCACACATCCATATCATAGACAGAATTATTAACTTATTGTGTTTAATGGTTTCACTAAATAGCAGACACACATCCATATCAGACAGAATTATTAACTTATTGTGTTTAATGGTTTCACTAAATAGCAGGCACACATCCATATCATAGACAGAATTATTAACTTATTGTGTTTAATGGTTTCACTAAATAGCAGGCACACATCCATATCATAGACAGAATTATTAACTTATTGTGTTTAATGGTTTCACTAAATAGCAGGCACACATCCATATCATAGACAGAATTATTAACTTATTGTGTTTAATGGTTTCACTAAATAGCAGGCACACATCCATATCATAGACAGAATTATTAACTTATTGTGTTTAATGGTTTCACTAAATAGCAGGCACACATCCATATCATAGACAGAATTATTAACTTATTGTGTTTAATGGTTTCACTAAATAGCAGGCACACATCCATATCAGACAGAATTATTAACTTATTGTGTTTAATGGTTTCACTAAATAGCAGGCACACATCCATATCATAGACAGAATTATTAACTTATTGTGTTTAATGGTTTCACTAAATAGCAGGCACACATCCATATCAGACAGAATTATTAACTTATTGTGTTTAATGGTTTCACTAAATAGCAGGCACACATCCATATCATAGACATAATTATTAACTTATTGTGTTTAATGGTTTCACTAAATAGCAGGCACACATCCATATCAGACAGAATTATTAACTTATTGTGTTTAATGGTTTCACTAAATAGCAGGCACACATCCATATCATAGACAGAATTATTAACTTATTGTGTTTAATGGTTTCACTAAATAGCAGGCACACATCCATATCATAGACAGAATTATTAACTTATTGTGTTTAATGGTTTCACTAAATAGCAGGCACACATCCATATCAGACAGAATTATTAACTTATTGTGTTTAATGGTTTCACTAAATAGCAGGCACACATCCATATCATAGACAGAATTATTAACTTATTGTGTTTAATGGTTTCACTAAATAGCAGGCACACATCCATACCAAAGACAGAATTATTAACTTATTGTGTTTAATGGTTTCACTAAATAGCAGGCACACATCCATATCATAGACAGAATTATTAACTTATTGTGTTTAATGGTTTCACTAAATAGCAGGCACACATCCATATCATAGACAGAATTATTAACTTATTGTGTTTAATGGTTTCACTAAATAGCAGGCACACATCCATATCATAGACAGAATTATTAACTTATTGTGTTTAATGGTTTCACTAAATAGCAGGCACACATCCATATCATAGACAGAATTATTAACTTATTGTGTTTAATGGTTTCACTAAATAGCAGGCACACATCCATATCATAGACAGAATTATTAACTTATTGTGTTTAATGGTTTCACTAAATAGCAGGCACACATTCATATCATAGACAGAATTATTAACTTATTGTGTTTAATGGTTTCACTAAATAGCAGGCACACATCCATATCATAGACAGAATTATTAACTTATTGTGTTTAATGGTTTCACTAAATAGCAGGCACACATCCATATCATAGACAGAATTATTAACTTATTGTGTTTAATGGTTTCACTAAATAGCAGACACACATCCATATCATAGACAGAATTATTAACTTATTGTGTTTAATGGTTTCACTAAATAGCAGGCACACATCCATATCATAGACAGAATTATTAACTTATTGTGTTTAATGGTTTCACTAAATAGCAGGCACACATCCATATCATAGACAGAATTATTAACTTATTGTGTTTAATGGTTTCACTAAATAGCAGGCACACGTCCATATCATAGACAGAATTATTAACTTATTGTGTTTAATGGTTTCACTAAATAGCAGGCACACATCCATATCATAGACAGAATTATTAACTTATTGTGTTTAATGGTTTCACTAAATAGCAGGTACACATCCATATCATAGACAGAATTATTAACTTATTGTGTTTAATGGTTTCACTAAATAGCAGGCACACATCCATATCAGACAGAATTATTAACTTATTGTGTTTAATGGTTTCACTAAATAGCAGGTACACATCCATATCATAGACAGAATTATTAACTTATTGTGTTTAATGGTTTCACTAAATAGCAGGCACACATCCATATCAGACAGAATTATTAACTTATTGTGTTTAATGGTTTCACTAAATAGCAGGCACACATCCATATCATAGACAGAATTATTAACTTATTGTGTTTAATGGTTTCACTAAATAGCAGGCACACATCCATATCATAGACAGAATTATCAACTTATTGTGTTTAATGGTTTCACTAAATAGCAGGCACACATCCATATCAGACAGAATTATTAACTTATTGTGTTTAATGGTTTCACTAAATAGCAGGCACACATCCATATCATAGACAGAATTATTAACTTATTGTGTTTAATGGTTTCACTAAATAGCAGGCACACATCCATATCATAGACAGAATTATTAACTTATTGTGTTTAATGGTTTCACTAAATAGCAGGTACACATCCATATCATAGACAGAATTATTAACTTATTGTGTTTAATGGTTTCACTAAATAGCAGGCACACATCCATATCAGACAGAATTATTAACTTATTGTGTTTAATGGTTTCACTAAATAGCAGGCACACATCCATATCATAGACAGAATTATTAACTTATTGTGTTTAATGGTTTCACTAAATAGCAGGCACACATCCATATCATAGACAGAATTATTAACTTATTGTGTTTAATGGTTTCACTAAATAGCAGGCACACATCCATATCAGACAGAATTATTAACTTATTGTGTTTAATGGTTTCACTAAATAGCAGGCACACATCCATATCATAGACAGAATTATTAACTTATTGTGTTTAATGGTTTCACTAAATAGCAGGCACACATCCATATCATAGACAGAATTATTAACTTATTGTGTTTAATGGTTTCACTAAATAGCAGGCACACATCCATATCATAGACAGAATTATTAACTTATTGTGTTTAATGGTTTCACTAAATAGCAGGCACACATCCATATCATAGACAGAATTATTAACTTTTGTGTTTAATGGTTTCACTAAATAGCAGGCACACATCCATATCATAGACAGAATTATTAACTTATTGTGTTTAATGGTTTCACTAAATAGCAGGCACACATCCATATCATAGACAGAATTATTAACTTATTGTGTTTAATGGTTTCACTAAATAGCAGGCACACATCCATATCATAGACAGAATTAATAACTTATTGTGTTTAATGGTTTCACTAAATAGCAGGCACACATCCATATCAGACAGAATTATTACTTTATTGTGTTTTAACTCTTACCTTAAAGGAGAGAGTAGATACAGGTAGGAGAAGTGACATCTATGTATCTTTATACTACTGTTTTCTAGTGTGTTAGAACTCTGTAAATAAAATGTTATTTCTCATTAGGAATAAAATGAAAAAAAAATTATACACAGTTCCAAAATCTAAAGGAAAGATCATCGAAACAGGCAAAATCGATATCCCTAACACACTATATAAAAACATGTTTGAATTCTGCAAATAAAATATTTATTTAGCATTAGGAATAAAACAAACACACTGTCAGGCAAGTTCCAACAAAATCTAATAGAGAAAGAGTAGAAACAGAGGCAAAATGTATACCTCTAACACACATATACATGACTACTTACTTTCCTGTCTTAGCAAACGCACTTTAATAAAAAGTGTTCTTACTTTGGTGCATATTTAGTGATGTACAATCTCCAATTTTTGCTATAATATAAGCATTAAATGATATGGATGTAAAATTAAATATTCGTAGGAGATCTTTTTTATATCTGGTCTCTTAACAAGACCATTAATTTCTTTAAATGTTTACGACTTAAATTATTTCTTTCTAATATAGTAATATAAATGGCTGCTTGATAAGACATAAGACAAATGTCAACCCTTTTTGGCACCTTTGGGCTAAATTTCAGCCTTATTTCTTGGATACTGTGTCTTATTGTTTTACAGAAACATAAATGTCAATCATATTGTTTTATCCATTTTGGAATTATTTCAATAGAATTTAATTTGATTTGAGTACTGCAATCTGATTGGCTGATCCGCTTGGAGAAATTTTTTTTATACTTGATAACCTGGTTTGGTATTGTGACGTCACCAACATATTCATTCACCAATGACAAATTCAAATAGTCACATGAAATAATCGTAATTAAAATCAAGGAATCGTTAAATTTTATAGTAAAAATTTAATCATAAGGAATATTTGAAATATTTGAACAGGTTTTACTTGTTTAACCTGGTTTGGAAAAGGTTACAATTTTCATAAACCGCATTCATGGTTTATTAAGTGTAAACTGTCCCAAATCAGGTTATATTGTATAACCTGTTCAAAAATATATATAAATATACTTACCCTACCAATTGTCTGTTTACTGACTTGACTCATTATTATTATTTTGTTCCTGAAAAAAATAAACATAGTATAACTAATCGTAGATTTTGAATATCAAAATAAGACCATGAGTGACCGAGGTACCAGGCATGGGGCGAATTACATTGCAATGTAATGCATTACATTACAATTACTTTCACAAAACCAGCATTATATTACAATTACAATTACATGTATTTTGGAAAGTAATGCATTACATTACAATTACTTTATCAAAGTAATGCATTACATTACAATTACTTTACCAAAGTAATGCATTACATTACAATTACTTTACCAAAGTAATGCATTATATTACACATTACATTTTATAAAATTTATTATCAAAAGATACATATATACAAAATTTTATACTGAAATCTTGGTAACCATTAAATAGGGTTTTAAAAGTCTACACAAGGTGCCTAATAAGTATACATCTCTGTGTTTTCTCTAAAAAGAAATAACAGAGATGTTGTAAGGAATTTATTCTACCATTACATTTTTTAATTATATTGTTAACTTAATCTCAATGTTATTTAATTACTTTTAAACCATAAATTCACTTGTCAAAAGAAAGGAATTGATTGATATACAAACTAATTAGTGGTTTTTGACAGGTGTCAATTATCGATCATTCAACTTATTTCTTTGATCTTTAAATATCTATGTATACTTTTGTATACATTTTTCAATGACTATAATGGTATATTAAAATGATTGCAAATAAAAAACAATATCTGATAAAAATAATAACAATTGTTTTCATCACATGTTTTCTTAGTTAAAGCATTTATATAGTAAAATTTAAGTTAATTAAAGCAAATTTTTGTATGTTTATAAAATAGATCTGTTTTAATTATTAGTATAAATGTTTTAGTATTAAGGTTAGATGAAGAAAATCATTAGTTTGACAACAGTTCAAAGTTACACTTTTTGTTAACCATTTAACTAGACATTGATTTGTTTTTAATTTTCCTATTTTCTTTTAGGAAAGAATAAAACAGTAGGTACTTATTATCCCTGAAATTTGTAACAATATATAGCACTTAACAGACAGAAGTAATGCTATGTAATGCCATGCAATGCATAAATTACATGCATTTTTGCCAATGTAATGCATTACATTACAATTACATGTAATGCCAAAATTGGGGCATTACACATTACATGCATTACTTGGGAAAATGTAATGCATTACAATTACAAATTAGCATTACCCCATGCCTGCGAGGTACACATAAGGATTAAACGAGTGGGCGGAACTTCGCCCATGAGTTTAATCATTAATGCGTATTTGGTCACGAGTGGTCTTATTTTGATATTCAAAATGTATGATTTAGTTATACTGTTTATTATATAGACTTTCAAAATTTCTTATATATTATTTTTTTATTTGTATATTTCATTCCATGCGTATGAATCTATGAGCAACGATACTAAGGGGTTCAGCTGGAAGGATCTGTCATCTTGAAAATGTGAAATCCTACATGTCATATTTACAACAATACACAAAAATAATTAAAATGCTTACCTTGAAAACTTATTTTAGTTAAATTGTATCAAAATTGAAGCGTACACGAGGCCAAATAACATCTAATCTTTACGTTTCAAACTGGAAGTCTTCATATGACGTCAATGACGTCATGTTGGTTATGTGCCAAAGTTGTCAATAGCATTTCACAGAATTTTTTCAGTTTGCAATCGTATTTGTATTCACCGTAACACAATAAAGGGACATAACCACCACACTTATAGTTATGTAAAAGTAGGTCCTGCGGGAAAAAACTGATATCTCACATGTGAGATACCGGAATTTATTTCGTGGATAAATCCCCATAATTCACACCTATCTATATAATAATTAACGATAACATTTATTAATTTTATTCAAAAATGTAGTATATTCAAGTCCTCTACTTACAACTTACAATTTATATTTACAATTTCAAGAGCAATAAAATTTAATGTCAAAACACCATTTGCACATTTTCAACTGATTCTAAAAAAAAATAATTTACAGAAGGTTTTCCCCTTAAATGTGGGAAAACGGGTTATAATTTTGTGAAAATGACAATATTTAGTTTATTGAAAATACACTTTGTTGCGTGGGGGAAAACTAATTTGGTTGAAAAATCGCCCAATAAAAATAATCCTTTTACCCTTTCATATGTTCCTTAGGTACAACATGAGCATTTGTGGCTATTTTTCCTCTCTTTTTTGTCTCTGATTTACCATCTTTTTCTTCACCTTAAAGGACAATGAAAAAACTTGCTATAATCTTTATAAGAACAAGTACAATTAAAAAAACTTGTGACAGGTCAGTGGTTTTCTTAGGTTCCCTCCACCAATAAAACTGACCGCCACGATATAACTGAAATATTGTTGAAAGTGGCGTTAAACACCATCAAACAAACAAACAAACAAATTAACATATAATTGTACAATTTAAACCATGCCAGATTATGACAATGGGTATGTATTGTGAACCAATGCTCAAAAATGGAAAACCAAAGCAGGAACAGGAAGTCAATGAACAAGAAGGAGAAAAGAAACCAGTCTAAAAATGCACCACAATTTAAGGCAAACCTACATCATTCTTCATACTAAAGAATTAGGATTTGTACTTTCTAAGAGAAAAGCTATGATTTTCCTACCTTTGTATTATCTCAATATACGAATACATTTTTTGCTATAAGAGTGTGATGTATGCATGGAACCCCCTCCTCCCCCTCCAAAAAAAAATTTCAGAAACTGCCAAATGCCAAAATTTTAATTTGATCTCATTGACTGTAAATGACATTATTATGAAAGTTTCAAAATATCCAATTTTCTGAAATGGCAAACTGAAAATATGATATTATTATTGTTCATTTTTGTCCAAATCAAAATAAATGATAATTCATTAATTCAAAAAGAATGAAAACTTTTGCAATCCAATATTTCATAAACAGTGTCTGAACTAAAAAATCTTGAAACTGAGATAAGTTGAAAAGGCTACAAGAACATAAAAATTGGTTCTCTCTTTTCATTCTGCCCTCTTCCATGACTACAATTCGGAAAGAAAATTACTTATATTGTATGCAAATCATTATTCCAGACAATAATTACCTGCTACAGCCCACGATAATCTACGTCCACTAGCTATGCATGCTGAGATACCAAAATTATTCTGCACCAAACAATCCTTAATCCATAATTGAAGAGGACGCAACGTAAATCTCTGAGTTAACTAAAAGTATAACCAAAAACAAATAATAGCATCGAACAAATTACTGAAATGCTACACAATGTAAAAAAAAAATAGAACATCCAGCTTGATTTCAAAGTGCCAAAACATGCTATCAAGCTTGTGTAGTAAACAAAATATTTGACAATCATGAAATACAGAAAAAAAGTCACAATTAAGCCCCACCTTTGGATAAGCCCAAGGATGATTATTAGAGGGGGAAAAACAGGGGCTTATATAACGGCAAATGTAGTATATTGTGACTGTCAGTTTTATTGGTAACTGACAAATTTTATAACAAAATGTTGTATCAGGTACACCTCTCTATGAGTGGGATTAAAACTCACAACTTTAGTGGTGATAGACACTGATTGCATAGGTAATTGTAAATCCAACTACCATACGATCACGACCATGACAGCTCCTCCCGTTTATTTACATCCCTTGTTAATTAGGGTAAAAAACAAAACATCTAATATGCATAAACTTTTAAGTTTTCATTGAATTGTTTTGGAAGAAAATATGAGTAAAATTTGATTGATTGATTGATTGATTGATTGATTGATTGGTGCTTATCTCCAACTTTAGCAGTACTTCAGCTACATTGTGGCATAAAATTTGATAAATATTTAGTTGTGATTTACTGTAAGAAATTGAGTTCAAAATTTCTTCAATGCTATATCGACTATACCTTTGAAAAGCCAGTTCTATGCTGTACTGTCTGTAAGACTGCTATATCTTGTATAGGTAGTAGAGACCTATGGTAGAAAATTATCATGTGTCAATATGATTGTAGTCTTTGTGTAGGTAAAAAATAAATTAAATTATATAACTTTCAACATTATTCAATAAACTCAGGCGCAGCAGACTGCGCTAAAGGAGCATCAATTATTTACAAATAATTATTATAAGATGACAGAATGAGTAGATAATGTATACGTATTACACAAAAACAGATGATAAGTTATTACGGTCAGAGGTTACGACTTGGGTCTATTCAACTCATACTATATTTAATACCAGGCCATGTGCTTTGTAAAGTGATATATTTTTAAGCGGATTACGAAAAATTATATCCCAAATACTGGAAATATTTGAACAGTGTACATTAAAAACTACAGAAGTTTTACAATTTTTGGGAGGAACAATGACAGTTGAGTATGAACTTGTGTATTTCCTATTTTCAACATCAAATCTTAAATAAATGCACAAGAGTTAGTTAAATGTAATTCCTACAGAAATTTTGTGAAATAGCCTATAGGTTGTGATACCAGGTAGTCTTACAATGTAATAAGAATTAGGGTGCGTGTGAGTGATTATTCTGTCATTTAACGACAAGTGAGCAATTTTCAGCAATATCAGTGTTTGTTTTGTATTTAAGAAACATGCCGAGTTTGATTTTTGTATTGCTAGCTCATTGAAACAACAGTCCACAGACAGACATGTTGTTTCCCTTGGACACATTATCCTGACTCTGATCCAACCAGTCTTTGTTCTTACTCCAGGGTTTGAACCCATGACCTACCATACTTGTGGTAAACATGCTGACCATTAAACCACTAAGATGGTCTTATAAAAATAGGTACAGTCAAACCTGTATTAAAAGGTCACCTTTGGGACAAGGAACAAGTGGTTCAATTCATATGAAATTTTCTATGACAAGACAAGAAAAAGGTGACCTTTTAATACAGGTGACTGCTTAATAGAGGTGACCACATAAAGAGGTTCAATTCATATGAAATTTTCTATGACAGGACAGGATAAATGTGACCTTTTAATACAGGTGACTGCTTAATAGAGGTGACCACATGGGCAGGTTTGACTACATTATAATTAGTAAAACAGCTCTCCATAGACTGACTTACTTGCACCTATCTACAGATCCAGCTACCAGCATACCTAAAGCTGATAAGGCTTGTACACCTATCACTGATTCTGATGGACTTGTTCTATTATAACTTTCTGTGGAATAGAATTAGCATAAAAGTTATATGTCTAAACACTACCATACGATTACGACCATGACACCCCTCTCTTTTAAATACAGGTAACTGTTTAATAGAGTTGACCATCTGGGAAGATAAGGCTTGTACTGTACACCTATTACTGATTCTGATGGACTTGTTCTATTATAACTTTCTGTGGAATAGAATTAGCATAAAAGTTATATGTCTAAACACTACCATACGATCACAGCCATGACACCCCCCCTCTTTTAAATACAGGTAACTGTTTAATAGAGGTGACCATCTGGGCAGATAAGGCTTGTACTGTACACCTATTACTGATTCTGATGGACTTGTTCTATTATAACTTTCTGTGAAATAGAATTAGCATAAAAGTTATATGTCTAAACACTACCATACGATCACGACCATGACATCCCTCTCTTTTAAATACAGGTAACTGTTTAATAGAGGTGACCATCTGGGAAGATAAGGCTTGTACTGTACACCTATTACTGATTCTGATGGACTTGTTCTATTATAACTTTCTGTGAAATAGAATTAGCATAAAAGTCATATGTCTAAAAACTACCTGATTTTAAACAGTGTGCCAAAAACCTTGTAGCCCTAAGTCCAAGTGTAGTAAAAATTGGTTCGGGCTGATGAAAATTGCATACAATTTGCTTAATCAAATAGAAAAAATTCTTCTAAAATGCTGTTTGGGCTAGTTTGTCAACATATTTCTAGCACAAACTGTTTAAATTCAAAATATTGATTGATCTGACCCTTGCAATAGGGACGTACATCGTTATTCGTAAAACGTTGTAGGTTTCATAAAAACATACTACTTTTTCAAATGACAAAAAGAAGTGACTAGTTTTGTTAAAACAACATACATATGTAGTTATTATCAATAATTTCTAAAAATCAAGGAAACTTCTTGAATAAAATGACAATAAAAAGGTTTTACAAAATTAGATGCAAATAACAGAGAGCTATATGAAGTTAAATTTATCATAATTCGAGAAAAAAAAAAAAAAATCTGTCAATTATGATCATGACCTTTCTTTCTTTGCGACTCACGAACAAAGAAACTCTGCTAACCCCCATCTTGGATGTTTATACTTACCAGGTTCAACAAGAAGTTCAAGTATTTCATGAATATTACTCTGTATAAATACCAAGTGACTGTGATCATCTAATGTCTACAATACAAAATGTTTTATCGTAGACCAATTAAATTAAAAAAATACATACTGTCAAACCTTTATACTAAAAGACCATCACTATATTACAAATCACTGTCTATAAAGGGCAGTCTCATTTTCCCCATTAATTAATATTGCACATAATTTTAACCTATATATAAAGGGCAACTGCTCATAAAGGCTACATTTTCAGGTTCTCTTGAGTGGTCTTTATATACCGGTCTGACTGTATTTCCAAGAATTGTTATATTTCACAGCTTTCAATTTTCTTACAGTCGAAACTTGTGCTAAAGTCAAAAGGACAGACGATATTACTTGAAAAATAGATGAGTATTCAAACTATCTTTGATGAAGTAAAGTTAAAGCAAATACAAACAGACTAATCGCTTACTTAGAGATATTTAAAGAAACAAGGGGCCGTCATGGCCTTGGTCGTATGGTAGTTGAATTTACAACGACCTCTGCAATCAGTGCCTATCACCACTAAAGTTAGAACCCCGTTCATGGCGAGACGTACTGGAGAAAACATTACATGATAAAGTTTGTCAGTGACTTATGGCAGGTCAGTGGTCGTCTCCGTTTTCCTCCACCAATAAATTTGACCGCCACGATATAACTGAAATATTGTTGAAAGTGGCATTAAACACCAAAGAAACAACTTATTAAAGTTCAAGATACCAAGTTCAACTGTAATAGATCTAGACCATTTGCAGATTCCTGATTTGATTCTAAAACTAAACATTTCTATATGTAAATCCATTGGAGTTATTTCCCTTACGACAGATAAAATTGTACCCATTCCATGCAAGAACAAAGGAAAGGACAATGAATTTGAGTTTGTTTGTTTTTTTTAATTTGTATGTATTTGAACCTTGCAAAAAAAATCAGAGGTTGTTACAACATTAAAGTTATATACAGATTATGAAAAAAAAATGTTCTATTCATTGAACTTTGCATGAAATTAGACTCTTTTGTCTGCATTAAGGGAAATAACTCTTATAAAAATGCATAAAAACGTAAATTTTAGAATCAAGTCCAAAATGCCTAAAGAGTCTATTGTAAGGTTCAAAAGTTTGCAAATGAATAAGATTGTGATGCTATATACTGTGAAATCATTATTAATCGTGGGGTTCTAATTTTCATGGATTTAGTGGTTCACTTAAACCATGAATATAAAAATTCCAATGAAATACAATTTTCCCATTGATTGTTGCCTGTAGTGTTTGAAACCACGAATTCAAGGGATCAATGCATTTTGTAGAAACCACGAAAATTGGTGCCAACAAACAAAAATACTTTCACAGTATATGCATTTTAATTTTTTAATAGGAATCAAATTTAAACTTACTTTATTTCCTCTTGGCGTAGATCTTCCCGTACCATCAAGATCAGGCGAGCTACTTCTTGACGTTGGCCATCTAGTTTAACATTAAGGAATATCTAAGTTTTCTATTCTACAGATGGCTCAGAGCTCTTACTATCTTCAAATTTATAGAGTGAGAAGTATCATCTCCTTCAAAAAGGGCTGGCAGGGAGACGTGGAAGATGACAAAGAGAAGTGGGGAGACATCCTGGAGTAGTTAATTAGGTTGAACTGAAACCTTATTTTGTCTACTTATGTTTGACTCTTACAACAGGAACAATTGATTAAAGTGATTTTAATGTAAAACTAGGAAGAACTGTTTTAGATACCTAAAACTTATGTCTCCCCTTAATGCGGCCATCTGTACAACAATAAGTTACACATTATGAGTTGAATGATATTATTTAAAAAACAATTATTTGACCTTGAGGTCAAAGGTCAAGGTCCCACAAAGGTCATTATGGTACGTGACACACCGCCGTATGGTCATGCACCCACATACCAATTATCATTGACCTATCTCGAAAGACAAAAATGTTATGGCCTGGACAAGAAAATACTATTTGAAAAACAATTATTTGACTTGATGTCAAAGGTCAAGGTCCAACGAAGGTCATAACGGTACGCGACACACCGCCTTATGGTCATGCACCCACATACCAAATATCATTGACCTATCTCGAAAGACAAAAAAGTTATGGTCCGGACAAGCTTCGCTGAGAAGAAGCGGAAGAAGAAGAAGAAGAAGCGGAAGAAAAAATCAGACTAAAACAATATGTTTCCCTTCGTTCAAAGGGGAGACATAATTACTACAGTGAAATCTGTCTAAACTGAACCTACTTGGGACCAGGTTTTGTATTTGGAGTTGACAGGTGTTCCGTTTATCAAGGTTTAAATAAGAAAAATGTCCTTCATTGGGACTATTTAAAGATCAGTTTATTCAGGATTCATTTTTAGACAGGCTTCACTGTATTATATTCTTCTGAATACAAAGTCATTTTTAGGTCATGTCCGTCATGATAGTGTCTTATGTATGGTAGTTTGATTTATCAATACCTTTGTCTATCACCACTATTATTACTAGCTTGATTACTGTCTGGTATTAAGTAGACATGAGTCCATACTACAAGTCCCTTCCATATTAACCAGTCGATATTATGACTGCATATATCCAGTGCCGTCTTAACGTATGGGCACGCCGGGCAGTTGCCTGGAGGCCCCACGATCATAGGGGCCCCATGCTAATCTATGCATAGTGTGCACAGCATGTTTTTTAATGTCTAAACACTGATTTTGTTGAAAATACCAATAAAATAAATATAAGTTTAATTTTATCAACATTTACAGTTTTATTCCTGTAAGTGGTTGTGCAGGTAGGCGCCCAGTGCGCTGCTTTGCCTGGGGGCCTATAATGCTGTTAAGAAGGCCCTGCATATATCTGCTCCCTACTTGTCACATAGCAATGTCGACATGTTGTTAGAAAATTATGTACACTTGACAAGTTGGGGCAAATATATGTCACCATACAATATATTGTTTTTCCCATGATTCCTTTAAGGATACTCATCTCCTGCTACTAATGAAGCTTTCAATGAAACTTTGTGGATTTGTTGAACGTATAAATATAGTACAAACTTTAGAGTATTCACTTTTACTCTGGACTGCATCAGATCTGAAATACATTTAAAAAAACACCTTTATAAATATCAGCCGAATTGCTAAGCATAAAAGTTTGTCATGAAGAGAACATCACAAGTTTGTTTTTTTCATATTTTACAATCAAACTTCCTATACTGTCAAATGTGGCTTGAAAGATCACTGCTTTTGCCAATAAATATGGCTCTGGAAGGTAAAATAAGCACCTTTAATAGGTGTTATTAAGACAAAATGGAAGGGATAAACTTAACAGGGGCCCAGTAGCCCGAGACCAGCAAGATTTGGCTACTGTTTCTGAATATGTTCAGTCAGTAGCCCAGATGGCAACTGACATTTTGAATATTTCAGGTGCAAAGTAAGAACTTTTTGTTGGGCTACTAATACTAAAATTGTAATTGTAAAAATTAGAAACAGGCTCATATTTTACAACATTATCTTAATCGTTGAAGTAACTACATTCATTTTGTTTCACAGTACAATTAGAAATATTATGTTAAGAGTTAAGAGAGAAAATCTACCTATGTCCTGTTTTGTTGAACAATTGGAATATTCTTGGTCCCATTCTACCCTTTCTACTGGGGACATGTCCTCACTAAACAGGTGACAATTGTGGAAGTACCTGCAAAAAAATTGTTTTAACTCAAAACTGACAAAAAATGACTAGAAAATTTGGAAATGATATTATGTGTACTAGTGTCATGGGTTAACTTATTGGTGTTTATTGTTACTATCAGCAATTTATTTTGTTTTCATGATACAATCCTATGTAGATGGATTTACAACTATCTGTGCAATGCCTATCACCACTTAAATTGAGAGTTTGAATCCCACTCATGGCGAGGTGTACTCGATACAACATTATGTGATAAAGTTTGTCAGTGACTTGTGACAGGTCAGTTGTTTTCTCCACCAATAAAACTGACCGCCACGATATAACTGAAATAATGTTGAAAGTGATGTTAAACACCATAAACCTAAACCAGTCCTGTCAATGTTTATGTTGTCACCATTTCTGCCATATACAAATCAAACACACCCAAAATTAACATGATCTTAAGACTAGTAATTATCATGTGGTAGTATACATGATAGAATTTTATTATTGGAACTAGATATCAATCAACTTACTGGTTCCCTGTATTCCTGATAACAGATTTTAATACATATTTTTGGATCCAAATTTTGTTTTCAAATCAATGGGCAAATTTGTATTAAATAATAACAGTACTTACATCCATGCTAAGTCCTCTGCCAGTAGGAGTTTGTTACAGGCAATATGTCTCCATACTGAATAACTGAAATAAACAAGAAATATTGTATTCAAACAAAGGATTCAAGCCAATGTTTTTATGTCATTTGCTTTGTATACAATAATAATAAAATTTCCAATTATTTCACAAACAACTGTATCGGTGGTGTAATGGTTAGCATGCTCGCCTTTAGTACAATAGATCTGGGCTTTGAGCCCCGGTTAGGTAAAACCAGAGAATATAAAAAACAAGTTATCATACGACATAGGGTAAAAATCCTATTTTTCGTCATATCAAGTCCAATAACTCTGGAACGGCAAAAGTGAAAATCGTCAAAAAAGAAAGAGATCCTCCTCTCTTCACCAGTAAACAGCTGATAAAATTCTAAAAGATTCTAAGAAAGGCAACTCAAGTTATCGTACGACATAGGATTTGTCTACAGACGGACGGACGGACGGACATGGTGAAACCAGTATACAGGGGGTATAAAAACATTTCTTGTCTAAAGTTAAAATAATTGACAATCCTGACTGTACTTTTTGTCACACAGAAACAGAAACTGTCCAACATCTTATGTGGAACTGTAATTTTGTAAAGACTTTAATAGAATATGTCAATAGATGGTTTCTTTTTCATAATATTAATATAACTTTTAACAAAACAACTTTCATTTTTGGAGAAACTTCAAGAGTATGTAAAGGAGATCCATATAACATTATTTATCTTTGTATTAAACAATACATCTATAATACAAGATGTTTAAAAAAAATCTTTGTCTTTCCAAGCATTACAAGAAAAATTGAAAGATATAATATAGAAAACATGCTAGCCGTTAGAAACAAATGGCTTGCCCAATTTAGTCAAACATGGAACATTTATAAAGGGATACTATATTGATCTTTTTTATATTTTGCTTACTTAGTTACATTTGAATACAACAAGAATGGGACAGTCTATCATATCATATTGAAAAAAACAACTCACTAATATCAACACCAAAATCACAACTGAAAATTTAGTTTCCCCACTTTCTCCTTAGTAATTCTTACACATCTCCTCTTTCTGTTCTTTCATTCTTTTAAAAAAATATCCAACAAACTGACAATATGAATTTGCACGATACTTTTGTGAATACAATTTTTTGATGATTTGATTTATTGTGTTTAACGCCACTTTCAGCAATATTTCAGCTATATCATGGCGACCAGTTTTAGTGGTGGAAGAAGCCGGAGTACTCGGAGAGAACCACCGACCATGGGCTAAACTGGTAACTAGTAAACTTTATCACTTGCCGAGTCGAGTGCACCCTTTTTTGTAGAACCAATATTGCATTATGTATATATTTATGTAGCATTATATATTTCTAGTAATTCAACCTTTATATGATGTATTTATTGATTTGTATTTTGTTGGAATTTGAAGAAAAAATAACAATAATTTTTTTTTTCTTAAACGCAAAATACATCAATACAGAATAGAGTACAATAATATAATAACATATTAAAACATCATATGATTTCTATATAGTAAAAAAAAAAAATTGGTATTTGCTGATTCTCCGCTCATTTGTCGATTAAAGAAAATCACTCACTCACTCTATTTCACAACCTGGTCATGTTGTTTAATATTCATTATCGGTAATTGTCAATATTTCTAAAGCATCTGTCCTAGATGATCTGACTCTTGAAAGTGAAATATATGTTATTATAGCAAAATCATTTTTTTAAGGAAATGAATTGCACATATACTTGATCAAATCTTTATTGAGCATAACAAAATAAAAGTGTTATTTGGTCATGAGTGACATATTTTTAATAATGAAATTCGTCAATTAGTTATAGTATTTATTATATACTCATAATAATACTGTAGATAAAAAAAAATGTTGATCCGAATTTAATATAAAATTAGTTTAATTGCACTATATTATGTGTGTAGCGTAGGGATATATACCATAATGTTTATTGCTTCACAAAATAACAAAACCATACCAAACGGTCAAAGGGACGTAACTGTAAAACATATAAAAAAGTAGCCCGAACAACAAAATGTGGCGAAATATAATTTCACTGTGAATTTATCGTTTTTATTTAACTGGGAAAATTCCTTAATTCACAGCTATTAAAAATAATAAAGTACTTTAAAAGGCACATCAATGCATACCATTGGAACAGAAATGACATCTGCTGCATGCAAAACATTGCAGATAATGAAGTAAATTTGTCTAAACTGCTAAAATGGACAGTCCGGTCCAGATTTTATCCTTTTGGATTTTCTCCTGTTTCTCCAAGAGGAAACATTAGAGCTGGGTTTTTTTTTCAATCTTACCTTATTTTAGGAAAACATGAATCTCCTTTATTCTTTGCATATATGACAATTTTCTTTATGTTCTGCAAACAAAAATAACAATCTGGTTACTAAATTGAAAGATTTTTTTTTAAACAAATGTGTTAAGAACTAATATTTACTCTATATTAAAACAAGTTATTGTCTTTAAAGGAAGTATCAATTTAAGGAAAATAACATTTTTTTTCTTACAAACACAAAAACCATTTCCTTTTCCAGTAACATCCATAAAAAAATGTTGGTGATAACCCTATATTTCAAGAAATAAATTTATTCAAATTTTACCAAGCAGTCTTCGCGCTAACACACTTGCCCGAAGCCCAGGACAAGTAAAACTGGATTTGGCCAAGTGAAAATTATGAAAGAAATTGCTTGAATAAATAGATTTTTTTTTCTAAATTTGGCTTTCGACTTAGTAGGTGAAAAAAATAAGGCAAAGACCGCAAAGCTGGAGCAAATATGATTTAATTCTCTAGTATTGAAATTAGATAGAATCTGACTACATGCCATAATGTAGATGACAAAAATGAGATGGGTCTTCAGTCCAGCTAATGCGATTAGTTATCTCCCTTTAACAATTTACCGTAATTTCAGGTTCATAATGAACAACCCTAATATCTACATCCGGGTGTAAATTGTCTGTAATTTAACAAACTTACATTAAAAGTGAGTCTTGGATGAGGTGCTATTGGCAAAGCACCATAACTAAACACCTCTGACTTGACCCACAGACTGACATGGGGTTCACCTCCAGAAGACATCATCTTATAAAAAGGAATAAAGACATTAACTTTTCATCTGGAAAAGAAATAATAATCAGTGTACTTTCCATAAATTTTATTTAGCCTTCGGTTAATTCAGATTATTTAAATACTTGGTCAGTTTAAATAAAATTTGTGATCCCTTTGATTTCAATGAAATGAAGTTAAACTGTACAAGATGGAGATGTGTTAGAGAGACATAATGCTTTTCAACATCACATTCTTATCCATAAAAGGCTGTTTTCCTTACAGTAGAAAATATATAATCTCACCATGTTTGAATCAATTACCTATTTTTTAGTCTAGAGACTACTGAATAATTTTGTGCATATCTTTGGTTAACAAAATAATTGTTGTTGTCTTATGATAGAGAATATGCAGCAATTTGTAGATTTGCAAATAACAATTCACAAAACCTGAAGACATATTTGGAGCACTACAATGAATCAAAAGTAGTACAATGCCATTTCTTCAGTAAAGTGGACAACTTCTTTGTTGAAATATACAAATGCATTTCCTTAATTTTAGTTAATTACACATTAATGTAGAAAACCATAGTAGCTAGTTATGGAAGTATTTAATGTCAAAATTGTCATCACTAGGTTCCAAGTTTATATATAAACAAATTTAATTAGAGTATACATAATATATTATATCAATCAATTAGCCAATGAAAATGTATTTTTTTATTTATTTTGATCTTTTCTGTTCTGGAAATAAGCAAAAGAAAATCACTGAATGCAGGTCTAGTTACAACTCCTCTAGGTGAGTCCTTGAATCATCACAATTGTTTGGGACTCTGACACCATATACAGAGAATGCACTAATGGGACTTTTTGGTTGGGACGCATCAAAATTTTATTGTGCATTCTTTGTCAATTCATATAACTGAATGAATGTTTTCATCTAAACCGTATGTTTGTCATTCATAAAATTATTAGCTTGTCATTGCTTTGCAATTTTTAATAATTGAAGAAAACACAGATCTTAGACCATCATAGCATTGACGAAAGTAAAAGGAAATGTTCTGCTGTTTACTCAAACATGTGTACCTAAATAAAAATAGCTGTATTATTCTGAAGTCAGACATGTAGTAGAAGTCATCATTAGTACTTGATAAAGTAAGAAATCAAAAGTGATAACATAATGTCAGAACTTGCAGATTTGAACTAGATTTACACTTGATCTGTCACAGATTTTAAATTTCCAGAATACCTTGCTTGTGATAAGATACAGAGGAAGAGCAAAGAGTAGATTTGGAAGTCAAATCTCAACGAGATTAGGTTATAACTTATGGTTAGATTGCTGGACGATGGAAAGATCGTCCATATTTGACAATGGGAATTGAGCTTTTATTGCCAGTACGTGTAGTAGTACCACCCAATGGATATAATTTCAGGTTCCTGTGATTCTACCAACCTAAACAACCAAATCCAAATCAAATGGCAATAAAAATAATTGTCAATCATTGACAATGTCAACAAACAAGAAAATTTACAATTCCCCTGGATTCCGCGAAAAATAACGTATACTCCCTTCCTATGGTACCGCGGGTTCTATGATACCGCGATATTTATTTTGTCTGTTCCTATGCACTGCAGCGCCACCTACCGGTTTTTCTATTTATATATTCATAAACACAACAGACACATTTATCGAATCGTCTGGTCATTCTGTCCAAATGTCTTGAATTTTTGTAAGTACACGTATTTTTATCTTTTCCTTAGAAATAGCGGACATTTTTATTTTACCCTGATACCATGCTTTGTAAAATGTCCAATAATTAAACCATAGTTGTCATAATTCGTCTGCTATTTTTTTTAGAAATGTCGTCCGTTTGTTTATGTTTCATTTCAACCCGATTTGGGATTTTTGGTGCTATTTTTAGTTACTTTCTAGACTGACAAAGTTGATGGAAAAATTAAGCTATGAAAACATATTAACCAACGTAACGTTACATCAAATTGACTCAACTTCGTTACATTTGTTATTTCAAAGAAACTTTACTTTAAAAAATGTGATAAATTATCAAGATTTTCTTTATGGTATAAGTTTGCCAGATATTCACCTTGATTTAGTATTTATAAACGATGTCTTGATTTGTCAAACATTGTGTCCCATAACATTAATTTTGCAATTACCGCAATATCATAGGAAACCATTTCTGGGAGGTACATCGGCGTTGTCATAGGGAAAAGTGGAGACGTATTTTTAAACAAATTCAAAGAATAAAATGAATTGTGGGGGAAAATTGGTTTCTACACCGGGGAATAAAATATAACATTTTTGGATTAATTCCGAAAACTAGTTACGTTACACAGACGTTAAACATTAAGTACCGCGGTACCATAGAACCCCGGGCTAAGTGATCATCCAGTGGATGGATAGCTGTATACCAAAAGAAGAAGTGTTTTAGACATTTCAATCAATTTCAATTTACTTTTATATGACTTTACATCTTAGCTTTCAATCTTCTGAGATATCAGATTCAGTTGAAACTATATTCAAAACGAAGTGCAAACAAGCTGCAACATAAATATTTACAAATATATAAGAATAAATAAAGAAGACAGAGAAAACCGAAATTGAAGACTGGCCTATCTAATTGGGAGAAAACACTAAAAATGTATCGAAAGTAATTTATTTTGACCAATCAAATGTGGTTTTTCTTCAAACGTGTCAACCGGCGACTTGTTTCCGTCGTCTTATAAAGCGAGTTAATTCATTGGTCCACATCATACAATATATTCAGCATGGAGTCAAAAGCAGGAATCTTTATTGGTATTATTGTTCTGTGTGCTATTGTGGCAATTGGCAACACCGAAACTGTCAAGGGATCGATCCACCTTAACTCTGGCGTCTTCGAGAAGGTAATTTCCCAATTTGCTCATAGCCATAATCCTTACCTTACCTCTGTATCTTCAACCCCTTTTCAAGAACCATACGTTACTGTGTATGTAGAACAGTGCCTCTATTTACAGTGCTGTGCACGCCCTCCACCATTATATATTACCACGAATTATAAAATCAAAATTATGGATAAACTTCTGGTGTCCGGTTACAATGAAGAATTGTTTTTTTACCACATTTCTACCATCAAGAGTGAGATGTCGCTGACTTAATCCCTTTTAGTTTTGGGATTCGAAGCGAGTTGTTTTCTGATATTGCCTGCCTCCGAATTCCTTATCAACCATGCATAGTTCTATTGGGGAAATTTTTTTCAGGTCCCCTGCCTCGAACCGGCGTGAATTACGTCTGCACCTCAATGTCGTGCCAACCGGCGCTGGAGTATTCAAAAGTAGACATATTTTGCTGCATAAATATGTAAATAGAATCATGATCACCTACCTACATATGTATGACGCCAGATACAGCTCGTCATTCCCAGCCGTATTTTATGGACGATAGGTCAATATTTGTTTTCCTCAACACGCTGGCTTCGACCTATCTTCCACATCGACCTACATGTATGCGAGGATGAAATTAAAATAATCTGGAATCCCTAAAAAAAATCTCCATAAAAATGACAATTTTGTTGTATGTATATTTCTGAATTAGAAGACTGATATCATTGAATGTTCTTGGGTGTTATTTTTGTGTAAATAAAACAATAAAAGTATACTAACGGGGTGTACAATTCAGAAAAAAAAATGTTTCAACATCCGGAAAAATCAATATTCAAAGCAGGGTTCTCAAAAAGTTTTTAAGTAGATGGAGAATTTTTGGAAGTAGGTGGAGACTGCATGTCCCCGAGCACCATAGGTGCGAGGGTGGGGGTGTCCCCCCTCTTGGTTGGTGGGGGGATCCAGGTGTTCTCCCCTGGAAAATTTTGAAATTCTAGATGGCAGGAGATGCAATCTGGGCATATATTTGAGGAAAATGAAGCTTTTAATTGGTCTCAAAAATGCAGGTTTTTTAGGGTGAATTTTTGTTCCTCTCAAAGAGAAATTGAAGAAATCCAAGCTGCAGTCAAAATGCCACAAAATTAGAACCGACTGACAATGCCATGGCAAACACTGAATACACCTGTAGATGTTAGGATAACTTTCATATGTTTTAGCACTATTCATGTTGATTCATTTTTCAGAACAGATCTTGGATTAAAGTACACTTTCAACTCTGAGTCTGACATCTTGGCATCATTCAAATACAAATACTTTATTGTCAATCAAGACGCCCCGAAGGACAGCAAAATCATTATTAATTTGTTACAATGATTAGCGTGATTTTAGTAATTATCAAACATTGAAATAAAATAAAATAAAGTAACTATGAAGGTTTACAGTAGGGATGTAACAATACACTTTTTCCACAAGCGATACTTATCGCGATATTTGATATGTATTACAATACGTTTTATAGGAAACTGTAGCTATTCCTTGAAGTCCATACTGGTCGACATGGGCGCTGCCATGTTTTTTTTTAATATGATGTCACTTACGTACTAGCAGAAATTATAAATATTTGATATTTGATTAATTAATTTTAAAGGCGTAAATTAATCAATTCACTTTTCTCAAAATATTAATTAAATGATCAACACTACTTAATTTTCAAAAAATGAGCATCATATCGTTTGTATCGTGAACCGAACCGTCCCCAAAATAATTTCAGTACATACGGTTTCCCCCTTAGTTTACAGCAAGGGTTTATAATTCATTACCGGAAATCGGTAACTTCTAATACATTCCAATTTCAGGATGACTCTGAATCAAAATCAGTGATCAACAAAATGTTTTGCGGTCATAGGTTACACTGGTTCAAAAAGATCAAGAGCGATCTGTTGTTTTCTAACGCGGAATGAAATTATAACAGAGAACGATAAAAAAGTAAATATCTTGATAACATTTCAGTTTTACCAACTTCTATTTTTATTTTTGACAAATTTGTAGACGGCGCTCAACCAGAAGTAGCCGGCGAAATCGTCGGTCGCCGGCACATTTTGAGACCCCTGCAATGTGTTAGCGAAAATCAGTTATAATATTGTATTATTTTTTTTAATAGTATGTGGTCTTTTTGAGTGGAAGCGAATTTGTGCAGGTTTTTTTATCATTTGTTTATATATGTGTTGCTGTTAAGGTTAGAAATCCAGTTATCAACAATGAAGGGTTGGGATCCCATTAACCGGTTTAACCCCACCACATGAAGAACAGCAGAAAAAGTATTGTTCATCAACTTGTGATTATTCCCTCGAGCTTTGAATGGATTTTTTGCATGTTCTCACCAATATTTTGTGTGTTAAAAGTTTAACTTTAGAATGTAAGCAAATAATTTGAATGAGAGGGAGGGAAGTGTAGATATGAATTAAAAAAGGTTTATTTTTATTAAGAAATTTCAACCCAATGAACACCTTAACATGAATTTACCAAATACATGTATTACATACACATAAATTTACAAAATGTACCAGTAGATGTGGTGGTTAAACTGTTAAGAATTCCTGTATTTTACCATTGTGTATTAATGTAGTAAGCATGTTAAGTGTCCAATTACCTCATGTACAGGCTTTGTTTTTGTATATTGTGTGTAGTGACATAGAAACATCAAATAGAACCATACAATGTAACTTGAATTCTTCATTGTTTATAAAGAACATTAACATTGTGCCCCCAAGGTACTACAAAGCATAAACAGCTCATTAAGTCAATGCAAGCTAAAACAGAAACAGTAAATATTGATCATATTTGTCTCGTCTTTCTTCTCCTAAATTTGATTTCTGTTTTTGTTTTTATTAAATTAAATACCTTCCAAGCTCTTCCCCACCTAGTATTGTAGGCGTTTACCAGTACATATATATTTTAAGCATAAATATCACATTACATTCTGCATTTTGTAATGTTTGGGAAAATATGTACTTTAGTAGTAGTAAATAGACATTAGAAATATCCTGAGGCCAAAAAAAATAAAACTGTGTTTCCACTAAACCTAATTTTTAGTGCCTACACTTCAGTTTTTATTGCCATTTTGGTTAAGCACTGCTAAAGTTAGATCCTTGTACTGTATAACCTTTAGTAAAAAGTTTTTAAAAAAATCAAGTTTTGTCCACTAATATGTATACCTACCCTTTTTTCCAAGAAATTTAGCAGAAATGCAGATATTTTTTTCCTTGGCCTTATGTTTTTATTTTTAATAATAAATTTAGATGTATTACTATTGTATCACATTTTGATGTTTACGGTACGTTTACCATCTTCTACACATCAGTTGTATTATTATGTTGTAAACCTAGTCATTATTATTCATTTTATATTTAAGAAAGTAATCAAAAAAGAATCAGTAACACCAGATATACGACATGTAAAACATGTAACAGGTTGAAATTCTAGGTTGATTTAAACATTTATTGTATGCTTATATATTATATATACATTTTTTTGTACATTTATAATTATTTAGATTTCTGTTGCGAAATATCAATCTTTATATTCTATTCTTGTGACAATAATGTTATGGGGGGAAAGAGGGGTGTGGTCTAATGGTTAAGGTTGTTGACCTCTGACCATAAGCTTAACAACTTTGATGTGAGTTTGAACTTACAAATTTTGAGCCCTTGTAACCCATCGCAAAATGATTTCAGTCACAACAGCACTTGCTCCCATTTACTGATACGTCATGGGAGATCTGAGGAACCCTCATTACGAGTCACATGCGAGTGACCTTTTGTACCATACAAATAAAATGGTGTCTGTGAGTCTATGAACTGTTTTACATATTATGAGCAATCCTATCAACCAAAAAGGGTCAGAACTGTATTTATCATAATATATTCATGACATAAGGTCACTTGCACATGACCCTAAATGAAGTTTCCTCATATATCCCTTGATACTGGTAGTTACAACTTACAATTCTAACAGATTCCAGAAGTTCAGTCAATCAGTACCTATCATCACTAATGTTGTGAGTTTGAATCCCGTTCAGGCAAGGTATACTTGATACAACATTATGTGATTTGTCAGTGACTTGTGGCAGGTTAGTGTTTTTCTCCAGGTACTCCGGGTTCCTCCATCAATAAAACAGATCGCCACGATATAGCTGAAATATTGTTGAAAGTGGCTTTAAACACCATAACCCTAACCCTACCAACCCTTAGAAGTTCAATGAAATAGAAGGATTTAGGCAAAGATATATATAGATCATCATTATGGTATTTTCATGTTTTGTAGATTATAAAGCACCATAAAGCAGTTCTTGTTAAATTTGATGAAACCTATCCCTATGGAGAGAAACAAGACACATTTAAAGAAGTTGTAGATGCTACTCTGTCTCAACCTGATGCTCTAGCTGCTGAAATACAAATATCAGGTAATCCATGTATATTATTATCTTTATAATGTACAAATCAAACAGAATATATTTTGAACACAAGATTTTTTCTATTCTATTCAGATCATAATTTATTATTAGCAAAAACTTACAACAATCCTGTATACAATACAAAAGTTTTTTTTAATATTTTGATTAATTCTTGAACTATTAAAATATAATATTAAGTGATTAACGATGTTTTTTAAAACGAGAGGACTGAGAAACGTCCTCTCGTTTTAAAAACCATCTTTAATTATTTTATCGCTATTTTGTATTCATAATTAAGTAATTTTTGTTGAGGTACTGACATTTTTTTAAGCACAATTAATATTTTATATCGTTAATCACTTATTATCAAGGATTTGGTAATGTGACGTCATTATAACGTCATATTAGAAAACAGCGATAATACTATGTGCATCCTTGACAACAATTAGCGATAATTGGAATCATCTCAGCGCTTACATATTGGTTTTAAACATCAAAGGGAAAATAAACAAAATAGCGATAAAGAAGAATATTTTCCCGAAGTACCTTGGTGTGCTTGGATGTGTTATATTGCCCTATGCCAACCTTGAATTGCATGGATGTGTTATATTACCTTTGTCTTGTATATTATATTTTAATAGTTCAAGAATTAATCACAACTGTATTAATATGTGCAAGTTGACACACTAAATGAGAAAAACAGCAAGAAATTTCAAGTTATCTAACAGTTCTGATAATAAACAGACCCAGGCACGTCAGTAGCCTCCTACTTCATCTTTTAGGTTGCCTGTTACTTCTAAAACTTTTGAAAGCCCTGTGTCCAGCATCCTGGACCACTCGGCCACATCCTCTATATATCTATTATATTCCCCTACTTCCTCTAGAGTTATTGGGAACATCTGTAGGAGTTACCAGGTTTTTAGCTCACCTTGCCAAAAGCAATTTGAGCTTTTGCTATCATTGGCATCCGTCGTCTGTCGTCCGTTAACTTCACATTTTAATCTTCTCCTCTGAAACCCCTCTGCCAAATGAACTGAAACTTGTTAGGAAGCATCTATGGAAGGTCCTCTATAAATATTGATCATTTCGTCCCGATCCATTAACAAACATGGCCGCCACAGGCAATTCTTGTTTCTGATTTGCAGATTTTTTTAAATCTTCTTCTCTGAAACCACTTGGCCAAATGAACCGAAACTTGGTAGGAAGCATCTATGGAAGGTCCTCTGTAGAGATTGCTCATTTCGTCCCGATCCGTTAACAAACATGGCCACCACAGGCGACTCTTCTTTCTGATTGGCTGATTTTTTAAATTCTTCTCCTCTGAAACCTATTTTGCCAAATTAACCGAAACTTGGTAGGAAGCATCAATGGGCAATCCTCTAAAGATTGCACATTTTGTCCCGATCCATTAACAAACATGGCCACCACCGGGAATTCTTGTTTCTGATTGGCTGATTTTTTCAAATCTTCTCCTCTGAAGCCGCTTGGCCAAATGAACCGAAACTTGGTACATTGTAGGAAGCATCTATGGAAGGTCCTCTATAAAAACAGCCCATTATGTCCCGATCGGTTAACAAACATGGCCACCACAGGCAATTCTTGTTTCTGATTGGTTGATTTCTAAAAAATCTTCTCTTCTGTTAAAAGAAAGATAACTCTTGCATAAACTGTTAAAAGAAAGATAACTCTTGCCATTATCTCCTTTAGAAATTAAGTAATGCTGATATAGTGTAACATGTTTATTCTATACATTACAAGTAGGTATTCACATTTTAATATTCTTTTTAGCAAACCTTGCCAAAGGCAATATGAGCTTTTGTCATCACTTGGTGTCCGTCGTCTGTCATCCGTTTACTTTTCACATTTTAATCTTCTCCTCTGAAAAACCTCAGCCAAATGAACTGAAACTTGGTAGGAAGCATCTATGGAATGTTCTCTATGGAGATTGCTCATTTCATCCCTATCGGTTAGCAAACATGGCCACCACATGCAATTCTTGTTTCTGATTGGTCGATTTCTAAAAATCTTCTCCTTTGAAACTGCTTAGCCATATGAACCGAAACTTGGTAGGAAGCATCTACATGTATGGAAGGTTCTGTATTAAGTTTCCTCAAAGCAGAATGAAAGGTGAGTGACACAGGCTCAGTGGGCTGAGCCTTTAGTTTCTTGTCTTTTCAGATTATGGAGAGAAAGAAAATGCTGATTTAGCTGATAAATATGGAATTACTAAAGAACAATATCCAGTTTACAGACTGTTTTTAAATGGAGATCTTGAGGGAATACCATACAAAGGAGATACAAAAAGAGCAAATGAAATTAAAAAGTTTTTAATGACAGAAGCAGGTAATATTTTATAGCTGAACAAGTAAATCAACGTTTTATCTCATATGACGCTATGGTCATCAGTGAATTTCTCTCCTTTTAATCTTTTTTTTTCTCTGAAACCATATTAGATCCCAACAGCATCGGTGGATTAATGGATAGTATGCACACCTTAAGAGCGGAAGATCGTTTGTTCGAGCCCCGATCAGGTCAAATCAAAGACTATAAAATTGGTATTTGCTGCTTCTCCACTAAGCACACAACATTATGGAGTCAGAGCAAAGGCTGGTTGGCTTGGAATCAGGATAATGTGTCAGTGTGGAGAGACATGTCTATAAAAATCTAGTTAGTCTAGTACAAAGTGGGCATAATCTTCGTCTCTTCAAAATATAACTTGTTCTTGTCATAATATAGTTCAAAACTTTTTAAAAGAACATCATAGGAATTTGGCAGGGGAAACATACCTTTGCTGTTTATATGCTTACAATGGGAAAACTATTCTTTTTCACCAAACTATTTACAGTAAAAGTTAATTATCCAAATTGGTCATATAGAAAATTTTCATTTATAACCGATTTAGGTTTTGAGTCGCGTCAGTTAATAATATGTAATGCAATTAACGTGCTATTGGTTCAATCTAATTTATATTAGATCTCCGCTTGACCGCTGCATGGGAGATCTAACAACATCCTATTGGAGTTTGCATCAAAGGTCAAATCGATTGACCAATCAGAATCGTAGTCCCAAAATCTTCACAGTGCAGTAGACTGAGGTTGTTGGTGGTAGTTTTTACAGAATTTCCACAAAGGGAAACAAGTCACCATATCAAAATAGATAAGACACGAAAGTCAATTCATCCAGCGACAGAATAGAAAAGAAACTTTTTAATGAAAAAAATACAAATTGCACAGAGATAGAGAAATACCCAGTGATTGGATGGATAAAAACTGCAGGAATGTTTTTCATTGGTCCATAAAAGGTTGTGACCTTATTCAAATTTTGACCTCTGATACAAACTCTAATGGGATGTTGTTAGATCTCCAACACATTGGTCAAGCAAAAAAAAAATTAGCAAGTGTGGAGATCTAATTTTAATATTTGGTGTTCTACGTTACAATGAAGTGACTTTCAGCATGGTCAACGATTGCACATCAATTACCAGGTAATGATTTATGCTAAGGCTTTTCCATGTACTGTCATGGGGCCGCCATGGCTATGATCATATGGTAGTTGGATTTATAACCACTGATGTTGTGAGTTCGAATCTCGATCAGGGCAAGGTGTACAACATTATGTGATAAAGTTTGTCAGTAACTTGCGGCAGGTCTGTGGTTTTTTCGGGGTCCTCCGGTTTCCTCCACGAATAAAACTGATTGCCACGATATAACTGAAATATTGTTGAAAGTGGCATTTAACACCAAAAACCAAATCAATTACCAGGTAATGATCTATAGATACTAAGGTTTTTCTCAAGGGAAGAATAACGTTTTCATCTTATTTTGTAGGGCTCTGGCTTGGATTACCTGATTGTCTACAACAGTTTGATTTATTGGTGACCAAATTTTATAAAGCAAGCGACAATGATAAAAGGACAGCTGTCGTTACGGAAGCTGAAAAAGAGGCTGAAAAATTAAAAGATGAAATGGAGAAAAAATCAGCTGATATGTATATTAAAACTATGAAAAAAGTTTTAGAAAAAGGAGAATCTTTCATAGATAATGAAGTTAAAAGAGTCGAAAAAATTAGAGACGGAAAAATAAGCGATAAAAAGAAAGAGCAATTGAGTTCACGACTCAATATCTTAACATCATTTCAATTACGATATAAAGAAGAAAAACCAAATAAGGAAGAACTTTAATAATGACTTTTTTTTTGCATTGTTTACGGAAATTTTTGCTTTAAGACACCTTATACATGTTTTATATTTACTCATAAATGAATCGTAAATTATAATGCAAAAATATAGAAATATCATAACGATTTTTGTCTGTGTTCCATTAAAAGACTTTTTATTATTGGGGTGCCATATTTGATAATTTGTTAATGTTAACGACCAAATTAATTTGAGGAATATTTTGAAGCATTTCATTGCAGTAGCTGCCCTCTTATAAGATCAGCCCTTCTGCAATGAAAAGGTGGGCTTAGAAGAGGGATTACCTCTCTTGAGGGGGACAACTTTAGTAGAATTTTACTATCTCAGTGAACCTGTAATCTTTCCTACAAAGAGGGGTTGGTAGATTTACAAGAGGGCTGCTGTATTGTTGTTGTTTTTTGTGGAAAGATCAATTTTTGATCAATTTTATCACTGTTTTTGTTTATTTATATAATGTTAATTTTATTCAATATAATTATGGTAATAAATGGTAATATTGTTGAAATGCTAATATACCAGTAAAAAAAAATCAATAATAAAACGTTCATTGCAATAAGGTGAAGTCTGACTTCAAAGTTTTATATGGAAATTTTAATACGATTTTAGGATATAGATGTTATATTTAGTATATTTTTCTATATGTAATATAAGATTAAAAAAAAACAACATTACTGAAAAATTTTTTAAAAGGTTTTTTTTAATTGTGGGTTTAAGACCAAATAAAAATAATTTAAAATTATAGTTTTGTTTTTTTTATTAAATGGTAAAAAATAATGGAATTGCTTTGATGGAGTATCTGTATCAGATCAACTCCCTTAAGGACAAGTGTAGTACCTTATCCAGTTCATCATTGTCCTTTTATGTATTGGCTTGCCGTCGTGGTCATGATCATATGGCAGTTGGATTTACAACCACCTATGCAATCGGTGCCTATCACCACTGAAGTTGTGAGTTTGAACCCCGTTCATGGCAGTGTATTCAATACAACATTATGTGATAAAGTTTGTCACTGACTTGCGACAGGTCGATTGTTTTCTCCTGTATCCCGGTTTCCTCCACCAATAAAACTGACCGCCACAATATAACTGAAATATTGTTGAAAGTGTCGTTAAAAACCATAAACCAACCAACCTTTTATGTATTGAAAGAATTATTTGGGTTTATATCCACTTTCAACAATATTGGCATTATTTCATGGCTGTCAGATTTATTGGTGGATGAAGCTGGAGTACTGGCAGAAAACCTTCAAACCTTCTGTAAATCAGTTAAGCTTTTATTTGATAATGTTGTATTGAATACACCTCTCCAAGCATGGGAGTCAGACGTTAGTGGTGAAAGGAGCCAACTACCATGGTTACAAATTATATTAAGTGGAGACCCTCGAGGTTTTTTTTTCAATTTTCTTTAGATGTTTTTTGCTTAATTTTACAAGACTGTCTCAGTAAAAATTGTAGCATTTGTTAGAAAGGTTTTGAAGGTTTCGTCATTTTCTGTATATTTTGTGTAAAGAAAATTTGGCAGGGTCTGGTTATAGATAAACACAAGGAACTTCATTTTATTTTGTTGCATAAAATTAAAGCAACAACATTAATGAAATCCAGAAAGAGAATGTTGCTAGGACGACAATTTTTCAGATTCCCATCATACACTGTAGTTACTAGTAGTGAAAAATGTTGAAATTTCTAAAAATTGACCCTCAACATTTACTTTCAGTTTACAAGTGGAAACTACATAAGAATTCATGACAACACCTTATTTAACTTACTTGGTCATCTGGTCTAATGTGAGCTATTGTCATCACTTTGTGTTTGTTGTCAGAAATTCAGTATGATCCTCAAGAATAATGTTCATTGGATGGTCCTCTAAAAAGTGCATATATTTTTTGTTGATCGGAAATACACAAAAGAAAGAAAAGACCCAATGGTGTCTAATTTAATGTGAAACCAGTGAGCTATTTGGAACCAAACTTGGTAGGAATGTTCATTGGATAGTCCTCTGAAAATATTTTTTTGTTGTTGATCAGAAGTACACAAAAACAAAAGACCCAAAGGTACCAAAAAGGACATGATCTGTTTTTAATTTTCTCTGAAACCACTGTGCCAATTAGAATAAAACTTGGTCTAAGGAATGTTCATTGGATGGCAAGATATTGCAAGAATTTTCCTTAACTGGTTCTGGGGCCGTCGTGGTCATGATCGTATGGTAGTTGGATTTATAACTACCTGTGAAATCAGTTCCTATCACCACTAAAGTTGTGAGTTCGAACCCTGTTCATGGCGAGGCATACTCGATACAATATTATGTGATAAAGTTTGTCAGTGACTTGTGGCAGGTTGGTGGTTTTCTCCGGGTACTCCGGTTTCCTCCACCAATAAAACCGCCACGATATAACTGAAATATTGTTGAAAGTGGCATTAAACACCATAAACCATACCTTAACTGGATCGATCAAAAATTAAAGATGGCCACCACAATTGAACTTGGCTTAACAAATGAACCTATGAGAAACATGCCAACAGCTTCTTCTCAGAAACCATTTCATATATTTAAACTAATTCAACCACAAATGGAACTAAGGTGAACCTCTACCAAACTTTGTGATTTTGGGGCGGATCTGAAATCCAAGATGGCCGTTGCTGTATTTTGAGGAATTTCAGATTTTTTCACTTTTTTGGTTTGATCCAAGGATGAATTAAACCCATGACCTTTCACACTTGAGCTGAACACCTCTGAAAAGGTCATAGGTTATGTATGATGAACACCATGTTGTGACAAAAGTTTACATGGCTATTGGCCATGTGATCATGAAATATTGTCTATTACCGGTTCACCAACTTTAAATTAATGTAAATAATATAAAGTAAAAAATTATCAATGCCACCGTTTTATTTTTCTACAAATAACCCTTTAAAATGTACATGAATATGATGCAATGCCACACTACAAAACAATACCAGTAATCTCAAGAACAATACCAGTAATCTCAAGAACAATACCAGTAATCTCAAGAACAATAACAAGTAATTAATAACAGAACAAATTTGATTATGCTATATAGTAGTCCTCCATCTTAAAAGGCCACACCTTCTACAATAAAAATAAAGACACAAGAGAAGTGAACTCTCTTGAATGGGACAAATGAGCAGTATTTTACAATCATAGATCATTTGAAATCTGGCCCGATCAGAGGTAGACTCGTCCAAAATTTAAAAAAAAAAAAATTCTTGTAGTTTTCAAGAATGATCGTCTATATCAATAATAAATTGTCAATTCTTATTACTTAAATAAGAATTGACAATTTAAATCTTCATCTCTAAAATGGTCAAAATTAAAATTATTTTATTTAAGAAATTTCATTGACTCAATAATTCAATTGTGATTTATCTGTTTAAATAAACTGATTAATACTTGTACAATTAATGTACGGGTACAAGAATGGTCTATGTTTAGATTTATGGTGTTTAACGCCACTTTCAACAATATTTCAGCTATATCGTCAGTCGGTTTTATTGGTGGAGAAAACCGGAGTATCCCGGAGAAAAACCACTGAGCTGTAGCAAGTCACTGACGAACTTTATCACATAATAAAAGTATGGATATTAACACTTGCCTACAGAAAATCCATGTATGTTTCGTAATTAACAATTCTACCATATATGTATCGTATTTCATTAAATGAAAGGTGGGTTCTAATCTACATATTAAGTTTACTTGGCCTCATATTGTTCTCTAGAAAATAAAAAAATATTTTAATACTTTTTTTAAAGCTATTCCCATGTTTATAATAAATTCTTGGCAAAACTTGATAATTTTTTTAAGTGCAACTATATTACTGGACAGGAACCTATCTATCATCGCTAAAAATAAATTGCTTAATTATTTTTTTCTTAAATAGGAAATAAAAAAAATTCAAAAAATATAACAACCAGTACAAAAAACCACTCGTGGCTTACTTGCGTATGCTCCGTGTACTTGGTGACTTCACAAGTTGCTCAGTCACATGTGGCATATTTCTGATTACCCAAAACAGTTCAATTACAGTCAAAGCTGCTTTATCAACCACCTGTATTAAACAGTAACGTGTGGTCTTGATTTTTATTTCACTGTAATTGAAACGTAGATAACAAATCTAGTGTGCATAACACATTTCTGCAATAACCCACATTAGGTATGCTCAAAGTTAAAATATTTGAAAGCCAAATAATTTTAAAATCTTTGGAAGCAAGAAAATCAAAGAGCTTAAACAGAATAGACAAAAATCCTCTAAGATCACCTATGCCCAAGAGGAGTGAGTACCTTAGTTTTAATAATAATTACATGATTTGGGAACTCCTAATTTTTTGAAGGTTGCCTTGGATGGTTACACAAGTCGAGTTTGATTGAAGTTGTATCATAAAACCTATGACATATCACTTAACAAGGCATTACAATAGTAAGCAAGTGCATATAAAAAAATAGCACTTTTCAGTCGAAGACTGGAGCCATATTTGTAATATTCGTAAAATGATTAAATTATCAATGATTTTAATTTCAAAAAATAAAATTCAATTAAAAAAGTCTGATGCAATAAGAGCATCATTTGTCAAAATAATGATTTAATGCAGTTCATCAACATACAACAGGTGCAGCAAAACAAACAAATATGCATCGTCTGTAACCCACGGCTAATCACACTCCGATACTCTACCCCCATCACTAATTGGTCAACTGACAAAGAAATCCTTGTAGTCATGAATTATTCATCTCTAATCTGATTGGTTCTGCTATGGTTTGGAAGACATGATTTATTTGCACTTAAATTACATTCTGCTGGACAATTTTTTTTTCTGACCAATCGTAAAATGAGTAATGTTATGTTGCCATAGTAACTTCTAAATGCCAGATCAATAACCAGACAACTCTGAAACAAATGTAATTGTTTCTACTGGAGAGTATTGGAGTGTGAGCAGCCGTGGGTCATCAAAGATGACTTGTAACTATAATTGATTACAAAGGATTGTCAAAAGGTATACATTTGTTCTAAAACAAAAAAATATCATAAAATACCCACGTTTTCTGTTTTTAAAACAGATTAAAATATACAAAACTAACGAAATCTAAAAATAAAAATAAATAACAAAATATTTCATTACTACATAAAAGTTAAGCAATGCTGAAATAATAATAGTAAATAGGAATGCATTTTTATATACGTACATGCACCAAATGCTTTGTAATATGTAAAGAACCTACTAATATATACCCATAGTTATTAGTTTACCCCACAAAATTTTCTTCCTCATTATAATCATAATAATGAAAAACCAGAGGCTCTCAAGAGCCTGTATCGTTCACCTGGTTATAAAAAGAACCAATTGGTCCTATGTAAAAACTATGTCCTGCAGTGGTAGTCATCTTGGAATTACGATCAACATAAAAAACACAAAGTTTGTAAAGGACCTTCCAATGATTGATGCACAGTTTAGGTTCAATCAGTGCAATAGCTTCAGAGAAGAATATATTTCTGTATTTTCCCCATATGGTCCTGTGTTAATACTATGACCTGTGGTGGCAGCCATCTTGGATTTCCGATCGGCATAAAAAAACATAAACTTTGTAGAGGACCTTCCAATGATCATTCCTGGGCAGTTTGGTTTCAATTATCCAAGTGGTTTCAGAGAAGAAGCGTTTTGAAACATTTTTCCCATAGGGTCCAATGTTAAACTAAATCCTGCCGTAGCTGCCATTTTGAATTTCATATCAGAATAAAAAACCTTAAGATTGTAGAGGACCATCCAATGAACATTCATGTATAGTTTGGCTTTAATCATATTTGTAGTTTCTAAGAAGAAGGCATTTGAACATTTTCCCATAGGGTCCAATGTTAATCTATGTCCTGCGGTGGCGGCCATCTTGGATTTCCGATCGGCATAAAAAACAGAAACTTGGTAAAGGACATTCCAATGATCATTCATTTACAGTTTGGGTTCAGTCAGTTCATTAGTTTCAGAGAAGGAGATCTTTGAAATTTCAGCCAATCAGAGCATATTATTGGCCCTGGCAGCCATGTTGAATATCCGACTGGAACGAAAAACAGTAACTTTGTAGAGGACCATCCAAGGAACATTCCTGCTAAGTTTGGTTCCAATTGGCCCAGTGGTTTCGGAGAAGAAGCTTGAAATGTGAAAAGTTTACAGACAACAGACGACGGACGCCAAGTGATAGCAAAATTGAATTTGATATTCTTACATGAACCAATAAAATGCTTTTGTAATTTGTAAACAATCTAATATATACCTGTATTCCTCGCTTTAACAGTTCTCTACACAAATATTTTTCCTCGAGCGAAATATCCGTCAACTTGATTATAATTATAATCTTTTTGTTGACTTATAGTTATTTTTGTTATATTTTAACATCTTTTTTTGGTGTTGTTGCGCTACATTTTAGACGTTTATTTATCATTTTGCTTGTTTGCACAGAATCGTTAACACTTGTTTCCGATCCGACATCCCGTAGGTTCATACGTTGGCTACTTTTTCAGATGTTTATATATATATATATATATATATATACTCCTAGTTCTTAGTTTACCCCTACCATTATGCAACGATAATTTTGAATTTCTTGACGAACTGAAATTTTAGATTTCAGAAATGCACATGAAAACAACAAAAGGTGTACAGTCTTCAAGATGAGCACCGATCCTCCTGCCGGAGACCACTAAAACTTTGTTTGGTCCAGTAAATTTTTCAATTTTTATTTAGATATATATATATTTAAAATCATTAAAAGAATCTGATTCGGACAAGTAAATTCAAATTTTCATTTCAAGGACTGGGTTTATCCTATGAATATTTATGTAAGGTTACAATTAACAGAGGGTATAAATGTTCACAAGGTCAAGATAAACAGAAGCAATAAACAAAACGTACAAGGTATGTCCCTTACTACATTGAAAACAAGATGGCAGATAGATCTTTTTTTAGTTATTTTATGCTATGCAGGCAAAACAGTAAATAAATATATATAGATAGATCACAACACTACTTTATTTAAAAAGAAAATGCCAGAGAGAAACAGTTTTTGTATGAACTTGTTCGTTTTAATCTAATAATTTTAGACAAGAAAAAAAAAAACATTTACATAATTTCATAAATTAACCAATCACATTAATTTACTTGTTCTGTTTTTTTAGTCAATAATTTTAGACATGAAAATGTTCTCCATTATTTACATGATTTCAATAAGTAACCAATCAAATTTATTCCCTTATTCAGTTTTTTTTTATGTCATAATAATTTTAGACATGAAATTTTTTTATATTATTTACATAATTTCAATAATCAACTATTTAAATTAATTTTCATTTTGATTAATTACACACAAAAACATACATTTTATATTGTATTTCCTGTCTTTGACAAAGAGATAAGAAATAGTTGACCAAACTGCATATGTATATGGTAATACAGTCAAACTTGCCCATGAGGTCACCTCTATTAAGCAGTCACCTGTATTAAAAGGTCACCTTTTTCTTGTCATGTCATAGAAAAGTTCATATGAAATTAACCTCTTTTAAGAGATCACCTGCCTTAAATGACCACTTTTGCTTTGTCACAAAGGTGACCTCTTAATACAGGTTTAACTACTTCAATATTTAATAACCTTCCAACTCTTTAATATTATGATACAGTTCAAGACACTGTGGGTTGGCTAATGCCCCTTTCTGAACGACTTCTTCACGCATCATCGCCTTCCTAACTGCAATTTCAACCTTCTTACCATTGATTGTATACTGTAAAAAAAAACAGATTGAAGAACATAAAAGAAAGAATATCATATTCCACAATTAACTGCAGTAATCATATTTATCCTGCAATGACAGCATTTACTGACCAATATAGCCTGCCCAATATTTTTTTTGATATTGGTCAGTTATAAATAGAACATACAAATGTAAGCTCCGCCCACATCGGGGGATATTGTTTTCAAATACATACACAAAATTATTTCAAATACTTTTATCATCGTCCAGTAAACGTTTATTTACTATTTTAAAATTGCAGGATAAATACAATACATGTGCACTGTCGAAGCATATAGGTAATTATGTGTATTACCTATATGCTTCGACAGTGCACAAGTATTGTATATTTCTCAGAAAATTAATTTTTATTTTTTAAATACAGTGAACCCTGTCTTAACTGTATAGAATCAACAGGTTATATTTACAAAGATTTTATACATATGTATGTACTGGAACCAAATGTTATGACCGGTTTCTGATTATACTGGGTTCAGTTTAATAGACAGGTTTCAGGGTACAGTAATACATTTTTAGAAATTCAGAGAAAATAGTGGGTTAGTGTTATGGTGTTCATTGCCACTTTCAACAATATGTCAATTATATCGTGGCAGTCAGTTTTATTAGTGGGGGAAACCGGAGTACCCAGAGAAAACCACTAACCGTCCGCAAGTCACTGACAAACATTATCACCATAGAGATATAGTCTTCAAGAGGAGAGGAGGAGGCTGCAAATAGTGGTTTAACCAAGACAAACTATTTTAATTTTCTTAACATAGGACCTAGATTTCTACAGGCTTTTTATTGTGGTGCTTTGTGTGTGTGTGTAACAGTATTTGGAAGTTAGAGGTTTGCCAGTGAAGTGCTTGGCACTGTTGAGGTTGGAAATATTGTCAACCATTACTTCTCATTTTTTCAACCAAATACTTTTTTGTGTATTTTTACAGGAACTTTACAAGCAGAGTGAGAATTTATTGAGAATCATAAATATTGTAACTTTCTCTATCTGATCAACAAAAGTGTGGTTTGGTTTGGTTTATGGTGTTTAATGCCACTTTCAAAAATATTTCAGTTATATAGTGGTGGTCAGTTTTATTGGTCGAGGAAACCGGTGTACCCAGAGAAAACCACCGACCTATAGTAAGTCACTGGCCAACTTTATCACATAATGTTGTATCAAGTACACCTCGCCATGAACGGCGTTCAAACTCAAAACTTTAGTGGTGATAAGCACTAATTGCACAAAAACCATATGATCACGACCAAGACGACCCAAACAAAAATGTGAATTGTACAACAATTAGACATATATAGTTTTTTCACGTAAGACTAACAATATTATTTAAAAGAAACCGTATGAAAATAAGAAAATCAAATTATTGTTCCGAACACAAAACTAATTACGGGTACCTAGCCATTAAAATTATGACAATAAGTCATATTAGTGAACCTGTCTAAATCACACCTCCTTGGGACCAACTGTTGTTTTCAGAATAGATAGGTGTTCAGTATATACATGCCAAATTAACTATGATTTACTACATTGTAACTTAATTTAGAGCTTGGGTTTATACAGGATTCTGTTTTATTCAGGGTTCAATTTAGACTGGTTTTACTGTACAATGAAGTATATGACAAATGCAATCTGCTTTTGCAGTGCCTTCCCTTTTCTGTCCCTAAAACAAAACTAAAAATAAAATGCATACTGATTGGCTAACATGACTTACTGGTATATCATCAATAGGTAATATTACTGCTGGTGTGTACCTAGCACTGAGTTCATTCCTAATACAAATCTTTATCCTGGTAACCAGTTCACTAGAGAAGGTACTTCCTGTGGCCATTTTGACAAACAGAACAACCCTTTCTTCTGAGTGGTCTTTGTTCCTCTGTGCCACACAAACACTATCCTGTATCTCCTTAAAGGATTCCACTGTAATAAATAAAAGATATATATAGAATAACATCAGTCATGAAGGTTGAGACAGACATTAGAGCTATTATCACCTCAGGCCACTACAACTAGCCTCGGACCAATATACAAGGCCAATACAGAAATCATCACGTAGTAGTATCATATTATGTGACCTTTAATCTTAATTAAACCTGCATTTAACAACCACCTGTCTTATGTGACCCTATTTCAATATTCCCTTGGAAGGTCACACACGGCAGTTTTGAAGGTGGAGACAGTCATTAGAGCTACTATCCCCTCAGGTCAATACAACTAGCCTCGGACCAATATACAAGGCCAATACAGAAATCATCATGTAATAATATCATATTCTGTCACCATAATTTTAATTAAACCTGCATTAAGTAACCACTTGTCTTATGTGATTCTATTTCGATGTTCACTTGGAAGGTCACATTCGGCAGTTTTCACTGTATGCTATGATGACATATTTTTACATCCAATTTTCTATCAACTGATATATCATAACATTTCTTTTTCTAAAGAAACAATATATATATAAAACAAATTAAGAGTAAAACTGATTTAGTGTTACATATCACAACCCTATTGTCAAAAAAAACCACCAACAAAGATCAAAAGAACATTCTGCAATTGACACATGCATACCACTATACATACGATCATGAATTATGCCCCATAAGATATATAGGTTTAGGGTGTTTAATGCCACTTTCAACAATATTTCAGTTATATCATGGCAGTCAGTTTTATTGGTGGAGGAAACCAGAGAAAACCACCGACCTGTCGCAAGACACTGAAAAACTTTATCACATAATGTTATATCGAGTACACCTCGCCTGAGTGGGATTCGAACTCACAACCTTAGTGGTGATAGGCGCTGATTGCATAGGTAGCTATAAATCTAACTACCATACGATCAAGACGGCACCTCCTTAAGATATATATCAAAATAAAGTAAGACAAACACACATGTGATGACAAAATTATACAATGTATTATAAAACAACACAAGAAAGAAGTAAATGAAAAGATGCCCAGATGTAGTGTTTGCAGCGGGAAGAAAATAGTAATGTTCAACTGCAGCTATGGACTGTTTCACACTCATATTAGTGTACTAGATATGTTCATTACTGAAGAATCTTCAGTGACTGTGAAATGTAGAACAGCAATAAAAATACTGTTCCTTTATTTGAATTTGTGTTTAAGTGTAAAGTTGGGTAGACTCTTATGTTCATTGGCATCTATATGATTATCTATATCCTTTCTTTTACTAATGTGTCATGAACAGAATAAAACACACACACAACAAAATCAGACTTCAAATAAATTAATATACAACAGTTATAATACTAACGGGCCGTCGTGGCCGTGATCGTATGGTAGTTGGATTCACAGCTACCTATGCAATCAGTGCCTATCACCACTGATGTTGTGAGTTCGAATTTCGATCAGGGCGAGGTGTACAACATTATGTGATAAAGTTTGTTAGTGACTTACGACAGGTCAGTGGTTTTCTTCGGGTCCTTTGGGGCCCTGCACTAATAAAACTGACCGCCACGATATAACTAAAATATTGTTGAAAGAGGCGTTAAACATCATCAAACAAACAATATAATACTAACCAACATTATATATTTCAGCACTGCCAAATCTGACTCCATTTGGATTAAGTACACCATCACTGTAAGAGAAAACAAGTTTATCTGATTATATGACGATTTTGTCTTGTTAAATTTCAGTATATACAACATACCGATACAGTCTAACTTGTATTAAGAGGTCAACTTTGCGACAAAGAAAAAGTGACTTTATAAGACAGGTGGCCTCTTAAAAGAGATTCCATTCATATGAAATTTTTTATGACAAAACAAGAAAAAAGTGACCTTTTCATACTGCTTAATAGAGGTGACCACATGAACAGGTTTAACTGTAGAGTATATTATAACCATGCAGTTTTAAATAATGTGAAAAAAATCTAGAAATAAATTTATTTCTTATCGTCAATTCTACATATCCAATCCCGACAGATTACTTTATAAATTTATAAATAAATATCTTTTATGCAACACTCTTTGAAATGAGGAGGCAACACATATCATATTAATAGGGGGCTTAGGGCTAGGGTTATGGTGTTTAACGCCACTTTCAACAATATTTCTGCTATATCGTGGTGGTCAGTTTTATTGGAAAACAAAGTACCTGGAAAAAACCGCCGACCTGCCGCAATTCACTGACAAACTTTAACACATAATGTTGTATCCAGAATACCTTGCCATGAGTGGGATTCGAACTTACAACGTTAGTGGTGATCAGACCCCATTTTAATAGGGTAAAATGAAAAACAAAAAATATCACACTGTCAGAACAGTTGCAAACTCTAATAAAAAAAAATGGTAGAAACAGTCAGAGGTAAAATGGATACCTCTAATACACATGTACATTACCACTAACTGTCCTGGCTTGGTACAGGAACTTTAATTTAAAAAATAAGTGACAGGGTGAGACTAGTTTTATAGCAAAGGGTTAATCATAAATTACAGAAAACAGTCTTTCCCTTCTGTCCCCTTGATCCCCTGATGTACCATAATGTATTTTAAAATAAAAATATTAAGTTACCTTCTGCCTAACATAACAATTCCTCCTGTAGTTTTACTGATACAACAGTGGTCTCCATGTGCCCACACATCTGTAATAAATACATACATTTTCGAAAAATGGTGAACAAAATTATTTTCACTTCTACTGTTAGAGTTAGTGTAAAAACTGTTATGCTATTTAATGCATCTTTCAACAATATTCAGTTATATCGTGGCAGGCAGCTTTATTGGTGTATGAAACTAGAGTACCCTGAGAAAACCACCAATCTACTTCAAGTTACTGACAAACTTTTATCACATAATGTTGTATCAAGTACACCTCGCCATGAGCAGGATTCAAACTCACAACATTAGTGGCTAACTGGTGATAAGCACTGATTGCATAGGTAGTTGTAAACCCAACTACCATATGGTCACGACCACGATGGCCCCTTTTTCACTACTAGTCAATATGCAAATTTACTGTTTGTGGTGTATATAATATTTTTTTATACATTTGTGATTTTACTTGTGATATTCATCAATAATATCAAATCTTCAATTATCCAGTTAATTCAAGATATTATCGGTAATTTGAGGATTTTTCCTTTGTTCTCAACGAGTGATATTATCATTATCAACAAACTAACTCTGATACAGAAAATTATCAGAAATTTGATCATTTTTCCATTTAATCTCAACAAGTGATATTGTCAGTATCAACCAAATTGGTTTTGATATTGAAAATTATCTGTCAGTGTCACACAACACCATGGGTTAGACTGTATATTAATATATAATTTATGTTCGTATACTTAATAAAAAAAAGAATACAATCTGTCACAAGATAAATGACTTATTTGTGTACACAAGATGCTGGATTGGACAAACAGACATGTGAACAAACAAATAAATAGATAGACAAGAGCAGTCCAGTAGAGTCCAGTAGAGTCCAGTGTCTATGACTGATGGAAATTAATGAGGTAACTCTGGAAAAACTTAATGAAGTTAATGTGTCAAAACTTACCTGGGAACATAGAAAAGTAAGCCTTTTTGTACTTTTGACCATCAGAATCATTCCAGAATAACACAGGCATGGAAGGAAATGGCTTAGTACAAACTAATTCCCCTGCTTCATCATATACTGGTTTACCTGTAAAAAAAATGTTTGACTTCTTTTAATGACTTTAAATGTTAAGGAAATAGCACAATTCTTCAAGATTTAAAAGATCAGTTCTGGACCAACACAACAATGACATTTAAATCCATATGTAACTACAAACAACGTAGTACAAGTGAACACCATGGTTAACCATTGAAGGTTCAGATTAAGAAATGGCTGATGAATGCTTTCCACATACAAAATTACTGTTAGCCAAAAAAAGGTAAATCAATTAAAAATGAATTTTTATCATTCAAAAGTCAGTCTAATTAAACCTCCAAAACTTCATAATATTTTATCTATTTTGTAAATGTTACTTCCACTGAAATCTACATCTGTACACATACACCTGTCCCAAAACAGGAGCTAGATTATGTTGTAATTTCCATGTATGCAAAGATTAGATTATCCAGAGAAGCATTTTGTATTGTTGTGGTTGATTATTTTGTTGACTTAATTACTGCTCAACTTTCTTTAATAAACACAGAAACCAAATAAAATATTTCAAAACTCGTCTCAGATATTTCCATATCTTTTTCATGGTTTTACCTGATTCATCTCTGGCTTCCATAGCACAACCAAGTGTAAACCCCTGTACCTCTCCTCTGTAAACTGGTACAGTCCAATTCTGTCCCATAAAACAGGCAATTATATCTGTTCCACCTAAAATACAACCAGCACTAATATAAAAACAACACAGTATGAAAATTAGATTGTTGATATTACAGCTAATTGTGTTATCCATCTGATATTTATCACCTAAAAGTAAATGTACAAAACATTAACATTTCACAATTGACAGACTTTACTTCATGGAAATTGTTCTGGTTTAATGATATTGAATTAAGTCTTAAGCAGAATTTTACTCTAGCACAGCATCAGATGGCGATTTCTAAAATTTGAATTCACTGTAAACATATTTTTTTTAATTTATTTACATTTACAATTTAAGGCATTTATGGTAAAATTCTTGTCCAAAATCCAAAAAATCCATTTAATACACCTATTTAAAATTGAATCAATCTACTATTACATTTTTTTTTTCTTATTTCCACGTCGTATTACAAGTTACCTGATATTGATGCTAGTAGTAAATCTTGTTTGATGTCTTTATAAACATAATTATAGGACTGTGGTTTTAATGGAGAACCAGTAGACAAGATGGCTTTCAGACTGTCCAATTTGTGTGTTTTACCTGTTAAAAGAAACAGTTTACATATCAAAGTATATGAAAAATCTATATACAAATGTAATATACATAATTACGATATATGAGAAAGTGAGTGATTGGTTGTTGCTTAACACCAAATGAGCAACTTTTGCAGCCATATCATGGCTAGAACAAGTTACATTCAATGATATGATGATGATGTCCACTTTGTACTAGACCAAAATGCTTGGTTGGATTTTTAAATTACTATCTCACTGAAACAATAGTCCATGGGTTGAAATGTTGCTCCAAACAGACACATTATCTTGATTCCCAGCTAACCAGTCTTTGCTTTTACTCCTTTATGCTGCATGCTTATTTTTTATAATCTTTGATTTGAACCCACGATCTACTGCACTTGAAGCAGGTATGCTAATAAATACAGCACCAATGTGGTTTACTTCATCTCAAAGTCACAGTGAGGCTCTTCAATGAATAGTATTGCTCATACCTCAAAGTCAGTGTTAGTCAGCTCCCAATAAACACTACATCTGTGCTTGCTTTCTCATTTCTTATGTACTAATTTTTGTTTCAAGAAAACATTCATTCATTTCTCAAGAATTGGTTTGTGGTTTATGGTGTTTAATGCCACTTTCAACAATATTTCAGTTACATTGTGGCAGTCAGTTTTATTGGTGGAGAAAACCAAAGTACCAGAAGAAAACACCAACCTGCCGCAAGTCACTGACAAATTTTATCGCATAATGTTGTATCGAGTACACCTCCCTCTCACAACATTATTGGTGATAGGCACTGATTGCATAGGTTGTTATAAATCCAACTACCATACGATCATGACCACGACGGCCCCCTCAAGAATTGGGATTACCGTCTTATTAAACAAACTGCATACCTGGTTTTAGACCTCTATCTTCCATCACAGTTATCCATTTTGCACTTGTTCCTAAAAATGTTATTCTACAAAAAAAAAATATTCATGATATAATTTCGTGTTATACTTATATAAAAAAAAGTAATATATTTATGGAAACAGTAACACAAATCAGTAAAAGAACAGACTTGACACATAAACATGGACATGAAATATATAGAACAGACTTGACACATAAACATGGACATGAAATATATAGAACAGACTTGACACATAAACATGGACATGAAATATATAGAACAGACTTGACACATAAACATGGACATGAAATATATAGAACAGACTTGACACATAAATATGGACATGAAATATATAGAACAGACTTGACACATAAACATGGACATGAAATATATAGAACAGACTTGACACATAAACATGGACATGAAAAATATAGAACAGACTTGACACATAAACATGGACATGAAATATATAGAACAGACTTGACACATAAACATGAACATGAAATATATAGAACAGACTTGACACATAAACATGGACATGAAATATATAGAACAGACTTGACACATAAACATGGACATGAAATATATCATATATTTTATCAGGTGCAACAGGTATTTTTGTATTTTCCTCCTCCAATATAAATGACCAAGACCATTTAACTCATTGATTGACTGGTGTTTAACACCAACTTTATCAGTATTAAGCTATATTGTGGTGACAACATAACTGAAATATTGTTGAAAGTATCAAGTGTTAAACACCATTACCCTATAAGATTAACAGAATTTGTTAATTTTATTTTTCATCAAAAGAGAGACCAAATATGACAAGACAAAATGTACTGGTAAGTATATATTATTATCTGGCCTTCTCATATGCAGATATCATCAAACAGTGACCATTAGTCAGTATAAGAAGCTTTACAGAGTGGGTTACTGCTGTTAGCAAACAAGCTAGTCATTTCAAACACTCATATATCTTTATTCTCACAAACCAAATTACAATGGTACAGAGATAATATCCAATGCAAGAATATCAGTTTCTATTTCTCTCATTTTAACCCTCCCCCTCTCTTTAATGCTTTCAATTGTGAAATTCATGTGACTAGTATCAGGAAAACTAAATTAGAAATGGCATTGAAAAGTGGTAAAAGTTCAAGTCAGTTTTGCTAAGTTTGGACCAACAAACCACTGTGACAACAAGAATGTTCCAGGAGCCAAGATATACTGTAATTCATATTTATTAATTTAAAACTAATTTTCGTGGTTTTGTTGGTTCAATTAAGCAATGAAATCTAGTGCACAACAAACAGAATAAATAACAAAAGAAGTAATTTTCATGTGTCAAAACCATGAATTCAAATGTCAATGAACATCTCAATTTCTGTCAATCCATGAAAATTGACACCAATGAATATAAATTAAACCAAAATAACTTTTTTCCAAGGCTGAAGAGCAAGTTGATATAGGTGCATAAAGGTTGATATAGGTGCATATAGGTGCATAAAGGTTGATATAGGTGCATAGAAATATTAAACAAAGTACCAAATCTTACCCTAGTTGGTCTATAAGATCCCATAGAATGGTATCACTTGGTATCATCGGTGATCCATCATACAGGACAATAGTAGACCCTACCGCTAGAGCCGATATTAACCAATTCCACATCATCCAACCGACCTGTTAACCAATAATAATCTGTTAATTTAAGATTAAACTGATGCTTGAAGAAAATCTTGCAGTGCTTTCAAAACCTAGAGTCAAACCTGTATATAAAAGGCCACTCATGGGAACCTGGAAGTATGCCCTTTATGAGCAGTTACCCTTTATATACAGGTTAAAGTTATATGCACTATCTATTTTTGGGGAATATGAGGTGCCCCTTTCTAAACAGTGATTTGCTACATAGAGGTGCCCTTCATGCTTGACTGTATTTTCATATTTTCTAGGAATAGGTCAATGAGAACAATAGTTCAAACTGGCATTTGGGTCAAAATCGGGTATGAGATACTAGATAGATCAATTCATCAGATAGACTGAATTAAGACATAGCTGCGGAACAGTAACTCTTAACATTTTTTTGTTAACGTAGAAACGGTAAATAAAAAGAATGTTGAGAGATACAGTTCTGCAACTAAATTAACACATTGCCCATCGGTCATTTATCAATATTATCGTATTCATTCAATCAATCTATTATTTACCTAGACTTTATCCTATAACTGTACTGGGGCTATCATGGTCATGATTGTATGGTAGTTGGAGCTACAACTATCTATGCAATCCATGCCTATCACCACTAACATCATGCCTTTGTATCCTGCTCATGGCAAAGAGTATTCGATACAACATTATGTGATCAAGTTTGTCAATGACTTGCAGCAGGTTGGAGGTTTTCTTCGGGTACTCTGGTTCACTCCACCAATAAAACTGATGGCCACGATATAACTGAAATATTGTTGAAAGTGGCATTAAACACCATAACCCCTAACCCTAACCTTATAAATGTACTTACTGTGGTATAATATAACATGATGTCATCTCTGTTCATATTACTTTGTATCATATGTTCTTCCATATGTTTGAGTAATGTCCCCTGAAAGTGTTACATAACTAGTTTAATTTTAGTGTGCATAATTCAAAAATAAACCAGTTTATTCATGTGTTAGTAACAGTTTTGTGTTGTAGTAAATTTCAATTGATACACATGTGTATGTTGCCATTCTTCGGAAATGAACCTGGGCCACAATGAAACAAATATCTGTTTACCCTCTAATGCACCTTAGGCCAGTCAGGTCTTCTAGTCTTTGTTGGTTTTTTGCTCAGAGGGTTGAAAAATATGTTTTTTGCTGGAAACAGATCAGATGATTATAAAGGCATTTATCATGCACCAGTACTCAATAAATGAAATGCCTATCTGGAAAGTCTTTACAGGAATTCAGTGAATTAGACAAAGAATACTATTTTATAAAAGAAATAACAGTTGTTCCGAAGGTTCGTCGGACAGTGGCAAAAGTTCGACAAAAATTGTCTTGGACCGATAAAATAATCTTAATCGTTGGATCAATTGACCGGTTAACATATGCCAGGAAGTATTTTATTTTTGGCAAGTTTTCAAACAATTGTAAAATCAAAATATTTGATCATTGTTCTCATCGTAAGTTCAGCTTGAGTTCGCGGAAAATCCCAATTCTATTTTTAAAATATTGATATGGGGACTTCAGTAATTGTCGAAAGGGCATTTTAAATCCTTATCTTTACTACGCTTTAAATAACGAATCGTGCATGCTAAATTTCAAGCAATAATTTGTCACCGATCTTTTGTTGAAATCAAAATGTTGGGACTCCGATATGTAGCTGTGGCTATTCCTGGAAAGAGTCTGAAAAGGAAAACCATGGAAAGTGACGACAAGAGGGAGAAAACGAAGAAGTATGAGGAAAATAGAAAGGCACGTAAATTTAACGTGAAATGGTTGACCAATCGCGAATGGCTGGATTATGATGAGAGCAACGACATCATGACATGCGAAATATGGCAAAGATGATGATGATGATGATGACTTTTGTGAAGATTGGCATGATGAAGTTGAAAACTGGGCTTACATATATGAATATACAAGAGAATAAAATATGCACTTAAATTGTGTTCATTTTTTTTGGTCCAGTAAAAAGTGATTTGGTCTGGTAAAAGTTCTACCTTTACTGGACCAAATGTCCAGTGAAGTCCAAGGTACCTTTGGAATGACTGAAATAATAAGTGAACAAAATTCCCAATAATACCCAAAACTCCAAATGAGTAATAATCCAATTTATACCAGGGTAGCAATTACCAGGTTCCTTAATCTCAAAATGTGCATGTGAATTAAACTGTAGGAGTAATGATCACAAGGTGTCCACATCTCTATAGATGTGTACATTTTTAAATTTCAAAGATTGCAATTCCATTATTTTTTTTAGTTTGAGTGTAATGTACATATATATCATGCACATCTTGCTACTTGATGCACTGAATTACATTTATTTATTTTTCAAGACTGATACCTTATCCCAGCCTCGTTAACATTAGTAAAGAAAATGTAATATATTTTATTTTCTTACCCCGACAGAATGAACCATACATTTTGGAGCACCCGTTGTTCCAGATGAATACATAATAAATAATGGATGATTAAACGGTACTTGTTCAAATTTTAAATCTCCAACTTCTTCTTCGGACGGTAAAAAATCTTTTAATGCACAACTGAAATGAGAAATTTTCAGTAACGATGTATGTTGAAAAGAACGTGAAATAACAGTTGTTTGTAGGTGGTTGCATGTCTTATTTACGTTATTTGTGTTTGTTTGAGTGGTGTCCAACACATATTGTGTTGTGTTCTTGTTTTGTTTTTCTTCGTCTTGTGTACCCTATGTTGCCAGTTTTTCTGGATTGTCCTTTTATGATTGCCCCTTCGGTATTCTCTAACGTTTATTTGTAAGCTATGATTATGATTTGAACTCTTGTCTACAACGTTTCAGAATAGTATCTGTGATGCATAAAGTCAATGAAGATTGTTATTTGTAAACAAAATAACAGTGAAACCGGTCTAAACCGAAACTGCTTGAGACCAACTATTATGTCCGGAAGAGACAGGTATTTGAATTGTAAAGGTTAAATTAACAAATATTTCCTATATGGGAATTTAAAAATTTAAAGTACAGTGTATAGGAATCTGGATTATTCAGGGTTCGGTTTAGACAGGTGTCATTGTACCATTGTTTTCTATAATGCACGATCTAAAGGAATAACCTTAAATAAGTCAGCATCAATCATTGCCTATCATAAATGGTGATTGATTGATTGATTGATTGATTGGGGTTTAATGCCAACTTTAGCAGTATTTCAGTTGTTTCGTGGTGTGGAATATGGTGAAGTTTTTGATAAAACTAACCCATTTTTTTATAAAGTTTATCAATTATTTATGGTTTGACTACAGTTTCTCTGGGAAATCTGGTGAAAATCAAATTGTATATAGTCTAGAATTCTTAATCCAAAAACTGACAGTAAATCAAGGTTTTAAATAACATTGACAGTCCATTGTTTCTATTAGGAAATCTTGAGTTATTTATTAAATATAGAACCATTACGATTACATAACCTAGAGTTTGACAGTGACTCGCGGCAAGTCAGTAGTTTTCTCCAGGTACTCTGGTTTCATCCGCTGAAATATTGTTTAAAGTGGTGTTAAACATCGTAGCCCCAACCCCTAATCCTGTGAACATTTATCCCCCCCCAAAAAAAAAAATTGCTAACAACAAAAACATCCCAAAAGACAAAAAATAAACAAACAAACAAACAATTTGACAATAAATTATGGGTTATATTCACATTTTTAATTCTTCATATTAATTATGGAATATCTAATCCATATAATAACTGACCTCTTTTTAATACTGGATAAATCTAATAATGGATCAGGTACAAAAGGTATAACAACAACTTTCTCTAAGTCTGGTAAACCTGAAAATAAACATTACATTAAAAATGAAAAAATATTGTTTCTGCTCTTTTCAGTCAAATTTATCAGTTGTTTTTTTTACTTTTTGATATTGCAGGGAAAAACGCAATACACATACATTGTCAATATTTGCTGTGGAACAGGCCAGAAAAGCTCCTCAATGGCTCACTTTTATACTTGTTTCTAAAGCTCGTACAAATGTTCAGTTTATACACATTAAATTAACAAAGATTTCCAACGTTAAGTTTGTTAATACAGGATTCCAGTTTATTCAGGGTTCGGCTTAGACAGATATAGCTGTATATAGAAATGAGGGAAGGGATGGGTCAACGGGGTTAACATCTTTTGACTGCTACTGAAAAAGTATGGACAGTTGGGTAGAGACAAAAAATTGAGTAAGTTTTGTAGTGGCTACAATGCACCCTCACTTTTTTAAATCTACAAGAGGTCCTTCAGCATGCAAACTTGTTACCTACTATGGTCCATCATCAGGCTTTCCGTCTTATAACCTGACAATCCCCCAATCAAGATATTCAAAATATACAAAGGGCTGTCATGATCGTATGATAATATAATCTATAACTACCTATGTGAGTTCAAGGCGAGGCGAGGTGTACTCGCTACATCATTATGTGATCAAGTTTGTCAGTGACTTGCGGCAGGTCTGTGGTTTTCTCAGGATACTCCGGTTTCCTACAATAAAACTGATTGCCATGATATAACTGAAATATTATTGAATGTGGCATTAAACACCATAAACCAAACCACCTATTCAAAATATAAAAGTTAAAGAAAAGATACCTTGTACTACTTGTGAGAGTTTATCTAAGTGATTATGTACTTTTCCATTATACCACACAGCATTCACACTAAATATGACCTTAGGTTGGATCTGTGTAAATCTATCTAAAACACCCTGAAAAAAAAAAGAATATCATTTGTGCAAAAGTCTATATGGAAAATTCACATTCATTGTCACGTGTACAAAAAAAATCAAAATTTCAATAGGATATGTTAAATCTAAAATTTAAACTACTCGTAAATAAAGCAACCCTGTGAACTATGATACCCTAAAATTATCTAGAGAGTAAGACATCTGAATTTGTCTCTCCTCTGCATTTGAAATACTGAATAACCATTTTCTTTCTTTTCTTTCTTAATCAAATCTACCGACATGATATTTTCGTCTAATACTACTAAAATATTACCATTGGAGATGCAATTGTTAAAAGGATAGGGTTAGGATCCCAATTACTGGTTTAACCCTGCCACATTTTTGTGCCTGTCATAAGCCAAAATATATGGATTTCGACCAGCCGATTTCATGTTCTTTTTAGTATTCAATTATTTGAGATTTGTTTGTTTCATTGATTTTGATGGAATTGTTGACATTCACTGTTTAAACTTTCTTTTTTTATTGTTCGGGTATGGTAAACTTCATTATGCCAAATTTTCGATCCCAACGGTATCAGCACTATAGAAATAGGACCTTATATCTTCACTGCAGGGTCAAAAATCCTTTGATAATGTGCACAATTCAAATACACAAATCTCCCAAAGGATGGGACATATAAATGAGTGCCCTCATGTCAGAAGAACACCAAAGCTCCTTACAGGAGACGTTGTTGCTGCCAAAGCAAAATTTTTGTTCTACCCAACCCATCACTTCGCCATATCCTTCTAGCGATTACTGTCTGTTGTCTATTTATCTTTCATTTTGTTGTTTATATTAAATATAATAAAACAAATAATACATTTCTAAGAGGGTAACCTGGTATATTTGCTTCAGTTGGTAATGTGTCAGATTACATGTATATTATTAGCCTCAGTTAAAATGCTTTGAAGATTTTGGCAGTAGCATTTATTAGTTAATCTAAAATGTACCTGAACGTAAGATTAATATGACTTGTGTCTGATGTTAATGTTACATGAAGTTTTTGACATAAGATTTAATCAGATTGCCTTTCTTAATTTTATGACTTGTTTGACATTACCTGAACACCAAAATCTGGAGAAGTTGAACTCCATACTGCACCTATACTCGCTACAGCTAACATAGCTTCTAACGCTTCACAACAATTTGGTATATAACCTAAAATATACATAGGCATGAAATCATTATTATTTGGGATTATTTAATTTTTGTTAATTTTGTGGATTCATTAATCCACAAATATAAAACATCTTTATTGCTTGCCAAGTTTGGCCACTGTATTAAAGAAAAAAAAAATATTAGTTTTAATGGAGCAGGAACTGCCTACCCTTCCGGAGCATCTGAGTTCACCCCTTGTTTTTAGTGGGGTTCATGTTGCTTCATCTTTAGTTTTCTGTGTAGTGTTTTGTAGATCGTTGTTTGACCTTTTGTCCATTGTGTTGTCTTTTTTTAATTTACAGATTCTGACTACCCATTTAGTATCTTTAAACTCTTCTTTTAACTGTGTATTTTTCAGTCCATTATGTAGGTTTTCATCAAAAGTGGTGTATACCAGCTTTCGTTTATTTCTGATTTTTTTTAGTGTGTATATTTTCTGTTTGTATAAAATGCAATTATGTATGTTGTTCGAATTTATCAAATATGTTTGAATTGAATATAAACACAATGTATTTATATTCTCATCCTCTAAATACTAACCATAATGCCTACTTTGCAGACATCAAATGATAAAATTATCCTACTCCCTTAAAACATGTAGTATCCTTAAGACTTACCATCAACTCTGTCCCCTTTCTGTACCCCTATAAGACTTACCATCAACTCTGTCCCCTTTCTGTACCCCTATAAGACTTACCATCAACTCTGTCCCCTTTCTGTACCCCTATAAGACTTACCATCAACTCTGTCCCCTTTCTGTACCCCTATTTTCTTTAAAGCAGTAGCATATTTTGACAATGAATTTCTAAGACTTACCAACAACTCTGTCCCCTTTCTGTACCCCTATAAGACTTACCAACAACTCTGTCCCCTTTCTGTACCCCTATAAGACTTACCAACAACTCTGTCCCCTTTCTGTACCCCTATAAGACTTACCAACAACTCTGTCCCCTTTCTGTACCCCTATAAGACTTACCAACAACTCTGTCCCCTTTCTGTACCCCTATTTTCTTTAAAGCGGTGGCATATTTTGATACTGAATCTCTAAGCTGTCTAAATGTCATCTGTGATATACCAAGTCCTTCACCTGAAAGTGCATATATTTTAGGTAGTTTCAATTAACATTTAATTCAAATTATCATAAATACGGAGGGAAAACGAGGTCTAAATATATCCTTAAAATGTAGACTAGAGTCTCAAATGACAGCAAGTTAACAAAAAGTAATGAAAATAGAAACAACATTTTTTTTTAATGTGACATTTAAATTAATAGTTTCAAATAAATAAAAAAATAAACTTTTCATTTCTCTCTTAAAAAAAGCAAATTCATTTTCAAGACAAGATCACGTCTTAATTACTTACCAATTCAGTACCTATCAACGCTAACAATGTGAGTTCAATTCCCATCCAATGCAGTGTACAACTTTATGTGATCAATTTTGTCAGTGACTTGCATTAGGCTGGAGGTTTTCTTCAGGTTTTCCTGTTTGCTCCACCAAAATAATTGACAGACAAAATATAACTTGAATAGTGGCATTAAATGTTAATAAATAACCCTAACCAATCCTGAATTGAGCTTTTCTGCTTAAATCACAGGTTATCTAAACACATAACCACTGCCTTTTCTTTGACAACTTTTTAAACTGTATACAGTGACACCTGTCTCAACCGAACCCTGCATAAACCAACATCCTGAGTAAACCGAACTTTAAACAAATTCCAATGTAGGAAATCTTTGTAAATTTAACCTGTATAAACCGAACACCTGTCTATTCAGAACACAAAAGCTTGTCTTAAGGAGGTTCAGGTTAGACAGGTTTCACTGCATTTCTATTTCAAATCTTAGTGATACCATATAAAATCAGGAAGCTAATTAATTTTCATAATATTTTGTACATTCCTTAGGTAAAGGAAATATAATCAAAATTACCTGTAGCATAAACAGCTACCCTGTCATCATTAAACCGTAAAATATTTTCAGCAAAATTAAGACGGCAGCCACGAAACCATTCCGGTATTTCTGTAATGCTCTTCTGTTTATCAACAACCTGACAGAAAAAGCATTTATCTTAACCTAAATCATAAACATGACAAATTATAGGTCCTTCTTGCAAATACAGTGGCTGCCTTATTAAAGAATAACTTACAATTATGTGACTTTAATTTTACTTTCCCTTAACAGTACATTTCATATTCATTAAACCTGTATTAAGTGACAATCTGTCTTATGTGAACCTCTCTCAATGTTCTCTTGGAGGGTCACATAAGACAGACTGGCTGTATTTGGAAATTAGTGAAATATGACATCAAAAGTTCTAACAAACTATTGCTTATTAGGTTTGGTTTTATTGTGTTTAATGCCACTTTCAACAATATTTCTGTTATATCGTGGTGGTCAGTATAAATGGTGGAGGAAATCGGGGTACCCGGAGAAAACCACCAACCTGTCGCAAGTAACTTTATCACATAATGTTGTATCGAGTACACCTCGCCAGAGCGAGGTCCGAACTCACAACTTTAGTGGTGACAGGCACTGATTGTCCAACTACCATACAACCACGGCCGCGGCCGCCCCTGCTTATTAGGACCTGCAGGAAGTTGTCTTTTACATGCAAGGAATATGGTATATAATTTACATAAAGTAGACTTATTTATGTTCCGTCCTATATGTATTTGATTTGTCCCACACAAGTAGAAAATCCCCCTTTAGGCAAGGTGTGCTAAACTTTTAGCATAAATCAGAAATTTTACATGCTAATTATGAATACTATGCTGTTGTTTTTTGCCCTTGGAATTCTGATACACATTCCCAACTAAACCTAGCCACTATCTGTATACAGTAGTCTCCCTCTAATAAGGCCACTCCCACCACTTTTATCAGGCCAGATTTCAGTGAGTGATTGATTGTTGTTTAACGCTAGCTGCACAATATTTCAGCTACATCATGGCAAGAACAAGTAAATTTTAAATGAAATGATGATGATGAGGTCCGCTTTGTACTAGACCAACATGCTTAGTTGGAATTTTAAAGTGGTAGCTCACTGAAATAAGTCTGTGGAGAGATACACTGGACGCATTATCCTGAATCCGAGTCAACCAGTCTTTGCTCTTTCTCCTTAATACTGTGTGCTTAGCGGAGAAGCAACAAATACCAATTTTATAGTCATTAGTTTGACCCGATCAGGACTCGAACCCACGATCTATAGATCTCGAGGTGAGCACGTTAACCATTACACCGCTGATGCAGTTGGTTAGATGCACTGTAATAGTAAACTACAATTACATTGTCATTCTAAAGAGAAGCCATTCCTCTTATTAGGTTATTTTTTTCATTACAGAACATATGGTCATAAGAGAGGATCTACAGTAGCTGAAAAATTGTTGAAATTGGAATAAAGCAATCAACCAGTGCAAGTCATTATGATTTTATCGCAACTCGACTTTAGAGCATGTTACAGTGAATACAGAATTTGCATATTTAACAGATTTCACATGATACAAACAGTTGACCACGTTTGCATTTAATGCCATGGACAGAAACTGTGTTGAAGGCTATCTCATTGTCTGAGTGAGTTCAGAGATGATGAATAGAAGCAACAATTGTTTAAAAAATAATTTTTGGAAAATATTAATAAATTTACAAAAGCTATTGAACACATTTTTGCTCCATTTTCTTAAATTTGTCCACCGACGGAAAAAAGTTTGATACTTAACCTGATCATAAGGCTGTGAATGAATGATGTCTGTAAATTTGAAAACTTCCTCCCAGAATTCACTGTAATTATCACATGACCATTGATGAAATTCTTTGTAAGTCTCTGTGAAAAACAAAAGTTGGTAAAATAAACTAATATAAAACCACCAGTAAATAAATTTATAATAAAATTAAGCAGGAACCTTAAATTAATGTCTATTATTCATAGCGGTATGTGTGAGAGAGTTGTTGGGGTTACTGACTTCTGACCACAAGTCTAACACCACTGACATGGGTTCAAACCTCGATACCCACCATAAGTGTTATGGTTTCCAGAGACTTACCCATGATGAGGGGTTTTCACCTATCATCTAGTTATAAGGAATGGGCCTTCCTTTTTCGTTAAGTTAGTTGTCATGATATAGCTGAAAAATTGCTTAATGTCACGTTAAACAGAAATTACCCAATGGTATTATTCACTACATTCATACAATTATCTGAATATTATACGTGTAATCGACTAATGAGACAAGAAAAACAAACATTGCATTTGTAGGAAGTCCATGATTATTTGTGCTCTTATGAAACCACCCTTTCTACTTAGCCTAGCTTCCAGAGCACCTGGGTACACCCCGTTTTTTGTGGTGTTTGTGTTGCTCGATCTTTTGTTTTATGTGTAGGATCGTTGTTTGTCCTTTTTCTTTTGGTCATTGTGTGTTGTCTGTCCTTCGGGTTACAGATTCTGATTACACCTTCTATATCTTCAAACTCTTCCCAATACAAAATCACAAAAAGCATTATTTTTATGGTGAACATTAAAAAAAATTATAAACAGTTGTTTTCTAATTCACAGTCTATTATAACATCAAGTCTACTTTAAAAAGAAAAAGTTGAAATATTTTGTGTAATTTTGTATCCAAATCCAACAAGTCTTCTCAATCAGTCAATGTGCTGGTAAATCATTTTAAAATATTTTTACATATTTCTGGTTGAGCAGCATTCTTGAAAATTATGCTGAATCATAATCTTGAATATACTGTAATACAAAATATATTTTATTCTTTGTCAGGTAGAAGTTATCTCCCTTTTCTGTGTAAAACTTTGCCTTTTGTTTCTTGCTTAACAAAATAAGTTAACTTATGACCAAAAACTATTAAACTTGTAACCTTGCTGAACATTTTTAAAGTAAAATGTGTTGTGAAAGATTTCTTTTAAACAGGATTTTCACTGGAAAATGTAAAGTGTAAACAAAAGTCAAATGTTTTGATAGATGAAGTTTTAGAATAAGAACAGTCTTCACGCTTAACTTTTTACCTTACAAGCCCACCGGGCCTGTAAGTTCAAATATTTACAGGCCCACCATCAATTCTACAGGCCCGAATTTGAAAACTACATTAATGACCATTAATTCAAACCACCAAAACTCAAAACATGATAATGTACCAAATACTATGTGGACTTGTCAATTATGCATTAGGTAAGACCAGAATGCAAGTAAAAAAAAACAAAAAGACACTTTATTTTGGATTCATGTTTATATTAATCTCCTGAAAATCATATTGTCAATAGCATCCTCAGTATATTCCATATCATCACTGTCCACCTCCTCCTCCTCATCACAACCAATATTGTTATAAGACTCTTATAACAAAAACTTGTGGTGTCATCATTGCGTGTGACATATAATTTGGTGATAATTTTTAAAATGTACCCCCCCTTTTTTTTTAAATATCACTATGCTTTGAATTAATACCACACAAAATGCAAAAACTAAAAAAGTCATATTTGTCACTTTGTAGCCTCCAGCAGAAGAAATATGCATATGCCAATTTGCTCAACGGTCCAACTATATATAGATAGCTAGAGAATGCAAATATAGCACGAACTATATTCACTGACAGTCATAAACTGAAGCAAGTAAAGATTGTAATTATTATTTGTCAGACCTCAAATCAGAGTGCAACAATGGAACAAAACTACCAGTACTGTAGTTCAAAGTCTATTTTCTAACTGCAGAGGTATTAACGTAGACACAGGTCTGTCAGCAACAGTTCTATAAATAGATCGCAATTAATTTTAAAAAAAATACCTATCGGATTTGGAAGCGGATCGAAAAAAATCTGAAGTGTCTCCGTGCATTTCAACAAATTTTGAATGACCAATCTTCTCAAATATGAACATATTATATATGAGAACTCAGACTTTATGTCACAGGATTGAGAAAAAAATTAATCAAAAGTTTGCTTGGTCAAAAGTAGCTTCAATCAACATTTCCCGTAGCACAGTGTCTGATTTCGCCCCCTTTCTCGTGGTGCCATTTTTATTTGATATTGAACGAAATTAAAGTTTCTCTAAACCGAAATGGATTACTTTTCAAGAAAGTCACTTTTCAAAATACTTAATGAATACCATAGAATTCAATAAACACGATGTCGATATTTTCATAAATGGCAACATAGGGTGACTCTTCAAAATTACAAGGCTACTTGAACTTCGCTTTTGACCAACGACAAATCGAAGTCAACCTTCACAAGGCAACAACATCGCCCTCTAACGTAAGCCCTGCTTCTCTTCCTTTTTTTAAAACCTACATGATGGTAAAAATATCAACCAATCAAATTGCAAAAAACAGACACACCTAAATCTATTTCGAATATCGGAAATTCTTAAACGGACTTGTTTGCCTACCCATTTTTTGCATTGACTCGGCAGCAACTGAAAACGGAAAACAATAAACTAAATATCTACACACAATATCTTATGAAATCAACTTTTGAAACTATATGACTTTTTTTTCACAGGCCCGTCGGACTTGTGGAACTACTCATTTAATACGACCGTGTACAATTTTACACGCCACTGGCATCGGACTACCGCCTAATTTCGAAGACTGTAAGAACAAATAAAAACATATATATATAACTTAGTGTGCTTTTTATTTCTAATAAATAAATGGTAAATTTGGTATAACAAACAAAGAGAAACCTAGTTTTGTACATGAGATATTAGTTTTGAGCTTCAACGGTGATAATTTTACTATTGAAGAGTTCATAAGAGATTGTCAAAATTGATCAAAGCGAAAGCAACGAAACTGAAAGTAGAATCAAACTTGACCTCATGAACTGTTGAACTCACTTAAATTTGCCGAGTATTTCTGGTTTATCAGTTGTCTAAGCTGGTCCATTTTTGTGATTTTTGATTTGTTTGGTTCCCACATTATAGTTGGGTGTGTCGTGTTGTCATCACCGGCGCAATCCATGGTGTTCGGTTTGGCAAAAAAAAATCGTATGATGTTGACCTGACAGCAACGTGTGAAACGTGTCTCTCGATATTATGACTTCCGGTAGTGGTAAAAAGTAGATTTTTTAAAACTTTAAAAGTAACGAATTTTATTTAATTAATAGATCTGTTTAACTTTGTGGATTTAATTATCTTCTAACACTGTTTGATTCAGTGCTTAGACAGATATAGCAATCATTTCCACCGTTTTATTCCACGGTGGAGATAATAATAGATAAGATAGATAAGATAGATAAGATTTTATTGGTCCAAATTAAAGGGCCCACGAAGAGGCATATTTACCTGGTTTTACCTGGTGTAGAGGTCATATATTTGGGCTAGATTGCCCCTGCGACCCTTCTTGATTTGTCATATCCATTTGTCACTTCCGGTTTGAATATGTCTGGCTTGAATTTGATTTCGAGGTCTTTCCAGTGCGAATTTAACTGGTTTTTGAACCCATTTACTGTATTTGACTATTACTTTCGCGGGCAAACTATTCCAAGTGTCTACTACTCTTTGCGAGAAACTGTATTTTCTAATATTAGTTCTACATTGCTTCTTGTAGATTTTATGCTTGTGGCCTCTGGTGGTGTTCTCATTTTTCGGAAAGTTTTTATTGCTATTTACCTTATCTATATTGTTAATAATTCTAAACGTTTCTACCATGTCAGATCTTAATCTCCTGTATTGTAAAGATGGTAATCCTAGATATCTTGATCGGTCGCTATAACTGAGATGTTGAATATTTTTGGCTAGTTTTGTGGCTCGTCTTTGAACATTTTCAATTTGGATGGCTTCCTTTTTATACATAACAGACCATATATTGCTTCCGTATTCTAGGTGTGGACGGACTATACTTTCATAAAGTGTGGTAAACATATTATTGTCCATGTATGTAAAGCTTCTTTTTACCATTCCTAGTCTTTGGTTGGCCTTTTTTGTTTGATTATTGATGTGAATTTGAAATTTTAATTTTTCATCTATAGTGATACCAAGGTCTTTCTCTTCTGTAGATTGGGTGATGATATCCCCTCCCATTTGATATCTAGCATTATTGGGCGGACCGAAATGTACATGTTTGCATTTGGATTTGTTGAAAGTTAATAGCCATTCTTTTGACCACTACATTAATCTATCTATATCTCCTTGTAGTTTTATTTCATCATTTGTATTATTTACTGCAGCATACAACTTTGTATCGTCTGCGAAGAACTTAGCTACATTGTGTACTACGTCAGGCAAGTCGTTAATATATATTGTGAATAGTATGGGTCCAGGAACGCTCCCTTGGGGTATTCCGCTAGTCACATCAGTCCATTTCGAGTTGGATCCATTAAGCACCACTTTTTGTTTTCGTTCCGATAAGAAGTGTTTGATCCACTCAAGGATATTTCCAGATATTCCATAACCCTTCAATTTTGTAAATAGCCGATGGTGGGGCACAGTGTCAAACGCCTTTTGGAAATCCAGGTATAAAGCATCTACAGAGTTGTGGTTATCGAGATGTTCTGTCCAATCCTCCATAACTTCTATAAGCTGAGTTATACATGACCTCCCTTTCCTAAACCCATGTTGACCATTTGTGAATAACTGGTTTGATTCCATATGGTTCATAAGACTGTCCTTAACAAATTTCTCCATTGATTTACATATAATGGATGTCAAACTTATTGGGCGATAATTGGTCACCTGCTGTTTTGGCCCTTTCTTATGTAAAGGGGTTGCATTTGCTAGTTTCCAAGTATTTGGTATTTTCCTAGTTTCTATTGATTTTTGGAATATCTTAGTCAGTGGTTCAGCTATGTTTTTGGCAGTCTCTTTCAGAAATTTTGGGTGCATTTGATCAGGTTCCGATGACTTTGTTTCTTTCAACTTTTCTAGGTGTTCTTGTACTTTTTGGATATCGAATTCTATTGTTTCAAGTTTTTGATCAGTTCTTGGTGGGAATATTTGAATGCCTTGAGTAGTGTCTTCAATTGTAAATACACTCTGGAAAAATTTGTTGAGCAGTTCCGCTTTTATTTTGCTATCCGTTTGTAGTTCTCCGTTTTCATCCATTATGCATGGGATATTTTCTTTGGATTTTGTTTTTGATTGTATAAATTTCCATATTTGTTGCGATTGAGCGTTCATATTCATATTTTGCTTGTCTTACATGGTAGTTTGCAGATCGTTTTGCTTCATCATAATTGCTCTTATTCAGTGGACTTTTACAGTATTTAAATTTTTTCCATAGTTTGCGTTTCTTAATTAATGAGTTCAGAGTGTTACCTCGTTCATCCATGGGGTATTGAATTTTTTTGTCATAGATTTGCTCACCGGTATATTATCTTTATATGTACTTGATATTTTATCGGCAAATCTGTTCCAAAGTTCATCAATATCTCCTTGGGCCAATTCTAAGTTCCAGTCGGTGTTTGTTAATAACCTATGTATCTCGTCGTAGTTTCCTTTGAAGAAGCGTAGTGATTGTTGGTTACTTCTAGTGTTCTCATTTCTCCCAATTTTAAAATTGAATTCCAAGATTTCATGGTCACTGTTGCCTAATGGAGCATTGTGTACGACATTGTCAATCATTTCTTCTTCATTGGTGAGGATTAAGTCTAACAAGCTTGGTTGATTATCTCCCCTGTATCTTGTTGCCTGTTTTACATGTTGATATAGATATGTATCTCTAACGAATTCTAAAAATTTGGATGCAAGGTGTTCTGGGCCTACATTTGTGTTGTTGTTCTCCCAGTCTATTTCTTTAAAGTTGAAATCACCTACATACAACAGATAGTCGCATTTTTTGTTGTTAACCTTATTTGTTAATATTATTTCATTGAATTCTTCTATGCATGTGGTGGTGGTAGCGCTTGTTTGTGGTCGTTCCAGGACCAGGTCCCTGGGTCGGTGGTTTACTGGATTTTTCCAAGTCAAAACCTCCAATGATAGCACATAAGGTGATTGCATAAAATATCATATAAATTGTAAATACAAGAATGAGAGTCGTGACTGTAGTGTTAAAATATGAGATACCAGCTATCCGAAACAGTGACTTTTTAACAGGAAATCACACATGCATATTAAAGTATCTTTACTTTCTGAGTTTAAAAGCCATTTAAGGAATATTTGAAATTGTTGAACAGGTTATACGATATAACCTGGTTTGGGTCAGTTTACGCTAGCGTAAACTGACCCAAACCAGGTTATGTAAGTATAACCTGTTCAACAATTTCATATATTCCTTATAATTTAATTTTTACAACAAAATTTAATGATTCTTCGATTTTAATTACGATTATTCGTGTGACTATTTGAATTTGTCGTTGGCGGATGAACACGTTGGTGACGTCACAATACCAACCCAGGTTATTGAGTATAACCAACATTTGCTCCAGGCCGATTAGCCAATCAGATTGAAGTATTCAAATCAAATTAAATTATATAAATTTATCCCCAAATGATATTTTTTCAAAGTTAGAATGATTAATGTTATTCTTAATTGTTTCAAGAAGCTTGCGCCTGGAAGTATAGTAAAAAGAACATTTGAATAGAAGGTGTTCTTCAGATTCTATTTCATCTGAAAAACATTTTTCGCAAATGCGGTTCTCTAAAGGTGTAATAGGTTTTGAATATCTGCCAGTTTCGATCTTTAATTTATGATTGCTGATTCTAAATTTGGTGAAAGATTTTCTTTGATTAAAATCTGATAAAATATGAAGATAATTTTCGAATCCGAAATTGCATTTGAGTTTTAGATAGGTTCGCAATTTGCCGTTTTCATCTAGAAGTTTATTTTTTTTAACATACCATTTTTTTTATAAAAGGCTTTTGTATAAACTTTAATTTTTCTGTTAAATGTATTATAATATGCTTATATTTAAGCATATTGTGAATTCCTGTATTGTGATCAAATATTTTAAAAAGTCTCTGTAGACCAGAATACCAAGTGTCACAACCCTGTGAGTGTAGGAATTTATTTTCAATGTATGCACTCTTAAGTAAAGAATTAGTAGAAGAATCTAAACGATACCAGTATTTAAAAACTGAAGTAAAGCAATCTAATGCAAATGGTATTCTTCCTAATTCACTCAATATTGCAAAGTTGGTGCTTGTTTTATTAGCATCCAGTATATATTTACAAAAATGAATATGTAATTTATCACAGGGAAGTACAGATGATAGTCTTGAATAGTCGAACATAAAGTTAAAGTCAGCTGATTTTGGTAAATAACAACCCCATATTTCTGAACAGTATAATAAAATAGGTTTGACAGTCTGGTCAAAGATATGTAGACTAGTTTTGGGCATTGGATACAATGATAATACATCTGCTTTCAGTTTGAAAAAAAGCTGACTGCTTTCTTGTAAAGTTCAGTTTTGGAATCTGTGAATGAGCCAGATGAGGAGAATGTTATCCCTAGATATTTGTAACTATTACAACAGTCTAAAACTTTATTATTGAGTAGGAAATTTTGTTTAATGAATCTTCCAGATTTATTAAAGATTACGACTTTCGTTTTAGATATGTTGACTGACTTACACCATTCTTTACAAAAAAAGTTCAAGAGAGTCTAATTTGGACTGTAACCCTTTTTGTGAATTAGATAGAAGAATAACATCATCTGCATATAAAAGACAGTCAATTTTATTATTGTTATATAAACTGGGTCAAATGAATGTAAAAGGTAATCTGGAAGATCATTTATACAATTTTTGAAAAGATCGGTGTTAATACATACCCCTGTCTAACACCAATAGATGATTCAAATGATTCTGTGAGATTCTGGCCAACTTTCACGCAAACTGCTGAGATCTTATACATATCTTTGATTAGATTATAAAAAAGACCACCAACATTCATATCCAAGAGTTTAAGATAAATGGCTGTGTGGGCGACTGTATCAAAAACTTTGCGAAAATCGACAAAGCATGCAAATAATTTTTCTTTCTTATGGAAGTATTTGTCTATAAGAGTTTTGAGGACAAACATATGATCAGAAGGTCGGGAATCTTTAGTGAATCCTATTTGGAATGGATTAATTAATTTGTGTTTAATTAAAAAATATCAAGTCTACTATTGAGTATAGAGTTAAGCAATTTGCTTAAGCAGCCAGTAATTGCTATTCCTCTAGTTGTCTGGTTTGAATCTATCACCACTTTTGAATATTGGGGAGATATAGCCTTGAGACCAATTGCCAGGATATATTCCTAATATTAAAATTTTGTTGAATAGGAATAAAGGTAATAACAAAATTACCGAACTCCGAACAATCTTATAAAGGGAAAGTCAAAACTCATAATTATATAAACAGACAAAATCAGTCAACAACCGGAAAACTGTGAAAACCGTAATGACCCTGACTTGGTACAGGCATTTCTAAAGAAATGGTGGGTTGAATCAGATTTTAAGGCGCCAAACCTCCCGCTCTCATTATATGGTTCAAAGGTTCCGGCTGTCACTGTAACAGTATTTCTGTTAATGAAGGTGTAAGTTGGAATTTACCTGCCATAAGTATATCATTTGTTATTAATTGAAATCCACCGGATTTATTCCTTTTAAGCTTTTTAATTGCAGATAGGACTTCGTCTTCAGAGATGTTGAAGTCCAATTCATTGAAATTTAAACTTTCCTTTTCTTTTAGTAAAAGTTTTTGTTCAAGGTTTAAAAGCTGTTGCTTAAACTCTTCTTGTGGAGCATTTAATGATTTAAAATGGTTAAAAAAATCATCCTTACTGAGGGGTAATGAGTCTTTATCTTTTAGACTTTCAATAAGTTTCCAATAAGCTTTAGGGTTGTTGTTGTTAAGGTTATCAAGCTGAGATAATATGGATTTCTTGAAGTTCTTCATTTTATATTTTATATTTTTGTTGTAAATTCTACGCAGTTTAAAATAACTGTTTTTGATGTTATGATCAAAAGGATAAATAGATAATAGGGCTCCTTTTCTATCCAGTCCCTTTCTTTGTTTTTTTAGATCACAGTCATACCATTTTTTGTGTGAGAGACCTTTCCTTTTACTGTTTTTTTAGTTTAGGTCTTTTTAAGCATGAATCTGCAGCATCTGTTATAATAAGTTCAAGTTTGCTGCGGGCATTATTAATGTTATCTCGAGTTATTAAGTCAATATTGTCATGTATGAAATCAGATATCTGTTTTTGGAAATGGGGATTTGATCAGGTATTTTGGAACTTTATTTCAGAGGTATCATCCCATATATATTGTATGGGAAACGGAATATCAGTCAATGTATTAACTGATGGTAGAATCTTATACCTGGATTTAATTTCCCAGGATAATTTACAATGAGTATCAGATAGTGTTGGGATAAAATTGGCAATGTTAAAAAGAGGTATTTCAAAAAGTAATGGTTCGGACACAATCACATAGTCCACAGTGCTTGAGCCATTGTATGTATGGCAGGAGAATTTCCCAAAAGAGTCCCCAGCAAGTCTACCATTTAAAATTATAAGCTGGTTTCCAACACATATATCAATTACGTGATTGCCTCGTGTATCGGTTATTTTATCTTGACTCATTCTAGGGCGAGCTGAGTCGGATACATAACAATCAAATGATGGATTAAAGTTATTATTATCTTTGGTGATAAAATCATTTTCACAGCCAACTCGTGCATTAAAGTCACCACACAACATTATTATACCATAGTCTTGGTGTTTAATAATGTCCTTTTCAATAAGATCAAGGATAGAGCAATCTTGGTTATGAAGGGTGGCAGATTGGACTGGAGGATAATAAACAAGACAAGTATAAATGTCTTTTTCAAGATTAAAAAAATCCTTTTTAAGGATAAACCAGTGAAAGTTAGAATTCATGATGGGTAATAGTTTTATACCTGGTTTTAGTTCATCTTTGTATAGGATGGCAAAACCACCAAAATATCGACCATTTTTTGACTGATCTCTGCATATAGGAAAGTAGCGATAGCCAGGAATATTCACAGCTTCCCCATAACCAACATGAGTCTCCGCAAGAAGAATTGTATCGTGCTTAAAAATATGTTGTAGAAATATGGGGTCTGAAATTTTATTATGAGTTTTTGATTTAAGACCACCAATGTTCCAGAAACACAATTTGATATTTAGTCTATTCATGGACTCATGGTAAAGAAACAACTAGGTTTATACTAATAGGTAAAAAAAAAAGTATAATCAGTATATATGACGTAGAAGTTGTTTCGTGATATGATAATATGGTGGTTATAATAAGTGACCTCTAGATATGATATACAAGCACCTATATAAGTAAGGTCAAAAACAAGCACGTCCTTTGCTTACTTGTTATTTAAACATTATTAAGAAAAAACTGCTGGAACGAGCTAATCTGGGTCACGGGTCACTGTAATCGGGCGGCTGTATCGAGAAACAGATACGGTGTTGAAAAAACTGTTGATACTCATAAGATATTGATAAATGCAATAAAATTTTATGTTTGTCTTCAAGAAATATGATAGACAAAACCATGTGTGAAGTTTTATGACGAAATATCTCCGATTTCTATGTAAATTTACGAGTTGAAGTTGCGGCTGTATCGAGAAACAGATACGGTGTTGAAAAAACTGTTGATACTCATAAAATATTGATAAATGCAATAAAATTTTATGTTTGTCTTCAAGAAATATGATAGACAAAACCATGTGTGAAGTTTTATGACGAAATATCTCCGATTTCTATGTAAATTTACGAGTTGAAGTGGGGAAACACCCACAGGTAATTTTAGCGATGTATTTTTATCTTGGACAAGAATAATGAGCGTCCTGATTGGATGACCGATTTAAAACACACTGACAACGCATGGTAAAAAGACGCATGTAAAAGAAATCTATGTTATATTTATTCATTTGTTTGATTCTGGAATATTGTTGATCATTGATTTAAACAAGAGAAAACGAGAAAAGGGGGAAGTGAATTTTATTTGTGAATTTTACAGTTAAATAAATGTTATGTTTCGACAGTTTAAAGAGAAAAATAAAAATTTGTTGCGACTAAAGCTTAAATCAGCGTTAAAAATTGAACAAATATCAGTGGTTTTGTAAATGAGATTTATTTTAAATAGAAAATCTGAATTTATTATTTATTAATTTATTATTAATGATACAATTTTATATCCCTTGGGAGGGGGAATGGGGCTATGATGAAAATTTGAAATAAAAGCACAGGACCGAACTTTAAGCAAAAATAATAATCCAGGATTAGTTTTTTATTAAAAAATCCAGGACCCCTGTGTCCACGAATTTCTTTTTTTAAAGTTAATAATATGAAATATTGACATCCACACTTGCCTTTTGGACAGCACATTTCTGTGTCCACACTTGTTACTAAAGGAAAAAATAAATAAAAATAAAATAAAAAATTGTATCAAAAATCAAAAAATTAAAAGTGGTGATGAAATGAAAACTTTAAACTTTCAGACCTAAAAATGTATGTGGATACCAAAACTATTGGTGATTGTGTATCCAAAAAAAAAAAAAAAGTAAAATAACCCAAAAACAAATCTTTGACTTTTAGTAATTTAGATAAGAAGTAAAATCTTCAATTTACAGACTTCTTTCAGATAATATACAAATTATATTTTCACAATATGAAAAGATTAGATGTAAACATGTAATAATGACATAGTAACCATCCTAAGTACATTATAACTTGATAATTTTATTTTCTTTTTTTCTTTTTCAAGACATGAGAATGAGAGGATTTAGGTTATTAAATTACGAGAGACTCCGAACGACGAATCAAATAACGAAAAGCAAAACGAAAGTAAAATAGAGAACTGTACCGGAAGATTATGCTATGCTCTACATTGTGGTAGACTCCATAACTAACTCAGGAATGTCGAAGAACTAGTTTTTATAATTTTATTTAATCTTTCCAGTATCTGTGACTATAACTATATATAGGTGCACCAATCTAGTGGTGGATGATACAAATCAAAGAAGAAGAAAGACCGGGAGCAAGTCCCTGTGCTGGAAGCTAAGACAATGGCTTGCTCAGGAGTTCGAAATGATGGTAGAAATATTTCAGAAAATCTTGTCATGATTTCAGAAAATCAAATATGTATTTAGCATTGTTTTCATTAATTGACAACCATTCTTTTTCTCTAGCCCTAGGTATTGGTTTAAAACTGACTAGACTCTTGAGTGGAACTTGACACGTCACAGTTTTTAACTTTTGTCTAAATTTTGTTTTGGTTTGAGTGTTGATTCTGTTCTGAATTTTTGAGTAACAGTTATTAGCCTAGTGAGAATGTTGAAAATTTGGAAGAAATTTGAAATAAACTTGATATTTTATAATCTTTTTTTTTCTCAGTTATATCGAGTACACCTTGTCTGAGCGGTGTTCGAACTCACAAGTTCAGTGATGATAGGCACTGATTGCATAGGTAGTTGTAAATCCAACTACCATACGACCACAACGGCCCCAAGTCTTATAGAGTAAAAAAATGAAATTATATAAATTAAAGAACTTGAAAGAAATTTAAAGAATTAAGATTGTTCCTAGATGTGAACAACTTTCTCCTACAGTGGTGGCCATTTTGGATTTATGATTGACAAAATAAACTTCCATTTAAAAATGAATCATCCAAGGAACATTCCAGCTAAGTTTGCTGTCAAATGGTTTTATAGAATTTCATGTAAAATAATTTTTCCTATTGGGTTCTATGTTAGATTTGTCATGCGGTTCCAGCCGTCTTAGATTGCTAAATTTGTCCTGCAGTTCCAGCCATCTTAGATTGTTAAATTTGTCCTGCGGTTCCAGCCATCTTAGATTTATGATCAATTAAAGAAAACAAATTTATCACCTTCGTACAAGTATTATTTCTTTATTACAGATTTATGTGAGGAGGTAGAAAATTTGTCTTTAAATAGTCCCCGTAGAACAGAGCCAAAGTCTTCCATCGGAATAGAAAGTAAATATTGCATAATTATAAGGAATGTAATTATTTACCTTAGATGTAAAATCGAAAGACAGACTGTATAATTAGGCCATCTTCTTATTTATCAAAACCTGGAAATTTTATTACTCCCAGTTTGATCGACAAGTCTGAATTCTACACACTTATCTCATAATACAGGGTAATATTTAAAAATTAAGTATGATTTAAAAAAAACCATGTTAATCTTTCTCTAATTTACGATTGTACCCAGAAAACAATAGAATTTAATTAACACAATGTCTCATATCATATACAGTTGCTTTAATTGGGAACGGATAGAAACCGATACAATGTTAAAGTAACTTAAAAATATTACAGCATAATAAACGGCGAAATCTTGTCACATATTTTGGCACATTTCTGTATGTTGTTGTTATATAGAGGAGTTAAGGGAAATATAAAATGTAGGACTAAATCTTATTATGCTGTTTCAATTTGACACCTATTTTGGGCCATTTCATTAAATTTCTATGTTGTTATTTTCTAGAGGTCTTCACTATAGTATCTTGTTCTGTTGATTGACACTTAATTTTTGTTTGTTGTTATTTTGTAGAAAACTTGCAGAAAATATTAGAAATATTTAATAATGAGTCAAGCAAAGATATTAAAACATTAGATGTTGCTAAGTTAACTGGTATTGGAAGTAGTAAAAAAGCTGTCAACAGCCTACTGCATTTCTTAAAGAACAAGAGTATTCTAACTGTTAAAACAGGGGAAAAGGGCGCAGATCCAAGATGGAGCAGACACCCATCAAACACATATACAGGTATATTTATTTCTTTTCTCTTTATTCAACAGAACCGCATCGGTGGTGTAATGGTTAGCATGCTCGCCTCGAGTGTGGTAGATCGTGGGTTTGAGCCCAGATCGGGTCAAACCAAAGACTATGAAATTAATATATTTGTTGCTTCTCCGCTAAGCATGCAGCATTAAGGAGAAAGCAAAGACTGGTTGGCGTGAAATCAGGGTAATGTGTCAGAGTGGACTGTCTAACCGCGGACTGTTGTTTCAGTGAGCTAGCACTTTCAACAATATTTCAGATATATCGTGGCGGTCAGTTTAAATGTTGGAAGAAACCAGAGTACCTGGAGAAAACCACCAACATGACTCAAGTCACTGACAAACTTTATCACATAATGTTGTATCGTGTACACCTAGCCACGAGCGAGATTCTAACTGATAACTTTTTGCGCAGGTTGTTGTAAATCCAACTACCATTCGATCATGACCACGATGACCCCTGGGTGGGGGAGACATTTGTTTTTATGTCAAAAGTAACCATTGACGTACATTTTTTTTTTAGAAAAAAATCTTCAAGAATGGGCTATAGAATTAGTCAACAAATCTGGACCTGGATCAGAAGCAAGTAAGTTTTAAAGGGGTAGGATGTCTAATTTTCAATGTTTTTCTACTTCTCTAAATATCTATAAACTATAGAATGAATTATTTATCAAGTCTTTTATGGTTGCTCCTATACTGTTGTCTCAGACACTCTCTAGCTTTTTAATTCATATTCATATTCATACATCCATCCGTATGTCCTACTTTTGTCTTCCGCTCATCCATCCGTATGTCCTGCTTTTGTCTTCAGCTCATCCATCCGTATGTCCTACTTTTGTCTTCCGCTCATCCATCCGTATGTCCTACTTTTGTCTTCCGCTCATCCGTCCATATGTCCTGCTTTTGTCTTCAGCTCATCCATCCGTATGTCCTACTTTTGTCTTCCGCTCATCCATCCATATGTCCTACTTTTGTCTTGCACTCATCCGTCCGTATGTCCTACTTTTGTCTTCCGCTCATCCATCCGTATGTCCTACTTTTGTCTTCCGCTCATCCGTCCATATGTCCTGCTTTTGTCTTCAGCTCATCCATTTGTACGTCCTGCTTTTGTCTTCCGCTCATCCATCAGTATATCCTGCTTTTGTCTTCAGCTCATCCATTCGTACGTCCTGCTTTTGTGTTTTGATCATCCGTCTATATATCCTGCTTTTGTCTTCCGCTCATCCATCCGTATGTCCTACTTTTGTCTTCCGCTCATCTGTCCGTATGTCCTGCTTTTGTCTTCAGCTCATCCATTCGTACGTCCTGCTTTTGTCTTCCGCTCATCCATCAGTATATCCTGCTTTTGTCTTCAGCTCATCCATTCATACGTCCTGCTTTTGTGTTTCGCTCACCCGTCTGTATATCCTGCTTTTGTCTTCCGCTCATCCATCCGTATGTCCTATCCTACTTTTGTCTTCCACTCATCTGCCTGTCTAACCCGAACCCATTTGGGACAATAATTTTTTCAGTTTAGACAGATGTTTGGTTTACACAAGTTCAATTACATAGACAGTTAGTAGATGGGACTATAAAGTCTGTCTGGTTTAGGCAGGTTTTCGGTTACTCAGGGTTCAGTATATAGGACTATAAAGTCTGTCTGGTTTAGGCAGGTTTTCGGTTTACTCAGGGTTCAGTATATAGGACTGTGAAGTCTGTCTGGTTTAGGCAGGTTTTCAGTTTACTCAGGGTTCGGTATATAGGACTTTAACAAGTCTGTCTGGTTTAGGCAGGTTTTTGATTTACTCAGGGTTCAGTAGATAGGACTGTGAAGTCTGTCTGGTTTAGGCAGGTTTTTGATTTACTCAGGGTTCAGTGGATAGGACTATAAAGTCTGTCTGGTTTAGGCAGGTTTTTGATTTACTCAGGGTTCAGTATATAGGACTGTAAAGTCTGTCTGGTTTAGGCAGGTTTTAGATTTACTCAGGGTTCAGTAGATAGGACTATAAAGTCTGTCTGGTTTAGGCAGGTTTTAGATTTACTCAGGGTTCAGTGGATAGGACTATAAAGTCTGTCTGGTTTAGGCAGGTTTTTGATTTACTCAGGGTTCGGACAGGTTTCACTGTATTAATTGAAAAAAGGTTTATACAGCAATAACTATTCAGGGTAATCAGTCTTTTAAAGATATGCTTTGTTTTCGGGTAGGACCCCCCTTTGTAAGATATTTTAAAAACGTCATTTCAACAACTTTAAGTATGACAGGGACCATATAATTCTTAAATATTATCTATACAGTCATACTGAGGGAGATAGATCTTGTACAATTACTTAAGAAAATATAGATATTTATGTAGTAAAGGGTGGAAATTTACACAGATTCTATATTTCGCTGACCGATGACTATCGCGAATAAAGCGAAAATTAGGTACCCATGAAAAAAACCACATACAGTATTATTATCATCTCATCAATAAGTGCCCTGTTCTCGCCATATTGAGCAATATATCTATATTTCGACCGTTGTGTTGATGAGCTAGCTCTATAGGGTTAAGGGAGTAGGGTTATAGTGTTAAATGCCACTTTCAACAATATTTTAGTTATATCGTGGCAGTCAGTTTTATTGGTGGAGGAAACCAGAGAAAGCCATAAACTAACTAACAAGTCACTAACAAACTTTATCAAATATTGTACAATAATACCCCCAGCAAAGCTATTGTAAATGCGGCCTCTGATATCACTGACAGGCCGCTAATAGAGGCTGATGATACAGGCCGCTAATAGGGACTGATGATACAGGCCGCTGTACTTTAATAATTTGACACATTTTTGGGACAAGGTTAATATCGTTCACCTGGTCATTTAAATGGGAAAATTATTTAAACTCGCTCTCAAACAAAACAGTTACAATTTCCCTGGATCGTCAGCAAAAAATTACACTCGTGTGTAGTACAGTAGATTCTTGATCTGTGTTTACAATTGACCCATTTAAACGACAAAAGAAAAGAAAAAACTCGTAATCCATATTTGATATTTTTTCTAGATGCTCAGTTCGTTCTTTTATAAAATGTTCATCAAATTTCATCTGCTAAAGATCCATAGCTGTATATAGTAATCTGAAAAAATATATAGAAATGCTCATTTAGTTGTATATTAACACAAAATATTAATTACAAAAAATGAAGAAAGTGTAAAAAAAAAGAAAGAAAATGTGTGATATAAATTTATTTCGTTCATATTATATCATTTCCGCACGTTCAATGTTTTTTTTAGCGTAAAATGTTAAAATTCCGCATAAGAATTGATAGAATGTTATTATGCGAATTGTGTTTGCCTATCGGCGTATGAATGCCTACAAAAATATATTTGTATACATATTATTACGTACCTTTCTTAAATGACCAGTCTTTCCATCACTGACAAAAACTTTGTAAATCAAATTGACGAGCGAAATCGGTTTCCACATCAAATATGTGTCAGTCATCATCGTGTTCATCCAATTACATGAGTACAACAGTAACCTGTTATTGTTGGACCTTGAACGGTCGAACGATTTTTATAAAGGTGTACTCGATAGACAATAACACGATCTATGTTTATAAGTATAATTGATTAAATTTATTTTTTATTCATTTAAGATAGTAATAACATTATTCTTATAAATTGCCGTATTATATTTTACTATAGCAATTAACAAAATATATCGGGTTTATAGGTACATAAGGATATATAATACTTCAATAAATCAATTTTAAAGTTGTAGTTGGATTAAATGTCGTACCATTTGTTTTTTCAATAGCACTATTATTGTACAAGTTAGATACATTATTATTGAAACAAAATAAGTTGCCCGTATTGGATATAACAGGTTTCTTTTTCCGCATTCGTACTCAGGTGAAGGCTGAGGTGCGTAGTGAGTACGAATGCGGAAAAAGAAACCCGTTATATCCAATACGGGCCGCTTCTTTTGTTTCAATAGTACTGTATCTTATTCATGTTGTGTCGAGTACACCTTGCCTGAGCGGGATTAGAACTCACGACGTTAGTGGTGATACTGTAAGGGGGAAACGATTCACCGTATCTACCGAAATCACGATTATTTTGGGGATGGTTCGGTTCACGATATGTGGAGGCCGCTTACGATACAAACGATATGATGCTCATTTTTTGAAAAAAAGTAGTTTTTAACTTCCGTTTTCTTCTTTTGGTGATCATTTAATTAATATTTTGAGAAAAGTGAATCGATTAATTTACGCTTTTAAAATTAATTAATCAAATATCAAATATTTATAATTTCCGCTAGTACGTAAGCGACCTCATATAAAAAAAAACATGGCAGCGCCCATGTCGACCAACATGGACTTCAAGGAATAGTTACAGTTTCCTATAAAACGTATCGTGATACGTATCGTAATACATATCAAATATCGTGATACGTATCGCTTGTGGAAAAAGTGTATCGTTACACCCCTAGGTGATAGGCACTGATTGCATAGTAGGTAATTATATATCCAACTACATACTATATGCGATCACAACCACGACAACTCCTTTTCCTTTTGATATTTACAAGCGATAATGTCTATTATCGCTATTTTGTTTACTTTCCCTTTGATGTTTAAAACCAATATGTTTCATATCACGTAAGTACTGAGAAGATTCAAATTATCGCTAATCGCTAAGCGTTGTCAAGGACGTGAATTAATATCGCTGTCTTTGGCAAGGTGAGCTTTTGCCATCACTTGGCGTCCGTCGTCTGTTAACTTTTCACATTTTAATCTTCTCCTCTGAAACCCCTCAGCCAAATGAACTGAAACTTGGTAGGAAGCATCTATGGAAGGTCCTCTATAAAAAATGCTAATTTTGTCCCGATCGGTTAACAAACATGGCCGCCACAGGCAATTCTTGTTTCTGATTGGTTGATTTCTAAAAAATCTTCTCCTCTGTTAAAAGAAAGATAATTCTTGCCTAAAATGTTAAAAGAAAGATAACTCTTGCCATTATCTCCCTTAGAAATTAACTAATGCTGATATAGTGTAACATGTTTATTCTAGATACATTACAAGTATGTATTCACATTTTAATATTCTTTTTAGCAAAACTTGTCAAGACTGGTGGAGAAGGGGAGAAATCACCAATGATTGAAGTAAAAACATCACCCCTTGGTAAGTGCAAACAATATGTTGGTGGAGTGGTAAAATATCCATTCTGTAAACAGACAGAGTTGGTTGTACAATGTAGTACAGTAAAACATTGTTATCACTCAGTTCAACAGAATTGCTGTGTTATAACTTATTTGACGATAGATCAAGTCACGTAAAAACCAGAAGTGAATGTCCACTATTGATAAAAAAAAACAGATTATGATGAAGAATATTGTCATTTACATATTTGATTCAATTTGAAAACATTTTTAGAGAAAGTGAATGTAAGGAACACAATTGAACATTTTAACCATATGAACAAGAAATGTTCCATCCCAGTGTAAACGACTCTTTTGTGTCTATATTGGTGAGTCCCATGATCATCTTCTGAATCACATGTCTCTTTATTTGTGATTATGTTGTTTTTTCTGTTCGCCATGTTACTAGGATACAACACAGAATCATATGTCTCTTTATTTGTGATTATGTTGTTTTTTCTGTTCGCCATGTTACTAGGATACAACAGAGTCCTAAAGTAAAGCAATAAACTCCTCCTTACATAGATTGGAATAATTTGTTAGATAATCAACAATTTCTCTTTTATGTCGAAAATCGTTTGGGAAGAAAAATTATGTTAATAGCACGACTCTTTATCACAATCAACAGCGTCCAATTTTGATTTTACCATTACAGTAAATGGCATGTAGTGATGATTGTAATATGCAACATTCAATCATGCACAATAAAAAGCCCCACAGTCCTATGTGGTTCAAACGCTAAGGACCATAGATGAACACGGACAGACTGGAGAAAATATCAAAACTGGCAGGAATCATCATTGCAATATGTAAATTAAAATATTTGAAAATTTAGACTCTATGGTCTATAAAGTTTCCTAGACCTTGTATCCAATGATTAAAGTATGTTGGAATGGGAACAAATCAATCAATCAAACATCGTCTGAAGAACCAGAAATAGAAATGGAATTCTTTTTGGCATTAAGCAGCATTGTGATCTAAAAATTCAATTGAATGTCAATTTGGTTCAAGTCCTTCGAGATCAAAATTTTAAATATTTCAAAATATTTGAGTTATCGTATTTGGTTAGGGGGCTGTCGTGGCCGTGATCACATGGCAGTTGGATTTACAACTACCTACACAATCAGTGTCTATCACCACTGATGTTGTGAGTTCGAATCTCGATCAGGGCGAGGTGTACAACATTATGTGATAAAGTTTGTCAGTGACAGGTCGGTGGTTTTCTCCTGGTCCTCCGGTTTCCTCCACTAATAAAACTGATGCCATGATATAACTGAATATTGTTGAAAGTAGCATTAAACACCATCAAACAAACAAACAAACAAACATCATATTAGGTTAGTTTCCTTGAAGATTTGCAGACATATTATTTCTTGGAAAAATACCTAATAACTGTATAATCTTGAACCAGAAGAATTAAAACTGTGGATACATAACAAGGAACAATTACATTTCAAGATACTTGAATACAATGACTGACTTTATAAATTTCACAATATATTTATGGAATAACTCTTCTTTCATTAATTTTTTTTCAGTTCCAATTATTGAATTGAAAGGACATACATTTAATGTTGACGAGGGTAAATCGGTTGCAATTGAATGTAATATAATTTATGAAAAAAAGTATCGTTCTTTTTGGGAAAGGATTAATGAGGATGACGAAACAAACATATTGACAATAAAAAAAGGCAATATGGACAAATATTTAGGTTTAGAAAGTGATCCTCCATTTTTGAGGATTTTAAATTCTGCGATGTCTGATAGAGGATACTATCGTTGTTGTATTGAATATTCAACATCTAATGGAGAAGAAACTGTTAGAAGTAAAAAAGCACATCTGAATGTTGAGAAAGGTATGCATAAACTGTATATTTATAAGGCACCCTTCATATCAGATGCACTGAGATAGTAAACAACTACTAAATTGTCCCCCTCAAGAGAGGCTACCCCTCTTATGAGGCCACTTTTTCATTACAGAAGTCTTATAAGAGGAAGACTACTGTATTGTATCACATACTGTACCTTATTTTTATAGATTGTACTCATACAATATTTACATAGCATGTATTTTTCTTTTTGTTTATTGGATAACTTACTTCTACATACATATTTTCATCCCTGAGGGAACCCTTGTGTATAGATATAGGACCTAGTTTCTCCATTGTGGGGTACAACCCTCTGACATGTCTAAGTAAAATGGTGCAGGTTTATGGGAAGAATTAAAAAACTGTAAATTCAAAAAATTTTACATGATTTTTATTAGCTCCCCTGAACTGTATGTCTTCAAATTTTCACATTTTCAACTACTTTCAAGAATGTTAGGGATGTCTACGTCCAATTCCTGTTCAGAAATGCCTTCAAACTCGCTATTGTTATCGTTAGAATCTAAATAAGTTTGAAGCTTGTGATCATCTGTTGGAAGGTCCGCCATGTTTGTTTACACTTTTAAAAGCACACTTTATTTTATGAATGAACAAAGAATCTGTATACTTTTCGACGTAATACACTTAGAAAGACATTGACCAATGATATTTCTTTATTTCCGTGGATCCCCGTCGAGATCGAAGAAGAAACCTCGTTCTTAATCGTTCCGAAAATAAACGGTCGTCCAAAGGTGCCAATATGTTAATCAACACAAGGCGTCCAGAGTCGCTTCACTGGGAATGAGATAGGAATGTCAAGAGGCAACTTCTGTGGAAATGATAAGATGCGTCCAGAGGCGCTTATGTGGGGTAAAGAGGTATTAACTTAACTTGTGTGAAAACATCCTGATACACATGTACAAGTTTACCTCATGTCATAAGCAGACAAGCAAGTCCGCCCATTTATATTCATATCTCATGGGGTTTTTTTTATATAATATATTCAGATAGATTAGATAGGCTACAACATTTTAAGTGTACATTAAAACAACATCAACTTATCTTTGTCATTTAAAGTAATAACATGTTTACAGGCTTCTATAATATTCTCAAAAGATTTTTGTGTACTACGACAATCTTAATTATTATTTAAGATATTTTTATGCAAATTAAGAAACAAATGATAATATAATTACTTACATGAGAATTATTTTATTTCTTTGTAGCCGTGAAACCTGGAGATACATATATAGAACAGCAGGTCAATATAAAAGGTAAGTAGTTTAAAATTAAAAGTAGATGATGAGGTTTTTATTGTTTTTGAAGTTTTTCTTTTAACTCTAAAACAAGTTTGGGATATAATGTTCAGACTCATTTATCATAGTCATGTGGATGAATAAACATGAAACTTAAACAAGTATAAAATTAAATATCTTTGAATGCCTTACAGTAGCCTCCCTCTTATAATGACTGTTTCACCAAACACTGAGATAGTAAAATACTACAAAATGTTCTCTCCCAAGAAAGACAATCCGTCTTATTAGGATGGTTATACATTGCAGTAGAGGGGCCTTATATGAAGGAGACTACTGTATAATTAGATAACCGTCACACAACCCCCTCCCACCCGCCACTCCCCCACCAATAAAACTGAACCATCACACAACACCCTCCCACCCACCACTCCCCCACCAATAAAACTGAACCATCACACAACACCCTCCCACCCGCCACTCCCCCACCAATAAAACTGAACCATCACACAACACCCTCCCACCCACCACTCCCCCACCAATAAAACTGAACCATCACACAACCCCCTCCCACCCACCACTCCCCCACCAATAAAACTGAACCATCACACAACCCCCTCCCACCCACCACTCCCCCACCAATAAAACTGAACCATCACACAACACCCTCCCACCCACCACTCCCCCACCAATAAAACTGAACCATCACACAACCCCCTCCCACCCACCACTCTCCCACCAATAAAACTGAACCATCACACAACCCCCTCCCACCCACCACTCCCCCACCAATAAAACTGAACCATCACACAACCCCCTCCCACCCGCCACTCCCCCACCAATAAAACTGAACCATCACACAACCCCCTCCCACCCGCCACTCCCCCACCAATAAAACTGAACCATCACACAACCCCCTCCCACCCGCCACTCCCCCACCAATAAAACTGAACCATCACACAACCCCCTCCCACCCGCCACTCCCCCACCAATAAAACTGAACCATCACACAACCCCCTCCCACCCGCCACTCCCCCACCAATAAAACTGAATCATCACACAACCCCCTCCCACCCACCACTCCCCCACCAATAAAACTGAACCATCACACAACCCCCTCCCACCCGCCACTCCCCCACCAATAAAACTGAATCATCACACAACCCCCTCCCACCCGCCACTCCCCCACCAATAAAACTGAACCATCACACAACCCCCTCCCACCCGCCACTCCCCCACCAATAAAACTGAACCATCACACAACCCCCTCCCACCCGCCACTCCCCCACCAATAAAACTGAATCATCACACAACCCCCTCCCACCCACCACTCCCCCACCAATAAAACTGAACCATCACACAACCCCCTCCCACCCGCCACTCCCCCACCAATAAAACTGAACCATCACACAACCCCCTCCCACCCGCCACTCCCCCACCAATAAAACTGAACCATCACACAACCCCCTCCCACCCGCCACTCCCCCACCAATAAAACTGAATCATCACACAATCGCCTCCCACCCACCACTCCCCCACCAATAAAACTGACCGCCACTATATAACTGTAATATTGATGAAAGAGGCATTAAACATAATAAACCCCCCTCCCCCCCTCAAAAACATTTATCCACTTAAATTTTCTCTGGAATATAAAAATCTTGTCTGGATTAATAATGATGTGAGGCATGAAAATGTTTTGAGGCATTTTAGCTGTATCTCAAATATACCTAAACAAAAATAACTAAATAAAACTGTATGGTTAGTTTCTTTTTATCATTACCTTAAACTACATGAATTATCTGTGAGTGTGATATAGCTTAATGCTAGACATCTTAGAGGACAATGCTTAATAACTGATTTTCATAAATGGTTCTTTGTTTATTGTTAATTGTGTTGGGGTTTTTTTTTTTTTGTGGGGGGGGATACTTTTCTTAGTACCAATAATCAAGGATTGTGACAATTTAACCAGGCAAGCAATACAAGTCCAGGCGGGCATTATTATAATTATTTCAAATACATGGCTATTATATAGTTCTTCATCACACAATTTATTCTGAATAACATTAACTTTAAAGATAATATTTTTCAAAGTACAAGAATAACAGCATAATGTATTAAAAGACATCTCTTTTTTTTTTTTTACAGCAAATAAGATTAGCGCAGATACCATTAACATGGTGAGTACTTCGTAGGAATTGATTCAATGCATTTAAATATGATATTGCTTAATAAAACACAAATCTTTTACATGCATCAATTAAAAATAAGAATATTATTCAATATTAAATCCAATTATGTTATATAATTATTAATTTTATACCCACATGTTGTTTTACCGTCAATGATAATAAGGTAGAAGATCCTTTAAAAAAATGTAAATGTTCACTATATTATATAGCAAATCCAGATACATCCAATAAGAGACGTTTATAGAATCAAGCTGCTGAATTTTTACATCTGTGAAATTCTAACGATCCAATTATACACAGAGTGTTATTTCTACAATAAGATACTCTAAAAATCTCTTTCAAGATTGTTTTATTTAAGAATTGAATGCATTCGTTTGAAGTTTCATTGGGGTATGAAAGCGTTGACCGAAGTACATTTTCAATGAAGCGCTACCACATGTTGAAAATGTAGTTCGATCAACGCTTTCATACCCCAATGAAACTTCAAAAGAATGCATTCAATTCCTATAATTACATTTTGTATATTTAAATCACACCAAAATTTAATATAGTTGAATTTTTCGTTGTGAATTTTATTTGTGTTAGATTATTTGCTGTTGTAAATTACTATGCCATTGATTGTTTACATCTGACGTCGTCATGGAGGTATGTGCAAGTTTGGATGTGAGTTTCATTGGGATGTGAAACATCTCTTTTATAATCATGTGACCACTTCATAGCCAATCATATTGTAACATTTCAATGAAAAACGGAAGTAATGTAATTATGAACATTTACAGATCAAATGTATTGAATGAAACTGAGTGAGAGAGTGATTGTTGTTTAATGACATCACATTAGAGTTTGTGTCAGAGGTCAAATTGATCATCCAATCAGAATAACGACTGATGCTAATACATACTACAGTTGATTTGTTTTTCGCGAATGGATTTCTCAGTGCAATGTCACATCGAAGGCAAAGCCAGAGATGTGAGATGTTATGAGAAGTCCATTTCGAGCAAAACATATCAAGGATGGTATGTTTATCGAGGTTTGGTAACATGACATCATTATAGCATTACATTAGAGAGCAGTGATATAGTGTTAGTATCAACCTAGTTACTTGAAAATAGATATTGCCTGCAAAGATAAAAGTGACAATGTACACATCATGGATAATGTTATAATGTATTTGATGTCTTACTGACCAATAATTTTCATTATAATATAGTATCAAATAATGCATGTAGATTTTTTTGTAAAATATTATAAAAATGCAATTTTTGCCGATATTTTACTAGTCTTCCTAAAAAGTAGAGCATTTCGGAATGAGTTAAAAATATTGCATCTTGACCGATATTGCATTCCATACTTTCTCCTTAATGTTTGGTATGCACTAGAGAGGTTCCGAGTAAAACGACATTTGCACGCAAGCAGACGACAGATAATGTAATTGTCACAGACTGAAATATTTGGTACTATATTATAAAAGGGTTATTGCACTAATATTTTCTCTCACATTATATCATATTGCACTCGCAAGCTTGTGCAATATGATATACTGCTCGTGAAAATTTCCTCAATATTAGTGCAATAACCCTACTGTATCTGAGACCGTTTGTTGATACTGACAATATCACTCTGTGAGATCAAAGGAAAAATGTCCAAATTACTGATACTAAAGAATAAATAGTAACCAAAACTGTAAAAGGTACAATCATGTATTATTTATGTAATACTGTGTAAGTCTATAATACTTGTTATATTATATATACAGGGTGGTGATGAAACAAAAATAACAGTGAAAAATACAAGTGAAAAGAAAAAAGAAAAAATGAACACTTCTAGAGGCAGCAGTTCATCATCATCATCATCATCTGAAAATGAAATGTCTGAGAATTTTGATGAAATTAATTCAGTTTGTGGTCATGAACCAGGAGATGAAGCCTGTATCTGCAACAGAACAGGTTTGTACATGTAGTATGTCACGTTAATTTGGACCAGGATTTGTGATTATTTTTATCTTATAACTATTAAACATTGGTCCCTGTCTGTTTCATATATTCATAATGTGGGAAACGAGACTGGAATAGAAGACAGTAGAGGTAGCTATAGGCTTGAGGTCTGATGTCAACTTACTCATCAACCCAATACCCAACTACGTGTATGATAATGTTAAACCAAATATTCAATAATAGTCCTTAATAATATCCAGTGGAATTCATACATTCATGAAAGAAACTCAGACTATCTAATTATATACAGATGGTATTTATACAATAAAATGCTCTAAAAATCTCTTTCCAGATAAAGGACGGGGCAATAAGGGCCAAAATCGGCCCCACCTCAGATGTCGATAATTTTTTCTCCAAAATAATATATTCCCAATATGTGCTTTTCAGAAATAAATACAAATAGTTAATATGTGCACCTATTTCCTCACAGCGGACCAAAAAAGTTAGGTAATGAAAAGCAACGAACGTCAATATTTTTCAGAATACAGAACTTACGACGTATCATTGTATTCTAATACATATCTTAGAAAAACACACACAAAAAGAACAAAACTCAATAAACAAAGCATGCAATTGACTTAATATGCACAGGGATTGGGAAGGCCACGCGTCATGCGCAATTGGCGCTTCCAAGTCGATTGTGGCGCATTGAGGTCCGTTATCTATGCGCCCTGTAAATTCTGATTAATTATTTTATTATTTCATGTGTCCATTAAAGTCGTTTTCTATTTTGTGTCGTGATTTTGTCACTGTCTTCCCTCATCGTTAATTTCCCTTTAATGGCAGTTCCTTGATTTTCCCTTTCTATTTTTAGAACAGTTATTTGTGTCAACCAATCAGACAAAAGGATTCACTCTTTCGATTCTAAATTTAGCGTATTTAAAACACATTTGTCCTGGCGTTTCGTTCTCTTTTCTGAATATTTGCTTTTTCATGTTACACAATCCATACAAGTCTTAAAAAATTATATTTATCAATGCATAGGCTGGCACGCAGTTTAACTAACCAAAGTTGTGGTCCTTTGCTAATTTGAAATGGCACATTATTCTCTAAAATGGCCCCTTGATGTGGTCAAGTAAGGGGCCATAGTCTCTTTGACAAAAAATTCTTCCCAATCCCTGTATGCAATGTGTTATTGATTTCATGAGAGAGAAAAAACCATGTTCCAAAGCTGTATTATGAAATTAAAGTGAACGAATAGTAATATCGCAACGTCACCCATTTTCGACGGTCTCCTGTTTTCGACGGTTTGCTTCAAGTGATAAAATCTCTAATTATTTTAATCGCTTCATTTGTTAGAGGTTATATTATGATGCTGAAATTGCTTAAAATGATCGCAAGAAATCTGATCTAAAAATGTCATCTTTAAATGTAAGAACTACGTACCATATCTATTATTTCACGTTGAAAATGTCTTTTTTTGTAATTCATTTTTTTCGTCACGTTAAAAAAGCTTTATTTACGAAAAAAGGAATCTAGTGCATACCAATTTTGATTTCATCATCTGCTATGATATTGATAATGTAAATATTGAGGTCATATCAATTCAGTAACTTATTATCATTGACCGTCGAAAACTGGTGACGTACAATGTAGAACACATTATGTCTAAATTGGTATGTGTTGTTTTTCATGCCATCGTTTTGAAACGGAAAGAAAATACCGATATTTTAATTAAGTAAATCATTCACAAACGATCCATTTTCTTGTAATGTTTGGTATTAAAATAATAACCAACAATATCACATGTACGGGCACATAAAACAGAACTATCTTAAAGATCTAATAGATAGATTTAATTAGGGCTATTCCATTTAAGTCTACCTGGGAGGGGGAACGCCATTTTTTTATTTTTCTGTTGGTTGTGGGTGTGAAACCATATTTTTTTATGTTGGGTGGGGGGGTCTCTTGAAAATAAATTCTGTTGGGAGGGGGATCCAATGACTAGACAATTCAGTGGATGGGGAGGGGGGGTATTTATCTTGACTTCCCTTTTGCCTTAAACTCGCTGGCTTTTCACAGAAATAAAAAGGTGTATCGTCACTCAAAAAATTCATTGAAAATTTTTGTACCAGTCCCAAGCCAGGACCTGGATTTCCAATGCCATATGTCATGGTCTTTTTTAAAGTTCAACGATTTGAGGTGAGAGCAGGGAAATAAGTCCCTGGTGAGAGATAATTGTTAGTTTTATTGAAATTGGTGGAACTGTATAAGCTTTCTTCTCATAATCAAATTTTGATTAAAATTTTTTTTGGGGGGGGGGGGGGATATGTGGGTCTGTAATCTTATTATTGCTTTTCACTTTTTTTATGACAGAGTTTTTATGGGACTGTTCCATGAAAAATAATATGTTGTAAACATGTCACACATTTTGCTTTGTTGCTTTGACCAATATTGTTTAGAAGGGTGGTATTAGGATCTGCATACTTTTAGACAAATGTAACTTTTTTCCCCAGAGTTATAGAACTTTATCCAATGAAAAATATTCTGTCATACACATATTGCATGCTTGCTCAAGTTTATACCTTGACTGGTTTTCTTCAAACCTTAATTACCAGATTATAAGGAATGAGTGTTGTATATTTTGATGTGCTTCACTTTTGTTTTATGAAATGTACATTTTAGATAAATTGAGGTTTATGAGAAATTTGGAGTATTTCTGATCTGAAACCAAAAAATATCAAATACATATAAAGATCCTTGGCAGATCCAAAGCCAGGATTTTTTTCAAGGCAGAATCAATAGACACATGATGTAAGATGGTTTTATGTCCGTAGGACGATTGTTTCCCATATTACCTTCTAAAAACAATTTTTGGTTGTTGATTGGAAATCTATGATAGCCGCATACTGCAAGACAACATTTTTTTGTGGAGAACCAGGGGTGGAGTTTTGCTTGATATGTAGGCAAATAACTAACAAATATTTCTTGATTAATACTGAATAACTCCATTACTCTTATGTGGAAAACACATGAATTACCATATCAATACAATAGAAGTGTCTGTACCAAGCCAGGAAAGTGAGTGGTCATGTATTTGTGTGTTATATTAGAGGTATCAATTTTGCATCTTTCTACAATTTTTTTATTTGATTTTGGATCTGGTCCGACAGTATGGTATTTTTTGGTTCTACATTTTATTACTTGTTTAACATGACATGAAATAGTTGACATGTCTTGGTACAAGCAAGGTAAATTGGCTACATCTTTTATTTTTGATTTTTCTGTTCTGTTTCAGAATTGCAACCAAGTAAGCAATGAAGTTGAAGCCGCATCAGAAGATTTAGTATCCAGTATACAGCCACCCCCATCATGAAGCATTCCTTCTTGATATAAAAAAATGAAAAGAATTTAATTAATTTTTCTCACCCCTTTGATAAAGTAGTCCGTTAATTTAGGTGAAAAAGATTTTTCTATCATTCCCAAGCTCCTGATTAAGACAAGCTACAGGAGCGTTTTACCAGAAATTGTTTTCCATTTCTGAAGTGAATTGTCAATTTATCGATATGCATCCATGTCTTGGCAGTATTTTTAATGTATTTCAAAATAAAGTATCTAGACGGTCTACAACAGCAATAAATACCTATAAAAATTTATTTGATCAACATTTCGCATTTTTGAAACTACTTTTCTTAGAATTTGGTCAAAGGAAGGTAACTTTTTATTTACAAAAATTATCAAACATTGACTCGTGAGAAAAAGAGTCAAACACTGTGAAAGGGGCAAGATCATAAAATCAGAGACATCCTCAGGTAAGATTTAAATCGTATCTATGTCAGATACAATTTAAATCTTGCACTTGGGTGTCTCAGATCTTACACCTCTCCCAATGTTAGACCCTATATATCTTTAATAAAAAGATTATGCAATTATGCAATAAATGAACTGAAAATTTTTAAAACCCAAAATATTTTTACCTGCTGAATTTAATCATGTGATGATTTTAATTTAAGCATGTTTGTTTCATACTAGAATTGTACCAAATTAACTTACTGTTGGGTGACATTTTTGGATAACCAGATGTAAAATTATGTCCCATTGTAAATGTTACCTTTTTAGCTCACCTGACCCAAAGGGTCATGTGAGGTATTGCCATCACTTGGCGTCCGTCGTCCGTCCGTTAACTTTTTCATATTTTAATCTACTCCTCTGAAACAACTTGGCCAAATTGAACCAAACTTGGCAGAAAGCATCTATATAAGGTCCTCTATAAAGTTTCTTCATTTCGTCCCATTCCGCCAACAAATATGGCCACCAAGGGCAATTCTTGTTTCTGATTGGCTAATGTTAAAAAAATCTTCTCCTCTGAAACTGCTTGGGCAATTAGAGCCAAACTTGGCAGGAAGCATCTATGTAAGATCCTCTATAAAACTTCTTCATTTGGTTCCATTCGGCCAACAAACATGGCCGCTGTTACTAAAAATAGAACATATGGTAAAATTGCACGTTTTTGGTAATAACTCAAAAACCATTAATAATATCAGAAATCTGATGGGGTAAAAATGATCAGCACAGCAAGATCTAACTACCCTGAAATTTTTTAAAAAATCTGATTACCTATCTTGGAGTTATTGTCCTTTTTTCATCAAATTTTCAAAATTTAATACTTTTCGTTTTTTATTTCAAAAACTATAAGAGATAGATGTTAAGTTTAAACAGCAAACATGTGCAGCATGTCAAGATTTACCTAGCCTGCAATTTTAAAGTAAATCTGATTACCCATCTTGAAGTTATTGCCCTTTTTTCATCAAATTTTAAAAATGTTAATACTTTTCATCCTTTATTTCAAAAACGATAAGAGATAGATGTTAAGTGTAAACTGAAAACATGTTCAGCTTGTCAAGATCTACATGCCCTGCAATTTTGAAGTAAATCTGATTACCTGTCTAGGAGTTATTGCTCTTTTTTCATCATTTTTTAGCTCACCTGGCCCAAAGGGCCATGTGAGGTATTGCCATCATTTGGTGTCCGTCGTCCGTCCGTTAACTTTTTCATATTTTAATCTTTTTCTCTGAAACAACTTGGCCAAATGGAACCAAACTTGGCAGTAAGCATCTATGTAAGGTCCTATATAAAGTTTCTCCATTTCGTTCCGTTTCACCAACAAATATGGCCACCAAGGGCAATTCTTGTTTCTGATTGGCTACTGTTTAAAAAAATCTTCTCCTCTGAAACTGCTTGGCAAAATGGAGCCAAACTTGGCAGGAAACATCTATGCAAGATCCTCTATAAAGCTTCTTCATTTGGTTCCATTCGACCAATAAACATGGCTGCCAAGATTAATTCTTTTTTCTGATTGGCTAATGTTAAATAAATCTTCTCCTCTGAAACAGCTTGGCCAAATGGAGCCAAACTTGGCAGGAAGCATCTATGTAAGGTCCAACCCTGGCATAGATGATACCTGGGTGTGTCCCTTTCAAAATTGTGTCCGACAGCCCCACCCTCCATTCAAGATGGCTGCTTTTTTTTAAGGTAATGCTTATCTCCCTTTGAAATTTGCTTCAGTATCATTCTATTGTCAGGTGAGCGATACAGGCTCAGTGGGCTGAGCCTCTAGTTTAAAATGTACTCAAAATCACCTGTCAACTTAGTAGTGATCGTATGGTAGTTAGATTTACAACTACCTGCGCAATCATTACCTATCACCACTAAAGTTGTGAGTTTGAATCCCGCTAGTTTGTCAGTGACTTGCGACAGGTCAGTGGTTTTCTCCTGGTACTTTGGTTTCCTCCACCTATAAAGCTGACCACCACGATATAACAGAAATATTATTGAAAGTGGCATTAAACACCATACATCCCCCTCAAATTAGTGTTTGTGATGTTAGCTCTGTAGTGGTTGTTTTAGACAGGACAGGTTGTACTCTTCCATTAGTTGAGTATGACCTATGAACCTGTTGTGTGTTTATGATTACTATTACAGTTCATTAACCAATCAGTATGAAATACAATAACATGATCTATGAAGCAATGAATTTGTTTTAAAGTATTATTTTCCTGTTACGATGCATGACTTTGTATAAGAGTGTTATTTACTGGTTTCTATCAATGAATTATTTATTTTAAAATGTTATTGTCCGGTGATTTGCATGACAGTAGTCCCCCTCGTATAAGGCCACCAAAGGCCACTACTCCTAATTACCGTATCGGGACAGATTTCAGATGCACTTTTTCTATTCTATTAAATTGTCCCCCTCAAGAGAAGCTACCACTCTCTATAAGTAAATTTAATCATTTCAGATAGGATGGTAACGTAAGTTGTGAGTTCCCCTCAAGAGAAGCTACCACTCTCTATAAGTCAACTTAATCATTTCAGATAGGATGGCAATGTAAGTTGTGAGTCCCCCTCAAGAGAAGCTACCACTCTCTATAAGTCAACTTAATCATTTCAGATAGGATGGCAATGTAAGTTGTGAGTTCAAAGCTTGTTCATGGCGAGGTGTACACGATACAACATTATGTGATCAAGTTTGTCAGTGACGTGCAACAGGTCAGTGGTTTTCTCTGGGTATACCAGTTTCCTCCACCAATAAAAGTGATCGCCACGATATAACTGAAATATTTTTGAAAGTGGCGTTAAACACCACAAACCAAACCAAACCAGTCTTATATGACAGGGACTACTGTACTGTTTTTTTACGACCACAATATTTTTGAGGTCATAATATGGTATGGTATGTGTCGTCATTGTCAAGTTATGTTCCATCTGTAAATGCAATGTTATTTCATAATCAATGTAGCGTAAGCAAGAATCATTCTGAAATTGTAACACAGTTATCTTTGTCACAGAATAACGGTTTGGATTGATATATTAAAAAGTCCAAAACAAATGCCAAATTGTCTGAAACAAGCGTCGTTCTAATCAATTTCAATGACGTCAGCGCTTATACTGTTATTGTTTCTTTCTGTCGATCCACGTGAATCAGGTACCAGAAATGCTTAATTAGGTCCATGACTAACATTGACCCCCTTTATAATTGCTCAAAATCTCACAATTGCAGGATAAATTATGATATCTATAATATGAAACTACATGTGTTCTTACATTTCAATCTCAGTTGTATCATGCTGCCATTTTTATATTGTGTTGTTATAAGATTTTTGTTACTGAATTATTATACAATTAATGACTTTTATTGAGGTGGATACAAGGATTTATTAACCCAGGAACATTATATTTACCGAGGCCAGATGGCCGAGGTAAATATATTATTCTTGGGTTAATAAATCCTGGTATACATCGAATTGAAAGTCATTAATTGTTTTATTATATGACACATTTTATATGTTGATTTTACCCTTAAAATAAGCTTTTATTACAACGTTTTCTTTGGTTTCGTATGGTGCAAGACGTTGGAATGTTATATTCACCGCGCATTATGTCGCGTGAGGTGAATATAACGTTTTATCAAAGAACGTTTCTAGGGACGTCGGCCAATCAGAAAAGACATTATCTGAAGTCATATAATAATATTTGTTACTCTTTTTTAGAATATAGATATTGTTTTTAACTGATAATATTTAGAAATACAATCTGTATGACTTCCATACAAGATTCTTTATGGACTAAAACTTGTTATCATACACTTACTTATGATATGTACGATTTTGCATATGCAATACAGATGGTTAAGGTAAGTCCATATCACAGCCCATGTAATAATAATGCTGTATCACACGGGGGTGTAATACAGCATTATTATCACACATTTTATTGAAATAACGTCGAATTTGCATGTGTAATAAAAGCATAATTTGCGGCATGTTATTTGCCTCCGGGGCAATAACATGTTATCTACCCTCTTGTGAAATATGTGATAAATAGATTAATACATGGCATTTTTCATATTGCCCTTGTCATCAGCCCTCGACTGACATCGTCCCTCAGGGCTGATATCAAGGTCTCGTGCTGATAACAAGGGCAATATGAAAAAGGCCATGTATTAATCTATAATTATTACATGGGCAGTGATATGGCTAAAATGGTGGCCGAAAATTTTGCATGAAATCGAAGTATTTAGTTTTTCACAATTATTTTGGGTTTTTTTGTGAGAAAAAAAAAATTTGAATTTTTGAAATTTTATGAAAATTTTGAAGAAAAAAAATTTCTTCCAAAATTCACATTTTCGTTATTAATGTATCAAAGCAAATGAAACTACAAAGCCTCAAATTTGGCAGTGGTTGGAGAACTTGGTAGATATCCTTTGTATATAGATACAAATGTATTGTTATTAGCATGATAACATATTGGATTAGATTGCATGAAGATAAAACAAATTGTATGCTTAAAGCAGCATGAGATGAAAATAATAAAATGCATAATAATGGTCAGCATTGTTGGGTTAGCTGTATTTATTATATTTTAAAAGAACTTGATATGTTGATAAATCTCCACTTACTTGTGGTGCAAGAGAAATAAATATAATAAGAAAAAAATTAAGAGAGATATACAAAAATTTGGAGGGAGAAGATTAATTTAGTTAAGCAAAACCCAGCTACTAACAGAAATGAAAATAAATTACGTACATATTGTAAATTTAAATTTATATTCCAACAGGAAAAATACTTAGATATTATAAAAGAATTATCAAATCGATCAACCCTAGTACGCTTTCGAATAAGTGCACATAAACTTGAAATTGAAAGGGGCAGATACACAATTCCAAAAACTGCAGTTGAAAATAGAATATGCAAACAATGTAATTGTGAGGCAGTTGAGGATGAAGAACACTTATTAATTAAATGTAATAAATATTCCTTTGCTAGAAATACTTTCTTTTCTAATATAAATAACAATTTTTTTTTCAGAATTATCAGATAGAAATAAGTTTATATGGTTATTAAGTAACGAAGACAGAGAAATCTGTAAAAATTTATTGCAACTTGCCTTTCAATAAGAGATTTATCAGATAAGTTACTGAATATATTTATGTTCTATAACCAACAGTGCTGATTCATGTTTATATATATATTTATACCAGTGTATTGTTTATATATAGTCTACAAATATTTGGGTATGACTACCTCTGGTACAACTGTAGTATTGTTATTATTTTTTATTTTCCTTTTATTTCCTTGTTTTATTCTTTTGTTTGTTCTAGTCATTTGTGCATTCTTTCATACATGCTTGTTCTTTATGGAGCTTTCTTTATAATAAAGAATTTGAATTTGAATTTGTATCGTTGTTTACTTCCGTCGTCTGTTACTGTCAAAATGGATTATGAAGAAAACATGGAAAATGCTTGTTATGCAACAAATGATGACACTCCTTTATGAACCAAAGATTGAATCATCTTGTGTTGTTGTATGAAAAGTGTAACTGTACAAGGATTATGTCTCTAAATACATATAATAAAAATGTAGATATAATATGACATTATTGCATTATATCCTTTCTGAAAACGATCAGCTCTCACAAATATGAAGAAAGACGCATTGAAGTATATGATAAATAGTTTATGATATGTCATTTTTCATATCACATGCTATATCAACCCTCGGGCCTTCGGCCCTTGGGCTAATATGGGCATCTCGGGTTGATATGACATGTGAAAATTGCCATATAATAACCTCTTATTATAGCACAAATATCCATACTTAATCAGTCTTCAAAATGTAAATTTGAATTTACTGGTTTGAATCAAACCTTTGAATTTATTATTGGATACATTGTTCTAAAGAAAAATTGAAAAATTTACTGGTCTGAACAAAATTTTACTGGTCTTTGGCTGGAGGACCGGTGCTCATCGTGAAGACTGCTGAGTGATAATTCTGTATTACAGTGAATTCTGTATAAACCAAACCTCTTTAGCACCAGCTTTTGTGTTCAGAAAAGACAAGTGTTTGGTTTATACATGTTAAATTAACAAAGATTTCCTAAATTGGGACTTCACTGTACATTAAATAAACAAGTGTTTGGTTTATACACGTTAAATAGACAAGTGTTTGGTTTATACACGTTAAATTAACAAAGATTTCCTAAATTGGGACTTCACTGTACATTAAACAAATACAAGGGCAACGCAAAGTGTGGTGTATCCCCTCGCCTAAAAATTTGACCCTGTGACCTTGACCTAGAGAATAGGGTTCCAGATTCTCTTAAGGACTATGTATGTACCAAGTTTGGTGAAAATCCATTGAAAGATGTTGATTCTAGAGTGTTCACAAGGATGTTATGCAGTAAAAATTTGACCCGGTGACCTTGACCTTGAAAATCAATAGGGTTCCAGATTCTCTTAAGGACTAAGTATGTACCAAGTTTGGTCAAAATCCATTGAAGGATGTTGATTCTAGAGTGTTCACAAGGATGTTACGGAAGGACGGACGGTAGCGTTACTATATCCCTTCGCAACTTCGTTGGCGAGGGGATAATAATTTAAAAATAACGGTAAGTAATTTTTCAAATATTTTTAAATGCAATAAGGTTGTGAGGAAAATGGTCGAGCAGAAAGTTTTTCCGATTCAGAAAACAGATTCATTACCTATGCAAAACAATAAATTTAAAATGTTGTATGTAAACCAGAAGATAACTGTTCAGCTTCAGGAAATTATTATGTAAACCATAAAATATGGAACATTTTATTTTTAAATTTGTACTTAGATGGTTAAACTACACAAGCCTAGATATTCGTCGTGCTCGTGATCATATGGTAGTAAGATTTATTACTACATATGCAATCAGTGCCTATTCGAACCCCGCTCAGGAGGGAGGGGAGGGGGGGTGTTCTCAAAACAACATTATGTGATAAAGTTTGTCAGTGAGTTGCCACAGGTTGGTGGTTTTCTCCTGGTACTCCGGTTTCTCCACCAATAAAACTGACTGCCACGACATAACTGAAATATTGTGAAAGTGGCGTAAAGCACCATAAAAGCAACCAACCAATACAGAAGCCTAACTTTTTCATTCCTACTGTGACGGCTTATCGAAAGTTGTAGACACCTCGCCATGAGCTGGAATCAAACTCTGGTGAAGGACACTGATTACATAAGTAGTTGTAAATCCAACTACCATATGATGATGACAGCCCTTGGAAATGTGCAAATGGTCTATTGATAATACAGTTCATACTCTGATAGCTTAGGATGAAGATAATGCAAAAACAAAATTGAAGATAACGAAAATATAGATTTTATTATTGTGTAGATGTGTATTACTTTATTATATAACCAAAAAAAAAGACAGATTTTTCCAAATAAAATACAAACATCAAAATAATTGCAACTAAAAAATAAAAGTTTCCCTCATTATATCTCCTATCTGATCTATATCTCCCTCACGTTTATAAAAATATCTACCTAACATCTATAACAACAAATAACCTTATGGCACCGTTAAAGATTTACCCCAAAATACAATTTGTTCATTTAATTAATATTCAACAAAGTTCTTGTTACATGTATCGCCATCGTTCCATTCAAAATGTTTCTGTCAACGTAATAAATAAAACTTTGCTTAAGCTTTCCATTGTTCCACATAAGACTACTAGAATTGATCTGTGGAATTGTTAACCATACTGTTTAAACTTTCTTTGCATAATTCTGTCAACATTAAACATTAAAGGAGAACAAAACCAACTGATGATTTGGGGTTTTACAGAATTTAGAACTAATAAAAAAAATATATGAAAATATGACTTTTTTAATGAAAATTTTACAAGTGCTGATTCTAAATTTCTATCCATTATGACGGAATTCCAAAAATGATATTATTGTTTTGATGCAGTTAAGCTGAACAGGTAAATCGGAATAGATGGAGTTACGTCACTAATAAGTGAAAAATGGCAGCCTGCATGTTTAGCGGGAAATTTAAAATCAATAAGATATAAACGTGCTTTAACATCAGCCCTTATAAAATTTTCATTAAAAAAGTCATATATTCATTTTTTTATTAGTTCTAAATTCTGTAAAACCCCAAATCATCAGTTGGTTTCGATCTCCTTTAAGCATACAATATTGTTGAAACTCCCAATTAATATAAATTTAAGTTAATTTTCAATACACCTTTAAAGAAAAAAAATTGTTTTCATCAAAACTTGTTTAAAAATTCACAAAACACAACAAATTGGTAACAAAAATCAAATGCGTATATGGAAAATAAAAATAAAACGAATGGCCCCATAAATACACAGTATTCTTAGGCAAATTACATACACCATGTTTTTTTGAAACTCTAATTCAGATATTGAATAAAAGATAAATTTAGGCAACTATCCATTTGATTGTTCTATTTAATATGTATGTTTTGGAACAAATAGCGACTCTCCGGCTGCATCACCAGTAGTGCCTCCTTTGTACTGTCCAAGGGCAGCTAACCCATTAGCCTGAAAGATAAAAATAGAACTTAAAAATATATGTTAAATTTCTGTTCTGCAAGAAATTTCAAAACATAGAGTCACCTTTCTAGATAGACGAGAATCTTGTACTGTGAAACCTGTTTAAACTGAACCTCATTGGGACCTGTTTTTGTGTTCGGTATAGACAGGTTTTCAAAGCCAGTTTGGCTCGGAATCAGGATAATGTATACTAGTGGAGTCAATATGTCAACCCACGAACTGTTGTTTCAGTGAGCTACCACTATAAAACTCCAATTAAGCGTGTTGATCTGATACAAAGCGGATATCTTAATAACCAAATTAACTTGTTCTCACCTATGATATAGCTGAAAAATTGCTCATTTGGCATTAAACAACAATCACTCACTCTGAGGTAAATACAGTACCAGCGAATATTACCTAAACGGAAATCATTATTAAATTTTATCTAGTGGTTTTTTGGTTTTTTTGCTTTCACGTGCGATGTAAAAACACAATTTATAATTGCTTGTTTACATATTTTATCCTTATTACCTTTGCCCTTGAAATGAGTTGATCTTGGGCAGCCTTCACGTTCTCTTCCTTGCCTTGCCATGCCTTAAGGACACTAGCCTGTAAGGCTCTGCCAAAGGAGAAGGTTAATGCCCATGGCTTCCTACCAGGATACATATTTATAGCATTTAGATTGAGTGTAGAATCCTCTTCAGATTGTCCACCAGACAGGAAGGTTATTCCTGAAAAAAATATATTGCATTACAAGAACTAAAGAACTGAAATGATAATGCTGCCTTCAGAATGCATTATCAACTGTGACAGGCAGTAAGGGGCGGTACCAGGTATTTTTACCTGCCTAAAATGGTCTTTGGTACCTTCTGATTTTAAAGAGTGTTGTATAAGATAAACATGAAAATGTTCAAATTTTAATACAAAGTACCGCCTATAAATAGTGAAGTACTGGTACACTTGAAAAATATTGAAACTGTAACTTGTTTTCATTTAAATTGCTGGGTTGCATCTAAGATTTTGCTAAAAGGAGTCAAATGCCTTATTTGTATAAAAACATTAAAAAAAAAACGGGACAATTTATTAAGAATTGAGAATTTGTGCAAAGGTTAAATAAAATGTACACAAAGGAGAATTCTATGTGCTAAAAATTATATTCATTGCAATTAAACCATTATTGTATTAAAAGTATTCATATTTTGCAAAGTCCTTTTATCATGATATTTTTTTTTATATTCATTACACATAACAATAATTAACTAATAACATTATTATACAATCCAGTGTTGGTAATGGAAGATTTTTATGTTTAACGTCAAACTATGACTATTTTTATTTTCTCAAAATTTTAGTTTTTGTAACATGCAATAAGAAACAATAGCTATTTGTGTGGATACAACGCCATAACTTTATATCGGGACTTGAACAAAACGTTCACAAACAGTTCTCACCAGCAGGTGATGGGTTCTAAGTCATCATCATAATACATGTATAGGAATTTGACTTTTAACCTGCTACAATTATTTTATTAAAGCTGAAATCATTTCAAAACTAGGAAGAACTGTTTTAGATACCTAGAAATTATGTCTCCCCTTAATGCGGCCATCTGTACAACAACCTATCTCGAAAGACAAAAATGTTATGGCCCGGACAAGAAAATACTATTTAAAAAACAATTATTTGACCTTGAGGTAAAAGGTCAAGGTCCTACAAAGGTCATTACGGTATGCGACACACCACCTTATGGTCATGCACCCACATACCAAATATAATTGACCTATCTGGAAAGACAAAAAAGTTATGGTCCGGACAAGCTTCGCTGAGAAGAAGCAGAAGCGGAAGAACAAATCAGATTAAAACAATATGTCTCCCTTCGTTCCAAGGGGAGACATAATTATGAAAAGAAAGGTTAAACTATGATCGTCCACAATTCTACCAATATCAACAAAACAAAACAAAACAACCACCTGTTACCTCAAACCATTGAAAACAAAATACCACATGTTTGTTTGTTTGATGGTATTTAATGCCACTTTCAACAATATTTCAGTTATATCGTGGCGGTCAGTTTTATTGGTGGAGGAAACCGGAGGACCTGGAAAAACCACTGACCTGTCGCAATTCACCGACAAACTTTATCTTTACCTCGCCCTGATCGAGATTCGAACTCACATCAGTGATGATAGGCACTAATTGTATAGGTAGTAGTAAATCCAACTACCATACGATCACGGCCACGACGGCACCTCAAAATACCACACCTAGGTCCAGTACATATATTTATACAAAACAGCTTACAATAACCCACTAAATCCCTAACTAATCTTTACCTGGAACTGCAGTTGGTACAGTTCTAGACAATGCTAGTACTGTAGCTTTAGCATTCTCTTCAGCTGTAAACTTTTTAGTACAGCTCTGACCAGCTGTTACCATGTTTGGTTTCAGTAATGTACCTTCTAAGTATACATGATGGTCTGACAAAGCTTTGTAAGTAAATGCTAGTACCTGAAACATAGTATATATATTATTGGTTGATTTGTATTTAACATTAGCAGTTAGTCCAAAATCGTACGTTATAGCATAATACCTATGGGAAAATTTTAAATGAAAAAATATATGGGAATTTACCATTTAAAAATTGAAGCATTCTGAAATATCAAGATAATAGGACTTTTTTTTTTTCTTTTTTTTTTTATAAACAAAAGACCAAATCTGAGTTCTGGTAGTTGGTTGTATCATTTCGAATAAACAGAAATAACATAGTCACATGACACAGAAGAAAAAAACAATCATGTGCAAAAGTGACAATGCTATAACCAGGTTTTCCAGTTATCCATGTTTAATCAAACAGAAAGCTAATACAAGCAGAACACATTTTGACTTCAAACTACCCAAGGAAACAACTTATCAGAATTCACGATACAGACGTTTGACTGTAATTGTCAAAGAAGATTCCTACATGAAATAATTTATGTACCTGTTCTGTAACTTTCTGTGCTGTATATAAATCATGGCTACCATCACACAACACTTCTGGTTCAACAATGGGCACCAAACCATTCTGTCAAAATAAAATATGTCTGTAAATAAAAGTGTGCATAAAGATCTTCAAACAATTTTCTGTATCTGTAAAATGTGATTCCGCATGAAATCAGTACAGAAAAAGGATAGGAACTGTGTTAGATATAATACCCGGACAATGGCGGTATTCAGCTTTTAGTTACTGGTAGCTTAAAATTATTAACCAGTCATAATTTATAGTGGCATGGGTAAAGCTACCACACGTGTGAAATTCATAAGGTTTATAGGCATAGCATCAGTAAATAATCTAAACCAAGTTGTTCATCCTGGTCCTGAATTCTTCAACTAAAATTTTATTAGGAACAATAATAACATAATCGTATCATTTTATGACCAGTATTTAATGTTTACCATATTTATTGAAAAATTAAGAATTCAAAGGAAAATCATGGAACGAAACCAAATGAAGTACAGTGGAACCTGTCTAATCCGACACACCAAGGGACCACAGAAATGTGTTGGATTGTACAGGATGTCGTAATACTCAGGTCATATTTCAGTTAACAGAAATACTTTGGGACCATAAATTTTTGTCGGATGTCACAGGATGTCGGAAAACTCGGGTGTCGGATTCGGATTGCACAAGTTCCACTGTATCATCATCGTAGATTTTTTTCAGAATAATACAAACTTGTTGACAAATGCTGGCATATCTAGCCAGGACATTAGCATTTTCAAACATGGCCTGGAAAGTGGGAGTTTCAGGTCCTATTTTTAACACACATCTCCATTTTGCAAACTGTGCTCCATCTTTCTTGTATTGTGCACATCTTTCGGCTAATCCATCAAGACCTGAAAATGTATAATTGTTTACAATATACTAATATGAATAAAACTACTCATATTCCTTTATTCAGTGAACTATTTTCTTGATCTTTAACACCACTTTTCATTTATTATTAATGGTACTTTAAACAGTTCAGTTAATTTTCTTGTTTCTTGTGAGTTATCTCCCTTAATCAATAATGTCCCTGGAAGTCAAAGGGAGATAACTTAGTAATGTTTCTCATTTAATTATACCGTGGTATCCAGAAAGTGATTTTCTATACCTTTTCCAAAGTATGAATGTTTTTTTTTATCTTTCAGTAGTATATATTTCTTTTTGCTATGGTAGAACTATTAATTGTAGGTTAAATTTGACCAAGAATAATATTCCTGTTTTTTTTTGTAATACCATACTGTTGAATCGTGTGATGGTCTTGTCATCATGGCTATGTGGTACAAAATGTATATGTGATATAATTCTTTTTATCGTTAACAACAAATCAACAGTTGAATTATCTCTGAATTATTTCTTAAACGAGGGTTAGGGTGTCAGGATGTTTAATGCCACTTTCAACAATATTTCAGTTATATCATGGCGTACAGTATTATTGGTGGAGGAAACCAGAGTACCCGGACAAAATCACTGACCTGTCACAAGTCACTGACAAACTTATCACATAATGTTGTATCTAGTACACCTTTCCATGAACAGGATTCAAACTCACAACGTTAATGGTGATAGGCACTGATTGCATAGGTAGTTGTAAATCCAACTACGATACGATAAGGACCACAACAGCCCCTCTTTTCTTAAATGAGTATATTTATATAAAATAATAATATAAAATGTTCTATACTGTGTAGACCACAAAATTGGAAAATCTATGGCTTTAAAATTCAGGAAACTGCAAATCCTTTTTTTCTTCAAAAATTTAACACAGACTAACTAAGCCCACAATTAAAAATATTTCTGTTTCCCCTTACCCAATCCACAATTTTGGAAGTGGGTAGGGTAGGTCATGGTCACCAATCTCTCTAACTCCTATTAAAATGATATGCTAACGGTAAAAGTTATCAGGATTTCCGGGATCTTTTTACGTCTACAAGGAGGTAAGTTGCACATTATTATCTTGTATTCAAGCACTTTTTACAAAAAGGGCCATGTAATTCGACACAATTTAAAAATTCCTAATGCCAGAGTAAGCCATTTCATTGACTGATGTGCCATGATGACGCTAGAATCTTTCTCCTGCATGTTTTGTCAATCAAAAGAGTTCGATCGTGTAACTGATTGACTGAAGCACAGTCTACAAGCAATTGTGGTGTATGTCAAGTATCTTTTTATGTTCCAAAATGATTATAAAAGACTTGGTCACAGTGTAATTTGTAGCATTGACTACTGATTGTTGAGAGTTAAGCAATTTGCTTAAGCAGCCAGTAATTGCTATTCCTCTAGTTGTCTGGTTTGAATCTATCACCACTTTTGAATATTGGGGAGATATAGCCTTGAGACCAATTGCCAGGATACATTCCTGATATTAAAATTTTGTTGAATAGGAATGTTAATAATGAAGGTGTAAGTTGGAATTTACCTGCCATAAGTATATCATTTGTTATTAATTGAAATCCACCGGATTTATTCCTTTTAAGCTTTTTAATTGCAGATAGGACTTCGTCTTCAGAGATGTTGAAGTCCAATTCATTGAAATTTAAACTTTCCTTTTCTTTTAGTAAAAGTTTTTGTTCAAGGTTTAAAAGCTGTTGCTTAAACTCTTCTTGTGGAGCATTTAATGATTTAAACTGGTTAAAAAAATCATCCTTACTGAGGGGTAATGAGTCTTTATCTTTTAGACTTTCAATAAGTTTCCAATAAGCTTTAGGGTTGTTGTTGTTAAGGTTATCAAGCTGAGATAATATGGATTTCTTGAAGTTCTTCATTTTATATTTTATATTTTTGTTGTAAATTCTACGCAGTTTAAAATAACTGTTTTTGATGTTATGATCAAAAGGATAAATAGATAATAGGGCTCCTTTTCTATCCAGTTCCTTTCTTTGTTTTTTTAGATCACAGTCATACCATTTTTTGTGTGAGAGACCTTTCCTTTTACTGTTTTTTTAGTTTAGGTCTTTTTAAACATGAATCTGCAGCATCTGTTATAATAAGTTCAAGTTTGCTGCGGGCATTATTAATGTTATCTCGAGTTATTAAGTCAATATTGTCATGTATGAAATCAGATATCTGTTTTTGGAAATGGGGATTTGATCAGGTATTTTGGAACTTTATTTCAGAGGTATCATCCCATATATATTGTATGGGAAACGGAATATCAGTCAATGTATTAACTGATGGTAGAATCTTATACCTGGATTTAATTTCCCAGGATAATTTACAATGAGTATCAGATAGTGTTGGGATAAAATTGGCAATGTTAAAAAGAGGTATTTCAAAAAGTAATGGTTCGGACACAATCACATAGTCCACAGTGCTTGAGCCATTGTATGTATGGCAGGAGAATTTCCCAAAAGAGTCCCCAGCAAGTCTACCATTTAAAATTATAAGCTGGTTTCCAACACATATATCAATTACGTGATTGCCTCGTGTATCGGTTATTTTATCTTGACTCATTCTAGGGCGAGCTGAGTCTGATACATCATTCTAGGGCGAGCTGAGTCGGATACATCATTCTAGGGCGAGCTGAGTCGGATACATCATTCTAGGGCGAGCTGAGTCGGATACATCATTCTAGGGCGAGCCGAGTCGGATACATAACAATCAAATGATGGATTAAAGTTATTATTATCTTTGGTGATAAAGTCATTTTCACAGCCAACTCGTGCATTAAAGTCACCACACAACATTATTATACCATAGTCTTGGTGTTTAATAATGTCTTTTTCAATAAGATCAAGGATAGAGCAATCTTGGTTATGAAAGGGTGGCAGATTGGACTGGAGGATAATAAACAAGACAAGTATAAATGTCTTTTTCAAGATTAAAAAAATCCTTTTTAAGGATAAACCAGTGAAAGTTAGAATTCATGATGGGTAATAGTTTTATACCTGGTTTTAGTTCATTTTTGTATAGGATGGCTAAACCACCAAAATATCGACCATTTTTTGAGTGATCTCTCCATATAGGAAAGTAGCGATAGCCAGGAATATTCACAGCTTCCCCATAACCAACATGAGTCTCCGCAAGAAGAATTGTATCGTGCTTAAAAATATGTTGTAGAAATATGGGGTCTGAAATTTTATTATGAGTTTTTGATTTAAGACCACCAATGTTCCAGAAACACAATTTGATATTTAGTCTAGTCATGGACTCATGGTAAAGAAACAACTAGGTTTATACTAATAGATAATAAAAAAAAAGTATAATCAGTATATATGACTTAGAAGTTGTTTCGTGATATGATAATATGGTGGTTATAATAAGTGACCTCTAGATATGATATACAAGCACCTATATAAGTAAGGTCAAAAACAAGCACTTCCTTTGCTTACTTGTTATTTATTAAACATTATTAAGAAAAAACTGCTGGAACGAGCTAATCTGGGTCACGGGTCACTGTAATCGGGCGCCTGTATCGAGAAACAGATACGGTGTTGAAAAAACTGTTGATACTCATAAAATATTGATAAATGCAATAAAATTTTGTTTGTCTTCAAGAAATATGATAGACAAAACCATTGGTGAAGTTTTATGACGAAATATCTCCGATTTCTATGTAAATTTACGAGTTGAAGTTGCGGCTGTATCGAGAAACAGATACGGTGTTGAAAAAACTGTTGATACTCATAAAATATTGATAAATGCAATAAAATGTTATGTTTGTCTTCAAGAAATATGATAGACAAAACCATGTGTGAAGTTTTATGACGAAATATCTCCGATTTCTATGTAAATTTATGAGTTTAAGTGGGGAAACACCCACAGGTAATTTTAGCGATGTATTTTTATCTTGGACAAGAATAATGAGCGTCCTGATTGGATGACTGATTTAAAACACACTGACAACGCATGCCCCGCATGGTAAAAAGATGCATGTAAAAGAAATCTATGTTATATTTATTCATTTGTTTGATTCTGGAATATTGTTGATCATTGATTTAAACAAGAAAAAAAGGGAAAAAGGGGGGGGGGCGCGAATTTTATTTGTGAATTTTACAGTTAAATAAATGTTATGTTTCGACAGTTTAAAGAGAAAAATAAAAATTTGTTGCGATTAAAGCTTAAATCAGCGTTAAAAATCGAACAAATATCAGTGGTTTTGTAAATGAGATTTATTTTAAATAGAAAATCTGAATTTATTTATTATTTATTAATTTATTATTAATGATACAATTTTATATCCCTTGGGAGGGGGAGGGGGGCTATGATGAATATTCGAAATAAAAACACAGGACCGAACTTTAAGCAAAAATAATAATCCAGGATTAGTTTTTTATTAAATAATCCAGGACCCCTGTGTCCACGAATTTTTTTTTCTAAGTTAATAATATGAAATATTGACATCCACACTTGCCTTTTGGACAGCACATTTCTGTGTCCACACTTGTTACTAAAGGGAAAAATAAATAAAAATAAAATAAAAAATTGTATCAAAAATCAAAAAATTAAAAGTGGTGATGAAATGAAAACTTTAAACTTTCAGACCTAAAAATGTATGTGGACACCAAAACTATTGGTGATTTTGTATCCAAGAAAAAAAAGAAAGAGTAAAATAACCCAAAAACAAATCTTTGACTTTTTGTAATTTAGATAGGAAGTAAAATCTTCAATTTACAGACTTCTTTCAGATAAGATACAAATTATATTTTCACAATATGAAAAGATTAGATGTAAACATGTACACTGTGGATAAACTGACCCGGCAAAAAATGTTTGGACACGTGCATATCTAATTCCGGAACGGAACCGGACTGTAACAAGGCAAGAAGAAGGTAAGAATTCTGTTTATTTATTTGTTTTTTGCATGAACTTGGGGGAAATAAATGCTTTATTAACCATTTCCTGCTGTCAGATGAAACATGTTGGCTATGTCATCGTATATTAATTGAGAAATAAGCGATAATGTGCCGCAAAATGACGATCAGCTTGACCCCAACCCCGAATTTCGCTCAGTTTCTCTTTGAATAGCTCGAATTGAATGGAACGAAATGTATTGAAGGAACGATTGGTGAATAAAGATGACAAGAATCGTCACTGTGTGCTTTTAATTATTGATATAAGTAAGCATGGGACGAAAGAAATGGGTAATGTCAAAATGGCAGGACCCGGTTTCGTGAATGATGTTACAGCATGATGACCCGGTTTTGTTCCAAAAAATTTATGAACAAACAGGAACCGGTTTAGACATATAAACATATGTGTATTACTGACGTGCTAATCTTAAGAATTATGAACAATTTATACTAAACATTTACGAGAAACACGATGCCTGTTAGGCATCAAAAGTATACTTTTGACGCGTATCAGGCATTGTGTTTCTTGTCAATTTTAGTCTCCAAAACTGCAATAGATTGAATATTTTATTCTTTGGTATATATATCATGCATTGGAACTCAGTGCCAGAAACAAAATTGGATATTGTTATTATAATTTGATACAATGAATATCCCAGACTCTGAGATCCCAGATTCACGAACATTTTACTTTTTAATGCTTTTGATCCAGTTTTACATTTGTGTATAACTAGATATATAACCAGACAACGTCATGTTAATCCACAATCTTAGTTATGTTGTCGGTTAAGTGATGTACACTTTCTTTGTATATTTTGTTTTATTTGCAGGGTACTAACAAACATGAAAAGCCCTTTACCTTACCACTGTTATTTCAACGTCTCCGTATTTGATGCGTTTTTATTTGTTTGCTTTGTCTCGTGTATATTTTTGGGGTTTTTTTTGCTTTGTTTGTTCTTTTAAATGTACTTTTGTTTCTTTGTTTCCAAAAACTCTTTTTCTAATTTCAGATGGCGGAAAATGTTACAATTGAAGGGCTGGATGAGTCATTCCACGAGATCTTAAATGAGAATGCACCTACTGATCAAAACAACAACCAACAAGATGAGAAGTCCTTCATATGTTCCATTTGTGGAAAGATGTTAAAAACAAACAGTGGACATAGACGCCATGAGATGGGGCACTCAGATTCCGATCAAAACAAATGGGAATGCCAGATTTGTAGCAAAACATTTGTTGATAAAGGCCACTTTCTCGGCCATGTTAACAAACACATAGGCATTGAAATTATGGCTTCTGTAACCATAATGTCCACTAGATGGATTCAGTTCAAGGTATTTAACTTTCAACATTAGTGAGCCGTGGTTTTGCGTCGAGTGTTTTATTACTTCTTCAAATATGACGATGGTTGTTTTGCAGTAATAACAATGGGTACGGATGATTTTCTCTGGAATGTTTTAATAAGTCATCGAATTGTGGAAATGTTGTATCACAGTAAAAACAATGGTGGCTGTGGATTTCTGTTGAGTGCTTTTTCATTTGATCGAGTCGTGGAAAGGTCGCATTGCAGTAATAACAGTGGTAAGGTAAAGGGCTTTCCATGTTTGTTAGTACCCTGCTAATAAAACAAAATATACAAAGAAAGTGTACATCACTTAACCGACAACATAACTAAGATTGTGGATTAACATGACTTTGTCTGGTTGTATATCTAGTTATACACAAATGTAAAACTGGACCAAAAGCATTAAAAAGTAAAATGTTCGTGAATCTGGGATATTCATTGTATCAAATTATAATAACAATATCCAATTTTGTTTCTGGCACTGAGTTCCAATGCATGATATATATACCAAAGAATAAAATATTCAATCTATTGCAGTTTTGGAGACTAAAATTGACAAGAAACACAATGCCTGATACGCGTCAAAAGTATACTTTTGATGCCTAACAGGCATCGTGTGTCTCGTAAATGTTTAGTATAAATTGTTCATAATTCTTTAGGTTATCACGTCAGTAATACACATATGTTTATATGTCGAAACCGGTTCCTGTTTGTTCATAAATTTTTTGGAACAAAACAGGGTCATCATGCTGTAACATCATTCACGAAACCGGGTCCTGCCATTTTGACATTACCCATTTCTTTCGTCCCATGCTAACTTATATCAATAATTAAAAGCACACAGTGACGATTCTTGTCATCTTTATTCACCAATCGTTCCTTCAATACATAATACATTTCGTTCCATTCAATTCGAGCTATTCAAAGAGAAACTGAGCGAAATTCGGGGATGGGGTCAAGCTAGTTCTAATAATAAAACCCTAAATGCTCGCTTACTCGCAAGGGTTATAACGGGATGCCATTACACGTAATGGAGCAGCCGCCGAGATTTTTTGCGCTCGCTTACAGAGCTTCTGACGCCTGCATTTATCAATAATAAGACATAACCTTTCCTTTTGTCCATTATTATAACAAGTTTTTATCACATACCAGTATTTTAGAATGTAATTCCCACAAAACCATGTTTATTTTCACTCTCTGAAAATTTTGAATTTCGTCATTTCCGGCCTCATTATTTGGATGTCGATACCATATTTGGTGATTTAGGTGTGAATGTTTACATCAGAAATACCATATTTAGAAAAGCTCCGCCTTCCGTAGTTTCCGGTTATGGAAAACGATCGATAAATTTGAACAAGGTGGTTGCTACCTTTGAAAAGCATATATTTCTCAGCCAAACCGATTTAACAAGGACTGGGATCATCAGTAATAGTTATAATGAAATGTTTGAAGCGTAAATAGTTAGTTTTTATGTTTCAACTGCAACTTTTTTTTTTGCTTCATTGTGACGAATGGGACCGCGTTGTAGCTCTGCCGAGACACAAGTTTGTCACAGGAGCTACATTATTGCAGCTAGGGTCAAGCTGATCGTCATTTTGCGGCACATTATCGCTTATTTCTCAATTAATATACGATGACATAGCCAAAATGTTTCATCTGACAGCAGGAAATGGTTAATAAAGCATTTATTTCCCCCAAGTTCATGCAAAAAAACAAATAAATAGACAGAATTCTTACCTTCTTCTTGCCTTGTTGCAGTCCGGTTCCGTTCCGGAATTAGATATGCACGTGTCCAAACATTTTTTGCCGGGTCAGTTTATACACAGTGATGTAATAATGACATAGTTACCATCCTTTAAGTACATTATAACTTGATAATTTTATTTTATTTTTTTCTTATAAGACATATAGACGTCGCGCAAGGTGTTGCGTTTTTAACGAATTTCAGAATAATTTGTAATCATAATAAAGGACGAAGTCCTTCTAACGGTGAGCTCTCCGATTTTTCCTTCTATATTGATAGCCAAAAATCTGCTCACCGGAAGTTTAAAATATTTGATTATTTATTCTATGCAAAATCGAAATAAACTTTTATTAAAATTCTAATAAAAAAATCTCTTTCTACGAAACTCCCGATGGAATAGACTGACTCAATCTGTCTCAATCTAGCCGAGATACGAGCCAGGGGACAGAACTCGTCAGTTTACCGATGGAAGAGCGGCGTAGGTAAAATCGGCTACACAATTCATTCAAAATAAAAGATAATAGTCTCACCGGACGCAATTACGATCGAAATAAAAAGTATGTCCCCTAATTGTTCCTTCAAAACATGAATTAAAAAAATGCTTTTAATATGAATGCTCGCTCATCTGAAAATTATCTGGCAATTTCATCAAAAAGTGTCTAGATTTTTTGGGCCGAGATATATTAGGGACGACTTATTTTAAGGCCGAATCTAGTCTCTTTGAAACTTTGAAACTTTTTATTTCACTAAAGGCCCCACATAGGGCATGATAGTACAAATAATTATAAACAATTAAACAACATGTAATGCATGAACATATATACAAATTATGAAACATATTTATGTAATTCAAATTGCAAGGCAATATTAACACTTGTAAGTATTACTTGAATACAGACATGACTATTTTAGCATATTTTGATAAACCAATGAGTACATATTTATCATCACTGTTCATTAACTCACTAAAACTAATTGTATTTGGAACATTATATAAATACTCAGGAATAAATTTTTTCCTTTCATCTTTGAAAAAAGTACAGTTAAACAGATAGTGAAATTCATCACCCAGTTCTTCCTTATTACATAAATCACAAATTCTTTCTGATCTGTCAATACTAAAAAATCTACCCATTTCTATTGGCAATTTATGACTACCACATCTAAATTTACACATGTTATACATTAAATTAGGCGGTAATATAGTAAAGTATTTTTCCAAACCAAATTCAGATCTATACATTCTATAATTAGTACATTTAGGTGCATTAAAGATTTGCAATTTCCAATACTCAACATAAGAATCATAAAAGTACTGCTTAACTTTCTTAGATAGGTTAAAATTTCTAGGAACAAATTGATCATTCCAATAATTTATAAAACCACATTTGTTCAATATATCTTTTACACAATTTAACCATTTAGAATGGTATACATCACAAAGATCTAATTGATACAAAATATCATAGTGTTCTAGAAATTTTCTCTTTTTTACCATTTACAATACGTGCCCAAAAACCAATCATCCTTGCATTTATATGAACAGACATAGGCACTCGACCTAGTTCACCATATACAATATAATTTGGTGTACATTTTTTAACTTTCATAATATATTTACAAAATTCTAAATGCAATGTTTCAGAAATATCATTTTTTTCATAACCCCAAACTTCAGCACCATATAACAAGATTGGTGCAACCATTGCATCAAATAATTGCAACAATATATCAATTGGTAAAGACAATTTTCTTGCTTTTCTTAACACATAGAACATGGCTTTTCTAGCTTGTTGTGCAAGTCGGGCTTTGTTTCTACCAAAATTACCTTTTCTAGAAAAAATAGTACCAAGATATTGAAATTCATCTACAACTGTTAAACGTTCATTGTTATATATAAAATCTATATTTTCACTCTGTCTACTTTTGGAAAATATAACTACATTAGTTTTGGCTGTATTCACCTTCAATTTCCAAGTTTCACAGTACAAATACATTGCATTAAGAGCTGACTGCAATTCAGCTGCAGTTTCAGCAAATATAACTGTATCGTCAGCATACAGTAACAAGTACAATTTAAAATATACTTCAATATCGTCGTTGTCAAATAACAAATGTGAAATATTACAAACATCATTAAGACCATTGTAAGCATGTGACATGAATTCAGTTAAGTCATTTAAGAACACTGAAAACAACAGAGGGGGATAGATTTCCCCCTGCCTTACACCAATATTTGATGGAAAAAAATCTGAACAATTGGAGCCATCTCTAAGACAAGACTTTGCATTTTTATACATATTTTGTATTACAATTAACATATTACCATCGATACTAGTACGTAATAATTTTTGCCATAACAATATTCTATCAACAGAATCAAAGGCCTTACGGTAATCTATAAAAGCACAACATGATATAATTTTTTCCGTCTAAACAGATACAGGTCAATAAGACATTTAAGATTAAATATGTGATCAATTGTACCATACCCTTTTCTGAAACCAGCCTGCTCTTCACACAGTAAACCTAAACTTTCTAAATAATTAAACAATCTGTTATTCAAAATACAGGTAAACAATTTGCCATAACAACTAAGTATAGTTATCCCTCTGTAACTATCAGCATTTGCTGGATCACCTTTGTTTTTAAATATAGGGCAAATATAGCCTTCAGACCAGGAATCTGGAACGATACCACTCTCAAAAATAATATTGAAAATTTTAACAAATACAGGCATTAGCTTATCAGCTGCATGTTTCAAAAATTCGTTAAGTATCATATCGCCACCACATGCTTTATTATTTTTCAAAGATTTAATAGCATCAGTAACTTCTTTCTCAGAGATCGTTTCATTTATAACAGTATTGTACTCACTAATATTATCAGGCAAAACAATATCGACATCATTCTGCATATTACTCAACTCTTTAAAATGATTAAACAATACATTCAATGCAACTTTCTGAGTAACAGTTTTACTTTTATCACAACCTTTATTCAGTAAAGACCAATAAGCCTTAGGATCAGAGGTACGCAGACCTCTTAATTTGCTTACAAATGACTTTTGAAACTCATTAAATTGTTTTTGTATAGTCTTTTTGTACTCTTTACTTCTACATACCATATCACAATAATTTTCATTACTACGTACTCTATAATAATACTTTTTAGACTTGCGATATGCTTTTCTTTTCGTATAACAATCACTATTAAAATACCTTTTACTACCTGAATTATGCTTGTTTGAACACTTTTTTTGTGGATTTATGTACACAAACATACCCGCCTTATCTGCGGCAGACTTAATTATATTGTTACAATCATTTACAATCTTGTTAACAGTTACAATATTAGTATTTTGAGGATTAACAGCCCCAAGACTAATTAACAGTTCATCTATGCTGTTCTCATCTAGGCTGTCCTTGAATACTGGAATACGGTCACCGCACCATCTTGGTTTAACAACAGCTTCATCCTTACGGGTGATTACAATATGAGAGTCTTTCGATTCACCCACATGAGTCATTACAATATCAGAGCTATTTAGTTCATTATCAATGTCTGTATCTTCAGTCAAATTAGAATTATTCACAATATTAGTACATAAATGCAAACAAATAGGTTTATGAATGTCACTTAATATTGGATCAAATGTTAAAACGTTAAAATCAATGACTGACCTAAATAATGTTGGTGAAATAAGTGCATAATCAATCATAGAGTTAGAGTTATTACAAGTTGGTTGGCCAATACCACAATCAGTACCAACTCTACCATTTACAAAGAAGAGCTCTAAACTTCTACATAAGTCTAATAACCTATTACCATACTTGTCAATTTTATGTTTATCCTGTGAACATCTTATAGTAGGGATATTACATTCTTCTAAAATATGTAAACTATTCAAAGGTAACTTATCATCATCTTGTAGATTGAGAACATCAAGAATATTATTATCAATAACAACATATTCACTCACATTACCAGTGTGTGCATTAAAATCACCAATTAAACAAGCCTGTAAATCATTATCAAGTAGTGTATTTTCAATGTCATTAAACATATCAATATTGCTATATATACTATTATCAGGTGGTATGTAGACCACTCCAAATAAGGTTTTTTGCAATAACAATCTTTCATCAATCGTAAACCAAAAAACACAATGACTAGAATTAGTAAAAGGGTCATTAACATGAACATATTTACAAAAGAAATCTCTCACAAAAACACAGATTCCACCCGACCTTGCTTTACAATTTTGCCGATTTACAGGTGGTAACAATTTATAACCATCTAATTCAACCTCATCATAATTATCAAGTTTTGTCTCAGTTAGACATATAATACCATAAAGAGAAATAAATTCTCTGAAATCAGGATTTCTTAACTTTGATACAAGCCCACATACATTTAGAGCTAAAACCTTCAATTTACAAAATGAATCATTTACAACTTTATTTTTTAGAACTTTATTTGCTTTTTTAGACACATTTTCACACAACTGAATTCCACCATCACTATATTCCCCTCCATCGTCCCCCTACAGCTCGGCCAGACCCAACTTCTGATAATCTACATCCTGAAATCCTATTTTGAATAAATCATCTGGTGAACTAATCACTGCCTTAGTACCATTCTGCAAATAACAGATAATATTTCCATCCCGCGTGGAGGCCGACTTGACCTCTTCACATTTACGCACCATTTGAAACAATTTAAATCGCAACTTGGTCAGATCTTCGTTAATAAAGACATTCTTGTAATCAGTGTTTTTCAGGTTTTTGCGTCCAGACAAAAATGTAATCTTCAAAGTTCTGTTCATAAACCTCACAATGATTTGACGATTTTGTCCATGGCGTTTTACTCCTAATCTATGAACGTCATTGAAGGAGGAAACGTCAATAACCACCCCCATTGCACTAGCAACTTGTATAATTGTGTCTACGAGGTTTTCCTCTGTGCCCTCACCCTCGGGGATCCCTGTAATTTTGACATTCTCGCAGTCTCATTCAATCGAGCTGTCGTTCCTTTATTCGAGTTATCGTTCCTTACGAAATCTCAAAAATTAACTTCCGCGTAGAAACAAAAATTCTTGTCAGTATGTCAGAAGAGATTTAATAAATTAAAAAATATCAATATAAGTAAAACAAGCTAGCAAAATGACTTTTATTACACACGGGTTCCGGGTTTCAGTGGTATCGGACGTACGAGAGAGGGTACGAGACTTCAGGATCACATTTGCGCTTTATGTTAAGAAGATCTTCATTAGTTGAGTGTGTTAGTGTGTTATCCGGAAACCGGTGTTTACAAAACATAGAAATTTTTTTTCTTCGACAATATGTTCAACCATGTTTGTTAAAAAATCCTAAGTACACATTTTATACCATAAAGAGCTCGCTTAAGCTCGCATATAAGCTCGCATATAAATAGATACCCCGCTAAATTACTCGTGTTTTGGGAGAAAATTATTCATTATTCATGCGCAGTTGTTGAATGTTGCAGACGACGGGTTTTCATAATTGTAAACAGAAAACGATCGACAATTGCACTTGGAATCTATCGCTAAAATTCATTGAGGTTCGAATATTTTGTTATCTTATGCCTGTAATTGGAAAGAATATGATCTCCTGGTTCTATGCATATGTAGAACACATTGAAATTAAAACAAAAACAGTCAATATAATACATTTTCCTTACCTTGATCTATGTCAAAATCCGTGATGTACCTTATTCATTGAAGAGTCCAAGGAATTCCGAATGCAAACTGGCACACATTTATGGTATGAATAAAGGAAAGGTTTTTATGTCATGTGTATTATATACAAATAGATATGTGAACGTAAATGAATGAATGCTCTTTCAATTTTAACAGTTGTCATTAAATAATTTACACTAGCAAGGTTATTATGATGTTCGAAATTGTGTCTGGATCTAGGTCACAGAGTGACTAGAACGGGGTCATGGAAATCTGTTCTAAGTTAAAACCCGTAACAATGCATTGAATAATATATGGGCTATGATTCAAAAGGAATATTGGTGTTTAATCTGAAATATGAACATGCAATCAGCTTCAGCAATTTGGTCAAATTTATAAATTATTATCAAATGCCACGGTCAATATCATCGAAATTGTTCGTAATTGCGTCCGGTGGCGGTGAGGCTAACGTGTACGGATCATCGTATTATTGAAATTTTAGGACTTCGTCCTTCAAACAGGTTGCCTGTCTCATATTAAAAATATACAGTACACCTTCCTGTAAATATCTACAATTTATATATCATGATATTCGCTGAATATAGCAGATTAAGTTTAATAACATTTTTTTCTAATTAAATACAGCATAATTAAGATTTATGAATATTAAACAGTCATACACGTATTTTAAGTGCCTGTCACGCGTAACATTTTACAACCTTTACTCCTATATCTGTGTAACAAAAGTATAGAACCCGTCGTCGGATTTTCGTGAAATTTTGTACAACACTTTCTAAAGACGTCATAATAGAAGGGTCAACGTCATTTTAGATTTGGACGCCAACTACGCCATGTCCGATAAAAAATGTACAATGTAAAATTCTGTCACAATTGATGTACTATAAGTGACAAAGTGGAAACAGATGACAAATAAGTAATCAAAAAGTTTTCAGTAAGTAACCAAAATATTATGTATAAATAATCATTTTGTGATGACAAATTATTCAGCACAACTATTTGAAAAATGGTCAAGTATTTATTTTATTAGAGCATTTTAAAGACGTCAGTTAAAATTGTCCAATGTGTGAATTTAATCCGTCCTGACGTTAAGTATCGAAATTCACGCGTATGAAAAATACCGTATCTGATGATGAAAAAATAAATAAAATGACTGAAATACGTCTTTTTTGTCATATATCATAATATTACAATGACTTTTGATTTTCACAAGAAATAGGAAAACTGCATAAAAAAAATGTCCGTTATACAGAAATGTCCAATTTTACATTTTTCAACCAGAAACGTCATTCAATGTCTTCGCATGGTAGAATTAAATCCGACATAGCATGTTGAATTGTCTACGTACAACAAAAGAAAATCATTCTCAAAATACGTTTTTTATCTACATTGTATAGTTGAAATTTCTTTGGAATTGACTGTAAAAAGAAAAAATTACAACGAAAAATGCTTGTCCCATACAAATGTTCAAATAGTCTCATTTTTGACGTCAAAGGTCATTAAAATTTAAAATCTAAAACCATATGGTAAAAATTATACGATCATAAAAATATAATTCACACAACAGCAAAAAATATGAAAACATTTTAGAAATACGTTTTTTACATTAATTTCAAATTTGTAATTCTTTTTCGATGCACTTCAAAAAACAAAAAAATATACCCGAAAATGCTTGTCCTAAAAAATGTCCAATATTGCACGCTGAACTGTGAACGTCGTCAAATATCAAAATGTCTTGACGTAATGAAAAAAAAAATACCTCACCGATCAGTGATAAATTAATAAATAATAGAATAAAAGTCGTAATTGTATGGGAGATATTAGCACTGCTTGTAGTACTTTAAACTATTTAAAATTATCAAGAAATGTCTACGAAACTTCTCATGCCAAGGGACCACAAGACGCGGCAGGTGGGTTTTTGAAGAAGCAGGCTGATCCTGCCGTGCTCCGCGGAAAATTTGAAATTCAATCTGCAAAGGATTTCTTTCATTTTGCTACAGCTAATTTAACTGAACCTAAAAGTGGAATTTACAAACGCAGAATGTTTAGGTACATTACAGAAAGAGGTGATCAAACAATTGAGTATAAACCTGTTCGAGACAATCATAAAATTCATCATATTTCATCTCAAGTAATTTCTCCTAAAATTCTTTCTGTCGCAAATTTATCATGTTATGAATGTGATGAGTGTTTATTTGATGACAATACTAAATGTACAAATTCGGAATACTGCGGAGAACGTAGAGTATTACAAATGGAATATATGAATAGAAAAGAACGCGATTCAAACGACTACATGTATGAAAACGAAAGCGTTTCTGATTTGGTAACAATAGGAAGTGTGGTGATGATTATTTGATGAAAGTTTCAAAAGTTCCTTTTCAGTTAGAACGTGTAGAAAATGATGACTGGGGAAACACATTTCCGGTGGGGGCTAATGTTGTCAGGGGTTATTATTATAACAGAAGGAAACAAAATCCATTTAAATATGAACTTGTTCGAAGAAGGGTAGCGGCGGCGATAGTCACACAGTTTATTCTGTAGCTATTCGGTACATTACGGATATTGAACCACGTGACTCCATCTCTGTTCGTGAATGTGTGCATGAAGATATTCTTGAAAGCATGGAATCATAAAGCAAAAGATTTAATATGGAATGTAATTTGTTTCTTCTTTCTTCTTTTTTATGCATGACGTACTATTTTACAACTGCATAATACACGTTTGTCATCTTTATTTTTGTGTTTTTCTTTCTTTTTTGGATGGCTAATTTGGAAAACAAATCTTCCGAAGTTTGAATTCTTTATTCAGAAACAAGCAATGTATAAGTAAAAATTTTCTTATTTACTTCACATATTTTCAAAAGGCTGTTTATTTTTGATTTCACATTTAAAATAAAACAATGTATTTTTATATTCTCTTGAAACGAGGAAAGGTAAATTTGACAGACGTTTATAATGCAAGTGTAAATTATGACATCCCAAACACACACAAAAATAACCTTCATTTGGTCCTATATAAAATGGATTGAAAATTACGCTAAAAAACAAACAAAGCTTCAACCTTTAATTCTTATTCTAAACCATACGTTTATAACGTTCTTTTAACGTTACGTTTGGTAACGCAACACCTTGCGCGACGTGAGAGGACTTAGGTTATTAAATTACGAGAGACTCCGAACGACGAATCGAATAACGAAAGTAAAATAGAGAACTGTACCAGAAGATTATGCTATGCAGTATACATTGTGGTAGACTCCATATAACTAACTCAGGAATGTCGAAGAACTAGTTTTCATGATTTTATTTAATCTTTCCAGTATCTGTGACTATAACTATATATAGGTGCACCAATCTAGTGCCGTAGTGGTGGATAATACAAACCAAGGGCAAGGAAGAAGAAAAACCGGGAGCAAGTCCCTGTGCTGGAAGCTAAGACATGGCTTGCTCAGGAGTTCGAAATGATGGTAGAAATATTTCAGAAAATCTTGTCGTGACTTCAGAAAATCAAATATGTATTTAGCATTGTTTTCATTAATTGACAACCATTCTTTTTCTCTAGCCCTAGGTATTGGTTTAACTGACTAGACTCTTGAGTGGAACTTGACAGTCACAGTTTTTAACTTTTGTCTAAATTTTGTTTTGGTTTGAGTGTTGATTCTGTTCTGAATTTTTGAGTAACAGTTATTAGCCTAGTGAGAATGTTGAAAAATTGGAAGAAATTTGAAATAAACTTGATATTTTATAAAAAAAAATTCTCTCAGTTATATCGAGTAGCCCGGGGTTCTATGGTACCGCGATACTTAATGTTTAACGTCTGTGTAACGTAACTAGTTTTCGGAATGAATCCAAAAATGTTATATTTTATTCCCCGATATAGAAACCAATTTTCCCCCACAATTCATTTTATTCTTTGAATTTGTTTAAAAATATGTCGCCACTTTTCTCTATGACAACGCCGATGTACCTCCCAGAAATGGTTTCCTATGATATCGCGGTAATTGCTAAATTAATGTTATGGGACACAATGTTTGATAAATCAAGACATCGTTTATAAATACTAAATCAAGGTGAATATCTGGCAAACTTATACCATAAAGAAAATCTTGATAATTTATCACATTTAATAAAGTAAAGTTTCTTTGAAATAACAAATGTAACGAAGTTGAGTCAATTTGATGTAACGCTATGTTGGTTAATATGTTTTCATAGCTTAATTTTTCCATCAACTTTGTCAGTCTAGAAAGTAACTACAAATAGCACCAAAAATCCCAAATCAGGTTGAAATGAAACGTAAACAAACAGACGACATTTCTAAAGAAATAGCAGACGAATTATGACAACTATGGTTTAATTATTGGACATTTTACAAAGCATGGTATCAGGGTAAAATAAAAATGTCTGCTATTTCTAAGGAAAAGATAAAAATGCGTGTACTTACAAAAATTCAAGACATTTGGACAGAATGACCAGACGTTCCGATAATTGTGACTGTTGTGTTTATGAATATATAAATAGAAAAACCGGCGGGTGGCACTGCAGTACATAGGAACAGACAAAATAAATACCGCGGTATCATAGAACCCGCGGTACCATAGGAAGGGAGTATACACCTTGTCTGAGTGGTGTTCGAACTCACAAGTTCAGTGATGATAGGCACTGATTGCATAGGTAGTTGTAAATCCAACTACCATATGACCATGACGGCCCCAAGGAAAAAAATGAAATTATATAAATTAAAGAACTTGAAAGAAATTTAAAGAATTAAGATTGTTCCTAGATGTGAAAAACTTTCTCCTACAGTCAGTGGTGGCCATTTTGGATTTATGATTGACAAAATAAACTTGCATTTAAAAATGAATCGTCCAAGGAACATTCCAGCTAAGTTTGCTGTCAAATGGTTTTATAGAATTTCATGTGAAATAATTTTTCCTATTGGGTTCTATGTTAGATTTGTCGTGCGGTTCCAGCTGTCTTAGATTGCTAAATTTGTCCTGCAGTTCCAGCCATCTTAGATTGTTAATTTTGTCCTGTGGTTCCAGCCATCTTAGATTTATGATCAATTAAAGAAAACAAATTTATCACCTTCGTACAAGTATTATTTCTTTATTACAGGTTTATGTGAGGAGTTAGGAAATTTGTCTTTAAATAGTTCCCATAGCAACGACAGAACAGAGCCAAAGTCTGCCATCGAAATAGAAAGTAAATATTGCATAATTATAAGGAATGTAATTATTTACCTTAGATGTAAAATCGAAAGACACACTATAATTAGGCCATCTTCTTATTTATTAAAACCTGGGAATTTTATTACTCCCAGTTTGATCGACAAGTCTGAATTCTACACACTTATCTCAAAATACAGTGTAATATTTGAAAATTAAGTATAATTTAAAAAAAAACATGTTAATCTTTCTCTAATTTACGATTGTACCCAGAAAACAATAGAATTTAATTAACACAATGTCTCATATCATATACAGTTGCTTTAATTAGGAATGGATAGAAACCGATACAATGATTAAGTAACTGTTAAAATATTACTGCGAAATCTTGTCACATATTTTGGCACATTTCTGTATGTTGTTGTTATATAGAGGAGTTAAGGGAAATATAAAATGTAGGACTAAATCTTATTATGCTGTTTCAATTTGACACCTATTTTGGGCCATTTTATTAAATTTCTATGTTGTTATTTTCTAGAGGTCTTCACTATAGTATCTTGTTCTGTTGATTGACACTTCATTTTTGTTTGTTGTTATTTTGTAGAAGACTTGCTGAAAATATTAGAAATGTTTAAAAAGGAGCCAAGCAAAGATATTAAACCATTAGATGTTGCTAAGTCTACTGGTATTGGAAGTAATAAAAAAGCTGTCAACAGCCTACTGCATTTCTTAAAGAACAAAAAAATTCTAACTCTTAAAACAGGGGAAAAGGGCGCAGATCCAAGATGGAGCAGAGACCCATCAAACAACACATATACAGGTATATTTATTTCTTTTCTCTTTATTCAACAGAAGCGCATCGGTGGTGTAATGGTTAGCGTGCTCACCTCGAGTGTGGTAGATCGTGGGTTTGAGCCCAGATCGGGTCAAACCAAAGACTATGAAATTAATATATTTGTTGCTTCTCCGCTAAGCACGCAGCATTAAGGAGAAAGAGTAAAGACTGGTTGTCGTGAAATCAGGGTAATGTGTCAGAGTGGGCCGACATGTCTAACCGTGGACTGTTGTTTCAGTGAGCTAGCACTGTCAACAATATTTCAGATATATCGTGGCGGTCAGTTTAAATGTTGGAAGAAACCAGAGTACCTGGAGAAAACCACCAACATGACTCAAGTCACTGACAAACTTTATCACATAATGTTGTATCGTGTACACCTAGCCACGAGTGAGATTCTAACTCATAACTTTTTGTGCAGGTTGTTGTAAATCCAACTACCATTCGATCATGACCACGATGACCCCTGAGTGGGGGAGACATTTGTTTTTATGTCAAAATGGTTACCATTGACTTACATTTTTATTTTTAGAAAATAATCTTCAAGAATGGGCTATAGAATTAGTCAACAAATCTGGACCTGGATCAGAAGCAAGTAAGTTTTAAAGGGGTAGGATGTCTAATTTTCAATGTTTTTCTACTTCTCTAAATATCTATAAACTATAGAATGAATTATTTATCCAGTCTTTTTTTGGTTGCTCCTATACTGCTGTCTCAGACACTCTCTAGCTTTTTAATTCATATTTATGACAGGATTATTATAAGCCTCTGGCGCTAGGTGTCAATTGTATTAAGTTGTACCCATGTCTGTACCTCCGTCCATATGTCCTGCTTTTGTCTTCAGCTCATCCATCTGTATGTCCTACTTTGTCTTCTGCTCATCCATCTGTATGACCTGTTTTTGTCTTCCACTCATTCGTCACTCTGTATGTCCTGCTTTTGTTTTACGCTCATCCATCTGTATGTCCTGCTTTTGTTTTCCGCTCATCCATCTGTATGTCCTGCTTTAGTCTTCCGCTCATCCATCGTTATGTCCTACTTTTGTCTTCGCTCATCCGTCCATATGTCCTGCTTTTGTCTTCCGCTCATCTGTCAGTATATCCTGCTTTTGTCTTCAGCTCATCCATTCGTACATACTGCATTTGTGTTTCGCTCATCCGTCTGTATATCCTGTTTTTGTCTTCTGCTCATCCATCCATATGTCCTACTTTTGTCTTCCGCTCATCCACCTGTCTAACCCGAACCCCTTTGGGACTGAAGAATTTGTTCAGTTGAGACAGATGTTTGGTTTACACAAGTTCAAATTACATAGACAATTAGTAGATGGGACTGTGAAGTCGTGTCTGGTTTAGGCAGGTTTTCGATTTACTCGGGGTTCAGTATATACGACTATAAAGTCTGTCTGGTTTAGGCAGGTTTTCGATTTACTCAGGGTTCAGTATATAGGACTGTAAAGTTTGTCTGGTTTAGGCAGGTTTTAGATTTACTCAAGGTTCAGTATATAGGACTGTAAAGTCTGGTTTAAACAGGTTTTTGATTTACTCAGGGTTCAGTATATAGGACTGTGAAGTCTGTCTGGTTTATGCAGGTCTTAGATTTACTCGGGGTTCAGTATATAGGACTGTAAAGTCTGTCTGGTTTAGGCAGGTTTTTGATTTACTCAGGGTTCGGTTTAGACAGGTTTCACTGTATTAATTGAAAAAAGGTATGTTTTATACAGCAATAACTATTCAGGGTAATCTGTCTTTTAAAGATAAAAGATCAATCAAATACATGTAAAATAATTCATCTGTTATTTGTCACATATGCTTTGTTTTCGGGTAAGACCCCCCCCCCCCCCCCCTTTGTATGATATTTTAAAAGCGTCATTTCAACAACTTTAAGAATGACAGGGACCATATAATTGTTAAATATTAGCTGTACAGTCATACTGAGGGAGATAGATCTTGTACAATTACTTAAGAAAATATAGATATTTATGTAGTAAAGGGTGGAAATTTACACGGATTAGGTACCCACATACAGTATTATTATCATCTCATCAATAAGTGCCCTGTTCTCCCCATATTGAGCAATATATCTATATTTCGACGGTTGTGTTGATGAGCTAGCTCTATAGGGTTAGGGGAATAGGGTTATGGTGTTAAACGCCACTTTCAACAATATTTTAGTTATATCTTGGCAGTCAGTTTTATTGGTGGAGGAAACCAGAGAAAGCCATAAACTAACTAACAAGTCACTAACAAACTTTATCAAATATTGTACAATAATACCCCCAGCAAAGCTATTGTAAATGCGGCCTCTAATATCACTGACAGGCCGCTAATAGAGGCTGATGATACAGGTCGCTAATAGGGACTGATGATACAGGCCGCTGTACTTTAATAATTTGACCCATTTTTGGGACAAGGTTAATATCGTTCACCTGGTCATTTAAATGGGAAAATTATTTAAACTCGCTCTCAAACAAAACAGTTACAATTTCCCTGGATCGTCAGCAAAAACATTACACTCGTGTGTAGTACAGTAGATTGTTGATCTGTGTTTACAATTGACCAATTCAAACAACAAAAGAAAAGAAAAAACTCGTAATCCATATTTGATATTTTTTCTAGATGCTCAGTTCGTTCTTTTATAAAATGTTCATCAAATTTCATCTGCTAAAGATCCATAGCTGTATATGGTGATCTGAAAAAATATATATAAATGCTCATTTAGTTGTATATTAATGCAAAGTATTAAATACAAAAAATGAAAAAATTGTTAAAAGAAAAAAAAGAAAGAAAATGTGTGATATAAATTTATTTCGTTTATATTATAACATTTCCACACATTCAATGTTTTTTTTTAGCATAAAATGTCAAAATTCTGCATAAGAATTGATAGAATGTTATTATGCGAATTGTGTTTGCCTATCGGCATATGAATGCCTACAAAAATATATTTGTATACATATTATTACATACCTTTCTTAAATGACCAGTCTTTCCATCACTGACAAAAACTTTGTAAATCAAATTGACGAGCGAAATCGGTTTCCATATCAAATATGTGTCAGTCATCATCGTGTTCATCAAATTACATGTGCTACCTGTTATTGTTTGACCTTGAACGGTCGAACGATTTTTATAAAGGCGGACTCGATTGACAATAACACGATCTATGTTTATAAGTATAATTTAATAAATTGATTTTTTATTCATTTAAGATAGTAATAACATTATTCTTATAAATTGCCGTATTATATTTTACTATAGCAATTAACAAAATATATCAGGTTTATAGGTACATAGGGATATATAATACTTCAATAAATCAATTTTAAAGTTGTAGTTGGATTACCATATGTTTTTTCAATACCACTATTATTGTACAAGTTAGATACATGGAAAAAGAAACCCGTTATATCCAATACGGGCCACTTCTTTTGTTTCAATAGTACTGTATCTTATACATGTTGTATCGAGTACACCTTGCCTGAGCTGGAATAGAACTCACAACGTTAGTGGTGATACTGTAAGGGGGAAACGATTCACCGTATGTACCGAAATCACGATTATTTTGGGGACGGTTCGGCTCACGATACGTGGAGGCCGCTTACGATACAAACGATATGATGCTCATTTTTTGAAAAAAAGTAGTGTTGAACTTCCGTTTTCTTCTTTTGGTGATCATTTAATTAATATTTTGAGAAAAGTGAATCGATTAATTTACACTTTTAAAATTAATTAATCAAATATCAAATATTTATAATTTCTGCTAGTATCTGTATCCAATGAAATTCTGCCAATTAAGGCACACCTCCTTGATTGGAGTAATAAAACACAATGTTACTATATCCCAATTGTCAATTCAATCCAGCACCAAAGTATTTACACGTCACATGTTATTTACATAGTTCATATTAAGTAAAGTCGCTTAAAAGGTAAAATACATGTATTTTAAAACAATATATGTCTAGGTGATCTGTATACACACAAGAGTTATTGACTACGCAGAAATGTTTATCTTTCTCTTACATCTCAACAGGTCGTTCTTCGCAAGTAGTTCATATCTTTTACAGTGCAATTTGTATATTAATTGCCTACACAGTGGCTCAATGCTGGTGCAAGTATTTGCTTTTAAGCTATTATTCACAGCGTAGTGAAATGGATTAATAATCAATTGTATAATATCTAGTTGCGGGTTAGTACAGTGTGAAGCAAACAGTTTACTACTTTCCTCAATAATGTTATTTATCGTTGGTGCTCGGAGATATTCCAAGGTTTTGCAGCATATTAAGAAGTGTGAGACAGTTTCTTCTGCCTGGTTACACAGTTTGCAGGTTGGATCAATAGGGTTTTGATTATAAGCTGCTCTCATAGTTTGTAGCATGTAATTCCCAGTTGCAAGTTTAAGTCTGGTTGGAATTCTGTTGATATCTTTCTGGTTGACAGTATTTGTTTTGACTAGTGGATGGATTTTTCCAATTTCATGTTGGTGAGAGGTATTTCAGAGTAGAATAATATTTTATTTCCTCATTAATTCTGTCACTCCAATAATTATATATTGCTGATGTAATCAGACTCTTCCATTTTGTTTTAGATAAATGGTTTTGCATATAATGTATTGGATCCTCTAGGTCGTATTTTATACATAGCTTTTTTATTTCCATGAACCAGCTGTTACTGTCAAGACTTTTGATATGTAATTGTCTTTCTGCTAACTTCCATTCAGTGGAGTTTTTATGCGCTCTTGTAATATTGCCGAACATTGTAAAAACCTTGGAATGTATCTCTGCTTCCAAAGGTAATAGTCCTGATATCATGTATACAGCAGGATCTGCTACATTTATAGTCAGGGACAACAATTGCTTTAAAAGCTTCTTGTAATAATTTTGTATGTCATCTAATATTTTTCCTTTTGGTATTACGATTTCTAGTCCATAGGTTAATATTGGTAAGATATAAGTTTTCAGCAGTGATATTGATGTTTCAGGATCTAGGCCATTTTCGCCATGCAATCCAGTACCCATGAGGCTTTATGTGGCTCTTCTGGCTTTTCTAATGTTTTCATCTACGGTAGTTCGTGCTGAGTTGGTGTCAGATCTGGTAATTCCAATATGGGTGGCTTTATCTACTACTGGCATTATTCTATTATCTATTTTCCAGAAGCCTTCATTTGTTACAATTGTCTTAATTTTGGATTTGACTGGAAGAATAACACTTTTGGCAGGTTGTAGTTGGTATCCTTCACGTTTGCTGAAATCTACTGCAATGTCCACCATCGTTTGTATATCCAATGGGTTGTAAGCAATCAATGCAACATCATCTGCGCAGGTCGGAGCACAGACATTAATATTTCCAATTTTCCCACCTAATCCAGAGTCATCAAGGAAATTCAGGAGAGGGTTGATATACAGTTTATACAGGTCGGCACTTAAGACTCCGCCTTGTCGAACACCCTGTTCAATTTTAAAGTTTTGTTCGGACATTAGGTTTTTCCATTTTATATGGGATACTGCATTTTCATAAAGACTATTTATTAATAGGATAGACTGATCCGAAAATTCATACTGATGTAGTCTTCTAATTAGGTTTGCATGCACTACAACATCGAACGCTGACTTTGCATCCAACATAGCAATGTATGTAGGTCTTTTGAGATCTTTGTTTTCTCGTTCAAATTCTTCTACAAGTAATTCACAAAGAAGTGGTGATGAGTTTTCTGTGAATCCTTTTTGTAGTGGATTCTGATTCAATAGGATTTTGCCATTTTCTCTTATTTTTAGTATTTTCTCTATTATTTTAGAAAGTGTAGGTGTTACTGTAATTCCTCTGTAGTTCTTAGCATTTTTGCAGTCACCTTTATTTTTGAATACAGGGAATAAGATTCCAATTTTCAGAATATCTGGAATGTGATGTAGTTGGAAGGTTTTATTGAGTACCTCTTGTATATATTTTACAAGATTATCCCCTCCATAGACAATATTTTCAGCAGTGATGCCATAAAAGTCTGCTGCTTTGTTACGATTTAAACTGTTGATAGCTTTTTTTACTTCTTGTTTGGTCACTGGAACATGTACAGCTCTTTCTTTACATGATTGGATGATGGTTTGATATTCAGCTTCGGCTAGGTGTAAGTAATCCTTATCATAATTCTCACATATGGAGCGTTCTGCTAGTTGTTCAAAGTGTGATTTCCATCCTTCTAGTATCTGGTCTTCTGTATTGTGTGTTTGATTTCCAACATAAAGTTCGTCAATAAATCTTGTTAGTTTTCCGCATTGCTGTCTTATGATTCTATAAAATAGAGTTTTATTAGAGGATCTAGCTTCTGTTATTGTTTGTCTCTCTTGTATACGTTTTTGTGCCATTTGTTTTCTGCAGTTTTTCCTCAGTTCATATGTTGTAATTTTCTTTTCCAACAAGAAGGGGTCATGGATGTCTTTTATTCGCCCATTTGTTTTCCAGTTATAAAATGCAGTCTTTTTATTTTTTATAGCCTCGAGTATTTCCTCTGACATTACTTGTAATTTAGGTTTGTTCTTCCTTATTTTTGGCTTTGGAGTAATAGCACTAGCTGTATTATTTATGAGACTGTTTAGATTAAGAAAGGCTTTCTCAACATCTTTAGCTGTTTCCAAAGTTAGATCTGAAGATTGTATTCCTTCATTGACTAATTCTATATATTTGTCTTTGTCTGCCGTATCCCATTTAATTTTTGTCTTTTGAGTATGTGCATGTTTTTGATTCTTATCTATTGGTTTTTTATACTTCAAAGTTAGTAGTATGGGATAATGATCAGAGACATTTGCTATGACGTCAATTTTCTTGATGCTGCTTATCTGATCTCTGTAACTCTCTTGGAACAGTATATAATCAATTGATGTACAATCTTTTCCCTTAGCATTGATAAAAGTAGGTCCCATTTCTTTCGTGTACATCTGGTGTTCAGCCATAAATTCTACTACATATTGCTGTCTAGTTGTGGTATTGATATTTGTAATTTCTTCGTTAAAGTCCCCTCCAATGATTACTTGATGTGTTTGCTCATAAGTTGACATTATTTCATGTAACTGGTCTATACATTCTTGGAATTCATTTTGACTGTTGGGAGAACCTTTACAAGGAAGATAGACAGAGATGATTAATAGATTTGGGTCTCCTGTGATCTCTATGGATTGTATACGATTGTTGCCTATTGTCAGTGGAGTTACTATTGTATCAATATCTTTTCTCCAAAGTATAGCTGTTCCACCATATCCTCTTGGCATGCGCAACGGTGTAATTGGGTCATTGGAGTCCACTGCTTTGCCTACTCCTGTATACTGCTGGTGAATTTCGTTTAATAAGTTCAGTTCTAGTACGTAAGCGACCTCATATAAAAAAAAACATGGCAGCGCCCATGTCGACCAGCATGGACTTCAAGGAATAGTTACAGTTTCCTACGATACGTATCCTAATACATATCAAATATCGCGATACGTATCACTTGTGGAAAAAGGGTATCGTTACACCCATAGGTGATAGGCACTGATTGCATAGTAGGTAATTATATATCCAACTACATACTATATGCGATCACAACCACGACAACTCCTTTTCCTTTTGATATTTACAAGTGATAATGTCTATTATCGCTATTTTGTTTACTTTCCTTTTGATGTTTAAAACCAATATGTTTCATATCACGTAAGTGCTGAGAAGATTCAAATTATCGCTAATCGCTAAGTGTTGTCAAGGACGCGAATTAATATTGCTGTCTTTGGCAAGGTGAGTTTTTGCCATCACTTGGCGTCCGTCGTCTGTCATCCGTTAACTTTTCACATTTTAATCTTCTCCTCTGAAACCCCTCAGCCAAATGAACTGAAACTTGGTAGGAAGCATCTATGGAAGGTCCTCTATAAAGATTGCTAATTTTGTCCCGATCGGTTAACAAACATGGCCGCCACAGGCAATTCTTGTTTCTGATTGGTTGATTTCTAAAAAATCTTCTCCTCTGTTAAAAGAAAGATAACTCTTGCCATTATCTCCCTTAGAAATTAACTAATGCTGATATAGTGTAACATTACAAGTAGGTATTCACATTTTAATATTCTTTTTAGCAAACCTTGTCAAAGGCAATATGAGCTTTTGCCATCACTTGGTGTCTGTCGTCTGTCATCCGTTTACTTTTCACATTTTAATCTTCTCCTCTGAAAACCCTCAGCCAAATGAACTGAAACTTGTTATGTTTAATATCAAGCTTTTGTTTATACAGAAAAAGTTGTGTTAATATTTATACCCCCGCTCCCCGGAGGGGGAGGGGGTATACTGTTTTACCTCTGTCCGTCCGTCCAAGATATTTTTCGTCACATTTTTCTCAGCAACTATCGATGGCAGAAATCTGATATTTGGTCACAAGCTTCATATAGGTATGCCATATTGTTGATAGCATTTTTGGACCCGTCAGATTCCTACTTCCTGTTTGCCGACTTAGTTGGTTTTTATACACATTGAACATATATGCACATTTTTCATCACATTTTTCTCAGCAACTATTGATGACACAAATCTGATATTTGGTCAAAAGCTTCATATCGGTACCCCATATCGTGGGAAGTGTTTTTGGACCCATCAGATTCCTACTTCCTGTTTGCCGACTTTGTTGATTTTTATACACATTGAACATATATGCTCATTTTTCGTCGCATTTTTCTCAGCAAATATTGATGGCAGAAATCTGATATATTTCATCACAAGCTTCATATAGGTACCCCATTTTGTGGGATGTGTTTTTTGACCCGTCAGATTCCTACTTCCTGTTTGCCGACTTAGTTGGCTTTTATACACATTTAACATATATGCTTATTTTTCGTCGCATTTTTCTCAGCAACTATTGATGACAGGAATCTGATATTTGGTCACAAACTTCATATAGGTACCCCATATTGTGGGAAGCGTTTTTGGGACCCATATATGCTCATTTTTCGTCACATTTATTTCAGCAAATATTGATGACAGAAATCTGATATTTCGTCACAAGCTTCATATAGGTACCCCATATCGTGGGAAGCGTTTTTGGACCCATCAGATTCCTACTTCCTGTTTGCCGACTTGGTTGATTTTTATACACATTGAACATATATGCGGGGGTATCATAAGTGAACATTAGCTCACAGTTCATCTTGTTTGATCAATGTTACCATAAATTTTAAAGGATTTTCACTCTTTGATATATGTCATAGTTTCAGCTCCTGGACAACCTAGAAATATAAAGGCTAAAGTGTTGTCACCCAAAAGAATAGAAGTGTCATGGCTACCACCAACAGATTCTGCCAACATAAGAAGTTATAATGTTTACTTTAGCAACTCGTCAGAAAACCAAAAACTTCAAAGAGTTATGGAGCACCCAAACAGTTATGTACTAGAGGATCTCATTCCTGATACGGTTTATCACTTTCAGGTGTCTGCTACTACCAATGGTGGAGAAGGGGAGAAATCACCAATTATTGAAGTAAAAACATCACCCCTTGGTAAGTGCAAACAATATGTTGGTGGAGTAGTAAAATATCCATTCTGTAAACAGACAGAGTTGGTTGTATAATGTAGTACAGTAAAACATTGTTATCACTCAGTTCAACAGAATTGCTGTCTTATAACTTATTTGACGATAGATCGGGTCAAGTAAAAAACCAGAAGTGAATGTCCACTATTGATTAAAAAAAAAACAGATTATGATGAAGAATATTGTCATTTACATATTTGATTCAATTTGAAAACATTTTTAGAGAAAGTGAATGTAAGGAACACAATTGAACATTTTAACCATATGAACAAGAAATGTTCCATCCCAGTGTAAACGACTCTTTTGTGTCTATATTGGTGAGTCCCATGATCATCTTCTGAATCACATGTCTCTTTATTTGTGATTATGTTGTTTTTTCTGTTTGCCATGTTACTAGGATACAACACAGAATCATATGTCTCTTTATTTGTGATTATGTTGTTTTTTCTGTTCGCCATGTTACTAGGATACAACAGAGTCCTAAAGTAAAGCAATAAACTCCTCCTTACATAGATTGGAATAATTTGTTAGATAATCAACAATTTCTCTTTTATGTCGAAAATCGTTTGGGAAGAAAAATTATGTTAATAGCACGACTCTTTATCACAATCAACAGCGTCCAATTTTGATTTTACCATTACAGTAAATGGCATGTAGTGATGATTGTAATATGCAACATTCAATCATGCACAATAAAAAGCCCCACAGTCCTATGTGGTTCAAACGCTAAGGACCATAGATGAACACGGACAGACTGGAGAAAATATCAAAACTGGCAGGAATCATCATTGCAATATGTAAATTAAAATATTCGAAAATTTAGACTCTATGGTCTATAAAGTTTCCTAGACCTTGTATCCAATGATTAAAGTATGTTGGAATGGGAACAAATCAATCAATCAAACATCGTCTGAAGAACCAGAAATAGAAATGGAATTCTTTTTGGCATTAAGCAGCATTGTGATCTAAAAATTCAATTGAATGTCAATTTGGTTCAAGTCCTTCGAGATCAAAATTTTAAATATTTCAAAATATTTGAATTATCGTATTTGGTTAGGGGGCTGTCGTGGCCGTGATCACATGGCAGTTGGATTTACAACTACCTACACAATCAGTGTCTATCACCACTGATGTTGTGAGTTCGAATCTCGATCAGGGCGAGGTGTACAACATTATGTGATAAAGTTTGTCAGTGACAGGTTGGTGGTTTTCTCCTGGTCCTCCGGTTTCCTCCACCAATAAAACTGATGCCATGATATAACTGAATATTGTTGAAAGTAGCATTAAACACCATCAAACAAACATCATATTAGGTTAGTTTCCTTGAAGATTTGCAGACATATTATTTCTTGGAAAAATACCTAATAACTGTATAATCTTGAACCAGAAGAATTAAAACTGTGGATACATAACAAGGAACAATTACATTTCAAGATACTTGAATACAATGACTGACTTTATAAAATTTCACAATATATTTATGGAATAACTCTTCTTTCATTAATTTTTTTTCAGTTCCAATTATTGAATTGAAAGGACATACATTTAATGTTGACGAGGGTAAATCGGTTGCAATTGAATGTAATATAATTTATGAAAAAAAGTATCGTTCTTTTTGGGAAAGGATTAATGAGGATGACGAAACAAACATATTGACAATAAAAAAAGGCAATACGGACAAATATTTAGGTTTAGAAAGTGATCCTCCATTTTTGAGGATTTTAAATTCTGCGATGTCTGATAGAGGATACTATCGTTGTTGTATTGAATATTCAACATCTAATGGAGAAGAAACTGTTAGAAGTAAAAAAGCACATCTGAATGTTGAGAAAGGTATGCATAAACTGTATATTTATAAGGCACCCTTCATATCAGATGCACTGAGATAGTAAACAACTACTAAATTGTCCCCCTCAAGAGAGGCTACCCCTCTTATGAGGCCACTTTTTCATTACAGAAGTCTTATAAGAGGAAGACTACTGTATTGTATCACATACTGTACCTTATTTTTATAGATTGTACTCATACAATATTTACATAGCATGTATTTTTCTTTTTGTTTATTGGATAACTTACTTCTACATACATATTTTCATCCCTGAGGGAACCCTTGTGTATAGATATAGGACCTAGTTTCTCCATTGTGGGGTACAACCCTCTGACATGTCTAAGTAAAATGGTGCAGGTTTATGGGAAGAATTAATAAACTGTAAATTCAAAAATTTTTACATGATTTTTATTAGCTCCCCTGAACTGTATGTCTTCAAATTTTCACATTTTCAACTACTTTCAAGAATGTTAGGGATGTCTACGTCCAATTCCTGTTCAGAAATGCCTTCAAACTCGCTATTGTTATCGTTAGAATCTAAATAAGTTTGAAGCTTGTGATCATCTGTTGGAAGGTCCGCCATGTTTGTTTACACTTTTAAAAGCACACTTTATTTTATGAATGAACAAAGAATCTGTATACTTTTCGACGTAATACACTTAGAAAGACATTGACCAATGATATTTCTTTATTTCCGTGGATCCCCGTCGAGATCGAAGAAGAAACCTCGTTCTTAATCGTTCCGAAAATAAACGGTCGTCCAAAGGTGCTAATATGTTAATCAACACAAGGCGTCCAGAGTCGCTTCACTGGGAATGAGATAGGAATGTCAAGAGGCAACTTCTGTGGAAATGATAAGATGCGTCCAGAGGCGCTTATGTGGGGTAAAGAGGTATTAACTTAACTTGTGTGAAAACATCCTGATACACATGTACAAGTTTACCTCATGTCATAAGCAGACAAGCAAGTCCGCCCATTTATATTCATATCTCATGGTTTTTTTTTTTTATATAATATATTCAGATAGATTAGATAGGCTACAACATTTTAAGTGTACATTAAAACAACATCAACTTATCTTTGTCATTTAAAGTAATAACATGTTTACAGGCTTCTATAATATTCTCAAAAGATTTTTGTGTACTACGACAATCTTAATTATTATTTAAGATATTTTTATGCAAATTAAGAAACAAATGATAATATAATTACTTGCATGAGAATTATTTTATTTCTTTGTAGCCGTGAAATCTGGAGATACATATATAGATCAGCAGTTCAATATAAAAGGTAAGTAGTTTAAAATTAAAAGTAGATGATGAGGTTTTTATTGTTTTTGAAGTTTTTCTTTTAACTTTAAAACAAGTTTGGGATATAATGTTCAGACTCATTTATCATAGTCATGTGGATGAATAAACATGAAACTTAAACAAGTATAAAATTAAATATCTTTGAATGCCTTACAGTAGCCTCCCTCTTATAATGACTGTTTCACCAAACACTGAGATAGTAAAATAAACTACAAAATGTTCTCTCCCAAGAAATACAATCCCTCTTATTAGGATGGTTATACATTACAGTAGAGGGGCCTTATATGAAGGAGATTACTGTATTAGATAACCGTCACACAACCCCCTCCCACCCACCACTCCCCCACCAATAAAACTGAACCATCACACAACCCCCTCCCACCCACCACTCCCCCACCAATAAAACTGAACCATCACACAACCCCCTCCCACCCACCACTCCCCCACCAATAAAACTGAATCATCACACAATCGCCTCCCACCCACCACTCCCCCACCAATAAAACTGAACCATCACACAACCCCCTCCCACCCACCACTCCCCCACCAATAAAACTGACCGCCACTATATAACTGTAATATTGATGAAAGAGGCATTAAACATAATAACCCCCCCCCCCTCCCCCCCTCAAAAACATTTATCCACTTAAATTTTCTCTGGAATATAAAAATCTTGTCTGGATTAATAATGATGTGAGGCATGAAAATGTTTTGAGGCATTTTAGCTGTATCTCAAATATATCTAAACAAAAATAACTAAATAAAACTGTATGGTTAGTTTCTTTTTATCATTACCTTAAACTACATGAATTATCTGTGAGTGTGATATAGCTTAATGCTAGACATCTTAGAGGACAATGCTTAATAACTGATTTTCATAAATGGTTCTTTGTTTATTGTTAATTGTGTTGGGGTTTTTTTTTGGGGGGGGGGGGGGATACTTTTCTTAGTACCAATAATCAAGGATTGTGACAATTTAACCAGGCAAGCAATACAAGTCCAGGCGGGCATTATTATAATTATTTCAAATACATGGCTATTATATAGTTCTTCATCACACAATTTATTCTGAATAACATTAACTTTAAAGATAATATTTTTCAAAGTACAAGAATAACAGCATAATGTATTAAAAGACATCTCTTTTTTTTTTTTTTCAGCAAATAAGATTAGCGCAGATACCATTAACATGGTGAGTACTTCGTAGGAATTGATTCAATGCATTTAAATATGATATTGCTTAATAAAATACAAATCTTTTACATGCATAAATTAAAAATAAGAATACTATTCAATATTAAATCCAATTATGTTATATAATTATTATTTTTATACCCACATGTTGTTTTGCCGTCAATGATAATAAGTATTAAGAAGATCCATTAAAAAAATGTAAATGTTCACTATATTATATAGCAAATCCAGATACATCCAATAAGAGACCTTTATAAAATCAAGCTGCTGAATTTTTACATCTGTGAAATTCTAACGATCCAATTATACACAGAGTGGTATTTATACAATAAGATGCTCTAAAAATCTCTTTCAAGATTGTTTTATTTAAGAATTGAATGCATTCGTTTGAAGTTTCATTGGGGTATGAAAGCGTTGACCGAAGTACATTTTCAATGAAGGGCTACCACATGTTGAAAATGTAGTTCGATCAACGCTTTCATATCCCAACTTCAAAAGAATGCATTCAATTCTTATAATTATATTTAAATCATACCAAAATTTAATATAGTTGAATTTTTCGTTGTGAATTTTATTTGTGTTAGATTATTTGCTGTTGTAAATTACTACGCCATTGATTGTTTACATCTGACGTCGTTATGGAGGTACGTGCAAGTTCGGATGTGAGTTTCATTGGGATGTGAAACATCTCTTTTATAATCATGTGACCACTTCATAACCAATCATATTGTAACATTTCAATGAAAAACGGAAGTAATGTAATAATGAACATTTACAGATCAAATGTATTGAATGAAACTGAGTGAGAGAGTGATTGTTGTTTAATGACATCACATTAGAGTTTGTGTCAGAGGTCAAATTGATCATCCAATCAGAATAACGACTGATGCTAATACATACCACAGTTGATTTGTTTTTCGAGAATGGATTTCTCAGTGCAATGTCACATCGAAGGCAAAGCCAGAGATGTGAGATGTTATGAGAAGTCCATTTCGAGCAAAACATATCAAGGATGGTATGTTTATCGAGGATTTGGTAACATGACATCATTATAGCATTACATTGGAGAGTAGTGATATAGTGTTAGTATCAACCTAGTTACTTGAAAATAGATATTGCCTGCAAAGATAAAAGTGACAATGTACACATCATGGATAATGTTATAATGTATTTGATGTCTTACTGACCAATAATTTTCATTATAATATAGTATCAAATAATGCATGTAGATTTTTTTGTAAAATATTATAAAAATGCAATTTTTGCCGATATTTTACTAGTCTTCCTAAAAAGTAGAGCATTTCGGAATTAGTTAAAAATATTGCATCTTGACCGATATTGCATTCCATACTTTCTCCTTAATGTTTGGTATGCACTAGAGAGGTTCCGAGTAAAACGACATTTGCACGCAAGCAGACGACAGATAAACAAGATGGCGGAATTATATTGCAAAGAAATATGGTGAAATGTAATTGTCACAGACTGAAATATTTGGTACTACAAATGTATATTATAAAAAGGTTATTGCACTAATATTGTCTCTCACATTATATCATATTGCACTCGCAAGCTTGTGCAATATGATATACTGCTCGTGAAAATTTCCTCAATATTAGTGCAATAACCCTACTGTATCTGAGACCGTTTGTTGATACTGACAATATCACTCTGTGAGATCAAAGGACAAATGTCCAAATTACTGATACTAAAGAATAAACAGTAACCAAAACTGTAAAAGGTACAATCATGTATTATTTATGTAATACTATGTAAGTCTATAATATACAATTATTGCACTTCATTGAGTGCAATATGATGTGTTATGGAGCACTGAAAAGCAATATTGACCAAGGCCATAGACCGCGGTCAATATTGCTTTTCATTGCTCCATAGCACATCATATTGCACAAAATGAAGTGCTGTAATTGTTTTATTACATTTAACATTCCCAGTGTTGTGTACCTGGATCAATTTTAGGGATTGTTTGTTGTGGTTTTTTTCAAATTAAAAAACCCATGAGTTGATCCATTTAATATCATAAATGTTTGTACTAATTCAGTGTGTACAAATTTATATTACTAATTCGATGTGTATAAATTTATATTACTAATTCGATGTGTATAAATTTATATTACTAATTCGATGTGTATAAATTTGCTTGAGTTTGTAAAAACTTCTGTGCCACTTTCTGTTTGTGTTTGTGTGACGTCATTGCAACGGACGTAGAAAAAGTTTGGCTAGTACATTTTAAAATTTTGCCAGGATTTCGCCCACCGCTAAATAGATCGTTCAATATGAAATCCTGCCATGCAATATGACAATTTATCACAAAAAACGAATTACATGGTTTTATAATACTGTATAAAACCATAAATGTAATCATACTTGTTATATTATATATACAGGGTGGTGATGAAACAAATGTAATAGTGAAAAAAAAGTTCAGCAGTTCATCATCATCAGAAAATGCATCTTCATCTGAAAATGAAATGTCTGAGAATTTTGATGAAATTAATTCAGTTTGTGGTCATGAACCAGGAAATGTTGACATTAATAAAGAAAAAAGTCAAAAATGAAGCCTGTATCTGCAACAGAGAAGGTTTGTACATGTAGTATGTCACGTTAATTTGGACCAGGATCTGTGATTATTTTTATCTTATAACTATTAAACATTGGTCCCTGTCTGTCTCATATATTCATAATGTGGGAAACGAGACTGGAATCGAAGTCAGTAGAGGTAGCTATAGGCTGATGTCAACTTACTCAGCAACCCAATACCCAACTACGTGTATGATAATGTTAAACCAAATATTCAATAATAGTCCTTAATAATATCCAGTGGAATTCATACATTCATGAAACTCAGACTATCCAATTATATACAGATGGTATTTATACAATAAAATGCTCTAAAAATCTCTTTCCAGATCCTTTATCTGGAGGCAATAAGGGCCAAAATCGGCCCCACCTCAGATGTCGATAATTTTTTCTCCAAAATATATTCCCAACATGTGTTTTTCAGAAATAAATACAAATAGTTAATATGTGCACCTATTTCCTCACAGCGGACGAAAAAAGTCAGGTAATGAAAAGCAACGAACGTCAATTTTTTTCAGAATACAGAACTTACGACGTATCATTGTATTCTAATGCATATCTTAGAAAAACACACACAAAAAGAACAAAACTCAATAAACAAAGCATGCAATTGACTTAATATGCAATGTGGTATTGATTTCAGGAGGGAAAAAAAGCATGTTCCAAAGCTGTATTACGAAATTAAAGTGAACAAATAGTAATATCGCAACGTCACCCATTTTCGACGGTCGTCTGTTTTCGACAGTTTGCTTCACATGATAAAATCTCTAATTATTTTAATCGCTTCATTTGTTAGAGGTTATATTATGATGCTGAAATTGCTTAAAATGATTGCAAGAATTCTGATCTAAAAATGTCATCTTTAAATGTACGAACTACGTACCATATCTATTATTTCACGTTGAAAATGTCTTTTTTCGTAATTCATTTTTTCATCATGTTAAACAAGCTTTATTTACGTAAAAAGGAATCTAGTGCATACCAATTTTGATTTCATCGTCTGCTATGATATTGATAATGTAAATATTGAGGTCATATCAATTCAGTTACTTATTATCATTGACCGTCGAAAACTGGTGACGTACATTGTAGAACACATTATGTCTAAATTGGTATGTGTTGTTTTTCATGCCATCGTTTTGAAACGGAAAGAAAATACCGATATCATTCACAAACGATCCATTTTCTTGTAATGTTTGGTATTAAAATAATAACCAACAATATCACATGTACGGGCACATAAAACAGAACTATCTTAAAGATCTAATAGATAGATTTAATTAGGGCTATTCCATTTAAGTCTACCTGGGAGGGGGGAACACCATTTTTTTTATTTTTCTGTTGGTTGTGGGGGTGAAACCATATTTTTTTTTTATGTTGGGTGGGGTGGTCTCTTGAAAATAAATTCTGTTGGGAGGGGGGGATCCAATGACTAGAAAATTCAGTCGATGGGGAGGGGGGGTATTTATCTTGACTTCCGTTTGCCTTAAACTCGCTGGCTTTTCACAGAAATAAAAAGATATATCCGTCACTAGTGTATCGTCACTCAAAAAATTAATTGAAAATTTTTGTACCAGTCCCAAGCCAGGACCTGGATTTCCAATGCCATATGTCATGGTTTTTTTTAAAGTTCAACGATTTGAGGTGAGAGCAGGGAAATAAGTCCCTGGTGAGAGGTAATTGTTAGTTTTGTTGAAATTGGTGGAACTGTATAAGCTTTTTTCTCATAATCAAATTTTGATTAAATTTTTTTGGGGGGGGGGGGGGGGATATGTGGGTCTGTAATCTTATTGCTTTTCACTTTTTTTATGACAGAGTTTTTATGGGACTGTTCCATGAAAAATAATATGTTGTAAACATGTCACACATTTTGCTTTGTTGCTTTGACCAATATTGTTTAGAAGGGTGGTATTAGGGTCTGCCTACTTTTAGACAAAATGTAACTTTTTTTCCCAGAGTTATAGAACTTTATCCAATGAAAAATATTCTGTCATACACATATTACATGCTTGCTCAAGTTTATACCTTGACTGGTTTTCTTCAAACCTTAATTACCAGATTATAAGGAATGAGTGTTGTACATTTTGATGTGCTTCACTTTTGTTTTATGAAATGTACATTTTAGATAATTTGAGGTTTATGAGAAATTTGGAGTATTTCTGATCTGAAACCAAAAGATATAAAATAGATATAAAGATCCTTGGCAGATCCAAAGCCAGGATTTTTTTCAAGGCAGAATCAATAGACACATGATGTAAGATGGTTTTATGTTCATAGGACGATTGTTTCCCATATTACTTTCTAAAAGTTTTTTGGGGTTGTTGATTGGAAATCCATGATAGCCGCAACTGCAAGACAACATTTTTTTGTGGAGAACCAGGGGTGGAGTTTTGCTTGATATGTAGGCTAATAACTAACAAATATTTCTTGATTAATACTGAATAACTCCATTACTCTTGTGTGGAAAACACATGAATTACCATATCAATACAATAGAAGTGTCTGTACCAAGTCAGGAAAGTGAGTGGTCATGTATTTGTGTGTTTTATTAGAGGTATCGATTTTGCATCTTTCTACAATTTTTTTATTTGATTTTGGATCTGGTCCGACAGTATGGTATTTTTTGGGTCTACATTTTATTACTTGTTTAACATGACATGAAATAGTTGACATGTCTTGGTACAAGCAAGGTAAATTGGCTACATCTATTATTTTTGATTTTTCTGTTCTGTTTCAGAATTACAACCAAGTAAGCAATGAAGTTGAAGCCGCATCAGAAGATTTAGTATCCAGTATACAGCATTCCTTCTTGATATAAAAAAATGAAAAGAATTTAATTAATTTTTCTCACCCCTTTGATAAAGTAGTCCGTTAATTTAGGTGAAAAAGATTTTTCTATCATTCCCAAGCTCCTGATTAAGACAAGCTACAGGAGCGTTTTACCAGAAATTGTTTTCCATTTCTGAAATGAATTGTCAATTTATCGATATGCATCCATGTCTTGGCAGTATTTTTAATGTATTTCAAAATAAAGTATCTAGACGGTCTACAACAGCAATAAATACCTATAAAAATTTATTTGATCAACATTTCGCATTTTTGAAACTACTTTTCTTAGAATTTGGTCAAAGGAAGGTAACTTTTTATTTACAAAAATTATCAAACATTGACTCGTTAGAAAGGGGTGAGAAAAAGAGTCAAACACTGTGAAAGGGGCAAGATCATAAAATCAGATACATCCTCAGGTAAGATTTAAATCGTATCTATGTGGGCAGTCCTCGTCAGATACAATTTAAATCTTGCACTTGGGTGTCTCAGATCTTACACCTCTCCCAATGTTAGACCCTATATATCTTTAATAAAAAGATTACGCAATTATGCAATAAATGAACTGAAAATTTTTAAAACCCAAAATATTTTTACCTGCTGAATTTAATCATGTGATGATTTTAATTTAAGCATGTTTGTTTCATACTAGAATTGTACCAAATTAACTTACTGTTGGGTGACATTTTTGGATAACCAGATGTAAAATTATGTCCCATTGTAAATGTTACCTTTTTAGCTCACCTGACCCAAAGGGTCATGTGAGGTATTGCCATCACTTGGCGTCCGTCGTCCGTCCGTTAACTTTTTCATATTTTAATCTACTCCTCTGAAACAACTTGGCCAAATTGAACCAAACTTGGCAGAAAGCATCTATATAAGGTCCTCTATAAAGTTTCTTCATTTCGTCCCATTCCGCCAACAAATATGGCCACCAAGGGCAATTCTTGTTTCTGATTGGCTAATGTTAAAAAAATCTTCTCCTCTGAAACTGCTTGGGCAATTAGAGCCAAACTTGGCAGGAAGCATCTATGTAAGATTCTCTATAAAACTTCTTCATTTGGTTCCATTCGGCCAACAAACATGGCCGCTGTTACTAAAAATAGAACATATGGTAAAATTGCACGTTTTTGGTAATAACTCAAAAACCATTAATAATATCAGAAATCTGATGGGGTAAAAATGATCAGCACAGCAAGATCTAACTACCCTGAAATTTTAAAAAAAATCTGATTACCTATCTTGGAGTTATTGTCCTTTTTTCATCAAATTTTCAAAATTTAATACTTTTCGTTTTTTATTTCAAAAACTATAAGAGATAGATGTTAAGTTTAAACAGCAAACATGTGCAACATGTCCAGATTTACCTAGCCTGCAATTTTAAAGTAAATCTGATTACCCATCTTGAAGTTATTGCCCTTTTTTCATCAAATTTTAAAAATGTTAATACTTTTCATCCTTTATTTCAAAAACGATAAGAGATAGATGTTAAGTGTAAACTGAAAACATGTTCAGCTTGTCAAGATCTACATGCCCTGAAGTAAATCTGATTACCTGTCTAGGAGTTATTGCTCTTTTTTCATCATTTTTTAGCTCACCTGGCCCAAAGGGCCATGTGAGGTATTGCCATCACTTGGTGTCCGTCGTCCGTCCGTTAACTTTTTCATATTTTAATCTTTTTCTCTGAAACAACTTGGCCAAATGGAACCAAACTTGGCAGTAAGCATCTATGTAAGGTCCTATATAAATTTTCTCCATTTCGTTCCGTTTCACCAACAAATATGGCCACCAAGGGCAATTCTTGTTTCTGATTGGCTACTGTTTAAAAAAATCTTCTCTGAAACTGCTTGGCAAAATGGAGCCAAACTTGGCAGGAAACATCTATGCAAGATCCTCTATAAAGCTTCTTCATTTGGTTCCATTCGACCAATAAACATGGCCGCCAAGATTAATTCTTTTTTCTGATTGACTAATGTTAAAAAAATCTTCTCCTCTGAAACAGCTTGGCCAAATGGAGCCAAACTTGGCAGGAAGCATCTATGTAAGGTCCAACCCTGGCATAGATGATACCTGGGTGTGTCCCTTTCAAAATTGTGTCCGACAGCCCCACCCTCCATTCAAGATGGCTGCTTTTTTTTAAGGTAATGCTTATCTCCCTTTGAAATTTGCTTCAGTATCATTCTATTGTCAGGTGAGCGATACAGGCTCAGTGGGCTGAGCCTCTAGTTTAAAATGTACTCAAAATCACCTGTCAACTTAGTAGTGATCGTATGGTAGTTAGATTTACAACTAACTGCGCAATCATTACCTATCACCACTAAAGTTGTGAGTTTGAATCCCGCTAGTTTGTTAGTGACTTGCGACAGGTCAGTGGTTTTCTCCTGGTACTTTGGTTTCCTCCACCTATAAAGCTGACCGCCACGATATTAAAGAAATATTATTGAAAGTGGCGTTAAACACCATACATCCCCCTCAAATTAGTGTTTGTGATGTTAGCTCTGTAGTGGTTATTTTAGACAGGACAGGTTGTACTCTTCCATTAGTTGAGTATGACCTATGAACCTGTTGTGTGTTTATGATTACTATTACAGTTCATTAACCAATCAGTATGAAATACAATAACATGATCTATGAAGCAATGAATTTGTTTTAAAGTATTATTTTCCTGTTACGATGCATGACTTTGTATAAGAGTGTTATTTACTGGTTTCTATCAATGAATTATTTATTTTAAAATGTTATTGTCCGGTGATTTGCATGACAGTAGTCCCCCTCGTATAAGGCCACCAAAGGCCACTCCTCCTAATTACCGTATCGGGACAGATTTCAGATGCACTTTTTCTATTCTATTAAATTGTCCCCCTCAAGAGAAGCTACCACTCTCTATAAGTCAATTTAATCATTTCAGATAGGATGGTAACGTAAGTTGTGAGTTCCCCTCAAGAGAAGCTACCACTCTCTATAAGTCAACTTAATCATTTCAGATAGGATGGCAATGTAAGTTGTGAGTTCCCCTCAAGAGAAGCTACCACTCTCTATAAGTCAACTTAATCATTTCAGATAGGATGGCAATGTAAGTTGTGAGTCCCCCTCAAGAGAAGCTACCACTCTCTATAAGTCAACTTAATCATTTCAGATAGGATGGCAATGGAAGTTGTGAGTTCAAAGCTTGTTCATGGCGAGGTGTACATGATACAACATTATGTGATCAAGTTTGTCAGTGACATGCAACAGGTCAGTGGTTTTCTCTGGGTATACCAGTTTCCTCCACCAATAAAAGTGATCGCCACGATATAACTGAAATATTTTTGAAAGTGGCGTTAAACACCACAAACCAAACCAAACCAGTCTTATATGACAGGGACTACTGTACTGTTTTTTTACGACCACAATATTTTTGAGGTCATAATATGGTATGGTATGTGTGGTCATTGTCAAGTCATGTTCCATCTGTAAATGCAATGTTATTTCATAGTCAACGTAGCGTAAGCAAGGATCATTCTGAAATTGTAACACAATTATCTTTGTCACAGAATAACGGTTTGGATTGATATATTAAAAAGTCCAAAACAAATGCCAAATTGTCTGAAACAAGCGTCGTTCTAATCGATTTCAATGACGTCAGCACTTATACTGTTATTGTTTCTTTCTGTCGCTCTACGTGAATCAGGTACCAGAAATGCTTAATTAGATCCATGACTAACATTGACCCCCTTTATAATTGCTCAAAATCTCACAATTGCAGGATAAATTATGATATCTATAATATGAAACTACATGTGTTCTTACATTTCAATCTCAGTTGTATCATGCTGCCATTTTTATATTGTGTTGTTATAAGATTTTTGTTATTGAATTATTATACAATTAATGACTTTTAATGAGGTGGATACAAGGATTTATTAACCCAGGAACATTATATTTACCGAGGCCAGATGGCCGAGGTAAATATATTATTCTTCGGTTAATAAATCCTGGTATACATCGAATTGAAAGTCATTAATTGTTTTATTATATGACACATTTTATATGTTGATTTTATCCTTAAAATAAGCTTTTATTACAACGTTTTCTTTGGTTTCGTATGGTGCAAGATGTTGGAATGTTATATTCACCGCGCATTATGTCGCGTGAGGTGAATATAACGTTTTATCAAAGAACGTTTCTAGGGACATCGGCCAATCAGAAAAGACATTATCTGAAGTCATAATAATATTTGTTGCTCTTTTTTAGAATATAGATATTGTTTTTAACTGATAATATTTAGAAATACAATCTGTATGACTTCCATACAAGATTATTTATGGACTAAAACTTGTTATCATACACTTACTTATGATATGTACGATTTTGCATATGCAATATAGATGGTTAAGGCAAGTCCATATCACAGCCCATGTAATAATAATGCCATATCACATGGGGGTGTAATACAGCATTATTATCACATATTTTATTGAAATAACGTCGAATTTGCATGTGTAATAAAAGCATAATTTGCGGCATGTTATTTACCTCCGGGGCAATAACATGTTATCTACCCTCTTGTGAAATATGTGATAAATAGATTAATACATGGCCTTTTTCATATTGCCCTTGTCATCAGCCCTCGACTGACATCGTCCCTCAGGGCTGATATCAAGGTCTCGTGCTGATAACAAGGGCAATATGAAAAAGGCCATGTATTAATCTATAATTATTACATGGACTGTGATATGGCTAAAATGGTGGCCGGAAATTTTGCATGAAATTGAAGTATTTAGTTTTTCACAATTATTTTGGGTTTTTTTGTGAGAAAAAAAAAATTTGAATTTTTGAAATTTTATGAAAATTTTGAAGAAAAAAAATTTCTTCCAAAATTCACATTTTCGTTATTAATGTATCAAAGCAAATGAAACTACAAAGCCTCAAATTTGGCAGTGGTTGGAGAACTTGGTAGATATCCTTTGTATATAGATACAAATGTATTGTTATTAGCATGATAACATATTGGATTAGATTGCATGAAGATAAAACAAATTGTATGCTTAAAGCAGCATGAGATGAAAATAATAAAATGCATAATAATGGTCAGCATTGTTGGGTTAGCTGTATTTATTATATTTTAAAAGAACTTGATATGTTGAAAATGTTTAAATCTCCACTTACTTATGGTGCAAGAGAAATAAATATAATAAGAAAAAAATTAAGAGAGATATACAAAAATTTGGAGGGAGAAGATTAATTTAGTTAAGCAAAACCCAGCTACTAACAGAAATGAAAATAAATTACGTACATATTGTAAATTTAAATTTATATTCCAACAGGAAAAATACTTAGATATTATAAAAGAATTATCAAATCGATCAACCCTAGTACGCTTTCGAATAAGTGCACATAAACTTGAAATTGAAAGGGGCAGATACACAATTCCAAAAACTGCAGTTGAAAATAGAATATGCAAACAATGTAATTGTGAGGCAGTTGAGGATGAAGAACACTTATTAATTAAATGTAATAAATATTCCTTTGCTAGAAATACTTTCTTTTCTAATATAAATAACAATATTTTTTTCAGAATTATCAGATAGAAATAAGTTTATATGGTTATTAAGTAACGAAGACAGAAATCTGTAAAAATTTATAGCAGCTTGCCTTTCAATAAGAGATTTATCAGATAAGTAACTGAATATATTTATGTTCTATAACCAACAGTGCTGATTCATGTTTATATATATATTTATACCAGTGTATTGTTTATATATAGTCTACAAATATTTGGGTACGACTACCTCTGGTACAACTGTAGTATTGTTATTATTTTTTATTTTCCTTTTATTTCCTTGTTTTATTCTTTTGTTTGTTCTAGTCATTTGTGCATTCTTTCATACATGCTTGTTCCTTATGGAGCTTTCTTTATAATAAAGAATTTGAATTTGAATTTGTATCGTTGTTTACTTCCGTTACTGTCAAAATGGATTATGAAGAAAACATGGAAAATGCTTGTTATGCAACAAATGATGACACTCCTTTATGAACCAAAGATTGAATCATCTTGTGTTGTATAAAAAGTGTAACTGTATAAGGATTATGTCTCTAAATACATATAAAAAAATGTAGATATAATATGACATTATTGCATTATATCCTTTCTGAAAACGATCAGCTCTCACAAATATGAAGAAAGACACATTGAAGTATATGATAAATAGGTTATGATATGTCATTTTTCATATCACATGCTATATCAACCCTCGGGCCTTCGGTCCTTGGGCTAATATGGGCATCTCGGGTTGATATGACATGTGAAAATTGCCATATAATAACCTCTTATTATAACACAAATATCCATACTTAATCAGTCTTCAAAATGTAAATTTGAATTTACTGATCTGAATCAAACCTTTGAATTTATTATTAGATACATTGTTCTAAAAAAAAATTGAAAAATTTACTGGTCTGAACAAAATTGTACTGGTCTTTGGCTGGAGGACCGGTGCTCATCGTGAAGGCTCCCGAGTGATAATTCTGTATTACAGTGAATTCTGTATAAACCAAACCTCTTTAGCACCAGCTTTTGTGTTCAGAAAAGACAAGTGTTTGGTTTATACACATTAAATTAACAAAGATTTCCTAAATTGGGACTTCACTGTACATTAAACAAATATAATTTAAAAATAACGGTAAGTAATTTTTCAAATATTTTTAAATGCAATAAGGTTGTGAGGAAAATGGTCGAGCAGAAAGTTTTTCCCGATTCAGAAGACAGATTCATTACCTATGCAAAACATTAAATTTAAAATGTTGTATGTAAACCAAAAGATAACTGTTCAGCTTCAGGAAATTATTATGTAAACCATAAAATATGGAACATTTTATTTTGAAATTTGTACTTAGATGGTTAAACTACACAAGCCTAGAAATTTGTCGTGGTTGTGATTATATGGTAGTAAGATTTATAACTACATATGCAATCAGTGCCTATTTGAACCCCGCTCAGGAGGGGGGGTTCTCGAAACAACATAATGTGATAAAGTTTGTCAGTGAGTTGCCACAGGTCGGTGGTTTTCTCCGGGTACTCCGGTTTCTCCACCAATAAAACTTGACTGCCACGACATAACTGAAATATTGTGAAAGTGGCGTAAGCCTAACTTTTTCATTCCTACTGTGACGGCTTATCGAAAGTTGTAGACACCTCGCCATGAGCTGGAATCAAACTCTGGTGAAGGACACTGATTACATAAGTAGTTGTAAATCCAACTACCATATGATGATGACAGCCCTTGGAAATGTGCAAATGGTCTATTGATAATACAATTCATGCTCTGATAGCTTAGGATGAAGATAATGCAAAAACAAAATTGAAGATAACGAAAATATAGATTTTATTATTGTGTAGATGTGTATTACTTTATTATATAACCAAAAAAAAAGACAGATTTTTCCAAATAAGATACAAACATCAAAATAATTGCAACTAAAAAATAAAAGTTTCCCTCATTATATCTCCTATCTGATCTAACATCTATAACAACAAATAACCTTATGGCACCGTTAAAGATTTACCCCAAAATACAATTTGTTCATTTAATTAATATTCAACAAAGTTCTTGTTACATGTATCTCCATCGTAACATTCAAAATGTTTCTGTCAACGTAATAAATAAAACTTTGCTTAAGCTTTCCATTGTTCCACATAAGACTACTAGAATTGATCTGTGGAATTGTTAACCATACTGTTTAAACTTTCTTTGCATAATTCTGTCAACATTAAACATTAAAGGAGAACGAAACCAACTGATGATTTGGGGTTTTACAGAATTTAGAACTAATAAAAAAAAATGAAAATATGACTTTTTTAATGAAAATTTTACAAGTGCTGATTCTAAATTTCTATCCATTATGACGGAATTCCAAAAATGATATTATTGTTTTGATGCAGTTAAGCTGAACAGGTAAATCAGATTTCAATACACCTTTAAAGAAATAAAATTTGTTTTCATCAAAACTTGTTTTAAAATTCACAAAACACAACAAATTGGTAACAAAAATCAAATGCATATATGGAAAATAAAAATAAAACGAATGGCCCCATAAATACACAGTATTCTTAGGCAAATTACATACACCATGTTTTTTTGAAACTCTAATTCAGATATTGAATAAAAGATAAATTTAGGCAACTATCCATTTGATTGTTCTATTTAATATGTATGTTTTGGAACAAATAGCGACTCTCCGGCTGCATCACCAGTAGTGCCTCCTTTGTACTGTCCAAGGGCAGCTAACCCATTAGCCTGAAAGATAAAAATAGAACTTAAAAATATATGTTAAATTTCTGTTCTGCAAGAAATTTCAAAACATAGAGTCACCTTTCTAGATAGACGAGAATCTTGTACTGTGAAACCTGTTTAAACTGAACCTCATTGGGACCTGCTTTTGTGTTCGGTATAGACAGGTTTTCAAAGCCAGTTTGGCTCGGAATCAGGATAATGTATACTAGTGGAGTCAATATGTCAACCCACGAACTGTTGTTTCAGTGAGCTACCACTATAAAATTCCAATTAAGCATGTTGATCTGATACAAAGCGGATATCTTAATAACCAAATTAACTTGTTCTCACCTATGATATAGCTGAAAAATTGCTCATTTGGCATTAAACAACAATCACTCACTCTGAGGTAAATACAGTACCAGCGAATATTACCTAAACGGAAATCATTATTAAATTTTATCTAGTGGTTTTTTGTTTTTTTGCTTTCACGTGTGATGTAAAAACACATTTTATAATTGCTTGTTTACATATTTTATCCTTATTACCTTTGCCCTTGAAATGAGTTGATCTTGGGCAGCCTTCACGTACTCTTCCTTGCCTTGCCATGCCTTAAGGACACTAGCCTGTAAGGCTCTGCCAAAGGAGAAGGTTAATGCCCATGGCTTCCTACCAGGATACATATTTATAGCATTTAGATTGAGTGTAGAATCCTCTTCAGATTGTCCACCAGACAGGAAGGTTATTCCTGAAAAAAATATATTGCATTACATTACAAGAACTAAAATGATAATGCTGCCTTCAGAATGCATTATCAACTGTGACAGGCAGTAAGGGGCGGTACCAGGTATTTTTACCTGCCTAAAATGGTCTTTGGTACCTTCTGATTTTAAAGAGTGTTGTATAAGATAAACATGAAAATGTTCAAATTTTAATACAAAGTACCGCCTATAAATAGTGCAGTACTGGTACACTTGAAAAATATTGAAACTGTAACTTGTTTTCATTTAAATTGCTGGGTTGCATCTAAGATTTTGCTAAAAGGAGTCAAATGCCTTATTTGTATAAAAACATTGAAAAAAAAACCGGGACAATTTATTAAGAATTGAGAATTTGTGCAAAGGTTAAATAAAATGTACACAAAGGAGAATTCTATGTGCTAAAAATTATATTCATTGCAATTAAACCATTATTGTATTAAAAGTATTCATATTTTGCAAAGTCCTTTTATCATGATATTTTTTTTTATATTCATTACACATAACAATAATTAACTAATAACATTATTATACAATCCAGTGTTGGTAATGGAAGATTTTTATGTTTAACGTCAAACTATGACTATTTTTATTTTCTCAAAATTTTAGTTTTTGTAACATGCAATAAGAAACAATAGCTTTTTGTGTGGATACAACGCCATAACTTTATATCGGGTTCTAAGTCATCATCATAATACATGTTTAGGAATTTGACTTTAAACCTGCTACAATTGTTTTATTAAAGCTGAAATCATTTCAAAACTAGGAAGAACTGTTTTAGATACCTAGAACTTATGTCTCCCCTTAATGCGGCCATCTGTACAACAACCTATCTCGAAAGACAAAAATGTTATGGCCCGGACAAGAAAATACTATTTAAAAAACAATTATTTGACCTTGAGGTAAAAGGTCAAGGTTCTACAAAGGTCATTACGGTATGCGACACACCACCTTATGGTCATGCACCCACATACCAAATATAATTGACCTATCTGGAAAGACAAAAAAGTTATGGTCCGGACAAGCTTCGCTGAGAAGAAGCAGAAGTGGAAGAAAAAATCAGATTAAAACAATATGTCTCCCTTCGTTCCAAGGGGAGACATAATTATGAAAAGAAAGGTTAAACTATGATCATCCACAATTCTACCAATATCAACAAAACAAAACAAAACAACCACCTGTTACCTCAAACCATTGAAAACAAAATACCACATGTTTGTTTGTTTGATGGTATTTAATGCCACTTTCAACAATATTTCAGTTATATCGTGGCGGTCAGTTTTATTGGTGGAGGAAACCGGAGGACCTGGAAAAACCACTGACCTGTCGCAATTCACCGACAAACTTTATCTTTACCTCGCCCTGATCGAGATTCGAACTCACATCAGTGATGATAGGCACTAATTGTATAGGTAGTAGTAAATCCAACTACCATACGATCACGGCCACGACGGCACCTCAAAATACCACACCTAGGTCCAGTACATATATTTATACAAAACAGCTTACAATAACCCACTAAATCCCTAACTAATCTTTACCTGGAACTGCAGCTGGTACAGTTCTAGACAATGCTAGTACTGTAGCTTTAGCATTCTCTTCAGCTGTAAACTTTTTAGTACAGCTCTGGCCAGCTGTTACCATGTTTGGTTTCAGTAATGTACCTTCTAAGTATACATGATGGTCTGACAAAGCTTTGTAAGTAAACGCTAGTACCTGAAACATAGCATATATATTATTGGTTGATTTGTATTTAACATTTAGCAGTTAGTCCAAAATCGTACATTATAGCATAATACCTATGGGAAAATTTTAAATGAAAAAATATATGGGAATTTACCATTTAAAAATTGAAGCATTCTGAAATATCAAGATAAATAGGACTCTTTTTTTTTCTTTTTATAAACAAAAGACCAAATCAGAGTTCTGGTAGTTGGTTGTATCATTTCGAAAAAAACAGAAATAACATAGTCACATGACACAGAAGAAAAAAACAATCATGTGCAAAAGTGACAATGCTATAACCAGGTTTTCCAGTTATCCATGTTTAATCAAACAGAAAGCTAATACAAGCAGAACACATTTTGACTTCAAACTACCCAAGGAAACAACTTATCAGAATTCACGATACAGACATTTGACCGTAATTGTCAAAGAAGATTCCTACATGAAATAATTTATGTACCTGTTCTGTAACTTTCTGTGCTGTATATAAATCGTGGCTACCATCACACAACACTTCTGGTTCAACAATGGGCACCAAACCATTCTGTCAAAATAAAATATGTCTGTAAATAATAGTGTGCATAAAGATCTTCAAACAATTTTCTGTATCTGTAAAATGTGATTCCGCATGAAATCGGTACAGAAAAAGGATAGGAACTGTGTTAGATATAATACCCGGACAATGGCGGTATTCAGCTTTTAGTTACTGGTAGCTTAAAATTATTAACCAGTCATAATTTATACTGGCATGGGAAAAGCTACAACATGTGTGAAATTCATAATGTTTATAGGCATAGTATCAGTAAATAATCTAAACCAAGTTGTTCATCCTGGTCCTGAATTCTTCAACTAAAATTTTATTAGGAACAATAATAACATAATACAGATGTAGTATCATTTTATGATCAGTATTTAATGTTTACCATATTTATTGAAAAATTAAGAATTCAAAGGAAAATCATGGAACTAAACCAAATGAAGTACAGTGGAACCTGTCTAATCCGACACACCAAGGGACCACAGAAATGTGTTGGATTGTACAGGATGTCGTAATACTCAGGTCATATTTCAGTTAACAGAAATACTTTGGGACCATAAATTTTTGTCGGATGTCACAGGATGTCGGAAAACTCGGGTGTCGGATTCGGATTGCACAAGTTCCACTGTATCATCATCGTAGATTTTTTTCAGAATAATACAAACTTGTTGACAAATGCTGGCATATCTAGCCAGGACATTAGCATTTTCAAACATGGCCTGGAAAGTGGGAGTTTCAGGTCCTATTTTTAACACACATCTCCATTTTGCAAACTGTGCTCCATCTTTCTTGTATTGTGCACATCTTTCGGCTAATCCATCAAGACCTGAAAATGTATAATTGTTTACAATATACTAATATGAATAAAACTACTCATATTCCTTTATTCAGTGAACTATTTTCTTGATCTTTAACACCACTTTTCATTTATTATTAATGGTACTTTAAACAGTTCAGTTAATTTTCTTGTTTCTTGTGAGTTATCTCCCTTAATCAATAATGTCCCTGGAAGTCAAAGGGAGATAACTTAGTAATGTTTCTCATTTAATTATACCGTGGTATCCAGAAAGTGATTTTCTATACCTTTTCCAAAGTATGAATGGTTTTTTTTTATCTTTCAGTAGTATATATTTCTTTTTGCTATGGTAGAACTATTAATTGTAGGTTAAATTTGACAAAGAATAATATTCCTGTTTTTTTTTGTAATACCATACTGTTGAATCATGTGATGGTCTTGTCATCATGGCTATGTGGTACAAAATGTATATGTGATATAATTCTTTTTATCGTTAACAACAAATCAACAGTTGAATTATCTCTGAATTATTTCTTAAACGAGGGTTAGGGTGTCAGGATGTTTAATGCCACTTTCAACAATATTTCAGTTATATCATGGCATGCAGTTTTATTGGTGGAGGAAACCAGAGTACCCGGAGAAAATCACTGACCTGTCACAAGTCACTGACAAACTTATCACATAATGTTGTATCTAGTACACCTTTCCATGAACAGGATTCAAACTCACAACGTTAATGGTGATAGGCACTGATTGCATAGGTAGTTGTAAATCCAACTACGATACGATAAGGACCACAACAGCCCCTCTTTTCTTAAATGAGTATATTTATATAAAATAATAATATAAAATGTTCTATACTGTGTAGACCACAAAATTGGAAAATCTATGGCTTTAAAATTCAGGAAACTGCAAATCCTTTTTTTCTTCAAAAATTTAACACAGACTAACTAAGCCCAAAATTAAAAATATTTCTGTTTCCCCTTACCCAATCCACAATTTTGGAAGTGGGTAGGTAGGTCATGGTCACCAATCTCTCTAACTCATATTAAAATGATATGCTAACGGTGAAAGTTATCAGGATTTCCGGGATATTTTCACGTCTACAAGGAGGTAAGTTGCACATTATTATCTTGTATTCAAGCACTTTTTACAAAAAGGGCCATGTAATTCGACACAATTTAAAAATTCCTAATGCCAGAGTAAGCCATTTCATTGACTGATGTGCCATGATGACGCTAGAATCTTTCTCCTGCATGTTTTGTCAATCAAAAGAGTTCGATCGTGTAACTGATTGACTGAAGCACAGTCTACAAGCAATTGTGGTGTATGTCAAGTATCTTTTTATGTTCCAAAATGATTATAAAAGACTTGGTCACAGTGTAATTTGTAGCATTGACTACTGATTGTTGTATGTCAATCGAAAATTCAAATGATATGAGTTATCGGGATCAGAAATGAGTTAGCGGTATCAGATATGAGTTAGATAGTATTCATAATCGGTGAGAATCCCAATGAATGTTTTGCTCGTACTTGTTATCGATTTGTTTCACGACACATTTCAAGTTTTACCATGCAATGCATGCATGTGTGTAATACACAATGGAAAAGTACTGTAAGCACACAAGTCATTGAGATTCTCATGGATTATGAATACTATCTAACTCATATCTGATACCACTAACTCATTTCTGATCCCGATAACTCATATCATTTGAATTTTCGACTGACATACAACAATCAATAATCAATGCTACAAATTACACTGTGGCCAAGTCTTTTATAATCATTTTGGAACATAAAAAGATACTTGACATACACCACAATTGCTTGTAGACTGTGCTTCAGTCAATCAGTTACACGATCAAACTCTTTTGATTGACAAAACACGCAGGAGAAAGATTCTAGCGTCATTATGGCACATCAGTCAATGAAATGGCTTACTCTGGCATTAGGAATTTTTAAATTGCGTCGAATTACATGGCCCTTTTTGCAAAAAGTGCTTGAATACAAGATAATAATGTGCAACTTACCTCCTTGTAGACGTGAAAAGATCCCGCCAATGCATATCCGGAAATCCCGATAACTTTTACCGTTAGCATATCATCTTAATATGAGTTAGAGAGATTGGTGGCCGTGTAGGTAGGCTTTTTTTTTTTGACGACAAAGATGTCTCGGTAATGCGAAAATATCGATCTTTTGGCGAAACGAATCTAAAATACGACATTTTCAGCAAAACGAATTTTGAGCGAAACGAAAAAAAGAAAGAAAAAAAAGTGACGGCAAATTTCCAATAAAAAAATTTCAGTCGGCCGATTTTGACAGGGTCGGTCGGATAAGGGAAAACAAACTTATTTTGGCCTAAGACTCCAATAGTTACCTTGTGTTGTTGATTCGCCATCTGTTCCAGCAAGGGGGACAACTCCTTTGTCAACTTTAATGCCAGGAATTATTCCCTTCTCTTTCAAAACTTGTACAAATGGTACACCACTTTTCGTTGACTGATACAATGTCTCATGAAATAAAATAACGCCACTAATATTGTTAGCTACGACTTTGTCAGAGGCAAATAGTAACTCTCTGTAACGTCTACGATTTTCTTCATTGTTCTCAACTTGAATTGATGCAAATCTTTTCCCAATGGTTCCTAAAGTGAATAAAGACAAAAATTATCATAAATACAGTCAAACTTGCTTTAGTGACCACCTCTAATTAAGCAATAACTTGTAATATGTGACCTTATACAATTATTGACTTTTAATGAGGTCTACTCATGACTATACAGACCTGGTCAATGATTGATTGACCGAGGCCAACGGCCGAGGTGAATCAATCATTGACCTAACGTCAATAACTGCTTTATTAAATAATAAGGAATTTTTCAAACTTTTCAACATTCAGCTCGGGAAATTTTTCGTCTCTCGACTGGTATTTTTCGCAAATACCCCTCCCAAACATGATATATCTGTTTAATTACACCGAATATTATTTAGAACACTAGCTAAATAAATAATACCTTTTGTTTGTCGTTTTCAGGACCTAACATGATGTATCTGTTTAACTCTACCGAATGATGTTACATAAAACGCACAACTGATAACGTTTAACAAATTTTGTTACAAGCGTCTCGGTGAAGGGTAAAAACGGCAAATACGATTTTGCAAATACCATGAAAAAAAGTTAAATCTTATGCAAATACACCCACAGTAAGTAAAAATTCTGCAAATTCACAATGCAAGGCCTGAATTTGTAAAAAATATCACGGCTATTAACCAATCAGAATCCAGCATTCTTATATAAGGTGTAATTAAACAAAATAGGCTACAATTGTTTTATCATTTTTCAAGATTATTTAAATATTAAAATTTTGAAATATGATGAAAATTTTTAAATCTTATGAAATTTTGATTTAAAAACAAAAAATTGAAATTTGTTGAAATTTTTGAACTAAATGTTCAAAATTTTCAAAAAATTTCAACAAATTTCAATTTTTTTTTTTAAATCAAAATAAACAAAAAATAAAAAATTTTAAATGTTCAAAATTTTCAAAAAAAAAAAAAAAAAAATTTAAATGTTCAAATTTTCAAAAAATTTCAACAATTAATTTTTTTTTTAAATGTTCAAAATTTTCAAAAAATTTAAATTTTTTTTTTTTTAAATCAAAATTTCATAAAATTTTTTAAATTTTGACCTTTTTTTGCAATTTGATTGGCCGACTGGAAATGAAATCTCGTCTCTGGTTGGACAATGTTGAAACACCGAATAGACAATAGACAAAAATAGACACAAGCCCGAATATACCTCACGCGAGGTGTACTCACTCTGAGGTAGAGTTGAGAAAATGCTATTTAGGCCAATCAGCGAAAAGCAAAATTCCTTATTTAATAATAATTTTTATTTTCCTTCACAGTGCATTTCATATCAATTAAACCTGTATTGAGCAACCACCTGCCTTATGTGACCTTATACAATTATTGACTTTTAATGAGGTCTACTCATGACTATACGGACCTGGTCAATGATTGATTGACCGAGAAATTAAAAGTCAATAACTGCTTTATTAAATAATAAGGAATTTTTCAAACTTTTCAACAGTATATTCAACAAAATAGGCTACAATTGTTTTATTTTTCAAGATTATTTAAATATTAAAATTTTGAAATATGATGAAAATTTTGAAATCTTATGAAATTTTTGAAAGCTTTGAAATTTATAAAATAAATATAGAAATTTTTAAAATTTTTAAATTTTTTGAAAATTTTGAACTCTGAGGTAGAGTTGAGAAAATGCTATTTAGGCCAATCAGCAAAAAGCAAAATTCCTTATCATTTAATAATAATTTTTATTTTCCTTCACAGTGCATTTCATATCAATTAAACCTGTATTGAGCAACCACCTGCCTTATGTGACCTTATACAATTATTGACTTTTAATGAGGTCTACTCATGACTATACGGACCTGAAAAATGAAAAATTTTAATTTTATAATTTTGAATTTTTTTTTTAATTTTGAAATTTTATATGAAATTTTTTAAATTTTGTAAAATTTTGAAATTTGTGAAAATTTTGACCTTTTTGCAATTTGATTGGCCGACTGGAAATGAAATCTCGTCTGTGGTTGGACAACGTTGAAACACCGAATAGACAATAGACAAAAATAGACACAAGCCTGAATATACCTCACGCGAGGTGTACTCGCTGCACGCGAGGTATACACACTGAACGCGAGGTATACTCACTGCACGCGAGGTATACTCACTCTGAGGTAGAGTTGAGAAAATGCTGTATAGGCCAATCAGCGAAAAGCAAAATTCCTTATCATTTAATAATAATAGTTATTTCACAGTCTGCTCCCTTGGAAGGTCACATAAGACAGGTTTGACTGTATAGTGAAACCTGTCTAAACCGAACCCTGAACCAAACTATTTTTTATGTTCAATGAGTTAAGGTCGGAGAAGTAATTAACGGTAATCGTTTTATTGATATTGGTGGGATTGTTGACCATCACTGCATAAACTTTCTTTTCATAATTTTAAATTAAGCCCAAATGTAGGGAAATATTTGTTAAAATAACCTGTGTATAAACCGAACGCCTGTCTATAGGTTTCACAAAATACCAAGAGACATTAAAATGTATAAACAATCTCAATATTGTTTATTTAGATAACAATTATGTAAGATACCAATCATGTTTTAATAATAACATTTCACTGGTTCTAAACATGTACACAATTTTTGTTAGTACATGTATTGGCATAATACAATCAGAGTTAGGGTTATGGTGTTTAACACCACTTTCAACATTATTTCAGTTTTATGGTAGGATCAGTTTTATTGGTGGAGGAAACGTAAGTACTCAGAGAATACGACAGACAGGCACAAAAATGTGGCAGTGTTAATAGGACCCTAATCCTTCCACCTTCTTATAACTGGATCTTTAACATTGAGAAATTACTTTGCTTTTCTTATCTTAAATAAAATTACCATAAATCTACTATTCTATGATATTTGTAGTTTTCTGTACCTGTCTAATTATAAATTCAAAAGTTCTGAGAAAGTTTTTTTTAAATTTCTTATTTACCTGTAGACTCGTCTGCTGCTAGGATACCTTTTCCTGGTGCAACAATGGCATTAGCCACCAGTCTCAATTCCTCTTCCTGTTGTGGTGTAAGGTTTTGTGAGAAGGTAGGCATGATTTAGTCCTGTAAAAACAATATTCATTATTTTGATTACCCAGGTAAAATAATCAAACAACTTCCAACAATTTTATTTTTACATTACAAGATGTTTTAATTCATAATTTTTTTTATGTCAAAGCTGTGCCAAACAATTTAGATTATTATTTGGCATAAAAACAAAAAATTAAAACAATGCAGGAATTTATATCATCTGTGAAAAAAAGTTATTTTATCCAAGAAACAGGACAGTCAAACTTACAAAGACAGATAGTAATCCTGAAATGACCTTGAAGATAACTTTAACCTATAGATAATACAGAATACACATAACAGGTTCAATAAGTAATGTCATGAATGATAGAAATACATAGTATTATTTTGACTGGCCACTGGGTCATGACATACAAGTCACAGATAATGAGAAACATTTTCTAATATCATGTTCTACATGTCCTGTAATAAGAACAGAAATTGTCAGCAGGATTAATAATATCTGTCAAAACTTTCATGTCCTCAATCCAGAACAGAAATTATATTGGCTTCTTAATAATGAAAATGAAGAAATTCTAGCCAGTATTTGTAATTTGATAAAACAAAGCACAATATAATTAAATAATTGATCTTTTACACTGTGCACGGGCTGGCATGTTTAGAAAGGAGAAATATAATATAAATTGATAATATTTCTAAATAAATAGAATAAATTTAAAGAAAAGCACATATTTACTGGGTTTGATCTGAATTTCTTCTTGATTCATTTTAACATGCCTTTGCACTGTCGCTTGGTGCACTCTGTAATTGAGCAATAACATGATGACATATTTCCTCCAACTAGTTCTCCTGCTCTAAACACGAGGTGACACATCCGAATGAATAACAATAATAATAATAATAATAGATCTAATAATTAACTAATTTTTTTTTTTATTTATATATAGTATGTGATAAGTATTTAATATTATATATAATTATTTACTATATAATTGTGAGAAAATGCAATTATCAGATGGGGTGTGTCAGAAGCACCGTTCCTTGGTGTTTTTAGCAGGTTTACAACTTGTTAAGGAATATGCAACATATGTAAAGTTTCACACTGGATTTGAGATATAGGGGACAAACCAGAACATGATCCACTAAATAATAATAATTATATTTATATTTTTAGAAATATAAAAACCTTAAACTATGTCCTTTTTCTTTTGTGTGTATGTCTCATTTATCAATCATGAATGTTTGTATTGTTAATGATGCCTCATGTGGGCCCTATGATTAGGCAATAAAATATATTCTATTCTATTCTATAGCTTTCTTATGACTGGGACATATGTATAATATGACATCAAAGTCACATAGCCTTCTTGTGACTGGGCTATGACATAGTTCTGATTCACATAGCCTTCTTGTGACTTGACAATCTTATTAAATATCAGATGTTTGAAACCCTTTTAAAAGAAAGCTTTTTGATTTGCATGTTAGATGTAATTACTCTGTCACAGGAAGGCTGTGTTACTTGGTTTACTACAGCGAGCAAGGGAAACGTGTGGGGGATGAGGAATATCAATTGATCTCTATTGGGTGAATTACATTCCAGTTTCTATTACCGGTCAAATCTGTACTTTTTCAGTATTATTAACAATACAATTATTAGCACTTAAAAGTTGAGATCAAAGAATTTCTCAACAGGAACATAAACTAAGAATAGGGTACAAAGTCCACATTTAAAAAAAACGTCGTACAAAAAATAGATATTATCTCGTTAGCTCGATTAAAAAAAGAAATGTTTTTAAAAATGAAATTCTAATGCCTGTGGAACAGTTTATCATTATAACACAGGTACTTGTCTCGATCAGCGTTCAATACGATGTTGCGGTTTCTTTGCAGAACTCTAGTTTTCTAAACGTGAAACAAAAACACACCGGTACTGCGGTAGGCTGCTACTTGCCACGTTGAAAACAACAAACAAAAGAAACATGGTGATTATTTTTCCGTATAAAATAAACTATTGTTAATAATAAGCTAGAATTTCTTGCAAGTTAGAGTCAGACAATACTTACTGAACAAATTCTGTTCCAACGAGGGAAGTGGTGGTGAAACGTGTTTACGGATGCAATACAGAAATGGGTGTGTGTTGATATTTAATTTTGATTGGTTAATTTTGACCTGATCTGAACTCGCAAATTTTAAAAATGATCGGCGTAGTTGTGTTCCGTATCCTATACGTAATCTGCAATATAAATTACACAATTACTATCGAATATAGAGGCAAGACACCGCATGCTACCAATTTAACATGTTTTTCTGGTCCACATCGATATCCGGACTGTATCTATAGCCATTGGACAAAAAGGGGGAGACCAAACTACATTCTGTGTCTGCAACCACAGTCGTATGAATTTTAGTCATAAATAGAGAAAAATAGTGAAAATTTAGATGTTGTGGTAATATAATATATATATATAAGATGTTGAGGTAATATAATATATATATAAGAGTCTTTTATATATATATTATATTACCCCAACATCTAAATGTTCACTATTTTTCTCTATTTATGACTAAAATTCATACGATTGTGCTGCAACAATACCTCCACATATGTTTACGTTTTTAATCTTCCTATATATATTAAGTCATTAAATATTGACGAAACTTAGAGGAGGGAGGGGGTAAATTCCTACATACCCGCTGGATTAGGGTCAGACTGTCAGCTACCGCATTTAGTTCCGGATTTAGATAAAGAGAGGCCCTAGGCTATTCCACTTGTGAGGCCCCTCTCTATTCCCCACCTTCACGACTGGAGCCGGAAGATGTGAGTGTGTTTCAATAAAGGCGAAGATGATGAGGGGTGTTTAAAATTCTGCAATATTCTGAAATGGAGTGCAACTGTGTAAAGAAAATTACCGAAGGGTTGTTTAGGAAGTACAGTACGCTATGAAAGCATAAGTGTGAAAGTCCAATAACAGTGTTAAAAATATTATACACCTTGGCCGGATGCCCCATATATTTTGAGGTCCTTGGCTTCAGTCTATCAAGCCTTCATCGAGTAATTTTAAAATCATTATATTTCTTTTAAATTACAAGTACATTAATATGTTAAACACAAATTAAAAGTTTAGACTTCATAATTTATGTGAACTGTACATGTAAGGTCAGATAATATTCATGTTTGTTTAATTCACATTTATAAACGAACCATGCAATGCATACAATGCAGGGGCGGATCCAGTGGGGGGGCCTGCGCCCCCCCCCCCCGCCTAAAATTGGAAAAAAATATGATTTTTTGGCGTAAAGTCGTGATTTTTCACACGAAATACCCCAAAAATGTTCGCGCCCCCCTCCGCTCGGCGCAATTTTTTTAAGTGTGCCCCCCCCCCCCTAACTTGAAATCCCGGATCCGCCCCTGCAATGTACATACACCCCATTGGATCCCGAAATGATACCGACTGCATCAAATATGTATTACATCTTAAATTTTGTAAATCCATATTGGGAGTACACTCCAAGACTACAAATTTTGCTGTCTTATTTGAATTGGGTAGGTTTCCATTGTCTTTTAACTTTATCAAGGAAATGCAAAAATTTTATTACAGACTTGAAAACTCTGAAACTACAATTCCCCTTTTATATAATGCCTTACTATAATCAAAGGTATTGCATAATCTTAAAAAACTATCATGGTACACCTCAATTCATAGTTTAATTGAAAAAATAAAATCTTTTTTGATACAGATGCAGCAAAAAGATAATTACCAAAATGCTTACACACATGTTGTGTTTGTGTACTTCATATTTTATACATGAATGGCAACAAAATTTACGTAATTGCTCTGATGGCAAATTATGTTCTTATAAAGCTAACTTTGGTTGTGAAAAATATTTAAGCATTGTTCAAAATTTTAATTTGAGAAGGAGCCTGACAAGATTGAGGTTGTCTGCACATCAATTAGCTATTGAAAAAGGTAGATACATGGGTATCCCACGACATAATAGAGTGTGTCCCAGGTGCTCCAGCGGAGAAATTGAAGATGAAATGCATTTTCTTTTTAATTGTAATAGTTTGAAAAACGAACGACATAAGCTAATATCCATTATAGATAATAACTGTATTAACTTTACTAAATTAGATATAAAAAGCAAACTAATATGGCTAATGAGTAATGAGAATACCGATATATTATATGAGTTGTGCTCTTTTATTAATATGTATGAAAAACAATAGGCTGGGGCACCTGATTTGTCTCTTGTTGGTGACATCAGAGTTATGATTTATAAGCCTATGCACATTATGTTATCCTAACAAGCATCTGTCCTTGGTGTCTTTTGCCTCGGAGTGACCATAATGTTCATTCAGATGCATTAGTCACGAGGAGGGCAACATATATATATATATATATATATATATATATATATATACGTCTGAAAATTAAACCAAACAGTGTTAGAATTAGATTTTAGAGCTGTCAAATTTTTGTTCTTCCCTCGACGGGATTTGAACCCACACCATTGTTACACTGCAGCACCATTCGCTTAGCCTTACATCCAGCGCCCTAGACCACTCGACTACATCCACTCCCTAAAAAAAGGAGCTTCAATAGTCGTAGTGTTACCTTGTCTCGTAAGGCAAATCTAGGGATAGGCGTAAGACATGTGTATAAGCGTGTGTAGATGGTACATATATACTTAATATTATAATTTGACAGCAATCTAACTCAGCAATTTTTAATATATTGGATAGGATAATGAAGAATTATTCACTATACAGTCACAGGAAATAAAGTATATTATACAAACGTCTAGAAGCAAGTGACAACCATACAATATATCTGTCCCACTGGATCTCAAAGTTACTTTAAAGGATACTAGGTTAATACTAAATATTATATACGTCTGAAAATTAAACCAAACAGTGTTAGAATTAGATTTTAGAGCTGTCAAATTTTTGTTCTTCCCTCGACGGGATTTGAACCCACACCATTGTTACACTGCAGCACCATTCGCTTAGCCTTACGTCCAGCGCCCTAGACCACTCGACTACATCCACTCCCTAAAAAAAGGAGCTTCAATAGTCGTAGTGTTACCTTGTCTCGTAAGGCAAATCTAGGGATAGGCGTAAGACATGTGTATAAGCGTGTGTAGATGGTACATATATACTTAATATTATAATTTGACAGCAATCTAACTCAGCAATTTTTAATATATTGGATAGGATAATGAAGAATTATTCACTATACAGTCACAGGAAATAAAGTATATTATACAAACGTCTAGAAGCAAGTGACAACCATACAATATATCTGTCCCACTGGATCTCAAAGTTACTTTAAAGGATACTAGGTTAATACTAAATATTATATACGTCTGAAAATTAAACCAAACAGTGTTAGAATTAGATTTTAGAGCTGTCAAATTTTTGTTCTTCCCTCGACGGGATTTGAACCCACACCATTGTTACACTGCAGCACCATTCGCTTAGCCTTACGTCCAGCGCCCTAGACCACTCGACTACATCCACTCCCTAAAAAAAGGAGCTTCAATAGTCGTAGTGTTACCTTGTCTCGTAAGGCAAATCTAGGGATAGGCGTAAGACATGTGTATAAGCGTGTGTAGATGGTACATATATACTTAATATTATAATTTGACAGCAATCTAACTCAGCAATTTTTAATATATTGGATAGGATAATGAAGAATTATTCACTATACAGTCACAGGAAATAAAGTATATTATACAAACGTCTAGAAGCAAGTGACAACCATACAATATATCTGTCCCACTGGATCTCAAAGTTACTTTAAAGGATACTAGGTTAATACTAAATATTATATACGTCTGAAAATTAAACCAAACAGTGTTAGAATTAGATTTTAGAGCTGTCAAATTTTTGTTCTTCCCTCGACGGGATTTGAATATGTTGCCCTCCTCGTATATATATATATATATATATATATATGTTGCCCTCCTCGTGACTAATGCATCTGACACTGTTTGGTTTAATTTTCAGACGTATATTTAATATTTAGTATTAACCTAGTATCACAAGTAACTTTGAGATCCAGTGGGACAGATATATTGTATGGTTGTCACTTGCTTAGACGTTTGTGTAATATACATTATTTCCTGTGACTGTATAATGAATTCTTCATTATCCTATACAATATATTAAAAATTACTGAGTTAGATTGCTGTCAAATTATAATATTAAGTATATCTATCCCTAGATTTGCCTTACGAGAAAAGGTAACACTACGATTATTGAAGTTCCTTTTTAGGGAGTGGATGTGGTCGAGTGGTCTAGGGCGCTGGACGTAAGGCTAAGAGAATGGTGCTGCAGTGTAGCAATGGTGTGAGTTCAAATCCCGTCGTGGGAAGAACAAAAATTTGACAGCTCTAAAATCTAATTCTAACACTGTTTGGTTTAATTTTCAGACGTATATATATCTTATTCTTATATATATTATTATTATTATTTCCTTAATGTGGTTTAAATTTTTTGATCATATAAAATTAAGCAAGTGACTACTATATATAATAAAGCAATACAAGTTCTACTTTGCACCTGTCTTTGGTGACTCCTGCATATGGACGACAATTATGTTGTACACGTGCATCAGTCACGAGGAGGACATTGTGTTTGCGTTGACCATTAAAATTAACCTTTTTTTTATGATACTACGTAGCATAGCCATCTCACTGATGTCACCACTGAACATAATTCAACAGAGATATCTATATTGAAATGATTTGACAGTTTGTATTGTTTCTTTGTATAATTTATTATTGTGTATTTTACTGCTATATAATCATTGTAATGACTTTGCCCCTTGGGGGACCTTAATTGGAATTAAAAATAGCTTATCTTATAAACGTCTGAACATTCATCACGACTATTGAGTTGAATGTCCAGCCGTTTATATATGTATATCATCTGTACATGTATATACATTTTTAAAACTTATTATTGGGTTTAACCTTCGAGTTTCTTAACACGCAGTGATCAATTTAACCAAGATTATGGGTTTTTCGTGTGAAAAATCTCGACTTTACGCCAAAAAATCATATTTTTTTCCAATTTTAGGCGGGGGGGGGGGGGGGGCGCCCGCCCCCCCACTGGATCCGCCCCTGCATTGTATGCATTGCATGGTTGTTACTTGCGTTTATAAATGTGAATTAAACAAACATGAATATTATCTGACCTTACATGTACAGTTCACATAAATTATGAAGTCTAAACTTTTAATTTGTGTTTAACATATTAATGTACTTGTAATTTAAAAGAAATATAATGATTTTAAAATTACTCGATGAAGGCTTGATAGACTGAAGCCAAGGACCTCAAAATTTATGGGGCATCCGGCCAAGGTGTATAATATTTTTAACACTGTTATTGGACTTTCACACTTATGCTTTCATAGCGTACTGTACTTCCTAAACAACCCTTCGGTAATTTTCTTTACACAGTTGCACTCCATTTCAGAATATTGCAGAATTTTAAACACCCCCCTGGAAAAAAGCAAATATTCATGAAAGATATGTCCGAAATTTCACTTTACATCGACAGTCATCTCGTTGGAAAGCGTGCGAAACGCATTTTCAGCAGACGTATGTGAATGGTTTTTGGTTTTGGATTGAATCATACATCAGAGAGTTCCGCGAGAGCAAAATATGCGATATATTTACCTTCCTTCCTTGCAGCTATCCATTATTATGTGGCTTTCCCACTTGTTGACATCACAGGCACTTGTTTCATTCAAAAAATATATGCCCCCTCCTCTTCCTTACTTCAAGGTAAACATCTGCCCTTTTCCCCTTCCCCACTTCGGCTCAATATTTTTCGCTTATTTGTGATCCTTTCGCTGACCCAATTATATCGTTACACTCCCGAGATATTTCTCTTTTCGACTGCCACATTTAAATATACCTACCGGGCCCCCCTCAGGCGAATTGGACAAGAATATTCAGCGAACGTCGCATTTTCTACTTTTAAGTCATTGAGGAGGGGGCATATATTTTTTGAATGAAACAAGTGCCTGTGGTTGACATCCTTTTCATCACAAAGGAACAGTTACTTATTCCCAAAGTATCGCGTAGCGCATATTTGAGCGGAAAGGTTCCGTTATGGATATACACCGTGGTATTGTAACTTTAAAGTTATACTTACCATCTCCTAGCTGACTTTCTTGTCAACGAACCCGTCTTCAGCCAGTTTTTTGAGACATGACTTGAGTGCCATCGTGACGCTAAATGACAATTACACTGCAACATGGCAAGAACCGGGCTAAAATTGAAACGTGTGAAAAGGATGCTGAATGCCTTAAATCATCAGGTGTTCGATAAACCTGTTAGATGGCTGATGTCTTTGAAGTCAGTTATGTCTTTCATCGTTACGATGTCAATAGACTTCAAACGATAACCGTAGACATTGAACGAATTCATTCAGTGAATATCGTTCCTATCGGAATAGAGATTTAGATTTTATAAATTTTAAATAAAATCTTTGTATAAAAAAAAGTCGTCAATTTCGGTATGAGGCATTTGCCTCAATGTAGTTACGGCCATGCATATGTAGGTGCTGCTGGAATGTTGCTACATATAAATGGAAAGTTCACAAAAATAAAGTTTCGTTTATAACAGATTCTCAAAGTGTACCTCCAATATACATGTATCCAGAAAGCTTGTGGCGTTAAGCTGAAATATATACATGTACACTTTCTGGATACATGTATATTGGAGGTTTATACTTTGAGAATCTGTGCCCGGTACATGTATATATTTCAGTTTAACGCCACAAGCTTTCTGGATATAATATACAAATTGTACAAATAAATTATTATTGATCACAAGCAAATGCCTATAAAATAATAACTGTACGTATTTATTTATACTTTCAACAAAAGTCGAATGGAACTGTGTCAGTGGCGTAATGGTTAGTGTTCTCGCCTTGAGCATACCGCGGTAGATCGTGGATTCTACCTCCGGTCGGGTCTGGCCACAGAATTGGTATTTGTTGCTTCTATGCTATCTAAGCACGCGGCATTAAGAAGCAAGAGCAAAGACTGGTTGGCTCGGATTCAGAATGTGCCCGAGTGGAGCGACATGTCTACCCGCGGACTGTTGTTTCAGTGAGCTAGCACTTTAAAAATCCAACTCAGCGTGTTAGCCTAGAACAAAGCGATCCTCATCATCATCTCATTGAAAATTAACTTTTCTCGCCATGATATAGCTGAACAATTGCTGAGTTGGCGCTAAGCAACAATCACTCACTCAGTTACACCGAAGGACCCCTTGGAAATAAGCCTAATGGCTTTATCGGCTATCAGGAATGAATATCCACCTATATTTTTATGAATTCGTGAGCTTTAAAAATCAGTTTATTCACTATTGTTTACATATTTCAGGTGTATTTTTTAAATTGTGCTAGTTCTGATGTCAATGTCTATGTGTATTCATCTTTTACTTGTATAATGACATTGAAATTTGATCAAATAAGTATATACCTATCCGTCTTTGATAACACCTGACCGGGTTTCCGTGTCGGTGAGTCGAATTGAAGACTTACTCAATTATATTGTCTTAATCACTGTACTACCTTTAAACTAAAGCCTTTTGGGCACTGAATAATATTGATTATAGTAATTTTATTCTATTCTATTCTAATAAAATGAAATCCAAAATACAGATCAATTCAGTGAAGAACAATTCTAAGGCATTTGAAACGACACCGTGTAAGATTGAATAGTATAGACGTTACGTGCGATGTTGGTAACACTTGACGTTACACATAATTAACGTTGAAAAGAACGTTTCGCGTCTTCTTTTTCATTTTTTTTTTCTGCCTTATTTGTGTTTGCATACCGTGGGTTTGGTTAGGATGGAGGTGGTGTGGGTGTAGGTGTGTTTTGATGTATTGTTCTTTATTTCGGAATTTCACTTTTTGTTTTTAATGATTTTTATTTTATGTTGGCTTGCTTGTATATATTTGTGTTGTTGGTGTTTTCCTTTAGGTGTTTATTTCAATGTTTGTTTGTTTGCTTATTTATTTCGTTTGTATTCCCTGTTTGTATTTATTTATTGTTTATGTTATGTGACTGTACTTTATCATTTTTTCTTTAAAAGTATATCTTGCTCTAAAACGAGATTATCATATTCTGTTTGTTTATTGATTGATTGTATACGTTGTATTCTTGATAATTTCTCGTAATATCTTATGTATGATCTAGTGAAATTATAATTAAAATAATTCAGTTCACACTTTTAATTTTCATATAAATCAATTATATTTCGCGATTTTTTTTTTAGCTATTATATAATTATAGTTTCTACAATGCACACATTCTTTTTTGGAATGCTTGTTCAAAAATGACACAAAAATGAAGGTCATCAATTCATTTTTAATTAGGATCGCTTGAGTAAGCGGAAACACATCGTTATTTTTTCAGGTTTGGTATATTTTTGTATTTTGTTTTCGCTCTTTTGTTTGTTGTTTTTCAAGTTTTGATATCGTTTGTTTGTTTTTAGCTTCGCTTTTTTTTTAGTTGTTGTTTATTTGTTTTAATTTTAATAGAAAACTATAGAAAAATATAGAAGTAGCGCGACGTTATTTTGCCGTCGATAAGAAAAAACGTTTACTGGACAAATTGGGCAACCTTCTACAATTTTACGTAGAAATCGTAATTTTTATCCGAAATCAAGTTTGTAAGTTCATTCTCTGCCACTGAAAATGAAAATTTGTTGTTATTTGGATTTAGCACGAAAATTATGAGCGAAAAATATCGCTTCGAATGTGTAAAGTTTTATACTTCGTGGTTTTTTTACGTCAAGTTGCAACTGGACATTTTGTTGACCTTACTCCTTTAGGAATATTTTTTAACTTGCTTTAGAAAAATCATTTTTGAAAAGACTTTTTCGTTTTTGAAGATAATAACATTTGAAATGTATACTTTTTTTGTGAAAATTTTGTAAAACATAGCTGAAATAAAGCTTGTTATTTGGCATGCAGATGTTTTTCCTTCAGCGTTACGTTCTTTTCTTTCCATGAACTTACCGATTTTTTCCTTCAAGCATCTCAAGTTGCTTTAATCAGAAATCATTAATGGGGTCATAGAGCACGATGACTCTACTTCCTGTCCCACAAAAAAAATGGTCCGAAAAACGTATTTTTAGGTTTTTACTGAGAAAAATGTGAAGACATACGGATATTTTGTAACGCGTTACACGAGAAAATTGTGCGTTAACGATGTTTTCTTCCAATAAATTCGTTTTCAAAAGCAAACTTGAATAAACCTAATCTAATATAATAAAACAATTATTCGTATTTACCTGTTTACCTGTTTCCGAGGTCTGGAATATGGGCTATTCAGCCCCTTGGACCCTTCTTAATAATTTGTTTTCATCTCCCGGTTGGTAGATATCTGGTGAAAATTTTATATCCAGATTTTTCCAATGATTGTTCAATTGGCTCTTGAAAGTGTTGATTGTCTTCGAGTCTATTACTTTCTTTGGTATTTTGTTCCACTCACCCACAACTCTTTGCGAGAAGCTATATTTCCTAACATTTGTTCTACAGTTCTTTTTCATATAATTTCTTGCTGTGACCCCAAGTGGTAGTTTGATTTAAAGGAAGAATTTGCTCATATTGCACTTTATCAATATTGTTGAGGATTTTGTAGGTTTCAATCATGTCAGCTCGGAGTCTTCTGTATTGGAGTGATGGTAGCCCTAAATATTTCAATCTTTGAGTGTAGGTTTTATGTTGTATATTTTTAATCAGTTTGGTGGCTCTTCTTTGAACATTTTCCAATTGTATGGCTTCTTTTTTGTATATCACTGACCATACACTGCTGCCATATTCTAGCATGTATCGGAAATAAAAATCCATCAATCTAAAAAAAAATCTACATTCGTTTTACTTATTTCATGTTCTATTTAGTCAAAGTATCACCAATAGCGCGCGTAACGTCTATACGAACTCATTTTTCGTCAAATCAGTGATATCTTGGAACCAGCTGGATGAGCATATAGTGTGTGTAAAGTCAGTTGAGAGTTTAGAATCAGCTCTCCTACACCGTCAATATGTGATTTCTCTCCCGTTTAGTAAATATCAGATTTGATATCTTCTTCGTAATAGAGAGTGTCCGTTGGGTTTTAACTGTTTGGTCTTTAGATGTAGTGGTAATAGACCTTACCAATTAATTTGTGAAGAAGACAAATTATCTCCCTTTACCATGGCGTCGATAACTTTTGGAACAAAGACGTTTGGTGAAAAACCACAAAAAGTACAGATCGAGGAGGGAGGAGAATGTTATTATGTTGGATCAGAAGTATGGCGTTTTCCATTCATGATTGTTACATCACAAACGTTCAAGATTTAACCGTTAAACTCATGAAAAATAAAAATAGGATATGTCACCGGTACATGCCATGTTAGTGTTACACAGAAACAGTTGACTCTCCATGCATGCTCCTCTAAAACTGTCAAATAAAAAAAACCCAATCAAGTTTAAACCCTTAAACAGTCGTTCTCCATAATATGAAACGGGCAGTTTTAGCACAATTTAAAAAATGCATCTAAAATATATAAACAATAGTGAATAAACTGATTTTTAAAGCTCATGAATTCCTAAAAATATAGGTGGATATTCATTCCTGATAGCCGATAAAGCCATAAGGCTTATTTCCAAGGGGTCTTTCAGTGTAATTGAGTGAGTGATTGTTGTTTAGTGCCAACTCAGCAGGGACTGGAACCAACTGCCAGCGAATACAACTTCGGCCAACACAATAGAGGGATTCAGGAGTGCCCTCAAGGCGCGTCCTGACAGCAACTAGACCAGCGCCCACCTGTAAATAGTCGGAAGAAGGCTGCTGTGTTGCCCGACACTGCGCAAAGTTTTCGCGGAACCTTATACATTCACGTGTGAATCCGGTTCCTAAATTGGAAGAAGAAGAAGGCAGTACATGTATAATGCTCAATGATGAGTACACTCTGTACACGGAAGAAGAAAAGCTCACGAAACTAGTATCAATCTTGACTACTCAGCAATTTCAGCTACACTAGGCGTAGCGAGAGAGAATGGCCGAGTAGTTACGATTGGACCGGATGCTCATCGATACCTTTCGTGTCTCTTTCGTAAGTTCTCAAGGGTTTTCGAAAAGCGGTAACCCGGATGCGTTGAAACTTTTTCATAGGCATAGTGTATGGATGATAAGGATTTCTGTTTTAGTCAAAGTAAATGGTATTCGTCATTATTCCTTTATTGATTTAATTTTACCATGCTTCAGTCATAAATAGCTTATTGATAGTTCCGAGATAAGAATTTAAGTCCCGCCTCCTTAGTAATTGTTGCTATGCGCCACAAGCTTATCGGTTACATTTTCAAAATGGCTGCTCAGCATCCCAAGCTTGCGTCCGATTCTTTAGAAAAAATTCCCGATAATATCACAGTTTCATTCTTACCCGACTTTGAATCGTTGTCCAAAAAGGCCTTAGAAAAGGGTTTAAATTATTTCACCCAAGGTTATATCCACAATATTAAAATTTCGGAAGCACGTGGAGCCATACATGTGGATGCAAGATGTTGGCGGTCAATGAGAAAAAGTCAAGATCCACACAACCTTCATGTCGAAATCGGCGATGACAAACTTTCAGAATCGTACTGTACCTGTAAAGCTGGGTATATAAATCTTTTATAATTTTGTTGTTTTTCTTTCATACAGCTTCAAGGCTAATTCAAACGATAAACAATAAATACCATTGTCCATTCTACACGCGTATGTGTATGATCACTACGTAAACAGACAGCACATGCTGATCTACAACAATTGATATTTATCAAAGATAACGTCTGTTTACTAAGTTCATAATCACTGAATTGCTCTGATTTAAGATAATATTATCTCTTTTTTTACCAAATCATTAATTATGCACAAACAGGATGAAAATGATCTAGAAATTCTTCCTTCATTCATTCGTAGACACGTGAAAATATTATGAAATCAATTCTTTTGTATTTATATAAATCTAATACTCACGTGAATATTAATTTCTGCTGAGAAAGTTTATGTATTTGCGAAAAATACAACTTTAAGAATGATAAGAGGACGACCATTTGATTTGGGTGTACATGTGTGTGTGAGGAAAAAAAAGGGGGGGGGGGGGGTGGGCAAGGCAATGGGCGATTTTGTAAATAAATCATTTATTCTTGATGCCAGTGAAAATAATTAATTTAATATTACTTATCAAGAAAATAAATAATTTGGCCTTCATGTAGTTTAGGGGGCTATATAATGCCTCTCAAACATGAAGGGACTCAATGATACATCTAATGAACTAAATATGTAGTTTAAATGACTACATTTTTTGGACCTCAGACCAACGTGACATTGGTGAAAATAAATAAGCAATCTTCATTTGACAGTTTTTTAATGTCTTTCGGGATATCGCTCATCTGAATTGCACATTGAAGCACCATTTCGGCGATATAACTAACAGAATTTATATATAAAACTACGTTCCCACAAATACACAACTCGGTTTGTTTGTGGGACAAAGATGGCATCGCCTGATTTCATTAAAAATGCGGCGCGCTGATTGGTCGGTTATTTTAGTCTGATTGACGTCTCGGAAGCATGAATTAAGGTAACAGTAAAACGTTTAATAACCCACATAATATGAAACAGGCATCGCCTGAAAAGCTCGCGAAACCGGTATCAATCGTGACTACTCGACAATTTCCTCTACACTAGGCGTAGCGAGAATGGCCGAGTAGTTGCGATTGGACCAGATGCTCTTCGATACCTTTTGTGTCTCTTTCGTAAGTTCTCAAGGGTTCTTGAAAAGCGGTAACCTGGATGTGTTGAAACTTTTTCATAGGCATAGTGTATGGATGATAAAGATTTCTGTTTTAGTCAAAGTAAATGGTATTTGTTATTATTCCTTTATTGATTTAATTTTACCATGCTTCAGTCATAAATAGCTCGCTTTGCGAGCTTATTAAGGTAACAGTAAAACGTTTGATAACCCACATAATATGAAACAGGCATCGCCTGAAAAGCTCGCGAAACCGGTATCAATCGTGACTACTCGACAATTTCCTCTACACTAGGCGTAGCGAGAATGGCCGAGTAGTTACGATTGGACCAGATGCTCTTTGAGACCTTTTGTGTCTCTTTCGTAAGTTCTCAAGGGTTCTTGAAAAGCGGTAACCCGGATGTGTTGAAACTTTTTCATAGGCATAGTGTATGGATGATAAAGATTTCTGTTTTAGTCAAAGTAAATGGTATTTGTTATTCCTTTATTGATTTAATTTTACCATGCTTCAGTCATAAATAGCTCGCTTCGCGAGCTTATTAAGAAATCAAACAGCTAGATCACAGGGGCTTGTTACGATTTTTTTTATCCCTCGACTACTCTAAAAAAAACACAAGGGAGGAATCTCAAATGTCAAATTTTCATACAACACTTTTTCAAAATAGTTTTGTATTGGTGTCTTGACCTAATTCGCCATAATATTGGTACCCATTTGAAGCTTAATAAATATATTTTTGATATTTCAATTCCTTTTTGTCATCATCTTTACCTATCTGCAACTTTAAAGCAATGCTTCACAGAATTTGCAGTCTGCAGAACTACCTTTCATCATGTTGACATGTCAGTACGAGGCCGAATTCCTACGTGCGATTTGATTGGTCGGTTATTTTTAGGGTCAGGATTGCAAAGAATGTGTTGATTTTCACAAGAATATAAGGTACAATGACACATATATTTATATAATATTGACATTTTTTTAGGTTGGTAATTACCTGCGTATGTTTAGAGGATCTTTATACAAAAGATATCCATCACTATGGAGACGGTTAATGACAGCTGAAGAAAGAAAAAAAGTATCTTCATTAGGTAATACATTTGTACTATGACTAAAATTTGTATGAAATATAACCGCATCAGTGGTGTAATGTTTAGGCCAAATAAAATAATATGTGTGTTTCAGATTTCATGCTGAAAAAAAATAGGGTATATTTTTGTTATAAGCACCACCATAATATAGAAATGCACAAAGCAGAAGTGCTATAATCTAGTATAACTTATATATAATTATTATAGTATGAATAACCATACCAAGAAGTTGTCTTTTTAATGTCATATTTCATTTCTTTCTTACACATATACAGAAGACTGGAAGGACTCTTTCCTCTGTTATCCTTATCTGTCTAGTGGCTGTATCATGCCTTGAATGTTACCGACTTTAATACCAGGTTAAACAACTGACATGGTCTTCAGTATTAACAAACCAGGAAGGTCAAGTGCAGACACCCATTTTAGCAAACATTCAGAACAAAGTCTTGAACCAGGTCAAAACATTTAAGAGAGTGTGTTAGTACTCAAGAATGGGAAGTTGACAATATGGAAACTGAAATCATATATTGTCATACAGCCTCCTAGGATGTTTGCACATCATGATCTAGTATTGAACATAGTATTAGGTGAATATTGAAAAAAGGACTTGGGAGATGTTTGGGTCCAACAGACAGACTGATTCCTATATCCATCCATATCTCCCAGAACCGCACCGGTCATGTAATGATTAATGTGCTCGCCTCGAGTGTGGTAGATCGAGGGTTCGAGTCTCAATCGAGTCAAACCAAAGACTATAAAATTGGTATTTGTTGCTTTTCCGCTAAGCACGCAGCATTAAGGAGAAAGAGCAAAGACTGGTTGGTTTGGAATCGGGGATATGTTCAAGTGGGGCGACATGTCTATCCATGGACTGTTGTTTCAGAGAGCTAGCACTATAAAAATCCAACTAAGCGTGTTGGTCTAGTACAAAGCGGGCCTAATCATCATTTCATTGAAAATTAACTTGTTCTCGTCATGATATAGCTGAAAAATAGCTGAGTTGGTGTTAAACAACAATCACTCACTCCATATCCCCTAAACATTGTTTGTGGGGTATAGCAAAAAAAATATATAAATGTGACTGAACTTTAATGACACTGATACTTTTCAATTTATCTGGAAACAGTAAACAATTTTAAGTTTTCTGCACATCCAGAATAAATCCAGTTTCAGGCATTTCCCCATGGTATTCCTCGAAAATTTTCTTCAAGGTTCTTCGGGTCTCAACGCATGAGATGGTATTGATGGAACCCATGTGGCAGCATTCCTTAAACTTCATTGCAATTGCTTGTGTCGGTCGTGATGAACATAACATGTGCGCCGCCATTGTTTATCTGTTGAAAAATGCCTCCGCTATCTGGAGAACTATGCTCCAATTCCAAGAAAATGCCGGAATTCCGGAAAACGATTATTTTTTTTTTGATTTGCTGAAAAAGAATTAGGGTCGATCGGGAAACCGGAAACACAGGTATTATTTTGTATGGCCTTAGCGTGCTTGCTTTGAATGCGGTAGATTCGGTGTTCGACTCTTAAATTGGTTTTTGTTGCTTTTCTTCTAAGGATGCAGCATTTTATGAGAAAGAAAAAAGACTGGCTGCCTCAGAATAAGGATAATGTGTCAGAGTGGGGCGACATGTTTATCCATAGACTATTGTTTCAGTGAGCTACATGTAGCTTTATAAAAATCCAACTAAGCGTGTTGGTCTAGTACAAAGCGGACTTCATCATCATCATTGAAAATTAACTTGTTCTCGACATGATATAGCTGGAAAATTACTGAGTTGGCGTTAAGAACACATACTCACTTGTATGAAATAGTTAAACGATCATGATTCTTATTGATGAATGTGGAAATAATATTTACATAAGGTTATGAGTAAATGTAATTTTGACCAAAATATGCCTACTTTTCATTACAATTATTCTCATAAATTTAAATAAATTTGTTCCAACAAAAACTAAAGAAATGTGTGTTCAAGTACAGTTAAACCTGCCCATGCGGTCACCTCTATTAAGCAGTCACCTGTATTAAAAGGTCACCATTTTCTGGTCCTGTCATAGAAAATTTCATATGAATTGAGCCTCTTTTAAGAGGTCACCTGTCTTATAAGGCCACTTTTTCTTTGTCCCAAAGGTGACCTCTTAATACAGGTTTGACGGTATATGTTTTGAATGTAGTTATGGTAGGTACATTTACAGTACAGTCAGTGACATGGCAAGATACATAACTGTGATAGATATAACACTCTTCTTGGTGATACTGATATAATCTTTTGCTGTATTTAATATATTTACTCAAAGCCACGATCTACCACACTCGAGGCGAGCACGCTAACTATTGTCAGTACATTCAGATACATAGTTTTGTTTGGCGAATGTGTATCTACAAACACTGTATATTGTATCATATGTATATGCTCTTGTTGTTTTCTTATTGACAAAATAGGAAGTGGACAACCCGCTTTGGCTACAAACATTACCCTTCTGAAAGCATCTGAAGTTGACCAGATATTTGAAGGAAATGATGAAAAATTCAAGACATTGTCCATCAACAGTGAATCAAATTTTGTAACGTAAGTCATATTGAGTTGTACTTCATTAGAATATTAATAATCTCAAATGTATAATATAAAGCAGTCCTGGAAATGAAAATTTGAATTTACTGGTCCAAATCAAATCCTTGAATTTATTTTTATATAGTTCTTTAAAAAAAAACTGGAAAATTTACTGGTCTGGACAAAGTTTTACTAGTCTTGGGACTGGAGGACTTGTGCTCATCGTGAGGACTGATAAAGGGGGTTTTAAAGGGTATTTACATCTGCTAAAAGAGAAATGATGTTGTTCTTGACCTTAATAATCTAATAATAAACTCATATTATATTCCTGTTTGATTTGTTTATTTGAGAATCCAAAACAACTTTTAGCAATGTTTTGTATCGGATCATGTTTCAAGATGCAGGATTTTATGTTAGATGGGGCACATATTTTGTAGATGAGGTTTCTTATGGTCCCCATCAAGTTTAGAACAGCACCCAGTGTGGACAGGGCCCCCTATAAGCTCAAGAGAATTAGTTTTTAGATGACATCTGATGATATAAATGATTATAAAGAATAATTAATTTAGTAACAAATAAATTATTGACAGCCAATTGTCAGTCACACACATCTGCACTGACCTGTGTTCAAAATACTGAACAAATACTAGAATATTTCATTTCAGAGTGATATCTTGAATTAAATAACTATAACAATTGCCTTGTACTTCCTTTTCACGTGTTAATTATGAAAAGAAAGTTTAAAAAGTGATGGTCATCAAATCCACCAATATCAACAAAATAAACAACCACCTCTCATCTTAATTGAACTCACTGAACACAAAACAAATAATCCCCTCTCATCTTAACTCACTGAACACAAAACAAACAACCACCTCTCATCTTAATTGAACTCACTGAACACAAAACAAACAACCACCTCTCATCTTAATTGAACTCACTGAACACAAAACAAATAACCACCTCTCATCTTAATTGAACTCACTGAACACAAAACAAACAACCACCTCTCATCTTAATTGAACTCACTGAACACAAAACAAACAACCACCTCTCATCTTAATTGAACTCACTGAACACAAAACAAACAACCACCTCTCATCTTAATTGAACTCACTGAACACAAAACAAACAACCACCTCTCATCTTAATTGTACTCACTGAACACAAAACAAACAACCACCTCTTATCTTAATTGAACTCACTGAACACAAAACAAACAACCACCTCTCACCTTAATTGTACTCACTGAACACAAAACAAACAACCACCTCTCATCTTAATTGAACTCACTGAACACAAAACAAACAACCACCTCTCATCTTAATTGAACTCACTGAACACAAAACAAACAACCACCTCTCATCTTAATTGAACACACTGAACACAAAACAAACAACCACCTCTCATCTTAATTGAACTCACTGAACACAAAACAAACAACCACCTCTCACCTTAATTGTACTCACTGAACACAAAACAAACAACCACCTCTCATCTTAATTGAACTCACTGAACACAAAACAAACAACCACCTCTCATCTTAATTGAACTCACTGAACACAAAACAAACAACCACCTCTCATCTTAATTGAACTCACTGAACACAAAACAAACAACCACCTCTCATCTTAATTGTACTCACTGAACACAAAACAAATAACCACCTCTCATCTTAATTGAACTCACTGAACACAAAATAAACAACCACCTCTCATCTTAATTGTACTCACTGAACACAAAACAAACAACCACCTCTCATCTTAATTGAACTCACTGAACACAAAATAAACAACCACCTCTCATCTTAATTGTACTCACTGAACACAAAACAAACAACCACCTCTCATCTTAATTGTACTCACTGAACACAAAACAAACAACCACCTCTCATCTTAATTGAACTCACTGAACACAAAACAAACAACCACCTCTCATCTTAATTGAACTCACTGAACACAAAATAAACAACCACCTCTTATCTTAATTGAACTCACTGAACACAAAATAAACAACCACCTCTCATCTTAATTGAACTCACTGAACACAAAACAAACAACCACCTCTCACCTTAATTGTACTCACTGAACACAAAACAAACAACCACCTCTTATCTTAATTGAACTTACTGAACACAAAACAAACAACCACCTCTCATCTTAATTGAACTCACTGAACACAAAACAAATAACCACCTCTCATCTTAATTGAACTCACTGAACACAAAATAAACAACCACCTCTCATCTTAATTGAACTCACTGAACACAAAACAAACAACCACCTCTCACCTTAATTGTACTCACTGAACACAAAACAAACAACCACCTCTTATCTTAATTGAACTTACTGAACACAAAACAAACAACCACCTCTCATCTTAATTGTACTCACTGAACACAAAACAAACAACCACCTCTCATCTTAATTGAACTCACTGAACACAAAACAAACAACCACCTCTCATCTTAATTGAACTCACTGAACACAAAACAAACAACCACCTCTCATCTTAATTGAACTCACTGAACACAAAACAAATAACCCCCTCTCATCTTAACTCACTGAACACAAAACAAACAACCACCTCTCATCTTAATTGAACTCACTGAACACAAAACAAACAACCACCTCTCATCTTAATTGAACTCACTGAACACAAAACAAATAACCACCTCTCATCTTAATTGAACTCACTGAACACAAAACAAACAACCACCTCTCATCTTAATTGAACTCACTGAACACAAAACAAACAACCACCTCTCATCTTAATTGAACTCACTGAACACAAAACAAACAACCACCTCTCATCTTAATTGAACTCACTGAACACAAAACAAACAACCACCTCTCATCTTAATTGTACTCACTGAACACAAAACAAACAACCACCTCTTATCTTAATTGAACTCACTGAACACAAAACAAACAACCACCTCTCACCTTAATTGTACTCACTGAACACAAAACAAACAACCACCTCTCATCTTAATTGAACTCACTGAACACAAAACAAACAACCACCTCTCATCTTAATTGAACTCACTGAACACAAAACAAACAACCACCTCTCATCTTAATTGAACTCACTGAACACAAAACAAACAACCACCTCTCATCTTAATTGAACTCACTGAACACAAAACAAACAACCACCTCTCACCTTAATTGTACTCACTGAACACAAAACAAACAACCACCTCTCATCTTAATTGAACTCACTGAACACAAAACAAACAACCACCTCTCATCTTAATTGAACTCACTGAACACAAAACAAACAACCACCTCTCATCTTAATTGAACTCACTGAACACAAAACAAACAACCACCTCTCATCTTAATTGTACTCACTGAACACAAAACAAATAACCACCTCTCATCTTAATTGAACTCACTGAACACAAAATAAACAACCACCTCTCATCTTAATTGAACTCACTGAACACAAAACAAACAACCACCTCTCATCTTAATTGAACTCACTGAACACAAAATAAACAACCACCTCTTATCTTAATTGAACTCACTGAACACAAAATAAACAACCACCTCTCATCTTAATTGAACTCACTGAACACAAAACAAACAACCACCTCTCACCTTAATTGTACTCACTGAACACAAAACAAACAACCACCTCTCATCTTAATTGAACTCACTGAACACAAAATAAACAACCACCTCTTATCTTAATTGAACTCACTGAACACAAAATAAACAACCACCTCTCATCTTAATTGAACTCACTGAACACAAAACAAACAACCACCTCTCACCTTAATTGTACTCACTGAACACAAAACAAACAACCACCTCTTATCTTAATTGAACTTACTGAACACAAAACAAACAACCACCTCTCATCTTAATTGAACTCACTGAACACAAAACAAATAACCACCTCTCATCTTAATTGAACTCACTGAACACAAAATAAACAACCACCTCTCATCTTAATTGAACTCACTGAACACAAAACAAACAACCACCTCTCACCTTAATTGTACTCACTGAACACAAAACAAACAACCACCTCTTATCTTAATTGAACTTACTGAACACAAAACAAACAACCACCTCTCATCTTAATTGTACTCACTGAACACAAAACAAACAACCACCTCTCATCTTAATTGAACTCACTGAACACAAAACAAACAACCACCTCTCATCTTAATTGTACTCACTGAACACAAAACAAACAACCACCTCTCATCTTAATTGAACTCACTGAACACAAAACAAACAACCACCTCTCATCTTAATTGAACTCACTGAACACAAAACAAACAACCACCTCTCATCTTAATTGAACTCACTGAACACAAAACAAACAACCACCTCTCACCTTAATTGTACTCACTGAACACAAAACAAACAACCACCTCTTATCTTAATTGTACTCACTGAACACAAAACAAACAACCACCTCTCACCTTAATTGTACTCACTGAACACAAAACAAACAACCACCTCTTATCTTAATTGTACTCACTGAACACAAAACAAACAACCACCTCTTATCTTAATTGAACTCACTGAACACAAAACAAACAACCACCTCTCATCTTAATTGAACTCACTGAACACAAAACAAACAACCACCTCTCATCTTAATTGAACTCACTGAACACAAACAAACAACCACCTCTTATCTTAATTGAACTCACTGAACACAAAACAAACAACCACCTCTCATCTTAATTGTACTCACTGAACACAAAACAAATAACCACCTCTCATCTTAATTGAACTCACTGAACACAAAACAAACAACCACCTCTCATCTTAATTGAACTCACTGAACACAAAACAAACAACCACCTCTCATCTTAATTGTACTCACTGAACACAAAACAAACAACCACCTCTTATCTTAATTGAACTCACTGAACACAAAACAAACAACCACCTCTCATCTTAATTGTACTCACTGAACACAAAACAAACAACCACCTCTCATCTTAATTGAACTCACTGAACACAAAATAAACAACCACCTCTCATCTTAATTGTACTCACTGAACACAAAACAAACAACCACCTCTTATCTTAATTGAACTCACTGATCACAAAATAAACAACCACCTCTCATCTTAATTGAACTCACTGAACACAAAATAAACAACCACCTCTCATCTTAATTGTACTCACTGAACACAAAACAAACAACCACCTCTTATCTTAATTGAACTCACTGATCACAAAACATACAACCACCTCTCATCTTAATTGAACTCACTGATCACAAAATAAACAACCACCTCTCATCTTAATTGAACACAAAATAAACAACCACCTCTCATCTTAATTGAACTCACTGATCACAAAACAAATAACCACCTCTCATCTTAATTGAACTTACTGAACACAAAACAAAACGACCACCTCTTATCTTAATTGAACTCACTGAACACAAAACAAACAACCACCTCTTATCTTAATTGAACTCACTGAACACAAAACAAATAACCACCTCTCATCTTAATTGAACTCACTGAACACAAAACAAACAACCACCTCTCATCTTAATTGAACTCACTGAACACAAAACAAACAACCACCTCTCATCTTAATTGAACTCACTGAACACAAAACAAACAACCACCTCTTATCTTAATTGAACTCACTGAACACAAAACAAATAACCACCTCTCATCTTAATTGAACTCACTGAACACAAAACAAACAACCACCTCTCATCTTAATTGAACTCACTGAACACAAAACAAACAACCACCTCTTATCTTAATTGTACTCACTGAACACAAAACAAACAACCACCTCTCATCTTAATTGAACTCACTGAACACAAAACAAACAACCACCTCTCATCTTAATTGAACTCACTGAACACAAAACAAACAACCACCTCTTATCTTAATTGAACTCACTGAACACAAAACAAACAACCACCTCTTATCTTAATTGAACTCACTGAACACAAAACAAATAACCACCTCTCATCTTAACTCACTGAACACAAAACAAACAACCACCTCTTATCTTAATTGAACTCACTGAACACAAAACAAACAACCACCTCTCATCTTAATTGTACTCACTGAACACAAAACAAATAACCACCTCTCATCTTAATTGAACTCACTGAACACAAAACAAACAACCACCTCTCATCTTAATTGAACTCACTGAACACAAAACAAACAACCACCTCTCATCTTAATTGTACTCACTGAACACAAAACAAACAACCACCTCTTATCTTAATTGAACTCACTGAACACAAAACAAACAACCACCTCTCATCTTAATTGTACTCACTGAACACAAAACAAACAACCACCTCTCATCTTAATTGAACTCACTGAACACAAAATAAACAACCACCTCTCATCTTAATTGTACTCACTGAACACAAAACAAACAACCACCTCTTATCTTAATTGAACTCACTGATCACAAAATAAACAACCACCTCTCATCTTAATTGAACTCACTGAACACAAAATAAACAACCACCTCTCATCTTAATTGTACTCACTGAACACAAAACAAACAACCACCTCTTATCATAATTGAACTCACTGAACACAAAACAAACAACCACCTCTCATCTTAATTGAACTCACTGAACACAAAACAAACAACCACCTCTCATCTTAATTGAACTCACTGAACACAAAACAAACAACCACCTCTCACCTTAATTGTACTCACTGAACACAAAACAAACAACCACCTCTTATCTTAATTGTACTCACTGAACACAAAACAAACAACCACCTCTCATCTTAATTGAACTCACTGAACACAAACAAACAACCACCTCTTATCTTAATTGAACTCACTGAACACAAAACAAACAACCACCTCTCATCTTAATTGTACTCACTGAACACAAAACAAATAACCACCTCTCATCTTAATTGAACTCACTGAACACAAAACAAACAACCACCTCTCATCTTAATTGAACTCACTGAACACAAAACAAACAACCACCTCTCATCTTAATTGTACTCACTGAACACAAAACAAACAACCACCTCTTATCTTAATTGAACTCACTGAACACAAAACAAACAACCACCTCTCATCTTAATTGAACTCACTGAACACAAAATAAACAACCACCTCTCATCTTAATTGTACTCACTGAACACAAAACAAACAACCACCTCTTATCTTAATTGAACTCACTGATCACAAAATAAACAACCACCTCTCATCTTAATTGAACTCACTGAACACAAAATAAACAACCACCTCTCATCTTAATTGTACTCACTGAACACAAAACAAACAACCACCTCTTATCTTAATTGAACTCACTGATCACAAAACAAACAACCACCTCTCATCTTAATTGAACTCACTGATCACAAAATAAACAACCACCTCTCATCTTAATTGAACACAAAATAAACAACCACCTCTCATCTTAATTGAACTCACTGATCACAAAACAAATAACCACCTCTCATCTTAATTGAACTTACTGAACACAAAACAAAACGACCACCTCTTATCTTAATTGAACTCACTGAACACAAAACAAACAACCACCTCTTATCTTAATTGAACTCACTGAACACAAAACAAATAACCACCTCTCATCTTAATTGAACTCACTGAACACAAAACAAACAACCACCTCTCATCTTAATTGAACTCACTGAACACAAAACAAACAACCACCTCTCATCTTAATTGAACTCACTGAACACAAAACAAACAACCACCTCTTATCTTAATTGAACTCACTGAACACAAAACAAATAACCACCTCTCATCTTAATTGAACTCACTGAACACAAAACAAACAACCACCTCTCATCTTAATTGAACTCACTGAACACAAAACAAACAACCACCTCTTATCTTAATTGTACTCACTGAACACAAAACAAACAACCACCTCTCATCTTAATTGAACTCACTGAACACAAAACAAACAACCACCTCTCATCTTAATTGAACTCACTGAACACAAAACAAACAACCACCTCTTATCTTAATTGAACTCACTGAACACAAAACAAACAACCACCTCTTATCTTAATTGAACTCACTGAACACAAAACAAATAACCACCTCTCATCTTAACTCACTGAACACAAAACAAACAACCACCTCTTATCTTAATTGAACTCACTGAACACAAAACAAACAACCACCTCTCATCTTAATTGTACTCACTGAACACAAAACAAATAACCACCTCTCATCTTAATTGAACTCACTGAACACAAAACAAACAACCACCTCTCATCTTAATTGAACTCACTGAACACAAAACAAACAACCACCTCTCATCTTAATTGTACTCACTGAACACAAAACAAACAACCACCTCTTATCTTAATTGAACTCACTGAACACAAAACAAACAACCACCTCTCATCTTAATTGTACTCACTGAACACAAAACAAACAACCACCTCTCATCTTAATTGAACTCACTGAACACAAAATAAACAACCACCTCTCATCTTAATTGTACTCACTGAACACAAAACAAACAACCACCTCTTATCTTAATTGAACTCACTGATCACAAAATAAACAACCACCTCTCATCTTAATTGAACTCACTGAACACAAAATAAACAACCACCTCTCATCTTAATTGTACTCACTGAACACAAAACAAACAACCACCTCTTATCTTAATTGAACTCACTGATCAGAAAACAAACAACCACCTCTCATCTTAATTGAACTCACTGATCACAAAATAAACAACCACCTCTCATCTTAATTGAACACAAAATAAACAACCACCTCTCATCTTAATTGAACTCACTGATCACAAAACAAATAACCACCTCTCATCTTAATTGAACTTACTGAACACAAAACAAACGACCACCTCTTATCTTAATTGAACTCACTGAACACAAAACAAACAACCACCTCTTATCTTAATTGAACTCACTGAACACAAAACAAATAACCACCTCTCATCTTAATTGAACTCACTGAACACAAAACAAACAACCACCTCTCATCTTAATTGAACTCACTGAACACAAAACAAACAACCACCTCTCATCTTAATTGAACTCACTGAACACAAAACAAACAACCACCTCTTATCTTAATTGAACTCACTGAACACAAAACAAATAACCACCTCTCATCTTAATTGAACTCACTGAACACAAAACAAACAACCACCTCTCATCTTAATTGAACTCACTGAACACAAAACAAATAACCACCTCTTATCTTAATTGAACTCACTGAACACAAAACAAACAACCACCTCTCATCTTAATTGAACTCACTGAACACAAAACAAACAACCACCTCTCATCTTAATTGAACTCACTGAACACAAAACAAATAACCACCTCTCATCTTAATTGAACTCACTGAACACAAAACAAACAACCACCTCTTATCTTAATTGAACTCACTGAACACAAAACAAATAACCACCTCTCATCTTAACTCACTGAACACAAAACAAACAACCACCTCTCATCTTAATTGTACTCGCTGAACACAAAACAAACAACCACCTCTCATCTTAATTGAACTCACTGAACACAAAACAAATAACCACCTCTCATCTTAATTGAACTCACTGAACACAAAACAAATAACCACCTCTCATCTTAATTGAACTCACTGAACACAAAACAAATAACCACCTCTCATCTTAATTGAACTCACTGAACACAAAACAAATAACCACCTCTCATCTTAATTGTACTCACTGAACACAAAATAAAGACCACAACATATTACGTCAGAAATCCAGATCCTGGCTTTGGACAGACACAAAAATGTGTTTCTTTTAATATATGGCAAAAAGAAAATTTAAACAGTGATTATGATAGTAATCAATTCCACCAATATCAAGTATATTTCTTTCAATATATGGTAGATATACATGTATATAGCATTGCCTTTGTAATTTTTTCCTAAAGTTGAGAAAATTTATTTCATGGATTGTCTGTCGATTTTATTATCTATTTCCTTTCATTTTCAGAAAATAAAAAAGTTTTTGTTAAAAACATGTGGTAAAGGGACTTTAGTAGTTAAATTGATTTTATATAGTTTACTGTATATATAATGCCTTGTTTCAGCAGTGGTTTAAAACAGAAGAGAAGTAGTTGGGTTCCTACAGTACCAAGTAGTTCACACCATCTGGATGCTGTACCATGTTCTACACCGATAAATAGAAATAGACTGGGGAAATCCAAAGTACGAACATTCCCTACATGGTGAGTTCCATCTATAAATAGAAATAGACTGGGGAAATCCAAAGTACGAGCATTCCCTACATGGTGAGTTCCATCTATAAATAGAAATAGACTGGGGAAATCCAAAGTACGAACATTCCCTACATGGTGAGTTCCATCTATAAATAGAAATAGACTGGGGAAATCCAAAGTACGAACATTCCCTACATGGTGAGTTCCATCTATAAATAGAAATAGACTGGGGAAATCCAAAGTACGAACATTCCCTACAGGGTGAGTTCCATCTAAAAATAGAAACAGTATGTACAGGGGGCATAAAAAATATGAACATTCTTTACATGGTAAAATTGATCCATAAATAGAAATGACTAGGGAGAGATACTTGCAACTCATCTTAGAGGTGAGTCATGGTCTCATCATTATTGTTTGGTTCTCACAATTGTTTACAAGTAATAACAAAGGATGCACTAGTGGGACTTGTGACATTTGGGTGGGACTCATCAAAATTTTGTCCTACAACAAGGACCCCTTCTAAGTAAGTTTTAAATATGAAAAATTCTTACATGGTTAGTTAGATCAATCAATAGAAACAAAATAAGATTTAAGAAATGCATTGCAAATTTTAAAATATCAGTAAAGATTATGAAATAGAAGCAAAGGAGGAAATTGAAAGTAGAAATTTTGCATACAGGCAAAGTTGAATCTCAGAAATAAGAAAGTTTAGAGGAAACATGAATAGATAAAACATCTAAATGACACTAAAGAATACTCCACGTCCAAACTTTTTATATGTTAGTGATAAATTCTAACCTTAGCAGTGATTCACAAATGGTATGGTTTGTAAAAATGAACAATTAAAATGTTTCATGTTCATTGAAATTCATATGGTACAGGGGGCCATCATCGTCACGATCGTATGATAGTTGGATTTACAACTACCTATGCAATCAGTGTCTGTAACCACTGACATTAGTTCGAATCCCACTTAGGCGAGGTGTATTCAATACATCGTTATGTGATATCTGTGACCTGCGACAGGTCGCTGGTTTTCTCTGTTCTCCACCACGATATAACTGAAATATTGTTGAAAGTGACGTTAAACATCATAACCCTACCAAACCATACGGTACATATGTCTATAAGAACCAGTAGTGTCCTAAACCTCCACATAACTAATGATTTAATGAGAATGTTTTTTTTTGTATTTTTCTAGTTTTGATGACTCTGATCCTGCACAGATCCATGACAACTCAAACCAACCAGAACAATTAGTTCCTATAAGACTAGACATGGAAATTGATGGACAGAAACTCAGAGATTGTTTTACATGGAACAAAAATGGTATGGTATTTACAGGAGCCAATAACAAACAAAATGGGAGATTTTGTGTTTTATTTGAATAAAAATGTTTTCAAATTATAAAAAAAAAAAAAAAAAAAAAAAGGAACATTTTATAACTTGGTCAAATTCATAGTACATGTACTGCATATTTTGGCTATTTGTGGTGTATAGAAAATTTGGAAGATTTAGCAGTAGAACTGCTGTATGTAAGAAGCATGCAAACAGTATTGAAATTTATGCACATCAATTTAGAATACACAACATTTCTATGAAAAAAAAATTAATTAATGTAAACAATATAATTTAAATTCAATTCAGAAATTTGTTTTTAATGTATGGGGTTTTTGAGTCAGCAGCAATTTTATAAAGAATATTCCCCCTTTTAAATATTTTTTCAGGGCTTTCTATATGTATGATCTTCAGCATAGAAAGCTTGTGATATTTCAAAATTAATCACGGTTTTTAGATGCAAAAACATGAAAAAGGGTTAGTGTTATGGTGTTTAATGTCACTTTCAACAATATTTCAGTTATATCGTAGCGAAATTTGTTTTATATGATGTGCCACTAGTGGCCCACTACTGCTAGAATGATTCATAGATTTACATGTGATAATCAAATGTGAAACACACAATTAGATACCCTTTAAATAAAACAAGGTCCAAACATCAACTGTTTGGAGTTACCTCCCTTGTAGAGTTAGGGTAATGGGTCATAATTTTAGGGCTAATTTTATTGGTGGATATAAATACTATGAGGAAACCACCAACATGCTGCTGATAATTTCTCTTGTGAATTTCATAAACATGTACGTTTCTATATTACATAAACATGTACGTTTCTATATTACATAAACATGTACGTTTCTATATTACATAAACATGTACGTTTCTATATTACATAAACATGTACGTTTCTATATTACATAAACATGTACGTTTCTATATTACATAAACATGTACGTTTCTATATTACATAAACATGTACGTTTCTATATTACATAAACATGTACGTTTCTATATTACATAAACATGTACGTTTCTATATTACATAAACATGTACGTTTCTATATTACATAAACATGTACGTGTCTATATTACATAAACATGTACGTGTCTATATTACATAAACATGTACGTGTCTATATTACATAAACATGTACGTTTCTATATTACATAAACATGTACGTTTCTATATTACATAAACATGTACGTTTCTATATTACATAAACATGTACGTTTCTATATTACATAAACATGTACGTTTCTATATTACATAAACATGTACGTTTCTATATTACATAAACATGTATTGGAATGTATTTCTTGGTGTAATTGTTTACATTTAACTGAGGGGCTGTTGTGATCGTGTGGTAGTGGGATTGACAACTACCTCTGCAATCAGTGTCTCTCACCACTAACGTTGGGAGTTTGAATCCTGGTCATGGCGGGGTGTACTCGACACAACATTATGTAATAAAGTTTGTCAGTGACGTACGACAGTTCAGTGGTTTTCTCCGGGTACTACGGTTTCCTCCGCCACGATATAACTGAAATATTGTTGAAAATGGCGTTAAACACCATAACCATGGCCTCAAAAATGTTTTAACTTTTTTTTTTCAGAGGGTTTAATAACACCAGAACAGTTTGCTGAAATATTATGTGATGATATAGATCTGAACCCTATCAACTTTGTTCCTGCCATATCTCAGGCAATAAGGCAACAAATTGATGCTTACCCTACAGATAATTTACTAGACCAACAGGGTGATCAAAGGGTTATATTAAAGGTTTGTATTAACTTGTACATGTAAATCTGTAATCAACGATAGAATTCTTCATCATCCTATACAATATATTAAAAATTGCTGAGTTAGATTGCTGTTAAATTATAATATTAAGTATATATGTACCATCTACACACACGTCTTATGTCTATCTCTAGATATTTCTTACCAGACAAGGTAACACTTCGACTATTGAAGCTATATTTTTATATAGCGGATGTGGTCGAGTGGTCTAGGGCGCTGGACATAAGGCTAAGCAATTGGTGCTGCAGTGTATCAATGGTGTGAGTTCAAATCCTGTCGAAGGAAGAACAAAAATTTGTCAGCTCAAAAATCGAATTCTAACACTGTTTGGTTTAATATTCAGACGTATATAAATATTTAGTTTTCATCTAGTATCACAAGTAGCTTTGAGATCCAGTGGGACAGATATATTGTATGGTTGTCACCTGCTTAGATGTTTGTATAATATACTTTATTTCCTGTGACTGTATGATGAATTCTTCATCATCCTATAAAATATATTAAAAATTGCTGAGTTAGATTGCTGTCAAATTATAATATTAAGTATATATGTACCATCTACACACACTTAGACACATGTCTTATGTCTATCTCTAGATTTTCCTTACCAGACAAGGTAACACTTCGACTATTGAAGCTATATTTTTATATAGCGGATGTGGTCGAGTGGTCTAGGGCACTGGACATAAGGCTAAGCGATTGGTGCTGCAGTGTATCAATGGTGTGAGTTCAAAACCCATCGAGGGAAGAACAAAAATTTGTCAGCTCAAAGATCTAATTCTAACACTGTTTGGTTTAATTTTCAGACATATTTATATATATATACTATCGTTGATATATTTTGTGAGAATGGATTTCTCAGAGCAATGTCGCATCGAAGGGGAAGCCCCAGATGTGCGATTTGATGAGAGTCTCGCAGGTATAGCCTGAATGAGGTTCGATGAGAAGTCCATTTCAACCATAACATATCAACAATAGTATGTTTATTGAGGATTTGTAAGGTGACATCAATATAACATTTTATAGGATTACTTCTCTATAAATTATAAAGTTGTGTTTGCTGGAATATTACAAAATACGTGTAAAGTGATTTTTTTTAATTTAATTTTAATAATAAATGTAATAAATTTTATGTTTTTTTTTTTTAATATCATATTTTTATTGATAGCATAGTAATATTTAACAACAAGACTGAGTAAAACTTGTAGATCATTTAATTATCTCCTGTATAATAATAGAACATTATTGGAGTGTTAAGTTTCAAATATTTATGTTATATTTGGCTGTTGTTGTTTTTATATGTCTGTGAAGTATTACTAATTCTAGCTGATTCGCTCTAATTGTTTATCTTTTTCTGTCATTGCCTTACTTTAAAAAATTACTGTTTTTTTTTTTCAGTTAAACATACATGTTGGCAATATATCATTAGTAGACCAATTTGAATGGGACATGTCTGAACCAGAAAATTCTCCAGAAGAATTTGCTAATAAACTATGTGCAGAATTAGGTAGGTTGTCATAAAAATTTAGATTAGATTAAACATATTTTATTGCTAAGCATTTTAACAATTGGATCAGACACAAGTTATATCAACTTACAAAGGTCCTCTCCACATGAAGACTCAGTCAGATCTCAGAAATGTAGATCATGTCGACTAATTCCAACTTATGTACAACACAAGGCATGAGATTACTTCCCTTTGTTATGAATTAACAAATTATCTCCCTTGAATGATATAAAGTTGTTGATGTGACAAGGAATCTTGTTGTCATGCTACACCCTCTTCTTATCAAACAAACAGACAAGGAAACCTACTGCAGCAGATGTGCAAGGGAATATTTAAATTCTAATATTTTCGCTTGGTAAAAAAATATGTATACATGTAATTATAAAAAAAACCAATTGTGAATTTCACTGTTGTTGATAACTCCGATATATATTCTCAGAGCTCCAGATAATTTTCAAGACCAAAGGGTAATTACCCCCTACTTTTGAAAATGATGCGTATTTGCATATTTCCTTTGCACTGTTGTACTCTCTACTTCAGAAAAGATTGCTTACATGTACACTTTTAAAATTATGTTTGACACAAGTGTTATTCAATAAACCCAGGATGCAAGTGAAATGTATATCTCTGTTTAATTTGACACGATTGTGTCATGTTTATTAATCAAATGTTGTAAATATTTTGTTTTTTGCTCGTCGACTTCGGCAGTTTTCACAGCCGTGTTGATAATGTCATCAATGATTCCTTAACTATACTGTCACTAGACACAGATGAAACTGTCAGAAACTTAAGTATATAATTTTCCGTAGCATGTTTATTCATGTTCTTGCTCATTTTCAACGAACTACGTGTTCCCAAATTTACTTTCGTTTTGGTTCTTACTTATTATGTAAACTGCATTTATTTGTAATATTGACCGCGATTGGATGATTTACTATAAACATCCAATCAGATCTCTTTTGACATCGATGCTTAGAAAGGCAAGCATTCTGTACCCCTCGGATATATACGCTCTCTCCTTCGAAAAGTATAAAAGGAAGTAATTACACGGAATTTCTCAAAGACAAAAATGTATTGTTATGTACACGACTGTACAAGTACGCTCCGAATTTGGAAAGTTTGCTTACACAGCAATATGTATGCGTAATGTGTACACTCTGATCTGATAATACATGCGTTTTTAATCGTTTTCATAGCATAAAAAACGCAAATACGCAGCTTATCTGGAGCTCTGTATTCTGATATTATTTTGTGGAATTCTTGAATGTTTGAGCCAGAATTCTATTCTTATACAATATGTATCTATATTGTAGGTCTTGGTGGTGAATTTGTTACAGCAATTTCCTACAGTATACGTGGACAACTAAGTTGGCACCAGAGAACATATGCTTTTAGGTAAAAACTAAAGTATTGCAGAAATGTATTTAAAAAACAGTACATTTTATATTTGGGGATATTTTATGTCTTATAGATATTCTCACACACCAATAAATGTTTCTATTTCCAAAAAGATCTAGTATTGCGAAACCTGTCTAAACAGAACCTGTCTTGGGAGCAGCTTATTTGTTCAAAATAGGCAGATGTTTGGTTTATTCTGGTTAAATTAACAAAAATCTGCTTCATTGAGACTGGTTAGAGTTTGGTTTATACAGGGGTCAATTGAGACTTTGGTTAGGGTTTGTACAGGGTTCAATTGAGACTTCGGTTAGAGTTTGGTTTATACAGGGTTAAATTGAGACTTTGGTTAGAGTTTGGTTTATACAGGGTTCAATTGAGACTTTGGTTAGAGTTTGGTTTATACAGGGTTCTGGTTAGAGTTTGGTTTATACAGGGTTCAATTGAGACTTTGGTTTATACAGGGTTCAGTTGAGACTTTGGTTAGAGTTTGGTTTATACAGGGTTCAATTAAGACGTTTGGTTTATACAGGGTTCAGTTGAGACTTTGGTTAGAGTTTGGTTTATACAGGGTTCAATTAAGACGTTTGGTTTATACAGGGTTCAATTGAGACTTTGGTTAGAGTTTGGTTTATACAGGGTTCTGGTTAGAGTTTGGTTTATACAGGGTTCAATTGAGACTTTGGTTTATACAGGGTTCAGTTGAGACTTTGGTTAGAGTTTGGTTTATACAGGGTTCAATTAAGACGTTTGGTTTATACAGGATTCAATTAAGACAAGTTTCACTGTATCTTTCTTTGCAAAGAAATATTTTTGATGACTGTTTAACTAGAGTTAAAAATAGAATTTAATATTTTAACTTTATCTCATAAAATAAAGTTGTATCAAGGATACTTTGGGAATCAAATTCACAACTTTAGTGATGATAGGCAATGATTGCATCAGTAGATGTAAATCCAGCCACCATACAATTGTGGCCTCAAAGGCCCCCTCGACTATAGGTCTTATTTGTATATTATGAGAAAAATATCTCTTTTTGTCTCCCGAAAAAATTTGGTGTACTATTTTTTTAATATTCAAAGATATATATTCAATCCTTTAATGTTGTAGTGAGGCACCTTTACCTATAGTGGAAGTGGCAATTAGGAACCAAAACGAGGCTGACACATGGTGTCCATTCTTAGAGACATTAACAGATGCTGAAATGGAGAAAAAGATCCGAGATCAAGACAGAAATACAAGGTTAGTGATAAACACAGAATTCACACAATTATTTGTTGTTGTTAAATTTACAAATTCCGGAATTTTCTACAACTGTCAAAATGAACATTTTAATATCCACGTTCCACTTCTGATTACATAATTCAACAACTCATCTGTCTAATGTATTGAAGCTTTCTCAAAAATTTGCTACCCAATGAAACTTCTTATGTTGAAAATATAAAATCGACGAATTTTATTTTGGGTACAAACACCAAGATCCACGAATTTACGAATCCACGAACTTTAATTTTTAACCAAACCACGGAAATTGATACCCATGAAGAAAAGTACTTTTAACAGTAGTCTTTTGCATCTTAATCTGCGTAATTAATTTGTTTTAAGAAATTTTTCAGATTTTTGGTCAAATGTCGGCCACATTATTATTACCGTCTTTAGGAGTGTATGATATGCACCTTTTTTACCTTGAGAGATGATTTTAATTGTTACTTTGTCTAACTTCATCCTCATTGGCAACAAAACCCATGTCATAATTTTATGGCACCTAAAACCACCTTTTTTATTTCAAGCTTTTAATATATGGTTCTAGTATGCAGTTTAAAATTAGAACGTTACAATGAATATGTGACAAGTCTGGTTCACAGTTTTTATGTACAAGTTAGGGTTGGCTTGTATGATGTTATAAAAGTCCTAGCATCAGTGATATATAAATATTGACAGTAAACTGAGTAAAATGGTGTCTGAAAAAAAATAATATGGTGGTTAAGCGATTACATATTTGAAGACAATTTTATATCTAAGTAAAAACAGGTTACTTTAACTTCAGCATTTCAAGTAAACTTGTTTCCAGATTTTCAGGAAACAAGCAATACAATAATGGTGCTTTTTGCACCCTGGAATCTATGCCATAATCTGCACTTGAGTATTGAATTTACAACAGTTTTATTATTTGTAAAATGTTTTATTTTATTTCAGGAGAATGAGAAGATTGGCCAACACTGCACCTTCATGGTAGAACATAATATGAAGAAGTGTTTCTCATCATCTTTTTCATTGTTGAATAGAAACTGCCATTCGGTGCTACAACCCATCAAGACATGATTGTATCATTTATTGTCATTGTCATAATTTAGTAAATGTGCGTGATAATTTGAAGGAATGATGTGATATTTTGGGAGATATTAAACCATGTTATTGGGACGTGTAAAATTGCAAAATTGTTTTGCATTTCATTTTTTCGTGAACTTGGGTCATATTTCTGTAATCACATTATGTTTGGTCTTATTTTGTAATTTCAGTTTTCTCTTCGTGATCAAGCCTTAATTATGAAATGAAAAATAATCTCTACTTTATATGTAAACAATCTTAATCATATTTAAAGCCATTCCCCTTTCTGGGGCCGTCGTGTCCGTGATTGTATGGTAGTTGGATTTATAAATACCTATGCAATCAATGCCTATCAACACTGAAGTTGTGAGTTCCAATCTCGCTCAGGCGAGGTGCACTCGATACAACATTATGTGATAAAGTTTGTCAGTGACTTGCAAAAGGTTGCTGGTTTTCTCCAGTTTCCTCCACCAATAAAAACTGACTGCCTCGATATAATTGAAATATTGTTGAAAGTAGCTTTAAACCCCATATCCCCTTTCCATAGCAAACAAATGATGTCTTTACGTTCTTTTTTTTAATTATCTCCCCTTTTCTGTTTTGGTTGCATGATTCTGTATTATCTCCCTTGAATATGTATGTAGATGGATGGATGGAAGTATAATTGATGTTACATTGATTGATATGAAGTGTATATGTATGTATATTTTGTGCAATAGATCTGTTGAACTTAAACTAAATCTTATTCTTTATTTCCGGGGCCATCGTGATCGTATGATAGTTGGATTTACAACAACATGTACAACCAGTGCCTATCACCACTAAGGTGGTGAGTTCAAATCCCATTCATGACAAAGTGTTCTCAAAACAACATTATGTGATAAAGTTAGTCAGTGACGTACGGCAGGTTGGTGGTTTTCTCTGGGTACTCCAGTTTCCTCCAACAATGACAATGATGCCATGATATAGCTGAAATATTGTTGAAAGTGGCATTAAACACCATAACCTTACCCCCTATTCTTTATTTTCTGGCCTTTTGCATGGAGAGATGGCTTTAGTGAACTTGATCATATGGTACAGTACAATCAGTGAGTAAGTAATTGTTGTTTATCTTCAAATGAGCAATTTTTCAACTATATCATGACAAGATCAAGTTAATTTATTCAATGTAAAATGATGATGATGTCCAGTTTGTATTAGACCAACACGCTTAATTGGTTCTTTATAGTGCTAGCTCACTGAAATAACATGAAGACATGTCACTCCACTCGGACACGTTATCCTTATTCTAAGCCAACTAGACTTTGTTTTTACTCATTGAAGCTGTGTGCTTAATAGAGAAACAACAAATACCAATTTCATAGTCTTTGGTTTGACCAGACTTGAGGAGAACCCTTGCACCACCAAGGTGGTTTAGTATAATCAGAGATATAGCATGCTGAACAGATATATCATGTTTGGGAGGGGTATTTGTGAAAAATACCAGTCGAGAAACGAAAAATTTCCCGAGCCAAATGGCGAGGGGAATTTAGTCTCAAGATTGGTATTTTTCTCAAATACTCCTCTCAAACATGATATAATCTGTTTAATTACACCAAATATTATTTATATTTAGAACACTGGCTAAATAAATAATACCTTTTGCTTGTCGTTTTCAGGAATATTCGATTTGTTTTGTTAGACAGTGGTTGAAGTATTCTGAATGAATTTGGCGGTTTGTGGCACGTGAGGGTAAAAAAGTGAAATACGTTTTCGCAAATACCAACGGCAGAGGGAAAAAAAGTTAAATCCTTTACTTCGGAACACTTCCGGGTTTCAAATTTGATTAGTCACGTTATTTTACATATAAAGGTAAAGAAGAAATATTCCGAATGAATTTAGCGGTTTGATGCACGCAAGGGTAAAAAAGTTAAATCCTCGTGCAAATACTCTGGCAGCCGCAAAAATGAACGAAATTAATCCTAAATATGAAAATACACGAAAAATACACCGGCTATTAACCAATCAAAATCCAGGATTCTTATATAAGGTGTAATTGTATCAGTAATTCACTGACAGACGTATCACTCATCTTAGTGGTACCGTCTTTTGTTCTGTATATCTTCAAGATTTTTTTTATATTAAGAGTGTTTCTTACTATTACCCAAAATGCATCAGAATGTTAGTAAATAGATTAATCAGAGAAAACGATATATCAGTATCACTAAGGTTGGTGGTTACTGGTGAGTACTCAATTTTTCTCCATCAATAAATCTGACTGCCAAGATATAATTGAAATTTTGTTGAAAGTCACCTTATATACCAATTATCATAATTCTTGACTTGAGTCTCACATGTTAAACTGACCTGGGCAAAAGGCTGTGTGAAGTGAACTATTGCAATCATTTGATGTCCATCTTTAATTTTTCACATAAACAATTTGGTTAATTATAATCAAACTTTGCGGGAATAATACATGGAAAGTTCTCTAAAATATACCTCATTTTGTTCAATTTGGCCAAATAGTGTGGCCGCCAGAGGCAATTCAAGTTTCTGTGGCAACTGTGCCAAGCATCGACAATATGGAGCCCAGGCACTACTTGCATATTCAACATTAGGTCTTACTATCACTTGATATGCTCTTTTCTTTATTTCCTCTGGGAATTTGCTGATATTTCTCCTCAAGAAGCCTAGTGATTTATTTGCTTTAGCTGTTGTTGATGTGTGTATCCCATTTGAGGGTGTTGGTAAATTGAACTCCTAAATATGGGTTTTGGTCTAGATTTTCCCAAATTTGGTTGTGCATGATGTAGTTGTGTAGGACATGCTTTTTCTTGTTGGTAATTCTTAATACATAACACTTGAAAGCATTAAATTTCATCTGCATTTCTGATGCCCAATTTACTAGTTTGTTCAAATCTTTTTGTAACTGATTACAGTCATCAGTCATTAGTCGGACAGTTCAGTTCGTAGTCCAACAGAGATGTGTTTGTTTTTCACCTTCATGTTCAAGTAAGAAAGCAACAACGTGAAACTTATCGGGAATACACAAGAAAGCTCTAAAGCTTTAGTTTGACCAAATTTCTTGAATAGTTTGAATTTGTACTTGTATGACGGAATTTTCATTCACTTAAAAGAAGAAATAGTAAACTTCTTTAATTCAATGATAATCTCGAAGTGACGAACATACGATAAAAATCATTATATAAACACCCCCATATATATATTATTTAATTTAATTTACCAGTAATAAAGTTAAAAAAACCAACCCACACAAGCCAAGGTATTGTGTAAAAGAAAAGTACAAAGACAAAAGTATTTACTGGAAAGTATATATATGCGACATGATTCTGGCATGATAACATTACAATCGGCAAACCTCGGGTGAGTCCGCTTGATGAAGGTACGGAATCAGCCGAAGTTGCGACGAGTGGATAACATTATCCATTAATTATGGAAAGTGAATGTTGTATCCGTTGCAATAAGGTAGTTAGCACACGACCGGGGGCAGTCCAGTGCGATGGGTGTGACAAGTGACAACACAGAACATGCCATACGGACATAACCAGTATTCCAACAAGGAGATGGCAACAACCCAGCTTCTGAAGACATGTGGCCATTGAATCAGGAATTTCACAAACGTTTAGATTGTTTCGTAGTGCTTATATATACGTCACATACGATATCATTGTTTGAGAACAAAAATTTATTAAACGTGCCGTTTTGACAAAAAAAATGGGCGTTTTGGTAAAATAATATTTATTCTGGAAAAAAAAGTGCGGTCGTTTCGGTAAAAAATGGGGGCGTTTTGACCTGTTACCAAATTAAATCGTTTCTTCTTCGCCGTTAATTTTTTTTCTACAGATCCGATGTAGCAGGCAATTTGTTCCGGACTGAAAAAACTCTTGGCTAGATGAACCGACCGGAACAATAGGCAAAGGCTACATATTCCGGGTCTAGGCAATATATTCATACCTTTTTTCTTTAATTCTCTAGTCTTGAAAATTAATTTGTCGAAAATGTTTTTAATATATAAGAATCTTTCAACGCTAGTTTTTAAGATATGCATGGGTAAACCACATAAGAATCGTGAACGCCAGTTCGACGACGGATCTTGCTTTCCCAGTGCACAAAACTTGACTAAGCGAATATTTCTTATAAAGAACAGATATTTTATTTTCATAAAATAGTTATTAAAAATGTACTATAGTCTGTCGGACTATTGGACTATCGGGATGTCGGATTATAGGTCTGACCCCCTCACAAACTGTGTTATAAAGGGCCATACTCTAACATTTTTCTGATCTTCACGAAAATATATATGCATATGATGACAAGTGTCATTTCAGTCAGAAGTTTAGCGGTGGAGCTCACACAAAAAACAGACGGACGGACGGACGAAGTGAAAACTGGTCCGTAGTTTTAATCCGACACCCCGATACTCCCACGGTCCGTTAGTCCGACAAAAAATGTCTCTTCTCAATGTTTTTGTGACAAATGCGATTGTGAATATGCCATCTTTCCGTCTTCCTATGATACTGCGATCCAATGAACGATTATAAGAATTTTCTTACTTTGATTTCCGTAATCTTTGCAACAATTTTAATATCAAGGGATTTCCGGGAGATCATTGAGCATTTTCTGATAAAAGGACATATTCAGGGTCGGTGGATCCAGAATTGTTTTAAAGGGGGTTCCGGAGAATTTCGAGTCCAATTTTCGCCAATTTTCATGCGATTTAAAAAAAAAATTCAAGGAAGAGAGGGGTACCAACCAATGAATCATCAGACCCGCCATTGATATTATTCGCAGGGAAGCGTAGATATAATCCGACAGCTCGTTAGTCCGACAATCAGACAGCTCGATAGTCCAACAAAGGTGTGTTTTCTTCTTCTTCACTTTTATCATTCAGGTAAGAACAGCAACACAGTAAAACTTATCGGGAAATACATAAGAAAGCTCTAAAGCTTTAGTTTGACAAATTTTCTTTAATATTTGTTTGAATTTGTACTTGTATGACGAAATTTCCATTCACTTAAAAGAAATAGTAAACTTCTTGAATTCAATGATAATCTCAAAGGGAGGACCATACAATGTTTTGGAGGGGGAGGGGTATTTTTGAATAAATTAAATATTTTCGTCTTTTTCGCCGTCAATTTTTTTTTTTTTTCGATAGTGCCGATGTAGCAGGCGATTTGTTCCGGACTGAAAAGGCTGCCTTGGTGAGATGAGCCGACCGGGACTATAGACCAAGACGACGTATTCCAGGTCTAGGCAATATATTCGGATCTTTTTTCTTTGAATTCTCTAAAGTAAATATCATCAAAATTAAGTTGACGAAAATATTTTTAATAAGAATCTTTCAGTTTTTAATATATGCATTAGAAAACCACATTAGAATCTTGCAACGCCAGTCTGACGACGGATCTTACTATCACAGTGCACAAAACTTGACTAGGTGAATATTTCTTATACAGAACAGATATTTTATTTTCCCAGAATAGCTAATAGTGTGCTTAGTCTGTCGGACTATCGGACTGTCTGATTACCGGACTGTCGGACTACTGGACCGTCGGACTATCGGGATGTGGGATTATAGGTCTGACCCCTATTCACAGATACTTAAAAACTACAATGCTCTTGTAAACATAGCCTGATTTTTTCTCTCCATTTTATCTTCACTGAGTCGAATTTTAATTAGCACAAGATATATTCATATATGAGTCAAAGTGAATCAAACTTCCATGACCAAGGGCTCTAAAATTCGACTACTACATCAAAGATTTGTCGGATTAGAATATCGGACTATGGCCGGATGTCGGATTATAGGTCGGCAGGGCCATCTTACCAGCAAAGCAGTGCACTGGGGCCAGTACCGGATTTCCCTATAGGCTTAGTAGGCTGAAGCCTAGGGCCTCAACATCTAGGGGGCCTCTGGCCAAGGTGTATAATATCTGTGTCATTGTCAATGTCATAGACCTTTCTTACGTGTGTACATGCTGGCATAAGCCTTCTGTAATTTTCCTTGCACTCCATTTCAGAATACTAATAAGTCGACACTAGCGTTGATTCTGTGTTAATTTTGTCCTTCCATAAAAGCAGTGAGATAGATAAGTTGAAAAAAACAAGGTGTTGTCAGACATCAAATTTGTTTCAATGTCGTGGTTAATTTTCGTTAGATGAGGAATTGTGAATTGCGGAATTTAAAGCATCCGTCATCATCCTCGGCTTCATTGAATTTTGTGTAAAATACTCCTTCATCTTCCTCTATTCACAAGGGTGGGGATTGGGAGGGGCCTCGCAAGTAGAATAGCCTAGTGCCTCTCTTCATCTAAATCCGGACCTGATTAGAGCTTTGGAAGAGTTATTGGTGAAGTATGTCAATAGAGACAGGATAACATCTTTGGCAATAAAACTAATATACCTCCGCCAAATCTAAGTGCCTGTACCGAGACAAGAAAGTTAACTATAATGTATTTGTACTATGAGTGTTGATTTTATCTCTTTCTTATTGGATTTTTGGAAAGATTCCGACATTTTATTATGAATATATTATAGCTACAGTATATCTACGGTGAGTTCCAAAGATGTATTTTGACCCTTTTTAGCCCCTTGTTAATAGCAGGGGACATTATCTCGACATTCAAACTTGACCTATATTCTGACATAGTGAAGGGGCCCTCGTTTGTGATCGCATGGTAGTTGTATTTGTTTATATATATGCATTGTCTGTTTAATGTCAGTTTATGTTTGTATATGCATGTATTGCTATGCCCAAAAGGGTTTTATATGCAATAAAGATTATTATTATTATATCATAACTACCTATGCAATCAGTGACTATTAACGTTGGACAAAAGAATGAGAAGGAAACAGATAAACAATGATCTACAAAACATTACGCAAAAAAAATAAAGATTGAAAAAACACGAACCTCATTAAAAAACTGAAGTGAACTCGGGTGCTCCGGTATGATAAGCAGTTCCCGCTTCACTAGTGACAACCGTCGTGTTATTGTTAAACGACACGAACATCATCTGAAATGGAAATCGTGCCCGTATACGTGTACCAGAAGGCCTCATCCTATGACAGAAGGTCTCAACTTATCATAATTACGGGCAGTGTTGTGTTATTAGCCTCTATCGTTTCCATTCTTGTAGTAAGATCGAACCTGTCAATAAAATTCTATCACCCGACCACGTCATTGTCACGGAACCTTTTTGTTATGCAAGGAAATAGCTGAAATTGCACGACGAAATACACAAAATGAACTCGTTGCTGCACAGGAGAAAAGTGATTTCTCCTTCAATTTTAACTGTTTTTCACAACGGAAAGCAGGAAAAGTTTACATTTTCATATTGGAAGGGAATATCATTCTCTGATTTTTAAAACATGTCTCGAAATATCTAGAAATATGAGGTAAAACAACTTACCGTGCACACGTTTGTAAATTTTCCTCGACAGATGATCTCAACCGGAAGTTGCAGATACCTTTTTGCTTGCTCAACATTATGTTGAGACCATCTGGTTTACCAGGCATGATAGGGTTAGGGTTAGGTTTAGGTTTTGGATTAGGGTTAGGGTTAGGGTAAGACATAATAGTGTCCTATGTTAAAGTGTCCCCCCAGACAATATTTTATAGAGATTGCGATATGAAATAGTGTCTGCTGGACACTATAACATATGTAAAAGTGTCCAGCGGACACTTTGAACTAGAGGACACAATTAAATGCTACACTATCACTGGGTCGATACCTTTGCTGATGGACTATTAGTTACCAAGGACATCACCTGCTGATGGACTATTAGTTACCAAGGACATCACCTGCTGATGGACTATTAGTTACCAAGGACATCACCTGCTGATGGACTATTAGTTACCAAGGACATCACCTGCTGATGGACTATTAGTTACCAAGGACATCACCTGCTGATAGACTATTAGTTACCAAGGACATCACCTGCTGATGGACTATTAGTTACTAAGGACATCACCTGCTGATGGACTATTAGTTACTAAGGACATCACCTGCTGATGGACTATTAGTTACCAAGGACATCACCTGCTGATGGACTATTAGTTACCAAGGACATCACCTGCTGATGGACTATTAGTTACCAAGGACATCACCTGCTGATGGACTATTAGTTACCAAGGACATCACCTGCTGATGGACTATTAGTTACCAAGGACATCACCTGCTGATGGACTATTAGTTACCAAGGACATCACCTGCTGATGGACTATTAGTTACCAAGGACATCACCTGCTGATGGACTATTAGTTACTAAGGACATCACCTGCTGATGGACTATTAGTTACCAAGGACATCACCTGCTGATGGACTATTAGTTACTAAGGACATCACCTGCTGATGGACTATTAGTTACCAAGGACATCACCTGCTGATGGACTATTAGTTACCAAGGACATCACCTGCTGATGGACTATTAGTTACCAAGGACATCACCTGCTGATGGACTATTAGTTACCAAGGACATCACCTGCTGATGGACTATTAGTTACCAAGGACATCACCTGCTGATGGACTATTAGTTACCAAGGACATCACCTGCTGATGGACTATTAGTTACCAAGGACATCACCTGCTGATGGACTATTAGTTACTAAGGACATCACCTGCTGATGGACTATTAGTTACTACGGACATCACCTGCTGATGGACTATTAGTTACCAAGGACATCACCTGCTGATGGACTATTAGTTACCAAGGACATCACCTGCTGATGGACTATTAGTTACCAAGGACATCACCTGCTGATGGACTATTAGTTACCAAGGACATCACCTGCTGATGGACTATTAGTTACCAAGGACATCACCTGCTGATGGACTATTAGTTACCAAGGACATCACCTGCTGATGGACTATTAGTTACCAAGGACATCACCTGCTGATGGACTATTAGTTACCAAGGACATCACCTGCTGATGGACTATTAGTTACTAAGGACATCACCTGCTGATGGACTATTAGTTACCAAGGACATCACCTGCTGATGGACTATTAGTTACTAAGGACATCACCTGCTGATGGACTATTAGTTACCAAGGACATCACCTGCTGATGGACTATTAGTTACCAAGGACATCACCTGCTGATGGACTATTAGTTACCAAGGACATCACCTGCTGATGGACTATTAGTTACCAAGGACATCACCTGCTGATGGACTATTAGTTACCAAGGACATCACCTGCTGATGGACTATTAGTTACCAAGGACATCACCTGCTGATGGACTATTAGTTACCAAGGACATCACCTGCTGATGGACTATTAGTTACCAAGGACATCACTTGCTGATGGACTATTAGTTACCAAGGACATCACCTGCTGATGGACTATTAGTTACCAAGGACATCATCTGTTATACTTAGGCACTGACATGGTTTATTAGATATATTATTTCATCGAAATTTACAGTTTCTAAAAGATGCAATTATTATTAAAACTAAAAGGGTCTCCTTCCTCAGACATAGGTCACCTTATGATAAAGGGAACGGAACCGAAACGCAAGTCGATAGTTGTTAAAAAGAAAGTAAATTATATATTGCTTGTATCAGGTTGAAGAAAAGGGAACCACTGTTTAGATATAGAATTGATTTTTAATATGAGAATAAATGGATTATATTACATCTTTGAACATTTAATGATTTCCAAAAATAGAACAGAACTCCCTAAAGTAATTAAAGAGATAAGTAAAGGTGCTCCAGCTGTTTCATCTTCTTCTTCCAAATACAGACCTAGACTCAAAAGTTTGAGTGTGTAACGTCCCAGAACTGTGTGCGCTATATACATGGACAACTTAAAAGTATACTAAACAAAATAAAAACAAAAATAACCAAACAAAAATAACTAAATATATATATGTACAGTGGCTTGCAACATGTTTTTAAAGGTGGGTTTGGAATCCTTCAAATGTTAATGTGGAGATACCACTTTTGAAGGATTCTAGGTTAAGTGAAAGAGCTATTGACTGAGGTAAACTGTCCCATGTACTTCTCTATACCTTATTGAAACTTGCAATGGTTTAATGAGAATAAAAATATACATGTATATACAAGATGAACTGTGAGCTAATGCTCACTTATGATACCCCCGCTTTTCGGCAAACAGGAAGTAGGAATCTGACGGGTCAAAAAACGCTTCCCACGATATGGGGTACCTATATGACGCTTGTGACCAACTATCAGATTTCTGCCATCAACAGTTACTGAGAAAAATGCGACGAAAAATATCTTGGACGGACGGAAGGACAGAAGGACGGACAGAGGTAAAACAGTATACCCCCCTCCCCCTTCAGGGAGCGGGGGTATAATTATAAGTTCTAAGCTCCCTAGTGACCGACTATGATTATTTAGACGGTCAGTAAATTGTTGAAGCGTACCCTTCAACTATTTACTTACCGTCTAAATAATCATAGTCGGTCACGGGAGCTTAGAACATTTTTGTACGATGTTGCTGATCTATAACTTGAAACAGTAACTATGTTTGACGGACTTTCTTGGAAGTTCTAAGACCAAAGACGTAATAGTCACTAGACAAAATTAAGCACCGCCCACTGACCTTCTGTAATTTTTCGTCTGCATCGTTTCGTAACTGCACGTTTATCTATCGTCTGCATCGGTGTGTAACGGACTAACGTAACACATTGGAGAAAAAGAGGAGATTTGTTTCAACTACCGATGAGGAAATCGAACAAAAGGGTCTTAAAATGAATGCACAAAAAACCATTAAACAGAATATTGCGGCGGCAACTTTATTACGCGAGTATTTAAAGGAAAAACATTTGTTACTCTAGATTTCCATATATGGCTCTGCCTTCTATCGTTATTTTTAGGAATGGAATTTTTCCACTGGCCAGTAAAGCGTATTAATCTTATTCTCTAGATTTCCATATATGGCTCTGCCTTCTATCGTTATTTTTAGGAATGATTTTATCAAATCATAGGTCGTCAAATAAATGCAACATCGTACAATTTTTTATAGCGAGTGGTCTAAGGCGCTGGACATAAGGCTAAGCAATTGGTGCCTGCAGTGTATCAATGGTGCGAGTTCAAATCCCGTCGAGGGAAGAACAAAAATTTGACAGCCCAAAGATCTAATTCTAACACTGTTTGGTTTAATTTTCAGAAACAATTTTAGTGGTGACAGGCACTGATTGCACCGGTAGTTGTAAATCCAAATACCATAAGATCACGACCACAATGGCCCCTGCAATGGTATATTAGAATAAAGATATATATATATAGAAACATGACTGAAAATAACGAATGGTTTAAAATTGTTAAAAGGTTGTGGAAAATTTTCTATCATACATTGCCACCTGCATGATTCTCAGATAAACTGACACTCAATTCATAGTTTAAGTATGTCAAAATGTTCATTTGGTAGTAGATTATCTTTATTTTAGTTGAACATATATATATTTTTTTAACCGCATCGGTGGTGTAATGGTTAACGTGCTCGCCTCGAGTGCGGTAGATCGTGGGTTCGAGCCTCTGGTCGGGTCAAACCAAAGACTATAAGAATGGTATTTGTTGCTTCTCCGCTAAGCACACAGCATTAAGGAAAAAGAGCAAATATTGGTTGGATTGGTATCAGAACATGTCTATCCACGGACTGTTTTTTTCAGTGAGCTAGCACTATACAAATCCAACTCAGAGTGTTGGTCTAGTACAAAGCGACTCTATCATCATTTTCTTGAAAATTAACTTGTTCTCGCCATGATACAGCTGAAAAATTGCTGAGTTGGTGTTAAACAACAATCACTCACTCATCCCTACATTTTATTTGTAGGATTTAACTGATGACCAGAAAGACAACTTGGCTGTGACCAAAGCTGAAGATCCTCCTCACTTGATGCTATACCTTTCTGGGGAACCCCCAAAAATATAAAGAAACAGTGGGTGTGGGGGATGAAATACATATTTATAATCAAGCGGACTCTTTTGGATTGATTGATGGTGTAAATTGTTGTATATTACATATTGGACATATAATATCCCAAGATGTATATTTTTTTTTGATATTTGACAGGAAGAGAGAATTTGACAGGAATACATCTTAAATGAACCTTGCATGTTGACTGAAATTTTTAATAAGCCACGTTCGCTGACTATTCTTGTCCAATTTGTCTGAGGGGGGCCCAGTAGGTATATTTAAATGTGGCATTCGAAAAAAGAAATATCTCGGGAGTGTATCGATATAATTGGGTCAGCGAAAGGATCACAAATAAGCGAAAAATATTGAGGCGAAGTGGGGAAGTGGAAAAGGGTAGATGTTTACCTTGAAGAAAGAAAGAGGAGGGGGGGCATATATTTTTTGAATGAAACAAGTGCCTGTGGCCAAACCGGTTAATCAACTTGCATTATTGGGAAATTGTTTCAATATATTTCCATTCTAAAAACTGGATACAATCCGTGACAAGAAGACGGGTGAAAACGGGTCATTTACCGAATTCCCGGGACCCGTCGGGTGATTGAAAAATCTCGGGTGAGAGGACACATTTCGGCAAATTCATGACCGGTGTGACCCGCAAAAAAAACGGTTGAGTTGACATGTATGGACGACGTTCAGTTATATAGGGTACATGTATATATAGGAACCACCCTCGTGGTCTGTCGGAATGCCTTGAAGGATATTAATGAGACTTGCCTCTTGCATTTATAGGTTGTCGGACTAATGGGCTGTCGGACTAATGGGTTGTCGTACTAATGGGCTGTCGGACTAATGGGTTGTCGGACTAATGGGCTGTCAGACTAATGGGCCGTCGGACTATCGGGAGGACCCCTATAAAGCAACTCCGATGCTTTTACGATTTTGAAAAAAAAATATCTTGGGGCTGAGTGAGTGAAGCAAATTAATCCCACCTACCCGTATACCGTGAATCTTCAGTGTGTCACTAATGACGTGCGATTCATTCATGGGTTGTTGACATCATTGATCTTCAATCAGGGGTGTATGAGCAGAGGGCAAGGGAAGCACGTGTCTCCCGACTTTGAAAAATGGGGGAGGGTAAAACTATGTTTTTGCCCTCAAACTTATTTTGGCAAAAATTTTAAAAAAAGCATAAGCATGTAAGCAATAATGTTCAGTTCAACAAGAAGGTATACAAATTACTGTAGCCAAATTACCCTTTTATTTGCTTGTCAGTTTTGAAAGCTTGCCCTCACCCCCGCCCCCACACACTTTACAGTCCGCTTTCAAAGCTTGCCCCCCTATTTCCAGTCCACTCCTACAGCTTGCCCTACTTTAGTGTCCACATCTTAATCTTGACCCCCATCCCACTATCCGGTCGGGTACCTATAAAGTGCGAAACGAAATAGAAACGAAACGAAACGAAACGAAACGAAATCAACGAAAACGAAACGAAACGAAACGAAACGAAACGAAATCAACAAAAACGAAACGAAACGAAACGAAATCAACGAAATGAAAACGAAATAAAACGAAACCAACGAAATCAACGAAAACAAAACGAAATACGATGCTAGACTACTTCCCACACATGTCTCAGTGTCTTTCACCAGGAGAGGACAGGATTTGATCACCAATGAACAAGAATACTATTTGCATTTATTCAGCGGGAGTCTGTCCTTTTCACTTAGTGGCTTCTTTTAAATTTGGGAACCATAAGAGCAACGTCAAGTCTGTTGAAAGGAGAGGAATTAAAATAACAGAAATGCAGTAGTTAAAGTTCACTAATAAATATCCCCGTCCGAGCAAAATTTAAAAGTGTGTCGGAGAGACGAATAAGTGTGACGACGGGAAGGACAAATGAACGAACGGACAGCAGAAGTCCTATATACCCCAATCTTTTTTTGGCGGAGGTTTACAAATCCTATCAAAAATTTACTTTAGAAATTTAAAAAAAATCTACATATCTTGTAAAAGTACCTTTTTTCCCTTTGATCCCCTTTCATATTAAAAAAACCCAAATCACCTCCCCTCCAAAATTTTTTCCGTATTAATAAAATTTGATACGGCGCATATTGTTATACCCCCCGCTATCCAGCGGGAGGGGGTTATATACAGGGGCGGATCCAGGATTTCAAGTTAGGGGGGGGGCGCACTTAAAAAAATTGCGCCGAGCGGAGGGAGGCGCGAAAATTTTTGGGGTATTTCGTGTGAAAAATCACGATTTTACGCCAAAAAATCATATTTTTCCAATTTTAGGGGGGGGCGCGCGAAATTTTTGGGATATTTCATGTGAAAAATCACGATTTTACGCCAAAAAAATCATATTTTTTTCCAATTTTAGGGGGGGCGCGCGCCGGGTGTGCCCCCCTGAATCCGCCCCTGATATAGTATATGTCCGTTTGTCCGTGAGTGCTTCCCTCACTGCCTATGCAATTCCTCCTTAACAACTTGATGGAATTGAAAGAATCTTACAGGAAATCTTTAATACCATATGGCAAGGTTCATTAATTTCATGAATTCTTTAGTACCAAATGGCATTGTGCACCTTCTATTTTTGTTTTCCCATTTTAACAGTCCTTGCTAAAATTTCTTCACTTTTGGACTTTGTCATTTAAGGCTATGTAATTGTCATACAAGGCTATACAATAGAGAGAGGATACTGTTGCGTTATCCATAACTCTTCCTAAACAACAGAATGGATTTCAATAAAACTTCCAGAGTTTCTTATGCTTAGTTTTTGCAAGCATTATTTTTTCCAGAAGTTCTTCTGTAAGGAGGGCGCTCACTGTACGTCCTGTTATGTTGCTGTTGGGTTTTTTTTTTAGTTCTTCAAAATAGAACCATAGGATTTGAAATAAAACGTTTATAGTGTTGGGTCTTTTTAACCCCTGTATATCTCGGAAAGAACAACGATAAGACATTACGCCAGATCTGTTGGCACACTACCGAACAAAGGTAATAACAATGGTACCGTACGCCAAGGCGCATTCAAAAGGGAAAGTCCACAAAAACAGACAAAACCGATAAGAAGCTCATGGGGATTAAACGTGACAAGTCGGGAAAATCCAGTAGTCAAATAGTGCCCAGAATCTGAAACTCAAGACCATCCTGTTTGGTTTCCGAATAGGCAAATTTATGTAGAATACAAACGAAAAACGTAATAAAATCAGACGAATAATGAACCCTCACTATATGCCCACTCCAGAAACTTTATAATTCATAAATACTGACACACACACAAACACAAATAAAAATATGACATTTGAACTTCTGAAAGTTTGTCGGCAAGCAAACCCGGCTTGGATTGAGTTGCGGGTAATGTACGTGAGGAGTACTGTAACGGACAGACATGCAAGATGGGTTATAATTAATCAAAATTATTGTATTTAAAAAATTGAATTATCTTTTTTTTTTATTTCTTTATTTCGTTTTGTCTTTTATTTCTTTCCTTCCATTTTCTTCATATCAGTCTATTTCGTTGGTTTCGTTTCATTTCGTTTCCATTTCGTTGATTTCGTTTCGTTTCGTTTCGTTTCGTTTTCGTTGATTTCGTTTCGTTTCTATTTCGTTTCGCACTTTATAGGTACCCCTATCCGGTCCCCCTCATACGCAGCTGTCTGTCATTGTCTCAACAAATTATGGTGATATATAGAGACCGTACGCATTGTTTATATTTTGTTAAAATGTAACTTTCATAAAATTGAAAAAGACATCTATCTGGCATTTGTTTCCGGTGTCAAATTTTTATTAATTGAAATAAAATTAAAGGTACACAATTTTTTAAAGTACATTTAAAGTACATGACACCGAGCTAAAACTCGTATGGATTGGTTTAATACAAAATTAAAAAAGTGAGTAGAATTAAAAGACTCGCAATCAAAACATTTCCACGTGGAGCGGTCTCGTGTAACGTCTGCATGCTTTGAAATCGTATATTGAAAAGAAAATAACATTACCTATATTGAAAGTCTACATTTACCTGTCAAGGTGTGAGAAAGTTGTCAATTTCACGGTCTTGTCAAGATGAATGAAAACTACATCGACTTGTTCCAGAAATTTACAAATACAGACGATTTTAGTGAAGTTTCGTTACTTGGCGAAGTTGCATCTGCGTTGATACTAAATCAACTTTTTGATGAATTTGAGAAGATTTTGAGTAATATTGATGTTCAGAAATTACTTGTATTGAAGAAAAACGAGAATTTCTTGAGAGCTACGATAGCTTACTACTACGAGAAGAAATGTTATTCACAAGTCCTTCAATTGTTAGAGGTAAGCTGGAATAATGAAATATTGTTGAAAGTGGCGTTAAACACCATAAACCTGGAATAATATTAAACAACCAAATTTGGATTTTGCTTTACAAAAATTGAATAAAAGAAAACATTCTTTTAAAATTATGATTGTCATTACGAGAATGTTACAAGTTTGTTGACATACCACCATCCCTACCGACCGGGGAGGGGGAGAAGAGGGCTGGGATTTCAGTTTCATCTGTGCCCATCACTCGGTTCGTCCGTTCGTCTGCTACACTTGAAATTCCCCCACTTTTTTCTGCAATGGCGATATTGATCTGATTTGTATTTTATAAAGTTGAGATAAGTCGTAGATCAAGTTTGGGTTTAAACCCGGTTTATTATTTTATTATGGAATTGTGCCCCCAATGTTTTTGTTTGTAAAAATCACAGGCAGACGACACACTAAATTACATTTGTTCTCTGTGACAGTGTTGTGTCACCTTGCACTTTGTAAATATCAAGAAAATAAGTTTTCTACACTTTTGCAATGAGTAAAAATATTGTCCTTTTATGCGACCGCAATATTTGTTTGGTCGTATCAGTCATGTCATGGGTCTGTCGTCGTCCGTCAGTACACAATGGTTTCCGTGCGATAACATTTTTTCTATTATAAACTGATAATTTGGAATTTTTAACACAAACCAACGTGGTACGATGATTTTGGGGGTTGGAGCATTTCCCGTTTTCAAACAAAAGTTCCCAATGTTCAAAGGGGGGGGGGGGGGGTGCAAGGAGAGTTTATCGTTCATTTGTTGTTGGGTTTTTTAATGAATTTCATAGGAAAATCCCTTATTTATTATGTACAGTCAATGGACATTAGTATTCGTCACTCGATTTTACGCTATATATTACATATAAAATCACATTTTTCAATTTTGTTTATTGTGAAGTCATTTCTAAACGGATTTTGATCATTTTTGCGCCAGAAGAAGCAGAAATATTTAAAGATTATTTTTTTATTTTAGCATGATTTTTCGTTAGATTGCCTTTATTTTTTTGTGATTTAAAGACAATTTTTGTTTTCTGACGTCCAATTTGCTGTATATTTTAACAAAAATAAAATCGGAAAAATCAACATTTGTGTTTAAATCACCAAAGACAAAAACAATGCAGACAAAAATTACTATCGGATAAACAAATAAAATTCAAAGAATTCTGCGCGTCTTGAAATAACTTTCATAAAAATCTGCCCAGACTATAGCTTTAGAATATGTTTGAAAAAATGTGGTTGTATATGAAATATATAGTAAAAAATCGAAGGTGACGAATACTTATGTCCATGGACTGTAACTATTACGATTTTGACATAAAAGTGTTCAAATAGGTGGAATTTCAAAATTTGGCTGGGTACTTCAACTTGTGGTTACCAGCACTCTAGCACACACACCTGCTGAGTGTGCCCCGGGTGACCAATAGGGGTAGTCCTACAATATAAGTATCCGTACGTTTCTAATCGTCTACATTTATACATTTTTAATTATTTTCATTGTGGGAAACGCTGCATTTTCAATTTAAATATTGTATGGTTATGGACACGAACACCTTAAATAAAGGAAAAAGAGATGGAATAATAAAGAAATTTTATTGAAAATTAAATAGAAAGTTGGCAAAAAAAGGCGTAATTCCATTCCTTGTCACAATCGACTGTGCACAATGCATGCAATAAATAGTCACGAAATATCCATGCTATTGAGTTGAACAATTCTGTTCTTATGTCTTCTACACTCACGGGTCAAAAGTATTTCCCCACTAAGATATTTCCCTATATATTTCATATAAAACCACTTATTTTCATAACATTCTCATGAAGTCATTCCTTAGCCGATTTTCATGAAATTTTCACCTTTAATAGTAGAATTATTAGAGTTTATATTAATATCTTCATGTAATTTTTTCGAACTTTTATTTACAAGCATTTGTGATTTAAACACAAATGTAAATTCTTGACGTCACAATTTTATATGATTATATAGTAAGATTTGGTGAAAAAATTAAACTTTGTTTTTAAATCAATTCTTAAGGGAAAGTAGAAATAAAATTATTTGAAAATTATACGAAGAAGAAAATATATTTATTTCTGCATTTAATGCTGAAAATTTCATGACAATCAGATAAGGAATGACTTCAAGAGAATGTTTTGAAAATAAATGGTTTTATATGAAATATATAGGGAAATACTTTTGGCCCGTGAGTGTACCAACCATAGTACGCAAAACAACCGACTCAAAGCTGTTTTAATTAAATAATAATGATACAAAATCTTGTAAATAGTTACAAATTGTTCAGATATCAGTAAAAAGTACTGTCATAATTAAAGGATTAAAGGAGAAATCTCAGAAAATAGAAAAAACGAATATTTGTTGCAAGACCAAAAAAAAAAAAAAAAACGCTAAAATTTAAACGTCCGATTGAATAGACCCTATCCTCCTGAATTACTATTTAACAGTCCACCCCTATTAGTACGGTGCCCGACGAAAGATTTTTGCGAATTTGCCTTAACGGAATTACACACACCTGTATGATACATCGTTGGAATGAGGAGAACAAGTCGCATCGAAATAAAGATGTCGTCACTATGTATTGTGGTCACGTTTTTTTAAAATTGAGGTCAAAGGTCAAGATCTAAAAATTGGAACTAACACACCACAAGTTTTAAAAGGCTCCCTTCTTCGACAACACTGTGAAGAACTTTAAACTGGAATGCCAATTTTATTTGTTAAGCTTAATATTTTATTATTTTATGCTTATTTTTTATTTTACATTGTTTGAATATATAGCAAAAGGCCATTTTCTAAAAAAAATGCCATTTTACAATTTTCGTATATATGAGAAATAAAAGTGACCTTGACCTGTCATAGTTTGAACATTTCTCATTTTTATTTGATATTCATTTAAAGGAAACCTTCAAATTATTTTTTAACCCTTAACATTTGACAACTGGTGGACGATTCCAAAAAAAAAAACATGTTTCAGTTATGGTACACTTTGACTAATTACTGGTAAAATATATATTCACCTCAAACTTCGTAAAAGGTACCAAAATTCAAATTTAATGGCTTATATGTTTGCAACATATCATCTGTAGGGTCAATCAATACTTAACGAATATTTTGTGCAAAAAACATGGCAATTTATGGAAAGGTCAAACGCCATTTGTTTAAAAACTTAAGGTCTATGGACATATTATGCGTTTGGACGATGTGTGGCTACAAACCACTCTGAACACTCCAAATATCTCAGGTGTTTGGCAAATAAGAAAGTGTTCTCTTGTTAGTTTGAAAGCCCACCAACCACGTCAAGGTCAGAGTCCACTGGCAGGTTTGTTTTTTTTTTCTTTTTTTAAATTTTGTTTGTTTGTTTGAAACATCGGCAGTAGTATACCGAAGGAACAAAGAAACAAGTCATAGAAAATGTTAAAGAAATCATAGTCCGGAGACTGGGCAAATTCCAGAAAAAACATAAAACGGAAACAAGCTACGACATAACCACCACAACATATAAAAAGAACACCTTAAAAAAACATTGCAACAAATGAAACTGCTATTTACTGAAAAACACATAGTAGGTATGAACTTGTCTAAGTTTACTAAGCACAGAAAACAGTGATGCTTGCCTAAAACAGACATTAGACCAAGTCTCAATGAAACAAAAGACGTCAACGGGAAGTCATGGTAACTGGACAACTATGACTAACGTGAGTTGATGGTCACAATGTTGGAAATGAAAGACTGTTTTATCTGAAATCATAGTTTTGATAACAACAGTTTTATTCGGTGAAATAGATGGAGACTGGATGAAAAAGAAAAAAAAATTGAGATCATATGTCATCATCTTCATCAGTATTTCTAGATATTGCTAGGTGGGTATTTTCATTGCGGCATAAGTCGCCAGCTTGGCAAGGGCAAAGGTCTGTGCAAGATAGACTTTGCTCAAAACAAATGCATCCTTTCATGCACACAGATTTTCCTTTGCAAGTACAAACAAGGTCTTGCAAAAAATCAGAAGACATCTGGCCTTTGAAATAAACTGGAACTAATCCATTCCTGTCTTCCCATGCAAATAGCACTGCAGACTTCATTGGCGGTTTTGCAACATAGGCAGTCATCCACATATTTGTCTGTAGTGAAGATCGCAAAACATGCTGAGTGAAGGTGGCTTCACAGGGTGGAAGTTTGGCCAAACATGAATCCCTCAGTGTCGCTAACCTTACCCTTAATTTGTTAAGATCGACGTGATCTTCCTTCAGTTTTCCTTTTTGGTCGTACAGTAGATAAACAAGTTTACTGGCGGCATCTATAGATTTATCAGTGTCACAGTCTGCAAGGGTGGACAAATCTCTAAAGTTTTCTAGACTGTCTTTAAGTACTTTAAAAACGGTTCGTTTGCCAATCCCGAACAAGGATGATGTGGAATCACATCTTGTGATGGCATGTGCAGCTGGTAAAATGTTGCATAAAAAAACAGGATTGAGGATGCTACAGATCGAATGTACGGGAATGAAAACGCCCATCCTTGGTGTTTGTGATAGAACCCGTATGAAACCATAATTCCTGTGTATGTTGCATTGAAGGAAAGTAATGGATGCATAGAATCAAGAAATCTGTATCAGGCGATTTAACAATGATCCGACCTTTGATTCCACTTTCATCGAACGTTTTGTCTGCATGGATAGCATGTAAAATCATACGAGTCTCCGCCTCTTCATGTGTACAGTATAACTCTTGACAATTGGAGACTCCATCTCTGCAGATTTTCTTGGCAATGATTAGAAGCACCAGAAAGATACGGAACTTCCCCGGATGACATCTCAAGAGATGATAAACGATAGTGTTGCACAATCGATTCGCCAAGCAATTTTATCAATGCTTGTTTGTTGGCAGCGACTGCAAGAAACCTTTTCTAATCAGGAATCGGTCGGCCTTCTATGAAACTGAGCCATTTCCGGACTTATAACGTATCCTGCAGGATTGGTCCGTGTATTAGAAACACATGAATTAAACAAATTTTAAACCCAATCAACGGCCGACATAAAAATGAATGTTTTTAAAACATAAAAACCACAAACAATTCTACTGAACAATTAAAACCAATTTATTTGCCATAAAAGAAGAGAAAATACTAAATGCATTGAGACAGAGATCGTGCTAGTTAATGACCGGCGAGCGACACATCATTAACAAAAACCGGTACATAACAATCCGTGAATGACAAAGAGGAAATTTATAGTTATTTGAGTTTATATTTTGCCAATTTCTCAACAACCGCTGACATTTAGATTATGATTTTTGGCACACATGTACATTTCATCAATATGTTTTCTTCAAGATCAAAGTACATTTATAATGTAGTGTAATTACTTTGCTTTTGTTGAAAATACGGTTAATTTGGGGTCAAATTTGAGGCTTAAAGTAAGGCTGATATACTCTTTCAAAAATCAATTATTTACATCCCGTTTTTATTTTAATTATATCTTTGATACATTATCTCTGATGTAAAAACCTTTTTAGCTATTTAGATAGCGGAGAATATTTTTATTTTTCATCCTGAAAATACCATGTACAATGTGTCAGCCGAGGGTACCTTTGAAAAACGTGAAATTAAAAAAATCGTGACCACAGAAACTTACGACGACAATTAAAAATACAAAATGTAATAATTTTTCTAGCGCTTAATACCAAAATTAGCCGTGTGTAATTCCGTTAACCCAAACTCGATAACTAAGCGGTTTTTTTAACACTGGGCACCCTACTATATGGGCAGATAATGCAGAAGAAAATAATTTTAGTCTTATTAATAAATTCAAGGATTGAAATTATGTTTGTTCACATGCTCGGCTGTTCGAGAACGTGCCGATTGATTATGGAGTTAAATGTCCGGTATAGTTTACCTGTTGCTTGCCCATGGTCGGTGGTTCTCTCCTGGCACTCCGGTTTCTTCCACCACTAAAACTGGTCGCCATGATTTAGCTGAAATATTGCTGAAAGTGGCGTTAAATGCCAAAAATCAAATCAAATCGAACTACCGAATATACCACAGAGCCTTGTCGACTATCCACGTATGTTACTATCCATGCATTTGTGTATATGCAAGGTTAGTTACATACATGTACGTGGATAGTCGACAAAGCCCTCCGAATATACGTGACCCGAAAAGGCGTTGTGTTTCCAACAATTTACTACAGTACACACGAATACATTGTATATACTTATTATTTCTGACTTCTATATTTACAGACTGGAGAATTTTCAGATCATGCAGGATTGATTGACATTTGGGATGGTGCACATTATGCTCAAAAAGAGATACAACTGGGACGACCACTTACATCATTGATAAAATTCAGGACTAGACAAAAGTAAGTTGTACCAGGGGCGGATCCAGGATTTTGTGTTAGGGGGGACGAAAGTCGGCGATGGGTCTGGGGACCGCTTAAGGTCCCCAGCGGGTCCAGTGCAGAGCACTGGTAGGGGGCCCCGGGGGGGCTCCTGGGTTTTGAGTATTTAGGAAGCTTTCTGTTAACAATTTTGAAGCATTTTGTGAATGTGATGAAGTGTATTAAAACGCATGAATCTTCTCCGAAAAGTTTCAAATAGTTTCTAAGCAGTGAGTGTAAATTAAAGGGAGATGTCACTTGAAATTATCTATCTGGAGCTGTGACTCCCCTGATTTCCTTATCATGCCGCGTATTCGTATACTCGGAACAGGTGCGGACACTGAACTCGGTGCAAGCTAGTTATTTTGAACGTTTTCATTGGCCAATTTTGAATTTTTGGACACTACAGACCGTGGAGCATGACGGCAACGGAACACGGAACAGCATGCTCCGCCGTCTGTAGTGTCCAAAAATACAAAATTAACCAATAAAAACGTTCAAAATAACTAGTTTGCACCGAGTTTCCGAATACCCGGCGTGCTATATTATTAGCCAATTTTCTCGTGTTTCTCTGTTGAAAATGGGGTAATTTGTATTGAAGTGTTTGTAGAATGGATGGATTTTGATAAAATTAATGTCTAAGGGATTATAATATCGCTTTGTTTTCTGAATAATCGTCGATTGCTTCAAAAGTTCAAAAGTAATTAGGATAATCTAAAAGGGCAATGCAACGGTTAAAAATATATAATGATTTATTACATTTAACAGGCGAATGAATGAATGCTGATATGCTTAATAGAGGGACGAAAGACCCCCCCCCCCTCTCTTTTTTTTAGGGGGGGGGGGGGGCGAACGTCCCCTCCGCCCCCCTCTGGATCCGCCACTGTGTACATTACCAAATACGATAATATTACAATGTTGAACACTGCATTAATATGTAAATGTAGTTCAAAAGTGCTTAAGACCGTGGTGGTCGTGGTCGAACGGTATTTGGATTTATGCAATCAGTACCTATTATCACGAACGTTGTGAGTTCGAATCCCGCTCAAGGCAATGTGTACTCGACACAACAATATTTGATAAAGTTTGTCAATGTCTTGCGGCAGATCGATGGTTTTCTCAGGGTGAACCTTTGTTTCCTCTGCTAGTAAAACTGACCACGTTTATTATATCCCTGTCTCATTTCTATGTAGTTTTCACATATTTTTTTTAACTTGTTCTCGTCTTGTATATGCACGAAATGTTTGCTACTGGAGGATCGACAGCCAACAATCAATCAATCAATCAATCAGTTCGAATATGATCAGCTGTCTAAGATAGAAGGGGGTTAGTAGTACTACTACTTTCTCTTGGTATAATGTATATGTATATCAGGGGCGGATCCAGGATTTCAAGTTAGGGGGGGGGGGGGGGGGGCACTTAAAGAAAATTGCGCAGAGCGGAGGGAGGCGCGAAAATTGTTGGGGTATTTCGTGTGAAAAATCACGATTTTACGCCAAAAAATCATATTTTTTCCAATTGCGGAGGGAGGCGCGAAAATATTTGGGGTATTTCGTGTGCCGGTTGCGCACCCCACCTGAATCCGTCCCTGATGTTTGACCCTTCCTGATGGTCGTTGTATATATCCATTTATGAAACACAATTTAAATCCATCCTACATATCGCACACTTTTTTCATGATCATTGTATTGTTTTTTATTTTATATTTTTCGTTAATCAAGTCGTTGTAGTCACTAACAAATGTATTTTGTATGATTTGTTGTTCATGTACTATTGCCATCCTCCCATTTACACGTGATTTTGTTTTCATTGACAATGGGTAGGTGATATCATCAGTCATAGGTTGGCAATAGGATTATTTTATATAAAGACAAATCCATCAGCTGTTAATTATATCTTCTGTAAAACATTTAATAGTTTGGGTGTACTCTATTTGTTGGTAAGATATTGTCGGTATTTTGTTTTAGAATCATATCGTTTTTTTCACGGCAATGTCATTAATATAGCTATGATTTTCTGTTTTTTTTAAATTATGTTTATTACTATCCAGGGATATTGAGCAAAATCATGGGCCTACGCAAGAGGACACAACTCGTACACTTCAATCATCAATTAGTATATGTCACCTCAATATAAGAAGTTTGAGAAACAAAATTGATGACATTGTAAATATTGTTGAGGATTTTGATATACAATGTAGTTTGCTTTACTGAAACTCACTTAGATCAACGGGTTCCAACCAATAATTTAGTAATTCCCGGTTTTAATTCGAATCCATTCAGACTGGATAGAAATATGTACGGAGGGGGTATCAGGGGCGGATCCAGGATTTCAAGTTAGGGGGGGGGGGGGGCGCACTTAATAAAAATTGCGCCGAGCGGAGGGAGGCGCGAAAATTGTTTGGCTATTTCGTGTGAAAATTCACGATTTTACGCCAAAAAAGCAGATTACAGAATCTCCCTCCTACCCCTAACCTCCAATTCTAAAAATAAAACCGTGGTGAGCAAACTACATTGTATGTCAAATTTGTAGTTTAAGTTTCACTTCAATCCATTGAGTGGTTATTTAGGAGTTGCGGGTTGCAGAATCATCCTCCTACCCCCTCCACCCGGCCTTCAATGAAAAATCTAAAAACCATTGTGCACAACTACAATGTATGTCAAGTACATTATATAGTTTAACGTCAATCCATTGCGTGGTTACAGTCAGGGGAGTTGCGGATTGCAGAAATCTTACAGACGGACGGACATCAAGTGTTTGAGCAACGGGCGTAAAAACCTCATTACACTAAAAGATCAAACAACAAAAATGTATCAAAGTTCTCGAGAAATATGTTTACGGAAATCAGGTGAGAGATATGCATAAACCATTTTGTCGAGATTATTTTCACACTTTCATGTGCAGTTGTAGATATTAATTTATTACAAATAAATTGTAGTCAGAATTTTTTGTTAAAAATGTGTAAACAAATTGTACAGACATCCATTGGTAGATATAAATAATATAAACGTACCCGGACAAAGGATTTGTTCACACTTTCTTGTGCAGATACCTCGGGCAGATGCAGAGATTGTTACAAATAAATTGCTGCTAATTTTTTTTTTTTTTTATTAATATGTTACTTTTGTATTTTAATGTACAATATACCAACGCGTATTTTTACTGATCTTTACTTGAAAAGTAAAAGGCAACATTTTCGGGTATTTGTATACAAATCAAACTTATATTTTTTTTTCATATGAAATTGCAGAATTTCGAATTCAAGAACTATTTGAACCATTATTTAAAGAGAAGTGACCATTTTCTTGGGACACTCAAGTTTCTACACACTGTCTCAGTTTCATCATCCGATTCTCTCGTTATAGGTTTTCGTTGTATGTTTTATAAATGAGATCAATTGTTAAATTAAGTATTCGAAGTATTGATTGAATTTACTTTTTAAATTACCTTTGACTTTTCTCGTCTCGTCGAGGAATAAGAAATGTATCCAATCTTGCTTGTTTTCTTGGTCTATAATTTTCGTCCATTTTATAATTTCTAAATAGCACGTGTACATGTAGTTGTAAAATTGACTGCAGAAATAATGTTTAATTAGCGTGAGAAAATAGTTGATGTCTGGTATCTCGGAACCAATCAGAATGGAATAATCTTTGAACTACTGACGGCGAATACATATATGATTCAGCTGTATATGAATGCAAATATTTATTTTTCGAGATATTTATCAGCTGATTCCTGCTATTTAAGTTAAAAGAAATACATGGGGGATTTTGTATTGAATTTAAATACTATAGTTAGACCGAGTTATTATACCCCTAAAGGGCATATATTAACTAGCTATATCAAGTGTTCGTTATTTCTCATTGTTATTTGCTATTTGTCTTTTGTCCAATACAAAGCTAAAATATTCATATACAAAATGTATGTCCTATAGCCAGATGAATTTAGTTATTCTAGTGGAAACAAGAAACGCAAGTTAGTTATGTAATGACAACACATTGTTGATTTATTGTAAATGTAGACCAAGTGTAGATGATATGGTTTGCCATACTCTCTCAAATTAATTTCATTCTTTATTTGAAGAACGCTCAAAACAACTAAAGAATTTATAACAACAAAAACAAAAATTTTAATAACGGATTATATATGTTTTTTTAATAGTTTTGAGTTGTCTCTCTTTGATTCTCCAGGTCACAGTGTAACATTTATAAGCACTTTTTTCTGTTTTCTTTATTTGATATTTCCTAATCAAAAAATCATTGATCAATTATATTTGTGTTTCTTTATTATTGTATTGTGATTATATTTGATTGACATCCTCATTATTGGGCACCATGATTGGTTTAAATAAAGTTGTCTTGTATAGTACTGGGTAGGAACATTTTGCGTTGCAACAGACTGCCAATTAACGAACTCTCCGAACCAGCTGTTCATTGGGAGCTATTGCTATTTTGTACAGTCCAATTTTTATGCCCCCGCGACGAAGAATCGGGGGGCATATTAATTTACCCCTGTCCGTCCGTCCGGATATAGATACATGGTTTGTCCGGCTATCTCCTCCTACAGTTTTGGAGCTACAGCTTTAATATTTTGTAGGATGTTTATACACATAATGGAGGTGTGCATGTCCACAGGATTTTGATTTTCTTCAAATATTCTCAAAATGACAGGTAGTTGGACTTATTCATTTTTTTCGTACTAGCTGCATAAAGGGAACATGGTTTGTCCGGCTAACTCCTCCTACAGTTTAAGAGCTACAGCTTTAATATTTTGCAGGATGTTTATACACATAATGGAGGTGTGCATGTCCACATGATTTTGATGGTCAGGCGGGGGCATCATAATGACATTTGTGTTTTACAGACACACTTCATTTTTAAAAAATCACTCCTAACAAAACAACTTTGTCCATAACTATCAAGTGCGAGGGCATACTTCTTTTCTAGTTTATAATTATATTGTAATGCCACATGGACATTGGAATTCAACGTTCTTTCAAGTTTTAAGGTTGGTTGGTTTGGTTTATAGCGTTTAACGCCACTTTCAACAATATTTCAGTTATATCGTGGTCAGTTTTATTGGTGGAGGAAACCGGAGTACGTTTAGAAAACCACCGAACTGTCGCACGTCACTGACAAACTTTATCACAAAATGTTGTATCGATTACACCTCGCCATGAACGAGATTCGAGCTCACAACTTTAGTGGTGACAGACACTATCATGATATTGGATTTACAACTACCTGTGCAATACAGGTAGTTGTAAATCCAATACCATACGACGGCCCTTTTCAAGTTTGTAGTAAATTAACATAATGAATATCGTCAATACATTATAGATTCCCACCGCCTAAAAGCATCAGTCCCTCGGGAGAAAGAGCAACGAAAAAACTGTCAGACAAGGCCAAGTGTATTCTGAAAACATGGATGTCCAAGAATTCTCACAATCCATATCCTTCACAAGAGGTACGAGAGGAACTGGCAAACAAGGCCAACATGACACAATACCAGGTAAAATTATATAGAAAAGAAGGATAGATTTTATTTATAAAAAAATATTAAAAATAGAGATGCATGTTTTTTTGGGTTAGGGTTATGGTGCTTAACGCCACTTTCAACAATCTCAGTTATAAACATTATCACACAATGTTGTACCGAGTGCACCTCGCCATGAACGGGATTCGTACTCACAACCTTAGTGGTGATAGGTACTGATTGCATAGGAATGACGAAATATAACCATGTAATAAAAAAAAAGTATGATCATGCAAATTGCAATGACATAAGACAGTTATGGCCTTCCGTAAGAATGGCTCCATATTGGTGATATATTATGTTGCCTTTTTGATCTTAAGATGTAAATATTTCGCACCAATTTTATTCTTTTCGTTGTATTTTTTATAAGGTTAAGACTTGGTTTGCTAATGCAAGGCGTCGACAAAAGTTGAATGCAGAGAAAACTCTTGAAATGGACAAACAGTACTTAAAGAAAAGGGAAGATTTGCTAAGCCAGCAAACTAGAGATGATAGAGAATTTCAATTCAATTCTAATATGAGACATTTTAACCAAATGTCAAGTTCAACCTTCTTGGCTAATCATGTTGGAGAAAGCAGAAACGGTGAGACAACAATAGAGCAATCTACTACAAGCGAATCCAAGTCTGAAACCTTAGACATACATGGCTCTTCATGGTTTAGCATCTCTCCATCATCATTGATCTTTGATAAGAACAATGACATTTCTGCCAACAAAAATCTACCTGTGTCCTGTGGTACTGATACAACAATAAAAGAGGTAGAAAAAATGAGAGGTTTTGAGAATAGCACAAACCAAGATCATCATCATTGTCTTCAATACCTAGAACAGTTGTGTAGGAATATTACTAACAGAGATGTGCCGAGGTGTGCTTACAACAACCAGAAGATAGAAAGCGCATTTACGTCAAGTTGTACACAGTATCCCTTATGTGGCATCGGCTATAATGATCATCAATCTTATCACTCCCGGTCTGATACCGATAATTATCGTCAAATTACTGGGCCAGAGAATCGAGTTCACCCTTATCAACACCAAGCAGCACTTTGTAAACAAGACATTTTCGACCGTTGCGAAGCAATCCAATATCAAAGTCATAATGCTTACCCGTCAATACCAAACGTTGCCATTACAAATCCAACGAGCTTGGGCCTATCTAGGCAGCAAAGTCGGTATTTTCCGTACACTATCCTTACACCCAATCAAAATGGAGTACTTGGCCGAACCTATGCACCTCCAAGTGTCATAACTAATCAGTATGGTAGCATGCCGTCCCAGTCATGTGCTCGAATCAGCAATCATCCTGAAACCATGCTATATGCCACAGATGAAAACCAGCCGACCCATCCTTGGCATAGTTCTGACTTGCCAAACAATAAAGGTATTATTATTATTAGAGAACTATCTTAATTTTACATGCATATACTGGCAGACACGGGCGTAGTCAGATTCTGATGTTAGGGGGAGCAAGCACATAAAAAGGCACCTGGACACATATCAAACTCATTGTTTATACATGTTTATCTTATGTTGAATATCTTAACACAAGGAATATACAGATTTAAAGGAAGTACACAATAGGTTTTTTTTTGTATTTAAAATTAAAACACAATAAAAAAAGTTTTTACAAAAAGCTCACAAATCTCAAAATACAATAAAAAGGTAGACTTGCTATTTATTTAAAAAAGTGAGATTTGACTTTTATGGCACAAGTGAACTAACTGCAAACCAGGCTTGTGGCAGCCTCTGGTTACCTACATGATTTATTGATTGTAAACTTTTTATCATCATTGGGGGCTATATGGTGTTTTATGCCACTTTCTAGAATATTTCAGTTATATTGTCATCATGAATACAGCTGAAAACGTCTCACTTGACATTAAACAATGACGAATCGATCATCCATATTCCTTACAGATTCGTTTCTAGACACGTGTAATGGGAATGCTCGCCTACCTAATGTTATAGGAACCGTAGTTTGTTCACAACACCTCTGCTAGCTGCGTTACTTTATCATGAGATCTCCTTTACTAAAGGCTTTAACTCAGTTGGTAGAGCAGTGGCTTTCAATGTGAGAGGTCCCGGGATCGAATACCATCTGGGACATTGCATTTTTCGGAGGTAAAGCATGCTTTACTGTCACACACGGAAACACCCGAGCAATCGAACTTGACAATGAACTGGCGATTCCAACCGTTTCAAGACCTTTTTTACATACAATTTACAATATTTGTGATTTTAGTTACCAGTGCTGTGAATATTTGTGATTTTATTCATGTTTTTCCATTTAAACATTAATACTTGTATATAAAAAAAATGAATCATATTGTGATTGTAGGTTTCTTTGGAGGTGCACCGGAAAGAAGATGCAAATTAGAATGCTGTAAAGACATCAAGACGTCCATACAATCCAGACCAAGTTCCTGCCCCTTGCCTACTACACCTTTGGCATGTGGTCACACGGGAAGATCTAAAATATTAACATCCTTGATGGCAGACAATCAACAACAGAGGTATAGTGCTGAAAGAATTATCAGAATAAAATAAGAATTTGATTCCATTCAATCATGAAGAAAATTGATTTTTTTTTATATATTTCGTTTTACATAATATTACAAATTTTGAGAATTTTACACATTGCTAAAGATATGACTGCAACATTTATAATATTAAGAATCATAATTGCCAGATTAAATTCAAGGAAACATAAATATTAGTTTTGATCAAAAGGTTGGATTTTATTTTAATCCCAAGTGTGATTTTGAAAATTTATTTTATGTTTATGACAACTAATAATCAATAGATTTAGATAATGGATTTAGAGAAAACATAATATTTTATATATTTTTTTTATACTCCCAACGACAACATACAAAACCAGAGTGTGACTCCTTGCCCTTCTACTGCTCTGACATAAATCCCTAGGGGTTTTACCTGCTACCTAGTTGTCAAGACATAGCAGAAATTAGCTTTGTTAATTGTACACCTTTTAATTCCTTCAAAATATAGCTTTAAATTTGCTTCTAAACTTCTGAGTTTACAACCAGCCAGAATACCTTCATCCTTTAAATATATAAATAGATATAGCTAAAAATAGCTTCAAAATGCTACATGCAGCAATTAAGCTCTGTTCGCCTTGATCATGTTGATGTCACATATACTGATATAAATTCCAACTACAAATTGAAAAAATTTGGGCCACAAATACACTTTTGATAATTCATATTTGTAAGAAAACACTTCAGGAAATCATACATAGAAACATTGAAACTTTTTATTTCTCAAAGACCCCAACTGGGGTATGTGAATACAAACAATACAACAATATAAACAATACAGTGTCATGGAAACGACATATAAACAATACATATTATTGGCGGAAGGCAAAGTCATTATACAAAGTTGCAAATTTTTAGTTGATTGCTATTAAGATTATTCTACAGAATTTAGCAATTTTAATACAATTATTTATATCATTATCGTTAAGCAAATCATGATATATTAGAACATTTGGTTTTTGTATATTTGGTAATAATTGTTTCCTCTCTCTTTCAAAATACTTGCACTCAAAAAGATAATGGAATTCATCACCTATATGTTCGAGATCACATAAATCACAAATAAGATCATCCCTTTTCACACCCCAAAAACGACCTTTCTCTATTGGCAATCTATGATTTTAAACACCTGTAATTACAATAAGCTTTTCTTAAATCATATGGCAGTTGTACAAGATAACTTTCAAACTGATGAGGGCATTTAAAGACCCTATAGGATGCCATTATTAAAATACTGGATCCTCAAATGACCACATCTTGGCAGAGCTTGCCAACAGACATCTTTCAGCAACACATTCAATTGTGAACAGATGGTACATCCTTAGTTTCTGACTTATTTTTTTATATTCATATACAGTAATGTGAAAATTATCCAAAGGTCCATGAAATTTGTTTTCAGTTATTTAACTGATTTCAGTTATTTTCCTCAGGACAGGTCAAAAATGGATCATTTGAAAGGGGGTGTAGATGGTTTCAACAAATTTTCATTGATTTTCAGTTATTTTATTTTATAACCAGAATCATTCCTTCAACTTACAACTTGTAAGTTTTACAAGTAGACACAATCAAATCTTCTTCATACTTTGACATAAAATACTTGCATACTTGTATGAAAAGACAATTATTTCCTATGCCAGACAAGATGACCTTACAGATCTGCTGCTAATTTAATCTATCACCACATTTATTATTTTTTGCAGATACCAGAATGCATTTGAGAGCCTACCACCGGTATGTCATAGTAAAAATATTGTAATACCTTCTTGATCACATTCCAAATCTCTCAATGAACAAGTGTTATCTTTTAACTTGTTCAATTCATACAAGAATATGGTAATTTTCAGGGGCGGATCCAGGATTTCAAGTTAGGGGGGGCGCACTTAAAGAAAAAAAAATTCCAATGGAGGAGGGAGGCGCGAAAATTTTTGGGGTATTTTGTGTGGAAAATCACGATTTTACACCAAAAAATCATATTTTTTCCAATTTTAGGGGGGGGTGCGCCCCCCCCCTGGATCCGCCCCTGATTTGTATGAATTGATACATAAATTATATTCACATATATATGTGTAAGGGTTTTAAGTTTTTTTTTTTTAAAACAGAGCAGTTTTTGTTTTTTGTTTGGTTTTATTTTTTTTTAATTAGAAAATTAGCAACAACAAATTATAGGCATGAATTATTGATAATTATCATGGAGTATGATAAATTACACTTCAATTATCCAAAATTCACTGATTCCTTTGCACCTAGACCAGAGAATTCAGATAGATGTCAAAAAATGGGGGGGGGGGGGGGGGGGGGGCTCATGCAGGATCCTATCCTCAAAGCACCTGTCACCTGTATAACAACAATTCACTGATAAATATAATATGATGTCAATGACATGTACAATCTAATAAAAATTAAATGTTTGTTTTATCTTTTTTCTTTTGCATACACTAATGCCAAAGAGAAAAAAGATACAACAAACATCTATCCCGGTCGTGATCATATACTAGTAGTTGGATTTACAACTACCTGTTCATTCAGTGCCTATTACCACTAACGTTGCGAGTTTGAATCCCGTTCATGGCGAGGTGTACTTGATACAACATTATGTGAAGTTTATTCAGTGACTTGCGACAGGTAGCTGGTTTTCCCCAGAACTCGGTTTCCTCCACCAATAAAGCTGACTGCCACGATATAACTGAAATATTGTGGAAAGTGGCATAAAATACATCAAACCAACTAACCATCTACTTTTAATTAGAATGTGACATGAATGGCAACTCTTTATCAGCAAGATTTGCTAACATGTTTGACACTGGAGAAGTATAATTTACTTTTTGTTCTGTTAAGAAGTTATATTTGCTAAATAGAATGATTTTTATTCATTTTTCTCCATTTTCAGTGTACAGAAGAACAAGATGTAGCTAAGGTCCTACTCGATTTGTCCAGTCAACTTTCTTCACAGGAAAGTAGTTAAGGTCATATTGGATTTAGCCAGTCAACATTCTTCTGGAAATTAGTCATGACCTTTCCGGAATTGTCCAGTTAACCAGTCAACATTCTTTTCAGGCCAGGAGCAGGAAATAGCTATGATCTTACTCCATTTGAAATTTGTCCAGCATACATTATATATATATATTTAGTGCTCGATTTGACCACTATATATATATAAACCTATTTTACTCAAGATCCTTATCTGAACAATTTTATGTACATATGACAATAGAGGATATGTGAGGTGCTACAATATGTCTTAATTGTTCAACAGCAAACATTTTACTTGGTATCCATGTACTTGTAACATTATACATATGAACATATGTTGTTTTGAATAAGATGCATTTTCTGGTGAAGTCATGTAATTAAAACAACTGATGTATTTGTGGAGTGTTGAGTGGAAATTTAACTGGAGATGTTCATTTGTGGTTGAATTTGTTTTTCTATTTTTGTTGTAGTTGAAATAGTTAAAATTTCTATGCTGTTTACATTTTTATTGTTGTGTTAATTGAATAAACATTTTTTAATTGTTAGTTGATATTTTACAAATAAAGCTACTGTATACTGGCGAATGAGTGACCATTCCTGAAGCGGGGCACAGAGCTGCCCCGTGCTTTACAGTTGGTTGATAGTGGGAACGCCCTCTCAATTGGGGTTTTCATATTGTTGTAAGGAAAGCCTGACCATGGACCATAGTGGGTTATGGTGTTTAATGCCACTTTCAACAATATTTCAGTTATATAGGGCGGTCAGTTTTATTGGTGGTGGAACTGGAGATAAACCACCGACCTGTCACAAGTCACTGACAAACTTTATCACATAATGATGTATCAAGTACATCCCATAGTGGGTAATGTGTTTGGAGAGTTGGAGATCTCTTTTGTAGATTTCGTAAAAGTGGATGCATTATAAGTTAACTGCTACAGATGTGTAACATTTCCCAGCCTTTTGTTTCTTGCCATTATTATTTTTTACACAGGTTCCAAAATAACTGAAAATTAGCAACATTTTAAATACATGTAATTGTTGAATAAAATAATAGTTTTAGAGGGTTAATGCCCTTCTTAAAAGGTGTGTATCATACAGAAAAGGGGGTAATCCAGTTTTCGGGTGCCTGAGGAACGAAGTACATGCAAGTTGTTTCAAATGTTCAATTTGTTTTCTCAAATTTATATCTGTGAAAGACATTGAAATTTTGTATATATGCAAAGTTCTAACATTACCGTCTCTGTACAACACAGAATTTTGGCCTCTAAAAGGGACTTGTACCTTTAATAAACATTGAAGAATATGGAAGGGGCAATTATAAAAAAAAAATGACAATCCAAAGAAACTGGCAACATAGGATACACAAGACAAAACACAACACAATATATGTTGGACACCACTAACCCAAATAAACACAAATAACCTAAATAAGACATCAGCACTTCTACAAGCAACTGGAGTTAAAAATCTCAAATATTTCATGCTCGTATACATAACAAAAGATGACATTTAGTTTTTGTAGGTACATTTTACGGATCACGTTTTTTTTACTGTAGATAAATGTGATTAATCATGATAGTAATCAAACCGGATTTACAATGAAATATTTACCACCCCTGAACAATAAATTATAATAATAATAAATTCTTTATTTATAGAGGGTTACACAGTTAGTTAACAACTAATCTTCCCTGAGGCCCTCATTGACATATTTAAACATGCATTGTAAAGTACACAATATAAAGTTACACAATACATTGTAATAAGTATACACAAAAGATTTAGTAAACATTTAATGGTAAATTAAGGTACATCATCATTTAAAATGAGACTTTTGTCTTGTATGCATTATGAGAAGAAGCTTGCCGTATCGAAAATGGAAGTTCATTCCATAGCTTTGGTCCAGAGTATGTAAAAGTTTTCTTAAAAAGTTCAGTTTTTGCCTTTGGGATATGTAATTTTTCACTTACAACATTTCGGAGAGAGTACGGATTTCTATCAGACAAGTACTGGATTTTATTTTTTAAATATATAGGTGCTTCATTCTTTAGACATTTTGAAACAAGAAGATATTTATGATATTTGATTCTTTGTTCAATACTCATCCATCCTAGTTGTTTAAATAGAGGTTCAGATGGTGCTATGGGATCTTGATCTAATATCAATCTTGCTGTTCTTTTTTGCAATTTAAGAATGCGATTAAGTCCCTCATTTGAACAATTTCCCCAAACAACACAGCAATAATCAATTAAAGGCAAAATGTAACCTGAATAAAAAAGTTGCCTTGATTCAAGGTTTAAATAGTTCTTAATTTTTGAAAGAAGGTAGATTTTTGATGATATTTTAGAACAGACTTGATCAATTTGGTTTTTCCAATTTAGATTTGAGTCAATTTTGATGCCAAGTAATTTTTCACAAGCAGAATGTTGTAATTGTTCAGAATTAATAGTCAAGTATAGTTCTTCATTTTGAAATGCGAGTTTTTGCTTTGTTCTAACAGTAATACATTTAGTTTTATTACAATTTATAAACATATTATTATCCTTGCACCATAATTCAATTCTATTCAAGTCTTCCTGGACTTTGGTTTGTATATCTGAAATATTTTTCCCAGAAATGTGTATTGTAGAATCATCAGCATACATATCAGTGTTGCAATTTGAAATACTTAAAGGCAGATCATTTATATATAAAATAAACAATAATGGACCGAGTATTGAGCCTTGAGGTACTCCATATTTTACAGGACATTTATCAGAAAGAGCATTTCCGATTTGTACTTGTTGTGTTCTATTTGTCATATAAGAATTAAAAAGAGCTAAAGCTTTTTAATTGAAACCATATATTTCAAGCTTTTTAGCCATGATATCATGGTCAACAACATCAAAAGCCTTTTTTAGATCTAAGAGTATAACTACATTGACATTTCCATTATTCATTTCCTCTATCCATTTATCTATGATGTTGATTAAAGCAGTTTGACAGGAATGATTTGATCTAAAACCAGATTGGGCATCATGTAGAAGATTGTATTTTGCCAAGTACTGATACATATGTCTTGAGATATGTTTTTCCATTAGTTTTGATATAACAGGTAGTACGGATATAGGTCTGTAATTTGTAGGGAGACATTTTTCCCCTGACTTAAAAATTGGAGACACTTTTGCATTTTTTAATATGTTTGGATAAATACCGCTGTCTATTATTCTGTTAAATATATAAGTTAAGGGAGACGCAATAAATGGGGCACTGACTTTCAGAATCATAGGTCCAATGTTATCAGTTCCAGTTGATTTGTTTATGTCGAGATGTAAAAGATCCTGTAGTAATTCATTCATCTTCACTGGGGGTATAGCAAATTGTGTATTTTGAGATATTTTATTATTAACAAAGTTAAGTAGTTTACTAAGATTAGTGAAAGTTGACATATTTTCACTTCTAAGATTTTCAACACAAGAAGTAAAAAACTTGTTAAAGGTATTTGCTATATCTATTGAGTTATCAACTTTTATATCATTTTCTGTAACAAGCCTGTGGGGTCTGATATGGTTTGATGGGTTTAGGCTGTGTATACATTTCCATATTATTTTGGGGTCTTTGGATTCTTTAAACATGTTATTGTAGAAATTTTGTTTAGCTTCATCTAATATTTGCTTTGTTCTATTTCTCCAGAATTTATATTCAGCCCACATATCAAGTTTTTTAAATTTATCTCTCATTTTTCTGGCATACTGAACTTCTGTATTATACCATTCAGGTTGTTTATCTCTTTTAACTCTTTTTGTTATAATTGGTGCATGTTTATTTAGTATTTCATTAAATAAATTGTACCAGATTTTTAAAGCATCATTAGGGTCTTCTACATATTCAACTTTTTTAAATGGAGCATATGATAAATCTCTTAAAAACTCACTTTCAACAAATTTTTTATAATTTCTATAGACTAGAAATATGTGTGTCTTTCTTCACACTAATTTGCTCACTTCTAGTCATACATACTGGATAATGATCACTAACAGAGTATTGGACCACATGTGATTCTTGAAGTTTTTCTAAATTGGTGATATAAATATGATCCATTAATGTTTTTGATTCTTTTGTCACTCTAGTTGGTTCATTTACTATTTGTTTAAGATTGTAAGTTTCAAGAATAGACAACCATTTTTGTGATGGTTTACAGGGGGGCAAAAAATTCATGTTAAAATCACCTGTTAAAATAATATCAGAATTGAACGAAATTGCATTGTTTAGTTCAAACTCAAATTTGTCAATCCATTCAACTAGTTCACTAGGTTTCCAATAGACAAAACACAGTAAACATGATCTTTTATGACATGGTTTAATTTCAAACCACATTGTTTCTATATTACTCCTTTCAAGATCTAGTTTTCTTTTATATTCTAAATTTTCTGATATGTATGCTAACCAGCCACCACCACAATTTTCTGTTCTATCCTTTCTCTTCTGTACAAACCCATTAATATTCAGAGAGTCATTTGAAATATTCTGATGAAAAAAAGTTTCACAAAAGCCAATAATATCAGGAGGGTATTTAGATTGCAATAAATTGTTTTTTGTTTCATCAAACTTACTTTCCATTCTATTTACATTATGTGAACAAATTTTAATACCTTTAGTGTTTTTAAAACCATATATATTAAAAGTCTCATTCTGTTTGTTATTAGGTGTAATAAAAGACATAAGAAAAATTGCATTTAAACAAGAAATATTTACAATATAAAATGCAAAAATCATGGTTAGAAAATGGTCAATAAAAATGACCACATGGTCATTTGAGAATTCATCATAATTACATTCCTGTACATTATCAATAAGCATACGAGCATCAGAAGATGACATAAGTATTTGATTTTTGGCCACCTGTAGAGATTGTTCAATAAATCTGGCCCTAGGGACATGACTTGATACATTACATCTATTAATACAAGATAAGGAAGGTGGCATAGATGAGACAGTGGACACACAATGGTTTTTTCTGGTTTTTATTAGCTGAAGATGTTGACAGTAAGCCTCTATTCTTATCTAAACCATTAATTGTCTGGCAATAAAATCTTTCCATTAAACATGTGCATTGATAATTATTACAATTTAAACAAATAGTATTGGGTATATCAAAGGGATTTAATGTTTTAGAGATATGTAATGAATCAGCTGGATATAGGGCTAACTCTTTTCTACTGCCATTACAATGTTCATTGTATAATCTTCATCAGTTTTTATTTCCTCATGTGTTTTATTAAGTGGAAGTAAGCAATTTCTTGATCTTTTATCAGTTAATTTACATATGCATGGACAAATGTCACAATTAGGACAAAAAAGATATAAACTTTCAAATAAATTGTGTGTGGGGATTGAAAGCTGTAAGGCATTCTCTTCTTTGCCATTTTCCTTAAATAAAACATTTCCTTGACAAACAGCATATAAACAGGACAATATTATAACATAAGTAAATATATACACAATAAAGATATCAGTAGAATTGGCCTCAGGGAACTGATACAGTATAATATTATTACATGATGCAATGATTTCTTCAGAGGATGGCACAGTGACCTGCTGTGTTTGCTTGATCTTATAATTTGTTGCTTTTTTATCCTTTATATATCTTTATTCTCATACAGCCAAATACAATGGTACAGAGAAAAATAACAACATAATAATAACATAACAAGACTTTTTACAAAATATACATAGGTTAAGGAACAACAGTGGGTAAGCCAGGAGTACAAAAGATCTTATTGATATGTTTGATAAATATACATAATTTTCGTAACAGCGATTGTTTTTTGGTAGATAGAAGTTCAAAGAATTTGACAACATTATGTCTTTTCATAAAATATTTTGGAAGAAGCTGCTTGCGTTTATCGTTTAAAGAGGAACACTCTAAAACATAGTGGTATTCATCGCCTAATTTCTGACAATTACATAAATTACAGTACCTGTTTTCTCTATCAATATTTCTCCATCTACCGGTTTCAATCGGTAGATAGTGATTTGTTGTCCTAAATCTACACAGTCTGATTGCATCACCTATATTTAAAATATTGAAATATTCCTCGAATTCGAATTTGGTTTTAAAAATCCTATAATTTAATGCATTTGAAGAATCTGACAGAGATGTTTGCCAATTCTGTACAAACTGATCTATCAATCGCTGTTTCACAACACATTTTAACCATTCTTTATTATTAACATTTTCTGTTTCCCATATATATGTAAATCCACACTCATTTAGAATTGTTCTGATAAAATAAACCCAATTTAAATTAGTATCACCATTTTCATTCAAATTTCTAGAAAGCCTATAAAATACATTTGAAAATTTAGCCTGCTTACCACTTAAAAGTCTTGCCCAGTATGAAATTGTCCTTACTTTTATATCAATATCAATTGGACACCTGCCTAGCTCACCATAAACCATATAGTTTGGAGTAGAGGACTTTAAATTTAAAAGTATTTTGCAGAATTCAGGGGTTTTATTTTTCATAATTGACATACGTGATCTAATTGGATGATTAATCTTAATAGGATCAACAATAATGTTAAAATCATATCCGTGTTGTTAGCCTCTTGAATATTGAGCTCGACAATAGGAAAGGTCATATGAGCATTTTCCGTACATTTATACGACCATAAAAATGTTGTCCTATTATGGTATTATGGTATTTTCTCTGGATCCGCCCCTGGTATATGTGACCGATCTGTCGTCGTCATACATTTGTAGACACTATTTCTTCTCTGTATTTTTTTTTACTAGTTGTACGATTCTTCTGATATTTTAACATCATGGGGTTTTTTTATGGAAAAAAACCAATTTAAATTCTGTCCAATGATAAAAATTTAAATACATGGAAACCGTTTCAGAAACTAACATGTGTTCAGATGTCAAAACTAAAATGTTTAGGGAATCGTTTGGAAAAAGGTATTACATGTTCAAAAACCATACAAAATAATGTTTTATTACCATTCCGGATGATGTTTTGACTCCACAGGACACTATTGCGTTTTGAATAGTTTCAGAAGTTGACTCATTTCGAAAACATATAGGTACTGCGTTTTCGATCAAATGTTTCAGCTGAAATAATTTCTAAACAGAAGTTGACCTCGTGAAAACGTACAATGCGTTTTCTCGAAACGTTTAAAGGTAGATTTGAACTGGCAACAAAAATTGTTAAATTTAGGTCTTGCTTTAAATTTAGTCAAGTAATTTGACTCCTCAAAAATAGCACCAGGGTCAAATTTTCCATTTTAAGATGCAATATATATTGATTAACCATGCAAGTAAACACTGGATCAGGTTGGCCTTTGGAAATGGGTTCTTTTAATGTTGAAGTTAGATCATATGAAAATGACAATAAGAACATGAAAAAGTATTTAGGGACCGACCATTTAACTTGGGGGGTTATGGTTTTTTGTTTCGTTCAGAATTTTTTTTTCGGACAACACGAGAGTAAGAATATATTTTTTTTTGTCAAGTTAAATGGTCCGTCCCTTATATACAAAAAATGTGCGTCTTGCTGTAAATATCAATAGATACACAAATAGTCCAACAAAATGATAGGAAAAGCACACAAACACAAATGCATGAAAGACTGTTGTTACCCAGTTGGAGGAAGGATCATTTAACTTTTAGGGGGGATGTGGGTTTTTTTAATTTCTATTGCAATTTTTGTTAAAAAAAAGTACAAATTGACCTGAAAGTTGCAAAAAATAGATATACATTTGTATGACCCTGCAGTTTTTAACAAAGAATTTGGTAAATTTGGAAGAAAAATTACCTATTTATTCATGTAAAGCAAAATCGGATTTTTATCATCGAGACCGGGAGGGGGAGGGGGGTTGCACCCCTCCTCATAAAGTTAAATATTTCTAAGGATCTTGTAGGTGTCTAAGCTTAATAATTTAATAATAAAATTTGTTCGCGCCACGATATTGCTGAAATATTGCTAAATTGGCGTTAAACACCAATCAATCAATCAATCAATCATAAAGTTAAATGGTAAGTCCCTTATTACACAGTAAAGAAAGACTTCAACCATATGTACAATATGAAACCAGTTTAAACCAATAGTGTTCTCCCGCGATTTCTTCCCGGATCTACTGATGATTGTCAAAAACTTGAACAAGGAAGCAATTAAGTGCCCATGGTAGATCTTTGACACAAGTCATACAACTAACTTTAACATCTTAACACCATTTGTAGTAATTGTGAGGACGTCCAAAAATTTCTGTGAGGTAGCTATTCATGAAAAGTCCACATTTATCAATACCAGAATCAAATTTCATCTGATGAAACTTTGCTATATTGTCACCGTACGTTTCTTTTATGACATCTACAATCCCGGGAATATCTGTGTGTCGCTTTGCCCAGTGTGGTCGAATTTTCTCCGAGCGAAATTGCTGAACAAACTAAAATAAAAGAACGTTTGATTTTGTTAGATTATTTTTTTTTATTTCTTCACATTATGTGTTTTTATTAAAATTATAATTGAAAATTCTAATTTTGAAAATAGTTCACTTAAATTTCAATTTCCACTTTTTTATAAAAAAAAAATAATTGTTAAATCCGACTTGAATAAATAAATACAAGAGATATCTTATTATTCTTAAATCGGATAGTTTCTAAAAGCAATGTTATTATGTCTATATCTCGTGATGTTTGGAGCAAAATTCTTCAAGAGACCACCATAGCAGATCTCAACATCTATACAATCAGTGTATATTACCACCGAAGTGTAAAAATTTGAATGCCGCACAGGGCAAGGTGTACTCGATACAACTTTATGTGATAAAGTTTGTCAGTGACTTCAGAAAGTGGGCTGTTTTCTCCGTTTATTCCGGTTTCCACCCCAAATAAAATTGACCGTCATGATGTAACTGAAATAGTGTTGAAATTGGTATTTAACACTTTTTTTTTTCTCTTTTTTTTTTAAAACACCAAATATCACAGATTTTATTCAGTATAAAATCTTGTTACATTTTTACTTCAGAGTCCAAGTTCCTCTGAAGTATCCATGTGAAATTCTGTTTTAACTATCCAGGGAAATATTCAAAACTCTAATTACCTATAAAGCTATACTATATAATTACAATATATTCTATTTTTTACATTATCATCACAGTTTATTGAATATATTCTTGAACAATGAATTAATTCCTAGTATTTTATCTTATTTCATTTTTCTTTTAAATTCATTTTTAAATAACAGATAGACATCAATTTTCTTTGTCTTTTGTTCCTATACATAATAGGATTTGTAAATTGTAAATGCCAATATAGTTAAAAAATTATTTAGATGAAAATATTCTATGTCAATTTTTTTTACCCAAATACTAAATGTTGAAGTCTGATATTGTTTTCAAATTTGATTTTTTTGACATTTCATTAATTTTATTCCAAAACATGTCTAAATATTTACATGACATAAAAAAGTTATTAAACACTCTTAACACAAGGGAGAAACAGCCATCCTGTGTTAAGCGTTAGAAATTCTCACCTCTGCAGATGTATCGTAAAATCCTATTTGTGTAGGCGGTGCTAGAAAATCTATCACTAAAGAACGACCGGAATCGTCAGTCTGTTGAATACCATTGTTGCCAAAACACAACAGACAATCCATGTTTTGCAGAAATCTTGGTAGAAAAGCATTTAATGGCGAAGAACCAATAGACTTGATTTGGTTCTCAACTTTTTCTGCCATAAACTGTAAAAAAAAACATTCAGATGTTGAATAAAATAAAATTATTTGTTCACCGAATATGAAAAGTAGAATTTCCCCCAAAGCGTGAAAGATATTTTAATTTTCAAAATTTATCAAACAAGAGGCGATTGTTCTTTTTGTTGATATTGGTAAAATTGATGACCATAACTGTTTAAACTTTCTTTTCATAAGAGAAAGGAAAAATTAAGAAAACATTTTAATGTTGGGGAAAACACGTTTTCAACAGGGTCGTGATAATATAGAAGGTTTACACTTGTTTACCTTGAATGCTCTGACTGGACGTGCAAATTGATTATCAATATTCAAAACAAAGGCTGCACTTGTTTCTGATCCATGTTTTGGCGGCAAGATCGTAGGAAATGCATCCACTAAGTAATGGTAACTTTCTGATGGCAACTTTTTCGCAATAGCAAGTGCACCCTGAAAGAAGAAGGTAAGTCAGACAGTATGAAGAGTGTATATCTTTATATCCGTTTGATGACTCTGGGTCTGGTATAATGAAAATGGAAAAGCTTGACTCCAATTTGCCGATTTAACTCATCCATATTTACATGCAAATCACAAGTCAGGATCTAGATGTTCATTTGCTTTTGTCTTCCTTTTTGAGTTTTGGGGTATTAGGTTGACTATAAGAGAAGTTCCTGCTTTAGGCTTCTGTCTTTTTGTTTTGTGTTTTCGATTTTGGGGTTGGCAAGTTCCCGCTTTTGGTTTCTGTCTTTTTCTGCTTTGGAGTTTGAAGTTGACCAGAGGATAAGTTCGTGCTGTTAATTGGCTGCTATCTTTCTTTTTGTATTTTGAAGTTTGTCATAGGAGAACTTTGCACTTTCAATTGCTGTCTTTTTGTGCTTTGAAGGTTGGGATGACCAGAGAAGTTTGTGCTTTCAGATGCTGTCTTTCTTATTGTGTTTTTTTAGCATGATGTTTGCCTTGACTTACCTTTCCTCTTAGTATCCCAGTTTCACTTCCACCAGAAATAGACCCTCCTGTTGGTAGATATACAGGACCTTGTATCGTATGACCTGCGGGTACACTGTCAACTAAAACAATCGTTCTGTAAAAAAAAAAATAACAGATGAACAGATATAGTTTTTATATACACTGGAGCTGCTAGAATGCATCAGTGAAGACTTATTGTGATTTTTATTCAATATGGGAGTAATGCATGACTTTTAAGCAGCAAAAATACCTACAACTATTAATTATTCCTCTTAAACCGCTCGTAACGGTCTATAGTCTTGAACGCAAATATTTTAAGAGAAGAAGGATGTCGACCAAATTAGTCTAACGACTTGTAACAACTTCGGCTGATTCCGTACATGCATAATGGCTGTAACGGAATCATACGAGTTTTGTCGATTGATTTGATATAACATACCGTAGCCATACTGTGTCTCTTTTAACTGTCCATGAATCTAAAACTGTGTTGTTGTGTCTAAATACTCCTTCCTCTTCAGGATTAACCGAATTAAACGGATACCACGAAATTTCTGTCAAGTAATGCGACGTCACAACGTCCTTCAAGTTCGTCTGGTTGTAAAATAGATCTTCTAGTGGTACGAATTTGTTCTGAACTTTAGCGATAAGCGTTCCGTTGACCTGGAATGTGATATCGTACATCACCCCCATCATGCCTAGATTGCACATGAGAGCTTTCATAAGTTCTGGATGAGTTTCAATAGAATATCTTTGCAGACGACCTCGAGCATTGACAAGTCGCATTTCTACTACGAATCCACTCCAATTCGGCGCGTTCCATGATGAACCCTGAAAAGGAAAATGAATAAAAAAAAATTAGATAATTGAATCTATATATTGAAGCATAGAATCCAAACGCAGACTTAAAACGCATATTTTCACCAACTTTATTTGGCTTGGAAATATAAACATGCTTAACTCTTAGTGATGTTTGAATGAGGAAGAAACACTATTGGTGCAAGCGTAACTATATATAACGTACTATGCGTGTTTACTGCATTCTGGTTGTTGGTGATATCGTGTTAGTATTCCAAATAAACAAGCAAGCACAAATAGGTTATCTACGGATTGGTTTTATTAGTACATATATGGTACTTGTGTATTTGTTGAAAATCTATTCAGTTCAATATCTGTAAAATTAGGAAAAATTTGTCAAATGTTTGCTGATCTTCATAACACGTATAAAATCATGCAACATTTTCAAAATCTATCGTAAAAAATCTAGGAGGAAGTATTTCCAAAAAATATGTACCTTTTTTTACATACGGACGGACAGACGAGTGTAAAACAAAACTCTCACAAATGATTCATCACTGGGCAGAAATAAAGGTTTAGATTTGCTGAGTTTCATTGCAAACTATTTAACAAGCAATTTTTATATTGATCTTAAACTTAAAACGACACATGCATATGCACAACCAAGAAAAGCCAGTTGAAAGCGTTAACAAACAATAAGACGTAGAGTCGATATTGAAAAACTTAACGCATAATAAATTAAACCGTCTACAATAAGAGACAATACTTACATGGGTAGACGTGGCCAACATTCCACCTATGGTAGCGTTTACAATAAGTGGCTGTGTCAGAACAGAAAGGCCATTCTTCACTAAGAATTTATTCAAATCGTATTCTACTACCCCAGTTACAGCGGTAACTGTATAAAATGGCCTTTTAACGGTCTACAAAAAAAAGAAGAAAATAATTTGACATTTGGTTTTTTTAATGATAAAGGGAGAATCAATGTTAAACTTATTGCTATATCTTTATTGGAGCACGATGGTCTATGCAATGACCTATTTAGACCAGTTATCGTGACGAGGCGTGTTCGAATTGTACCTTACATGTGACAATGTTTACCCGATCGCGGATTTGTAAATTTAATAAATATTCTTCAATTAAAAATAATAAACAAACATTATTGGTTTTTTTTCAAACGATGTGTTTCGGTGAAATCAATAATACTGTTTTCTCAGTAAGCACAATTTATTCCTTTACACAAGATATATCTAGAAAAATTAATGTTTTACTTTGTTATGATTTCATATCGAAAAAATATTAATTTCCTACCGGTTTGTGCATTTCCATTCGAGGTCCATCATGTCGTTGGAGGTCTCGAATGTCCATGGATATTTGCCCTTCGTCTGGGTATAAAGGTGATCTGGTGTACCCAGCGCCTGTCGCTCGTACATGTATCCCAGCCATGGATGCAGCTTTGATAACTCTTTTTACCTCCCATATAGTCGTTGGTTTCACATAGAAAAGATTATCAATAATAATGGTTTTGTCCCAATTTACAAATTGTCGTATGTCAACTCTTGGCCCTCTGGACCCAATGAAGTAGTTCAGAAGTTTCAATTGGCTTCTCATGCGTTCATAAACAGCTGAAATTAAACACAAATATGAAAAACAATTTTATTATTTGCATGTTTGAACACAACAGTAAAATGCATTTCGTTTGAATTGTGGTTTCATCAATCATCTACGTTCCTTGTTATACTTACGGGTCTGTGTGGCCGTGTTGTTAGGCTCTTTTACGTTAGAGGGGCCGTCGTAGTCATGATCGTATGATAGTTGGATTTACAACTACCTATGCAATCAGTGCTTATCACCACTGATGTTGTTGGTTCGACCCTCGCTCAGGGCGAGGTGTACAACATTATGTGATAAGGTTTGTCAGTGACTTGCGACAGGACAGTGGGTTTTTTTCCGGGTACTCCGGTTTCCTCCACTAATAAAACTGACCGCCACGAAATAACTGAAATATTGTTGAAAGTGGCGTTAAACACCAGAACCCTAACCATACACACATCAACGTGGTTATATAACTGTCCGGTGTTTCATCCCCTGAAATGTCTGATAGACATGATATAGATGGAAATTGATGAAAGTGACGATAAAACGCCAATAACCCGAACCCCAATAGGCATTCTTCTGTAATACACTAGACACGTGTCTTCTGGTATGAAGCAATTTGAATATTGCTCATGTAGTCAAAATAGCATCTCTTTTGGTAGGTGCATTTTTGATAAATAAAATATTGAATTTAGGAAACGGAAAAGAAGAGGTTGTATATTCAAGATCTGATATGGTTTCCTATATACATCTTGACAGAGGCGTAAGAATGGACCGAACAGTAGGGGGGCAGTTTTAGGAGAGGGGGGAGGGCAAGTTCTAGGTGTTGACCGCAATATGGGAAACGGGCTGGTTTTCAAAGTGGTAAACAAAAAAGGGTTATTCAAACTATACTTATATAACAGTTTTCTTTTTTGTTCCCATGTTAGAAATTCAGCTTTTTCTAATCAACTATTGCCAAAAAGGAGACCCCCTTGAAAGGTTCCCAAGCCCCTGTTTGAATGTTTTCTTTAATTTCCATCCTTTCTTTAACAGATGATAGACTTACCTTGGCTTCTGTTAACTTCATTCATTTCAACAATTTTTTCCCCAGCATCTCTACGGCTTCTATGATTGGCTTCTGCATATTCATGATCTTTTACCACATTCCCAGCATCTCTACGGCTTCTATGATTGTCTTCTGCATATTCATGATCTTTTACCACATTCCCAGCATCTCTACGGCTTCTATGATTGGCTTCTGCATATTCATGATCTTTTACCACATTCCCAGAGACAAAAATTACGAATAAAGATACAAATAACACTTTTGATATGAATATTGTCATTTTTTTCTGTATATTTTTTAACTTTTAAGTGAAAAAGCACAATTCTGGAATGATATTCTAGAAATATGATGTTTTGGCGATTTTCAGATTCACTATAGTTGGAATTATTAAGTCAAATGTTGACAATCACATTATCTCAGTGAGATTCTCTTTTCATTAAAGCTCATTCTAGCATGGCCTGTATTTATATGTTTAGGCAACCTCAAATTGACGAGTAATTGGTTGGTCCGGTTTTTTAAATATTTCTTAACCTGGGTACGGTTATATCCTGGTCAAAACCAGGAAGATCATATACAGGTAAACATTTTAATAGATTGAAATTTGAAAGTATAAGTTAAATGTGTTTGAATAATAGATTTAGTAAGATATGTAAACATATGTTTTAAGGGACTGGCCTATTAACTAGTGGTGGATCTTTGTCCCCCCCCCCCCTCCCCCGATATAGGAAAAAAATCACAGAAAAGGGTATTTTTTTCAATTTTACCAAAATTCCTCGTCGAAAACTGCAGGGTCAGATTATTTACTTTTTGCATCTTACAGGGTAATTAATTTCTATGAAATTGGCGACAGAAATTTGAAAAAAGACATATGCGCTCCTCCACCCTTCCGTACGAGCGTTAGCGTAGGAGACAATATCGTTTTATATTTAGGTAAATAGTTAACTGGATAAGTTAAAAGATAACACTAGTTCTCTGTTTGATGTTCCCTGTGATAGAGTGTGCATAACTTGAGTGAATGAATATCATATGGTACAATTGTTGAAAATATGAAAATACGTCAATAACCATTTAATATTTAATTAGGGAACAACCATTTAACTTGAAGGGGGGGTTATGTTTTTTTTTCTAAAAAAATATTCTGATTCCCAATGTTGCTGAAAAAAATATTCTGATTTTGGTGGAGGAAAAAAAAAATAATCTGATTCAGAGTTTTTGTCAAATAACCTAATGTTAAATTCTGGAAAAAAAAATTCGCAAATAAATAGACTAACTCGTGTTGTCCGAAAAAAATAATTCTGAACGAAACAAAAAACCATACCCCCACCCCACCCCCTCAAGTTAAATGGTCGGTCCCTTAAAAGTATTCGTTTCATGTAAAAAAATATTGATATGAAATTGTTGTCGTAAGGCTATATCCACTTAATAGTAACACATTTCTCCACAGTGTATTTAGATTCTCTTGAGACCATATTAAATTTACCATAAGTCCATCGGAGCAGATGTAATAGGGGGAATATCACTCTCAGTGCGAGGATTATATTCTGGTTTAGTTATTTTACTCTCGTAAAAATCAAAACGCTCTGCCCATGTGCCCATCAGACTCATTGATTTGTTGTTTGTTTTTTTTGTTTTTTTTTGTTTTTTTTTATTGTTTTCGCTGTGAATATACAGATGAAATGCTGTTCATTTGTAGCTAAACTACTCAGTCGATCTGACAATCATCAATCGACATACTGCAAAATTTGACCCAAACCACACATTAAGATGCTATTCATAATATAAGGGAAACAATATTACACAAATTGAAATCTCTAATGGGATAGCAAGGAGAGGTTACCCAGCCAAAATTGAAATTCATATTTTTTATAGAAAAAAAGTCAAATAGAAAACAAACATTACCTTTTTAAATATTTTCAGCAAGCGCATCTGGAATATCAATTTTGTAAGCAGTGTCGCATTTCTAACGCAATATGGCCCCAACTGATACTCGTGTTACAAAATAAATTGAGAAAATCACGAAAAAAAATGTTAAAAAACAAACCGCGAATTTAAGACAGATAAATATAATTTTAATCAAGTACATGTACATGTATATATAAATTTCATTCATAAAGTTTGTGTCATATCCGGATCTGGCTGTGTAAATAACACACCTTTAAATGTCTTCGACACCCGGAAGAAAAGTTTTCACCTTCGTTCGCAATAAAATTCACGTAGTACAAATAGATTTCAATGATTTAAAGTTGATTTAAAGTATGCTCCCGGAACCAAGCAAAAACAACCACCCGACCCAGGATTAGTATGACAATCTCTGTCCTAGAGAAAAGTACACGCAATTATTTTATAAGGCTCAAGTCTAAAGTTTACCATATATATTTTTTTTTTTTTTTTTTTTTTTTTCAAAGTTTTATTTAAAGTCGGTACATTTTATAACAATACAACATAAGCTCTCAAGAGCTTTTCAAACCGACATGCATAACAAAATTACATAAATTAAATACAGCACAACAAAAAACATGTCATAGTATCTAGTATAGGCATGATGTATTTTTATTATCCGTGAGTTTTCTTAATTGTGAATGAAAAAAGGTAATTATAATGTCTCATGTAAATTTGTCTCTTTTTAAAGATCTATAAATGTCTTTCAATTTTCTGTTTAATTTATAAGTCTTTGCTTTTGTTTTTCGAGGGGTAAAATACGATATTCGTAAAAATAGTCTTCACTACATTCAAGTGACTGAACCACTGATTAAAATAATATATTTGAATACTGAAGGTAGGTGTGGATTCAGACGGGAACTGTTAGGGTTAATGATGGTGTTTTACGTCACTTTCAACAATATTTCAGTTATATCGCGGCGGTCAGATTTATTGGTGGAGGAAACCGGAGAAAATCACCGACCTGTCGCAAATCACTGACAAATTTTATCGTATAATGTTGTATAGAGTACAACTCGTCGTAAGCGGGATTCGAATTCACAACTTCAGTGGTGATAGACACTGACAGCATGGGTAGTTGTAAATCCAACTACCATCACGACCACGATGGTCCGGGCGGACACTGTACAAGCCACCTAAAATAAAGAACGACAAGAGATCTCCACTTGGTGGTAATAAAGTAGCAATATTATTTCCAATTCGTATCTTCAATGGCATAGAAGACACTCGCTTCGATAACAAGGACCAATTGTGATTGGACACTGACCACAAAAAATGTTACCAAATGAGTATCCGAAATGATCCCGAATCAATGTGTGGCTAGGTCAATTTTGTTGCAGATTTTCACACTTGTTATTTTTTTTAATTTTATTTTTTTACGCATCTAATATACGGTAACTACGTGACCAAATTTTTGAAATAATATCGAGTCGAATAAGGTAGATAATTCATTACAATAAAAGTTATTACTTTCTGTCTTGATATAAACAAACATATACATAAAGAAGATTTTGAAGATACCAAAGGGAGGTAATCAGAATCGTATATCAAAGGACATACAACACAATGGCCAAAAGAAAAAGGACAAACAACGATCTACAAAACATACATATAAAACTAAAGATCGAGTAACACGAACCCCACTAAAATACGGGGTGAACTCAGGTGCTCCGGACGGGTAGGCAGTTCCTGCTCCACTAGTGGCACCCGTCGTGTTACTCTCAAATATCTAAATAATTTATATTTCAAATGTATGTACATTTTAAGAAATCTCAAGCATATATATACTCAATCATAGCCAAGCATATAATATACATTATTTTTCATTCGAGAATATCTAAAATAAAGCCACTAGTACATGTATAACTCTTGGCTAGATAATTTTAAGTTTAACAATATAATTTTGTTTGTTTTATACATTTATATAGATAACTTGAAAACAAATAAATGTTATTCACTTGAACAAATAAAACATATTTGAAAGACTTTGGTAGTGGAACAAGTTCCCTGAATGGTTCTATGTTTTCTTCATCTTTTAAATCAGAGATGATAAACATCTATATATTTGTATACCAGAATAGAAATGTTTGAAATTTACTTCCTATTAGTACTGAACAAAAATGTAGTGCTCTGGAATTTCGGATCCGATATTATTACAAGTAATTGAGAAAAATATCAATCAGCTACGTTCTCAATGAAGAATGCAGTCTAATACCCCCTTTCCCCCCATTTTGGAATTATATTTGATCTGACAAAACAGCACTATAGAAGGCTAATATCATTAACATGCATAAACATTTATTTGGTTCACAATGTTGACTGAATGTTAACACCACTTGTAATAATTTTGAGGACGTCCAAAGACCTCCATCAGATATCTGTTCATAAAAAGTCCACATTTATCTACACCAGAATCAAACTTTAGTTGTGTAAATTTATCCAAATTTTCTCCGTAGGTTTCTTTGATGATATCAACTATTCCTGGTAAATCTGTATGTCGTTTGGCCCAGTGAGGACGGATTTTCTCGTGTCGAAACTGCTGAACAAACTAAAACAATACAAAGAGAAAAAATATAGTAAATTTAAGCACAAAAAAATATGAAATTTTATCAATAAAAGACCCATATTGGCTATGATTTACTGTCCTGGTATCTTTACTATCGATGCATATAAAGACAGTATAGTTGTGTGCATTAATAGGAACGTTATGTGAGGAGAGTGAGACTGGGGTTAATTTTCACAAAATTCCAGATTCTTGTACATCAAACAAATTAGCATTTCCAGAAAGAAACTGTAACTGGTATATAACAAATGTAATATAAAAGATGACATACCTTATAGCAATGGAATTCAACAAATACAATGAGAAACATAGGGCAATTATTGCATTTCATTCTTAGCTTAACAACTAACTTCTCACATTGTCTTGTCTTCATTTGACCAACAAAAAAAAAACGAAAAATAACTCACATAATAGGTTGCAGGCAAATATTACCAAGTTATACAATATAAGTAATTTTGGGATACAATTTACTATTTTGATTAAATTGCTTACTTCAGCCGCAGTATCGTAGAATCCAAACTGTGTCGGTGGTGCTAAGAAATCGATCACCATAGAACGACCAGAGTCGTCATCTTGTTTGATTCCATCATTTCCAAAACACAATAGACAATCCATGTTCTGGAAGAACCTTGGCAGAAAAGCATTCAGAGGCGACGATCCTATTGTCTTAATTTGGTTCTCTACTTTTTCGGTCATGAACTGAAAATAGGAGAAATACGTTATTTTTATTTATTTTTATGAGAAATGATTGGGTTGTAAATAAAATATGCATAACGGCGTGATATTTTATATTCTATCAAAAGATTTATTAATAGTGTATATGGAAACGTGTTGTTGCCATACTTGATTATGAAAAGAAAGTTTAAACAGTGATGGTCATAAATTCCACCAATATCAATAAAACGAACAATTACCTCTCGTCTTAACTGAACTCACTGAACACAAAAAAATACCATTACATATGACGTTGGAAATCCAGTTCCTGGCATGGGACAGGCACAAAAATATGGTGGGGTTAAACCGGTTAATACATATATAAACAAACGATAAAAAAAACTTACACATATTTACTCCAACTGAAAAAGACCAATGAATTAATGACAACATAGAAATGGACAGTATAATAGTAGGGTAGTAAATGGTATGAGCTTTAGTTAGGGACCGATCATTTAATCTATGGGTATGTTTTTTTCACAGGAAACACAAATCAGATTAATTCTCTTTTGGACATGAAAAGTCGGGGTTTTTTTTCTTTAATTTTACAAAACATTTCTAGTAGTAAACTGCAGGTGCAAAGCATTCATCTTTTGTATCTTTCAGGTCAATTTATTTTTCTGTAAACTTTGGAGACAAAATAAAAAAAACAACATCCCCTTCGCCTTCCCATTCTAAACGTGAAATGTTCCTTACTGGATGATCGATCCTTGTAGCTTATGAATAAACAAAATCGTTTAAATATGTTTTCTTTTTTTTTACATGTATCTTTGTATGCCTCCAATCATTTCAATCATTGTATTAAATTGTTTGCCCCTTGTGGGACCTTAATTGGCAATAAAAAAATTCTTATTTTTATTCTTATTGTCTTTACCTTGAAAGCTCTAAACGGACGTGAAAACTGATTGTCAATATTGAGTACAAAGGCTGCACTTGTTTCTGATCCGTGTTGAGGAATAAGCAGCGTAGGGAAGGCATCAACAAGGTAATGGTAACTCTCCGACGGAACTGCTCGTGCTATAGCTAGTGCACCCTGAAAATAAAATTTCCGAATTTTAAAATGGTATCTATAATTAAATAAAAAAAAACAGAGATAACATGGAAATGCATACCGGTATATAATTGGCGAGTTCGATTAACGCTAGATACAATCCGATTATCGTTTGACATTGGCATACGGAATATCAAACGTTTTCTCTGTGTATTTATGCTTCCTCTCGCCAATAAAAAAAATGGCCGCCAAGAAACGACTAAAATATTGTTGAAGGATGCATACAAGTACTGTATTCTCTGAGCGTACCTGATGATGGTTACCATAGAAACTCCTCGTCTGCACTAAGATACTACGTTTTTATTACTATCACTGTGTCGATAATTCTGCCGCTGGATTATTAGTCCCAGAGAGTATTATCCGCCCAGTAGTCAGTGCTTCGTTACTGACATGGTTTATTAGATATGTTTATTATTGAAATTTACAGTTGCTAAATAATGTAATTATTATAAAAACTAAGGTTCTCCTCCCTCAGACATAGGTGACCATAGACGATTTTTACTATCCTGTTCAATCCCGTTGGTTTTCTTGCTCTCGATTTTTTTAAATTACTTGGTTTTTTTATTTGATTTATGATTTTTGGTATTTAACGCCACTTTCAGCAATATTTCAGCTATATCATGGCGACCAGTTTTAGTGGTGGAGGAAGCCGGAGTACCCGGAGAGAACCACAGACCATGGGCAAGCAACTGGTAAACTTTATCACTTGCGGCTGCGAGTCGAGTGCACCTTTTTTTTGTAATTTACAAAGCCGGGCGCGAACCCACGCCGTATTGGTGATAGGCTTGTATGATTTGTTAGATCCAACGACCTAACTCATTGAGCCACCCGGGCCCCTTTAATTACTTGACTTTGGGCGTACCTGATGAAGGTTATTCCACAAACGCGTAGTGTACACTAAATTAGATATCTACGTTTTTATGGAATATATCATATGTTCATGTATGTAATGTTTCTTGTTCACAATGAAGCTAGTAAATATGGACAGTGGTTTGATTTGAATAAAAGTGTATTACATCAATAGTAAAGTTTAATTCTTTTAATCAAGACACCACGTTTTAATATAGCAAGTTGCAAATATGCTATTGTAGTATACTTGCCTTTCCTCGCATTATTCCTGTTTCATTTCCTCCAGACAGTGAGCCTCCAGTTGGTAAGAATATTGGACCATCTATTTTAAAACCATCTGGAACAGTATCTACCAAAACCATTGTCCTAATAAAACAAAAGGAAATACAATGTACAAATGTATCATATTTTTATCCTGCAATTGTTCTTTGTGAGCAGTCAAATTACACTGACATTTACAAATTGTGGCACTTTGAAACAGACTCAGATGGCGGCAGGTTGTAAGCCCTAAACATTTGTTCCTCTAGTCTAATTATGTTTATATCTGTTTATGGTGTTTAGTGTATACTAGAAAATCGAATTGCAATCGAATTCATTAGTGGTCAAATTATAGGTCCGTGTGTTTATCGTTTTAGTTTTCTGTCCGTGTGTTTATCGTTTTAGTTTTCTGTCCGTGTGTTTATCGTTTTAGTTTTCTGTCCGTGTGTTTATCGTTTTAGTTTTCTGTCCGTGTGTTTATCGTTTTAGTTTTCTGTCCGTGTGTTTATCGTTTTAGTTTTCTGTCCGTGTGTTTATCGTTTTAGTTTTCTGTCCGTGTGTTTATCGTTTTAGTTTTCTGTCCGTGTGTTTATCGTTTTAGTTTTCTGTGTCGTGTGTTTATCGTTTTAGTTTTCTGTCCGTGTGTTTATCGTTTTAGTTTTCTGTCCGTGTGTTTATCGTTTTAGTTTTCTGTCCGTGTGTTTATCGTTTTAGTTTTCTGTCCGTGTGTTTATCGTTTTAGTTTTCTGTCCGTGTGTTTATCGTTTTAGTTTTCGTCCGTGTGTTTATCGTTTTAGTTTTCTGTCCGTGTGTTTATAGTTTTAGTTTTCTGTCCGTGTGTTTATCGTTTTAGTTTTCTGTCCGTGTGTTTATCGTTTTAGTTTTCTGTCCGTGTGTTTATCGTTTTAGTTTTCTGTCCGTGTGTTTATCGTTTTAGTTTTCTGTGTCGTGTGTTTATCGTTTTAGTTTTCTGTCCGTGTGTTTATCGTTTTAGTTTTCTGTCCGTGTGTTTATCGTTTTAGTTTTCTGTCCGTGTGTTTATCGTTTTAGTTTTCTGTCCGTGTGTTTATCGTTTTAGTTTTCTGTCCGTGTGTTTATCGTTTTAGTTTTCTGTGTCGTGTGTTTATCGTTTTAGTTTTCTGTCCGTGTGTTTATCGTTTTAGTTTTCTGTCCGTGTGTTTATCGTTTTAGTTTTCTGTCCGTGTGTTTATCGTTTTAGTTTTCTGTCCGTGTGTTTATCGTTTTAGTTTTCTGTCCGTGTGTTTATCGTTTTAGTTTTCTGTCCGTGTGTTTATCGTTTTAGTTTTCTGTCCGTGTGTTTATCGTTTTAGTTTTCTGTCCGTGTGTTTATCGTTTTAGTTTTCTGTGTCGTGTGTGGTTTTTTGTTTTGTTTTTTGTTGTTGTTTTTTTTTTCTTCTTCTTGTGTCTTGTATGTCCACTGTTGCCAGTTTTTCTGTGTTGTCCATTCATGATTGCCCCTTCGGTTTTCTCTAAACGCTTATTTAGCATTGGCACCGTGGACTTAAAAGTTTCAAATTCGAGTTTCGTACACATACTGACTGCTACATTGTCCAATCAAAACAGTGATTAATGTATATACAGTGTTCTGGTTGGCTGTTTTGCGAGCATGAGCATGAAACTTTTATTTTATTTTTTATGACTGCAAGTCCTGTATTGCTGTGTGACAGAAAAAGATTGTATATAAAATATCTGAGTTAATATTTGTCAATACTGTATTTCTTTAAATATTAAATCTGCTAAATAAAAAAAACATACCTTAACCAAACCAGATCTCTTTTCACTGTCCACGAGTTTAAAACTGTTTTGTTGTATCGAAACACGACTTCCTCTTCCGGTGTAACAGAATTAAATGGATACCATGATATCTCTGTCAAAAAATGTGACGTGACTGTTTCTCTCAAATTGGTTTGGTTATAAAGCAAATCTCCCAATGGTACAAACTGATTTTGTACTTTAGCAATAAGAGTACCATTGACTCTAATTGTTATATCGTACATGATTCCCATCATACCAAGGTTACACATTAGCGCTTTCATCATTTCCGGGTGACTTTCAATCGAAAATGTTCGAAGTCGACCACGGGCGTCCATAAGTCTCATTTCAACGACATATCCACTCCATGTTGGTGCATTCCATGATGATCCCTGAAAACCATCCGCATATAAAATGATTTATTTCCAAATAGAAATGTTGACCTGAGAATGTCAAATATCTTATTATAGGGATATGGTTATGGTGTTTAACGCCACTTTCAACAATATGCATGGTTATATATGTTAGAAGACGAGGAGTTGACTGTAATTGAAGATATTCAGTGTATGCAGTATTACATGTATATATAGCACATGGTCTTGGAATGTTTGATTTTATGTAGAAAATGTTTAATAAAAATAATGTGTTCATAAGATTTTAGCAAATAATTTTGAAGTGTCTGAGAATAATAAACACTTAAAGCGGATAGAGTTATGTTGTTTAACACCACTTTCAACAATAGTTCAGTTATATCTTGGTGGTAGAAACCAGAGTACCCAGAGAAAACCACCGACCTACCGCAAGTCACTGACAAAACTTGATCACGTGTAATGTTGTATGCTAAATGAACACTTACATGTGTAGATAATGCCAACATACCACCAACCGTTTCGTTAACATTTAGAGGTTGTGACAGCATTGAAAGACCATTCTTTACTAAAAATTCGTTCAAATGGTATTCATATACCCCAGTAATAACTGTAACTGTATGGTACGGTCTCATCTTCGTCTACAAAATATACAAGACAAAACTCAAGTAAAAGGCATTTTTTGTTGTTGAAAATGACAATGAATAATCAATCATAATATGTCTTATAGTGCTAGAGTTTCAACTTCGTTGTAATAGCTTAATCAAAGAAACAAATAAAACAAACTGATTTCAAATAATGAAGTTAAACTTTAACTATCAGAACATTCAGTACTTTGAAGTTAAAACTTGCACTCGTCAAAACTCGGCAGATTCCGTACCTCAAAATGGTGAGCAGCGGATTCACCCGAGGTTTGCCGATTGCATTAATTTGATGTCTTGGAAAGACCTTTGCACATTAGTCATACCGGTTTATGGAGTTCCATTGCTGGACCATCATGACGCTGAAGATTTCTAACATCCATCATTATGTGTCCTTCATCCGGGTACAATGGTGATCGTGTATGTCCGGCACCTGTAGCTCGAACATGAATCCCAGTCATGGATGCTGCCTTTATTACTCTAGATACCTCCCATATCGTTGTTGGTTTCACATAGAACAAACTATTGATGATAATTGTTTTATCCCAGTTTATAAATTGTCGTATATCAACGTTCGGGCCTCTGTTACCGATGAAATAGTTTAGCAGTCTCAATTGGCTTCTCATCCTGACATAGGCAGCTGCAAGTGGAAAATATTTACACGATGTATTTTTCGTTGAATTTCCGCCATTTCCTGTGGCAGAGTTGCCAAATTTGGATGAATTGTGACAAAAATGTGTTTATTATAAATATAATATTGTTCTTAATTTATACGTGGATATTACATAGTAGTTGTCAGTCGGGAATAAACAATTTTCAAGGGATAGACATATTTGGAGCCGTAAAGATCACCATGGCTCCTATTTAAACTTAAACTGTGTCACCAAAAAGACATGAAAAAAATCAAGATATTGCAGTGTAAGCACATGCCGTTTTAGTTTTCATAATTATGACACCATCCATCACGGAGTATAGAGAAGAGTTTGAAGATATCAAAGGGGTAATCAGAATCCGCAAGGACAAGGTTAGCTTCAGAACGGACGATACTTGTATAGAAAAAATATTAAATAAAATGAAGTTACTATGAAAATGTTGCTCAGGGATAGTAATAATTTAATTCCGATTGTTGTTTTTTGCATAACTTTGGACTGTCAGGGGGAAAAAAATTATTCAGAGAACAAAGAGTGGAATTACGGAAATACCCTTTTTTAAAATTTAGGTTAAAGAATTATATCTCTTAGCACAGATATAAATGATGGTGTTGCAGGAATTGGTTTAGGCCTATATATAAAGAACGGGCCTTTCAATAAGGGGCAGCGGTACCAGGTACTTTTACCCACTTAAAATGGTAATTGGTACCTCTTAATTTCAAAGAGTCTTACATAAGATATTCATGAAAAATATTAGAATTTTAAAAAATAACTACCGCCTGTTAATAGTGAATTACTAGTACACACGAAAAATATTGAAAACCCTGAAATAAATTCCTAAAATTATTGACTTATTAAAAAGAGGTACATAATAGAGAACTTACCATTACTTCTTTCCATCTCTAAGACGTTCGCATTTGAAGCTTCTCTGCGGACTCGCGCTTTCTCTTCTGAAAAAAACCCGTCATATAAGTGGAATTCAGTAAGCATGTTTTATTTATAAATAATTGTGTAAAAATTTAAATAGAGTAAAACAATTCAAGAAACGGATGAGAAAAACCAAAATAATAGTAGCGTTCTTGAAAATAGAAAGAATTAAGTTGTTTTTAATGTAAAAACAAATTAAACAACTTTAAGAAACGAAATTTCTTAACCAACAAAATCAAAACCAATAAAATCCAAAGTTTGTGGTGAATATATATTGGAAAAGGAATAATAAAGTTCTGCTTATCATTCTTTTCTCTCCAAAATATCTCGTAAAAAAACAAATGCGAATATACACCCCAAACCCGTGGATTCTGCAGTGGTTTCTTTACATAATGGTGGTATATTACTATAATAGCTCAATCTCTGATTTGTCTTCCAAATTTTCCAAAACATCTTACCATGACCAGAACTTCTGTCTTGTACAACATATCCCGATGTCACCAGTAGTACCGAGAAAAAACAGTAAATGAACATTCCTTCCCCAGTGAAAAGTTCTGTTTTTAAAAGATCGCAATTTATAAACTGGTCCCGTGGCGGTTTAACTAACAGTAAAATGTCTAATGATGAAAGTTCTTCCAAGGTGAATGCTTTTATACGCAATCTTTTTGTCTTTCTTGTTTAATCAATACGTCCTTGGTACAATGTCACGTTTCCAACATTTGTGAAAACCGGATGCGATGCGCGAGTTGATTTTTGTCAGTTATCAACTCGGTTAAAAAGCAATTTTCTTATCATTGCAAAAATGTATCCGTGTATAATATGATTAATTATATAATATAACCCACCCGGTAGTCAGTGCTTCGGCACTGGCGTGCTTAATTAGATACATTTATTGTCGAAATTTATAGTTACTAAATTATTGAATTATTATATAGCAAATAGTTCATGGCACTGAGGGTCATATGGCAGTATATGGACCGGTCCGTCACCAAAAAAATAGTATATGGACCGAAGCTTCATATGGCAGTATGTGGACCGGTCCATATACTGCCATACAGTATATGGACCGGTCCATATACTGCCATATGACCCGAAGTGACATGAACTATTTTTTATCTAAAATAATGCAGGTACCTGGCCGGTCCATATACGAAAATAGTGACCGGCTGCGCTAACAAAGATAAATAGGGAAAATAAAAACGTAAAGTGTAATATTAAATAATAATATAATCTTTATTGCAAATAAAACCCTTGCGGGTAAAGCAATACAATACAATACAACATTACAAAACATATATACATGAACAACATAAAGAAATGTTATATATTCATAGTTAAAGTTATACATTGACCAATGTGAACCTCATTTTCGCAATTCTAACGATTGCTTTATATAGTCAACAACACTGTGCTGAAACTAAGGTATTCCTCAGTCACTCAGACATAGGGTTACCTTATCCGATTTTGGTTATCCTGTTTATGCCCTTTGGTTTTTATGCTCCCGAGTACTGTAAATTTGGCTTTCCATTTTTTTTGGCATTAAGCGTACCTGATGAAGGTTATTCTAAAAACACGTCGTGTGCACTAAATTTGAAGTTGATATATATGTTTTATCACGTATGTATGACATGAAAACCACCAGCACAGTCAAGTACTTAGAACCAGGCCCGTCTTAACAGCATTATAGGCAAGGGGCAAAGTTGTGCATTAGGGCCCCTACCACACAAACAGGAATAAAAATGTAAATGGTCGATAGAATTTAACATATATTTATTGTATGGTACTCTAAATAAATCGGTGTTTAAACATTAACAATCAGGCCGTCCACAGCATACATAGATTAGCATGGAGCCCTATGCTCGTGAGTCCCCGGGCAACTGCCCCGAGTGCCCATGCGTTAAGATGGCACTACATAGAACCGTATGGCATTAGCCATTTTAAATATTAAAACCAAATGAGAAAAAAGATTTGAAATGGTCGCTTTAAACCACCTTAAACAAAACTCAAACGAACCAAGATTGGAAATAACATGAATAGATTTAACCCGGAAACATTTGTTGTGTCTATCCCAAGCCAGGACCTGGATTTCAACGCAATATGTTGTGTTCATTTTTTTGTTTAATAGTTTGAGATGAGAGGTGGTAGTTCGTTTTGTTGGTTTTCTTTTCATAGTCAACATGTGCAGGTGAAAAATTAATAAAAAATGGTAGCGGCAGCTAATTTTTATGGGTTTTTTTTTGCATTCCCAATACAACACTGTGGTAAATAGACATGAGATTGCCTGATGAATTGATTTCTGCTTAGTGTCGAGTCAGTAATATTTAAGTGATATTCATGAAGTGAAAATAAGTTATATAAGGAAGAAGGTGGCAATGGGGTTGACATGTGTGTGGTGTTTTGGTTGCCACGGGTAACATAAGATATGTTAGATAAGATATGGATTATTTTACTTGTAAGGGTTCCCAGATGATCTCTCATAACGATATGTTGGTCGTTAGAAACTACTGTGAATTGTCTCTTGTGTGTAAGTAGCGTGGATTTCCCAAACACAAGGTACTTATTCCATCCCGTCTCAAGCAGAGTCGTGTGTAGTTTGGTTCGTACCACACAAAAGCGGGGAAATAAGGTACTACTTTAACCAGTGTTAAGCCATCGTCGGTAATCCACTGTTGATCACACATCGAAGCTCTCCAACAATCACCGGTGAATCAACTGACAGAGAAATTATCGTGGTCTTCAATTAATCATGAGTAATTTCAAAACATTTTGATTCCTTCCGACACACTATTTTACAGCCAATCAATATAGATTTTAGATTTAGCAGGTTTTTCTTGCAAATTAAAAACAATAAAAGCAGAGGAATTGATCGCAATTAATTACCTTGGGATTATCTTTTTTTTTTTAGCAACGTAATATATTTTATTCAAATGCTTGCTACAATTAACACGCCAAAAGTCCAAGCTCCTTTTGGTGTTTCCCTGTTACATCTTGTTCTGATTATCCAGAGCTATAATCAGAATTAAATGAAATATATATACAACCTAAATACAATTTCTATTTAATACCTTTTGAAAACATTTATTTATTTTGCATTTATTATATAATTTTTTACTTTCATTAAAAATGAACACTTTTGAAGTGTTTTATTTTCATTTATTCTTTTAATATATTCATTAACTGTTATCAAAAAATTTAATGCAAGATAGTTTTTATCATCTATCTTGTATCCAAGTACTATATGATTCAAAGTAATTTTGTTTTCGATACCCAAACCCTTCATTAAATTCTGAAATTTTGTCCAAAACTCTTTTAGAAAGGTACAAGTAATAAAATAATGAGAGTAATCTTCATCTAATTTACAGAAATTACATAAACTATTCCCAACAATTTTCCATTTGGAAAGTAAAACTTTATTTGGTATAATAAAATGAAAAAGTTTCCATCTGAACATTTTAAGTTTGTTTTCGTCAAGAAATTTGAAAATGAAAAAATATAGACTACTTGTATTTGGTTTTTCAGACAACATTAAATAATTAATTCAATAATGTGTACCAATAGGGTTTGAAAATTTAACATTCACCAGTTTATTATATAATAACTTATTAGACAATGTAGATAAATTAATAAACTGATTGTTCCAGATGAAATAATCTTTTTTGATATTTACAATGCTTTTAACTGAGCTTTCTGTTTTTAAAATGTCTATCCAATTCTTTGGAAAAGATTTTTTAAGAATACTAAATTCAGATATCCAATTAGATTTATTTTTTAACTTGTGAAGAATAAATTCTTGCGTAATTTTACCATTATTATCTATTATATCATTAACAAAAAATATTCCACTATTAATCCATTCTTTAAAAAATAAATATTTTTTTTCAAAAGTAATAAATCTATTTCCCCATAAAATTTGCTTTCTTACATTACTGAATGTTAATGGTGAACTTAATTGACCACCACCTGTTTTTATCCAACTGGTCAAAACATTTTTGTAAAATTCGGGGATATTATTTAGAAACTGTTTATGTTTTTTCACATCTATGTTCATTTTAAAAATAAGCCATATTTTCCCAAATACATTTAAATATTTTAGTGGTATCAATTTCCAATTCGAAAATTTTGAGTCAGCTAATCTACTTACCCATGATGCCTTCAAAGATATAAAATAACTTTCTATATCTATCATGTTCAGTCCACCCTTTTCAAAATCTCCTATCAATGTATTTCTTTTTACCTTATCTGGTTTCCCATTCCATATAAATTTAAAACACTTACTCTCTATCTCTTTTTTGTATTTTTCTGGAATAACACATGAACTAACAATAAAAGTAAAAATAGGTATAATCAAAGCTTTAATGATTAGTACTTTACCCAATATTGAGAGATTTCGCTTTGACCATGACAAAAATAAGCTATTCATTTTTTCAATTTTTTTTTCCCAATTAATTTTATCACATTCTATGTAATCATCACCATAATAAATACCTAAGGTCTTTATTGGTTTGTTTGTCCATTTAATATTTTCTTCCTTATCTTTACTGTGTTTTGGGATTATCGACGATGAGGGCTATTTTATTCAGAGGAGTTTGAAGATACCAAAGGGTAATCAGAATCTGCAAATCAAAGGACATATTATTAACTAGTCCGATCGTATCTTTAATAATCTATTCCATCTGCCTAATAGGAAAATTTGAATAGTGTTATGCTGTCATAGTAACTATTGCATGCAACACGGCAAAAACCCGAAACGAAGATTTCCATGTAAACTGATCCACGGTGATGAATGGATAGTATCGGAGTGCGATAAGCAGTGCAGTGGCGTAGCTGCATTAAAGCAGTGTAAGCAAGTGCTTACAAATACTTTCTTACAAAAAAAAATAGTTTTTGTTATTTTGTCCAAATCCAGACTGAACTCCCTCATTTGGTTGTGTTTTAGTTTATATCCACCCCGCTAATTTTCCCCGGAAGTATATCTGGTCAATTCTGACAATTACTTAATTTATAATGATTGCATATTAGTCCAGCGTTCATTTGCATTGTATTAAATACTAATCCTTGAACTTTATATTTACATCTAAATTAATTCAAATCTCAGTAACGCACGTGCTACTTGAAGATCATACAGTCTTTATAAACTTTCCTGAAAGTTCATAGAACTTGATTAATTAGTAAACTACGATTTATAATATGAAGAGAAGTAGTTCATCGGGGGAACAAAGTAGGGGTCCCGGACAAAGTAAATTGTCACAGTTATTCTCTAAACGGCAAAAAGAGTCAATAGAAGACCCAGGTGTGGAGCTTTCACATGGTTCTGGTACATGTTTGCCACAAGAAAGCAAAGGTAGTGGTACACTCAGCGGCTCCAAAGCAGAGACAAATGATGACGCAGCCAGTACTTCTAGATCTAAATCAATTCAGCCAAATAATTTAGATCTGGCCTTTGACAAGTCAAACGTTGACGACCAACAAAAGTTGTTTTTGCTGAAAAATAAATGGGATATTCCATCGTCGTTTGTTTTTCCTCTGACAGATATTCGTGGGACCAAAAGGCGCTTTAATCGGTCCTGGCTTGAAAAGTATAAGTGGCTGAGATATTCAGATTCAGACAATGGAGTTTTTTGTTTATGTTGTGTTTTGTTCAATAGTTCTGAGCATGCATTTGTTAAGAATTTTGTAAATGACTGGGCAAATTTGGGTACCCTAATAAAACGCCACTTGGGTCAACCTGGACACAGCAGGTGTCTTGAAATGAGTGAAAACTTTATGTCTATCGCGGAGGGCCAAAAGGACGATGTAATGTCAATGTTAAGCAGTGCTTTTCAGGATAAAATCACAAGAAACATGTCAATTCTTCACAGTATCCTTAAGACCATTTATCTATGTGGAAAACAAAATATTTCCTTACGCGGTCACACCGAAGAGAAAAGCAATTGCATAGCTCTTATCAACTACAGGGCCTAAACTAATCAAATTTTGGCTACTCATTTGCAAAAGTCCCCCAAATGCGAGGTATCTATCACCCACCATGTAAAATGAACTGATTGCTATTTGTGGTAGACAGTTACAACAAGTTATTGTTTCAGAGTGTAATTCAGCTAAATGCTTCAGTGTAATTGCAGATGAGACCACTGATGTTTCTACCACTGAGCAAATTTCTTTGTGTGTTCGTTACGTGGGTGTAGATAGCGGTGAGGAGATGTGCCTCAATGAGTCATTTCTTGGGTTTGCAGAGGCAAGCTCAACAACTGGTGAAGAACTGGCAACTACTATAATGACAAAATTAAGAGAATACGGAATTGTAACACAAGCAATGAGAGGCCAAGGTTATGATGGGGCTGCAAATATGGCCGGTAAATTTTCTGGCGTTCGCATACGTATTCAAACGGAAATTCCTGAAGTCTATTATATCCACTGCTATGCACATTGCTTGAATTTGGCTGTTGTCAAATCTTGTCAGCTCCCAATTGTCCGCAATACAATTGCTACTGTAAAAGATGTTTCATATGCCTTTTATTATTCTTCGAAAAGAACAGGTAGGTTTAAAACCATGTTACAACAGGCAGATGAAGAGCAATTAGATGCTCTTGATGGACGAAGAAAAATAAAAGGTTTGTGCGAGACCCGATGGTCAAGTAGGGAAGACGCACTTAACATATTCAAATCTGCGCATGCATTAATAATTGATACTCTAGATAACCTACGGAATGGTGGTGATCGAAATGCTAAGCAATTGAAACTTGCCCTTCAGGATTTCGGCTTCATGGTTGCTCTTGTTGTTACTGAATGTGTGCTTCAATACAGTTTAGCATTATCCAACCTTTTACAAAGACCTTCAATTGACTTGGTAGAGGCTGCATCTCAGGCTGAAACTGTTGTTTCAAGCCTTCGACAAATTAGACAGGATGACAATGTCTGGCAAGAATTGTACCAGGACATAACAAAGCTTGCCGAAAAGCAGAATGTATTACCGAGCAAACCGAGGACAGCTGGTAGGCAACAGCACAGAGACAATGTGCCTGCTGATACACCAGAAGAATACTGGCGACGATCAGTATACTATCCGTTGCTCGACCACATTGCCAATGAACTTGAGACAAGACTTGTAGTTCCCAAAGACCGGTTTCTGGTTCAATACCTCATCCCTTAATCAAAACTTACCCTCCTTACACCCGAAAGAGAACTTCAGGTTGTTATTCCATTTGCAGGCGACCTGCCCGATAACAATTTTGCAGCCTATAAAGCAGAAATGGTAAGGTGGAAATGTAAATGGCAAAATGCTACTGAGAAGCCGAGCACACTTATTGACACACTCAAGCATGCTAAACTCGAGTTGTATCCTAACATAGAGCTGTAAAGGTTCTTTTGACTATGCCTGTAACCTCAGCTACCGCAGAAAGATCTTTTAGCGCTCTCAAAAGAATCAAAACCTATCTGCGATCTACGATGGTTGAGGATAGTGGTTTGTCCTTAATGCATGTCCATCCAGAGATTCCCCTGAACTTTGACCAGGCTATGAACACTTTTGCAGCAGATGGAAACAGGAGAATCCAGCTGATATTTCCGTACTAAGCACATATTAACATGCAATGGCCTGGATATACCTCGTTTGTTGTTGGGGCGTGCTACGCATATTTGTTTCAATCCCTTGTTTGTTTCATTATTTTTGTTGTTGATCCGAATCTTGTCTAGGTTGTTTGATTTACATTTCCTGTTTATTCCTCGTGTTTTATAGTCTTTTCGTGTTCCATGCAATCTCAACTCAACTGGATCGTTATATCAGTGTATATAGGAATTGCGAATATGTTGTACATTTTTCAAATCAAATCTATTAAAAAAAACAAAAAAAAACAAACCCCCCTCCCAAAAAAAAAATAAATAAATAAATAAATAGAATAAAAAAAAAAAAATATATATATAATCAAAGCTGGCTGTGATACTTTTAATCGTTTTCATTCACCAGTTATTGTGCATCGAAAACACGAAGGAGCAGTTACCAGACATGAATTTTTGCCATCCTCTAAAAGAAAAAATCTTCAGTTTAAGGGGGCTGCCGCCCCCAGACCCCCTGCTTACAGGTTCTTTATTTCTGGCTACGCCACTGCAGTGGATTACCGAATGTGATGTGAAGCTAGCACGAAATTCTAGACCACCGAAACTACTAACCCGCAATTCTAAAGGTTTGTAAGATTATGCGAGAAGTTCCAGACTATTGATTCCTTTGGAAGCCTTTATGAACTAGAATATGACATTGAGACTTGAGTGTGCAATTGTCCTCGTTTGTCCGTTGGTGTCATTTGCGATCTGTGTTGTCTGAAAATTTACAAATTGTGGTGAGAGTTTAAGTTTGGTTAAAAACTATCACGCCATCAATATCGTTTAATCCCAAAGGCTCCATAATTTTAGTTCCTTAGTGTATGCAGCTCTATCGCCTCGAATTCTACGCGTAAGAAATTTGAACTTTTTTTTGTCTCGGATTCGTTTGATAGTTTAACATTACAGTTCTTATTTCAATATTTGAGATCCTGGTTCACGTACAGTGCGTTTCCTATATCAATCTTCCCCCACTTTACTGTTGATTTAAACGATTATTTACTTATTTGCCTCGTTCTTGGAACTTTTAAAGCAATTACCGGTATTTCAATATATTAACAAGGAAGAGCAAATACGTTTATAAAAATACATCGTTATTAAAAAACCTTTAGAATTTCTAATAATGTTGTAAGCCTTGAGATTCTTCCTGGTATGGTAAATTAATCGTGTGTATCATGCAATTTTATTTTAAAGTACTAGTATACCGGAATTAGAATGATAATTATATTGATGGTATAAATATAAGTGATTTAAGGGAACGACCATAAAACTCTTAGGGAGATTAGAAACATGCATAGTTTATTGTTGTATATGAAGTGTAACTCTCGCAAAATCAATCGTCCCACGAAAAACATGACCAAAATTGTGACACTCTTACATTTCTAAGTTGTTCTTGACAAAGATGCAAGTTAAATTTTCAATATTTTTTCATCGTGGGAGTCTAAATGTAATCGGGGATAAATTCCGATTCGTCAGAAGTAAATTGAAGTCTAGATAAATCTACAAACTGTCAATTTTCTCGTTTTCCTGCTTGGGGAGATCGGTTCTGATAGAGCACATTGCGAATGCATGAGGAGATTTGCTAGTTTGGTTAATTGTTTTCTGCAAAATTGATAAATTGACACTTTTAAAATTGAGCTTTCTTTTAAAGTATTTCGTATTTCATAAAACTGCTAAATACTCTAATCAAAATAAACTATCCTCTGTCCACTTTCAGGAGATGCCAGGATTCAAGGGAAAGAGTAAAAGTGGACTGACATCGACTCTTTACAAAAAAGCATTTCAATATAGATTGCCTGTATCACCGCCAAGGAAACAAACAAAAACAGTGCGTTTCCTATATCAATATCCCCCCACTTGACTGTTGATTTAAACGATTATTTACATATTTGCCTCGTTCTTGAAACTTTTAAAGCAATTACCGGTATTTCAATATATTAACAAGGAAGAGCAAATACGTTTATATAAATATTAAACTAATCAAAATACATCGTTATTAAAAAAACTTTTAGAATTTCTAATAATGTTGTAAGCCTTGAGATTCTTCCTGGTATGGTAAATTAATCGTGTGTATCATGCAATTTTATTTTAAAGTACTAGTATACCGGAATTAGAATGATAATTATATTGATGGTATAAATATAAGTGATTTAAGGGAACGACCATAAAACTCTTAGGGAGAGAGAGTGGGTGGTTATGTTTTAATTATCATTTCTTCCTTCCAAGTTTCATAGAAAAATATGTATTGACCTGAAAGATGAATATTTTGAAAAAAATCGGATTTAGTAGTTTTCAACAAGAAACTTTGGTATAATTTGAAGAACAAATAAAAAAAGATAATATGATTTTTGTTTCTTTCAAAAAAATTACAGGCTCGGGTGAAAAAAGATAGTCCCCACCCAAGTTAAATGGTTGATCCCTAAAACAAAATCACATGAAAGTTTAACATATTTTCCACCTTTCTGGTCGTCATGCATTGACTTTATACTTAGTAGTACACATTTAATAACCGTTAGGAAGCAGATAGTTAGACACCCGTTTACAGCGAAAACAAAGTGGTTTTTTTTATTTGTCAATAAAAACATCTAAATTTGTAATCATTTTAACCAATTTCAAGCTTTGTATTGTTGTGATGATCCATCACAGTTCCACAAACTTTACTTACTGAGCCATAATCTTCATATGCAAGGCCGACCTCAAACCGGGACCGTGGGTATACATAGCTGTGGACGAAGCACACATTCAGATTGTTCATTATTTTGGCCACGGTTATCTCGAAGAGGAAAAATCAATGATACATAGTTTCACAGTTACTTTTGGAGCAAAATATTTGACAGGCATGGTCACTAGTGTTCCTCCCTACGAAACTTTCAGTTTGATTAAAAATAATATTCTTCGTCAGTCTAAAAACTACAACAATCACTTCGAAAATTCAAATTTCTGAGGTATGTGACCTTTAGGTCACGTTGGCCATATGACATACAGTTTCATATATGCTGTTCATTTCAACGGGGATTCTATGATAAGCTCCGCCCACAAATTTTGTCGGTAGGCACTACCGCAAATGCCGCTTTAGCCAATTGGGTCACGTACTGGAGTTATCTACTCCTGGCTGTCCAAGTACACACAACACACTGCATATTCTACAGCTAGAGAACAATTAGGCACCGCACATTCTAATGCTGACCATGTTTGTATATATTTTCGTCTTTATGACATCGTTCTATTGGTTTATATTGTCTTTGTTTATCTATGTCTTGAGGAATTCTATGCTTCTATGTTAATCGTTCATTCCTATATCTATACCTCGTGTCTCGATGGACTTCGTGCAAGACTTTTATTTAAATAAAAGAAATGTGTTTATTTAGTAGTGTTGTTTCTGTAAATGGAAAGACAACATGATTCTTCGTTATATTTTTTAATTCGTGGATTAAACCAATCCACGAATTTGGGCCACGCACTGGAATTATCTACTGGCGAAAAACATCAAAATAAACATGGTTCCTAAAGAATTAAGAAGTGTTTCAACGTATCTTCAGTCCGAAATTCACATTAACATTAATCGAAACTACAATCCTCTAACGGGTTATTTTTGTACATTTGTAATCACGATTTGATAACTAACTAGAAGTCTTAAAGGCACATATTTTCAACAGGTCAACCACTAAGGAGTTATGGTCCGTTTAAAAGGATTATGTTTAATATTGTTAACAGTTGTCACAGCACTCGTTGGTTTTGCTGTTGGGGGCCTAACCGTTTACCTACATGTACAGCAGATCAGTGCTTCTGACAAATATAGAATGTAACCCAGAACTACGTTAGATATAAGAGTTTTACCTACATAAACCATGCGAATCATCGGGCATAGGAAAAGCAGTATGTTCATCCGCATCGCACAGTTTCGTGGACATCTTTCGCATTCTCTGGAAATCATGTAGCTGTCGAGGTTCAGACTCAGAAAGACTTTCAAAACTGCATAGTTAGACCACGACACTATGGCTATCACTGCAACAGAGTTAAACCAAAGACTGCATAATTTATTGTGACTTCTAACTCACAGATGATGTCCGTCGGACTTTGACTATGATTACGGAAGTAATCAATCAGACATTGTTGACAAGCTGATGATCTTTGCCGACCCACCGGAAACGAATGCGCCAAAAGCAAATAGTTCTGGTGTTACGGGTATTACAGATTTAGGATGACACGAGCGTGAGAGAGGTGTATTTAGCTCCAGGAGCTTATGTCCATGGCGGATTTATAACAACTGGTCATCAACCTATAAAAATTCACGGACGAGGAATTTTGTCTGGCGAAAAGTACAAACTTGATGACAGCAGATTCTCTTATGCCATTGTCCAAATGGACAAAGGTTCCCCATCATTTGGTGGAAGGGCTGGTGATTGTTGATCCCCCAGGATTCTTTATCAGGGCATTAAATGGAGATCACAATACTGTTCTAAACGTGAAAACGGTCGGGGCATGGACCTATAACACTGACGGCGTGTCGGTGGGCAATAATGGCTTGGTGGAGGATTCTTTTTTCATGGTGAATGATGATGCAATTAAGATAAATAACAAGAGTAACACGACGGATGCCACTAGTGGGGTAAGAACAGCTTACCCTTCCGGAACACCTAAGTTCACCCCGGTTTTTTTTTAGTGGGGTTCGTGTGGTTTGGTCTTTTTTCAAGTTTTCTTTGTCGTGTGTTGTGGGTCGTTGCTTGTCCTTAGGTCCATATTCTTTTGAACATTGTATTGTCTGTCATTCTTAGATTTACGGCTTCTGATTACCACCTTTTGGTATCTCCACACTTTTTCTTATTTCTAGATCACGGCTGGTAATCGGCACAAGCAGAACAGTTGGTTCTGCAAAGAAATTCGTGAGGATAACTTCCGGTTTTGGTGGAGGAGAGTTCACGAAAACGCTTCGCAAGGTATGTACATGTCAAAAATTGAAATTTGCTTTTTTACTGCTCGAATATTGCAAAATCAGAGAATGATATGCTGTGGCGAATGCTTTCACGATTAGAAACATGCATAGTTTATTGTTGTATATGAAGTGTAACTCTCGCAAAATCAATCGTCCCACGAAAAACATGACCAAAATTGTGACACTCTTACATTTCTAAGTTGTTCTTGACAAAGATGCAAGTTAAATTTTCAATATTTTTTCATCGTGGGAGTCTAAATGTAATCGGGGATAAATTCCGATTCGTCAGAAGTAAATTGAAGTCTAGATAAATCTACAAACTGTCAATTTTCTCGTTTTCCTGCTTGGGGAGATCGGTTCTGATAGAGCACATTGCGAATGCATGAGGAGATTTGCTAGTTTGGTTAATTGTTTTCTGCAAAATTGATAAATTGACACTTTTAAAATTGAGCTTTCTTTTAAAGTATTTCGTATTTCATAAAACTGCTAAATACTCTAATCAAAATAAACTATCCTCTGTCCACTTTCAGGAGATGCCAGGATTCAAGGGAAAGAGTAAAAGTGGACTGACATCGACTCTTTACAAAAAAGCATTTCAATATAGATTGCCTGTATCACCGCCAAGGAAACAAACAAAAACAAGTAGCAGTACACCAAATTTAAAATCCCCATCAATCAGGACACCAAGTTTATTAAAAAAATCTTTCAATTTCAAAATATTTATATCCTTTCAAACGGGTTTCCACACCTATTCGGCGCAACTTTTTTACTAAAGATGACGGAAACTTCACCGCAGATCTACAAAATGTTTCCTTTTCGAGTCTTGATGAAAGTATAGGCAAGATAGAAGTTGACCCGAAGGAAGAAGCTTCAGTAGTTGAAGTTTTTCAAGATGTTCTTGACAAACTTTCTGATTTTGGGAAAAAGGACAAGCTATTGAAATTCTTTAAATTAGTACAAGATGGAAAATTCCCTTTGAATAACATTGCATTTGAGTTGTTTTTGGACATTGTACAATGGTTTGACAAAGATGAATCACGTCAAATGAGATATTCGCCATCAACTCTCCAATTTTTTTGGTTAGGGAGAAAGTTATTTGGTGGTTGCTTCATTCGGTTTATGTCTGGCCCAAAAAATGAAAGTGACATTTTAACAGGATCTTCAACGCCGAATAGGTTTTTGTTCGTTTCCTTGGCAGTGATACAGGCAATATACGAACATTGTATATCGAAATGTTTTTTTGTAAAGAGTCTGTCAGTCCCCCTTTCCTCTTTCCCTTGAATCCTGGCATCTCCTGAAAGTGGACAGAGTATTTATCAGTTTTATGTTTAAAAGTGTCAATTGATCAATTTTGCAGAAAACAATTAACCAATCAGAATAAATCATGGAAACCATGTGTCCCGAGTTTTAACATAGCTTCGATACCCCTTTATGTTATGTTTATATAGCAAGAGATTATGGGAATATATACTGTACTTTGTAGGAGTAATATAATATGAGCAACAAAGCCAGAGAATTGTATTTGGGACAATTGAGGCTACATCTCAAACCATCTGTCTGATAATAAGCTATTCAAAACATATCTAAAATTGAGATGTGTTTATCTTAATCAGAAAACAGACCATTGACAAATAATACCTCTCAGGTGCTAAATTTACAGCAAACCTACTCTGTTGGGAGCTGATAAATGGCAATCAAGTCTATTTCTAGTTGGTATTGTATTGAAAGCTTTGTTTTCATTGAATCAAGTGTTTGTTGTTTAATGCCAATGATGTCCACTTTGTACTAGTCCAACATGCTCAATTGGATCTTTATAGCGTTAGCTCCCTGAAAAAACAGTCAGCAGGAAAACATGTCGTTTCACTCGGACACATTATACCCATTCCGACTCAACCAGTCTTTGATCTTGCTTCTGAAAGCTGTGTGCTTAATGGAGAAGCAGACTCTAGCAAATACCTATTTCATATAGTCTTTCGATTGACCAGACCTGGGCTCCAACCATCCCTCTACAGGACTCGAGGCAAGCATATCAACCATTGTACCACCGATGCAGTTCCATCCATTAAATGGGCGAGTAATATCCATTATCTAGCTTTTTATCAGAATTCAATCATCTTTTGTGTCAAATGAAAACCCTTTCTTTGGCACCGATGGAAAGAGCAGTAATTAGTGTGGTACACAATTTTTTAAGGAGTATAAGAAAAGTACTCGATGTGATATACAATCTAATTAAAATTAGATGTTTGTTGCATCTTTTTATTTGCTCTATACTAACATCTAAGGATATCCTGTATGGGGTCATTTTTATCCGACCAATCAGCGACGTGCCTACTAAATATTAATGCATCAAAACTAAGTTCAAACAAGAGTGATCGTCCAATTGGTCAATATAATTAACGGTCTTGCATATGATTGGATGATTAAAGAAAGAAAGGTTACATGACAAGACCCCCAAACGGGATGTCAAGAGTATCACCAAAGAAAACAATCTAAATATAGCTGTCGGTGACTTGCGACAGGTTGGTGGTTTTCTCTGGGCTCACCACACATAGTAAAAACAGGGCGACTTGAATTCTCTCCCTTGACTTAAGGGCGAAGTGAGGGAAAATCTGGGAGACTTCCGAAAATCGATCCAAATTTTAACGTTTCTTTCTCCGCTACCGCATGTTCCCCTACCTTTCACAAAAACGAACAATGATCTTAAAAGGATGTAATTAACAAGTTTGGAATAAAATATTGAACATCAAACCCTGTATGGATCACATTTCAGGAACATGGGAGCTCCTTTTACGTGAATATTGAAGAAAAAGTATGATTATTGGTGAAAAAAATACGGACTTGAAAAGACTGACAAGGGCGACTAAAACTTCGCCTTTTGACAGAAATTGGGCAACTTCATTGAAACCAAGGTGAAGAAGTCGCCCACTTCGCCTGGTTTGGTGAGCCCTGTTCGTCCACCAATAAACCTGACTGCCACGATATAACTGAAATATTGTTGAAAGTGGCATTAAACACCATAACCCTAACCCCTAAAAATAGCTTCAACAAACCTCATATTTTAATTAGAATTTGTGATTTGCAGTACCATAGAATACATTCAAATGTCAATTCTCCTCGGTTCTTTCTGAAATTTCTTGGAAAAATACTGTATTATTAGATGATCTTCATTCCAGCTAGACAAACGCAGACCATCGCAATACTTAGATGTAGTGTTCATCGACAGAAGTAAAAGAGTACCACTCAACTGCAGGCTATGAGCCATATGTGATTGAAATGTAGAACAGCAATACAAGTGTTGTTCCTTTACTTTAGTGTAGTATTGGTTAGTATCTCCATGTTAATTTACATCCATATCCTTTCTAAACTAATTAGAACTGGTCAAAATTTTAAAACAAAACTCAATTTTATATAAAAAAGAATTTTTTACTCATGATGTTTACATGACAACAATAAATGATATTAAAATGACAATGGCTGATGTTGATCATGTTAAAACATATAAAACAAATAAAATCTTGCATGTGCAAGTCAACAATAATGTTTGTGTCAACTGCTGCCGCTAGCTTAATATGGCTTAGATCTTCTTTCTCCTCTGTCCATACTAGATCTGAAATGAAAATCAATCGTGTTTAACATTATATTAAAAACAGATTTTTTTAAATTTATTTAATTCAATCAAAAAGAACGTTCTTCCTTAATGTTTTTTTTAAATTGTATTTTCAGTTGTAGCTCCAATTATCAAGAGGTGAGAGTTGGGATCACATTGAACAAAAAAAACCCCGCTCTTGAGTGAATATAAATAACTCCTATAATAGTATAATAACGCTCCAATCAGTTATAAAACCCAGTAATCTTTGTCGACCCTAAGCCTATTAATAGCATGGAAAACTATGATGCTAAACGAAATTGTTATGAGTGAAATCACAGATCTCAATACTGCAATTGATATCAAAGCCAGTTTGAAAATAGTCAAACTTGTATTTAGAAGTCACCTTTAGGACAAAAAAAAAGTGGTCTTATAAGACAGGTGACCTCTAAAAAGAGGTTCAATTCATATGAAATTTTGTATGACACGACAAGAAAAAGGTGACCTTTTAATACAGGCGACTGCATGGGCAGGTTTGACTATCTGGTTTCTACAACAAGCATGTTTCATCACATACCTGTCTGGTCTTCCTCTGCCTCCTCCATCTCGTCCTCCAAATCCACCACCTCCTCTGCCCCCACGTCCACCACCTCTATCTCCACCATATCCTCCTCGTCCACCACCAAATCCACCTCTTCCACTACCTCGGTCTCCGAACCCTCCTCTACCACCACCACCACCCCCTCTTCCACGTCCACCACTAAACCCTGCACGTCCTCGGCTACTCCTGTCTCCGTCATCACCAGCGCCCTCGGGTCTGTCAGCATGACATCTGTTACAGCTATCTCTCCAGGCAAAGTTATTATTACCACAATCACTGAAAAAAATAGGCAGCAACTGTTAGAACTACAAAATTTACTCAAGACCATTAAAAAACCCTATTGTGTGACAGGGAGGCATTTTTATTTTGCAACATCATTGGAGAGTAAATGTCTGTTAATTTTTAAACTGACTTCCATTTGCTATACTTTATTAATGGAATAACTCTACTGACAAATAGAACGCTAAAGTAATACAGTGAAACCTGTCTAAACAGAACCTCCTTGGGACCAGCCTTTTTTTTTCTGAATAGAAAGGAGTTCTGTATATAGAGGTTAAATTTAAATATAGTTCGGTTTAGACAGGTTATCTTGACAAATGTCAAAATTTGGTGATTTGGCAATAAATAATGCATGGCAACATCTTTTGTTAGTATTTTCCCCATCAAAATAAAATTTCTCCTTGGGGTTTAAATTTTAGCATCTTGATGCAGGACCAAAATGTGTACTATGCTCAAATGACCCTCTGTACTTTGTCATATTAATTTATCCCATTTTACTTAATAAAAAATTTCTCTCACTGTTGCTGCAGTATTTTACTAAATCAAATGAAAACAATATTCATCACAACATTTTGAGGATAATTTATTTTACTCTATATTTTGTGTAGTTTGAATCCAAATTTAAAGGACCAGTAGTCCTTCAAAAAGCAGACAAATCCTTGAATTTATGGTGCTACGCAAGTACTTTTTATTTTTATTTGGATAAAAAGTAACTAAAATTTAACATATACTTACTCGCTGGGACAAGTCCAGTCACCAGCTCTGGAAGGACCACCACTTCCACCATCTAAAAATAAAATAAAAAATCCCTTTAAAATTTAACAATATCCAAAATGTGCAAATCTACACCAGTCATCTTTATTATAGAGACAGTTGGAGAACTTAATTGTTTACCTGCAAGTTTTCTTTCATGTGCAGCATTACGTAAGAACATGTTATAGTACTAGTATTCATAATAAAAACGTAGATATCAAATTTAGTGCGCACCACGCATTTCTGGAATAACCGTCATCAGGTACCCTCAAAATTGAAAAGCCAAATAATTTAAAGTTTTGGGAGAAATAAGACCAAAGAGCCTAGTCAAAATTGATCTATGCCCGAGAGATGAGAACCTTATTTTAATTAATAATTACATAGTTAAAATATGGAAGATTCTAACCAATAGCAAGTATTTTGAAAACAAAAACTTTTTCCACATAACCAGAAATCGTCATACCATTGATACACATGAAACAAGCCAAATCTAGTTAGTAATCGTATACATATACATGTTTATGCAGAAATGTAGCTCAGTTTTACGTGTCACTGATCTAGAGAGATCAGAGATATAGCGAACAGAGCCATTTCCTTTCGCAGTTTTGGAACGCCAAACTTATCACGAGTTTGATAAACTTGGAGCTGGAACTGCACCCGTTTGTTATTTCACTTAAATTGACCCTGGACCATGTCTTAAAAAAAGTCTTGATGGTTGTGAGACATCACTTAGGGAGACCCTGATTTGTTTTGAAAACTTTTATAAAGCTTCAGGTCTGAAAATTAATACATCTAAAACAAGGGTAGTATGGGTGAGAAATAAGAGGTATTCCAATCAAATTCTTTGTCCAGATTTCAAATTGAACTGGTCTGTATCCAATTTCAAACTACTTGGAATAGATTTTTCTCTTGATCTCAGTTCTATGCCTGACCTAAATTTTAGAAAGAAAATTTATAGATGTTTCAAAAATATTAAAAAGCTGGCAACATAGAAAGCTCAACCTTCTTGGGAAGGTAACCGTGATAAAAACACTGGCATTTCCAAAACTTATTCATTTACTTACCTTACTGCCAAATTTAAAACAATCACTGTTTAATGATCTAAATAAACTATTTTTTAATTTTATATGGGATGGAAAACCAGAAAAAATCAAACAAAATACACTTGTAGCTGATTTTGAAGATGGAGGGTTAAATATGATACATTTACAACAGTTCAATGCCTATCTCAAAATAAGCTGGATAAAAAGATTCTTTTCCAATTTGAAAGGTGGCTGGCAAAAAATCATGGCAAAGAATATAAAATATTATGGGGGTGAAAGAATTTTTTCCTTACAAAAGGAAAAGATCCTTGAAATTTCTAAAATATTCAGTAACCCATTTTGGAAAAATGTCTTTTATAGCTTGTATTTAGCAAAGCCACTTGTAAAATTGAATATAAAGGAGTATTTATCTCTTGATCTACTTAACTTTGTATCAATTGATGATTTCCCTTTATATATGAAATGGGGAAATGCAGGTGTAACAAACTTAAATCATATCATGGATACTGTTACAAAAAATTTCTTGACTTTTGAAAAGATTAAAACATTAATTAAAAGTAACAACTTCATTCGATATTACACATTAATCTCAAACATTCCTACTGATATTAAAAGGTGTTTAAAGGATAACATTGATAATATCAATACAGAAAATTTTCAAAAAGTTTAAAGTTTGTATATATTACTTTACTGAAGACATTAACTCATCTTCCCATTCAACATTTTTTGAAATGGGAAGAAATACTTGGGATTGACATTGAAGACTGGTCTATATATTTTCGATTTCTTAAAAAGTGTTGTAGGGATACATATCTGATCAATTTTCAGTATAAGTTTTTACATAGAGTTATACCTACTAATACCTTTTTATTCAAAATTCATATTAAAGACACAAAATTGTGCTCATTTTGCAATCTAGAAGATGAAACGGTTGAACATTTATTTTTTAATTGTCCTTTGATATTTCCTTTCCTGAGAGCTTTCTATGACTGTCTTAAACGCTATTTTCACAATATTGAATTTCACAAAGAACAATTTTTGCTTGGATTTAAAGAAGAAAGTTTAACTCTTAACTTGCTGATCCTTATAGCTAAAAATTATATATATATAAATGTAAACTAAAAGAAAAAATTCCAAATATCATAGAATTGAAGTATCGAATTAAAAATTACAATTCACTTGAACAATATATAGCCATAAAGAACAACAACTTAAAAGGTTTTGAAAAATACTGGACCCCAGTGAAACATGTTTTTCCAGATTTTTAACTACGGATAGGTACGTGGGTATACTACGTTATTTATGTTTATGCATTTATTTGTATCAATTAGGAGTAAGTCACAAAATAATAGAAGACAGCTATTGTAAAGGAATGGGTGTTGTTATGAAAGGGAGAGAGAGAATGTGAAAGAATGAATGTGTCTCAATTGATTTATTTATTCATGTCATATTTTGCTTATTAATTAACTTTAAAAAAAAATGTAATAGTCACATAATAATTATGTCGTAAATCCTTGTACATCTGTGTCAGGTGGTAATGTATGGGCTTTTTTATGAATGTAAATTCCTGACTATTGACGAGAAAAAAAAAAAAAAGTCTTAAAACAACTTATGTAAAACTAAATATCTGGACGATTGGTTCCGAATATGTTGCTCGTGACATTTTATACCCGTCACTTGGGTCATTGTCTTGCAACGACTAAATCAACCTTTAAACAGTTTGTATTTAAATTGAATGTAAACGTCAGAAACTTGAAGGCTCAATGGATTTCTCAGATTTTCTCTGCCATTAACATAAGGTGCAACAATATTCACGATTGTATACTAAACATGTCAGATTTACATTATCCATCGTTGTCCATGTTTATCACCACTTTAAATTTTCCCCTGTATTTTTCTTTTCTTTTTATGTTTGCGTGTTGCTACATTATTAGCATTGCTTGGTATCAAGATAGCAAATTTCCGAGTTACAGGAAATGTAGCTCAGCTTTACTTGTCACTGATCTATACAAAGATCAGAGATATAGCGAACAGAGCCATTTACTCTCGCAGCTTTGAAACGCCAAACTAATCATGAGAATGATAAACTTGGAGCTGGAACTGCCCCTATATACAAGACATATCTGATTTACATTGTCAATCGTTATCCACGTTTATCACCACTTTAGGTTGTAAATTTGATTCTTGTCTGTTTTCTCAAATGGTCTCTTATGAAGATTTCCTTGTATTTTTCTTTTCTTTTGAGTGTGTGTGTGTTGCTATATTGTTAGCCATGTTTGACAAGATAGCAAATTTTAGTTTTAGTTTTTAGGAAATGTAGCTCAGTTTTACGTGTCACTGATCTATAAAGAGATCAGAGATATAGTGAACAGAGCAGTTTCCTCTCACAGCTTTGAAACGCCAAACTTGTTACGAATTCGACAAACTTGGAGCTGGAACTGTATGAATTAAACTGCAGAAAGCACAAATATTTTTTTAATCTCGACTCAATGAAACTAAGCAAGGGGTTCGGATTTTTTTTCTACAGGAGTCCATATTGTTTTGTTTAAAAAAACGTAGCCTAACTGTCATGTGTATTTTGGGAAGCCACTTCTTGCACATATAAAACAGACTATTACAATATATGGAAATATAGTTGCAGTGTGGGAAACGACCGCTTGCCAAACGTGAGTGGAAATTTCGGGTGGCGAGTAAGATCCACTTTATACTCGCCGGTCTGGCGAGTAACAGTTGTAAGGCAAGTAGGAACTTGAAAACGCTCGCCACGATAACTGGTTTACAGCTTTAAAATATCATAGCTCCCAAAGAGTTAAATTTTCTGTTAACTGTGTCATTTATCCAACATTTTATTAATCATTGTACTCGATAAGAAAACATTCCGCCATGACACTTCATTTCTGTCAACAGAAAAATTAAGTATACAATCCCGACCCTGCATAATTTTGCCAAGGTCGATTTCACGATTAAATGAAATATTGTTATATTACAAATAGATGCAGCGACTTTTAAAATTAATGCAAATAAAATAATTTGGTTTTGAAATATTTCAAACGAATTTGTAGAGAAAGTTAAATATGTGTTGGAACGAAATTGAGGAAGAAGAGATCAACGCAGCTCTTAAAGGGAGTGTTGATCCTTCTTGACCAAGCTAATGACTTGTCAAAATCTGCAAAACTATATGTTGAACATTACTGTATTGTTTATTTGGTATTTGTTGGCGAGTTTAAACAAAATGTCACTCACCATTTTGGCGAGTGTTTGAAAAAAATGGTTTCCCACACGAGTTGAAGAATGGTGAACAATAAGAATCATAATCCATACAAATATAATCATATAAAACAAGAATGAAAAAAACCCCGTATATATGTCTATCACTATCTATAAAACAAAACATTGACCTGAAATAATGTGCTACTTATCATGCATCAATATTTCTGTCCATCATGTTTCAAATTTCCCCCAATGTTTTATGGAGGAAGACTTCCCTATTTTGTGTGTGGCGAGACATCATTGGCTTTTTTTTTTTTTTTTGAGAGAGAGAGAGGTAAGAAAATAGCAGATTTCAAGAGTTATTGGAAATGTAGCTCAGATTTACGTGTCACTAATCTATAAAGTGAGATCAGAGATATAGCGAACAGAGCAGTTTCTTCTTACAGCTTTGAAACGCCAAACTTATCATGAGTTTGATAAACTTGGAGCTGGAACTGTACAAAGTAAATTACAGGAAAGTACAACTTTTTTTCTACTGGAGTCCATCTTGTTTTGTTTTAAATGGGTATAAAAAATGTAACTTATGTATTTTGGGAAGCCACTTCCTCCACAAATAAAATGGACGGCTACAATATACAGAAATATTGTTAAAAGTGATAAACAATCACAATGCCTATCCTAACAAAGTCATAAAAGACAAGAATGAAATTATATGCATTACAAAACACATGTGTATCTGTAAAACAAAACATTGACGTTTTGCTACTTCTCATTTCCCGTAGTTTCAGGCAGTCATGTCCAAAATTTCCCTCGAAGTTCTCCCTTGTATTGTGTGTGGGTGTGGTGATACATTGTTAGTCTACTTATGGGAGTAAGAAAATAGAGCAGATTTCAACTTTATAGGAAATGTAGCTCAGCTTTACGTGTCACCGATCTATAAGAGAGATCAGAGATATAGCGAACAGAGCAGTTTCCTCTCACAGCTTTGAAACGCCAAACTTATCATGAGTTTGATAAACTTGGAGCTGGAACTGTATGAAGTAAATTAAAGAAAATTTTTTTTTTGCTAGGCTCATCAAATTAAGTGAAGTATTGGATTTTGCCCCCTACTGGAATCCAATCTTGTCCTGATCAAAAGCGGTACAAAATTGTAGCCTTGTGTGCTTAACATCAAACCCATTTTGGTTGGCTGCTTTAATAATATTAAACGACAAATATTTCATACAATTCAGGGCGACATGTATTTTTGATGGGCACTTTGTAACAGCAGAAATTTCTACACATGGGAGATGAATTTCAATAGCTATTAAGTTTCCTCCCGTCTTGTGTAATCAAGTTGTTCGGTTTTATTCTCTCTCCTTGTCATCTCAAAACACAGAAGACACCAGGGTATTCAATAAGATTGTATTGAACAGGCTGAATTGAAATTTGAAGTGGCTACATGATAATAATAATAATAAAAAAAAAAGAAGAAAAAAAGTGGAATGTTTTTTCCCCCCCACTTACATTCAAAATGATGCATTCCGAGGCATTTTAAGGTAGTTTACAAGTGCATGAAAAAGAAGGTTTCATAGAAATGTTGTTTTTTTTTTTTTAAATTTTAGCAAGCAACAAGACCATTTCAAGATAAGGCCAAAAAAAAAAATATGTGTGTTTACGGTCACCCGACCTACCCTAATTTTTGCTAGCGACCCTATGCATTTTTACACAGAATTCGGATAACCATTTTTGTTGTTTAACCAGCAGCAATGTTTTATTTATTCAACTGCTAGCTTTTTGTCGAAATTGAGAGCAAAGAAGGTAGAACAACTGCATAATTCGTCATTTTACCGTAATTTTCGAAAATTAAATACCGGAATCGGATTCAGGAACCGGGAACGACTATTTCCGGTTTTGTCAATAATAATAATAAAAAAAAAAAAAAAAATTTAATCCCGACCAACCGACCCTAGATTTTTTTGACATGTGACAGTAAACACACATATATTTTTTTTGGCCTAACTGTGGAGTTGTTTCTTTGTGAAGAAGTCTTTGATGTTTGGCAAACTCCGTTTCATTTCAACTTGAAAAAAAATGGCACTTCAAACTTTTCCATTTGCATATCTCATGAGTTATCCATCGATAACAATTTCTTTTTCGATGTGTCTCTAAATTTTTCAATTGAAATATCTCTATCATTTAAACGTTTAACCGAACATCAAATGATAATAAGTTAAGTGTAGAATTGACACCGATCAATGATAAATTCGTTTCATTCCCCTAGTATTAGATAACCCCTGACAAATGCATTGCTATCGATCCTGAAATGCATTGTTTTTTGTATAATTGTGGATTTAAAAAATCTTCAAGATGAAAGAGTGAATAAATATTGTATATTTCTTTTATTTAATGAAAAAATATTTTAGTTTCTAAGTCGAGCCGGCGATTTCACTCATTTGAAGCGGCGACATATTACCGGCCCTTATTGAAATCCCCGAGACATGAGAATGAAATTAAATGCATAATCAAAAGCAGTGATTCAGGTAGGCACCAGTCTCAGGACATTTACCCACTTATTTCTCAAATTGTCCCAAAGAACTTTATAAAAATTAGTTGAACTATTAAAGAATGTCCTGTAGAAGATAAAACTGGCAATTGTCCTGAAGATTTCATAATCTAGCTGAAACACTGCCAAAGATGTATATATGTAAATAAAACGTTGGATAGAAATGTTTTATTCTCTTAAATGCATGGCATGACCTTGTTAGCCATTTTTGGGGATACAAAACAGAAAATTTCAGTACTGTTAGAAATGCAGCTCAGCTTTATGCGTCACTAATCTATAAAATTAGATCAGAGATATAGCGAACAGAGCAGTTTACTCTCACAGTTTTGAAACGCCAAACTTATCATCGAGTTTGATAAACTTGGAGCTGGAACTGTACAGACAAAAAGTTCAATATGAAATCTACTCAACATTTTTAACTAGTTCCACTGGCATTAAATTAAGATATTTTGATAGTGTTTTTTTTATCACAATGTTATTTTACCTCTTCCACCATCTCTACCTCCTCCCATACTTCCACCACCACCACCACCACCACCACGACCACCACCTCCTCCTCCAAATCCTGTCAAATACAAGAAAACAAAGTTATTACAAGACACAAATTTGCCTCTGACATTAAATTTAGTGAACAAAGGCGTTTCCTGTATTGATCATAATATAAATACAAAATTGAATACATTATCATGATGGACAAGGGTTAGGGGTGTTCAATGTCACTTTCAACAATACTTCAGTTATATCATGGCGGTCAGTTTTATTGGTACCCGGAGAAAACCAGCGGCCTGTCGCAAGTCACCGACAAACTATATCACAGAATATTGTATCAAGTACACCTCGCCATAAGCGGGAATCAAATTCACAATTTAGTGGCGATAGGTACTGATTGCACATGTATTTGTAAATCCAACTACTATATGATCACGACTGCCCCTTGGTCTACATACATGTAACACAGTGTTTAAAGTAAACCCGAGATCACGTTTTTTTCACCTCTCTTTATCACATAAAATATTTTCAACTAGCGGTATTTAAAGCCAACAATAAGTCAAGACTATATAGAAAAATAGCTTTAAATTCTGAACAGCCATGATCATTTTATACATATAAATAAATATATATATAATTAATACAAATAGTCTCTTTTTTTTTTAATGTCAATGATTGGTTAATTCAAGAAAAAATGGTTTATTGCAAAGATGCCTAAACTTTCTTGCAAAAATTACAGGCATTGAAATTAAATTTGATGTTTGATTTAAAGTATCCATGGTAATAATATAATATTCTCTTAAGAAAGACAAAATCTCAATTAATTACACAACATCCCAACCAGATTTCGCAAAATTTGTCAGTCCTGTCAGACACAACCAGCAAAACTTGCTAAGGACTGACACAAGATTGGTATATTGCAATAGAAAACTAATGAGGACTGACATTTTTTTCATTATTACCACCAAACCCACAAGCAATTTCGTGAACCCTGCCCCACCCTCCATCAACCTAAATAAAATCTACCTCTACCTCCACGACCACCACCACCTCCTCCTCCTCCTCTTCCACCTCCTCTATCACCAAAGTTCTTCTGTACTCTCCTGGCAATCTCTACTTTAATTACACCTCCTTCAAAATCTTTCTCTGTAAAAATTAAATAAAGAAACTCAATAAATGTAACATGAATGGCAGAGTACCCGGAGAAAAACACTGATTAGTCGCAGCATGGATGGAAATTTCAATGTTTGAACTAACAGTGAAAGGTTGTCTTAAGGAACTAGAGGCTTCCAGGAGCCTGTAATCACTCACCTAGTTTTCAATTTGACATCCAAAGTTGATAGAAAATGGGGGTGTTACACATAATTTTGAAAGCGGGCCACCCAAAGATTAATAGGGTCTTGCACGAGTGGAAAGACGCTGAATTTCTCTCACGAGTGGAAGAAATCCCAGATCTTCAATAAGGACGAGTGCAAGTACCTGTTTCTTCCGTTTCAACTTAAAAACAAAGCATGTCAATTTCATTCATTCATTCGCATGTTAATGTCATGTTTACTACACAAAATATTACAATGCCACGTGCAATGCAGTAAATACACACTTATTTAAAACAGCATTAAATCTTTTAGGGGAAATCAGTTAAAATTCAGGTAAAATTGATATTTGAAGATTTTTTAGATCTACTAAGACGACAATTTATATTACTACAGCAGTCGTAGAAGTGGACTACTCTTCTTCTTCTTTTTTTTTTATACCGCGGATTGGTTTAGACAGAGAATACCATCACACATATACACACAGAATATGTCGGGAATGGATGATAGACCTTCATCGATCAAAGGGTTTAGAGAAGACATTCAGGTAAGTAAACAACAAATTTATAATATTTCATCAAATTCAGTGGAAAAACTTAACAACTTTGGCCAGTTTTATCATCAATGTCGTGCGAGGCATTTTCCCATAATGCATCACTATACGTCATAATAAATTACCCTGATATGTGGCGTTACTATCTCGTAACCAAGGTCTTTCGTAACTCACCCAGACACTTGTTTTTAGTACGAACCTCGCCTAACTTCGTAGTGGACCATAACCCCTGTTGGTCTAGTGATTTTCCGGCTATGCGAGCTTGCTCCCATATTAAATAATATGTCGGTATCGTCTGCCATTGTTGTTTTCTATTTGCGGCTGTCAACAAAAACCCAAAACATCTAATTCTAAAAATAGCGAATTTACGGAACTACTTTTTATTGATTATACTCGGCCGATTTGATTGGCTGACAATGCCATGTAAGACAAGGTCACGCGCAGTTGTCTTTATGGCTTGTCTTACATAGAAAACGCATCAAAACGGAAGAACATTTCAACTCAAATTTCTAAGCAAAAGATTTTAATGTGATTTCTATCTCATAATATTCCTAAACAGAATAAACTGGCTGAAAAAATCTCACAGAAAAACCCAGAATATATATTAAACTACTCATTGTCATATAGCTGCAGATAAAATTTGAGTTCATTTTGATTTGTAATAAAGCGGAAATTGACAACTAAAGAAATTTCTATTTTTAGTAACAGCAGCCATTTTGAATGGAGGGCGGGGCTGTCGGACACAATATTGAAAGGGGACCGACCACCCCAGCCAAATTTGCTTTAATTTGGTTCAGCGGTTTCAGAGAAGATTTAAATGTGATCTTTTATCAAAATATGTCTAATTTGTATAATCAGTGTAAATCAGTTGAAAGAAAAATTTCACAGAACAACCCAGAATATATGTTAATCTACTCATTGTCATGTAGCTGCAGTTAAAATTTGAGCTCAATTTGATCTATAATAAAGCAGCAATGGACAATTGAAGAAATTTCTATTCTTAGTAACAGCAGCCATCTTGAATGGAGGGTGGAGCTGTCGGACACAATTTTGAAATGGGACTACCCAAGGACTATCCCTGCTAGGCTTAGTGTAATTTGGTTCAGCGGTTTCAGAGGAGAAGATTTAAATGTGATCTTTTATCAAAATATGCCTAATTTGCATAATCGGTATAAATCGACTGAAAGAAAACTTTCACAAAAAAACCCGGAATACATGTTAAACTACTCCTTGCCATATAGCTGCGGAACCATAGGGCTACAGATTTTACCCTATCAAAAACTTCTGAAAGTGCGCGGTGAAAATCCTGCACACCTTTTTTGCAAATTATTGTCACGAAAAAAGGATCCGAGAACGATCAAACATATATGTATCGTTTCGTTAAGATATTTATCTACATTCTTCTATACTTACATATTAATAATCCCTTCCAGCTCATTATTATAACAAATGTCTCATTTGTGACAAGTCCCGCCTACTTCGTCAGCCATCTTGCTACTCCGGTAGTCTTGTTCCTGAGGTAATGCGATTTTGTCCAATTATAACCCTATTCATTTATAAATCGCAAATACACGTGTTCGGTTTGTTTACATTTTACCGAAGATGTTTTTCTGTGGTTTTAGAAGGAAATGAGAGTTTGGATCTTGTTGGCATATATTTTTCAACAAATAACCTTAATAAATAAATGTTTTTTTGTTCATTTCTTTTTCTGGAGGTGACTTTCATTGAACATTTTTGAATTTGAACACGTGTATTTGCGGTTTATAAATAAATAGGGTTATAATTGGAAAAATCATGTGACCTCAGGAACAAGACTACCGGAGTAGCAAGATGGCTGACGAAGTAGGCAGGACTTGTCACAAATGAGACATTTGTTATAATAATGAGCTGGAAATGATTATTAATATGTAAGTAAGTATAGAAGAATGTAGATAAATATCTAACGAAACGATACATATATGTTTGATCGTTCTCAGACCCTTTTTTCACGACAATAATTTGCAAAAAAGGTGCACAGGATTTTCACCGCGCACTTTCGAAAGTTTTTGATAGGGTGAAATCCGTAGCCCTATGGTCCGCAAATATCAGAAAAACTGCCCAAGGACCATAAGGGCTACGGTTCCGCAGCTACTTGCCATGTAGCTGCAGTTAAAATTTGAGCTCATTTTGACTTATACTAAAGCAGCTTGGCAGTCATCTTGGTTGGAAGTCAGGATCACCGGACACAATTTTGGAAGGGGGCTATCCAAGGACCATTCCACCAAAGTTTGGTTCAAATTGGCCCAGTGGCTTCAGAGGAGTTGATTAAAATGTGAAAAGTTGACGGACGGACGCTCAGTGGTGACAATGGTCAGGTGAGCTTATAAAGGTTATCTGTGTTTAACACTACTTTAAACAATATATCAGTTTTATTGGAGAAAACCAGACTTACCATAAGTCAATGACAAACTTGGATCTGGAGAGAACAATCAACAAACTTGAAAATCTGTCAAGAATTATTCGGAAATAAGTCAACAGTAGCAATATACTGGACTTGTACATAAAATGTTTAAAGCTATTTCATGTTATAATCAGAGATCCTTGTAGGATAAAATTTTTACGAGTTCCAACCAAAAAGTCACGAGGCCTACTAGTGCATTCCATGTTATTTTTTGTAAAAGAAATAGAAGAAAAAAATTAGGAAAAGGTGAATACCAAACAAATGTGCCAGGTCTTGGACTTGCCTATTTAAGTTGAAAGTATCTCTTTTATAATGGCATGATCAATTAACCCCTTTTGAAGTGAAACATAAAATATAATGAATAGAAGTATTATAAAATATAACTACCATTAAACCAGTTGATAGCAGCCTGGGCTGTAGCAGGGTCATCATATGTAATAGTGGCTTCTCCCTTAGGTTTGCCCGACAATTTGTCCTTGTAGATCCATACTTTAGGCTTACCAGTTCTCTTGTCCATCTACAAAAATAAAAACAAATGTATTTATCTTGCCATCGGGTTATCATATGGTTGGTTGATTTATGGTGTACAACGCCACTTTCCACAATATTTCAGCTATATCGTGACGGTCAGTTTTATTGGTGGAGGAAACCACTGACCTGCCACAAGTCACTGACAAACTTTATCATATAATGTTGTATTGAATACACCTCTCCATGAATGGGGTTCAAACTTGTGACTTTAGTGGTGTTAGGCACTGATTGCACAGCTAGTTGTAAATCCAACTTCCATATGATCACGACTATGACGGTCCCGTTTATCATATGAAATATCAATATACAGGATATGAACATATATAAAACTACTTAGGTTAAGAAATTCATTTGAAATTTATAATGATCGTAAAGTAAAAACTAGAGGTACTGCTGGACGCAGGAGTCCCGCATTGATACATAAATGGAATAACTTAACTGTCTGTTACGCGGGACTAATACCCCCAGCATCTTAATTGAGCCAAAACATATTTGGAATACAACTTTTAGACTCGTAATTCTCGGAAAACTTGATGGACCAGGATATACTACTAATGTGCACATCTTCATATTAGGATCTTGCAATGTACAAAGTTTCATCAACTTCTGATAAATCATGTAGGAGAATTTGTGATGACAAAGTGCATACGGAATTGTCTCAAAAGTCCAAAGAGGCATAACAAGGGTAAAACTCAATGGACAATAAAATCCTTTATACTGCAAAGTTCACACATCATGATCTTAAATTCCACAAAGTTTGATGGAAATCGGACAAAAGATGTGGAAGTTGGTCCGGACAGACAGACCGATTCCTATATACCCCCCTAAACTATGTTTGCTGGGGGTATAAAAAATAAACATCGTTGTTTAACGAATAAGGTTTTACAAGGGGTTAGGGTTATGGTGTTTTATGCCACTTTCAACAATATTAGCTATATCGTGGCAGAGGTTTTAAAGGCACTTGTAAACAAATCAACATGTTGTACAATGAAAATCTTCTGACACATTTTATTTCCAAATATTTCCCTCAAATAAGTGGAAATGCACCAATCAGAGGAATACTTTCATCTCGGAAAAATCACGCCTAGTAATGAAAAATGTGCCCATGTTCCATTCTTATTGACAATACTAACCTTAATTACACCAATACTTCCAAAGTGATTAACAAGAGCATCCTCTGTAATTTCTTCATTCAAACCAGTTACAAAGATAGTGTCAACCATTTCTGTCATCTCTCCAGCACCTACAATATCTAGTCAAATTAATATAAGCAAAATACATCTGGGTTAATTAAGGCCAAGGAAAATATTGATTGATTAAGTGTTTTAATGCCAACTTTAGCAGTATTTCAGCTATATCGTGGTGTCCAAGGAAAATAAATAAAAACTGCTTAAAAATGGTTATATAGGATAAGGATCCGATTTTCACAGAGCTCGCCCAAAAGTGCCATTAAAAGTACAGGTTAGGCACTAGAAATTGGAATTTGAAGGTTTCACGAAAATAATACAAGTATTTCTTTTTGGTCTAGTGATTTTGGGGTCAGAAGGTATATGTTTTTGGAACATTTACATTTTTCCTATTCAAAAGTTTAAAAAAAAAAACCCAATAAAATACTTATAAAAAAAACCCAACTTTTTTTCACATCAAATTTTGCTGTTTTTCATTTTCTGTTTGGAAACATTTCTAAGTAATACTAACCTCCCCGGTCTCCTCCTCTGTCACCTGAAAAATAGATTTAAAATATATAATACCAGGAGTCAATTTATTACTCAACCAGTTTGTACATGCAAGTACTTTTTTTGGTTAACAAGGAAAATCAGTTTTTTTGTTGTTTTTTTTTTTAAATCAGAAAAAAAAATATGAAGGCTATTGTATATTCCTTTAATATTTAATTTCTTTTTAGAACCAAAATATTTTCTACATGTATATAAATATTATGGTGTACAACTTGCATGTTCAAAATGGCATAAAATCTACATAAATTTTTCCTAATATTTTATTTTTTCATTTTCATAATGTTTCAACAACACAATAGCTTTATCTATGTGTAAAAAACACAATAAAGACAGATATGATGTTTAAACATTGTGAAAATAAATTATATGTCTTAAATTAATCTTAAAAGACTTGAATTCTACAAGTTTATTTTGTTTATAAATGCAATGAATGTGAACATATCGAAATTCTATATCTGTCTGACCAAGGTTTGTCTACAAACGACTTGTTTAACACTAAACAACTAAACAAATAATTTAGAAGGCAGAACAAGATCTCTATTGTCTTAGGCCAAAAAAAATAAATGTGTGTTTACGGTCACCCAACCGACCCTATTTTTCAGCTGCCGACCCTAACCGTTTTTATCGGCAATTATTCGACCCTATCAATTTTTACACAGAATTCGGATAACCATTTTTGTTGTTTAATCAGCAGCAATGTTTTATTTATTCAACCGCTAGCTTTTTGTCGAAATTGAGAGCAAAGAATGTAGAAAAACTGTGCAACTTGTCATAAAAACAGCTTCAACAAATGACGGCTTACCGGAAATTTCGAAAATGAAATAACGGAATCGTATTCTGGTTTTGCCGATAGTATATATATATATATATATATATAAAAAAAAAAAAAAAAAAAAATGCCGACCGACCGACTGGATTTTTTTCACATGTAACTGTAAACACACATTTTTTTGTTTGGCCTTATAATTTTCATTCTGTAATATTTCAATCAAATCAAGATCCTTCTCACAATAGTTGATTGATTGACTGATTGGTGCATTTCGCCAACTCGAGCAATATTTCAGCTATATCGTGGCGTGGTCTCACAATAGTAGAGTAAATACCTGGCCATATTGTTACTTGGAGAAGTGGTGATCTCAGCACATAATAAAGTACAGGCAAACATCTTCATGTTCATACCAAAGAGCAAAAAGTCCTGTCGGATCTCAGGGGGCAGGGACGACAGATCAAGCTCGACTCGGTCGGCCTGTGTGTTGCAAAATTTTACTCTTGGTGTCTAAAAAATTTGATCTATCATCTTGTTATTACTAAACTTTTTTTGACGACTCGGCTAAACTTTAAAAACAAAAACATCAAAATGCTTACCAAAATTTTTTAAAAGATTTTTGATATGTTCACATTCATTTAAACAATATGCAGTTGTAATTTGCTATTACGAGACAAATACCATATCATTCTGGAAATAGGCCTAGACTATTTGTGTTCACTTTTAAAAGAGGCTCCTAGTCCACAAAATATGGTATTATGGTATATATACAGTTAAACCTGCCTTTAAGGGCACCTCTATATAACAAACGACTCTATAAATGGCAACCTCATTTTTCCTTTTAATGAATAGTGCATATCATGTTAACCTCTATATAAAGGGCACTGCTCATAAAGGGAATATTTTCAAGTTCCCAAGAGCACTCTATAAACAGGTTTGACTTTGCTTCGATTTTTACACATTTTCTCTTATATCTTACAACAGATTCCACACTTTAATACTCTACATTTTTTCGTATTTCTTCAATATTCATCCCATTGTATGCACATATTATTATAGACATGTAAATTACACTATTTTTTTTTAATTCCAGTGTTACAATATGTGAGTGCAATAGTATTTTTATTCCTGAACCTGCATGTATCACATATTCCACAATTAATTCAAATTTTTGTAGCATAATGTGATGCAATTTCATAAGATAATGACTGCTAGATTTTAACTCTCTCCTATAATTCTCTATAATTGATGAAGACAAAAACTTTCAGCTGATTTTAGCACTTCATATACACTATTTCTTCATACACTTTTCTATTACGTATTTTTTCTATACCATATAATTCAAATATTATTTTATAGCGAAGACTTTCAATGTTGATTCCTATATTGTTACATGTTGGTAATCAACATATTATGTACCTAAAGACAACTGTAATGACATATTCTTAACACTCTTTCATTCTAGTTTTCACCAGAATCCTTGGCTTGGTGAATTATTTTTGTAATTCTACTCCACCAAGATCTGTTTTTTAAATACCTTTGTACGTATATGAAAAATATTGTTTCACGACACTCATCTTCAAATAAATACCCATTTGTAAGTTTCCTATTACTATTGAATGTTTGTTCACACTTGACATGGGCGAGACATTATGCCATTTGTGAACATCATTTTTTTTTTAACACTTTCATTTGTTATATCCAACCACTAAATAGATTGTGTTTGAGAAAATATGCTTCAATTACGACTTATTTCTCATTTTAGACATTACTTCTGCACAGTAGCATTTCCCATAATTCATCCTACTGTGTTTAAAGAACTTAAATTATTTTCCTTACGATACATTCTCCCCTTTCATTTTTTAAAAACTTTCTTAAATTTGCACGATGACTTTCTGCATCCATTCATTCACACATTCCCAATAGAATAAAACATTTTTGATATGTGCTGCATTCAACAATCAGTTTCAACCATTTTGTCATTTAGTTCAATCATTTTGTCCAGCTATTCAACACATTCAGTTTAATCATTTTGCTCTGCTCTTCATCACATTCAGTTCACTTCTTGTCCTGCAGTTCACCACATTCAATTTGAGTCGATGTTGAATATTGAATTCTGAAGTAGTCGACAATTCCTTTGGAGTCTACCATTTTGGAAACTTTACATCTAAACCGATTTCTAGTCACCTTCATTTTTCCACGGTATACATGTATTCCAATAATAAATCATAAGATAAATCCCTTGCACTAAATTTCACTTGTATCCTACAAGTTCCCATACCATTCGCCATATTTCATTCGTTATTTGTCAATAGAAGGTATAAAACAATACCGTCACATTATCTATTGTACAACCCCTTGTCATTTAGATCATTCAACAACCTAATTAATAATCTTAAACCAAATGTAGGAAGCATGAAATACAAATGGCTTCCTCACGATACAAATAAATTGATTGTACAACATGCAAGCTAGCCAGAAAATCTATAATTTGACTAACTTATTTAACTTCACACTTTAGTCAAAATTTCAGTACACTTTTCATAATCATACTCCCAACCATCCAATCAAAACACTATATATACTTGACAGAGTGTTCTGATTGGTGTTTTTCCCCCCTGAATACGATTACAAAAGATGCACTAGAAAGTTTTATGGCCGAAAGCTCAGGACCTTAATAAATTAGTGGTTCTTAACTTGAGGGGTATCAAGTCAATGTTTGAAAACAATCACTTGATGCCTTCAAAATGACTGAACACTTACAAAAAACAACATTAAAAAAAGAAAATCCTAGTGAATAAACTTTTGTAAACAAAAAAAAGGTATCAAAAAATATTTAATTGCAAATTATATTTTGGAAGCCATTAACTCATGATATATCCAAGTTAATGTCTTATACATGTATATCAATCAATACGAAACAGATTAAATTAAATTAATAAGTGAAAATATGAATATTTTTCCCATAATTAATAATTTTATGACAAAAAGTTTAATCACCAAGATATTCATTCCCTTGACCACTAAGGACAAAAAAGAAAGAACTATGTTAGTCAAGAAAACAGATGGAGCAATTCTTAAATGCAACACCCATTTCTTTTCAAAAGTTGCTGTTGTTATGGGCAACACTGTGATAAAATACTGAATAAATGGTCATTACAAATGTGTGACCTTTGAACTTACCACCACCAAAACCTCTGCTGTACCCTCCTCGACTACCACTGAAATTATATTGTAGGGGTCAGTATCAAGCACGTCCACAACAGTTTAAAATTGTGGACCGTCGATACTAGATCTGCAGATTGTTGATGATCTCGAGTCTTCTTTGGTTTTGGTGAATAACAAAACTTATTACACATGTAGACTGTTGCAAAACACTCCCAACCTCTCATTTTATTTGACCTTTGACATTACCAAATATGGCAACCATTTGTGTACATATCAACCCATGTACACAGATCATATGTTTGACCTCGACTCTTTTTTAATGTGTAATTTCTAACCCATGTTAAGTGGCTCTGGTATTATCATGAAAACCTGAATTACACACTTTTTTACTCTTTACTTAATTATATACTGGTAATTTTCAACCATTTTTGTCGATACTCATTTTATTAATAATTGGTAGTTCTACACTTTTAGGGTAAGTTTTACACTCTCTGTTCACAAAAACCAGGATCATTGATATTTTATCTTATGATGTTCTCAATATTTGTTGTATTTTCACCCTAGAAAACAATGAATTCCAATCTACTTTGTAAGACACTAGATTTACAAGTTGTACAAGACCAGGGCTCATATTTGAGGGCGATTCAGGCGACGAAGTCTCCTTTTGAAGATTGACTTTGCTTTCTTGTTGGTCAAAGCCGAAGTTCAAGTCATTTTGTATGTTTCTTCTTAAAATGAATATTTTTAGATAAGAATATTTAAGCCAACACCATATCCAGTTTGTGGCCATATATCTACCATCTACCATCGAAAAAGAATATAATACTCTTCCTCTCAATTACTGAACACACTTCATTTATTGTCAACACACAGACATCAGATCTAAAAATATTTGTTTTGTACTACATACTAATGGAAATATGCTTCATGTGCTGGGTAAACATCTCTATTCAGGTAAAAAATTAATGCTGATACACATATCCTACTTTATAAGACAATTTGTGGACTCAAATTGTTTAGAATGCAATTGTTGAGAAAATTCAGCTTTCTATATTTTTTAATGATTTAAGCTTTGTCTGGTTTTTTTCTGGTTTTCTGTAACTCTTTCCAGAATTCTATTTATATACATTTTTTTTTTATACGTTATCTGTGGAGAACAAGGTTGCTGATAACATGAAATTGCATCTGCACTAAATGTACGATATCAGTTTTTACAGAGGGACATAACCTGTTGTTAGTTCATTTTACCATTGGATGATGTATCCATGTTTTAAAAATACACCTCTTGTTTACATTTTAAATGGTTACTAATGGTTGGATGTCAATAAGAAAAAAATTGTCTAATCTTGGCATCAAAGCCTTTCTGCTACTACCTTGTATTTTTTACACTTTATTTCAACACACTCCTTTATTTTATATTCATTATTACCAGAGCCACTTTGTTTAATGTTGACCAGTATATTTTTTTTTTTACCGTGGGGATTACAGGACTCACTGGGGGAAACCAAGTAAACCTTTATATTTCAATACTCCTATACACCAAAAAAAAAAAATCGCTTTTGTGTTCACATTTCTACACCATACACATATGAAGTATATGTACTTCTTTATTCTTCCAAATAAAACCTGGATGTAATATTAGTTCATTGTAACTAATAATCTTTCTTAACTGCATGATATCTAGCAAACATAAAAATCAGGTCTTTTTTTTGTGTCATTTTGTCTAAATCAGCAATACACTTTTAAATAACTAAAATTTTGGGAAAATAATCATTTTAGAAGACATTTAATTTCTCAGATAAACAAAAATCTTTACTTGAAAAATAAAAATATAACATTTAAAAAAATGATTGGTCTGTATCATACCAGCAACAAGGTACATTTCATAAATAACCCTCTATTTGATTAGTTTTTATTTACATTCCATAAATAACCCTCTCTTTGATTATGCATTACACTGTTTTTCACAAAACAGGATGTATAACAAAACCACAATGATCTATGTATGAACACCTAAACCTTGATCAAACACTTCTGTTAGCACCAGTGAGTCCTTCATTGTCTAATTTTATAACCCATACTACATTTCTATGCATTTTGCAACAAAGTACACTGTCGTTTTAAACCTTCTATCATTGGCAATACCTGCTGAAAAGATCTTAGGAAGAATGGCAGAATTATATCATATACAACATATTTTGTGTGCAAAATGTAACTTTAAATTCAATTCTTGCATTTCTTTAACCAATTAGAATACCTTGAAGCACACATGTGCTATACTAATAAAACCTTTACACATATATATCTATATAAGTATTTATAACCACTTTTATGTAAAACCATCGATATTTCCCTAGATTTTGGACGACAATATATCTATCTTGATATCCTGATAAGATACTCAGAATATTTTGCAATGTAGAACTTGTTTTTTTTTCCTGTATAGAACTACCTTGTGCAGTTTAAACACCATACATTTTTCAACATGTATACCACTCATTAATTTTCAGGCATTATAGTACCATTATACCGTCGAGATTAGAAAACTCCTTAAAAATAAGCTCATTTTAAATTGATACCAATAGATTTTACCCAATTATCTACATCTGTTTATCCCCCCAAAAAAATTGTAAACTCCTTTATTAATCCTGTGTCTATATATAAGGACACCTACCCGCCTCCTCCTCCGCTATAACCTCCGTCTCTGCTTCCACCACCTCTTCCTCCTCCTCCTCCTCCTCCTGAAACAAAAATTATTAAAATTATCAGCGACTCAACAATGATGATGCATTTCTCCACCAATAAAACTGTACTCTATATAAAATACAGAAGCCCCGAAGATTCAACTGAAAACGACCACTTCTGAATAACCAGGTTGATTCATCCTACCTATACTACTTCTGCTCCACATTTCACAATTTGAGCTGTTCCACTTAAAACATAGTTCTCACACAATGAAGATGAATTTGAAAAGAATAAACAAAAATGTGAATTAGATATCTGCTTAAACCATTTTTAGAGGTTCCACCCTACCAGCATGAAATTTCTGATTCTAGAAGTGATATGATGCAATAAAACTCATTAGTACCAGGCTACTTAAATTTGTTGGTCATAAATAAATTTTGATTTAATTTTTTATTATTATATCATATTTTAATAACATAAAAATAATAAAGTTGAGGTAACATGTTATTAATTATTGATCAGAGATTTCCCTAATTTTTGGAGCAACAGGCACTAAAATGTTTTGAACAAGCTTCATGTCTAAGAGACAGTGCATGTCCCCATATGAGTCCAGGTCACTTGTAATGTAAGGGTACAAACCCCACCTTCCCTTGAAGCCAAGATGAATTTCAACATTTACTAGATAAAATGCCACATGTAACTTTTTTGTTCAATTCTAAGAACATACCTCTTCCTCCACCATAACCACCTCCTCCTCCACCACCACCATATGATCCTCCTGAACCTCCATAACTACCACCACCACTTCCCCCTCCTCCACCTCCGTATGATCCTCCTTGTGATCCATAATCTGAGCTGCCTCCTCCGCTGCCCCCTCCACCACCACCACTGCCATAACCTCCCGACTGCCCTGCGTAGCCACTAGACTGTCCATCATAACTACCAGTCTGACCACCTCCACCGTAACCTCCAGATGAACCATAGGAGGGCGTCGTAGACTGGTAACCTACAAAATTGTTGCATGTCGAGTTTTAACTTTTATCAATTTATTTCACTAAATATCGAATAAGTGTTTTTTTCGCGGGTACCTAATTTTCGCTTTATTCGTGATAGCCATTGATCAGCGAAAAAAAAAGAATCTGTAAATTTCCACCCTTTTACTCCATAAAAATCTTTATTTTCTTAATTGTACAAGATCTACCTCCCCTAGTGTTACCAGCGAATATTTAACAATTCCTTGTTCACTGTCATTCGTAAAGTTGTTGTTGAAATGTCGCTTTTAAAATATCCTTATCTGCAAATTAGATCTAAATTATTCAGGTTTTGGTTTCTTATAATTTCAGTAAGTTGTTATTTTTTGCACGGAAGTCAAATTCTTAAAAGATATTTGAAAGTAAAATATTTATTTACCTGCTTCTAAAATTGTTACATCAAACATGTAAATTCTAAAATGGTTACGTTTATATATAACTGTACCTTGTTGTCCATACTGGGAAGCCCCGTCTTGTTGCTGTGTCACACCATAACCAGTTTGATCTGAAATGTTATTGTAATCATGTAATGGACAATGAACTATTTGTACTTATTTAGCCTTGATTGATCTGTTTCCTGCAACCGGCCCTAAATTTAGACACATACAGGGTTCGACATTATAAAAAATTTATAATTAAAACAAGAGGCAGATCAAATTCAATGAAATCATGTGATCATTTGACTTGACAGCATAATGTTCTAAAAACATTTGAAAAAGGCCACCTAACCTTGATAGATCAGATTAAATGTATTGGGAGATCAATATATATACACGGGTCATTCTAAAAAAAAATGTGGAAATGTGTTGTCCCAAGCAGAAATTGTCAAATTGAATTTTTTTTTGGATTCAATTGATAATTTACATCCTGAAGAATATTTTTTAAATCTTTTAGTGAAGCATCTTCTAAAAATATGATAATGAAGGTCTTTTAGTGTCTATAACACAAGAAAGGATTTGATTGAATTATTTCATTTTTATCAGATGCAGACTTCCACATTTATTGATCATGACCCATACATGTTTGTGAAAACAAATTTCTTAACTTTTATATTAAGCTTAAACTGGGTTAGGCCAAAAAAAATAATATGTGTGTTTACGGTCATCCGACCTACCCTAATTTTTGCTAGCGACCCTATGCATTTTTACACAGAATTCGGATAACCGTTTTTGTTGTTTAACCAGCAGCAATGTTTTATTTATTCAACTGCTAACTTTTTGTCGAAATTGAGAGCAAAGAAGGTAGAAAAACTGCATAATTCGTCATTTTCGAAAATTAAATACCGGAATCGAATTCCGGAACGACTATTTCCGGTTTTGTCGATAATAATAATAATAAAAAAAAATAATCCCGACCGACAGACCCTAGATTTTTTTGACATGTGACAGTAAACACACACATATTTTTTTTTGGCCTTAGTAAAAAGATTCAATTTAAACAATACTTCATTGATGGATATATTGCAACAATGGCTGTTCTCATAAATTTTTACACATAGGTAAGGGTTAGTAATGAATTTATTAGTAAACATTTGACAAAAACACATACAAATATCCTGTTTTGCAGTAGCTAACATTTTGGTTGGAATTTTAATGTCGACTCTTGTACAACACTTATACATAGATAGGTAATAATACAACATATAAATAATAAGAAGAAAAAAAATATGCCGTCTTCCACCATCTTGGACAAAGCACCTTACATTACCTGTCTGTCCATACTGTTGCACACCATAACTGGCTCCACCGTAAGCCTGACCACCAGCCTGTCCTGCTTGTGCTAAAACATTAATAAATACCTTCTGTTTATGTTGTCTACCTATTGTATGTACCCATACTCTATGCTAAACTGTGCCTTACAGTTTGTGCCTAAAATGTTTATGCACTCAATTTCAAATACTGTTCATATCAGCCCTTTTTCCTTTCTAAAATTTTATTATACCAATATTTTTTTTCTTTACATTTCAACATTATTTCAGAGTGAAATCGTACTAACCCAAAATTAAAATTAAGTGTTGGGAATTTTTGGCACATACTGTGGGCCTCTATAATAATCAAAAGACAATAAACAAGGATTTAGTTAGGACTATTCAAAGAACTTTGAGAGCTGCCTAGTTTTGCCAACAACAAAAAACTATCTATTATGCAAGGGGTATTTTTCAGGAGGCTGCACATTTTAGCAAGTTAAAAACTCCCAACCAAATTATAAAGCCTATGATATATATGTTTTCTACTTCATCAACTTACAACCCTCAACTTCACATGAGTTTCCCTATTAGTCCCCAAATGAATAACCCTATATCATTCAAATCATACATGAAACTCTGTGCTCAAGTTAAATTTGCTAATTTATTTTTTTATATAGAAGTGGATTACATAACAAGACTTCAAACAGTTCGCAATGGGAAAATAAAAAAAACAAATCTTGTGAGTAATAGACAACTCCATTCATGAAAATCAATATTAAAGTAATGAACTAGCTATATGCAAGAATTAAAAGCAAAAGATATAAAAAAGCAAGTTTATATACCAGTGGTCTGTCCATATGATGCCGTCTGGCCGTACCCTGCAGCTGGGGTTGCTGTTGGTTGTGCTGGCTGAGTATAGGCACTGGCATCATATCCAGCATAGCCTGTTGGTTGTTGGTAACCAGCCTGCTAAAACAAACAAATTGGTTAAAAACAAAGCAGGGTTCAACGAATCCGCTGACGGTCGGGCTAGTCAAACATAACAAAGATTGGCCAGCTGGGCCAACAATTTTCGTTTTTTCCAACGACTTCCGTGTCATTCAATATCGACTGATAACAAGGACTAATGAAATTTCCTGACAAAACGTTAAAATTCAACTTCAATCACTCGCTGAAAGCTATAAATAGTCTAATCACACAATCAGCATGTGCTTACCTTGATCCGTTACCGCATGTAAAACGAATATTGACAGAAATTTATGCTGGGAACCAGTACTTCATAATTCAATAATTTTCAAAATCATGATTATTTATTTATAAAACTGAAAGATTAAAACGGTATTTTCTATAGTAAGCAATTTTAAATATTTAATATAAATAAGAAATAAACCCAAACAATCCAAAACAACAATAATAAATCATCACGTGAACAACTTACATGTAAAAAAAAATGGCCGATACACAATAACGCTAATCGTGACTTCATTTAATATGAAAAATCTATTATTATGAACTAGTGAACCAATATTTCTCGGGCCAGTGGAATTTTGAAGGAGCCAGTTGTTGTTCAAAATTTTTACTGGCCAGTATTCCCCCCCACCCCCTTAAATCGACCCCTGCAAAGCCATAAAATCCAGTTTGTTCGTAACCAGACTGCTAAAATAATCATTTAGTATTTAACAAAAGCCATAAAGATAAAGTCTTATTTGACATATTCTGGTATACATATGTACATTTGACGGTTTCCAAGATGAAAATGTAGGGGTGTAGTAGAATGAGGACACATTTTGCAAGACCCACCACACATACAATCAAAAGAAAATAAACTCAATTGTATTATATTGTGGAAAGTTATTAGCCAAACATCCATGCATTACCAGACTGGACTATATATACGAGAAACACGGCGGTTGTCTTATAATAAACAGGAACTGCTTATACTTTGCAAGCACCTGGTTTCGCCACCCCGATTTTTGTTGGGTCCACGTTGCTCATCTTTTTAGTTTTCGGTTGTGTTGTATTTTTTATTTGTATTTGTCTTCATCCCGTGTCTTGTCTACCAGTCTTTCCCAAGGTCTTTTATTTTTTACAGGACATTTGGTCCTGTAAACCTGCAAAGTTTACCTGACCAGAATACAATTTATCTGACCGAAATTTCAGCCACTTTCGGTCTTTTGACCAACTGTCACAAAACACTCTCGTTCTTTTTGTTTCATATTCTTTCGATTTTTGTTTCTTTTTTTCATCGTCAATCTTAACTAATTCTCACTTTCTTTTACCTGGGTTAGCACCCTCATATTTTAAGCCAAACATCACGATCTAGGCTTCAATAGTGAACAATACCATCAATGATCTTCCGATGAACTACGTAAAAACACCCAGACGACGGGATGAGAAATACTTCCGGTAAACATTATCAGACCTAGACGATTTTTACCGGCCATGTCCGACGGTACTTCGGAAAGACTGGTATACCCAATATTGCTAGTGTCTCTAGATTGTCCTTTCAGACGTCTCTATAAATTATCTTCCGATACCCCCTTTTAATGTTATCATTTACATTACATTACCTGAATATATAGTCAAACCTGCCCATGAGGTCACCTGTATTAAAAGGACACATTGTTCTTGTCCTAGATTTCATATGAATTGAACCTCTTTTTAGAGGTCACTAATATTAATCTACTATATTAACCTGTTGTGGCTGTGGTTGTTGCCCATACTGTTGGTAAGAAGCTGTGGAATCGGCTGTTGTTGCACCATAGTTAGCATAGTTATAGCTGAAGAAAAAAAGAAAGGTTTATTTAGCATGAACTGAACAAGTTTTCCACAAAATGCTGTATGGTGGATATTCATGTCATTGTAGTTTTGTATAGTTTCTTTTAATTCAACTTACATTGTCATCTTTGTATTATCTAGGATAATTCTATTTTTATTATTATCAAAGAACATTGAAAAAGGAACCGAAAACAGAAACAAATACGGCTGGATTTATTAGTAAAAGCTAAGAAAAACAAAATCAGAAAAAAAATCCAAAGAAATGGACAAATAATTACATTTAATATCTGGAAAATGTAAGTTTTTATACTCTTCCATCATAGATGTATCTCCAAGATGAATAGTTTTTGGTAAACCTGATACTGGCACCATTCAAACTCCCTTTATACATGCTGGATTGCCTTTATTCCATATCACCACATTAGTATGATGTTTTATGATCTGCTTAATAGTCATGATAACTACATCTTCGCTAGCCAAGGGTTACGATCCGCTCTACTCATCTTCACCCTTGGCATCGTTAGACGGAGACGGTTTATATGTAATGCAGCTAGTGGTAGCTGCAACCAATCAGAACGCGCTTTACAAAAAGCACATGTTCTGTAGGAAAAATGTCAACAAAATAAAAATGCGTTTACATATAAAATAATGTTCTAAGTTTGAAATAAAAGCACTATCTTACCATTGAATAACAATGTCAAATCTTCGCTTGAAAATCAGCCATATTATAATCTCGAGTCAATTTTCAGGGCATTCAAACGAAAGGAAATGAAAGCCTCGCATCGATTGGCTGAAAATGACATCATTACAAGGGGCATAACTGTCAAAATCCAGCAGGTGGCAGTGCACAGGAATTATGAAAATCCGACCAACGATGAAGATGAGTAGAGCAGATCGTAACCCTTGGCTACCGAAGATGTGATAACCAGAGAAAAAGAGTTTCTGATGTTAGAATTGGTTTTCAAGTTTTTTTTCCCCATGTGTGGTTATGTTCATGTTAAACATTTTCAAAACAAATCAAACTAAATATTAAATACATACCTAGGTGCTCCTCCACCAGCTGGGTAATTATATTCTGAAAAAGATACAACTAATTATTTATTGATCACCAATTTTCATGGGCGATTGTTGCTTTAGCATCACCTTTTATTACTTGATCTGGGATCGACCTATGGCCACTACGGCCAAATATTGTAATTTTATTTCTTTAATATCATTTGGAACACCTTTGGATTGATAAGTTTGAAGAAGGTGGTAATGGCAGCATTAAAATTGTCGAGGTTTGGAAATTCCATGGAATGTTTCAAAATTGTCGACATTTTATTGTGAAAAGGGGGAAGATGAGACCATTATTGCATCCCTTGAAATTTCTGTAATCCTTCGCCAATTTACAAAATGTTACTAGAGGTAAAGATTTTCTTTTAATTTGATTTACATGGTCTACATTCATAGACGGTACATGTTCATACGACATTTCATTCATGTTTAAGCCGGTAGGGACACGTGTCTGTTGGACGAAAAAGGGATTTGCGATTATTTAAAAACGTGCAATACATTTCAGTTGATTCTATGCTTTCTTTCTGCATTTGTGTTTTGCATAATAGACCCTTATCGACCTAATGTGTATCTAAAAGATGTAAGTGATTCTTACGACTTGCATCCGCCATTGTCTGATCCTCTTGTGTGTGCCTGAAGTCACGTGGGTTGAACCGCGTGCCTTTCATAAAACCACGTGACATAATTTATGTTGTTACTTTTCATTTATTTTAGTACATTTTAAAGTTATTAATGTTCAAATCAATAACTCGATGTTTTTCTTACAGTTTTTTTATATTAAATTTTTTATTTATGGCCAAGGTTTATGCAGAAATAGACATAGAATTTATACATATATCCTTATTGTACCTCTTTCAGGGATCATTTTCTTTATTCCTCAACGCATGCGTTAAATATTGGCCGGTTTAATGGTGATCGGAGCAATTCGGCCATTCTCGCTGCCAAACAACATGGTTAGATATGTAGGTAGCGGAAATGAACGAGCAGTTATGATTGGTGGGATCGACAATTTTATTTCCGAAGAGGGGAGAGGGGAGATTAGTTTTTTTTATTCAGCAAAAGAGATTACAAAAAGATTATAATTTGATGGACAATTTTCAAATTTATACATATTTAATTCACATGTAATCAGAAGTATTCATGTTCTTATATTGATAAAAAGATAATTATATAAATTTTATTCAGTAACAAATACATATACCATCGGTTAATAATACAATACAATACTGTGCCGGATTTACCTATAGAATAGAATAGAATAGAATAGAATAGAATAGAATAGAATAGAATAGAATACATTTTATTGCCTAATCATAGGGCCCACATGAGGCATCATTAACAATACATTGACTGATTGATTGATTGATTGGTTGGTGTTTAACGTCTAGCGAGCAATTTTCCAGCTATATTCAGAACGAGAACATTTAAAAATTTAAACGCCACGGGACTCGAAACAAGGAAAGGTGATGGGTATGGACGGATAATTTTGCCAGTGCAACAGGTCTCTTATGGACCACTCATCATGAGCATAATGCTCATAATGAGCTGTTACATTGGGTTCTTTAACGTGCGGAGAGGGTGGCAATCTCTCAACACGGGACCTCGGTTTTATTTACGTCTCATCCGCAGGACGGGTTGGTTGTGAATTTCTACATCCCGCACAACCGACGGACGCCCCTTCAAGCCGAAGAAGCTCTCGGTCCCATTTCTATACCCCGGGGTTCCCGTGGGGTTGCATTAACAATACAAACATTCATGATTGATAAATGAGACATACACACAAAAGAAAAAGGACATAGTTTGGGGTTTTTATATATCTAAAAATATAAATATAATTATTATTATTTAGTGGATCATGTTCTGGTTTGTCCCCTATATCTCACATCCAGTGTGAAACTTTACATATATACAGTTGTGCTGTTACAACGTACTGAACTTTCTAAACAACCATTCAGTAATCTTCCTTACACAGTTGCACTCCATTTCAGAATATTGCAGAATTTTAAACACCCATCATCATCTTCGCCTTTATTGAAATTGATTAAATACACTTCCATCTTCCTCCAGTTGTGAAGGTGGGGAATTGGGAGGGGCCTCACAAGTGGAATAGCCTAGGGCTTATCTTTATCTAAATACGCCGCACTGACAATACAATAAGCTTTATTTAATCAAATCAGTTTATACAATTTTTACGTATTGCTGGCAATATGATCTTGTAAAACACGAATGAGTGTGTAATTGTTGTCAGTTAATGTTGTGAGTACTGTAACGTTACTCTCATGTTAATGCCAAAATGAGTAATTTTCAAATATAGCATGGCGGGAACAAGTTACATTCGATGAGATGATGGTGATATCCGCTTATACGGTACTCGACCAACACGCTTACTTAGATTTTTATAGTGCTAGCAGTCACTTAGACAACAGTCCGCGGGGTACATGTCGCTGAACTCTGACACATTATCCTAATTCCGAATCAATTTGTCTTTACTCGTAGTCCTTAATGATGGGTGTTTAGCAGAGAGGCAACCATTGAAATGCGATTGTGGGTTCGAGCCAGGGTCGGATCAAACAAAACACTATACAATTGTTATTGTTTGCTTCTCCAACTCAGCGTGTTGGTCTAGAACAAAGTGTACACCAGCATCAGCTTCTCCAACTCAGCGTGTTGGTCTAGTACAAAGTGGACACCAGCATCAGCTTCTCCAACTCAGCGTGTTGGTCTAGAACAAAGTGGACACCAGCATCAGATTCTCCAACTCAGCGTGTTGGTCTAGTACAAAGTGGACACCAGCATCAGCTTCTCCAACTCAGCGTGTTGGTCTAGAACAAAGTGGACACCAGCATCAGCTTCTCCAACTGAGCGTGTTGGTCTAGAACAAAGTGGACACCAGCATCAGCTTCTCCAACTCAGCGTGTTGGTCTAGTACAAAGTGGACACCAGCATCATCATCTCATCAAAATATAATTTTTTCTCGTCATGATAACTGAAAATTTGCTCAATAATCACACAATCATCCGCACTCGAATCGAGCACGCTAACCATACCACCACCGATGCGAACATAAAATATAAATGGATTGCATATGATTAAAATCAGATCTCTCACGTGTTCCCTTTACTGACATGTCGCTGCGTGGGATGTACTCTATACTCCCACGCTGCGAGTCGACATATCAGTAAGGACCGAGGAGCAAGCGATGCAGTGCTGGATTAACCCTTAGGCAAAATAAGCACGTGCTTAGGGCATCAAGGGGCAACACAAAGTCCGGCCACAAGGCAATTTATTTTATCAGCCAGATATTAGGCTCAAAAACACACCAAAAATTAAAAAAAAAATGTAGGAAAAATGAAATTTTATGTCAGACATTTGACCATTATGTTGAGTCTTGAGTCGTGTTAGTTTTACATTATGCCAGTGGAAGGTGCGGGAGCACTAAGGTTGGCATGTGCTTAGGGCATAAATTGGCTTTAATCCGGTCCTGATTAGTGATGTATATAATTTTAATTAGATTGGAGAAAACATATATTATCATTTTGGAGATACATACAAATGTATATACATTACATCATTAATTGGTTTAAGTCTGTATACAGGGTGCTATGTCTTATTTAAGTGAATAGGATAGAATGACCTATGATAGCATAATCACACTTCGTTAGCGGAGATCATATAAATAGCTCAATTGTTAGAACTTTGACTTCTAACTTTTACATTCGGAGTATTACCGGTACTCAATCTTAATGTTTGCTATAAGTTTATTTGTCTGAAAAGTAATGGTCAAGAAATTATAATTTGGTTGTGTTATGGTTATCTCACGCCACTTCCAAGTCCATTTCAACAATAATTCAGTTATATTGTGGTGGTCAGTTTTATTAGTGGGGCCGAAACTAGAGTACTCGGAGAAAATTTTTGACCATCGTCCACATCTTTAAACATTTCCTAATGTAGTTATAAAACAAGTAGTTGGAGTAGCTACATCGTCACACCGGAAGAAATGCCATGAGGTTCACATAATGACAGTTTCTCCACTGTGAGTACAATCCCTCCATAAGGGGAGTTCGTACTTATGCGGGTAGAAATGTAGCAATTAATGGGAGAGTGACCGAGAGAACGCCGTTAGATGTACCATTAATATAATATGTAAGCCTTTCAGCAGATAGTGTACTGTAGTCAGAAACCTTAACAATATAATTATATAACTATTCTATCTTCAGAGTTAGGTTATGAAGGTAAAGCTTTCTATGTGTTTCTAAACGATGATATTTCATTAAGAATTGAACTCTTTACTACCGAACTTTTGCACATATCCGATCTACGTAGATTTTTTTCTTTCCTCCTTCACTGACAAAATTGTTCTACCTATCTTTGCTAATTCTTTTAGTTTGCCGTATTTTTGCTAATAGTGTTGTTTGTCAACTTCTGTTCCAATACAATTTAATATAAAAAAATAATGACGAAAAATTAATTAAAAAAAAATAATATGAGGGTGTCTTCTTAAACGTCCACGTTTCCCATGTAATTAGTTAGCATTTTTATACACCCTACATTCAGATTGATTTGATTTTTGGTGTTTTACGCCACTTTCAGCAATATTTCAGCTATATCATGGCGACCAGTTTTTCATAGTGGTGGAAGAAGCCGGGGTACCTGGAGACAGGGCCGGATTAAAGCCAAGTTATGCCCTAAGCGCATGCCAACCTTAACGCTCCTGCACCTTCCATTGGCATAATGTAAAAACTAACACGACCCCTTGATAGCATTTATTAGTGCTTTATTTCATTTTTCCTACATTTTTTTTAATTTTTGGTGTGTTTTTTAGCTTAATATCTGGTTGATAAAATAAATTGCCTTGTGGTCAGATATTTGTGGTGCTCCTTTGCCCCTTGATGCCCTAAGCAAATGCTTAGTTTGCCTAAGGGCTAATCCAGCACTACCTGGAGAGAACCACCGACCATGGGCAAGCAGCTGGTAAACTTTATCACTTGTGACTGCGATTTGAGTGCACCCTTTTTTGTAATTTACAAAGCTGGGCGCGAACCCACGCCGTATTGGTGATATGCTTGTATGAGTTGTTAGGTAATCCAACTACCTAACTCATTGAGCCACCCGGGCCCTCGGTTCTAATATTTAAAATGATCAGTCGTCATAAGGTTCTAAGTACTTGACTGTGCTGATGGTTTTCAGGTCATGTATACATATACATGTATTGTAATAAAAACATAGATATTAAACTTAGTGAGTACGATGCGTTTCTAGAATCACCTTCATCGGGTACGCTGAATGTCGAAAGATCCGAAAGTCAAACAATTTTAAAGTACTTGGGAGCATATAAACCAAAGGGCCTACATTCAGGTTCATACTTCTCCTTCATAAGAGGTCGCCTTCAACTAATTGAAGATTCCGCTAATTACTACTGAGTGGTACTGCGCATCAAGCGCTATATTAACAAATATTAGAAAAAGAAAAAGAAATAATTTGTTATTTTCATATTTTAAGATAAAACTATGTACAAGAATTTATGATGACTAATGGTTAATGAGTGAGACAGCTGATTTGAATGACTCAACAGAGTCACTCTTCACAGTGTTCAGGGGGAGACTGTTCCAATTTCGTATTGTTCGCGGAACGAATGATTGCTTGAGTTGTATGCGTGTGGATGTTATATATGAGAGAGAATGCATGTTCCGGGAAAATCTAACTGGTGGTATGAGTATCATGTCTGTTTTTGGTATAGCTACTAGTTCATGATTGATCTTAAATAGCATGACTAGGCGTGCATCTGTTAGGGTTCGCCAATTCAGATGTTCTGTCATGTTACTAACGCTAGAGGTGTTATGGTATGGTAGCGGTTAGTAATATAAACATACTGCCCTTGGATGAAGGTATTAAGGTAGATTAACACATGGGGGGGGGGGGGGGGGGGGGGGGGGGGATTATCACCCGAGAAGAAGTCGAGGGTGATAATATTTACACAGAGTGTGAACAACTAATCACCATAACACCTTCATCCAAGGGCAGTATGTTTTTTTATTATACTGAATGCCTAACGATTCAAGTGTGCATTATGTTATTAGAAGGACAATTGTTAAAAAGATAAAAAGTCATAAATTAAGATAGTTTACTTACATTAACAACAACAAAACATCAAATAACAACAAATTTAACAAGATAATAACATAATGTTTATAACAATTAATGTAAAATGTTAATTGTATATTTTGATAAATATTATCACATGTTTACTTCTATATTCTGACTATTGCATAAATAATTTTCAAGGTAGGCTATAATTGTTTTATCATTTTTCAATATTATTATTTAAATACATGTCTTAAAATTTTGAAATTTTATGAAAACTTTGAAATTTTGAAATTTTTGAAAATTTTATCATTTTGAAATTTGTTGAAATTTTTGAAATTTAGAAATTTTGAAATTTGTGGAAAATTTTGAACTTTAAAACAATTTGTTTTTTTTAATTTTAGAATTTTGAAAATCGGTAAACCTCGGACGGGTGTTAATTTTTCCGGATCGGAAAACTTCGGGCTCAACGGGTGTTAATTTTAGGCATTAACACCCGTTGCTAATATCATCACATGTTGCTAGGGATGGGCGGGGCTTATTAAAGGTTAGTGAAAATTAACAAATACCGCTTGTCCAATGATATGAATGGATAATGTTAGAAATTTGCATAAAGTATAATAATATAAACATAATGCCCTTTGATGAAGGTGTTAGGGTAGATTAACACACGAGGGGGAAAATTATCACCCGAGACGAAGTCGAGGGTGATCATTTTTTTCACAGAGTGTGTTAATCACCATAACACCTTCATCCAAGGGCAGTATGTTTTTTATTATACTGAATGCCTAATGATTCAGGTGTGCATTATATTATTAGAAGGACAATTGTTAAAAAAATAAAAGTCATAAATTAAGATAGCTTTCTTACATTAACAACAAAACATCAAATAGCAACAAATTTAACACTTTATAACAATTAATGTAAAATGTTAATTGTATATTTTGATAAATATTATCACATGTTTGCTTCTATATTCTGACTATTGCATAAATAATTTTCAAGGTAGGCTATAATTGTTTTATCATTTTTCAATATTATTATTTAAATACATGTCTTAAAATTTTGAAATTTTATGAAAACTTATTTTTTTTTAACTTTTTGAAAATTTTATCATTTTGAAACTTTTTGAAAATTTTGAAATCTTATGAAAATTTTGAATTTTGTTGAAATTTTTGAAATTTTGAAATTTTTGGAAAATTTTGAACTTTAAAACAAAAATTTTATTTTTTTATTTTAGAATTTTGAAAATCGGTAAACCTCGGGTGTTAATTTTTCAGGATCGGCAAACTTCGGGCTCAGCGGGTGTTAATTTTAGGCATTAACACCCGTTACTAATATTATCACATGTTGGTAGGGATGGGCGGGGCTTATGAAAGGTTAGTGAAAATTAACAAATGCCGCTTGCCCAATGAAATGAATGGATAATGTAAGAAATTTGCATAAAGTATAATAACATACTATAGCAGCCAGTCCTACGTTGTACCTGTTCGTATGTCTTCTTTGGTAAATGGTTCCCATACAGAACAAGCATATTCGGCTACGATAATGATTAAACAAATACGGTGAATTTGCATTGTTTTTTTTAATTTTTACTACGATCATTTTAGAAGTGAAAATTTGAAGGAAAAAAGTTCGCATCGAGCCGTCACCGAATACGGAACATAAACTATAGTTCACCGGAAGTTTACATTCTCATAGCAACTGCACTTCCGACTGCCTGTGATCCTAGATATTCAAGATGATACCCGAATTGCAGGAATTACAAGCTCCCGAAATTCCTAAATTGATACAGGTTAAGCAAATAGTATAATATTGATTTATTTCCATCAGTTTCGAGAACTCAGAAATGATAAATTGAACAGTTCTTGTGAATTGTTTTTTTTCTCGCACCTGAAGGGCTGAATCTTGATCCCATTCCATGACCACGATGATGGCATGATGACCTAGTGCTGGTAACACATGAACATGCGATCGTAGAACCATTTTATAAACAGGATTAACAATACACAAACGAGATATACAATTCCAATATTATCCTGATCCTGATCCATCTAATAACTCTTTAATCTCGGTTGAGCCAAGTTTTGCTTTGATTGGAGGAGGAATCTAAGCAAAATATAGCCATGAGAGCCAAATCTCAACAAGATCAACTCTTTTATAAAAGTAGAAATGGTGTATGCAAAGTTACTATTAAGATCAGGTGCGACCTGAGACGCGATCGATATATAGGGCAATCTAGTCCGAGATTCCTCTGTCGTCCGACGACATTATATATTATTGCTAGAGCCGTCGAACGTCAGAGCGCAGTATATACGGAAAACAGCGGATTTGCTTCTCCAACTCTGGGTCAGCACATTTCCACGTTTCGTGGCTATCGGATTTTATTTTCTATCAGAAACCCTTATATAAATCGCTTCACCAATCATTTTTCTATTCATTCATAACCTCAGAAAGTGGTGTTACACTCCATTACAGCACGATTTTGCCTTAGATCCTATGATTTAGACATTTGTCTTCCATTTTTCAAACATTTGTCACGTGACTACGAGAAAACTACGATTACCGCAATGTATCATGGGAGATGATTTGCATATAAACAAACAAACAAATATTTTTATTGCCAATTATAGGCGCCTGTTAAGGCAGAACAATTAACATAAAATTTAATACAGTTGATTATATTGATTGGTAATGATTTTAACAGCAAATTTAGTGAATTACAGATAACCATAAGAAAAAAAAATGTAGTACCTTGTCCAAAAACAAAAAGGGGGAACGTAACACATGCTCTTTCCGAAGCCCGTTGGTAACACTCTGGCATTGAATCTTTTCTTTCCAACACATTCTGTATTATTTCCTTCTGCTCTGCTTTGATCTGTAGATGGACTGTTTGTCCTGCAGAATACGCTTAAATGTATCGTCTTCCATGTGATTTGAATGTGGTTTACGTATGCAAATAATGCTCCAAATAATTTGGCACTCTGCATTAATTAGCTCCCATTATGCAATGCGTTGCTGTCATCATTCAGTTAGTATCGCGAGATCACGTGTGTAGATTCGAAAATGGAAGTCAAATGGCGGAATAATAGGATCTAAGGCAAAATCGTGCTGTAATGGAGTGTAACACCACTTTCTGAGGGTAAGATGGTTATGAATGAATAGAAAAATGATTGGTGAAGCGATTTATATAAGGGTTTCTGATAGTTAATAAAATCCGATAGCCACGAAACGTGGAAATGTGCCGACCCAGAGCTGGTGAGGCAAATCAGCTGTTTTCCGTATATATTGCGCTCTGACGTTCGACGGCTCTAGCAATAATATATAATGTCGTCGGACGACAGAGGAATCTCGGACTAAGGGCAATCATACTAATCATACCGTCGTAAGACTCGTTTAGACAGAAATACAATGCATGATGTACTGTATGAACACTGAAATGAACATGTAACTATTTTTTTGTTTCCAAAATTTCTATTATTCTTGTAAAAAATGCATTGCCATTTATAATAAAACTTTTCATAATGTTACAAGACTTCCGATTTTTAGGCAAAATCTCAATAAAACTGAGTCATATATGTATTAAAAATAAATTGTGTAGATTGTGCTGATGACTTGATTTGTTTAGAACAAGTATGAACTTAAAATCCACGAAATGGCATGACATCATAGTAAAGTCAGTACGTCATATGTTTGGTTCCAGAGTACATTTCCAATTCAAATATAGAATCAATTTGTCAAAAATGTAATAATACTTTTGAATACTTCAAAGAATGTTACCTATTTATCGTTTGCTTCTCAGTCGAACCTGTTTTTAATAATTAGACAATTAGATCTCAAAGAATGGCTTAAGTTTTAAATATTTATAAAACTGTTTTTGTTACCTTAGGTGCAAATTTTCCTCCAGTGAGCAAGACTAATTTTTAACTTTATACTGATGTAATACCATCTATAGTATAAATAATTTTTGCTTTGATGTAGTAATTATGGTTGAAACAATCTATTTCTAATCAATTGTATATGTTTACAGCCAAGAGATCACAGAGCAAAAGTTTGTGTTTGGTAAGTAAAAATTCCTATCTATATGGTATATATTTTGTGCTTGGATGAACTTAACCTTTGAGTGTGACCTTGATGGTAGAAGCAACACCTTTTCTGGTATGAGTTTTCATCAGTGGTTCAATTATAATTTGAAAAGGGCAGGGAAAATTTTTTCGTTACATATCAACTGATAATGACATTTTTGATATTCAGCACAGATGAAAATGATGTTTTATGGTAACTTTAAGCCTAGGACACTACAGCAATAACGTTATAGTTGGTTAAAGACTTTACTGTTTTGTTATAATCTTAAATAAAACCTTGCCAATTTTTGCCAGCATATGCAGATCATTAATTGAGATAAAGAGTTGTCATGGTCGCGATCCTTTGGTAGTTGGATTCACATCTACCTATGCAATCAGTGCACTTCTTCTACTTCGGCCTCTTAGATATATAGAGTAGAAAAAGTGCCTATCACTACTAAATTTGCACATTTTCAGGTTCCCTTAAATGCCGTTTATATATAGGTTTGACTGTATTTGAGAATAACTTCTGTAGTTGGACGCAATAATGCATATACATTTAAAAATCATGACATATGTAGCGATATGCTTTTCATTTGAATATCAATTTTATGAGTTTATGATATGTGATGCTTAAAATATATATTTTTCATCATTTTACAGGGCAGATTTAAATGTGGATGACGTAGACCGTATCAACGAATCTCTGAACTCTGACCATGTTAGACAGTAAGTACAACGCACCGATATTATATACAATTTTCCAAGCAATTGCAAAATGCCAGTTATTTTGCTATAATTTCTAACTGTATAACCATAGCCCTGATCAGGCTTCTTTTTTTACCATAGGAAAAAAAGACTGGTTAAAAAAGCATTAACAGATACAGTTCTGCAGCTTCTTGTGAAAAGTCATCTTGAAAACCTTATTAATTGTGGTTGTATGATGAAGAACAGCAATATATGTTGTTCCTTTATTTAGATTTGATTCATACATGTGAAATTGGATTTTCTCTCATATTGATTGCAAGTCTTGTCAATATAATTCTTTTAGAAAGACTAGTTGATTATTTTAATATAAATCAAAATGAAGGATTTAGTAATAAGACTGAGTGTGTGATTGTTGTTTAATGTCACTTGAGCAATATTTCAGTTATATCATGGATAAAACATGTTACCTTTCAATGAGATGATAATGATGTCCACTTTGTACTAGACCAACATACTTAGTTGATTTTTATAGTGCTAGCTCACTGAAACAACAGTCTGTGGATAGACATGTCACTGCACTTGGACACATTATGCTGATTCCAAACCAACCATATTTGCTCTTTTTCCTTAATGCTGCTTCATTAATGGAGAAATAACAAATTCCAATTTAATGGCTTTTGGTTTGACCTGATCGGTGCTCAAACACACAATCTACCGCTCTTGAGGCAATCACACTGACCTATTCATTTCTTTGTTGTAGGAACCATGAAAATTAATTCCTAAGATTTTGAATCATACATGAATAATCTTCATTTTTTTCTGTAGAGTTTTAGCAGACATATTCCACCTAGATGACTTCAGAACAAACATAAAAAATGGCATCATTATGGATCTTTATTTCTACACAATTCAGTTTGCCAGGGACAATAACTTCTCTAGAGAGAAAATATCGACCATGTTCTCTATAGTTAAGAAGACTCATGAAGTTTGTATAGGTATGTATTGTCATTGCTGTAACCATAGAAATAAGCTACAGTTGAGTACAGTGGTGCTACTGGAGTTTGAAAAACACTCCCCATTCAAATATTCCCTTGGCATGAAATTCATACCCATTAATATATTCAAAGTACAGATACCATACCCATTCATATATTATTCAGTTATTGGTGACCATTGATATATTTAGGTTAAAATCCAAAATAAATACACATAGATAAATTATAGAAGACTTTGTTTTGGCAATAGAGAAGCCACATGGCTTGTAGAAATATGATCTATTGTAACACAGTTTATAAATCTCCACCCATTGATACATTGAAGTGAGAAATTTATGAGCCAATGATATATTTGAAAGCTGAAAAAGTAGACCCATTTCAGCAGCACAGCTATGTTCATATAAGAAGTGACCCCCAGTGCAGTGAGTGCTCTGTAAAAACAAATTTTCAATATGGTTTTAAAAAGATAGTAGATAAATTCATGAAATCATTCTTTTATAATAATGACAGACCATTTTCATATTTACTTGAGGTTTCAAATACTTCAATAATGTGACCGATCAGCTATTATGTTGCCATAGGGTTTAATGTTAGTATTTTTTACTGTCACTCAAAAACCAATTTTCATTGAATTATGACAAACCTATTAAGATGAGCAAAATTAACTCAAGCGTGTATCAGTTGATTGTCAGGGAATGGTGTCAAGTAAATCTTCCTCAAAATTAATGCTAGACTTAAAAAAATAATCCAGAAAATGGACTGACTCTAGAAGGTAACTGAATAAAAGATTTTTAAATTGAAAATATTTAGTACCCCCAATACATTCACAAACATTAATCTAAACACTAATCTCTCTCAAGCAAAGGTCAAGTAATTGAGTCAGTGGTTTTCTCTAGGTCCTAGGGGTTCCTTCACCAATAAATCTGACTGCCATGATATGACTGAAATATTGTTGAAAGTGGCATTAAACACCATAAAACCAAAAAATAAAGTAATTGGATTTTTCAATATAATAAATGAGTATTTATTTCCACAATAAAACAAACAACTGATTCAGAATTATCTCCCATACTAACACTGCTTTTTTTTTATAAATTCTCCTTTTAGTATCAATGCTGACTATATAAATAGCATAAAAAACAAAAAATGTCACACTGACAGAACAATTCTAGAATCTAATCGTAAAATCGTAAAAACAGAGAGATAATTGATAACTCACACACACACACTGCCTACTCTCACTCTCTTGGCTTGGTACAGGCACTTCAATAAAAAGTGGCTGGGTTAAACTAATTTTATGGGCTCAATCCTCCGTTCTTAGTGAAATGATGAGGTCGTGCAATTGTTTTCCACATGTAAGTAAAAATTGATTTTTTTTCAGAGACACCGTTTGGAAATGTCGATCAGACTTTTAATTATTTTAAAGAGTTAGTGTTGTGTCATGCTGTTAATGTAAGTTATGTGTAATATAACAATTAGTTATTTAAGAGTTGCAGAGTGTATATATACAATATACGTACATTGTCGGTAAATGTAAAATTTATTTGTACGAGCTTTAGAAACAGGCAGAATAGCGAGCCTTTGGCGAGCTTTTCAGGCCTGTTTCGCAGCGAGTACAAATGAATTTTATATTTAACGACAATGTACGTATATTGTGTTTATCCTGCAATGTCAAAAAAGTCGGAAAACTTGTCAGATTTAAACAAAAAGGACAGAAACAAGCGTCATTCCTCGCCTTTCATACATGTTGTCAATGGTGTCTTCTTCGTGGTCCGTGTTACATTAGTACCAGTTTCATACTTGTCTGCGCCCTTCCGCTGTACATAGCTACAGGGTACCAGGAAAGTTTATTCGTAGGCTGAAAAGTTTATTCGTCTAGTACGAATAAAGCAAAAATTTATTCGTATAGCATATTTGTACAGCAAATGTGCTGATTGCAGGATAAAAAAATATCCTTTGCATTTTACCGATTGAAAGCAAACAAATTGATGAATTGATTATGGGAATGTTAAGTAACAAACTATCAAACTTTTTGATTAAATAATTTGAATGTAAAAGGACAATGACTCTGATCCTTCTAAAATAGTCTGATCAAACTGCTGTTTATTGATTTATTTATGTTTAATGCCAACTTTAGCAGTATTTCAGCTATATCGTGGCTCAGGCTGATATATGCTCAGTACTTTTCTGAATAAAATACATTTAAATTAATTAAGCTGCTATAACCTTGTGCATATTTTCATATGGTAATAAACAAACATGTTTTCTCATAAAAATGTAGGATTAGTAGTGCATACAAACTTTTGTGATGGAAAGACAGGATGAAAACAATGTCTCTCCTGGAAGGGGTGAGGGACATAACAGTTAATTACTGTATCCATCACATTATTGAACCTGAATGATAACTAATTTCTCTACCAGTAAAACTGACCACAATAGGAAAGTAATTTTATGTTATCCAGAGTTTGAGTTACACTGTGGTTCAGTTGTGTAAGCTACAAAGGGTTACCATTGCCACTTAAGTATAATAATATAATATGTACGAGTTCAATACAATTCTGGGGATGTGCAATCAATACAACCTTTTGTGAACAAATTTTGTAAGTGTTTTTTTGTAAATATGCCAATTTTCTCCACCAATAAAACTAATATGCCCTGATAAAACTGTTATATTGTTGAAAATGGCATTAAGCTCTTGCAATCCAATTTTATATAATGTGATTGTCTCCCTTTATCATTTTATTTATTTACAACTACTTGTGCAATCAGTACCCATCACCACTAAAGTTGTGAGTTCGAACCCTGTTCATGGCGAGGTGTACTTGATACAACATTATGTGATAAAGTTTGTCAGTTACCGCCACAATATAGCTGAAATATTTTTGAACGTGGCGTTAAACACCATAAACCTAAACCATTACATATATTCTAAATAGATTATTTTGTAGAGACCTCCACACAGTATTGAGTTGTTCAATGCAGATGAAGTGAGAAAGATTACAGAATACACAGTCAACACATACTTCAGACATTTTAAAATGTACAAATATGCATTTACACCTTTGGTAAGTTTAATTTATTTTACCCAAAAAAATCAGAGGCTGTCGTAGTCGTGACCATATGGTAGTTGGATTTACAACTACCTGTGCAATCAGTGCCTATCACCACTAACGTTGTGAGTTCGAATCATGTTCAGGCGAGGTGTACTTGATACAACATTATGTGATAAAGTTTGTCAGTGACTTGCGGCAGGTCAATGGTTTTCTGCAGGTACTCTGGTTTCCTCCACCAATAAAACTGACTGCCACGATATAACTGAAATATTGTTAAAAGTGACGTTAAACACCATAACCCTAACCTGAATGAAAAGTAGTCCAGAAAGACACTACGTTACTACAACTCCCAAATGCAGGTAACATATTTATACCCCCGCTCCCCGAAGGGGGAGGGGAGTATACTGTTTTACCTCTGTCCTTCCGTCCGTCCAAGATATTTTTCGTCGCATTTTTCTCAGTAACTGTTGTTGGCAGAAATCTGATATTTGGTCACAAGCGTCATATAGGTATACCATATTGTGGGTAGCGTTTTTGGACCCGTCAGATTCCTACTTCCTGTTTGCCGACTTAGTTGGTTTTTATACACATTGAACATATATGCACATTTTTCGTCACATTTTTCTCAGCAACTATTGATGGCAGAAATCTGATATTTGGTCACAAGCTTCATATAGGTACCCCATATCGTGGGAAGTGTTTTTGGACCCATCAAGTTCCTACTTCCTGTTTGCCGACTTTGTTGATTTTTATACACATTTAACATACATTTGTATATGCACATTTTTCTAAGCAACTATTGATGACAGGAATCTGATATTTGGTCACAAGCTTCATATAGGTACCCCATATCGTGGGAAGCATTTTTGGACCCATCAAGTTCCTACTTCCTGTTTGCCGACTTTGTTGATTTTTATACACATTGAACATACATTTTGTATATGCCCATTTTTAGTCGCATTTTTCTCAGCAACTATTGATGGCAGAAATCTGATATTTGGTCACAAGCTTCATATAGGTACCCCATATCGTGGGAAGCATTTTTTGACCCGTCAGATTCCTACTTCCTGTTTGCCTAAGAGCGGGGATATCATAAGTGAGCATTAGCTCACAGTTCATCTTGTTATCCATGTATTCATTAGTGATTATTTAAACATAATGATTGGATGTATTTAAGGAATATTTGAAATTTTTGAACAGGTTATACGATATAACCTGGTTTGGGGCAGTTTATGCTTAATAAATTGCGAAGCGGTTTATGAAAAGCGTAAACTGTGCCAAACCAGGTTATACAAGTATAACCTGTTCAAAAATTCCAAATATTCCGTATAATTTAATTTTTACAACAAAATTTAATGATTCCTCAATTTTAATTACGATTATTTCATGTGACTATTTGAATTTGTCGTTAGCAAATGAATATGTTGGTGACGTCACAATACCAACCCAGATTATCGAGTATAATCAAAATTTTCTCCAAGTGGATCAGCCAATCAGATTGCAGTATTCAAATTAAATTAAATTATTGTTAATTATATGGATTTACAGTATAAGCCAAAAACCACCAGCTCTTAGCCCCAGTCTAGTAAAAAATGGTTTGGGCTAGTGAAAAATTGCATATGCTAATTAAATAGACAAAATTCTTCTCAAGCAACTTTTGGGTTAGTTTTTCAAAATGTTTTTGGTAGTCTGGATGTATATAAACTCAATGAAATAAATAAATTATCATTATTTAGGAATTTTTCATCACCCTGTCCAAAATTGTAATGATTCTAGGTGTGATGTATGGTCACAAGGTTCTCGAGACAAATGCTCATTAATATTCATGACTTTTCTTTCAATTTTGTCAGTGCTTAAAAAGGTTATTGAAATAACTTGTATTTTATTGAATATTTAACATAATGACTGAATGTACCACTATTGTTTATTATATGGATTTATTAAAAAAAACTTCCAATCTTTAATAATCATCTTTTTTGTGATATCAGATATTTTTATATTTTTTTTTTAAATCAAGAGGCCAAAATAAATATGGTACAGCAAATTAATGATACATTTATTAATAAAATTTGAAGCAAAATATGACTTCATAATATTTATTTTTAGAAAATTGGTACTCAACGGGTAAAGTGAAGATTAATCGTCTTCAAAGATTCTTTTAGAAATGGTTGAATTATGGGAACATATATATTTTGCACAAAATTAATAAAATTTCTAGATATAAAAATAAGAAAATTATGTATTGTTCTCTGGATTATAAATGTAGATAAAAATATATTTTAAAATGTAGCCGTGTATGCTAAAATGTAGCCATGTATGCTAAAATGTAGCCATGTATGATAAAATGTAGCTGTGTATGCTAAGACATAGCCGTGTATGCTAAAATGTAGCCATGTATGCTAAAATGTAGCCGTGTATGCTAAAATGTAGCCATGTATGCTAAAATGTAGCCATGTATGCTAAATTGTAGCTGTGTATGCAAAGACATAGCTGTGTATGCTAAAATGTAGCTGTGTATGCTAATATGTAGCCATGCTGTATGCTAAAATGTAGCCATGCTCATGATGCTGTATGCTAAAATGTAGCCATGTATGCTAAAATGTAGCTGTGTATGCTAAGACATAGCCGTGTATGCTAAAATGTAGCCGTGTATGCTAATATGTAGCCATGCTGTATGCTAAAATGTAGCCATGCTCATGATGCTGTATGCTAAGACATAGCCGTGTATGCTAAAATGTAGCCATGTATGCTAATATGTAGCCATGCTGTATGCTAAAATGTAGCCATGCTCATGATGCTGTATGCTAAAATGTAGCCGTGTATGCTAAAATGTAGCCGTGTATGCTAAAACATAGCCATGTATGCTAAAATGTAGCTGTGTATGCTAAAACATAGCTGTGTATGCTAAAATGTAGCTGTGTATGCTAAAACATAGCCGTGTATGCTAAAATGTAGCTGTGTATGCTAAAATGTAGCCGTGTATGCTAAAATGTAGCCTTGTATGCTAAAACGTAGCTGTGTATGCTAAAGCGTAGCAGTATTGCTAAAGCATAGCCATGTATACCCTATTGTTATTCAAATTAATTTTTCCTACTGTATTCTTACAGGTTAGGTTAGACTTGTCTTTAGCATATGTCGGGGTACCAGTTACACCACCACCATCAGAAGGTAGGTCATATTGTCTAGTTTTTATGTGTATAGTTTGCTTTATTTCTATAAAAAAAAAAAAAAATGTTTCCATTTTCTCTTAAATTACAAAATAATTACCATTATCTCCCTTGCCCCATGTTGAATATATTTTTTGAAAAACAAAATATTTGATATGGAAATTGGTAATGGGAATTTTTTAAAGTTCTTATTGAAATATTTGTATTTATAGGTATCTTAATGTATGAGAGAAAAATGATAAAATAAACCTGATTTTTAATATTAAAAGTTTTATAGAAATCAAGTTAACTTTAATTTGGTGCAGGTTATTTATTGTTTGTTTATATAAGTATTGCTTTGGGAGAACCAATTATCAAGAAGGGGGTGGGAGGGGGGGGTTGGGATCCCATTAACCGGTTTAATCCCACCACCTTTTTGTCTCTGTCCCAAGCCATGACCTGGATTTCCAACGTCATTTGTTGACAATCTATGTTTAGACTTTCTTTAAATAATATCATGTCATATCAATGTTAAAGTCAGTTAATACCAAAATGTTGAAATACCGTAATCCTTCTGAAAAATTCTTTCTTGATGATCCCAAACAAATTAAATATGTGGGCTGTCGTGGCTGTGATCGTATGTTAGTTGGATGTACAACTACCTATGCAATTGGTGCCTATCACCACTGATGTTGTGCAGGGTGAGGTGTACAACATTATGTGATAAAGTTTGTCAGTGACTTGCAACAGTTCGGTGGTTTTCTATGAGTTCTCTGGTTTCCCCTACCAATAAAACTGACCGCCTGATATAACTGAAATATTGTTGAAAGTGGTGTTAAACACCATAAACCAAATCGAAACAAAACATTGAAAACAGACATCAGTTGTAGGACATATTGATCATTTTAGCTGAAGATGAAGATGATACTATTCTCTATGTGGACATTGGTACAGGTATTGATAAAATACTAGTCATATTTTCTCTGCTAGATATTTTAGAAAAAATGAAATCATAGTTTAGAAATTTAACATTGAAAATGATATTTTTTGCTTGTAGCAAAAGTATATACATTTTTGTAAATATATATTCTGTGTGTGCTTTATTTTTATTTATAACTCCTGTAAAAAGTCCATGTATATTTAAAATAAATATCTATATCTTGAATTAACCTTTCAAACTTCTTTCTTTAAAAAAAAAAGCATTTAAAAAATTATTTTTGAAAACTGTAAGCAAGATTTCAACTGGTTGATATTATGTCTCTCCCTCTTTGGGAGATATATTGTTTTTCTTCTGTCCATCTGTCTCTCCGTCCATCCATCTGTCATAAACGTTTTCATGTGCAACTCCTCCTATGTTTAAAAGGGAATTCTTTAAAACTTTGCAGGTTTGTTTATTACCATATGGATAATTTTGATATCGTTACAGCATTTTGATTGAAGGAGTTATTGCCCTTTTTGACATAGAATATTTCATGAAAATGGGGAAAGTGGACATAAAAAAAATCTTTAATTTAAAAACAAGAAACATTAATAAGTTATCTCCCTTTTTTTCAAGTTCGCTATGGGTGAAAGTAAAATAATTTCCCTTAGGTCAAAAAGGATCAAAGGGAAACTATTGTATTTCATCTCTGCTGCATGTATACCTTGGATAAGTGAGAAAATTGGTGCAATAATACGCTCCCGAAGTTCGGGAGCGTTAATGGTAGAAGTATGAATATGTACTACTATGGCACTTCAAAATCTTCAACAATATGGCTGCCAAACCGGAAATAAATTAAAAGAAAAATCACGTGACCTAAACCGGAACTCTAGTCGAAATAAAAATGAAACAATGTTCGGTAGCGGATACGAAAACTCTCAGGATTTAGGTGGTGTTATTTTTAAGCTTGATATTTTGTAAACAGGAAGAAAAATTACTGTTCTTCGGGAGCATTTCAGGTTGCACCTGCCTCATATTATTAGAACTCTGAACCTGAGATTTTTTTGATTCCACAACTGAGTTGGTTTGCAATATGATTTTTATACCAAATTATGTTTACAAAATTTGCTTTCAATTATCCTGTCAAGTAAAATCATTGATTATTCAAACTAATAGCTTTTTAGATAGATAATAGAACAGTTTATCATAGCATAATGAAACTATCCCGGGCCAGATCCAGATTTTTTTCTCTCTGAAATAACGGAATTTCGGTGCCTCGGACTTCCGATAACTCAAATACATTTTGACAGTCCATTCGAGTTCGAGCCACCAAACTTCTACTGTATTAAGTAAGGCACCCAGTATATCTTTTTTATGGATATAATTTTATCAAAACTAGGCCTCATCATATCCGGTAATTATTTTTTGGTGTTGTCTGCTACAACAGGCATGTCCCAGGTATTGATTTGATGGCAGCAGTGGCATCATAAAGGTCAAGTTCTTTTTATTAGATCTGTTCTTTAGTAATCAAATATAATATGTTATAAGTGGTTTACTTCAAATTGTTCAATTTCATGTATTCAATAGTAAATATGATGCTCTTTTGAAATATTTTCAGACTCATTTAAAAACTTTTTTTATTGGCTTACACAGGTCGACTTCTCAGAGTGTTGACATCAAAAAGGCTTTAATAGTATAGTTTTACTTCAGAATTATTGTCCAATTTCAGTGACTTGCGACAGGTCAGTGGTTTTTTCCGGGTACTCCGGTTTCCTCCACCAATTAAACAGTCCGCCACGATATAACTGAAATATTGTTGAAAGTGGCATTAAACACCATAACCCTTACCCTAACCTCCTTTTCAAATTTTTATGAATCAATCAAATTCATTTGACAGATTCTAGTTGTGTTTCTAAGCTGAACATATTGCTAGTGCAAATTATAGCATTTGGAAGAAATTTTATTTGTAAAAACTTTTTTTTCATATGTAAATGAGCGACAAGTTGAACATGATTATAAATTATGATGGATAGTGGATAATTCTCGGAAAAACCTTAAGATATTTACGATACAGTGAAACCTGTCTAATTCGAACCCTGATTAAAGTGGAATCTACTACAACAAGAACACACACTTTAGTACCAAGGTCTAAAATCTTTGTAAATGTAACCTGTAATACCTGTCTATTCTAGACAAAAATATTGGTCCCAAAGATGTCCAGCTTATACAGGTTTCATAGTTATGAGTTATTTGATGTTATGTACATAACTTTTTCAGTGCCAACAATATACCTCTTACAACCCATGAATAAAAGATGGATAGCAGAAGGTTATAAAACCTAAAGATCTGCATCATAATTTAATATAATGTACAATAATTTTTCTTCTTTGTTGATATGAATTTCAATTAATGCACACTCAAGACTACAGACAGGTCCTTATAAACCACTGTACATAAATTAAGGTAGCTTTTCAGAATTAATTGTTTATAAAATTACAATTTGATATGTACTTTCAGCTGATGAAACTGCTCCACAAGACACTGAGGTTGCCCCTGAACAGACAGGTGAACCAGGGGAAGGGGCACCATCCACTGATCAACAAAAAACACCTGAACTAGGTAATAATCTAACTGAAATCTTTATAGGTTATCTCCCTTTACTTAAATTGAGGGGACGTCATGATCATATGGTAGTTATATTTACAACTACCTATGCAATCAGTACCTATTAGTACTAAAGTTGTGAGTTCGAATCCCACTCCAACCGGGTGTACTCGATACAACATTATGTGATAAAGTTTGTCAGTGACTTGCGACAGGTCGATGGTTTTCTGCGGTTTGCCCCATCAATAAAACTGACCACCACAATATAACTGAAATATTGTTGAAAGTGGTGTTAAACACCATAACCCAACCCTTTAAATTTAGAGTGATTAATTCTAGTCATATGTTTGACAGACCTTCAAATCATTCAATGGCAATTTTGGAACTACTGGTATTGTTTTCCATTTTTTGTTTACACAGATAAAAAAAAACCTCTTAATAGCTGGCATTTTGATAACAGGAGATGAAGGAATTTAAATACCTAGAATTCAAATGAGGCTTGAACGTAACAGGTTTTGATACCCATCTTCATATTTTTGGAGAAAACATCTACCCCAATTCATTTGAACCAGATTATAATCAACAACTGTGAAATACAAAAGAAAATAAATGTTCCTTAAATAAAGACATCTACTTTCATGATTTCCATATGATTTTTGCTTTTCTGTATCAAAGATTAAAAAGAATCTCATTAGTTAAATATTTATTATAATCACCTGGAGTACTAGATATTACTGTTTGAACCGAGGTAGTGATAAAATTGATAGAAATAAAGCAAGGAATGGCCAGACTTAGAATAATGTCCTGTTTGAGTGACTGTTTTCTGTAAAAATCCAGTTTAAACTAGTACAACCAGACATATAAAGTATACGTCATATGTTTTATTTTGTCATGATACAGTTGGAAAATTAATCATTTGGGAATTATTAATTTCTCATATGCCATTTTCAACCCAACATCTTCTTTTTAACTTTATGAGAATTATCTCCCCTTTAGAACATTTATCAATATATTCACTAATTGTTTTGTTTCTTCTCATGTTTCTTTTAATTTTCACTTCACAGAAGAGTCACAGGCAAGGAAAGAATTACGTACCATGATACAGACGTACTTATCAGAAGAGATAAAGAAAATGAAAACATCTGTCGAGGAACAAATTAAAAGTACCGAAGATACCCTGAACAAAAAATTAGAAGTAACGGAAGGAATGAAGTCGGGCAAAGGAGGTCGAGGGTCACCAAAGGGGAAAAAGAAATAACAGTATTGAACAATCAAATTCTTCTATATACTTGTTGAACTTTGAACTATTATTGAACGTTTTAAAAATTGTAAATAATGTAATATTGAAAAATGTCTAGTATATTAAAAACAATTAAAAAAGAAATGATGGCTTTTAATTTCGTCTTTGTTTCCAAGAAGGATTTGTGAAATATTTTCAGACAATATATCCCTGTTATCTTCATATCTGTCAGTTATAACTAATCTTTAATCAGTTGTTTTCTTAGGGTTCTCTGTTTTCCTTCACCAATAAAACTGACCGTTGCGATATAACTGAAATATTGTTGCAAGTGGTGTTAAACACCATAACCCTAACCATTAATCAAACTGAAATTTTGTGTTAGTAGATTTATGACAATATGTTGATGGTTTCTTACATTATTCAATGTAATTTAATTTGTAATGACAGCAAATGATATCCGTTTGAAGGTGTTGACATATATTTAGATGCCCTAAATTATAATATTTAGATAAATACCAAAAGAAAATTAATATGAAAAAAAAACAGCAATGGGTGAATGTACTGATGATTGATTGATTGAAAGATTGCTACTTAACAGTGAACAGTATTTTAGTTATATTTATAACAAAAAGTTTACAAACAAAGAATCAAATATCTATATAGGTGCCACTGGGATTAGCCTTGCAACAGACCTTAGGATTGCTACAATGAAAAGAGAGAATGGATAGGGTAGGTCACCCCAACTACACCTAACAAACTATTGTCTTTAGGAGCCATCGTGTTCGTCATCGTATGGTAGTTTGATTTACAACTACCTACACAATCAGTGCCTTATCACCACTAAAGTTGTGAGTTCGAAACTTGCTCATGGCGAGGTATACTTGATGCAACATTATATGATATTTATTTAAGTTTTTTAGTGACTTGCGGCAGGCCAGTGGTTTTCTCCGGGTACTCTGCTTTTCTCCATCAATAAAAATAACAACCACGATATATTTGAAATATTGTTGAAAGTGGTATTAAAACAATAATCCTGGACTAGAGTTGTCTTTTCTTTGATGTACAAGTGCAGACATTCTCCAAGCACAAGGCTCTCACCAATACCTTGTACCTGCATAACCAGTGGAAGCTCCTTTTCGGAGGAGTAATACTGTGCATCAGAGAAAGTAGAACTTATTTTAATACCCCATCATTCCCTTGAGGTTGATTCCATGTTTGATGAACATAAAGATATTTTCTATCTGAAATATGAAAGTATGTATTTCATGCAATATCAAGAATTTTAATGATGAAGTCATTAACATGTATATATATTAATATACATAGAAGGCAAAGTGTCTTATAATTCTTCAGATTGTAAATTTGGTCATTGAATGTATCATTACTCAACTGACATCATAGGGCAGCCCTCGTTGATTTCCAATTTAAAAAAGAAGGTGTCGAGTGATTGTTCTTTAACTCCCAGTGAGCAATTTTTCGGCTATATTAAGGAAAGAACAAGTAACATCGATGTGATGACGATGTCTGCTTTGTAATAGATGCTTATTTGAATTTTTATATTGCTCGCCCACTGAAACAATAGTCTGCGGCTAAACATGTCATACAACTTGGACCCATTATCTTAATTGTGAGCCACCAGTCTTTCTGTTTTATGTTGCATGCTTAGAGGAGCAACAACAAATACCAGTTTTAAAGTCTTTGTTTTGACCTAACTGGGAATAAACGTTGAAGAGAGTATTGATATGAACATAACTACAAAGTAACCATTCGACCTACAATTCAGTTTCCAAGATGAAATATTTTTGCAAAAAAATCAGTCAAAATTGATTTTATTTCTTCATGTGGATCTGAGCAGAAGACTGAACTGGTAAACAGATAATGACAAAGATGAACACATAGTATTTACAAATCTTTGAGTCAATTGTTAAAAATAATTTTCTATAGATGTATTATATTTATACCTAGCAATAGGGGGGGGTGGGGGGGTGTTTAACGCCACTTTCAACAATATTTCAGTTATATCGTGGCTGTCAGTTTTATTGGTGAAGGAAACTGGAGTACCCAGAGAAAACCACAGACCTGCAACAAGTCACAGACAAACTTTATCGTATAATATTATAATGAGTACACCTTGCCTGAGTGAGGTTCGAACTCCTAAAAATAACCATATGTTTACTATAGATGCTTAAAAGTATTTAATAACAATTTAATAACAATCTATATAACAAAATTTAACAGACAATTTCATTGAGTCCTTGCACTACTAGCTTTGTCTGTGTGGGTATCAGATAAATCTTAATCATAATCATGTTTCTGAACTTAAACAATGATTCAAATAGAACAATTAATTTTTGCACCTATCTAATTCTCAGGATAATTCCATCTTGAAATGTACATGTATCATAGATGATAGATATAGTTCCTGAAAATGGCTCAAATGAAATTGTAATATAAATAGCTGCCGTCATTCCCGAGTCACCATTTTCTATTATCGGGAATTCTAATCGCATAATATTTTAATTCACATTTCTAGTATATCTCTGTTTTATGTCCTGTAATTCTGGAACAGACACCATACAGATAGTACTGTTACGCTAGACATTCTGTCAATTTAACTTTCAACTGAATTTATTCTACTGCCAATATGTTCAGGTAACTCTCTGTCGTTTAGCAGGTTGCTCTGTGTCACTGTTCCCTGTATGTTCTGGACTGTCAATAATGTCTCTTATCCCTCCCATCTGTAAAAGAAATATGAAACATTTTTCGTCAGAATTTTAGCATAGGTAAAAAAAACAATGCATAAGAAAGACAAGTTCAAATGTTGCATGATGGGGAATATTTTAGGGTTCTGAAAGTATTATGGACAAAGGATTGGTGATCAAATAACAACATTCACAAAACATGCAAAAAGTAGGAGAAAAACTTAAAAATTTAATATTTATTATAATTAGTACTTAGACAGTCAACTATCTTAATTTCCAGTTTTAGTTCTATAAACATAAATTAAGTGTTAGTGGAGTAAAATAATCAGGACATGCCTATTTGAGTGGGTTGGGGTTGGGTTTTATGGTGTTTAACACCACTTTCAACAATATTTCAGTTATATCGCAGAGGTCAGTTTTATTGGTGGAGGAGACATGAGTACCCGAAGGAAACCCCCGACCTGCCGTAACTCACTTACTATTTGACATGACAGGTTAAAAAAAACCACCATACAAACGATTAAAATATCATTTTACCGTGACTTGATACGGAACTGTGGCTTCTTTCTTGGACGGTGATTTATACAGCCAGGCATATCTCTGTTGTCCTTCCCAGTATAATATCATTCTAACTGTACTGGCATGTCCCCAACTTTCTCCTAAAGCAGGAACCAGTTGTGAATTTTCACCATGTCTTACCTTCGTTGTCATCTGATTGGTCAGTACTACCTGTAAAATGTCAATTTATCAATCTAAAGTGTTGGTAATGTTAAACTCAATTTCAGTGAAGCCTGTCTAAACTATTGTGTCCAGAATAGACAGTTATTTGGTTTATATTTGTTTTTTTTTACAGAAAAGTAGACACAGATAAAAAAAAAACATTGGTTCCCTATTTAAAGTTCAATTTATACAAGAATCCAGTTTATTCAAGGTTTGGTTTAAACAGGTTAACCAAGGGTCTCCAAAAAGCCTAGATAGTTTCGTATTCACATAGATCATAAAATACAGCTATCTCTGCTGAATATCTTTATGGTTTGAATATTCAGTCTTTTTTAAAAGTATCGAGAAAAAGTCGTTTAAAAACTGAAATTCTACGTTACAAGAATTTATTAACTTATACATTTTTGTAATTCTTAATTATACCTAAGTTTTTTCATTAACTAATATATAATTTTTCATTAAATATCACTTTCATCAAAATATAGTTCATACCACCTATTTGTAATGCTTATCTGTAAATATCAAAGACACTATTATAATGTTAAAAGTACTGTGTTGTTAGAGAATCTGCATTCCATTTGTGATAGGATAGTAAATTACATAGGACACCTGATAACCTTAAAATGATCCCCTGCCTCAAAATTACTGTGGGTTATCTTGCTGTCAACAAAAATACTTGAGAATTAAAACCAATATGAATAATTTTACCAACATAAGAATAAAGCAAAATAAAACAAATATGCAAAATGTAAGTAAAAGTGAAAATGTTTACAACTGAAAATATAAAAAAATCTCCCTCCTTACACAAGTGATGTATTTTATAAAAAAAAAAACTGCATTTTAAATCATAACAAATTTAAGGTCACAGTGACAGAGATCAAATAGTAACTGGATTTACATCTACCTATGTAAACAGGGAATGTTGTGGTCGTGATCGTATGGTAGTTGGATTTACAACTACCTGTGCAATCAGTGACTATCACCACTAATGTTGTGAATTCAAATTCTGCTCATGCCGAGGTGTACTCGATGTAACTTTTAGTGATAAAGTTTGACAGTGACTTGCGGCATGTCAGTGAATTTCTCCGTTTTCCTCCACCAATAAAACAGACAGCTATGATATAACTGAAATATTGTTGAAAGTGGCGTTAAACACCATAACTCTTAACACTATGGAAATAGTGCTTATCGCCATTTGTCTACCAGTGGATTCTGTCATTGATAACTTGATAAAACTTTATATCATAAAACTTATCAGTGATTTGAGACAGGTCGGTTTTTTCCCCCCCAATACTAAACGCCATTAAATCACTGAAATATTGTTGAAAGTGGCATTAAACAACAATTACCTACACAACCATAACAAACTTACTGCAAGTTTATATTCTGTAGCTAATTTGAGAAAACTCTGTGCCATGGATGTCAGTAGTCTTGTTCTCAGGGAAAAGTCATCAAAATCATGTCTAAAGTGAAATGCTATACTGTCTACTACAACCAGCTTAACCTGTCAATAATAACCATAGGATACGTCAGCAAGGCATTATATTATTTCACTATGAAATGCATTAAAATCATGCCTAATCATATAGATATGCAAAGGCAAATTATTTAAATACAAATTTATAATGTAAAATGACTAATTTTTATTTGTGATAAATATGTCACCATTTTCGTGACACAAAGGAAATCATAAAAATTAGTCACTGCAAAAAAAAACCAATTCTATATTAGTAAAAATATTGGAAATCTTCAAAAAAAAAAAATATTCATTTTGGCAAAACAAATAATTATATTAAGTAGCTTTGCAAATACAGTCAAACCTGCCCATGCACTCACCTCTATTAAGCAGTCACATGTACAATGTATGTAAAGGCCACTCTTATTTGTCCTGTCATAGAAAATTTTATATGAATTGAAGCTTGTTTAAGAGGAAACTGCCACTTTTTCTTTATTCCAAATGTGACCCCTTAATACAGGTTTGACTGTATAATTATACGATTAATTTTCAGCATAAGATATCTCAACAAATTGGTTCCTTTCTAATTAATTTCACTTCACAATTGCCACTTTTTCTGATTTATTTCTTTTTGACATGTTGAAATATTTGTATTCCCAATTTATTCTTTCTTTTTCTTCCACTAATACAAATTAAGAGAGACACTCGAATTGGTCATTTTTTAAAGGATACTTCATGTAAACTGGTATTCATCTTTAATAAATTAGATCATAATTCCTGGAAATTTGCCAACTACATAAATGCACATTTTTGTGCCTGTTCTAAGCCAGGACCTGCATTTACAACACAATATATTGTGGGTTTTCTTGTGTTCAATGGTTTGAGATAAGAGGCAGATTTTCATTTTGCTGATATTGGTAGAAATAAAAATAAACATTCTTTTCATAAACAACTCCTTGGAATATCTGTTTAATTACAAACTGAAAAAAAAATTAAAATACAAAAAAATGGTTAACCTTAGGATGGTTCTTGATAAAGTCAGGTAGTAGATAAACAGTGGCTAATAGTTCTACATAATCATGACATCTATAGTAGTGAATCCTAGATAAGACTTTCTCCATTGTAAACCCTGACATTTCTGATTCTGTGTCTGAAATAAAATCATCATGTGAGATCTGAAGAAATCAGAATACGTGCGAGTGACCTTATGTCATGACCTTACTGTCCAATGAAAATGGTGCTTACATGACAATGAAAGTATTTTAATTAAAATTAAACTGCTTTGTTTCCTACAAGCAATCTGATAGGTCAAGAAAAGTCATAACCTGTATTTAGCATATTAAAAATTCATGACATAGGGTCACATGCATGTGACCTGTAATATAGTTTCTTCAGATCTCCCACACCCAGTCCTCGACATGAAAATTTGAAATATTTGTTATATAGTTCTAAATAAAAACTGAAAAATGTACTGGTCAGAACAAAGTTTTACTGGTCTTGGGTCGAAGGACTGGTGGTTAACGTGAGGACTGCACACCATGACATATTTGTAAAGAGGAACCAGACAGAGGGAAGTGATTTTAATCAGATTGAATTGATAGTTGGCATACAGCTGTATCAGACATTGCAAAGGTGTGTCCATTCTTAAAATGTTATATTTTTACATTGACATTCAGCTAAGATATCCATTTGGTAAGTTTAAGAAGAGTTTGAAGATACCAAAGATTTAGTCAGAATCTGTATATCGAAGAAGAAAAGACAACACAATGGCCAAAAGAAAAAGTACAAAAGAACAAACTAAGATCTACAAAACATACACATAAAACTAAAGATTGAGTAACATATTTCTAGATAGAATACTACCTTCATCAGCTTCCATTTGTGACATTTGTTGACAATGTTGTATGGTTGCCATGGTGATATCAACAAGTCTTTCTACAATAAAACTTCCTTCTGTATCAATGTACACAACCTCCCCATCTAAACCTCCAAAACATTCAGGTATTTGTACATCAACTGCTAGCTGCATACTGAAATGAATGAATGAATGAATGAATGAATGAAAAACAAAAAATACCACACCGTTGGAACAGTTCCAAAATCCAATAAAAAAATCGTAGAAACAGAGGCAAAATGGATACCCCTAACTGATTGAAATGAATGAAAATATCCAGTTGGACATATTATCCTGATTCCGAGCCAACCAGTCTGTGCTTGTACTCCTTAATGCTGCATGCTTAGCAGAAAAGGAGCCAATAACATTTTTATAGTCTTTGGTATGACCCAACTGGGGTTCAAGTTCACGATCTACACTTGAGGGGATAATTTAGAAGTATTTAACTATCTCAGAGCATCTGAAATATGGCCTAATAAGATGGTGGCTTTCTGTGGAATGGCCATATAAGAGGGGTATTACTGTATTAAAAAAAACCAGATCAGCATAACGATGCTACAGAATTCAAATGATGCGTCGAAACATCATGTGAATATAAAATGTTTTATCTAATTAGCATAAAAGACCTGAATTTTATACATGGGCAAGAATTCGGTGAGGGGAAATTTCTGCGTCAACTGTTTTTTTGTAGCTGAAAAAATGGCAGTAATATATATTATCATTATTATTATGTTGAAATTTATAAAATCAATTACATTTTGTAAAAATAAACATTAAAAACAGTCATCAGTTATGTTTTACTGTAGTTACACAGTCCTTGTGTCATACCTGACGTTTTTTGGGGAACACAAAGCTTGACATTGCACACATCTACTTACTTTGCCCGTTGTTTACGCGGTTATTTATTTTTCTAAGTCATCCATTTATGTGTAAAAAAGAAAATCAATACATCTATTATGTAAAAATAGTCTGAAGATACTAAAGGGGTAATCAGAAGCTGTAAATCGAGTAAGGACAGACAATATAATAGCCAAAAGAAAAAGGGCAACAAGACAAAAAATGTTCCATAAAACATACTAAATGTATTCTACCATAATTGTGTCTTTCCTATTCCTGGAGCACCACAAAATTCTGTGATTTTACAGAGTGGTACACCCCCTCCTAACACAGCATCTATCTGCTGTGAGAATGTGATTATTGGAGGGAGTGTCTGTTCTTGTTGTAAGATGTCGTAGGCTGACTTTACAGCTGATTTCTTCGTAGTATCTTCGTTTACTAACTTTATTATCTCTAAACATTCTTTCAAGCCTATGCCAGTTTCTATAAAACAATGAGAAAATACAATAAAACTTTAACATTGTGAAATTACATTACTTAGATGACAAGATTAATTATCTATTTACAGTGATACCTGTCTAAACCGAACCTCCTTTGGGCCAACTTTTGTGTTCGGTTTAGTTAAATCACAAAGATTTCCTACATTGGAACATTAGACTTAATGTTCTGTTTATACAGGATTCTGGTTTATTCAGGGTTCGGCTACGACAGGTTCAATGTACATGCTCATATCTATGCTAGTCATTTTTGGAACTACAACTGCATTCTGTATCTGTATTTGGCCTGTTCGCCTCCAACACAATGTTTACTATCATCTCCACAAATTATTTTCAGGGGAATTAACAATACACATTTACAGGGTTTTATTATCTGTCTATTTACTTCAGCTGATTGAGTTCACAAAGTGCAATGTAGACATCTTAATGTTTTAATGTCTAGTAGTAGTTTAGAATAAAAAAAAAGTTATGACATTTTTCGACCAACCTTTCGACAGTGATGACGGTTTAATATCTTTTAAATCTTCTACAGTGAGGAATCCTGCTGAACAAAATTTTGTCTTATGTACCGGAGCAATAGGAAATGTACTAAGAGTTCTTTGAGACTGCATTGCTTGATCTCTGAAAAGTAATGGAAAAATCTTGTAAACAAAATTACAACATGTACTAACTGAAATTGAATAGGCTCCATTTAATTAGAAAACATTTATTTAGTTGCTATAATTATTCTACTGGTTTTTATATGGTTTGGTTTAGTTTATGGTGTTTAATGCCACTTTCAACAATATTTCAGTTATATCACGGCAGCCAGTTTTATTGGTGGAGGAAACCCGAGTATAGTACCCAGAGAAAACCATCGAACTGTCACAAGTTCTAAAACTTTTCAGTATGAGTTTTGTCATAATTTGTGCTCAAATACTGAAATAGGAAAAGGGAAGTTTCTGTTGATGTCAACATTGTATTAAAATCATTGCATTCTTTATTTAATCACGATATTTTTTAAACCAGTAATGAGCATTTGCTTGCTATCAAGATATTCTTGCTGGTGGAGGATATTCAACATGCATATATGATATGTCACTATGTGACTATTTTATAACTATTCATTATTGAATTATTTTTACACTGATGAGGAGGTGTGCATATGATGGCAGTATTTATTGTATATAAGTCATTCAAATATGCATAGAAAGATGCTAAATAAGATGAAAATGACATATTTTCGATCTGTCAAAAAACAATCTGAATTCGGCAAAAAAGGGGGAGGGGCAGCAAAATGTGTCCCGACTCCTGTCCACACGTACCTGTGGTTCTCATCACAATTTTGACATGAATAACAAATAACAGTTCCTTGAAATTGTATCAATACTTACACAATTTCAAGGAACTGTGGCATAAAGTAGAGCCATGGTAGTGGCACTGCACTGGACGACTGGTGGCTGGTGCATCTGAAAGTGAATATAAGGAGATGACAAATATTCTGTGCAACAATAGCTAATAAATATGGTGTCAATGGGTGTAATTGGATTAATATGTGGTATGTAGGTTAATAAAGTAAATATATCAAATTTAAATCGGCTTACATAATAATAAGAAGATCAATATTTGTTAGGTAATGAGTAAATCCTTGTTTCCTTGTTTTAGTCAAATCTTCCCGTTTTTTGTGACGTATGCAAATTGTGTGCACAAAAGTACTTGTCAACACAGGAAACCATCCATGGCGTAAACAACGAACCATTCAAATGCATGATGGAAAGCTCGTACGCGAATGACAACGACTCTTTTAAGAAATTTTTGTTGGATTTTTGTTCAAATGCTATTGTTGAAAACGAAGAAAGTGATGATCTTCCATTCCGACTCGTCAGTAAGCAATTAACCTCAGATGAATTAGAAGCAGAAAGTTTGGAGTGGAGCATTCGTTACCTGTCAAAATAGTATGTATACATGATAAACATCAGCCGGTAACTCCCAGCATGATGAAAATCAAATTTTGCTTCACGACTTAATAGATATAATGACAGAAGTGCTTTAAATATATTAAAAGTGAATTTTATTATAACACGATCCATTTCGACAAACTATTCATTCATGACATAAGTCATAACTGTCATAAGAATACTACTGTAGACTGTAGTAGATCTCGTTTAGATAAATTGACACCAGTTAAAAGGAATCCGGGTCGTTTCGCCCCGGGTCGTTTCATCCTCATATATGGAAAATAACATTGCAAATATTCGTATTTTGGATGTTGTAAGGCTTGTTCATGGGTACTTTATTTTTGTCTTCCTCATTATTAACATGATTTCTTGACCTGTTTAATATTATGTATGGCTTCAGTCTTCACTTTCATTGTTTGACACCTGATTAAATGTGTAAAATGTCTTTGTTCACTTTCATTGTTTGGCACCTGATTAAATGTGTAAAATTTCTTTGAACAATACAGTAATAAATTAGTATGTATTGTTTGTTCTGCATGGCTTCAAATTAGTTGTTGACACCTATCAGTTATTTTTATTGTTCAAAACACATGCACTTGTTTCATTAAAAAAATATATGCCCCCTCCTCTTCCTTACAAGGTAAACATTTGCCCTTTACCCCTTCCCCACTTCGCCTCAATTTTTTTCGCTTATTTGTGATCCTTTCGCTGATCCAATTATATCGTTACACTCCTGAGATATTTCTCTTTTCGACTGCCACATTTAATTAAATATAACTACCGGGCCCCCCTCAGACGAATTGGACCAGAATATTCAGCGAAAGTGGCTTGGTGAAAATTTAAGTCATTGAAACGGATACAGCCACTTTCGGTTTGCGCTGGATTTTTCATATGCATTCGGAATTCTCTAGACCGGCCATGTGTAACAATGCCATCATGATCATCTCCTCTCAAATGTAAAGTAAGCCTTTAAAATACAGATAATTGTTCCAATGCAGATTATAAAAATATGTTCAACTCCAAATTATGGTCATACTAAAAAGCGCCCGGAGCAACCTGGGTACTGGAAATAACGCCCGTTGTATTGGAATATTGTTTAAATCGAATTTTTGTCGAAATTATAATGGAATATGATGTTAAGTGAGGTCTTACCGTGAGTGTAAATGTTCAAGTTATGTACTAAAAAGCGCCCAGGAGTATTCCCTAGTTTGGTGTAAATATTAGGTTTATTTCAATTCTATTATATACATGTATAACTTGTTATATTTTATTGTCTTTTTCTTTGTTGTTTTTAGCTTTGTATAAAATCTGTATGTGTATTGGGTAATTAGCAAATTAATTACAGACACATGCCTCGGTTATGACATTACACGCATGCATCATTGCATGCAAATGCATGAAAAAAATGATACATTTTAAACAAAAACCCCATTTACTGTTCATAGTTGGCTTCCATTATTTTATAATGGAAGAGCCCTCATGCCACGTCAAGGCCATGAACAATGTGGGTGGGCCCCCTTCCCAAAAGGATTTTAAATGAAAATATTTACATATTTAATCACTAAACAACCAATCATTTTTAAAGCCCCCCTTTATAATTTCGTTTTTTATATATAAAATCTGTTATTATTTTAAATTTAATTCAATTTAAGTTAAATTTTCCCAAAATATATACAGAAATTTACAGAAAGCAACCCGTATTAAAACTACTAAGACATCCTGCACAAGGCACGGGCATATCTGTCGTAGTCCGCGAAAACAAATTATTTATATTTTATCAAAAGTTAAACTACTAAGATATCCTGCACACTTTATTTAAAACAATTATATACAGTACAGCTGACAGCATACACTGATAAATGCTGAGCATAATCTGCATGCTGAGCCAGGCTCAGCATTTTCGCTGATGGTGTGCTAATTAACCCCTAGGTAATAAACAGGGCCATAAAATACCTGGTCAGTAGTGTCTTGTTGATTTTACAGGTAAATATATACACCTGTTTGTGTTACATAACAGGAAATGGGCATATTTGGATTTCAGTGATTTTGATGTGTAGAAAAGGGACTTTAATACATTTAACTGTACCTTGAAAATTTGTCAATAAAATAATATTTTCAAAATTTAATATTTTGTGATATTAGCATCAGCTAACAATTTAAGCAAACAATTGAAATGAAATCATAATTTTGTGTTGGATATATAATAATTTTTAACTGAAAATATGGCAAAGAAGAACAAGATTAATTGTGATGCTATTTTAATCAATAGATTAATTAATTAAGATTAGATTTAACATTTTAAGAATTTTCTTTCTATGTAATGTGCATTTTTTATTTTTAATTTTTTTTATTTTGTAATTAATTTTATTTGTTTTTGCAGAGGAATAATATATTTAATTTGCTTTATCAATTTAATCAAATAAATGTAATCCAATTTCAAAAATATACTTGTTACTATGTTTCGATTTTTTTTTTAATCCATTGTATCCAAGGTAATATTAATTTCTTTTCTTTTTGTTATTCAGGACATTTCTTGAACATTTTTTTTTCCACATTTTTATTCTTATCATATTGTGTTAAACATACATTCTAAACATTAAAAAAAATATGCCAGTTGATTATAAATACATTCTTTTCAATTTAAAAAAATGACAAATTAAATATTTTTTGTATATTAACACACAGATATGGTAAACATAGAAAATCTCAATCAATGAAGGATTTATGGACACTTGTAATTTCCCACTTATTCACTCTCATGTCATAAATTGACCTTAAAGAGACATACTGTCTAGGCTAATGAAAAAGAAAAACACACACACACATATTCAACTAGATTCCTAAATTAAATACATATATTTTTTTTTATAAAATGTGAAATGTTCAATGGTTAAAATTAAATTACTATAAATTTCTTTTTCATTAATATTCATGAATTTTGAATTAAACTTTTTTTAAATAATTTACTGTTTTTGTTAGTACAATCACAAATAAAAAAAAAAAAGACAACAAACAAATGGTTAAAAAAAGAATAGATACACATCTATTGTATACATGTAAATATTTTCAAATAATTTACCTTTAAATTTTAAAATACAGATAACAATTGAAATTTTAACAAAACAAATCAATTGAAAAACAAAGAAATTGTAATTCAATTTTAGAATTATCAAAACATTACTACATTGTAAAATAGAAAAATTATTATGTAAATATTTCCACTAAATAAAAAGTCACAAGTGTAACAAATCACATATACATGCTCAGGTTAATTTTACTAACACCTATTGAATCGGGTACATCTACCTGGAAATCATTATGATCATATTGTTTATTCAATTGCTGACCCATCTGTACAGGTGAGGGTAATAAAACTGATCATCAGCCCATGATTTACGACCCCCAATAAAACCTCAGCATTGAATGCTGAGCCTTTTAAATGCTCAGCATTTATCAGTGTATGCTGTCAGCTGTACTGTACTCCTATATAATTTGGACAAAAATTCGATTTAAACAATATTCCAGTACCCGCGCTGCTCTGAGCTGTTCCCGGACCCATACCCCCAGATTACTGACATTTGATTTTTAAGACACCTTTTTTTTTTAGTTTCTAAATCAATTTACAATGGACCGGAAGTGACTGTATCAGTTTCGATGACTGAAAAATAGAAAATGCGACTTTCGCTGAATATTCTTGTCATCGGTTATTTTTAGGTAAGGATTGTAGATAACAAGTGTTTTGCATAAGAACAGGATTTTAAACGATATGTATTGTATTTATTACTTTCATCAGATCAAAATCTATCTATAATAAACAATCATTTATACATGTATTAACTATATGAAAGGAAAAAATGAGAATTTCAGACTTTCGCCCCATATGCGACTCTTACCTTTAACTCATGATAGTTAACTGGGGTTAACACATTACCTAAAAATAACCGACCCATCAAATCGCACGTAGGAATTCGGCCCGGTATTGACATGTAAACATTGATGGAGGAGGTTGTAGCGTGCTGCAAATTCTGTTAAAAATTGCTTTAAAGTTGCAGATAGGTAAAGATTATGACAAAAAGGAATAGGAATATCAAAAATATATTTATTATTTCAAATTCAAATCATTTATTGGATAAAGCATAGCTAAATACATGTACTTCATAATCACAATGTTGCGTAATCCAATACAATCATAAACATAGAGATAACACATAATATCATAATATTAAGTCTTCATATAAGACTATAATCTTTAGGGATGAACACATCAGTCAGATAATAATATCATAATGTTTATTATCATTTTGGGAGTATAATAATTAAATAAGATTAAAATTATTATTATCATTTGAAATTTTTTCAGTTACTTGAGGAAAGTTAAATATTTTTAAAAGTTGAATCTCTGAGTGAGTAGGATTCTTTTAAATATAAGCAAATGTTATTTAAATCTTGAACTGAACTAGGATTGAGGAGACGGTTGATTGTCACCTCTGTAGTTTCATTAAATTTCCTATTAAACAGTGTAAAGAATTTATCTCTCACTGAATTATATATGGGATTATATTATGCTTCAAATGGGTACCAATATTATGGCGAATCAGGTCAAGACACCGATACAAAACTATTTTGAAAAAGTATTGTATGGCAATTTGGCATTTGAGATTCCTCCCTTGTGGTTTTTTAGAGTAGAGTGAAAAAAAATGAAGAAAAAAAAATCGTAACAAGCCCCTGTGAATTAACATGCTTTCTTGACCTCTTTAATATTATGTATGGGTTCACTTTCATTGTTTGACACCTGATTAAATGTGTAAAATGTCTTTGTTCACTTTCATTGTTTGACACCTGATTAAATGTGTAAAATTTCTTTGTTCACTTTCATTGTTTGACACCTGATTAAATGTGTAAAATGTCTTTGTTCACTTTCATTGTTTGACACCTGATTAAATGTGTAAAATTTCTTTGAACAATACAGTAATAAATGAGTAAAATATGTATATATTGTTTGTTCTGCATGGCTTCAAATTAGTTGTTGACACCTATCAGTTATTTTTATTGTTCAAAATCACTTCATTAGGTCAATGGTTACATTTGTATCATATCTGTATTTCAGAGCATGAATAATATCTTTTTACATCTTATTTATTTATTTATTTTCTTTTTCATTTCTTTCTGTCTTTCTTTTTTCGTTTCATTTTGTATGTGTGTGTTTGTATTGATTACAGAGCTCTGTTTTCAAGGTTTTACCAGAAATAGCATGAATAGCAGTGTTTCACCATACGCAGACCTGATATTGTCTTCTTTTTTTTTCCGTTTGTACAGGGCTCGAAAAAATCTTTAAACGTTAAATAATCAAAAAAATATGGGTACCTGTAAAATGCGAAATGAAACGAAACGTAACGGAAGGAAATAAAATGTAACAAAATTTATCGAAACGAAAAACAAAATGAAACTACACCATGTTTATCTCTGACATACACTGAGGGGTTTCCAAAATGGGCCAATCGAGGAGCAAATGTCTGTCCCAATTAAAAAATCTAATTTAATAATTAGATTATCATTTCACAGTTCAAGAGATTTGGTATAACTTCCATGCAATATCAATATTATTGCGCTATACATTCACATAACAGCAATGTATTTACCTCTAATAACTGTTGGTGGCACAAATGGACTATTGGGAGTATGAAATTCGCAGTTTGGTGAACACTGCAAGTGTGTCTGTGGGCATTGGTAAAATTCAGCTGTGTCACTATAATTTAGTATAGGGGAAAAGCAGGTATTTTCGATGGCACACAATCGATATATATTCATCTAGTTTTAAATAGTACATTATACATTTTCGTAAGCCGCAAGGGATGCCCGGCGGTGGTAGAAATATTATCCCGACCATTCAGTCAGGCTTGTGGGGTACGACCCTTCATTCATGCGAACTCCGAGGGATGTCGGGGTAGAAACACACTCCGGCTTCCAGGCTTGCGGGGTTCGACACCTCCTTCATGGGCGTCCATCGGAAAATGACGTCCTAGTCCTGCGTTTTGAGAATGCAGAGTTCCATGCACGTTAAAGAATTGTTGTACATCTTATTTTGCTGTGGCAGCCAAAATGTCCTAGAGTACTTGTCGACCGGTAATGAGGTAAATGGCAGGTTTATTCTAGGCTATTCCTGAACAATACAATGTCTCAAAAAGCTATACTAGTATAAGTTTCCAACAAGGAGTTTGTATATCGAGGGTTCAGTGCATAAAGGGGCTATGTATAGGGCCTGTATAGAAAATTATATTAAATACATACACATAGCACCTTTTTGCAGTAAGCCCTCGGCATGATTATTCACGTCTTTTTGTATTGAAATTGAAAAGAAAAAAAGGTCAAGCAGTGTTCACCGACAATCACATGAACATCTACAAAAAGAACCACCCACAACTCCTCCGACAAGAACAACCATTTATATGACCAATGATCATCCAGATCAGGCTTGGAAACAGGCATGTATGTTTCGACATATTCTTTTAAGTTCCATTTCGGTATATTCGTTTTGCTAAATTGCATTCCCTTCCAGTTTTTGTGTACATTTCATTTTGTTTCGTTTCGGTAAATTTTGTTACGTTTCATTTCGTTTCGTTTCGTTTTTGGTAAATTTCTTTACATTTCATTTCGTTCCGTTTCGGTATATTTCGTTTCGCGTTTCATTTCGCATTTTACAGTTACCCAAAAAATATTAAGATAGATTAAAAGATACCCCTGCCAACTCACTCTATAATTTTGTTAATTAGCATAAGCAGAAACCAGAAACACATGTTATTTATGTTATTTTTTTTTGCCTACTTCCAAAAAATAATATATGTAAATGGTCTTAACAAAAACATCTCTGCTTAGCTTTTGTATTAATATGTTTGATGAAATCAACAGTATCTCCAGTCCAGTCCAAAAAAATAATTGAGAGATGGCAGTAGAAGTTCCTTTAATTGAACAGTTCAACTTCAACTATAATGTTATTGACCCCATTGTTGATATTATATTCTTTATATAAATTCTTTATATTGTATATAACGGTAGCTACCCTACAAATTTGGCTAGAATCTGATGGAATTTGTTGACCATCATTTGCCTGGCCATCTGGCACCCATTGCATCCTGTCTGATTAAGTGTTACCTAGCAACTTATATTTATATGCTTCTATGAATAACAATGCTTTCTACAATTTTTATGCATTTACATGTAATGAATATTAATTACTTTTTGGTCCTTTAAATCCTATTGGGTCTAGACCTCTAACCATTAAAGCCCAAAATATTGATCCATGATAAAAGACCATCCTTTGTCAGTTTATGTCAATCATACAATGTATGTATGTAGTATAATGTACATACCTATTGTTTAACATTAAATGACCAATTTTATTACATTGTATATAACCCATTTGTTTTATAGACAAGTATGTTTTATTTCTAATACAGTCTTCTAGGTGTCTAGATTTACATTGAATTTGTTCATGCCACGATATAGCTGAAATATTGCTAAAGTTGGCATTAAACACTAATCAATCAATCAATTTATTACAATGTACTTCAGTACAAATCCTAATTCTATAACCCATTCAACCACAACAAACAAGCATATTGATTCAGTAATTTTCAATAGTACATGTACAGTATATAATTATAAGTACTGTAGTTTGACCATTTAATGACAGAAACTTGAGGTACGTACATGTAGGTGTCAATTTTGATGACATTCTGACAAATTATATACAGATGCAAGTACATGTATCTATGTACATTAATTTGTATAAGGAGAATACATGCAATAACTTACATGTACAAGTACAAGTACTGTTGTCCTAAAAAAACCAACATAAATCTTTCCTTTCTACATAATAATAATAATACTTTATTTTATGAGAGTAAACTCAGTTAGCAGATAGATAGACCTACAGGAATTTCAGGGTTCTGAAAAATAATTGGTACATGTACTTAGGTTACAAATTTGGTTGTCTGCTCATTATATTTGAGTCATGAATTTAAGAAAACATATCTCATGCATGTCCGTCAAATGGCAGCATTGTCATTTTGGTGTTTAAAATTTATTTTACTTTGTTAGATATGTTGTTTTAATAGTTTAGATAAAATTACAGAAATAACTGAATGAAATCTGACTTGCACCAGGTCTGTGGTTTTCTCCGGGTACTCGGAACTCCGTTTTCCTCCACCAATAAAACTAATCGCCACGGTATAACTGAAATATTGTTGAAAGTGGCGTTATACACTACATGTATATCCCTAACCCTGAATAAATCACTTTATTCTCTATTGCTCCATTGAATAAATTACTTGCCCCCTGATAAGATTTCTAATTTCTGATGGATATAATACCTCATGAATACTATATTCAAGAGAACCTACTTTCTAAGTAACCTCCTTTTGTTAAAAGTGGAAAGAATTACTAAAATAGTTTGAATTAACAGAGTAATCTGGGCAAAATAATATAAAGACAATACAAGATAAGTCTGATATACATGTAACAGGGTTCAGCTGTACTTTATGGTTTTAATATTGCTGTGCCAGGTTATTTTTTTAGGAGTGTTGATATAATATTTTCTCAAGCTGACTTAACTCATTTAATGTTTTATTTAATCTTTCAAATAATTAGATGGTTAAATGACTGCTTCAGATCACAATGTTCCCAATATTTCAACAAGATGAGCAATAACATGACAATTAGAGTAGTGGAAATGGGGGGCGGGGGTTGCATCCATAGTTTTTTTTTTGGGAGGAGTTGAATTTGAATTGCTGTATACATAACCTGACAAATCCAACAACACTGCTTGTGCCATCACAAAATATTTTATCAGGAATTAAAATATTTTAGCAATTTTTGTGCATTAAAGCTTTTCCTCAAAGATATATGAAAGATTTAACTCCATGTATTTTAGGCATTTTTTTTTTTGCATAAGATAAAGCTTTTCTGCCCAGAAATAAAAAAAAAAAAAAATCTTATTCATCCACTTCAAAAAAAAATTTATGTTTTTTTTTTATGGAGGGTCTGGAACTCCGAAGGGCAAGTAAAAATGCTAAACAAAAAAAATGTAAGGTCAGTATTTAAGTGACTTGTAAATTTTCTCAGATACAAGTGTTATTTCAATATCGATGTTGGTTAGTAACTTATTTTTATGTGCCATCATCTTTTACCTCAAAGATGAAAAATGTTTATTTAATGATAAATAGATTTATTATGAAACATGTTTAACCCTCTTAGCTGGATGAAGTGATCTTTATCTCGCAATTTCCTTCCGAGACACAGGATATAACTTTTTATCTAATACTTCAGAAATATTATTTCAAAAAGAATATTATGAAATTCTCAATCTACTATAGACTTATAATAAAGTACTATTGACATAAACACTTGAACCTTGGATTTATTTTTAATGAAAATGACACTTACATATATACATTTGTATATGTATATTAAATTTATTAGTTCAAGGACTAATATTAAAAATATTTGAAAATGATATTAAAGGCTTTTCTATTCATACTACATAACATTAAAAAACTTAGCTTTCCGATACAAAATGTAATCATACATTGTCCATTGTGCTTGTAATTTATTAAAATGATCAATATTGTGTTGTTTCTATACAAGTACAATGTATAACCAGCTCTGTCACTCTTTTTCACCGCCACGATACAGCTAAAATACTGCTAAAGTTGTCGTTAAACACCAATCAATCAATCACTCTTTTTCATCTCACATGTGAGCTTTTTCCATTAGACCCAAAAAATACCTGTTTTTTCGCTAACCTAATGACCCTAATTGTTAGTGCCTATGTTACAGTCTATGGTTCTTGTTGCCATTTTTAGGACAAATGTTAAAAACAAGACCATTGTTCTGTATTATATGCATAACCTGTGGTCAAAATTTAAAAGATTATTAAAAAGTTTTGCCTTCATGTTCATTTCTATACCTACATTGTACTTGATTTTAGCTCCATTGGTGGTGTAATGGCTAGCGTGCTCGCCTCAGATGCGGTAGATCGTGGATCCGAGCCCCGATCAGGTCAAACCAAAGACTATTAAATTAGTATTTGTAGCTTATCCACTAAGCATGCAGCATTCAGGAGAAAGCAAAGACTGGTTGGCTCGGAATCAGAATAATGTGTCCGAGTGGAGCGACTTGATTACCGACAGACTGTTTTTTCAGTGAGCTAGCACTATAAAAATTCAATTAAGCGTGTTGGTCTAGTACACAACGGACCTCATCATCTTATTGAAAATTAACTTGTTCTCACCATGATATGGCTGAAAAATTGCTGAGTTGGCACTAAACAACAATCACTAACTCAATAATTTTAGCAGAAACACATTGGTACTTTTTTTCTTGGCCTTACATGGTGTCTGTTATTTTTTTACATTTCAATCTCCATTAAATTATATAAACCACTGGACTATAATTTGAATCAAAATTTTACAGGAACAATTAATGGGTGATTCTCATAAAAGATTAATCATTTTATTTTGTTCTGTTCTGATTTTGAGCATGTTCAGTATTATATGACTGTCTGTTTCATAGTCTGTAAATTGTTATTACTTAAGGAATATGTTCAATTTTTGAACAGGTTATTATACTTGTATAACCTGTTTTGTTATAGCGTATAACCTGTTAAAAAATTGAACATATTCCTTAAGTAATAACAATTTACAGACTATGAAACAACTAAATATTGGTACACAGTCACACCTGTATTAAGAGGTCACCTTTGGGACAAACAAAACACAGCCTTTTAAGACAGGTGACCTTAATTCATATTTAATTTTCTATGGCAGGACAAGAAAAATATGACCTTTTAATACAAGTGACTGCTTTATAGAGGTGACCTCATGGGCAGGTTTGACTTTACATGTATCCTTGAAAAATGAAGAGTTTAAAAGGATGTTAAAGAGCTGTTAAAGGGATATTAAAGCTCGTTTTAACATACATTTTTTCAACTCGTGACGAAGGTTGTTTCTTTTCAATTTAACTGTAAAAACAATCCAAAAATACTTTGCTTGCCCATATAATCCCTAATATCACTTAAAATATCACTTAAAAGGGTTGAAATGAATTTTTGTCCAAGAAGCAAAAATTCAATTAATGGAAAAACTGCAAGATATGACAGAATTATCAACGAATTATGTCACTTTTACAATGTTTCATTGAATTGATAAAAACCGGGTTAATGTTTCATAAATATCATTTATTGAACCAATTGCAAGTTTTCATGAGATACAAAAAATTACCAAAATGAGCTTTAATATCCCTTTAAATAAAATCACTTAAATACAACATAATAAAGTGATTTTTATTTAGATTAACATTAAAATCACCAGTATCACTGATTTATCAACTTAAATACTCCAGTCAGTTTTGAGCCCTGCAATGGCTGCATTCACCAAAGTTTTCACTGAGAACATGTTTTTTTTTAATCACTTGTACCAGTAAGTTCCTATTCTTTTTCATAGAATTAGACTACATATCCTTTGTGGTATATGTTCTAACTAAAAGTGAATTAACATTCTGTACATTCTGGCATGGAAAACATAGCAAAAATGTACATTTCTGCTTTGTTGTAAATTTTCTTAAAGAAATCACATCACTTTCAAACGCATTAAGCACAAAACAATATGCCTAATTTTTCTGACAGTAGAGAAAAACTCCCACATGCTGAAAGGCATAAGGTTCCTGAACATGTTTATTAGAAACATGTACTATAGGTAACATGATGGCATGTACTCTGATCTTGTAATGCATTAACATTTGCAGATGTATAGCATGTACAGTTGGTAACATGATGGCATGTACTCTGATCTTGTAATGCATTAACATTTGCAGATGTATAGCATGTACTCTGGACTTGTAATTAACATTTCCAGATGTATAATTACTTTTTCTGTCTGACATTTAAAACAGGAACAATTTCTGTAATACTTCATTAACTGTAACTCATGGTGAACAGAATATATAATGATAGGTTTGATTTTTGCCTTTCTCATCATTTGACTGCAGAAATGAATTTTTTTCTTCTTAATTACACTGGCTTATATAATATGTATCTTCAAGCTGAAAGTACACAGGGTTAAATTTGTAACAAAAAATAATCTTTATTTCTTATCAAGGGCAGTGCATAGGGTTAAATTTGTGGAAAAAAAATTTACATCTTTTTTTCTAATCAAGGTCACAGTGCATAAGGTTAGATTTGCACACAAAAAAAAATTGAATATATTTATTTCTAATCTAGGGCCCACAAGGTACAAAATGAGTAATTACAATGTACAAGGTGGAAAAGAGTTGCTGATTGACAAAGAGAGACATAATACATAAAATAAACAAACTTATAATAATAATAAACAATAAATATTCATAATGTTTATATTTTAACAAAAAGATACTGCCTGTATAACAGACGTGACACTGGAATCTTTCAAATATATGATTGGGTGGTAATATTTCCATTACAAAATATATCAATCCCAATGACTGAGGAGATTTTTTTTACATATTATCTTTTGTAAATTTACTAACAGAGTTAAGAATTATATTGCCTTTTGAATTTCAATAAATAAATAAAAGACTCTAATTATGTAAGTCCCTTCCCTCTATTCCCCAAGTTCATACATGTATGTGCAGAATATTGTAATGTACCTGTAGTCTTCCTGGTTCAAGAGACGAGTGAAGAAAATGTCTAAATTAAACTTTTAATAAACTCAGGTACCTCTATGGTCAGGCTCAGTGCAATCAGAACATTTGAGATATATGTTAGTCCAAATAATTATTCAATTTATGCAAAGTCTGTTCTGAAACCCCCCCCCCCCCAAAAAAATCTGTTTATTACATGGTGGTGGAATTCTTAGTGATATAAAAATCTTGCTATATTAATATTTTTCAATGTTGTCAAAATTGCAAAATCTTTGCAAGATATGCAAATTACAAAATATTTGTTTGTTGAAAAAATAATATATTTAAGTCACAAGCATTGTGAAATACTATATATGATAAACAATATAAACCAAAAATATTACCAAAAATGCTATATAAATCGCTCATGCGCTACACACATTTGTAAGTCATTGCTTTGTATGATCACTACTGAAATAATTTTTGATACTTGAATTTGAAAATCTGGATTAATTATGCTATTACGATCAGTAAGAAAGGCTATTCTATACTATAAAGTTAAACTGGATAATTCTGAACTTCTGATGACCGTTTTTTATGTTTATCCCTAGCCTATTATTGTGGAAAAGAATTTAAAGTATTACAGTACAGTTTTGTCCGTCTGAAGGTGACACCAACTAAAGATTAATCTTACTGTATCATAATAATAGAGAGATCATCATAATGTTTATATTGTGATGTGTAATAATCTTTCACTGTAAAAAAAAAAGTAAAATTTACGTATTTGTAAAATTTATGGGAATGTAGATATAATATTTCACTATATACTGTAAAAAAGTGTAAAATTAATGTATTTGTAAAATTATGGGAATGTAGATATAATATTTCACTGTAAAAAAAAGTTTAAAACTTACTTATTTGTAAAATTATGGGAATGTAGATATAATATTTCACTGTAAAAAAAAGTTTAAAACTTACTTATTTGTAAAATTATGGGAATGTAGATATAATATTTCACTGTAAAAGTGTAAAACTTACATATTTGTAAAATTTATGGGAATGTAGATATAATATTTCACTGTAAAAAAAGTGTAAAACTTACATATTTGTAAAATTTATGGGAATGTAGATATAATATTTCACTTTAAAAAAAGTATAAAACTTACGTATTTGTAAAATTATGGGAATGTAGATATAATATTTCACTGTAAAAAAGGTGAAAAACTTACGCATTTGTAAAATTTATGGGAATGTAGATATAATATTTCACTATATACTGTAAAAAAAAGTGTAAAACTTACGTATTTGTAAAATTATGGGAATGTAGATATAATATTTCACTGTAAAAAAAAGTTTAAAACTTACTTATTTGTAAAATTATGGGAATGTAGATATAATATTTCACTGTAAAAAAAAGTATAAAACTTACTTATTTGTAAAAATTTATGAGAATGTATAGATGTGGATTCGCTCATTTTTACACATACAAAATGAGAATTATAATAATATATTAGTGCTTTTCTGCAAACTGATACCACCTACGTTGAATAAATCATTCATGACAACCTCTATTTAACAATTTGGAATGATGAGAAATACTTGTATGACAATTTCAGATCAAAAGATTCCAACCCCCATTTTGCTCGATGTATCATTTTCAGATACTTTTCCATAAAACCGAAGATTACCTACCCCTAAAAAGCTACTTAACTATTTAAAATCTAATCAATTTTCATGATAAGGATCGAGTTGATTATTTTTAAGAATCTACAAGTTGGAGTGTATTCTCTTACATAATACATTTCTATCTGCAGTAGTGATTTCATTTTATATTTTTACCTTTTTAATGTTCAGAAAGCTAAATAAGCCACAATTATCAAATAATAAATAACAAAATTTTATCGGCATCCGTACTTTTGATTCTCGTTTATATTTAGATATTTCAAGGTCTTTCAATTGTCCCAAATGTTCACCTGTGGTCTGTCTGATTTGTTATTACTTGCGGTCGGTTCATTAATTGTTTTTGTATTGCAAGAATACATTTTAAAAGTTCACATACTCGTCAGTTCTGAAAATAAATTATGCCGGACCTGAAATACTTGTCTCGTGTCTTGTATATATTGATCAATTGCTTCTTTAAACAAATTGTTGATATTTTTTTTTAACAACGCTTACTATCAAGAGTCATATATACTAATAATACAGCTTAGTAGTGTGGTCACCGTAGCCGAGTGGTTAGATGGAAGTTTTGGAAGTCAAAGTAGACTTTAAAAAGCCCAGCAGTGGTTCGATACCCGAAAGTCCCACAATATGTATAACACGTTTTTAAGCCTAAAACAGTAAATGGTTAAAGTTCATATATTCAAGAACAAACGAATAAACTAGATTCTTAAAAATAATCCACTGTTCGAACAATAGAGTGACTTCAGAGAAATGTATTATAGAAATGTAATACATGTATAAGGAACAATATTTCATTTATATCGTGGCAGTCAGTTTAATTGGTGGAGGAAACCGGAGTACCCTGAAAAAACCACTGACCTGTCACATGTCACTGACAAACTTTATCACATAGTGTTGTATCAAGTATACCTTGCCATGAACTGGGTTCAAATTCACAACTAATGGGTAATGATATAATATTACTTATTTCAGAACAAGGCTGTCAAACTACTCTAAAATTAATATACAATCTCATCTCAGGTCTCAGAATTTTATATATATGCACATTAAAAAATTTAATTTTTCCTGTTTTGGGACAAATGATGTCATAATTATATAAGAAATACATTGTCAATTTAAAAAAAAAATATCTCGGGGTCTATTTAACAAGAACATTAGAAAGTTAAAATACCTGCAGTATTTATATACCATACTTTTTTGGCTCTTCCTAATCGTATATTATTATAAATAAGATTTATATCAAGGGATTTTTATAGTAAGATGATCCATACCTATATATGTTCCTGTTGTAGTCTACATGTATTTTATCATGCGTTTACATAAAGGATTTAAAGTTGAATATACAGTATTGACATCATGGAAAATATATAAAAAAATTATATTGAAAACTAATTTTAAACTTCAAGAAAAAGAAATTGAATTTCATTTGAATAAATTTGTTTAAATAACTGAATGCATGAGCATTTAATTATTTTTTTTCAGTTTTAATATGAGATTGAGGAAGTGGCGAAACAAATTCTTTTTTGATTTAGGTACATTTGTTGTATGGGTTGCAAAATGTATCGTTAGAAAAGGGCACTAGTTGACAAAAATCGATTCAAAAGTTCTACGGTCATCATAACAAACTAGTTGACTGTTACAATACAAAACCGATTTTTCCCTTTTATATTGATTTTCCTTTATTATGGGTAAGACTATTATCAGACTTGACTGAATAGCACAGTGGGTGTCTTATAAGAAACAGAAACTTTTTATATATTCATGAGCACCTAGATTCACCCCTTTTTTTTTTTATGTCGTCCGTGTTGCTCATCTTTTTAGTTTTCTATGTTGTGTGTGGTTTTTTGTCTCCGTTCTATGTCTTGTGCCCAATGTTGCCAGTATCTCTGGATTATCCATTTTTGATTGCCTCTTCGGTTTTCTCTAACGTTTATTCCTTTTGTTTGTCTCCGTTCTATGTCTTGTGCCCAATGTTGCCAGTGTCTCTGAATTATCTATTTTTGATTGCCTCCTCTGTTTTCTCTAACATTTATTTATATACGTATACCTTTACTAGCATTCTGAAGTGGACAGTTTAAAAGATCTTTACTAAAATAACGAATCCTTTCTTACTTTTCAGTAATTGTCCACACACGTTGACAGCAGCCATTTCTAGAGCAGTTTATCATTCTGTACGTAATATAGATATCTCTGAAGTACAGGACACGAAAACAGAAACTGATGAAGAAAATAAAGAGGAACACGAAGAAAAGGGATCTGATATTATTGCTGAAGAAAAAGATATTGGTTTGTTTAATTACAATCTAATTAAAATTATCATAATTATATGGGGGTCGTCGTAGTCATGATCATATGGTATATTGTTGAAAGTGGTGTTAAGCACCATAAACCAACATCCTACTATATCCTCTATGGGGGTCATATTTTTTACTAAATCTTTAGGTATCAAAATCAAGTACATATTAAGAGTTGTTTACTGAATGGTTAATTTGTTAAACTGACATATAATTGGATGGTCAAAGATGAATGAAATATTGGCTTACATTACTGCAAACGGATGTTGTTAGCTATGTCAGTGCATTACCAAAGAATCGTATGGTAGTTGGATATACAACTACCTGTGCAATCAGTGCCTATCACTACTAAAGTTGTCAGTTCGAACCAAGTTCATGGTGAGGTGTATTGATACAACATTATGTGATAAAGTGTTTCAGTGACTTGTGACAGGTCGGTGGTTCTCTCCGGGTACTCCGATTTCCTGATATAACTGAAATGTTGTTGAAAATGGCGTTGAACACCATAAAACCTAAGCAAAACTTAATTATGACAGTTTAGATTGATTAAGATTTAATTGCTCAGGTTATATCATAATAAGCAAGACCTAAAATAGATTTTTCAAGATTTGGCTTTGTAATTTAATTATATACTGGTATAGAATTTGTGTGTTTTAAGTTTGAAATATAAGACGCTTATGATCATAGATCATAGATCATAATTTTATGTAAAATTCAAATTCTTTTTTTTTTATACAGTTTTAGATGCTCACAAAGTATGTCACGTGGTGATAGATTTTGTTCATGAAGTTTGTAAAAAGTGGAAAGATGATTTACCAGAGTTGTCTCCTCCTCATCATGTATTGTATTCGTGTTCACATGAGATCAAGAACACACGACGTAAGATGGAGGATCGGCACGTCTCATTACCAGATATGAATACATTGTTTGAATTGAAAGTAAGTACATACCAAACTTATAGATATAATTGATTGTTTTATATCTGTATATATTCTTCCTACTAATGAGCACTTATATTTGTGTATATTCCTCCTACTACGGAGCACATTCATAGGAGGAATATCACATTCCATTGTCACGACTCCATTCCATTGTCCTGTGACATCCGACAAAAATTAATGGTCCCAAAGTATTTCTGTTAACTAAAATAAAACCTGAGTATACCGACATCCTGTACAATCCGATACATTTCCCTGGTCCCTTGGTGTGTCGCATTAGACAGGTTCTGACATCCTGTACAATCCGATACATTTCCCTGGTCCCTTGGTGTGTCGCATTAGACAGGTTCCACTGTATATTATATACAGTATAAAATGATGACAGCTTAAAAAAAAAATCTCAAATTGTTTTTATTTTCTTATAATGGATGAGAGAAGGGGCCACGATTCTATGATATAATAATTGGATCAAACACCGAGATTTGAATGTGTGTGGTGAGGTATACTTGTCTCTGACTTACTGAAGGTTTCCTCATTATTTTTTCACATCAATTCATTTGTTTTATCGTAATATAATACCACCCAAAATATGTATGACACATATTTTTTATCAATAGAATTCTCGACCCTATTACTGGTGACGTCGTGAATACTGTGACAATACACGCCAAATGCAAGAAATTAAATTACAACAAAACAAGACTGAAAAACGTTAAAAATTAGTTAACTGTAGGGTGACACCAAAGGTAAGGTATCTCCCTACACTTTGTCAAAATGCACCCAAATTTTCACCTGAGCTATGGCATTTTAGTCTGCAAGTACAAAAACGTTACGATTACGTTACAAAAAGAACATGAAAACCCGTAAAAAATCAGTTTTTTTTTCAAACCGGGGATAAAATCGTTATCTACGTGTCTACCCGTGGGCATTGAGATTGTACCACCCTTCAGCACCACTGTACAACCTTCGGCTTCGCTTCAGGCTATACAGAAGTGCTTCAGGGTGGTACAATCTCAATGCCCACGGGTAGACACGTAGATAACTGATAATGCCATGATAAAAATGAAATATTGTAAAGTGATCTTTTTTTTTTTTTTTTTTTTTTTTTTTTTTTTTTTTTTTTTTTTTTTTTTTATATTTGTTTCTTCAATAGTCAGGAATTTACATTCATATAAAAGCCCATACATTACCACCTGACATGGATGTACAAGGATTTACAACATAATTATTATGTGACTATTGCATTTTTTTAAAGTTAATTAATAAGCAAAATATGACATGAATAAATACCCAGCTACCTATCCGTAGTTAAAAATCTGGAAAAACATGTCCAGTATTTTTCAAAACCTTTTAAGTTGTTGTTCTTTATGGCTATATATTGTTCAAGTGAATAGTAATTTTTAATTCGATACTTCAATTCTATGATATTTGGAATTTTTTCTTTTAGTTTACATTTATATATATAATTTTTAGCTATAAGGATCAGCAAGTTAAGAGTTAAACTTTCTACTTTAAATCCAAGCAAAATTTGTTCTTTGTGAAATTAAATATTGTGAAAATAGCATTTAAGACAGTCATAGAAAGCTCTCAGGAAAGGAAATATCAAAGGACAATTAAAAAATAAATGTTCAACCGTTTCGTCTTCAACATTGCAAAATGAGCACAATTTTGTGTCTTTAATATGAATTTTGAATAAAAAGGTATTAGTAGGTATAACTCTATGTAAAAACTTATACTGAAAATTGATCAGATATGTATTCCTACAACACTTTTTAAGAATTCGAAAATATATAGACCAGTCTGCAATGTCAATCCCAAGTATTTCTTCCCATTTCAAAATTTTTTGAATGGGAAGATGAGTTAATGTCTGCAGTAAAGTAATATATACAAACTTTAAACTTTTTGTATATATTAGTCTGTCTAAAAAGTCATCTTTTGGATGAAAATTTTCTGTATTGATATTATCAATGTTATCCTTTAAGCACTTTTTAATATCAGTAGGAATGTTTGAGATTAATGTGTAATATCGAATGAAGTTGTTACTTTTAATTAATGTTTTAATCTTTTCAAGTCAAGAAATTTTTTGTAACAGTATCCATCATATGATTTAAGTTTGTTACACCTGCATTTTCCCATCTCATATAAAAAGGGAAATCATCAATCGATACAAAGTTAAGTAGATCAAGAGATAAATACTCCTTTATATTCAATTTTACAAGTGGCTTTGCTAAATACAAGCTATAAAAGACATCTTTCCAAAATGGGTTACTGAATATTTTAGAAATTTCAAGGATCTTTCCCTTTTGTAAGGAAAAAATTCTTTCACCCCCATAATATTTTATATTCTGTGCCATGATTTTTTGCCAGCCACCTTTCAAATTGGAAAAGAATCTTTTTATCCAGCTTATTTTGAGATAGGCATTGAACTGTTGTAAATGTATCATTTTTAACCCTCCATCTTCAAAATCAGCTATGAGTGTATTTCGTTTGATTTTTTCTGGTTTTCCATCCCATATGAAATTAAAAAATAGTTTATTTAGATCATTAAACAGTGATTGTTTTAAATTTGGCAGTGAGGTAAGTAAATGAATAAGTTTTGGAAGTGCAAGTGTTTTTATCACGGTTACCTTCCCAAGAAGGGTGAGCTTTCTATGTTGCCAGCTTTTTAATATTTTTGAAACATCTATAATTTTCTTTCTAAAATTTAGGTCAGGCATAGAACTGAGAGATCAAGAGAAAAATCTATTTCAAGTAGTTTGAAATTGGATACAGACCAGTTCAATTTGAAATCTGGACAAAGAATTTGATTGGAATACCTCTTATTTCTCACCCATACTACCCTTGTTTTAGATGTATTAATTTTCAGACCTGAAGCTTTATAAAAGTTTTCAAAACAAATCAGGGTCTCCCTAAGTGATGTCTCACAACCATCAAGTACAAGGAATTTATCATCTGCATATTGACTAATAAGTGATTCAGTATCATTCACCAATGCTCCTTTTATTTTGGGATTTGATTTAATTTGTAGGGAAAGCAACTCAACACCAATAATAAATAAATAGGGAGATAGCGGATCGCCTTGACGACAGCCTCTTTCCAGATTGAAAAAGTTTGATATATGTCCATTATTTATCACACAACTTTTAGAGTCTACATAAAAAGTTTCAAACCATTTGCAAATAGAAGGACCAAAATTAAAACTATTTAAAGCTTTCTGTAAAAATTTCCATTCAATAGAATCAAAAGCTTTTTCGAAATCAACTAATAATAATAACCCATCCATATCATTTTCTTCTAAATAGTGCATTAAGTCATAGAGAAGACGAGTATTTTCACCCATGAATCTGTCTTTCATAAAACCTTTTTGAGTATCACTAATAATACCACCTAAAACTTGTTTAAATCTATTTGCAATTGCTGCAGAAGCTATTTTTAAATCTGTATTTAGTAAACTGATTGGACGCCAGTTGCTCATATATCGCATATCTTTATTCTCCTTAGGAATACAAGTAATAACTCCTTGAGTCTGAAATTGAGAGAAATGACCTGTTTCATAGCCAAAATATAATGACCGAAAAACAAAAGCACCAATATCGTTCCAAAAGAATTTATAGAAATCTACTGTGAAACCATCTGACCCAGGGCTTTTGCCATTTTTCATTAATTTAAGAGATTCACCACATTCCTTGAATGATAAATTCCCCTCCAAAGAGTTTTTTTGTTCATCACTTAATTTGACATCATGCTGGAAGAAAAATTCATTATCTACACATAAATGATTGGATGAATACAATTTCCTGTAATATTGTTCCTGTTCAAATATAATTTTTGATTGTTCTGAAATATGATTACCTTTTTCATTGATAAGTTCAGAAATGGTTTTGTTGATAGAGGACTTTTTTTCTAATTTACAAAAATATTCAGAGCATCTTTCCCCATTCTCATGCTAATTGGCCCGAGATCGAAGAAGTAAACCCTCTACTATATCCTGCCTCCGATTTTCTAATTCCCCCTTTTTCTGATTCAAAGATGCCTGAATAAACTCAGTAGGATTCAAATTCATTTGATTTTCTAAAATTTGTATGTCATTCTCAAGTTTTAATGTTTTTTCCTTTTCATCTCGAGATTTTCTTATACTGTAGGTTATGGAAACACTTCTGATTTTCATTTTCAATATTTCAAAAAACACCTGATCATTACATAATAATTCAACATGAAGAAAATCATCAATATTTCCAACTGAATAGTATTCAGATAATGTATCTCTAATGCATGTTTTAACTATATCAATATAATTTGAGTCCCTCAATAATTGGGAATTAAATTTCCAGTAGCCCTTTCCCCGATTAACAGGAGAGGCAGAAAAACTAAAAACAATGGCAGAGTGGTCAGTTCTATAGCCTGGAATTATTTTGGTATACTCCATGAGAGAAAAAATATCTTCTGAGACAAGAAAGTAATCAATTCTGCTTTGTTTAATAGGAGAGGTTTGACGCCATGTGAACTTTTTATCCACAGGATAACAAGTTCGCCAAGGATCTAATAATTCAAATGTTTCTTTAAGTTCCTCTATTTTCTTACGTGCATTTTGGTTTCTGTCATGTATTACATTATAAGTATCATCAGATTTATTCTGTACTACATTCCAGTCACCACAAAATAAAAAACTAGTATTAGCAAATCCTGCAGACTTTTGCAGTATTTCAGTAAACAATTCAGGTTTGTCAGTGTTGTAACCATATAAACAAACTAGTGTTAAACGTTGTTCATAAACAGTTAAATCTAAAATAATATAGCGACCATTCTGATCTAATATAGAATCATTAACCTTAAAATCAAAACCATTTCTGAACATAACACTTACTCCGGCACTTTTACTATCACCATGACTAAAAAAACATTTACTACCCCATTCATCCTCCCATTTGACTGCTACATCTTTGGTACTATGTGTCTCCTGAAAACAAACTATGGAGATTTTCTTTGCCTTGACCCAATTAAATACATCTGACCTCTTTTTAGTATTTGAAAAAAGACCCCTTACATTCATAGACAAAATTTGTATATGGTTATTCATTATGTTATGTTAACATGTTGATATATCAATAGGAGCAAGTTACAAGTCAATACAACCAAGAACACAGATACACAAAACAAACTGCTACACTCATTCATACACTTAAGATAGCACATTTTATACACGTAAATAATTGAAACACGAGGGCAGTCAATCCGATATTTTACATATACATTTGAAAAAAAGAAAATTAGCACTGATTTTTAAAACCAAACCAAAAAAAGAGAGTTATACATTTTGTAAATTCATAGTTTTAAAGTATTTATTTAATCTTACATAGAATTAATAAATTACTAATAAATGAAAATATCCAATATTAAAAAATAAACCGTTTTGAAAGGTTTCATTTGACGATTAGATATTTTTAGGGTACAACAGAAAATTTAAGAGATTCATTGATTGGTAATATGATTTGAGTTATCTCCCTTTGGCTATAAAAATGATAACTGTAATTTACAGGTACATGTATTACAATTTTATGCTCACAATATTTGTATTGTATATAATATAAAAGAAGTGGATTTGAAAATGTTTAATTTTGATGATCATTTGGTGTGTTAACAATAAAAGATATTTTACTAATTTAACTTATCACCCTTTTTTACATTCATAAACAACAATGAACAAAATTATATAATTGAAAAAAAAATGTAAATAAACTTACTGTTTATTGAATAAAAGTTCACTGTATTCCTTTATAGTACATATAAATCCAGAGCAAATGGTTAATTTAGTGTCTTTTAGCAATTTTGTTGTTGATGTCATCAAAAATATCAAATTTTATTCTCTTTTCGTCAAAAGTTTTACCATACACAGAACAATTAAAGTACCAGGCACTTTCAAGTTCTTTACAATTTCTCAGTCTTGTTATAAGTCCCATATTGTGTAAAGTGATCTTAGACTAAGGGGGAAACGATTCACCATATGTACCGAAATCGCGATTGTTTTGGGGACGGTTTGGTTCACGATATGTGGAGGCCGCTTACGATACAAACAATATGATGCTAATTTTTTTAGAAAAAAAAGTAGTGTTGAACTTCCGTTTTCTTCTTTTGGTGATCATTTAATTAATATTTTGAGAAAAGTGAATCGATTAATTTACGCTTTTAAAATTAATTAATCAAATATCAAATATTTATAATTTCCGCTAGTACGTAAGCGACCTCATATAAAACAAAACATGGCGGCGCCCATGTCGACCAGCATGGACTTCAAGGAATAGTTACAGTTTCCTATAAAACGTATCGTAATACATATCAAATATCGCGATACGTATCGCTTGTGGAAAAAGTGTATCGTTACACCCCTATCTTAGACACCTAGAAACCAAGGTTTATCCTTCTTTCTTATTGATGAGGAAAAAAAGTTTACTGCATCAGTATTCAATAATAAACATAAAATTTTTATTATCGACTTAAACTTTAGTCAAATTGAAAAGACCATAATTCTGATAGTCATGTGGCGACAGAAATCTGTTATTGAAGAAAATTTCATATCAGAAAACAAATTTGCTTGTATTATTTTCCGCAGAACAATGAATAGCAGATATTTTCTGTATTTGATGGTGCATTCCAGTCTACTTATAATGGTGGTCATGATCATATGGTAGTTGGAATTACAACTACCTGTGCAATCAGTGCCTATCACCACTAAAGTTGTGAGTTCTAGGTGTACTAGCTACAACATTAGGTCATAAAGTTTGTCTGTGACTTGCGGCAGGTCGGTGTACTCCGGTTTCCTAAACCAATAAAATTTACTGCCATGATATAACTGAAATATTGTTGAAAGTGGCATTAAACACCATAAACCAAACAAAACCACTTATAATGATATCATTTCTAATAGATTTTTTCCCTTTGCAGAATAATGACCAGAAGTCTTTCTATGCTGTATTTGATGGTCATGCTGGAATGGAGGCTGCAAGCTATGCAGCTGCTCATGTACCATATCATTTTGTGAAGAGCGAATCATTCCCACGTGATCCACCAGGTGCTCTCAAGACTGCTTTTAAGTCAACTGATGAGAATTTTATTGTCAAAGCCACAAGAGAGGTACTGTATTTAGCAGTATATTATACACACATTTATATACACATATACTGTAAGACCTTTGGTTCAGAATATTATTTTACACTCTTGGGTGCGTATTATACTTTAAGTAATTTATATAAGGAATGTGGATCAGTATCGTAAGTGGAATAATTATTATTAGTGTGCTCACTTTGTATGTGGTAGATTGTGTGTTCGAGCCCTGAGTCAGACCAAAGACTCAGATTGGTATTTGTTGCTTCTCCACTAATAAGCATGCAGCTTTTTGGAGTGACATCAAAAAATGGTTGAGATAATATGAAGCAGCCGGCTGCGATACTGGTATTACCAGTATTGTAATATTTACAATACTAGTATTACCAGTATTATAATATTCACAATACTGGAAATACCAGTATTGCAAATATTACAATACTGGTAATACCAGTATTGTAACACTGTACAATACTAGAAATACCAGTATTGTAATGTTACAATACTGGTAATACCAGTATCGTACATATACAATACTGGATGTACCAGTATCGTGCATTTACAATACTGGAATACCAGAATCGTTGCTCTATGCACAATACCGGAAGCTCCAGTATTCTTCATCCAACAATACTGGTAATACTAGTATTGTAAAACACACGATACTGGAAGCTCCAGTATTCTTCATCCAACAATACTGGTGATACTAGTATTGTAAAACACACGATACTGGAAGCTCCAGTATTCTTCATCCAACAATACTGGTGATACTAGTATTGTAAAACACACAATACTGGAAACTCTAGTATCTGGCAATTTGACACGAGTGGGCAGAGCCTAATTCTAACTGTAAATCACAGCTCATTGTATTTACCGTTAGTATTAGGCTTCGGAAGATACTGGAATACTAGTATTTACCAGTATCTGTACCAGTATTGCAGATACTGGAAGATACTGGTAAAATACTGGTATTACCAGTATTGTGTACCAGTATTGTAGTACCAGTATCGCGGCCGGCTGCTTCATATTATCCAATGGTTGGCTTGGAATGAGGATGATGTGTTAGAGACAAGCGAAATATCTACCCATGAACTGATGTTTCAGGGAACTAGCACTATAAAAATACAACTAAGCTTATTGATGTATTACAAAGCGGACATCATCTTCTCATGGAAATGTAACATGTTCTCCCCATGATATAGCTGAATAATTGCTCACTTGGCCTTAAACAATAATTACTCACTCACCCACTATAAGGAAAGGGCTAAATATTGGTCAATAAATGCATAATATACAAAGCCAAGTATGGTAATACCATCCCTTGTTTTTGATGATTATATAATTACCAGTATACATGGAAGTATATCATTTTCACATTAAGTTTTAACTATGTCTATCCCTGTGTAAGTATGTTCAACATGTGGTTTATGATCAATAGCTTAAATTCCATTTTAAAAAATCATTTGAAATTAATACACTAGGTCTGGGACCATAAAAGACATGCCCTTATTATGTTGTTCATTCTGGAGGTTCTCATGTTTCTGTTCAATTACTTCAGTTCCCCTTAAGCCAATCATTTGAAATTCACGAAACAATTTTTATTTTACCACAATCCACAGATATATTTACCATCTGACACCTCATGGTGACAGTCAGATGAAGGACGGCTATGAAAGTGTTTTTTATATCTGATTAAGTTTCTTTTTTCAGTGCACTTAAATCCTAATTTACTCACTTATACAAAAACAAAATGCATCATCTTGAATATATATTTTATAGGTAACTGCTATACATACAATTCATTAGTACAACATGTATTTAGAATTAAACAACAATAAATAAATACTGGTAATGAAGAGATCCATTCATATTTGATCATGTCAATCAATGATTTTACTGTTGCTACTTGAGCATTAACAACTGTGCCTTAGTTTTACCATTTAAAGCTATTTACAACTGAAAAATCTGTGATTGACTTCCACAAACTCAATACAATTACAGTCAAACCTGCCCATACGGTCACCTCTATTAAGCAGTCACTTGTATTAAAAGGTCACCTTTTTCATGTCCTGTCATAGAACATTTTATGCGAATTGAACCTCTTTCAAGGGGCCACCTGTTTTATGAGGCCACTTTTTCTTGGTCTCAAGGGTGACCTCGTAATACAGGTGTGACTGTATTTGGGTTTTTTATGGAGCAATTCAACATCTTAGTTCTACTGGCAAAATGCAAAGTGATCACTTAGTATCACTTGATATCCAGTATCATTAACAGTTTCACATTTTACTCAAGATGAGTGATGCAGACTTATGCGAGCCTATTATTTAATTATTTAATTACCGTACAATGTTAAATTACAAGAAAAGCCGTCTGCTAATCGATACACAAGACATAACAAATAAACCAGGTATTTTATGTAGAAAATCATCCAATCAACATCCCTGATATAATTTATTTATTTACAGCAATTTTTTTCATATACCTTGAAGTTACCTGAAGCACATTTTTTTAATAGTCACGAGAGTTTAACGGCATATATTTTGGCACCACTTGCTATGCCCGTGGCCATTGATGCCAGTCGGATTTTACTTTGTGTTTTGTTACATCCAATGAAAAGCACTCCTTCTTTGTCAATAGAGAGAGACCATGGCCATTTAATTCCTATGTCTTTAGTATTTATATATTGGAGACATTTTCCGTCAGAATCGAGGATATGTAATGTATGATTTTGTGTGTCTGTCACAATTATATTATCAGACTTTGTCACCTCTAAATCGCCAGGTGTAAATGGATGATCTGTGTTGTTTACAGCCGGGTGACCCGTGTAAACAGTCTCACCTTTTCCCGTTATGATCATGACCTTTCCACTCCATCCGCCACACGTCCTATCCAAGACGTAAAGATTATTGTTACTATCAGTGGTAATTCTTCTAGGGTTGGTAAATAAGGGTTTCTTCCTGTTGTCAAATTCGTACACTTTTTCATGTCTACCATTTTGGTCCATTACGATGACTTGTCTTGGGCCTTGGACAGGATATATTGGTCCTTTCTCTTTTGCTCCTACTATGACTTTATCAAAGGCTACATGAAGAGCAAAGGTTGTAATTAAAGGAGACACACTAAAGTGTGATCTTTTCATGGATTTCTCTTTATATGGGATAATTAGAAGTTGAGATGCCTCTGCAGAGATTAGCAAATCTCCCTGTCTCGATATTGCTATATTACCAACACTAAATTTGATAGTATGTAATGTTTTCAATGAACCATTGTCACCTATTTTCATATTCACGAGGATTTCTTCAGTGTAACAATTTATCCACATAGAATCACTTAGAGGACAACATTTCAAATGACTAATAGATGGAAAGTCAGTTCTGAAATTGTCATTTAATTTAATATCAAAGTTACTAGAATCGTGAAATGATCCAAGCATAGATTTAATAATAGACTGAGTTATCTTTCCTGGCACGAAATTTGGAAGTGTTTTATATGTTAATTTTACAGACTTGGTTTCTTGTTTCTTTGACAGTTTTTCCTGCTCCACAGTTTTGAAAACTTCACCAGCATTGTTAGACTCAATTGCTTTATTCATACTTTCGTTCCTTGACTGTAAAAGTTCTTCATTTTTTCTTGCCTCAGTTCTTCCTTCCTGAATAAATCTGTTCAATTTATTCCATCTGTGATCAAGGTCATCTACAAGTTGTTTTGTATATGCATCGACTACATCTTTCAAAGCTTTGTCGTGACTTTGAATTTTCTGCATTTCTGTATGATATTTTGAATTTTCTGCCACATGTATAGAATCAAGACTGGATATGTCTGCTTCCAAGTTCTTGATTTCTTTTTCCAGGCTATTCTGCAACGAATTTATTTTCTTTGAGACAATTTTGTATCCCTCACTAATTTGTATCATTTTATGTTGGTTGTGAGCTGTCGAAACACAGACTGGACATGTAACTTGGCCACACTCTTGACAGAAAAGACAGCCTAATTGTCCTAAATGATTTGTGCATTCAATGTTCTTAAAGTTACAATTATTCACAGATTCCTTTCCGTGTGATGCAACGTCTTTTATATCTACGATTTTGTGTTCGTCCAATGATTTGACTTTCCGATGAAGCTGGTAGCAGTTTGTACAAAGCAGATAATCACAGTTTATGCATTTCCATTTGATTTGGCTAGATTTTTCACACATTTGACATGACACTGCTGTCTGTCCTCTGTGTAGGTCTTCCATTGCTCTCTGTCTATTGTGTTCACACTGCTGTCTGTCCTTCGTGTAGGTTTTCCATTGCTTTCTGTCTATTGTGGTTCACAAGTAATTTTAATTAGTGAAAACTTCCTTGTATTAAATAAAAATTTCTGAGTTTTTATTTTAGGAAATGACAGGATTGCACTTACGTTCAGGAAATTCTTTCAATAGGAAATAAATTCCAAAAGGAAATTGCTTTTCAAGCTGATGTAAATTGTTTTTTAAGTTATCTTCCCTGACCTAAATACAATTTTTTTTAACAGAATTAAATACAAAAAAAATGTAATTACTTTTTAGCTCATTTGTCTTATTACGATCACTTGGTATCTCATGTCTGTCTTCCATTGTCTGTAAACCTCAAATAATAATCTGGTCGGGTCAAACCAAAGACTTTGTATGTGGTAGATTGTGTGTTCGAGCTCTGGTCGTGTCAAACCAAAGACTTTGTATGTGGTAGATTGTGTGTTCGAGCCCTGGTCGGGTCAAACCAAAGACTTTGTATGTGGTAGATTGTGTGTTCGAGCCCTGGTCGGGTCAAACCAAAGACTTTATATGTGGTAGATTGTGTGTTCGAGCCCTGGTTTGTGATGTGTCAGAGACAAGCGAAATATCTACCCATGGACTGATGTTTCAGTGAACTAGCACTATAAAAATACAACTAAGCTTATTGATCTATTACAAAGCAGACATCATCTTCTCATGGAAATGTAACATGTTATAGCTGAAAAATTACTTACTTGGCCTTAAACAACATTCACTCATTCACCTACTATAAGGAAAGGGCTAAATATTGGTCAATAAATGCATAATATACAAAGCCAAGTATGGCAATACCATCCCTTGTTTTTGATGATTATATAATTACCAGTATACATGGAAGTATATCATTTTCACATTAAGTTTTAGCTATGTCTATCCCTGTGTAAGTATGTTCAACATGTGGTTTATGATCAATAGCTTAAATTCCGTTTTAAAAAATCATTTGAAATTAATACACAAGGTCTGGGACCATAAAAGACATGCCCCTATTATGTTGTTCATTCTGGTGGTTCTCATGTTTCTGTTCAATTACTTCAGTTCCCCTTAAGCCAATCATTTGAAATTCACAAAATAATTTTTATTTTACCACAATCCACAGATATATTTACCATCTGACACCTCATGGTGACAGTCAGATGAAGGACGGCTATGAAAGTGGTTTTTTACCAGAATATCTGATTAAGTTTCTTTTTTCAGTGCACTTAAATCCTAATTTACTCACTTATACAAAAACAAAATGCATCGTCTTGAATATATATTTTATAGGTAACTGCTATACATACAATTCATTAGTACAACATGTATTTAGAATTAAACAACAGTAAATAAATACTGGTAATGAAGAGATCCATTCATATTTGATCATGTCAATCAATGATTTTACTGTTGCTACTTGAGCATTAACAACTGTGCCTTAGTTTTACCATTTAAAGCTATTTACAACTGAAAAATCTGTGATTGACTTCCACAAACTCAATACAATTACAGTCAAACCTGCCCATATGGTCACCTCTATTAAGCAGTCACTTGTATTAAAAGGTCACCTTTTTCATGTCCTGTCATAGAACATTTTATGCGAATTGAACCTCTTTCAAGGGGCCACCTGTTTTATGAGGCCACTTTTTCTTGGTCTCAAGGGTGACCTCTTAATACAGGTGTGACTGTATTTGGGTTTTTTATGGAGCAATTCAACATCTTAGTTCTACTGGCAAAATGCAAAGTGATCAATTAGTATCACTTGATATCCAGTATCATTAACAGTTTCACATTTTACTCAAGATGAGTGATGCAGACTTATGCGAGCCTATTATTTAATTATTTAATTACCGTACAATGTTAAATTACAAGAAAAGCCGTCTGCTAATCGATACACAAGACATAACAAATAAACCAGGTATTTTATGTAGAAAATCATCCAATCAACATCCCTGATATAATTTATTTATTTACAGCAATTTTTTTCATAAACCTTGAAGTTACCTGAAGCACATTTTTTTAATAGTCACGAGAGTTTAACGGCATATATTTTGGCACCACTTGCTATGCCCGTGGCCATTGATGCCAGTCGGATTTTACTTTGTGTTTTGTTACATCCAATGAAAAGCACTCCTTCTTTGTCAATCGAGAGAGACCATGGCCATTTAATTCCTATGTCTTTAGTATTTATATATTGGAGACATTTTCCGTCAGAATCGAGGATATATAATGTATGATTTTGTGTGTCTGTCACAATTATATTGTCAGACTTTGTCACCTCTAAATCACCAGGTGTAAATGGATGATCTGTGTTGTTTACAGCCGGGTGACCCGTGTAAACAGTCTCACCTTTTCCCGTTATGATCATGACCCTTCCACTCCATCCGCCACACGTCATATCCAAGACGTAAAGATTATTGTTACTATCAGTGGTAATTCTTCTAGGGTTGGTAAATAAGGGTTTCTTCCTGTTGTCAAATTCGTACACTTTTTCATGTCTACCACTTTGGTCCATTACGATGACTTGTCTTGGGCCTTGGACAGGATATATTGGTCCTTTCTCTTTAGCTCCTACTATGACTTTATCAAAGGCTACATGAAGAGCAAAGGTTGTAATTAAAGGAGACACACTAAAGTGTGATCTTTTCATGGATTTCTCTTTATATGGGATAACTAGAAGTTGAGATGCCTCTGCAGAGATTAGCAAATCTCCCTGTCTCGATATTGCTATATTACCAACACTAAATTTGATAGTATGTAATGTTTTCAATGAACCATTGTCACCTATTTTCATATTCACGAGGATTTCTTCAGTGTAACAATTTATCCACACAGAATCACTTAGAGGACAACATTTCAAATGACTAATAGATGGAAAGTCAGTTCTGAAATTGTAATTTAATTTAATTTCAAAGTTACTAGAATCGTGAAATGATCCAAGCATAGATTTAATAATAGACTGAGTTATCTTTCCTGGCACGAAATTCGGAAGTGTTTTATATGTTAATTTTACAGACTTGGTTTCTTGTTTCTTTGACAGTTTTTCCTGCTCCACAGTTTTGAAAACTTCACCAGCATTGTTAGACTCAATTGCTTTATTCATACTTTCGTTCCTTGACTGTAAAAGTTCTTCATTTTTTCTTGCCTCAGTTCTTTCTTCCTGAATAAATCTGTTCAATTTATTCCATCTGTGATCAAGGTCATCTACAAGTTGTTTTGTATATGCATCGACTACATCTTTCAAAGCTTTGTCGTGACTTTGAATTTTCTGCATTTCTGTATGATATTTTGAATTTTCTGCCACATGTATAGAATCAAGACTGGATACGTCTGCTTCCAAGTTCTTGATTTCTTTTTCCAGGCTATTCTGCAACAAATTTATTTTCTTTGAGACAATTTTGTATCCCTCACTAATTTGTATCATTTTATGCTGGTTGTGAGCTTTCGAAACACAGACTGGACATGTAACTTGGCCACACTCTTGACAGAAAAAACAGCATAATTGTCCTAAATGATTCGTGCATACAATGTTCTTAAAGTTACAATTATTCACAGATTCCTTTCCGTGTGATGCAACGTCTTTTATATCTACGATTTTGTGTTCGTCCAATGATTTGACTCTCCGATGAAGCTGGTAGCAGTTTGTACAAAGCAGATAATCACAGTTTATGCATTTCCATTTGATTTGGTTAGATTTTTCACACATTTGACATGACACTGCTGTCTGTCCTCTGTGTAGGTCTTCCATTGCTCTCTGTCTATTGTGTTCACACTGCTGTCTGTCCTCCGTGTAGGTCTTCCATTGCTTTCTGTCTATTGTGGTTCACAAGTCATTTTAATTAGTGAAAACTTCCTTGTATTAAATAAAAATTTCTGAGTTTTTATTTTAGGAAATGACAGGATTGCACTTACGTTCAGGAAATTCTTTCAATAGGAGATAAATTCCAAAAGGAAATTGCTTTTCAAGCTGATGTAAATTGTTTTTTAAGTTATCTTCCCTGACCTAAATACAATTTTTTTTAACAGAATCAAATACAAAAAAAATGTAATTACTTTTTAGCTCATTTGTCTTATTATGATCACTTGGCATCTCATGTCTGTCTACCATTGTCTGTAAACCTCAAATAATGACTTTTAACTCACTTGTCATATTACCATCATGTTACATCTCATGTCTGTCTACCATTGTCTGTAAACCTCAAATAATTACTTTATATCATTCCCATGTGATTCACCAGGTGCTCTAAAGACTGCTTTTAAATCAACTGATGAGAATTTTATTGTCAAGGCAACAAGAGAGGTACCGTATTTATCAGTATATTGTACACACATTTATATACATGTATGCTGTAAGAACTTTGACACTCCTGGGTACATATTAAATTCAGCGTGTTGGTCTAATACAAAGCCGACCTCATCATCATCTCATTGAAAATTAACTTGTTCTCACCATGATATACCGGTAGCTGAAATATTGCTGAATTGGCGTTAAACACTCATTAAGCTTTAAGAAATTTATATAAGGAATGCGGAACAACATCGGAGGTGTAATTATTAGTGTGCTCACTTTGTATGTGGTAGATTGTGTGTTCAAACCCTGGTCGGGTCAAACCAAAGACAGCATCGGAGATGTAATTATTAGTGTGTTCACTTTGTATGTGGTAGATTGTGTGTTCAAACCCTGGTTGAGTCAATCCAAAGACAGCATTGGAGGTGTAATTATTAGTGTGCTCACTTTGTATGTGGTAGATTGTGTGTTCAAACCCTGGTCGGACCAAACCAAAGACAGCATCAGAGATGTAATTATTAGTGTGCTCACTTTGTATATGGTAGATTGTGTGTTCAAACCGTGGTTGAGTCAAACCAAAGACAGCATCGGAGGTGTAATTATTAGTGTGCTCACTTTGTATGTGGTAGATTGTGTGTTCAAACCCTGGTTGAGTCAAACCAAAGACAGCATCGGAGGTGTAATTATTAGTGTGCTCACTTTGTATGTGGTAGATTGTGTGTTTGAGCCCTGGTTGGGTCAAACCAAAGACTTTGTATGTGGTAGATTGTGTGTTCGAGCCCTGGTCGGGTCAAACCAAAGACTTTGTATGTGGTAGATCTTAGTTCTACTGGCAAAATGCAAAGTGATCACGTAGTATCACTTGATATCCAGTATCATTAACAGTTTCACATTTTACTCAAGATGAGTGATGCAGACTTATGCGAGCCTATTATTTAATTACCGTACAATGTTAAATTACAAGAAAAGCCGTCTGCTAATCGATACACAAGACATAGCAAATAAACCAGGTATTTTATGTAGAAAATCATCCAATCAACATCCTTGATATAATTTATTTATTTACAGCAATTTTTTTCATAAACCTTGAAGTTACCTGAAGCACATTTTTTTAATAGTCACGAGAGTTTAACGGCATATATTTTGGCACCACTTGCTATGCCCGTGGCCATTGATGCCAGTCGGATTTTACTTTGTGTTTTGTTACATCCAATGAAAAGCACTCCTTCTTTGTCAATCGAGAGAGACCATGGCCATTTAATTCCTATGTCTTTAGTATTTATATATTGGAGACATTTTCCGTCAGAATCGAGGATATGTAATGTATGATTTTGTGTGTCTGTCACAATTATATTGTCAGACTTTGTCACCTCTAAATCGCCAGGTGTAAATGGATGATCTGTGTTGTTTACAGCCGGGTGACCCGTGTAAACAGTCACCTTTTCCCGTTATGATCATGACCCTTCCACTCCATCCGCCACACGTCATATCCAAGACATAAAGATTATTGTTACTATCAGTGGTAATTCTTCTAGGGTTGGTAAATAAGGGTTTCTTCCTGTTGTCAAATTCGTACACTTTTTCATGTCTACCACTTTGGTCCATTACGATGACTTGTCTTGGGCCTTGGACAGGATATATTGGTCCTTTCTCTTTAGCTCCTACTATGACTTTATCAAAGGCTACATGAAGAGCAAAAGTTGTAATTAAAGGAGACACACTAAAGTGTGATCTTTTCATGGATTTCTCTTTATATGGGATAACTAGAAGTTGAGATGCCTCTGCAGAGATTAGCAAATCTCCCTGTCTCGATATTGCTATATTACCAACACTAAATTTGAGAGTATGTAATGTTTTCAATGAACCATTGTCACCTATTTTCATATTCACGAGGATTTCTTCAGTGTAACAATTTATCCACACAGAATCACTTAGAGGACAACATTTCAAATTACTAATACGTGTAGATGGAAAGTCAGTTCTGAAATTGTAATTTAATTTAATTTCAAAGTTACTAGAATCGTGAAATGATCCAAGCATAGATTTAATAATAGACTGAGTTATCTTTCCTGGCACGAAATTCGGAAGTGTTTTATATGTTAATTTTACAGACTTGGTTTCTTGTTTCTTTGACAGTTTTTCCTGCTCCACAGTTTTGAAAACTTCACCAGCATTGTTAGACTCAATTGCTTTATTCATACTTTCGTTCCTTGACTGTAAAAGTTCTTAATTTTTTCTTGCCTCAGTTCTTTCTTCCTGAATAAATCTGTTCAATTTATTCCATCTGTGATCAAGGTCATCTACAAGTTGTTTTGTATATGCATCGACTACATCTTTCAAAGCTTTGTCGTGACTTTGAATTTTCTTCATTTCTGTATGATATTTTGAATTTTCTGCCACATGTATAGAATCAAGACTGGATACGTCTGCTTCCAAGTTCTTGATTTCTTTTTCCAGGCTATTCTGCAACAAATTTATTTTCTTTGAGACAATTTTGTATCCCTCACTAATTTGTATCATTTTATGCTGGTTGTGAGCTTTCGAAACACAGACTGGACATGTAACTTGGCCACACTCTTGACAGAAAAGACAGCATAATTGTCCTAAATGATTTGTGCATACAATGTTCTTAAAGTTACAATTATTCACAGATTCCTTTCCTCGTGATGCAGCGTCTTCTATATCTACGATTTTGTGTTCGTCCAATGATTTGACTTTCCGATGAAGCTGGTAGCAGTTTGTACAAAGCAGATAATCACAGTTTATGCATTTCCATTTGATTTGGTTAGATTTTTCACACATTTGACATGACACTGCTGTCTGTCCTCTGTGTAAGTCTTCCATTGCTCTCTGTCTATTGTGTTCACACTGCTGTCTGTCCTCCGTTTAGGTCTTCCATTGCTTTCTGTCTATTGTGGTTCACAAGTAATTTTAATTAGTGAAAACTTCCTTGTATTAAATAAAAATTTCTGAGTTTTTATTTTAGGAAATGACAGGATTGCACTTACGTTCAGGAAATTCTTTCAATAGGAGATAAATTCCAAGCAGATGTAAATTGTTTTTTAAGTTATCTTTCCTGACCTAAATACAATTGTTTTTTAACAGAATCAAATACAAAAAAAATGTAATTACTTTTTAGCTCATTTGTCTTATTACGATCACTTGGCATCTCATGTCTGTCTACCATTGTCTGTAAACCTCAAATAATGACTTTTAACTCACTTGTCATATTACCATCATGTTACACCTCATGTCTGTCTACCATTGTCTGTAAACCTCAAATAATTACTTTATATCATTCCCATGTGATTCACCAGGTGCTCTAAAGACTGCTTTTAAATCAACTGATGAGAATTTTATTGTCAAGGCAACAAGAGAGGTACCGTATTTATCAGTATATTGTACACACATTTATATACATGTATGCTGTAAGAACTTTGACACTCCTGGGTACATATTAAATTCAGCGTGTTGGTCTAATACAAAGCCGACCTCATCATCATCTCATTGAAAATTAACTTGTTCTCACCATGATATACCGGTAGCTGAAATATTGCTGAATTGGCGTTAAACACTCATTAAGCTTTAAGAAATTTATATAAGGAATGTGGAACAACATCGGAGGTGTAATTATTAGTGTGCTCACTTTGTATGTGGTAGATTGTGTGTTCAAACCCTGGTCGGGTCAAACCAAAGACAGCATCGGAGATGTAATTATTAGTGTGTTCACTTTGTATGTGGTAGATTGTGTGTTCAAACCCTGGTTGAGTCAAACCAAAGACAGCATCGGAGGTGTAATTATTAGTGTGCTCACTTTGTATGTGGTAGATTGTGTGTTCAAACCCTGGTCGGACCAAACCAAAGACAGCATCAGAGATGTAATTATTAGTGTGCTCACTTTGTATGTGGTAGATTGTGTGTTCAAACCCTGGTTGAGTCAAACCAAAGACAGCATCGGAGATGTAATTATTAGTGTGCTCACTTTGTATGTGGTAGATTGTGTGTTTGAGCCCTGGTTGGGTCAAACCAAAAACTTTGTATGTGGTAGATTGTGTGTTTGAGCCCTGGTTGGGTCAAACCAAAAACTTTGTATGTGGTAGATTGTGTGTTCGAGCCCTGGTCGGGTCAAACCAAAGACTTTGTATGTGGTAGATCTTAGTTCTACTGGCAAAATGCAAAGTGATCACGTAGTATCACTTGATATCCAGTATCATTAACAGTTTCACATTTTACTCAAGATGAGTAATGCAGACTTATGCGAGCCTATTATTTAATTACCGTACAATGTTAAATTACAAGAAAAACCGTCTGCTAATCGATACACAAGACATAACAAATGAACCAGGTATTTTATGTAGAAAATCATCCAATCAACATCCCTGATATAATTTATTTATTTACAGCAATTTTTTTCATAAACCTTGAAGTTACCTGAAGCACATTTTTTTAATAGTCACGAGAGTTTAACGGCATATATTTTGGCACCACTTGCTATGCCCGTGGCCATTGATGCCAGTCGGATTTTACTTTGTTTTTTGTTACATCCAATGAAAAGCACTCCTTCTTTGTCAATCGAGAGAGACCATGGCCATTTAATTCCTATGTCTTTAGTATTTATATATTGGAGACATTTTCCGTCAGAATCGAGGATATGTAATGTATGATTTTGTGTGTCTGTCACAATTATATTGTCAGACTTTGTCACCTCTAAATCGCCAGGTGTAAATGGATGATCTGTGTTGTTTACAGCCGGGTGACCCGTGTAAACAGTCTCACCTTTTCCCGTTATGATCATGACCCTTCCACTCCATCCGTCACACGTCCTATCCAAGACGTAAAGATTATTGTTACTATCAGTGGTAATTCTTCTAGGGTTGGTAAATAAGGGTTTCTTCCTGTTGTCAAATTCGTACACTTTTTCATGTCTACCACTTTGGTCCATTACGATGACTTGTCTTGGGCCTTGGACAGGATATATTGGTCCTTTCCCTTTTGCTCCTACTATGACTTTATCAAAGGTTACATGAAGAGCAAAGGTTGTAAATAAAGGAGACACATTAAACTGTGATATTTTCATGGATTTCTTTTTATATGGGATAATTAGAAGTTGAGATGCCTCTGCAGAGATTAGCAAATCTCCCTGTCTCGATATTGCTATATTACCAACACTAAATTTGAGAGTATGTAATGTTTTCAATGAACCATTGTCACCTATTTTCATATTCACGAGGATTTCTTCAGTGTAACAATTTATCCACATAGAATCACTTAGAGGACAACATTTCAAATGACTAATAGATGGAAAGTCAGTTCTGAAATTGTCATTTAATTTAATATCAAAGTTACTAGAATCGTGAAATGATCCAAGCATAGATTTAATAATAGACTGAGTTATCTTTCCTGGCACGAAATTTGGAAGTGTTTTATATGTTAATTTTACAGACTTGGTTTCTTGTTTCTTTGACAGTTTTTCCTGCTCCACAGTTTTGAAAACTTCACCAGCATTGTTAGACTCAATTGCTTTATTCATACTTTCGTTCCTTGACTGTAAAAGTTCTTCATTTTTTCTTGCCTCAGTTCTTTCTTCCTGAATAAATCTGTTCAATTTATTCCATCTGTGATCAAGGTCATCTACAAGTTGTTTTGTATATGCATCGACTACATCTTTCAAAGCTTTGTCGTGACTTTGAATTTTCTGCATTTCTGTATGATATTTTGAATTTTCTGCCACATGTATAGAATCAAGACTGGATACGTCTGCTTCCAAGTTCTTGATTTCTTTTTCCAGGCTATTCTGCAACGAATTTATTTTCTTTGAGACAATTTTGTATCCCTCACTAATTTGTATCATTTTATGCTGGTTATGAGCTTTCGAAACACAGACTGGACATGTAACTTGGCCACACTCTTGACAGAAAAGACAGCATAATTGTCCTAAATGATTCGTGCATTCAATGTTCTTAAAGTTACGTTTAATAACAGATTCCTTTCCATGTGATGCAACGTCTTTTATATCTATGATTTGGTGTTCGTCCAGTGATTTGACTTTCCGATGAAGCTGGTAGCAGTTTGTACAAAGCAGATAATCACAGTTTATGCATTTCCATTTGATTTGGCTAGATTTTTCACACATCTGACATGACATTGCTGTCTGTCCTCTGTGTAGGTCCTCCATTGCTTTCTGTCTATTGTGGTTCACAAGTAATTTTAATTAGTGTTAGAGTTTTTATTTTAGGAAATGACACATTTACACTTACATTCAGGAAATTCTTTCAATAGGAGATAAAGTCAAAAAAGGAAATTGCTTTTCAAGCTGATGTAGATTGTTTTTTTAACTTATCTACTTCCCTGACCTAAATAATAGTACAATTTTGTTTAACAGAATCAAATATTTACTTTTTAGCTCATTTGTCTTATTACGCTCACTTGGTATCTCATGTCTGTCTTCCATTGTCTGTAAACCTCAAATAATTACTTTTTAGTTCACTTGTCTATTACGATCAGTATCATCACTTGGCATCTCGCGTCTGTCTTTTAATTGTCTGTAAACCTTTTCACTTTTCAATCATTTTCTCAGAAACTACTGGGCCTAATGCAAGTTGAACCAAGCTCTGTCTTGATTCCCACAGTTAAAAACATTGCCACAATGGGCAGATCTTGCTTTTACAAATCTTCTCTTTTGAATTTTAAATTCCAAATGAGTTGTTGATTGATATGTGGGGTCCTCTCAGATATTCCTCATTTGTAGGGATTTTACAAAACACAACTTAGTACAAATGATGTTTTTTCCCCTCATATCATCATGATCAGGCAAAAAAACATGGCGGGGATGGACAATTTTTGGTCCTAAATATCCTCAGATCTCCTTTTATGGCCTTCTGATTTCACAAAAAAAGAATCCTTTCTTGATAAAAATAGATATAAGTTTTGAAATACCAGCATTTCAAAAGATATTGTAATTATGTGATGATTTAGGTTTGTTTGATGGTATTTAATGCCATTTTCAACAATATATCAGTTATATCATGGCAGTCAGTTTTATTGGTGGAGGAAACTGGTGTACCTGGAGAAAACCACTGACCTGTCGCAAGTCACTGACAAACTTTATTACAATGTTGTATCCAGTACACCTCACCATGAAGATGTTCAAACTCACAACTTTAGTGATAACATCAGCTATTTTGCATATATTTGCATCTTAAATTTAAAGAGAACATTTAGGTTTACAAGATTATTAAATATGAGATGTTATATATATTTCTAGAGATTGAAGAGTGGGTCTACAGGAGTGTTAGCTTTTATAGAGAAAAACAAGCTACATATATCATGGTTAGGAGACTCCCAGGTTGTCCTGGTCAAGAATGGACGATCAATAGAAGTCATGAATCCACACAAACCAGAAAGGGAGGTAAGAAATGTGAGCTGTATAGGGTGGATAAGATGTTGTAGAGAATGGACAATAAAAACAGTCCTAAATCCACACAAATCAGAAAGGGAGGTAAGATATGTGAGCTGTATAAGGTGGATAAGATGTTATAGAGAATGGACAGTAAAAACAGTCCTGAATCCACACAAACTAGAAAGGGAGGTAAGAAATGTGAGCTGTATAAGGTGGATAAGATGTTGTAGAGAATGGACAATAAAAACAGTCCTGAATCCACACAAACTAGAAAGGGAGGTAAGATATGTGAGCTGTATAAGGTGAATAAAATGTTGTAGAGAATGGACAATAAAAACAGTCCTGAATACACACAAACTAGAAAGGGAGATAAGATATGTGAGCTGTATAAGGTGGATAAGATGTTGTAAATAATGGACAATAAAAACAGTCATGAATCCACACAAACTAGAAAGGGAGGTAAGAAATGTGAGCTGTATAAGGTGGATGAGATATTGTAGAGAATGGACAATAAAAACAGTCCTGAATCCACACAAACTAGAAAGGGAGGTAAAATATGTGAGCTGTATAAGGTGGATAAGATGTTGTAGAGAATGGACAGTAAAAACAGTCCTGAATCCACACAAACCAGAAAGGGAGGTAAGAAATGTGAGCTGTATAAGGTGAATAAGATGTTGTAGAGAATGGACAATAAAAACAGTCCTGAATCAACACAAACTAGAAAGGGAGGTAAGATATGTGAGCTGAATAAGATGTTGTAGAGAATGGACAATAAAAACAGTCCTGAATCCACACAAACTAGAAAGGGGGGTAAGATATGTGATCTGTATAAGGTGGATAAGATGTTGTAAATAATGGACAATAAAAACAGTCCTGAATCCACACAAACCAGAAAGGGAGGTAAGAAATGTGAGCTGTATAAGGTGGATAAGATGTTGTAAATAATGGACAATAAAAACAGTCCTGAATCCACACAAACCAGAAAGGGAGGTAAGAAATGTGAGCTGTATAAGGTGAATAAGATGTTGTAGAGAATGGACAGTAAAAACAGTCATGAATCCACACAAACTAGAAAGGGAGGTAAGATATGTGAGCTGTATAAGGTGGATAAGATGTTGTAAATAATGGACAATAAAAACAGTCCTGAATCCACACAAACCAGAAAGGGAGGTAAGAAATGTGAGCTGTATAAGGTGGATAAGATGTTGTAAATAATGGACAATAAAAACAGTCCTGAATCCACACAAACCAGAAAGGGAGGTAAGAAATGTGAGCTGTATAAGGTGAATAAGATGTTGTAGATAATGGACAATAAATAAAAACAGTCATGAATCCACACAAACCAGAAAGGGAGGTAAGAAATGTGAGCTGTATAAGGTGGATAAGATGTTGTAAATAATGGACAATAAAAACAGTCCTGAATCCACACAAACTAGAAAGGGAGGTAAGAAATGTGAGCTGTATAAGGTGAATAAGATGTTGTAGATAATGGACAATAAAAACAGTCATGAATCCACACAAACTAGAAAGGGAGGTAAGAAATGTGAGCTGTATAAGGTGGATAAGATGTTGTAGATAATAGACAATAAAAACAGTCATGAATCTACACAAACTAGAAAGGGAGGTAAGAAATGTGAGCTGTATAAGGTGAATAAGATGTTGTAGATAATGGACAATAAAAACAGTCCTGAATCCACACAAACCAGAAAGGGAGGTAAGAAATGTGAGCTGTATAAGGTGGATAAGATGTTGTAATTAATGGACAATAAAAACAGTCCTGAATCCACACAAACTAGAAAGGGAGGTAAGAAATGTGAGCTGTATAAGGTGAATAAGATGTTGTAGATAATGGACAAAAAAACCAGTCATGAATCCACACAAACTAGAAAGGGAGGTAAGAAATGTGAGCTGTATAAGGTGAATAAGATGTTGTAGATAATGGACAAAAAAACCAGTCATGAATCCACACAAACTAGAAAGGGAGGTAAGAAATGTGAGCTGTATAAGGTGAATAAGATGTTGTAGATAATGGACAATAAAAACAGTCCTGAATCCACACAAACCAGAAAGGGAGGTAAGAAATGTGAGCTGTATAAGGTGGATAAGATGTTGTAATTAATGGACAATAAAAACAGTCCTGAATCCACACAAACTAGAAAGGGAGGTAAGAAATGTGAGCTGTATAAGGTGAATAAGATGTTGTAGATAATGGACAAAAAAACCAGTCATGAATCCACACAAACTAGAAAGGGAGGTAAGAAATGTGAGCTGTATAAGGTGAATAAGATGTTGTAGATAATGGACAATAAAAACAGTCTTGAACATACTGAATTTGGTTATTACTTGAAAGGCATGCTACTTTTGCATTCCATGTCAATTTCTGACTTGACCCTCAGACCTGTATGGTCATGCCATTCTTATTACAATTGAAATTAAGCGTGACTTATTGTAGGGATAATTCATTTAAGCGTCGAAAGATTTTTTTCTTTGTGTATATACATGTACATGATTGCTAAGATGATGAAAATGGATGCTTGATACAAGGGAGGTAATACATGATTTTATAACAGAACCCTTTGTAACTGTTGAGATTTGTGTTCTTTTTACTATGTATACATAGGTACAGTAAAACCTGTATTAAGAGGTCACCTTTGGGACAAAGAAAAAGTGGCTTTATAAGACAAGTGGCCTCTTAAAAGAGGTTCAATCCATATGAAATTGGCAAGAAAAATTATATCTTTTAATACAGGTGACTGCTTAATAGAGGTTTGATTGTATAGCTTTAAACAATTTTGACACTGTATTTTAGGATGAACAAGCCCGTATTGAAGCATTAGGAGGATGCATACTATTTATGGGTACATGGCGTGTTAATGGAAATTTATCTGTATCCAGGGCGCTAGGTAAATTATAATAAATGTCCAGTGGGACATTGCTTAGTTATTTATGACAGAACACGGCTAACAAAATAAGCTGTGTCAAATAGAAAAGGTCTTCAGAACGAAATTTAATATATCAGAATCCTATGTGACAAGCAGATAAATGAAACATAAAAAAAATATTTCATCCATATTTCAAATTTGATGCATGTACATGTATGTAGTTTCTTATACATTTTTTTTGTAGTAAGTAACATAAGTGCATCAAAGGTATATTTTCATTTAACAACAACAAAATTTAAAGAATATGTTTCCATGGTTTTGTACTTATTATCTGAAGACCTTTACTATCAAAATTCCATAAACATGTCTTAACAGAAAACTTGTCATGGAGAATTAAAAGATGGTGAACTGAATGTCACTAATACAGTCAACCTCAGTAAAAATAGTCAATTATCTCCCCTTTTCCAAGCTAAGTAAGTGATACAATAACAAAATTTCCAAAAAATCCTAACAGTTATCTCCCTTCATCATGTTAGGGAAGGGAGAAAACACATTTTTTTTTACATAAAGTCCTAATAGTTTTCTTCCTTCATGTTAGGAAGGGGTATAACAAAATACACTACAGTGGAACTTGTGCAATCCGACACCTGAGTTTTCTGACATCTTTTGACATCCGACAAAAATTTATAGTCCCAAAGTATTACTGTTAGCTAAAAATATAACCTGAGTATTCCGACATCCTGTACAATCCGACACATTTATTTGGTCTCTTGGTGTGTCATATTAGACAGGTTCTGACATCCTGTACAATCTGACACATTTACCTGGTCCCTTGGTGTGTAGTATTAGACAGGTTCCGACATCCTGTACAATCCGACACATTTACCTGGTCCCTTGGTAGTCGTATTAGACAGGTTCCGACATCCTGTACAATCCGACACATTTACTTGGTCCCTTGGTGTGTCGTATTAGACAGGTTCTGACTTCCTGTACAATCCGACACATTTACCTGGTTCCTTGGTGTGTCGTATTAGACAGGTTCCGACATCCTGTACAATCCGACACATTTACCTGGTTCCTTGGTGTGTCGGATTAGACAGGTTCAGACATCCTGTGCAATCCGAAACATTTACCTGGTCCCTTGGTGTGTCGGATTAGACAGGTTCTGACATCCTGTACAATCCGACACATTTACCTGGTTCCTTGGTGTGTTCTATTAGACAGGTTCCGACATCCTGTACAATCCGACACATTTACCTGGTCCCTTGGTGTGTTGGATTAGACAGATTCTGACATCCTGTACTATCTGACACATTTACCTGGTCCCTTGATGTGTCAGATTAGACAGGTTCTGACATCCTGTACAATACGACACATTTACTTGGTCCCTTGGTGTGTCGGATTAGACAGCTTCTGACATCCTGTACAATCCGACACATTTACCTGGTCCCTTGGTGTGTCGGATTATACATGTTCTGACATCCTGTACAAGCCGACACATTTACCTGGTCCCTTGGTGTGTCGGATTAGACAGGTTCTGACATCCTGTACAATCTGACACATTTACCTGGTCCCTTGGTGTGTTGGATTAGATAGGTTCTGACATCCTGTACAATCCAACACATTTACCTGGTCCCTTGGTGTGTCGGATTAGACAGGTTCTGACATCCTGTACAATCCGACACATTTACCTGGTCCCTTGGTGTGTCGGATTATACATGTTCTGACATCCTGTACAAGCCGACACATTTACCTGGTCCCTTGGTGTGTCGGATTAGACAGGTTCTGACATCCTGTACAATCCGACACATTTACCTGGTCCCTTGGTGTGTTGGATTAGATAGGTTCTGACATCCTGTACAATCCAACACATTTACCTGGTCCCTTGGTGTGTCGGATTAGACAGGTTCTGACATCCTGTACAATCCGACACATTTACCTGGTCCCTTGGTGTGTCGGATTAGACAGGTTCTACTGTAGTCTCCTTTTGTTCATTATGACTTCAGGGAGATTTTTGTTGTTTTCTCACTTACCTACTTTGTGATGTGTGATAGCTTTCTATCTTTTCTCATGAGAACAAACAATTTTTTTTATTTTCCTGAAAGAATAGGCAACATTGGTGACTTATCTCCCCTTACCAAGTTAGCTGATATTAATTAAAATTTATGAATAATTGGTTAAAACAGTTAATTCCTCCTGACAAGTTTTTTTTGTTAAAAAAACCATGTATACTTCTCTGCTAAAAAAAACCTCTTACTACTGTTGCATAATATTACCTTACTGCATTTCTTACAGGATGAAAGAATGAGAATTAAAAATCTGGGAGGTTACGTTTTAAACATGTCAGGAATCTGGCGAGTAAATGGCATCTTAGCAGTGTCAAAATCTATAGGTATACAGCATTTAGGTTGAGGGCACACTTGTAGCTTTCTTGTATGCCTGTTTTACATTGGATGGCTTTTGTAAGTGGTGATCACATGCAGTCCTCACGATGAGCACCTGTCCTCCGGCCCAAGACCAGTAAAACTTTGTTCGGACCAATAAATTTTTCAGTTTTTATTTAGAACTATATAAAAATAAATAAATTCAAGAATTTGATTCAGACCAGTAAATTCAAATTTTCATTTCGAGGACTGCACATGGATTTTTTTGGAATGAATCTTATCAATCCTAAAATATGCATTTACATGTATATCAATAAATATATATATATATATATATAATATATGTATATTTTATAGGCATGCTTGAATAATTTTGATGATAATGCTTGGGTTTTTAATTAAATGCTAAAAAATTGTAAATTGACGTTTTTGAGTGGGAGGAATTTTGAGTAATGAAATTTTGCTGTTTTTAATACATGAATATCAATGACTTTTATTTTTTTTAACTTTCTAAGCATAAACTTTTATTTGTGAGTGTTTTGAGTGACTGAGATTTGTTTGTTTCCCAGGGTGAAGTTTTTTTTCTTTATGGCAGGCCTTTCAGTAAGGGGTGGTACCAGGTGCTTTTACCCACTTAAATTGGTATTTGGTACCTCTTAATTTCAAAGAATGTTGTATAAGATATTCATGAAATAATGTTAAAATTTTAAGAAAAATTACTGCCTGTAATTAGTGAAGTACTGGTACAATTGACAAATATTGAAAGCCCTCTTATGAATTGGTTTATACACACTTATGAGGGTGATAATAGGCTATCATTGGTTTATACACACTTATGAGGGTGATAATAGGCTAATTTTTGTCTTCGTGAATATACACATTAATTACCTGGTATTTGGTGGAAGATCTCCATACCATTTTTACCCGAACCATTTTTACATCTAATTTTGACATGTGTGATGTGTTTTTTTTGTATGATCAATTATTTTCAATTATATTCTTCATAAATTGCCTGCCTATATTGTTCAATCATATGAAAGGGGACTAAAAGGGACCAACAACAAAAAAGAGACAAAGTCCCAAAGTGGGTCTAAGAAATTGCTGTCTCCACCATATTACTGTGTCCAACACATTGTGTCAAGGAAAATAGAGTGTCCACACTTGCTTTTAATATACATTAGCTCAACTTTCCCTTGTTGACATGCTACAGTTGAGCCCTTTATTGCTATTTTTATTCATTTTCAAAACTATGTTAAAACTATAACGGTAATGCATAAAACGTCATCACATTGTGCATGTCCTAAAGATTTGATGTAACAGCTCTAAATGGCTAAAAATTATTGAGACCATTGTTTAAATATGGAATATTGTTTCTAATTACATGTATATACAATTTAAAAGGGGACCGTCATGGTTGTGATCGTATAGTAGCTGGATTTACAACTACCTATGCAATCAATGCCTATCACCACTAACGTGAGTTCGAACCCCGTTCATGGCGAGGTGTACTTGATATAACATTATGTGATAAAGTTTGTCAGTGACTTGCAACAGATCGGTGGTTTTCTCTTGGTACTCCGGTTTCCTCCACCAATAAAACTGACCGCCATGATATAACTGAAATATTGTTCAAAGGGGTGTTAAACACCATAAACCAACCAACTCATTACTGTAGCTAATAAGAAATTCAATAATTACTGCATTAATTTATGTATCTCATTTCAGGTGATATTTCACAGAAGAAATTCATATGCAGTGATGCTGATACAACCACCATTGAATTGGACGGAACAGAAGATTACCTTATCTTGGCTTGTGATGGATTATGGGATGTCATGGATTTCGATATGGCCGTTAAAGAAGTTTATGATCATGTTCAAAGTGTCAACGGAGATTTAAGAAGTACAGCGAAGCATCTTGTCATCACAGCGAGAGATTTAGGGTCTAGCGATAATATTACAGTGACAGTTGTTTTTTTCAAGCATGATATTAGTCCGCCTGAAATACCTCAGTTATTTAATTTTGGTGTGTCTGAATCTCAGGGAAAAAGTGACTCAGCCGGTTCCGATCTTGGTGACAAGGGAAATAACTCTGATCAGCAAAATGAAGGTAATAATGACTCTAACTCAACTAGCCAATCAGATAATAATACCTCAGGAAATGTAAGAAATAAAGAAAACCAAGAAAACAATATTTTTGAAGATGATGATCAGACGGTTTTTATATCTAGCAACGAAAATCATTACCAGTATTTGGATTATAAAGGAACAAGTGTAAATGGCAATGTTGTAGATGGTACCAGTCTGTCACCAAGGAAACCATTGTTGACAAGGAATGAACCAATATTTATTATAGAGAGTACTCAAGAGAGACAGAGACAACATCTATTTTCTTCACCCATCAAACTTGAAAATCAGCACAGTACAATTTCTGGTTTTCGACGACACTATGATAATGTATCTGTTGCCGATTTACGAGATTTCTCAGTTGATATTGAAAAACACAACAAAAATAACTCGAAGTTTGACATAAGCAAAAATGAGGACATCAAAGAAAATATTGCAGAATCTGAAAATTCGTTAAACTCAGGATATCTGTCGAATTCCAACAAACATTCTGAACCATTTTATAATAAATCTATGTTTTCTCCTAGAAGAAAACATCATAGACGTAAAAGCAAAGACTCTAGTCATCAAGAATCAGATCATGATACCAAGCGTAGCAGACGGCATAGAGAGTTATCTCCCATTGTCTGGAATTTTACTGGAAGCACTAAACCAAGTGTAAATAATTACAAACTAACTTATTCTAAAACATCCTCAAATTCAACACCAAGATTTTCAATACATTCCCATGGAAACTTGAGTGAAACACCAATATCTGTACGCAAATCCTTGCCAGATTTATCAGGGATAGATAAACATAGATCAACAAGAGTAACGCATGACTCCCGTTATTTAGAAAATGGTGTGTTGCCATTGGCTCAGTCTATTAATGTCAGCCATACTTTGTCACAGTTATCAAAATTGGACTCGAATCATCCACAACTTCCTAAGATAAAACTTAATGGAACACAGTCAACTTCACATTCCAACAGTAAATTTCCATCCACTTGGAAACCTAGAAAACCCGGAAGAACAGTCAGTGGAAATTTGATGGATGTTCCACCATCACCGTTACTTAATCAGAGACTACATCACGATCGACCAAACTGAAGCAAAGATTGAAATGTTCAGCATTTTATTTGTAACACAGCTTAAATACAAGTTGAATTCCTTATATTTCAAGAAGTGTATTAAGGAGAACAGAATTATCCATGATCGACCAAGCTGAGGTGCAGATTAAAATGTTCAGCATTGTTTTTGTGACACAGCTTTAAATACAGGTGGAATTCCTTATCTTATATTTCAAGAAGTGTATTAAGGAGAACAGAATTTGTTAATTGTTAAAAACTTTTCAGTTGGATTTTAGTGTCATATTTATATTCTTTGATATTTTTCATATTTTTATAGATAACCATTTTCATTTTTCATTTTTAATTGACAAACATACCAAGAAAAACCCATTTTTTTTTTTAGCTTTAGACCTTTTCTATGTTATAGTTGAAATTCTTTTTCACAGATACCATAACCGAGGCAACATAAATGTTACGGTAAATGAAGAAAAAATTATAACCACTCAAAAAAAAGATTGAAACTATGAAAATAACTCCCAGCTTAAAAAAACCCACATTTGCTTCAAATTTTGTCTTACCTATTGTTAGGAAAGTTAACTCCAATTTATCACTAATGTAGGGATCAAGTTTGATCATCTTTCATCTATAGTTAACTTATTTCAAATATGTACTGAACAGTTCGATAGACTTCAATCTTTCTTATGCTGCATTTGAAGAAGATTCTGTAGTTGGCTTTATAATTACCTATGCAATCAGTGCCTATCACCATTAACGTTGTGAGTTTGAATCCCGCTAATGGCAAGGTGTACTCTATACAACATTATATTATATGATGAAGTTTGTCAGTGACTTGCCACAGGTCGTGGTTTTCTCTGGGTACTCTGGCTTCCTCCACCAATAAAACTGATGATATAGCTGAAATATTGTTGAAAGTCACATTAATCACCATAAACCAAACCAAGCTATTCTTTCTTATAAGTTGCATTTGAAGAAGATTCCATCCCTATGTTTAATAAAAAATCACAGCATGCACTATGTTACTTATTAATGTCTTTTGTGCCAACATTAAATAAAGTGCCATAAGAAGTTTTAGTAATGGGAAAGGTTTTGTTGCCAAATATATCATACTAAAAAACCCAATCTACCACTGATAGCAGGTCTCACACAATTTAGTTTGTGAACACACAAGTCATGTGTATTTTTAATACAGTACACTCTTCGTTAGACTATCAGAAAAAATTGTCAATTTACATTGTATTTTTAATAGGGAAAGCTACTTTTTTTTTGTAAAAAAAGGGTATTTGTATTAACCCATAGGCAGAAAAATATGGCATTTATCTGCAAGTGAAACTTCTTTAAACTTGAAATAGACTGCCACTTTCACAAAATATTTAATCAAGGCTGCAGTACCTCATCTTTGCTAGTTAAGAGTTATGACCCCCCCCCCCCCCCCTTCATGAAATGCTTTGATGGACTTTGATGGAATAGAAACCTATCCTATTTTTCTAAAAACTTCGACAGACATTGATGGAAATTGACCAATCAAAACATCTTTTCGGAATCAAGATCTAATTCAGCCATTTTGTTTGTTTTTGAATTTAATGCTGAAAGGTAACTTGGGATAAAACTTTGATAAAACTTTGTGTAAATGGGATAACTTCAGTGGCGGATTCAAGGGGGGGCTTTGGGGGCTTCAGGGGCTTCAGCCCCCCCCCCCCCCCCCCATGATATGTCTTTTAATCGAATGGTTTCGATCTGTGTGATGAAAGTAAAAGAAAATACAAATTAATTTCTTTGTATTGAATTAATCTTCAAAGAGGTAATTATAAGTAATTATGCTAAATCAAATTTTCAAGTTTATTTGAAGTTTTATGAATGTATTGTCAAAATACCAATTAATCAGGTATTGTCTAAACCGTTATATAAACATGTCTAGTGTCATAATTTCATATAGGTATAACCACCAACACCTGTAAATTGAGGCTCTTTCAAGGAAATTCTTTTTTAAATATCATTTATTTTTACAAAAAAATTAAAGGCAAATGTTGCTGTATGACAAAAAAAATACATGAATACAGCATATTTTAAACTCTAAATGAAAATATAAATACATAAAATATTTAAAATTAATTATAATTATTATAATTAGAAATAAAATAGACTTAAATTAGATTTTTTCCCTGCTATTGCTCAAACCCTTGAGCACTTTAGAAAACTGCCAAAACACACATACACCAGACCAGAAGAAGCTGATGTTGTTGAATTCCATTTGCAACTTTGATTTTGTCGTAACCATTGTTATTGTTCAAATGTGCCTGGCTTTTAAGAAAGGGCTCAGCAAATCACTAGATTTAGATTAAACTTATTTTATTGTTAACTATATAACATTTGGATCGGACACAAGTATTCCAACAACTTACAAAGGTCCTCTACAAGATCACTACAAGAGAAATCACTTGACATAGGCAGCGCCTTAAAAACGTAAATTTAATTCAGAGCTCACTAGACTGTAGAGCAAATGTTGAACAATTCAACCACCAGTGTTTTGAGAGGGGTGCTAAAATATGTGAACCGCTAGACATAGAGGTTAAAAAACCTAGAATATGCGGGAGACAAATAATGAGAGATAATGTTGAAGCAGAGAGTCCGGAAGACTACTTTAGGAAGTCAATAACTGTACCTTTTCTCTACTGTACGCTAAATGAAATGAAAACAAGAAAGACAGACCTGCATGCCAGAACCACTTTGGGACTACAGTTGGTTCCATCAATTATTGTAAATATTGCTCCACAACTGAGCCCCCCCCCCCCCCCCCCCATCAACAGAGTCTCTGGACCTGCCCCTGAACTTTGAGCAAATTTTCCGTCCAAAAACTTTGATCAATTTTTGGTGTAAACTTTGATCATGTAAACAGACTTTAACACTGGGAGAGGTACAAGATTGTAAAATCTGAGACACCCAAGGGTAAGATTTATATTGTATCTGACGTGGAAATGACAAAAAATAAATTCAAATCTTAAATATAAAGGGAGATAACAATGTCTGCATTTAAAGAAGTTTCACACATTATAAATAGCCATGCCAAATCTTTGACCATCATTCTTTTATAAACATGTACAATTATATTTATTTTTCTATTTCTGTAATTAATAACCTCTATTGTAGTTCATGGTCATTTTTTAACCTCTTCTGCAGTTCATGGTCATTTTTTAACCTCTTGCAGTTCATAGTCATTTTTTAACCTCTATTGCAGTTCATGGTAATTTTTTAACCTCTTGCAGTTTATAGTCATTTTTTAACCTCTATTGCAGTTCATGGTAATTTTTTAACCTCTTGCAGTTTATAGTCATTTTTTAACCTCTATTGCAGTTCATGGTAATTTTTTAACCTCTTGCAGTTTATAGTCATTTTTTAACCTCTATTGCAGTTCATGGTAATTTTTTAACCGCTATTGCAGTTCATGGTCATTTTTTTTTTTTAGATTACATGTATGTGCAATCTGCTTTATTTTAGTTTGATAATCTTTCATGTGACACTGTAATACATATCTTATTTTTTTATGTGTACCATCATAGAAACTAAAATTGCTGAAAAAATGGCAAATATTAAAAAAAAAAACCTTCTCACGACCAACATGTAACACAACAAATCTTTCAATGCAAAATAAACTGTACATGTAATTCATGTATTATAATCAAAATATTAAAAAAATATATATTAGATATTTCTTCTCATATATTACTTACGACTAACTTCATTTCAGTTAAAATTTCAGAATTTTCAAGATATGCTACAATTTCTAATACTTTTTATTATTTTTACTAAAGATCACTTTCTGGGTTAGGTGGGACACATACTAGTCTTATATAACTTTATGCTGGTTCCATTTGTATTTGATGTTTCTGCTGTTCCAGTACTTATACTGGTTCCATTTTTGTGTGTGTTTTATGTTACCAGATTCTACTGTTCCAGTACTTATACTGGTTCCATTTTTGTGTGTGTTTTATGTTACCAGATTCTACTGTTCCAGTACTTATACTGGTTCCATTTTTGTGTGTGTTTTATGTTACCAGATTCTACTGTTCCAGTACTTATACTGGTTCCATTTTTGTGTGTGTTTTATGTTACCAGATTCTACTGTTCCAGTACTACATGTACTACTAGTTCAATGTTATCATGTTATGCAGAAAGATCCACTGTTCAATCATATTTGACTACAATATGTTCATACAAAAAGTTCATACTATAGTTAGTACAAATGTACATGCACACCCTAATTTTATTTTTTGATGAAGATTGACATTATTTTTTATGGTATATGGGATGTTAAGGATATTTTTTGTACAAAATTGTAGAAGGCAAGACATAGATATTACATTACTGTAATGTGAACTTTTGTGATTAGGGTACATAAATATGTTTCTTTCTCTGCAATCATCATATTATAGATACTGGACTATATATTTATCCTGTAGTAATACTTGTATGTGTGTCGACCAATCACATATAACCTGACCTTGACCTTATTTTTTTACCCATTAACTTTGTTATTTTTGTGCCATTTTTTCACGATTAGTTCTGTTTCCTAGTAACTATATATAATGAATCAGCTATATTCCATCAATTTGATTATCATGGAGTGTTCATGTCAGACAACTACTCATGTGACCTTGACCTTGTTATTTTGTTAGATTTTTTACATGTTGATCAGTTACTATACTTTGCAGATTGTTAATTATGTATGGTAAACACAAAAATCATGGAACAAAATATCATCTGACCTTAACCTCATTTTAACATGTAAACATGCAATAATACAATTTGTGTTATTCTTCACAGTGCTTTTAATGGGCAGGCGAGACATCTTTGTCAGTCCAGTTGTCCACTATTTTTATATATAGATCTTTTTCTCAGGTACAATTTTCTTTTTAAAACTTTGGAAAGAAAACATATTGACTTGTCATAGGTCATAGGTTAACCAAATTATCATGTTCATTATCAGGTATATAGATATGTCAATTTCACAGACATTTGTTTTGCTTTTGTTTATTGTTTTCAATGCAAATAAATTGTTTTCTGGAAGAATTACAATCTTAAATAAAGATATATCTTTTTTTATTTTATATTAAAAATGTATTTATAATTTGTTTGTTTATATATTTGTACAATGCAATGGTTTTAAAGGGGTATGGTCTAAGTTTTAAATTAAATGTGTGGAAATTAAAATCTAGAGTGAGAAATATCATTTTTAATTTAAGTTTAAACCTAGATGAAAAAAAGGTCAGTCCTTACTGTCATAAAACTTTAGAGTACAAATTTTATTCTCCTGCTCCAAAATTATCCAATCAGAGCCTTATATATACTTGATACGTTGTTTTTTTTAATTGGTTGTTTTTGGACTACAAGTACAAAGCTCCTACTCCTAAATCATCCAATCAGAGCCTTGTATATACTGGATACAGTGTTCCGATTGGTTGTACTTGTACAAAGCTTATCCAATCAGAACCTTGTATGTATACTAGACACTTTTTTCTGATTGGTTGAGTACAAGTATAAAACTTTTAAAAAGTTTTAAACCTCAAGGCCAGAATTTATAAAGTAAGCTTATTTAAGTTTATGTTAAATTTGTCCACTGTACTTCATTTCCCATCCAATTTTCTTGCAATGAGATCTCTAAAAAAAGAATTCAAAATATGGACTATAAGATAGGTTACAGGGTATTCTAGTAAGAGGTAATAACAATTGTCAGTTTAGTATCTGTTAGTCTAAATATATTCTTTCAAATAAAAATTTAAGTTTATGTTTATGACAAAATTCCTATATACAGTCAAACCTATATTAAGAGGTCACCTTTGTGACAAAGAAAAGGTGGTTTGATAAGACAGGTGACCTCTAAAAGGAGGTTCAATTCATATGAAATTTTCTATGATGGGGCAAGAAAAAAGTGACCTTTTAATACAGGTGACTGCTTAATAGAGGTGACCGCATGGGTATGTTTGGCTGTATTTTTTTAAAGACCATATCACTTGAATGGAGTACCTACCGGTACTTGTTTTGTTATGTATAAATATGATGCACTAATTTTAATATAACCACCACTTGTAGATTTGTATTTTTAGCTATTTTTATTTTCATATATATTTTAGTAAAAAACAAAAGTACAGAGGTATGTTTACATAAAATTTAGAATTTTCAATTGTCCATGCATTTTTCTTACATACATATATATATACGTCTGAAATTTAAACCAAACAGTGTTAGAATTAGATTTTAGAGCTGTCAAATTTTTGTTCTTCCCTCGACGGGATTTGAACCCACACCATTGTTACACTGCAGCACCATTCGCTTAGCCTTACGTCCAGCGCCCTAGACCACTCGACTACATCCACTCCCTATATATATACATTGTCGTAAAATATAAAAAAAATATTTGTAAGAGCTTAAGAAACAGGTAGAAACGTGAGCCTTTTTGGGCTGTTTCTCATGGAGTGCAAATAAATTTGATATTTACCAACAGTGTAATATATTGTGTTTATCCTCTCATGTTAAAAAAGAATTACCATATTGTCTGGTATTGCATTTTGTACATTATTATAAAAGAAAATATTTCATAAAACATATTATTTTTACTAATATTATTTATTTTGTATAAATTAACATACAAATGTAGATTAAAACCATCAATTTTCTTTTTGTAAATTTCCATTGAATACCAGTAATAAGCCATGTTTATCTGAATGTTGGAAAAATGTCTCCTCTTAATCAAATTATTGTGATAACATGTTGAAATCTTGCAACATGTATCATTAAGTTTTCTGTTTTAATTAAAAATATTTGCTTTAGGATTTTGTAAGTGGTGAATACCGGTATGTGCTAATACAAATTTAATCTATGAATATTAAAGAGCATCTTTGGTAAGCCATGGTTGATCACAATCCGATACTCTCCACTCTCACCTGTGGGTCAGTTTATATGAAAATTATCATTTTGGGTTAGTTCCATAACTGGTCTATATTTAGTAGTTTCCATAACAACATACACTCACTCACATTTTCCTATAGAAGGGTTGAGCAAATTAAGAAAGATACGATCTTACAAGTCAATATAGCATTCATCGTCGATAATCCATGTGTGATTGCGATCTGTTCATCTCCTTATAATTAAATCAATTTAATTTACAAGGAAATCCTTTATTTAAAAAAACTTGTGATTTGATTGGCTGTAAAACAGTGGGTTGGGACTAATCAAAATGTTTTATATCGACTCATGAATAATTCAGTCGACCCACATGTAATGAGTGTAGAGTATCTGAGAGTGATTCGCCAATGGGTTACCAACATTGATCAAAGAGTTTCTCGGTTTGTGTTGATAATATCCTCCCCCCTCAAAATCATTTGTAGTTGGTTTTTTTACAGCAAATGTTTATTATGTAATTGTTTGTAATGTTTTAGATGTAAACATACTAATGTGCAACTCAGTAACAAAGCTGGTTATTTTCAGAGTTTTAACAATTTTAAACAGAGAAATACATATCTCCAAATATTCCAATGCCACGATATAGCTGAAATACTGCTAAGGTTGGCATTAAACATCAATCAATCAATCAATCAATCAATCAACCAAATACTCCAAAAGAAAAGGAATTGTTGCCCATCATTGTTTAATCTGTTGTTTTCCTAATCACTACGTATTGTTGGTGACTGACACTCTTTTTGACAAATGATTACATTGTATTCATTTCCTGGTTCAATTGAGAAAAGTTAACTATGTACATATCTGACTTTATATTGGAATGTTGTCACTGGGATGCACAGGGGTATAAATTAGGTAACCAGCGTTAATATTATACATAAGTTATTAAGATCACTTTATGATCTGTAAAATATTGTTGTTGCATTTATTATATAATACTCTACATTATCCACGTTTTCTCTTTTATCAGGAATAAAATAATCACAAACATTCATTTTTTACTTTTTATTCAGTCTGTCTGTCTGTTGATGAGGTAAATGTAACCAACAAGAAAAACCCGTCTGTGTGGGTACTTATTATTTTTGTTTGTCACCAGCTGTGAGGTGAATCTCACCAACAAGAAAACACTGTCTGTGTAGGTACTTATTATTTTTGTTTGTCACCAGTGGTGAGGTGAATCTCACCAACAAGAAAACCCTGTCTGTGTAGGTACTTATTATTTTTGTGTGTCACCAGCGGTGAGGTGAATCTCACCGACAAGAAAACCCTGTCTGTGTGGGTACTTATTATTTTTGTGTGTCACCAGTGGTGAGGTGAATCTCACCAACAAGAAAACCCTGTCTGTGTGGGTACTTATTATTTTTGTGTGTCACCAGTGGTGAGGTGAATCTCACCAACAAGAAAACACTGTCTGTGTAGGTACTTATTATTTTTGTTTGTCACCAGCTGTGAGGTGAATCTCACCAACAAGAAAACACTGTCTGTGTAGGTACTTATTATTTTTGTTTGTCACCAGCTGTGAGGTGAATCTCACCAACAAGAAAACACTGTCTGTGTAGGTACTTATTATTTTTGTTTGTCACCAGTGGTGAGGTGAATCTCACCAACAAGAAAACCCTGTCTGTGTAGGTACTTATAATTTTTGTTTGTCACCAGTGGTGAGGTGAATCTCACCAACAAGAAAACACTGTCTGTGTAGGTACTTATTATTTTTGTTTGTCACCAGCTGTGAGGTGAATCTCACCAACAAGAAAACACTGTTTGTGTAGGTACTTATTATTTTTGTGTGTCACCAGCTGTGAGGTGAATCTCACCAACAAGAAAACACTGTCTGTGTAGGTACTTATTATTTTTGTTTGTCACCAGTGGTGAGGTGAATCTCACCAACAAGAAAACCCTGTCTGTGTAGGTACTTATTATTTTTGTGTGTCACCAGCTGTGAGGTGAATCTCACCAACAAGAAAACACTGTCTGTGTAGGTACTTATTATTTTTGTTTGTCACCAGCTGTGAGGTGAATCTCACCAACAAGAAAACACTGTCTGTGTAGGTACTTATTATTTTTGTTTGTCACCAGTGGTGAGGTGAATCTCACCAACAAGAAAACCCTGTCTGTGTAGGTACTTATTATTTTTGTGTGTCACCAGCGGTGAGGTGAATCTCACCGACAAGAAAACCCTGTCTGTGTGGGTACTTATTATTTTTGTGTGTCACCAGTGGTGAGGTGAATCTCACCAACAAGAAAACCCTGTCTGTGTGGGTACTTATTATTTTTGTGTGTCACCAGTGGTGAGGTGAATCTCACCGACAAGAAAACCCTGTCTGTGTGGGTACTTATTATTTTTGTGTGTCACCAGTGGTGAGGTGAATCTCACCGACAAGAAAACCCTGTCTGTGAAGATACTTATTATTTTTGTGTGTCACCAGCACAGCTTGACAAACAAATGGAGGGGGTTAGGGTCATGGTGTTTAATGCCACTTTCAACAATATTTCAGTTATATCGTGGCGGTCAGTTTTATTGGTGGAGGAAACTGGAGTATCTGCAGAAAATCACTGACCTGTCGCAAGTCACTAACAAACTTTATCACATATTGTTGTATTGAGTACACCTCGCCATGAGCAGGATTCAAACTCACAACTTTAGTGGTGATAGGCACTGATTGCATAGATAGTTGTAAATCCAAACACCATACCATTACGACCACGACCACTCGGCAAAAAAATAGAGATTAATAGAATCTTACAATGGTAAATGTAATGGATCTGGAAATCTTAGCCTATTGATGATTGAAATCTTACGGGAGGGTGGCTGAGATTTCCTGATATTGTACCTCTATACAGTGTTTGATTATATTTCTCACTACTACTAAAACTAGGTCAGAGTGTAACCCTTTTTGACACCATTGGGCCTCTTGTTTCTTGTGTACTTCCATTCAACAACCAAAACAAATTAGAGGACCATTCAATGAACATTCCTACCAAGTTTGGTTCCCATTGGCCCAGTGGTTTTAGAGAAGATGAAAAACAGACAGCACACTTTTTGGCACCTTTGGGCCTGTTTCTTTTGTGTACTACGAATAAAAAAAATACATAAAAAATTACAGAGTACAATCCAATGAATATTCCTTTCAAGTTTGGTTCTAATTGACCTAGTGGTATCAGAGAACATTTAAAACAGACAGCACCATTTTTTGCACCTTTGGGCCTCTTGGTTCTTTTGTATACTTCCAATCAACAAACATTTTTAGAGGATGATCCAATAAAGATTCCTACGAAATTTGTTTCCAATTGGCCCAGTCGTTTCAGAGAAGAAGATTAAAATGTAACGTTTACAGACAATGACAATGATACCAGGTGTTGACAAGACCCTTTGGCTCAGGTGAGCTAAAACTAGCAAAACTGGACATGAAATAAAAAATTCTAAATTTTGGGTGTTGGCTCCATTTTGGCCCTTAATATCTTGGAAACAGTAAGACATAAAAAATCTGGAAGCATACAAAAATTTAAAAAAATTGGTATAAAGAACATAAAGGGAAAAAACCATCAAGATTGGTTGAAAATAAACGCTCCACATAGATCATTTTGACTTACAATAAAACAACAATAGACAGAAATTTCTATTTCAGTAACAGCTGTCATCTTGAATGGAGGGTGGGTTGTCATATACAATTTTGAAAGGCGACCCCCCCCCCCCCACCCCCCTAAATTCGGTTTAAATTGGTTCAGAGGAGATTTAAATGTTATATTATATCAAAACATGCATCATCAGCTTAAATCGACTGGACGAAAAATTCAACAGAAAACTAAGTAGCTGTAGTTAAAAATTTGAGCTCATTTTGACTTATAAAGCAGCTAAGACAATTAAAGCAAGTAATTAATCTCCCGCTATCTCATTGAGAGACCAAGTTACTTTTTTATGAGATGATGATGATGTCCGCTTTGTACTAGAGCAACACGCTTAGTTGGATTTTTATAGTGCTAGCTCACTGAAACAACAGTCTGCGATAAGATATGCCGCTCCACTCCGACACATTATTCTGATTCAGAGTCAACCAGTCTTTGCTGTGTGCTTAGCTGAGAAGCAGCAAATACCAATTTTATAATCTTCGGTTTGACCCGAACGAGGCTCAAACCCACGATCTACTGCACTCCAGGTGAGCATGCTGATGCAGTTGACTGACACTTGACACTTTTGTTTCAATCAATAAATCACACTTGAACTCAAATGAAACAATAACAATCAAATAATATCACATTTTATTTTGAAAAGAAAATATCACATTAAATGGACTGAATGTTTTAAACATATATATATTATAGCACTGATACTGACAAAAATAAAATACACACAACCACAAACACAATGTGCGAAGATTTAGTAGGATATTTTGATAATCAACGAAAAAGACTTATTCTATCATTATTTTGTTCAGATACAGGTTTATACTTTTTTATATTAAAAAAGAAATTCTTTCCATTAAAAGTTTATAGAAATAATACCAACAAGCAAGACCTTTAGTCTAAATAACTTTTTTTACAGCAAAAAAAAAAAATGTTTAATTTTAAAATGGTACACAATATATATATATATATATATATATATATATATATATGAGAGTATAAAATGTTATATCAGAGGAGAAACTGGAGTTTTATTGTAAAGCATTTGTTGTCACTTTTATCAAGCTTTAACTCTACAACCAATTATTTTCTATTCCACTATCAAGTAAAATATCCTACTAAATCTTCGCACATTGTACAAAGATAATTTCACACAAAACATTGCATCACTATCACAACTAGAGAAAGATGATCTGGTGATCACAGATACCCCAGCATTCCAAATTTTCATCCAGAAACCTTTAAAGTCCTTATCTTCTGAGAGAAAAAGGGCCATAATTCATGAACGGTAAATGTCAATTTCACTATAATCGAAATTAATCTGTATTTTATGGTACATCACATTGTGCTAAAGTTTGAAAAGATTTGGTTGAGTCGTACATTAAATATCATCCGGAAACCTAGAAAGTCCCTATTTTCTAAGAGAAAAAGGGCCTTAACTCATGAACGGTAAATGTGAAATACACCGTAATCGAACTTAACCTGTGTTTAATGGTCCACAGCATTGAATTTGTGTTAAAGTTTGAAAAGATTTGGTTGAGCCATATTTTAAATATCATCCGAAAACCTAAAAAGTCCCTATATTCTAAGAGAAAAAGGGCCATAACTCATGAACAGTAAATGTGAAATACACCGTAATCAAATTTAACCTGTATTTTATGGTACACAGCAATGTGTGAAAGTTTGAAAAGATTTGGTTGAGCGGTACTTTAATTATTATCCGTAAACCAAAAGTGTGACGGACGGACGGACGAATCTCTATATACCCCCCGACTCTCGTCAAGCGGGGATATAAAAATGTGTACATAAAGTTTGATATTTTCCATCATATAGCACTCACTCTTAACATGTATACATACATAAATCACCACACAGTGGTAAATATAAAAATAGTTGACCTAATTAAAATTAGATGTTTGTTGTATTTTTTAAAATAAAAAATAAAAATTGGTGATACACTAACATCTAACGATATCCTGTATGGCGGTCATGTCAGAATTAATAGTTAGTGGGGTATTAAAACTTAAAACACATGTCAAGAGCTGTTGTCCGATTGGTCAATATGTTAACTGTCTTGCGTTTGATTGGATGGTCAACAATAAATGAAATGTCATTACATGTTAAGTGTATCGCCAAATAAAAGTTTTTGTTTTCGTTCCAGTATAACATATTGAACAACATAGTATTTAGATATTCAACATTTCAGGTCAAAGGTTAACTTTTAAATGTAAATTTGAAAATATAGAAACAAATAATTATCTTAATCAACCAACTATTGAGAAAATGAGTATAGAATTAATTTTCTAATAGGAAGCACAATCCATATTGATATACAAGCAGGGTTGGATTATCCTATAGGCTAGCATAGGCTGCAGCCTGGATCCCTCAAGCTTGGGGGCCCTGCTAAAAGATTTTCAAATATAAATTTATTTTGAAAAATTTGTATATTATTTCAATATTTTCCATTGCTGAACAATTCATTTAGTAGGATAGCTCCGTCTGAGGGGGCTCCATAATTTCATTAGCCTAAGGGCCCCAAAAAGATCATAATCCGGGCCCTGTATACAAGTAAAAATTATTGGAATTGTAGATATGCTACCAACATTGAAAGCAAAACATTTCCATATTTAATGAAATTGGAATGATAAAACAGCCAAAAGGCTGAGAGTATATGATATTAACAGATACATGTACCAGTACCATTCATTCCTATCTTCTAATACAAGACAAGATACATTTTGACCATCTTCACTTTACAAGTAATACTTGTGTCTGATCCTCTTTGTATCATTGATCAAATAAAATAATTATAAACTAAAGTAATATGCTATATATTCAAAACACGTCTAATTAAAATCACATCTCTTACTTCCTCCCGTGGGCCGTCGTGATCGTATGGTTGTTGGATTTACAATTACCTATGCAATCAGTGCCTATCACCACTAACATTGTGAGTTCGAATCCCACTCAGGCGAGGTGTACTCGATACAACATTATGTGATAAAACTGACTGCCAGGATATAACTGAAATATTGTTGAAAGTGGCGTTAACACCTAAAACCTTACTTCCACCCCTTTACTGATATGTGGTGACGTGGGAGATCTGATTAAACCCCATTACGGGTCACATGCGAGTTAACCTTTGTCATAAATATTCAATGATATGATAAATACAGGTTATGACCTTTATCGACCAATCAGATTGCTCGTACTGAACAGTTGTAAATTATAAAGCTTTCATTGACACCTAACCGCCATTGTCATTGAATGGCAACATAAGGTCACCTGTATGATACCCATTATGGAGTTTCTTCAGATTTCCCACACCTGACATGTTAGCAAAGGGAGGGGGAGCATGTGCGAAAAGTGATTTTAATTGCATTCAATAAGGTTTAAATATACCATGTGTAGTATACATCTTTATCACTGTATCATATGACCTCCTTTATTGCAGGTTATTTTGGCAAGAGTACAATTGTCAAAAAATTTCCAAAAAAAAAAAAAAAAAAAAACATTTGACGTGTGTCATATTTTCATGCATCATCGCTAGCCAAGGGTTACGATTCGGGTCCCCCTTCTCTCCACCCTTGGCAGATCTAGAATAAATTTTGAAATTCGCGCGCAATGCCACCTGGTGGTTTATCGAAGTTGCGCCCCTTAGATAGTCGTCATCGCCAGCCAATCAGAATAGTTTTGTTATACGTATGTTGGAGAGTTGAAAATGGCAGCGCCCAGTGAATAAAAACTTATTTGTGATAAATTTAATTTGGAAGCACTTACTGTTAACCAAGTGAAAGTTTCAAAGCTTTGGCAGACGGGAAAGATGTTTTCATTGGAACCAAAACGGGAAGTGTCATATGAGAGCATTCCGGTGCCATTTTTGTTTACATTTCGTGGATAACATGTGTTCCGTGTAAAACGTCTTCTGATTGGATACGTGTACTGGTAGCCGTAACCAATGAAATATTAAAGCGTGAATCCTCAAAATGTATTCTAGATCTGCCAAGGGTGGAGAGAAGGGGGACCCGAATCGTAACCCTTGGCTAGCGAAGATGATTTTCATGATACCATCATGTTTCTGTTACATTATCATTTGTTTTTATTTTCCCCTGACCACCCTTGACAAAATGTTAATGTTTGCCCAAACCTGACCCATGGGTGCTCCACATGGGTAGTAGGCAGTGAAATTCTTTTCTTTTTCTTAAAATAAGATACATTATCACTATGGAACTTGGAAATTTCCAGCAATTAAATAAAAATGTTTAAAAAAAAAGAAAGAAAAAAAGAATTTGAGTGATCACTTTTTTCTGATTGGTCACGTTTGGGCAAACAATCTATTTATTAATTATGGCATGATTTTGATGGCTTTAATTTTGGTATTTATTAATGAACTACCGACATACACACAAATTGCACTCCACAAAACTAACCTGCAAGATCAGATACAGTATAAATGAACAAATATCATAAACCATGTACACAATAATATGAACAATAGGTCGAACATGTTTGATGATCATAATTAAAACATTTCAATCAAATAGGCCATTTGTACCTTATATCCATATCCTATATAAAACATTAATCTTAATGCTAGCAAAATAAACCCTGAATTACTGAAAATAATAATCTAATTTTAACTAAAACATTTGGCAACGACTGTACTATAAATCACAGACTAAGATTGGAAGTTACTTTTAAATATTGTAAGTTATCTCCCTTTTGTAAGTTATTATCTCCTTTGAATAAGTTATGGCTAATTCAACCTTTGATAGTCTTGTTAATAAACAAAAGTTAAGGCATGGAGAAATGAATACTCATAGTATTGAATCATTTTCTATTTGGTACCAGTTTATTTCTATTAGGTACCATGTCATTCCATTGGTTATCAGTTTATTTCTATTTGGTACCAGGTCATTTCTATAAGGTACCAGTTTATTTCTCTTTGGTACCAGTTTATTTCTATTTGGTACCAGGTCATTTCTATTAGGTATCAGTATATTTCTATTAGGTACCAGTTTAATATTTAAGTGGATGTAACCTAGCATTTTTGAACCATGCAATGAATGAATAACAATCTTCCTGTGTAATAGAATGGATACTCTATACAATAAAATATTTCTTAACCGATCTTCTCTTTTGACGATTGATCTGAATCAGGTTTGGCTGACTTAACGATATATGTTGTTTCTACAGTTGTTTTTTGAATTGATATACTGATTTTAATTTATTTACTTTTATGACAAAAAATAGTTTTGACTATTCATTTCATTTATATATAAAACATTTCTATACATATTTGTTTGTTCTAGTACTTCTAATTTCTATGATGTTATACACTCTAAAAATAAGTGTATTTCTTCTCATATTTGCATCATGTTTATTTCATGTACACCGATCCTCTTTCACACTGTACCGGAGTCATCTCCACTGTCTGGTCTAAAAATAGAATGTATAGGGACATAAATAATTAATGAGTATTATGTTTGTGTAATAAAGACTTTGATATAACACCATAATGGCTGTGTATTGATGTACAACACATTTCTCTATCTATCAATCAGGGGCCATCGAGGTCGTGATTGTATGGTAGTTTGATTTACAACTACCTGTGCAATCAGTACCTTACACCACAAAAGTTGTGAGTTCGAACCCCGTTCAGGCGAGGTGTACACGATACAACATTATGTTATAAAGTTTGTCAGTGACTTGCGACAGTACGGTAGTTGCTTCCGGGCACTACGGTTTCATCCACCAATACAACTCACCGCCACAATATAACTTAAATATTGTTTAAAGTGATGTTAAACACCATAAACCAAACCAAAACAAACCTTATTATATGGTTAATGCCAGGCTAGTGGTAAGCTCAATTTTCAAAAAGGACAATATATGTTATTTCATTTAAAGGCAAGGGCCGTCATGGTCGTGATCATATGGTAGTTGGATTTACAACTACCTGTGCAATCAGTGCCTTTCACCACTAAAGTTATGAATTCAAATCTCACTTAATAGAGGTGACCACATGGGCAAGTTTGACTAATTTTCTAGTACTTACTTTGAATCACTATTATTACTATCTTCTGCTTGTGGATTACTGGTACCGTTCTCCTCTCCTGAGTCTGGTTTACTCTCTGTATTTACAACAGTCGATGACGATGATGTCGATGATGAAGATGAATTTGATGGAGGGAGATCTTTCTTGTCTTTTTCCGTGTTGGGTGTTTTTGATAGAAAACTGTATGACCATGGTAAACCTGTAGTAAAAAAAGTGTGAATTATGGGGATTTATCTGTGAAATAAATTCTGGTATCTCACATGTGAGACATCAGTTTTTTCCCGCCGGAACTACTTTTACACAACTATAAGTGTGGTGGTTATGTCCCTTGTTGTGTTACGGTGAATACACATACAATTGTAAACTGAAAAAAATCCGCGAAATGTTATTGACGACTTTGGCACATAACCAACATGACGTCATTGATGTCATATGAATACTTCCAGTTTGAAACGTAATATAAATATTAGACGTTATTTGGCTTCGTGTACGCTTCAATTTTGATCAAATTTAACAAAAACAAATTTTCAAGGTAATCATCTTAATTATTTTTGTGCATTGTTGTAAATATGACATGTAGGATTTCACATTTTCAAGATGGCAGATGCTTCCAGCTGTACCCCTTAGTATCATTGCTCGTAGATTCATACGCGTGGAATGAAATATACAAATAAAAAATAATATATAAGAAATTTTTAAAGTCTATATAATAAACAGCATAACTAAATCATACATTTTGAATATCAAAATAAGACCACTCATGATCGAATACGCATTAATGATTAAACTTAATCCTTATGCGTACTTCAGTCACTCGTGGTCTTATTTTGATATTCAAAATCTATGATTAGCTATACTATATATATTATGGTGAGAACATATTACATTTCAATGTGATAATGATGAGGTCTGCTTTTTACTAGACCAAGCTGACCAACACCCTAAATTTGATCTTTATAGTGCTAGCTCATTGAAACAAGTCTGCAGGTAGACATGTCATTCCACTCCAATCAGTCTTAGAAGCGAAGCAACAAATACCAATATCATAGTCTTTGGTTTGATTATATCCACAACATTTGAGGTGAGTACGCTTAACATAAACGTATGGTATCAATGGTTTTACTGGATAGGTGTCAATAAATTAAGCATCGAATGATTCATGCTTAATGTCACAAAGCATAACTTTACTTCCACTCAAGTCCCAACGCATAACTTTACTTCCACTAAAGTCCCAAAGCATAATTTTACTTCCACTCAAGTTCCAAAGCATAACTCTACTTCCACTCAAGCCACAAAGCATAACTTTACTTCCACTCAAGTCCCAAAGCATAACTTTACTTTCACTCAAGTCCAAAAGCATAACTTTACTTCCACTCAAATCCCAAAGCATAACTTTACTTCCACTCAAGTCCAAAAGCATAACTTTACTTCCACTAAAGTCCCAAAGCATAACTTTACTTTCACTCAAGTCACAAAGCATAACTTGACTTCCACTCAAGTCCCAAAGCATAACTTTACTTCCACTCAAGTCCAAAAGCATAACTTTACTTCCACTAAAGTCCAAAAGCATAACTTTACTTCCACTCAAGTCACAAAGCATAACTTGACTTCCACTCAAGTCCCAAAGCATAACTTTACTTCCACTCAAGTCCCAAAGCATAACTTTACTTTCACTCAAGTCACAAAGCATAACTTTACTTTCACTCAAGTCACAAAGCATAACTTTACTTCCACTCAAGTCCCAAAGCATAACTTTACTTCCGCTCAAGTCCCAAAAGCATAACTTTACTTCCACTCAAGCCCCAAGCATAACTTTACTTCCACTCAAGTCCCAAAGCATAACTTTACTTCCACTCAAGTCCCAAAGCATATGTTTACTTCCACTCAAATCCCAAAGCATAACTTTACTTCCACTCAAGTCCCAAAGCATAACTTTACTTCCACTCAAGTCCCAAAGCATAACTTTACTTCCACTCAAGTCCCAAAGCATATGTTTACTTCCACTCAAATCCCAAAGCATAACTTTACTTCCACTCAAGTCCCAAAGCATAACTTTACTTCCACTCAAGTCCCAAAGCATAACTTTACTTCCACTCAAGTCCCAAAGCATATGTTTACTTCCACTCAAATCCCAAAGCATAACTTTACTTCCACTCAAGTCCCAAAGCATAACTTTACTTCCACTCAAGTCCCAAAGCATAACTTTACTTTCACTCAAGTCCCAAAGCATCACCCTACCTCCACTCAAATCCTATGCATTATCTTTATTTCCATTCAAGTCACAAAGCATAACTTCAGTTCCATTCCAATCCTGTGGCTTAACTTTATTTCCACTTGAGTCCTACACCTTAACTTTTGATTCCACTCAAGTATTTTATCACCAGTGGAGTCTTACCCAAATCTTTATTTCCACTAGAAGAAGACTTGTCAGTGGAATCTTTTTTCTTCTTATTTCCGTTGTGATCTTCAGAGGCTTGACTGTAATTATAGAAATAGATTACCAGTATTATTATATGTGAAATAATAATTAGGATAGTTATGTCCCTTTGAAAGCCTGGTAATTACTTTTTATCAGGGTTTACAGTCATTATAACTTTCAAATTTGATTTTTGTACTCAAATTTCAAATACGGCCAATCATAATGTATCCAACAGTTACAGTCTTCTCATTGGACAATTTTGGAGCATGAGTACAAACCCATAGAATGGTTGATGTTTTGATATTACTTACCTACATGTAGCTTTGATGGCAATGGTTTGGTTTTATTTGGTTTATGGTGTTTAACACCACTTTCAACAATATTTCAGTTATATCGTGGCTGTCAGTTTTATTGGTGGAGGAAACCAGAGGATCCAGATAAAACCACCGACTTGTCGCAAGTCACTGACAAACTTTATCACATAATGTTGTATTGAGTACACATCACCTGAGCAGGGTTCAAACTCACAACTTTAGTGGTGATAGGCACTGATTGCACAGTTAGTTGTAAATCCAACTACCATACGATCACGACCTCGACGGCCCCTGGTCAAAATGGATTGATCATCCTACCTAATTTTGATATTAGTTCATAGACAGGACCCTTATTTAAGTTTAGACAATACTAACCTAGTTTTGATGTTACTAACCTAGTTTTGACAATACTAACCTAGTTTTGTAACTACTAACCTAGCTTTGACAATACTAACCTAGTTTTGACATTACTAACCAGGTTTTGACAATACTAACCTAGTTTTGAAAGTACTAACCTAGTATTGACAATACCAACATAGTTTTGACATTACTAACCTAATTTTGACATTACTAACCTAGTTTTGACAATACTAACCTAGTTTTGAAAGTACTAACCTAATTTGACAATACTAACCTAGCTTTGAAAGTACTAAAATATTTTTGACAATACTAACCCAGTTTTGATATTACTAATCTAGTTTTGACATTACTAACCTAGTTTTAACAATACTAACCTAGTTTTTAAATTACTAACCTAGTTTTAACATTACTAACCTAGTTTTCACAATACTAACCTAGTTTTAACAATACTAACCTAGTTTTAATATTACTAACCTAGTTTTGACAATATTAACCTAGTTTTAACAATACTAACCTAGTTTTAACATTACTAACCTAGTTTTTACAATACTAACCTAGTTTTAACATTACTAACCTAGTTTTGACAATACTAACCTAGTTTTGATGTTACTAACCTAGTTTTGACAACAGTTAAAGACACAGAGCTATGGAATGGTTGAGGTTGAGGCATATCTTGTGTGGCATCAAACGACGTGTCAGACAAAAGTCCTTCTTCTATTGTACTGGATAATGAAACATCCACTAATTTTTCTACTGCATTCTCATCTATCAGAAAAAATTATGTTCATTACAAATTACAATGCAAATTTACTAGTAAAATCTAAATTGTGCACAACTACATGTATTTATTTTTCTTTTAAGTCAAAGTGGTTTTTTTTTCTAATGAAAAGTATTTCATGTGTACAACATTTTATGCTGAAATTCAGACTTGCATATTTCTGGTGGCTCAATGAGTTAGGTAGTTGGATTACCTAACAACTCATAAAAGCCTATCACCAATATGGCGTGGGTTCCCACCCGCCTTTGTAAATTACAAAAAAGGGTGCACTCGACTCGCAGCCGCAAGTGATAAAGCTTACCAGTTGCTTGCCCATGGTCGGTGGTTCTCTCCGGTTTCTTCCACCACTAAAACTGGTCGCCATGATATAGTTGAAAGTGGCGTTAAAACGCCAAAAATAAAAAAATCAGCATATTTCTGTTATGCAACTTCATTTTGAAAAAAATGGAAGAATGTGTCGGAAAAGGATGCTCAGTGTTCAGCTAAAGTAAACAGGGGCATAACCTAAAAAATGGAAGAAAAGTAGTGAAGTACGAAATCTATAATGGTCCCTGACCTTGTGTATAAGTTTCAAATGATTTGATAAAGGGGAACTCAAGTTATTGAGCAGAAACCAAATGCATGACATATATACAGACAGATGTACAGACATGGGTAAAAACAAACACCCCCACACATAGAGACAGGGGCATAATATATACAGACAGATGTACAGACATGGGTAAAAACAAACACCCCCACACATAGAGACAGGGGCATAATATATACAGACAGATGTACAGACATGGGTAAAAACAAACACCCCCACACATAGAGACAGGGGCATAATATATACAGACAGATGTACAGACATGGGTAAAAACAAACACCCCCACACATAGAGACAGGGGCATAATATATACAGACAGATGTACAGACATGGGTAAAAACAAACACCCCCACACATAGAGACAGGGGCATAATATATACAGACAGATGTACAGACATGGGTAAAAACAAACACCCCTACACATAGAGACAGGGGCATAATATATACAGACAGATGTATAGACATGGGTAAAAACAAACACCCCCACACATAGAGACAGGGGCATAATATATACAGACAGATGTACAGACATGGGTAAAAACAAACACCCCCACACATAGAGACAGGGGCATAATATATACAGACAGATGTACAGACATGGGTAAAAACAAACACCCCTACACATAGAGACAGGGGCATAATATATACAGACAGATGTACAGACATGGGTAAAAACAAACACCCCCACACATAGAGACAGGGGCATAATATATACAGACAGATGTACAGACATGGGTAAAAACAAACACCCCCACACATAGAGACAGGGGCATAATATATACAGACAGATGTACAGACATGGGTAAAAACAAACACCCCTACACATAGAGACAGGGGCATAATATATACAGACAGATGTACAGACATGGGTAAAAACAAACACCCCTACACATAGAGACAGGGGCATAATATATACAGACAGATGTACAGACATGGGTAAAAACAAACACCCCTACACATAGAGACAGGGGCATAATATATACAGACAGATGTACAGACATGGGTAAAAACAAACACCCCCACACATAGAGACAGGGGCATAATATATACAGACAGATGTACAGACATGGGTAAAAACAAACACCCCTACACATAGAGACAGGGGCATAATATATACAGACAGATGTACAGACATGGGTAAAAACAAACACCCCCACACATAGAGACAGGGGCATAATATATACAGACAGATGTACAGACATGGGTAAAAACAAACACCCCCACACATAGAGACAGGGGCATAATATATACAGACAGATGTACAGACATGGGTAAAAACAAACACCCCTACACATAGAGACAGGGGCATAATATATACAGACAGATGTACAGACATGGGTAAAAACAAACACCCCCACACATAGAGACAGGGGCATAATATATACAGACAGATGTACAGACATGGGTAAAAACAAACACCCCCACACATAGAGACAGGGGCATAATATATACAGACAGATGTACAGACATGGGTAAAAACAAACACCCCCACACATAGAGACAGGGGCATAATATATACAGACAGATGTACAGACATGGGTAAAAACAAACACCCCTACACATAGAGACAGGGGCATAATATATACAGACAGATGTACAGACATGGGTAAAAACAAACACCCCCACACATAGAGACAGGGGCATAATATATACAGACAGATGTACAGACATGGGTAAAAACAAACACCCCCACACATAGAGACAGGGGCATAATATATACAGACAGATGTACAGACATGGGTAAAAACAAACACCCCCACACATAGAGACAGGGGCATAATATATACAGACAGATGTACAGACATGGGTAAAAACAAACACCCCCACACATAGAGACAGGGGCATAATATATACAGACAGATGTACAGACATGGGTAAAAACAAACACCCCCACACATAGAGACAGGGGCATAATATATACAGACAGATGTACAGACATGGGTAAAAACAAACACCCCCACACATAGAGACAGGGGCATAATATATACAGACAGATGTACAGACATGGGTAAAAACAAACACCCCCACACATAGAGACAGGGGCATAATATATACAGACAGATGTACAGACATGGGTAAAAACAAACACCCCTACACATAGAGACAGGGGCATAATATATACAGACAGATGTACAGACATGGGTAAAAACAAACACCCCCACACATAGAGACAGGGGCATAATATATACAGACAGATGTACAGACATGGGTAAAAACAAACACCCCCACACATAGAGACAGGGGCATAATATATACAGACAGATGTACAGACATGGGTAAAAACAAACACCCCTACACATAGAGACAGGGGCATAATATATACAGACAGATGTACAGACATGGGTAAAAACAAACACCCCCACACATAGAGACAGGGGCATAATATATACAGACAGATGTACAGACATGGGTAAAAACAAACACCCCTACACATAGAGACAGGGGCATAAAAATATTTCACTACCTTCAAAATAAATACCACTAATTTGATTCAAGATCAAACTTTTCAGTATGTATCACTGCACAGATTGTTATTTTGTAATAGCTATCATACCTTTGGTGACAGCCATTTTAACAGGTACTTTTTTCTCCTCTTTTTTAGCTGTCGTGTCCTGACTTAATCTGTTCATTGCTGCCGTTATCCTCTTGACAACTGGTAGCCTATCATCTTGAGCTGAACCTTTGATGGGTTGGCCGTCTTTTTGTTTAATGTCTTTAGTTACTCTGATTAGCTCAGATCTGTCACTTTGTAGACTAGGGGAAGATTCTGGCACTGGCATTGGCATTTTAAACTTTTTATCTACTGTAAAAAATAAATGAATTCCTTGATCTTAGATTGTAAGTTATTACAAGTTTCACTTTCCTATCCTTTCTTCTTTTTTTTTTAAATTGTCAAGACATGGCTGAAATATTATCAAAGATGATGTTAAATAATAAACAATATGCATAAAACTGTTTTTTTTTTTTTTTTTTACTAAGTTGCATGTGTATCAAGGAGTAAAAGCTAAAACTGGTTTGCTTAGGGACCATATAAACGAGTGGAGAGAAATGTCTACTTGTGGACTGTTGTTTCAGTCACTGTAAAATCTGACTCAGTGTGTTGGTCTAATACAAAACAGATATCATCATCATCACCTCAAAAGCATCTTGTTCTATCTTGAAAATAGCAGAAAAACAGTCCATGGATAGACATGTCGCTTCACTCAAGACAAATTATCTGGTTCTGAGCCAACCAGTCTTACTCCTTAATGCTGTGTGCTTAGCAGAGAAGCAGCAGATGCCAATTTCATAGTCTTTAGTATGACCCGAGCAGACTCTAACCCACATTAGACCACACTCAAAGCACTCTTACACCACAAATACGGCTAAAAAATGTTCATGTTGATCATATGATTCATTACCCTACATCATGATTATTTAAAATGTGCAGTCTGGAATAATATGTTTGGACACCCATCAAAAAATCATTACCATTAAAATCCTACCTTTTTTCTCACTTTTTACAATGGCTTTAGCCTCTATTTCATTTGTAACGGCAGCATTAGCAGCGGCCAATGTAGAAGCTGCTAGTTCTGAAAATCTAGCATGAATGTGTTCTAAAACATTATCTGTTGACAAACTACTTTTTTTCTTAGAACTTTTGTCTTTATCTACTTTTTTCTTGTGTAGAGCAGCTTGTACTTTCTCAAACCAGTCAGGACTCAGTCCAAATCTGTCACCAGTTCCATCTGGAATTAAAAGCATGAAACAAAATTTGTCAAATAGTTCATAATGGGTAACACAGCACTTGTCTTATAAGAAACAGGAACTGCTTACCCTTCACGAGCACCTGTGTTCACCCCCGCATTTTTTGGTGGGTTCGTGTTGCTCATCTTTGTAGATTTCTGCATTCATGTTTTTTTTGTTTTTTGTCTTCGTTGTCTTGTGCCCACTGTTAGATATCTATGCTTTGTTTGCCTGCGTCTTTGGATTGTCCATTCTTGATTGCCCCTTCGATTTTCTCCTATGTTTATTTGTAACTTTGAATAGAAGGGGGAATGTAATTATCTAACATGACAACACACTGTTAAGTTGTGGGAATATCTGATTTTCCACATGTCCGAAGCAAATAAGGATAACAAATTAATTTAGCAAGAAGTTTGCAAATTCTCATCACTTGCTTGTTTTAGACAAGTAATTCAACTCTTTTTTATTTAAATTAAAGATGTAAGGGAGAAAATTGGTCCAGGTAAATATAAGTCCGGATGGACCAAAATTTCTAGTAAAATAGGCCCAAGGTTACAAATTTTCCTAGTTTAAAAAGGTCCTTGGAATAATTTTCCTTGTCAAAATAATTCATGAGATATTTATATATGGTTCATGGAGTTATTTTACTCATCCCTTTATTCCATCTGGACCTATTTTACACCAGAGCATATTTTACTGATAGTGTTACCCAAGACACCCACACTGTTTCTGGTCCCTTCAATATAACCAAAATCAAATGTCTCTAGATAACTTGTACAAAAAACAAGCTTAACATAATAGTTTAAAAACACTGCAATTTCCCAAAAGCTGTGCTAACCCTCATATCACAATGCTTAATACAGTTTTTTTTTTAAATGAACTTTTCTATACAATACTGTACCTCCAAATGCAGCTGACCAAGGTCTGGTGTCTGAAGCTTTCTCCTTCAACAGTTGTCTAATTAATGCTTCATCATCTTCAGTCCTGAAAAATATAATTTTCAGAATTTATAGTTCACATGTATTAAAAGAACTCTTGTTTAAATTTTTCAATAACACCTTCAGAATTGACAGGTTTAAATTCTAAATATATTCCAACATTGAGGCTCGGATTAGATTTAAGGTGTTTAAGGCCACTTTCAACAATATTTCAGCTATATCGTGGTTGTCAGTTTTATTGGTGGAGGAAACCGGAATACCGGGAGAAAACCACTGACCTACCACAAGTCACTAACAAACTTTATCACATAATGTTGCATCCAGTACACCTCGTCTGAGTGGGATTCAAACTCACAACGTTAGTGGTGATAGGAACTGATTGCATTGGTAGTTATAAATCCATTTTACGATACGACCACGACCATGACTGTCCCACTCAGTTGGAAAGTTCTACACACACTTACTTGGTTTCTGCACCAGTAATATTAGATACAGATTTATGACTACTGCCGTGAGCTCCAAGTCTGTCAAGGTCATTTTCCTCCCACCTCAAACTGTTCTCTACGTCGTTATCTAATGACCTAATTAAACAAATAAAAAATAAATTATTAATTGAACTAAAATTTCCACATATCAATGCATTTTCATATTTGATATATCATAATAAATGTATGACATTTCTTCATTCGTATTGTTATGTCCCTTTAATATCAATTCTTGGGGTTTTACCATATAAAAATAATTAACAGTTTGGTGTTTCGAGGCACTTTAAACCTTTCGAATGGGTAAAATATGTCATTAACAAATTTCAAACTTGAAATGCAAGTTTTTTTTTATTATCAAAATAATGTTGGTAGTCGGGATGTACATGTATATCTTGGTCTGTTATTTTGTCTTTCAAAAACTGAACTTAGTCTATGAATAAAAATAAAACATCAAGGACAAACCCAAATTAAATTGATAAAACTTATCTTTTTATTTACCATTTAAATGCACAAATTATGAAAAAGAAAATTGAAACAGTAATTCCACTAACATCAACAAAATGAACAATCACATCTCACCATAACTCACTGAATACAAAAAAAGGGGAACAATCACATCTCACTGAATACAAAAAAAAGGGGAACAATCACATCTCACCATAACTCACTGAATACAAAAAAAGGGGAACAATCACATCTCACCATAACTCACTGAATACAAAAAAAAGGGGAACAATCACATCTCACCATAACTCACTGAATACAAAAAAAGGGGAACAATCACATCTCACCATAACTCACTGAATACAAAAAAAGGGGAACAATCACATCTCACCATAACTCACTGAATACAAAAAAAGGGGAACAATCACATCTCACCATAACTCACTGAATACAAAAAAAGGGAACAATCACATCTCACCATAACTCACTGAATACAAAAAAAGGGGAACAATCACATCTCACCATAACTCACTGAATACAAAAAAGGGAACAATCACATCTCACCATAACTCACTGAATACAAAAAAAAGGGGAACAATCACATCTCACCATAACTCACTGAATACAAAAAAAAGGGAACAATCACATCTCACCATAACTCACTGAATACAAAAAAAGGGGGAACAATCACATCTCACCATAACTCACTGAATACAAAAAAAGGGGAACAATCACATCTCACCATAACTCACTGAATACAAAAAAGGGAACAATCACATCTCACCATAACTCACTGAATACAAAAAAAGGGGAACAATCACATCTCACCATAACTCACTGAATACAAAAAAAGGGGGAACAATCACATCTCACCATAACTCACTGAATACAAAAAAAGGGGAACAATCACATCTCACCATAACTCACTGAATACAAAAAAAGGGGAACCACGACATATGGAAATCCAGGTCCTCTATTTATAAATGTGAAGTTTAAATATGATATCTTTGTCGTGTCACTTTTATTTGCGTTAATAACGACATCACATTAATTTGTGAATTTACTGTATCAGAATCACCAATCTATAGGTAGTTTTAACGTACATTGTTTCTTCATCTATATCATTTTCATCATTATTCTCGGCTGAAACAAGTAGATGATCTTCTAATAACATTCTGTTATCCTCTAAATCATCAATGTCTCCTTCACTTAAACCCTACAATGTCAAATAATCCATTTAATTTCAACAAATTATAATGGAGAAATATATAACATTGAGGATTACTTTTGAATACATGTCAAAAAGTGAATACACTACAATCCACAAATTGCTACAACTGTATACATGTACAAGATATAAATATTTAAAATAAAAAAAATTTAGTCCATGATGTTACTTTATGATGTTATAATTCTTATAGAATTAAAGTATATCGTTTCCGTGTCTTTTGATTGGACAAGGACACTGTCACCCGTTTTTTTTTATTCGTTCATAACTCGATGAACTTTTCAATCTGCAAGCCGTAACTACGAGGATCCAACATCTTGAAAACGTGAAATTCTACATGTCATATTTACAACAATATACAAAAATAATTAAAATGCCTACCTTGTAAACTTATTTTAGTTAAATCTTATTAAAATTGAAGCGTACACGAAGCCAAATGACGCCTGGTCTTCACGTTTTAAACTGGAAGTCTTCATATGACGTCATGCTGTTAATGTTCCAAAGTTGTCAACAACATTTTCGCAAAATTTTAATTTGTGCGATTTTTAGACCAGGGATATGCAAGAATAATACATTTTTATCTACAATATTGAATTTAAGAATTATAAGTATTAAACGGTTCTTTTCAGGAGTTCATGCATGTGTAAACGGTGCCGATGCACTCACAAACTTGACATAAACGCCCGATTCAGTTTGTGAGTGCATCGGCACCGTTTACACTCAGGCGTTTATTCAGTTTGTGAGTGCATCACGCACCGTTTACACATGCATGAACTCCTGAAAAGAAGCGTTTAATACTATAATCACAGTCCTCACGGTGAGAACAGGTCCACCGTCCCAAGACCAGTAAAACTTTGTTTGGACCAGTACATTTTTCAGTTTTTACTTAAACATGTATATATAATAAATTCAAGAATTTGATTCGAACCAGAATATTCAGAATCCCTATAAGTACCTCATTAGAATCTGTCGTGTCGTTATCTGATGTGACTTCTCCGTTGTCGTTGTCTGAATGTTCTATTTCAATCTCTGATCCAGAGCCAGGATGTAAAGGTTTGGGGTGCAGTATGGGGTGTTGTGTAGATGGACTATCTCCACCATGGGGATCAATAAGAGGGAGAGGAGATTCAGCTGAGGTTCCCCTTTTGGCACCTCCTATTGATCTTGACATTTCAATAAGTAATAATCTCTGCAAAAAACAAGGTAACTGGTATTATTTGATTTTTCCTGTAAAATTAAAAATTATCTGCAAAATTACTAAGAAAAACATTCTATATTTAGACATTTCATTAAATTCCCCAAAAATTCTATTAGGAATATAGCATTGTCCAGTAAAATACACATTCTTGATAAAAAAAAAATTAAAAAAAACCTTCAACTTTCTCTGTTTTAAGATATTGCTTGAAAATGCAAATAATTTAAATAAAATATATCTTTCAATAAGACAGTTCTGATTTTTTCTAAATATCTGGTTGATATCCATTCACATTAGAAGCCTGGGTCGTCCAGTGGTTAATCCCACTGAGCTGAGACTCGTCTCAAGATTTTCAGACAAATACCCAAGGCCAGGGTATCACCAATCACATTGTTTTCAGACAAATACCCAAGGCCAGGGTATCACCAATCACATTGTTTTCAGACAAATACCCAAGGCCAGGGTATCACCAATCACATTGTTTTCAGACAAATACCCAAGGCCAGGGTATCACCAATCACATTGTTTTCAGACAAATACCCAAGGCCAGGGTATCACCAATCACATTGTTATAATAGTCTAAGTATTCACACACCAATAAGTCTAGAAGTCATGATATACCTGTCATATTACTGAAAGCCATGATAAACACCAACAACCCCCCCCCCCCCCCCCCCCATAGGTCCAGTCACTTTATTATAACATCTAGACTTCTATATAAAGATAAACAGCAGCTATGGTATTACAGTCAAACCTCCACACATGGTCACCTCTATTTAGCAGTCACCTGTATTAAAAGGTCACCTTTTTTCTTATCCTGTCATAGTAAATTTCATACGACTTTTGAACCTCTTTTAAGAGATCACCTGTCTTAAAAGACCATTTTTTCTTTGTCCCAAAGGTGACCTCATAATACAGGTCTGACTATATGTATAATCATAACACAAACCTCTTTCATATCATTTAACTGTGTCATGTACTGGCTTTGATAGAATTCTAACTGATTTATGTACCTGAAAGACAAAGTTTTACACAATAAATATTCATATCCTACAGCTTGACATATCTTAAAATGGGGGGGGGGGATTTCTTTGCATAATCTGACACAATAAACATCCTTATCCTACAGCTTGACACATCTTAAACATTAAAAATATTTTCCTTTTAATAATTTGACACAATAATTATCCGTGTCATACAGCTTGACACATCTTAAACGGTAAAAATATTTTTCTCTGCACGATATTATAGACAGCCATGAAACACTATATGAATGTGCATTGGCATATTAGCCAGAAAGTGTCATATTCTACAGCTGTAAATACTGTGAAACCTGTCTATGTCGATCTTCCTTGGGACTAACTTTTGTGTTTGGAATAGGCAGGTGTTCGTTTTATACAGGTTAAATTAACAAAGATTTCCTACTATAGAACTTTATTTAAAGTTCAGTTTATAAAAATTATGTACAGAATTTTTTTTATATTACGATCAAGTATGTCATTTCACTAAAGACATTATTCAGATCTAAAATCTTAGCTATTTTACTCTGGATACATTATTACCACTTTTGCTTGATAAAGCCTTGTTAACATTCCCCCCCCCCTTCAAACTCAATAGTCTGACTTCTGCTGTCTGAACAGTCCTTAATTGCCCCTGACTCCTAGCTAATCAGTCTTTGTTTTCCACATTGTTGAGTGAAAATGTGAAAGGCATTAAAAATCAAACATTGCCAAACATTCCATACAGAAAAGACAATTTAAATTTGAAAAAAAAAAAGATTTCAATAATTCTGGTTTATTCTGAGTTTGGTTATGAAGGCCTGTGGTCTGACTTGGAATCTAAGTATTAACTACCTACCAATGTTGATCTCTACACTTCTGATAGAATGTTGGTGGTCTGACTTGGAATCTAAGTATTAAAGTATCTGTTTCTGTATCTAAGTATCCCTCACTGGCAAGCAAGTCTAAACGGAAGAATCTGTTGTATCCCCAACATTCTCCAACCTCAAAATCTGAAGCAAATTCTCGTACTATGTTCTTACTGGAGTCACGACTAGCTTGATGAACCATCTCTACCCTGTACTCATATCTAAAATGAGAGTTCAAAGTGGGTCAAAGTTAGGCTGGGTTTGGGATATGGATGTTTAATGTCATTTTCAGATATGTTTCAATTACATGTATATTGAGTGAGTGATTGTTGTTTAATGCCAAATGAGCAATTTACATTTCGACGAGATGATGATGACCTCCTCTTTGTACTAAACCAACACGCTTACCTGGATTTTTATAGTTCTACCTCACTGAAGCAACAGTCACAAGTAGACATGTCGTTCCACTCTTGACATATTGTCTTCATTCTGATTCAACCAGTCTCTGCTCTTACTCTTTTATGCAGCATTCTTAGCGGAGAAGCAGCAAATACCAATTTTATAGTCTTTGGTTTGACCCGACCGGGGACCGAACCTACTATCCACTGCACTCTAACAATTACATCACCAATGCCATTATATTTTAAATATAGCATGGTGGTCAGTTTTATAGCTGGAGGAAACTTGAGTACTCGGAGAAAACCACTGATTTACCACTAGTAACCAACAAACTTTACCACATATAGTTGTATCGAGTACAGCTCACCAGGGGCATGAAATAAACTCATAATTTCAACGGTAATAGCTACCGATTCCATAAGCAGATCTGCGGCTACAACATTTACACAGAGGCTTCACAATCCAATTTGTGGTGGTAAGTATACACACACGTTGCAACTGGTTTTCACCTTGAACTTCAATGTTGAGTTTTGCAGACCAAGAAAGATGTATATTTTGTCATATAACTGAGCTGTGACAATATCAATGTTTCAAAGTGGAAATTCCATAAGGTAAGGTAAAGCCAGAACTGATGTGATAAATTTGATTTCACTTATTGTGTTTAACGCCACTTTCAGCAATATTTCAGCTATATCATGGCGACCAGTTTTAGTGGTGGAAGAAGCCGGAGTACCCGGAGAGAACCACCGACCATGGGCAAGTAACTGGTAAACTTTATGACTTGTGGCTGCGAGTCGAGTGCACCCTTTTTTGTAATTTACAAAGCCGGGCGCGAACCTACGCCGTATTGGTGATAGGTTTGTATGAGTTGTTAGGTAATCCAACTACCTAACTCAATGAGCCACCCGGGCCCGTGATAAATTTGAGTCAATGTCTTGATGATTTCAGGTCAACCATGCATGTTGATGGCATGACATTCAGAAAGGTCCTAATAACTTACTTGGAAGTTTCTGACAGACCAGCTGATAATTCCAGGAAAACAGAGAGGTAGTTACCTCTAACTACACCATTACCATCCTGTAAATAAATATCACAAATAATCTAACTATTGTTATAATGGCTGACAAGTATTTGATGAATAAAAAAAAAGTTGAAAATTAATTTGAATGGATAAAATCAGACTCACAAAGCGACTACATGTTGTAATCCTATTGACAGATGAGCTTCTAAATAAAGCGGTTATACATTGGACGATGACAATCCATAAATCAATCAGATCTCTTCTTACGACAATCATCACATCTAAATCATGGAAACAGATAGAATCGGACGTGTTTCTCAAAACGGGATCTAGGACATTAAAAAACAGAAAAACAAGAGTGGAAAATCGGAATCAGGTCCGATGAAAAGAGGAATTCTGCTTTGAAGCGGAAAAAATAATGTCTGTAATAGTTACATAAATAGAAATTTATTTCAAAATGTCATATTGCCAAATAGATTTTGTCTGTTTCTACGATATTACTATTAGATTTTGAATCCATTTTGCCAGTGTGGTATTTTTTGCTTTACAATTTATTACTATCAAGCCAGGACAATGAGCTGTCTTGTACATGTGTGTTAGCGGTATCAATATTGCCTCTGTTTCTTTCATAATTTCATAGGAAGATGATGATGTATCATTGATACACAAATTTATAAGCTATTAATGTTGTAACAATTTCTGATGTTTTCATTTGAGTATTTAAGGTGGTACCATACACTACAGGGAGGTAACTCTTTAAAATCAGTTGAACGTTTTGATCTTATGATGTTTGTATGCAGATTTCAAGCATCTCTGTGATCAAAACCACAGAGAAAAGCTGCTATGTGGCTAGTGAATTTATAGCTCCGAGTCCGTTGGTTGGAATTTGCTAAAATTTTGATATTTATTACAGTGGATATATTCAAACATACTGCCAAAAAAATAAGAAAATTAAACGAGCAGATCAAATTTTACCTGAAGTGTATGGTGCCACCATAATCTGATAATAGAACGAAACCACTTTTAATAAGTAGACATTTTTCGTGGATATAAACCCTCCATATTAATCTAATGAGTACTAAATTCTTACAGGATAGACTTTAAGTCTCCAGCTCAAACCAGATACATTTAATGGTTGACTGTAGACAGGGTCAGCTCTTTGTTGTAACACACTGAAGTTCTTCATTACAAATGTACTGGTGTCATATGGTGGCACGATTTCACTGAAGAAAAAAATATTTCACATGTTATTGTTATACACAAAATATAATAATGAATTCAATCACACTTCTATCTGTCTTAAAAATGTAAGGCTGTTTTATTGTATTTGTAGAAATTTGGAAATAATAGAAGCTCCTTAAGGCTAAATTTATTTTTTCATGAAAAGAAGGGCAGAAAGGGTAAAGTGAAAGCCATGATATTCATGTAACTGAAATAATGTTGAAAGTGGCATTAAACACCAATTACAGATCAGCAGGAATATGTATCTAGGGAAGAGAAAATATAATCACAATTTTCTCTCTTATACTAATATAGTAGGAGTAGTGATCATGAAGTAAAGCAGACACAAGATGATAGCCTTCATTAGTCACACTCATAATCAAAAGATTGTCTTCTTAATGATTTATATGTAATGGAGGGGACCTCATGTCATTTTTAACTTGTGTCTGATCCATTGTCTGTATAATTGCTTGATAATAAAATATCGTCCTGAATATAGCTGAAAAATTGCTCGCTGGACGTTAAACACCAATCAATCAATCAATTGATAATAAAATATGTTTAAAGTAAAGTAAAGATTGAAAAGCCAAATAATTTAAAAGACTTACGGAGCAAGTAGGCCAAAAAACCTAAACAGGGTAACCAAAATCTGCCATGGTTTCTTGTGACTGAGGGAAATAGACCTTAGTTTTAATCAATTACATTATTTAGGAACTGTAAATTTCAATAATAAGTATATCTAATAATCCATGACAATGCTGAAACACTGACTACAGGGCAGATGATACTCTTGATGACTACCTTAATAGCCCAGCAGTAAAATTATCAACCCAGTAAATAGCAATAAATAACATTTTGATTTTCTTGCATTAACTACTATTTTTTGTCTTGTATGTTTAAAATGAAAATGAAAAATTACCTTGTAAAATCAGCTGGCACAGCAGCAGTTACAAAAGAAGCCATTGGTTTTCTTTGGACTTCTTTAAACATCTCAAGGAGTTCAGAACTAATGTTGATAAGTTCATTTTTACCACAAGTTGTTAATTTTTGGTTGACTTTCTGTATCAATGACTCTAATAGTTCTGTTTCTTGTGTTAGATGACCTCTTTGACCTATAACAAATATTTTCTGCATAATTAATACATTTACAAGAATTACATCTCATTATATTATCAAATTTAAAAGCAACATATGAAAAACTTGTTATCCTTAATCAGAATCAGGACTTACTGTCAGGCCAAAAAAATATATATGTGTGTTTACTGTCACATGTCAAAAAAATCTAGGGTCGGTCGGTCTCAATTTTTTTTCTTTTTTTCTATCTGTAAAACCGGAAATAGTCGTTCCCGGTTCCTGAATATGATTACGGTATTTCATTTTCGGAATTTCCGGTAAGCCGACATTTGTTTTGAAGCTGTTTTCTGTTTATGACGAGTTACACAGTTTTTCTACCTTCTTTGCTCTCAATTTCGACAAAAAGCTATCGGTTGAATAAATAAAACATTGCTGCTGATTAAACAACAAAAATGGTTATTCGAATTCTGTGCAAAAATTGATAGGGTCGCTAGCAAAAATTTGGGTCGGTCGGGTGACCGTAAACACATTTTTTTTTTTGGGCCTCATAAAACTTCTGTTTTTGATACAACCTGTAAATATTGGGGACACCCATGTAGGACAAGCTGGAGAAGATTGTCTTTTATTTCTATATATAATGGTTCTCTCTGGGTGTAACACATAAGAAAACAACGTACCAGTAACACAATCAGAAATCTAACTAATTTAGCTGCACCGGTTACCATAGAAAATCTAAATCAATGATAGATAAAGCATAAGCTACCATTATGACTCAAAATTCACCTTGTTTAGAATGCCGCAATTCAGAACAAGACAAAGCATTTTATTCAAATTGATTAAGATGTTTTATTTTATCATTAAATGGCTGAGTACATATCACCTGTAATCTTTAAGGATAATGAATCTCAGTTCTCGAAATGAAAATTTGAATTTACTGGTTCGAATCAAATTCTAGAATTATTTTTTTATGCATATATCTAAATAAAAACTGAAAAATTTACTGGTCCGAACAAAGTTTTACTGGTCTTGGGCCGGAGAACCGATGCTCATTGTTTTGACTGGATTATTGATTGGTATTTAAGCTAATGAGATAAAGTGTTGGTCATTTCTCTGTACAAATAAATATACATGTATAAATATAATATATTTACCCATTAATGTAAGTAGTTTAGACTTAAGTTGAGATTCTAATCTAGCTATCATTAGTTCTACAGCATTCCGTATCTCTCGTACTCTTTCATCTTTTGCTGTTTTTACACTTTCAATGTTTCTCTCCTAAAATTAAATAAATAAATTTATTAATATGTATAGAACTGTAAGTCTCTTAATTCAAAATTCTAGTCTTAGATTCTGAGTACCTTAATTGTTTTAAATTTCATCTAAAACTGATGTTCTGCATATCATATCTATAAAGTATGCATACATCTCATATTTGTTTTGTTTGTTTGTTTGGTGGTATTTAATGCCACTTTCAACAATATTTCAGTTATATCGTGGCAGTCAGTTTTATTGGTGGAGGAATTTGGAGGACCTGGAGAAAACCACCAACCTGTCGCAAGTCAATGACATACTTTATCACATAATGTTGTACACCTTGCCCTGATCAAGATTCAAACTCACAACATCAGTGGTGATAGGCACCGATTGCATAGGTAGTTGTAAATCCAACTACCATATGATCACGGTCACGATGGCCCTTAGTGTCTTTACAATATGGTATATCAGTGGAAAAACTTGTACATAAATCAAGTATGTTGAGTAAGTGTATAGATGTCAAACCTGTCAACTGCTGAATTACATAGATTCATATCTGCAATTTTTTTGGAGTGCCAATTTTTATACCGAGCAAATGGCATTTTAATACACAATTTTAATATTTAAAAAGATATTTTTAGTTATTTTTACTATTACTTTTCATTTATGTTTATACATGTCAATGAAGCAAGCCTTTTTTTACATCTTGTTTACAGAAAACACATACTATACTATTGTCTTCTCATTTTCACTATTGAAATTCATATCTGATCTGCCTTGATATGGCAAGTATGTGACTGAATTATAAATATGGCACTTTAAAGTGGAAGCGAATCTGTGCAGATTTAAAAAAATTTACATCTGTATTGCCGTTTCGGACATCCAATTATCAAGAATGGGGGGGAGGGGGGGATCCCATTAACCAGTTTACCCCCAACTACATTTTTGTACCTGTATCAAGCCAGGATTTTGATTTCTATCCACATATGTCATGGTCTTAGTTATTCATTTTGCTGATATTGGTGGAACTGTTGGGCATCATTGTTTAAACATTTTCTTCAAAACTAATTGTCACTGTATGGCAAGGAAGACAAGGTCAGTCAGCTAAATTTCATAATTTTTTTCTCTTTTTGGTACTAAAATGGAGGGGTGAAAAATGAATGCAAAAGACCCACTTGGGGATATTACAAAGTGTAGACTTTGTTAATTAAAATACAAACCACATCTTGGACTAGACTAATCAGTTCTACATGTCGTCTCTTTAGTTGGTTTAATTCATCTGTTATTTTCTTTACATGTTCATCATAAACATTGTCTAATGGTTTAAAAGTATGACCAGAATGCTGTAAAGATAGAGATAATAAAAATAATGATATAGTAAAACCTGTCGAAACCGAACCTCCTTGGGCCTAGTTTTTGTGTTCAGAGTAGAGAGGAGATTGGTTTATACATGTTAAATTCCGAACCTCCTTGGGCCTAGTTTTTGTGTTCAGAGTAGAGAGGAGATTGGTTTATACATGTTAAATTAACAGAGATTTCATACATCGGGACATTATCTAAATCAATGCAAAAAACAGACATTTGGCAGATCACCACCAAAAGCATACAATTTTTTAAGAAGGTTCTTCTGAGGAAAATTCTTACCATGAAACAATTTCATCACACAAAAGGTTTTAGAAGATGACTTTTGAAATTTCATCCAATCAGAAGTTATAATTGGCCAAGCAACCATCACGAATTTCCAAATAAAACAGAAAACATGTAAAATGACCACCAATGTAACATGTCTCCAAATTTGATTTCAACTGGTCCAATGGTTTGTGATAAAAATACTGAAATGTGAAAAGCTAATAGACAAGATGATGAAGGGGGAGGGGAGGCATAGTGATGAAAATATGTCATATGGCATAGTCTAGGTAAGCTAAAAACCAATACAAAGAACAAAGAATTGTAGATATAAACTTACAGTTCCTCCCCAAAGAGCACACTGATGACATATACACTGTTTGCAAGTCCAGCAATATACACTTAACTTTTCTCCATGGTGTTCATCACATCTGAAAAGAGACAGCAAAAGGTTATTTTAAATGAACACACACATACAAAGACACTTATACATGTGCATCCATCATGATTAAATGTGAAAAAAATTATATTTCATTAAATTATTAAATTAAATGTTATTGACTTTTGTAGTTAAAATATAGATTGGATTTCCCAAGTTGACCCTATAAGAAATCTTGTGAAGTTAGATACCTTCTCTGTATAGATATATCAATCAAAGATGGATTTTTATTAAAACCTCTGTTTGGTATAGAAAGGGTCATTTTGTGATGATATATTGTAACGGGCTAGGCGGTTAACTGTAGTATCTGTACCACTACCGGGTAATCCATGAAACCAAAGTCTCAGAAAAGTTGGGTTAATGCCACAGAACTAGATAAAATTATACCATATACCAACGGGATATTATCAAGTACATTTAGTATGGACAGGACCATGGGTTTAATTTACGAATTATAGAACACAGCACTAATATACAACTGGACAAAAGGGGAAAGTCTACAATAACTTTCCAATGCTCTAGTCTGGCAATAAAATTACACTCTGCCTCTCTTGTATCAGCGGAAACCACACTGAAAGCAATTGAGTAGAGAGATCTATCGGGGAAAATACTCAGACTATCGCACGGGAAAATGCACGGGATGGCCTATTAGGTCATCAAATAGGCTCTTGTGTGGACCAAACAAGAGACACAATTATCTTACGAGATAGAAAATAGGATAATCGCAGGGTACTTAGGTAATACCATGAAATTAACACAACTTGGAAGGGGAGATTTTACTTTGTATCTACCTTCCTTCTTTTAAGTCTAAATTACAACAAATCAGCTTTTTAAACAGGTGTCTTAGCAAATCAAAATTATTGCAATAATCAAACAAATCTCATCAATACAAATATTTGGTAAATGGTAAAATGCTGTTGCCCAACCCTAAAAAAACAAATTACCATAGTCCTATCTACCTTCCCTCTTTTAAATCTTTTAAGTCTGGGTTACAACAAATCAGTTTTTTTACAGATGGCATAAGAAACCAGAGGCTCCCAGGAGCCTGTAATCGCTCACCTGGATCAAAGCTGCTTTCAATAACAACGCAACTGCACTGTGGCGGCCATCTTGGTGGGAGAGCATGACTGCCGGACACAAATTTGGAAGAGGACCATCCAATGACTATTCCATCAAAGTTTGGTTTTAATTGAGCTACTGGTTCCAGACGAGATGATTTTTATGTGAATTTCCCATAGGGTCCAATGTTAAACTAAGTACAGCTGTGCAGCCATCTTGGTCAGAGGGTGGGACCACCAGACACAATTTTGGAAGAGGACCATCCATTGACTATTTTATCAAAGTTTGGTTCCAATTGAGCAACTGGTTCCAGACAAGAAGATTTTTATGTGAATTTCCCATAGGTTCCTATGTTAAACTAAGTTCGGCTGTGGGGGCCATCTTGGTCGAAGGACCGAACCACCTGATATGTTTTTGGAAGAGAACCATCCAATGACTATTTCATCAACATTTAGTTCTTATTGAGCAAATGGTTTCAGACAAGAAGATTTTTATGGGAATTTCCCATAGGGTTCTATGTTAAATTAAGTTCGGCTGTAGCAGCCATCTTGGTCGGAGGTATGAAATGCCGGACACAATTTTGGAAGGGGGCCACCCAAGGATCATTTCAGCAAAGTTTGGTTGAAATTGGCTCAGTAGTTTCAGAGGAGAAGATTTTTTTTTTAATTTCATCCCCCCTTTTTTCTATTTTTAGCTTGGTGGCCATCTTGGTTGGAAGTTGGGATCACCGGACACAATTTTGGAAGGGGGCCATCCAAGGATCATTCCACCAAAGTTTTGTTGCAATTGGCCCAGTGGTTTCTGAGGAGAAGATTTTAATGTGAATTTCCCATAGGGTCCTATGTTAAGCTAAGTTCGGCTGTGGGGGCCATCTTGGTCGAAGGGCCGAACCGCCGTACACATTTTTGGAAGAGAACCATCCAATGACTATTTCATCAAAATTTTGTTCTTATTGAGCAAATGGTTTCAGACAAGAAGATTTTTATGGGAATTTCCCATAGGGTCCTATGTTAAATTAAGTTCGGCTGTGGTGGCCATCTTGGTCGGAGTTCTGAAATGCGGGACACAATTTTGGAAGAAGGACCACCCAAGAATCATTTCAGCAAAGTTTGGTTGAGATTGGCTCAGTAGTTTCAGAGGAGAAGATTTTTTTTAAATTTCATCCCCCTTTTTCTAATTTGCATAATCGGTCAAAATCGGCAAAAGTTCAAAGTTCATAACAAATCCTGTAATATATGTTAAAAAACCTCATCATTATGCTTATATATTTCAAATTTGGGCACATTCTGGCTTAAAATAGAGCAGTTTTGGCCATTTGAAGAAATTTCTATTTTTAGTAATGGTGGCCATCTTGGATACAGGACGGCGCTGACGGACACAATTTTGAGAGGGACCCACCCAGGGACCATCCCTGCCAGGTTTGGTTTCATTTGGTTCAGCGGTTTCAGAGGAGAAGATTTAAATGTGATCTTTTATCAAAATATGCCTAATTTGCATAATCGTTATAAATCGGCTGAAAGAAAAATTTCAAACAAAAACTCCTAACATTTGCTAAACTACTCCTTGCCATGTAGCTGCAGTTAAAATTTGAGCTCATTTTGACTTACACTAAAGCAGCAATGGACAATTAAAATTTCATCCCCCCTTTTTTCTATTTTGTGCTTGGCGGCCATCTTGGTTGGAAGTCGGGATCACCGGACACAATTTTGGAAGGGGGCCATCCAACAATCATTTCAGCAAAGTTTGGTTGAGATTGGCTCTGTAGTTTCAGAGGAGAAGATTTTTTTTAATTTCATCCCCCCTTTTTTTCTAATTTGCATAATCGGTCAAAATTGGCAACAGTTCAAAGTTCATAAAAAATCCTGTAATACATGTTAAAAAGCTCATCATTATGCTTATACAGTTCAAATTTGGGCACATTCTGGCTTAAAATAAGAGCAGTTTTGGCCATTTGAAGAAATTTCTATTTTAGTATCGGCACCCATCTTGAATGGAGGGCTGGGCTGTCGGACACAATTTTGAAAGGGGCCCACCCAGGGACCATCCCTGCCAGGTTTGGTTTCATTTGGTTCAGCGGTTTCAGAGGAGAAGATTTAAATGTGATCTTTTATCAAAATATGCCTAATTTGCATAATCGCTATAAATCGGCTGAAAGAAAAATTTCAAACAAAGCCCCGAACATATGCTAAACTACTCCTTGCCATGTAGCTGCAGTTAAAATTTGAGCTCATTTTGACTTATACTAAAGCAGCAATGGACAATTGAAGAAATTTCTATTTTTAGTAACAGAAGCCATCTTGAATGGAGGGCGCGGCTGTCGGACACAATTTTGAGAGGGACCCACCCTGCCAGGTTTGGTTTAATTTGGTTCAGGGGTTTCAGAGGAGAAGATTTAAATGTGATCTTTTATCAAAATATGCCTAATTTGCATAATCGGTATATATCGGCTGAAAGTAAAATTTCACAGAAAAACCCAGAATATATGTTAAACTATTCCTTGCCATGTAGCTGCAGTTAAAATTTGAGCTCATTTTGACTTACACTAAAGCAGCAATGGACAATTAAAATTTCATCCCCCCTTTCTTCTATTTTGAGCTTGGCAGCCATCTTGGTTGGAAATCGGGATCACCGGACACAATTTTGGAAGGGGGCCATCCAACAATCATTTCAGCAAAGTTTGGTTGAGATTGGCTCAGTAGTTTCAGAGGAGAAGATTTTTTTTAATTTCATCCCCCCTTTTTTCTAATTTGCATAATCGGTCAAAATTGGCAACAGTTCAAAGTTCATAAAAAATCCTGTAATACATGTTAAAAAGCTCATCATTATGCTTATACAGTTCAAATTTGGGCACATTCTGGCTTAAAATAAGAGCAGTTTTGGCCATTTGAAGAAATTTCTATTTTAGTAACGGCACCCATCTTGAATGGAGGGCTGGGCTGTCGGACACAATTTTGAAAGGGACCCACCCAGGGACCATCCCTGCCAGGTTTGGTTTCATTTGGTTCAGCGGTTTCAGAGGAGAAGATTTAAATGTGATCTTTTATCAAAATATGCCTAATTTGCATAATCGGTATATATCGGCTGAAAGAAAAATTTCAAACAAAAACTCCTAACATTTGCTAAACTACTCCTTGCCATGTAGCTGCAGTTAAAATTTGAGTTCATTTTGACTTACACTAAAGCAGCAATGGACAATTAAAATTTCATCCCCCCTTTTTTCTATTTTGAGCTTGGCGGCCATCTTGGTTGGAAATCGGGATCACCGGACACAATTTTGGAAGGGGGCCATCCAACAATCATTTCAGCAAAGTTTGGTTGAGATTGGCTCAGTAGTTTCAGAGGAGAAGATTTTTTTTAATTTCATCCCCCCTTTTTTTCTAATTTGCATAATCGGTCAAAATTGGCAACAGTTCAAAGTTCATAAAAAATCCTGTAATACATGTTAAAAAGCTCATCATTATGCTTATACAGTTCAAATTTGGGCACATTCTGGCTTAAAATAAGAGCAGTTTTGGCCATTTGAAGAAATTTCTATTTATAGTAATGGTGGCCATCTTGGATACAGGACGGCACTGACGGACACAATTTTGAAAGGGACCCACCCAGGGACCATCCCTGCCAGGTTTGGTTTCATTTGGTTCAGCGGTTTCAGAGGAGAAGATTTAAATGTGATCTTTTATCAAAATATGCCTAATTTGCATAATCGTTATAAATCGGCTGAAAGAAAAATTTCAAACAAAAACCCTGAACATATGCTAAACTACTCCTTGCCATGTAGCTGCAGTTAAAATTTGAGCTCATTTTGACTTATACTAAAGCAGCAATGGACAATTGAAGAAATTTCTATTTTTAGTAACAGCAGCCATCTTGAATGGAGGGCGCGGCTGTCGGACACAGTTTTGAAAGGGACCCACCCAGGGACCATCTCTGCCAAGTTTGGTTTAATTTGGTTCAGCGGTTTCAGAGGAGAAGATTTAAATGTGATCTTTTATCAAAATATGCCTAATTTGCATAATCGGTATATATCGGCTGAAAGAAAAATTTCACAGAAAAACCCCAAACATATGCTAAACTACTCCTTGCCATGTAGCTGCAGTTAAAATTTGAGCTCATTTTGACTTACACTAAAGCAGCAATGGACAATTAAAATTTCATCCCCCCTTTTTTCTATTTTGAGCTTGGCGGCCATCTTGGTTGGAAATCGGGATCACCGGACACAATTTTGGAAGGGGACCATCCAAGAATCATTTCAGCAATGTTTGGTTGAGATTGGCTCAGTAGTTTCAGAGGGGAAGATTTTTTTTAATTTCATCCCCCCTTTTTTTCTAATTTGCATAATCGGTCAAAATTGGCAACAGTTCAAAGTTCATAAAAAATCCTGTAATACATGTTAAAAAGCTCATCATTATGCTTATACAGTTCAAATTTGGGCACATTCTGGCTTAAAATAAGAGCAGTTTTGGCCATTTGAAGAAATTTCTATTTTAGTAACGGCACCCATCTTGAATGGAGGGCTGGGCTGTCGGACACAATTTTGAAAGGGACCCACCCAGGGACCATCCCTGCCAGGTTTGGTTTCATTTGGTTCAGCGGTTTCAGAGGAGAAGATTTAAATGTGATCTTTTATCAAAATATGCCTAATTTGCATAATCGGTATATATCGGCTGAAAGAAAAATTTCACAGAAAAACCCAGAATATATGTTAAACTATTCCTTGCCATGTAGCTGCAGTTAAAATTTGAGCTCATTTTGACTTACACTAAAGCAGCAATGGACAATTAAAATTTCATCCCCCCTTTTTTCTATTTTGAGCTTGGCGGCCATCTTGGTTGGAAATCAGGATCACCGGACACAATTTTGGAAGGGGACCATCCAAGAATCATTTCAGCAAAGTTTGGTTGAGATTGGCTCAGTAGTTTCAGAGGAGAAGATTTTTTTTAAATTTCATCCCCCCTTTTTTCTAATTTGCATAATCGGCCAAAATCGACAAAAGTTCAAAGTTCATAAAAAATCCTGTAATATATGCTAAAAAGCTCATCATTATGCTTATACAGTTCAAATTTGGGCACATTCTGGCTTAAAATAGAGCAGTTTTGGCCATTTGAAGAAATTTCTATTTTTAGTAATGGTGGCCATCTTGGATACAGGACGGCGCTGACGGACACAATTTTGAGAGGGACCCACCCAGGGACCATCCCTGCCACGTTTGGTTTAATTTGGTTCAGCGGTTTCAGAGGAGAAGATTTAAATGTGATCTTTTATCAAAATATGCCTAATTTGCATAATCGGTATATATCGGCTGAAAGAAAAATTTCACAAAAAAACCCAGAATATATGTTAAACTATTCCTTGCCATGTAGCTGCAGTTAAAAGTTGAGCTCATTTTGAATTACACTAAAGCAGCAATGGACAATTAAAATTTCATCCCCCCTTTTTTCTATTTTGAGCTTGGTGGCCATCTTGGTTGGAAGTCGGGATCACCGGACACAAATTTGGAAGGGGACCATCCAAGAATCATTTCAACAAAGTTTGGTTGAGATTGGCTCAGTAGTTTCAGAGGAGAAGATTTTTTTTAATTTCATCCCCCCTTTTTTCTAATTTGCATAATCGGTCAAAATTGGCAACAGTTCAAAGTTCATAAAAAATCCTGTAATACATGTTAAAAAGCTCATCATTATGCTTATACAGTTCAAATTTGGGCACATTCTGGCTTAAAATAAGAGCAGTTTTGGCCATTTGAAGAAATTTCTATTTTAGTAACGGCACCCATCTTGAATGGAGGGCTGGGCTGTCGGACACAATTTTGAAAGGGACCCACCCAGGGACCATCCCTGCCAGGTTTGGTTTCATTTGGTTCAGCGGTTTCAGAGGAGAAGATTTAAATGTGATCTTTTATCAAAATATGCCTAATTTGCATAATCGGTATATATCGGCTGAAAGAAAAATTTCAAACAAAAACTCCTAACATTTGCTAAACTACTCCTTGCCATGTAGCTGCAGTTAAAATTTGAGTTCATTTTGACTTACACTAAAGCAGCAATGGACAATTAAAATTTCATCCCCCCTTTTTTCTATTTTGAGCTTGGCGGCCATCTTGGTTGGAAATCGGGATCACCGGACATAATTTTGGAAGGGGGCCATCCAACAATCATTTCAGCAAAGTTTGGTTGAGATTGGCTCAGTAGTTTCAGAGGAGAAGATTTTTTTTAATTTCATCCCCCCTTTTTTTCTAATTTGCATAATCGGTCAAAATTGGCAACAGTTCAAAGTTCATAAAAAATCCTGTAATACATGTTAAAAAGCTCATCATTATGCTTATACAGTTCAAATTTGGGCACATTCTGGCTTAAAATAAGAGCAGTTTTGGCCATTTGAAGAAATTTCTATTTATAGTAATGGTGGCCATCTTGGATACAGGACGGCACTGACGGACACAATTTTGAAAGGGACCCACCCAGGGACCATCCCTGCCAGGTTTGGTTTCATTTGGTTCAGCGGTTTCAGAGGAGAAGATTTAAATGTGATCTTTTATCAAAATATGCCTAATTTGCATAATCGTTATAAATCGGCTGAAAGAAAAATTTCAAACAAAAACCCTGAACATATGCTAAACTACTCCTTGCCATGTAGCTGCAGTTAAAATTTGAGCTCATTTTGACTTATACTAAAGCAGCAATGGACAATTGAAGAAATTTCTATTTTTAGTAACAGCAGCCATCTTGAATGGAGGGCGCGGCTGTCGGACACAGTTTTGAAAGGGACCCACCCAGGGACCATCTCTGCCAAGTTTGGTTTAATTTGGTTCAGCGGTTTCAGAGGAGAAGATTTAAATGTGATCTTTTATCAAAATATGCCTAATTTGCATAATCGGTATATATCGGCTGAAAGAAAAATTTCACAGAAAAACCCCAAACATATGCTAAACTACTCCTTGCCATGTAGCTGCAGTTAAAATTTGAGCTCATTTTGACTTACACTAAAGCAGCAATGGACAATTAAAATTTCATCCCCCCTTTTTTCTATTTTGAGCTTGGCGGCCATCTTGGTTGGAAATCGGGATCACCGGACACAATTTTGGAAGGGGACCATCCAAGAATCATTTCAGCAATGTTTGGTTGAGATTGGCTCAGTAGTTTCAGAGGGGAAGATTTTTTTTAATTTCATCCCCCCTTTTTTTCTAATTTGCATAATCGGTCAAAATTGGCAACAGTTCAAAGTTCATAAAAAATCCTGTAATACATGTTAAAAAGCTCATCATTATGCTTATACAGTTCAAATTTGGGCACATTCTGGCTTAAAATAAGAGCAGTTTTGGCCATTTGAAGAAATTTCTATTTTAGTAACGGCACCCATCTTGAATGGAGGGCTGGGCTGTCGGACACAATTTTGAAAGGGACCCACCCAGGGACCATCCCTGCCAGGTTTGGTTTCATTTGGTTCAGCGGTTTCAGAGGAGAAGATTTAAATGTGATCTTTTATCAAAATATGCCTAATTTGCATAATCGGTATATATCGGCTGAAAGAAAAATTTCACAGAAAAACCCAGAATATATGTTAAACTATTCCTTGCCATGTAGCTGCAGTTAAAATTTGAGCTCATTTTGACTTACACTAAAGCAGCAATGGACAATTAAAATTTCATCCCCCCTTTTTTCTATTTTGAGCTTGGCGGCCATCTTGGTTGGAAATCAGGATCATCGGACACAATTTTGGAAGGGGACCATCCAAGAATCATTTCAGCAAAGTTTGGTTGAGATTGGCTCAGTAGTTTCAGAGGAGAAGATTTTTTTTAAATTTCATCCCCCCTTTTTTCTAATTTGCATAATCGGCCAAAATCGACAAAAGTTCAAAGTTCATAAAAAATCCTGTAATATATGCTAAAAAGCTCATCATTATGCTTATACAGTTCAAATTTGGGCACATTCTGGCTTAAAATAGAGCAGTTTTGGCCATTTGAAGAAATTTCTATTTTTAGTAATGGTGGCCATCTTGGATACAGGACGGCGCTGACGGACACAATTTTGAGAGGGACCCACCCAGGGACCATCCCTGCCACGTTTGGTTTAATTTGGTTCAGCGGTTTCAGAGGAGAAGATTTAAATGTGATCTTTTATCAAAATATGCCTAATTTGCATAATCGGTATATATCGGCTGAAAGAAAAATTTCACAAAAAAACCCAGAATATATGTTAAACTATTCCTTGCCATGTAGCTGCAGTTAAAAGTTGAGCTCATTTTGAATTACACTAAAGCAGCAATGGACAATTAAAATTTCATCCCCCCTTTTTTCTATTTTGAGCTTGGTGGCCATCTTGGTTGGAAGTCGGGATCACCGGACACAAATTTGGAAGGGGACCATCCAAGAATCATTTCAACAAAGTTTGGTTGAGATTGGCTCAGTAGTTTCAGAGGAGAAGATTTTTTTTAAATTTCATCCCCCCTTTTTTCTAATTTGCATAATCGGTCAAAATCGACAAAAGTTCAAAGTTCATAAAAAATCCTGTAATATATGCTAAAAAGCTCATCATTATGCTTATACAGTTCAAATTTGGGCACATTCTGGCTTAAAATAGAGCAGTTTTGGCCATTTGAAGAAATTTCTATTTTTAGTAATGGTGGCCATCTTGGATACAGGACGGCGCTGACGGACACAATTTTGAAAGGGACCCACCCAGGGACCATCCCTGCCAGGTTTGGTTTCATTTGGTTCAGCGGTTTCAGAGGAGAAGATTTAAATGTGATCTTTTATCAAAATATGCCTAATTTGCATAATCGTTATAAATCGGCTGAAAGAAAAATTTCAAACAAAAACTCCTAACATTTGCTAAACTACTCCTTGCCATGTAGCTGCAGTTAAAATTTGAGCTCATTTTGACTTACACTAAAGCAGCAATGGACAATTAAAATTTCATCCCCCCTTTTTTCTATTTTGTGCTTGGCGGCCATCTTGGTTGGAAGTCGGGATCACCGGACACAATTTTGGAAGGGGGCCATCCAACAATCATTTCAGCAAAGTTTGGTTGAGATTGGCTCAGTAGTTTCAGAGGAGAAGATTTTTTTTAATTTCATCCCCCCTTTTTTTCTAATTGGCATAATCGGTCAAAATTGGCAACAGTTCAAAGTTCATAAAAAATCCTGTAATACATGTTAAAAAGCTCATCATTATGCTTATACAGTTCAAATTTGGGCACATTCTGGCTTAAAATAAGAGCAGTTTTGGCCATTTGAAGAAATTTCTATTTTAGTAACGGCACCCATCTTGAATGGAGGGCTGGGCTGTCGGACACAATTTTGAAAGGGACCCACCCAGGGACCATCCCTGCCAGGTTTGGTTTCATTTGGTTCAGCGGTTTCAGAGGAGAAGATTTAAATGTGATCTTTTATCAAAATATGCCTAATTTGCATAATCGGTATATATCGGCTGAAAGAAAAATTTCACAGAAAAACCCAGAATATATGTTAAACTATTCCTTGCCATGTAGCTGCAGTTAAAATTTGAGCTCATTTTGACTTACACTAAAGCAGCAATGGACAATTAAAATTTCATCCCCCCTTTTTTCTATTTTGAGCTTGGCGGCCATCTTGGTTGGAAATCAGGATCACCGGACACAATTTTGGAAGGGGACCATCCAAGAATCATTTCAGCAAAGTTTGGTTGAGATTGGCTCAGTAGTTTCAGAGGAGAAGATTTTTTTTAAATTTCATCCCCCCTTTTTTCTAATTTGCATAATCGGCCAAAATCGACAAAAGTTCAAAGTTCATAAAAAATCCTGTAATATATGCTAAAAAGCTCATCATTATGCTTATACAGTTCAAATTTGGGCACATTCTGGCTTAAAATAGAGCAGTTTTGGCCATTTGAAGAAATTTCTATTTTTAGTAATGGTGGCCATCTTGGATACAGGACGGCGCTGACGGACACAATTTTGAGAGGGACCCACCCAGGGACCATCCCTGCCACGTTTGGTTTAATTTGGTTCAGCGGTTTCAGAGGAGAAGATTTAAATGTGATCTTTTATCAAAATATGCCTAATTTGCATAATCGGTATATATCGGCTGAAAGAAAAATTTCACAAAAAAACCCAGAATATATGTTAAACTATTCCTTGCCATGTAGCTGCAGTTAAAAGTTGAGCTCATTTTGAATTACACTAAAGCAGCAATGGACAATTAAAATTTCATCCCCCCTTTTTTCTATTTTGAGCTTGGTGGCCATCTTGGTTGGAAGTCGGGATCACCGGACACAAATTTGGAAGGGGACCATCCAAGAATCATTTCAACAAAGTTTGGTTGAGATTGGCTCAGTAGTTTCAGAGGAGAAGATTTTTTTTAATTTCATCCCCCCTTTTTTCTAATTTGCATAATCGGTCAAAATTGGCAACAGTTCAAAGTTCATAAAAAATCCTGTAATACATGTTAAAAAGCTCATCATTATGCTTATACAGTTCAAATTTGGGCACATTCTGGCTTAAAATAAGAGCAGTTTTGGCCATTTGAAGAAATTTCTATTTTAGTAACGGCACCCATCTTGAATGGAGGGCTGGGCTGTCGGACACAATTTTGAAAGGGACCCACCCAGGGACCATCCCTGCCAGGTTTGGTTTCATTTGGTTCAGCGGTTTCAGAGGAGAAGATTTAAATGTGATCTTTTATCAAAATATGCCTAATTTGCATAATCGGTATATATCGGCTGAAAGAAAAATTTCAAACAAAAACTCCTAACATTTGCTAAACTACTCCTTGCCATGTAGCTGCAGTTAAAATTTGAGTTCATTTTGACTTACACTAAAGCAGCAATGGACAATTAAAATTTCATCCCCCCTTTTTTCTATTTTGAGCTTGGCGGCCATCTTGGTTGGAAATCGGGATCACCGGACATAATTTTGGAAGGGGGCCATCCAACAATCATTTCAGCAAAGTTTGGTTGAGATTGGCTCAGTAGTTTCAGAGGAGAAGATTTTTTTTAATTTCATCCCCCCTTTTTTTCTAATTTGCATAATCGGTCAAAATTGGCAACAGTTCAAAGTTCATAAAAAATCCTGTAATACATGTTAAAAAGCTCATCATTATGCTTATACAGTTCAAATTTGGGCACATTCTGGCTTAAAATAAGAGCAGTTTTGGCCATTTGAAGAAATTTCTATTTATAGTAATGGTGGCCATCTTGGATACAGGACGGCACTGACGGACACAATTTTGAAAGGGACCCACCCAGGGACCATCCCTGCCAGGTTTGGTTTCATTTGGTTCAGCGGTTTCAGAGGAGAAGATTTAAATGTGATCTTTTATCAAAATATGCCTAATTTGCATAATCGTTATAAATCGGCTGAAAGAAAAATTTCAAACAAAAACCCTGAACATATGCTAAACTACTCCTTGCCATGTAGCTGCAGTTAAAATTTGAGCTCATTTTGACTTATACTAAAGCAGCAATGGACAATTGAAGAAATTTCTATTTTTAGTAACAGCAGCCATCTTGAATGGAGGGCGCGGCTGTCGGACACAGTTTTGAAAGGGACCCACCCAGGGACCATCTCTGCCAAGTTTGGTTTAATTTGGTTCAGCGGTTTCAGAGGAGAAGATTTAAATGTGATCTTTTATCAAAATATGCCTAATTTGCATAATCGGTATATATCGGCTGAAAGAAAAATTTCACAGAAAAACCCCAAACATATGCTAAACTACTCCTTGCCATGTAGCTGCAGTTAAAATTTGAGCTCATTTTGACTTACACTAAAGCAGCAATGGACAATTAAAATTTCATCCCCCCTTTTTTCTATTTTGAGCTTGGCGGCCATCTTGGTTGGAAATCGGGATCACCGGACACAATTTTGGAAGGGGACCATCCAAGAATCATTTCAGCAATGTTTGGTTGAGATTGGCTCAGTAGTTTCAGAGGGGAAGATTTTTTTTAATTTCATCCCCCCTTTTTTTCTAATTTGCATAATCGGTCAAAATTGGCAACAGTTCAAAGTTCATAAAAAATCCTGTAATACATGTTAAAAAGCTCATCATTATGCTTATACAGTTCAAATTTGGGCACATTCTGGCTTAAAATAAGAGCAGTTTTGGCCATTTGAAGAAATTTCTATTTTAGTAACGGCACCCATCTTGAATGGAGGGCTGGGCTGTCGGACACAATTTTGAAAGGGACCCACCCAGGGACCATCCCTGCCAGGTTTGGTTTCATTTGGTTCAGCGGTTTCAGAGGAGAAGATTTAAATGTGATCTTTTATCAAAATATGCCTAATTTGCATAATCGGTATATATCGGCTGAAAGAAAAATTTCACAGAAAAACCCAGAATATATGTTAAACTATTCCTTGCCATGTAGCTGCAGTTAAAATTTGAGCTCATTTTGACTTACACTAAAGCAGCAATGGACAATTAAAATTTCATCCCCCCTTTTTTCTATTTTGAGCTTGGCGGCCATCTTGGTTGGAAATCAGGATCATCGGACACAATTTTGGAAGGGGACCATCCAAGAATCATTTCAGCAAAGTTTGGTTGAGATTGGCTCAGTAGTTTCAGAGGAGAAGATTTTTTTTAAATTTCATCCCCCCTTTTTTCTAATTTGCATAATCGGCCAAAATCGACAAAAGTTCAAAGTTCATAAAAAATCCTGTAATATATGCTAAAAAGCTCATCATTATGCTTATACAGTTCAAATTTGGGCACATTCTGGCTTAAAATAGAGCAGTTTTGGCCATTTGAAGAAATTTCTATTTTTAGTAATGGTGGCCATCTTGGATACAGGACGGCGCTGACGGACACAATTTTGAGAGGGACCCACCCAGGGACCATCCCTGCCACGTTTGGTTTAATTTGGTTCAGCGGTTTCAGAGGAGAAGATTTAAATGTGATCTTTTATCAAAATATGCCTAATTTGCATAATCGGTATATATCGGCTGAAAGAAAAATTTCACAAAAAAACCCAGAATATATGTTAAACTATTCCTTGCCATGTAGCTGCAGTTAAAAGTTGAGCTCATTTTGAATTACACTAAAGCAGCAATGGACAATTAAAATTTCATCCCCCCTTTTTTCTATTTTGAGCTTGGTGGCCATCTTGGTTGGAAGTCGGGATCACCGGACACAAATTTGGAAGGGGACCATCCAAGAATCATTTCAACAAAGTTTGGTTGAGATTGGCTCAGTAGTTTCAGAGGAGAAGATTTTTTTTAAATTTCATCCCCCCTTTTTTCTAATTTGCATAATCGGTCAAAATCGACAAAAGTTCAAAGTTCATAAAAAATCCTGTAATATATGCTAAAAAGCTCATCATTATGCTTATACAGTTCAAATTTGGGCACATTCTGGCTTAAAATAGAGCAGTTTTGGCCATTTGAAGAAATTTCTATTTTTAGTAATGGTGGCCATCTTGGATACAGGACGGCGCTGACGGACACAATTTTGAAAGGGACCCACCCAGGGACCATCCCTGCCAGGTTTGGTTTCATTTGGTTCAGCGGTTTCAGAGGAGAAGATTTAAATGTGATCTTTTATCAAAATATGCCTAATTTGCATAATCGTTATAAATCGGCTGAAAGAAAAATTTCAAACAAAAACTCCTAACATTTGCTAAACTACTCCTTGCCATGTAGCTGCAGTTAAAATTTGAGCTCATTTTGACTTACACTAAAGCAGCAATGGACAATTAAAATTTCATCCCCCCTTTTTTCTATTTTGTGCTTGGCGGCCATCTTGGTTGGAAGTCGGGATCACCGGACACAATTTTGGAAGGGGGCCATCCAACAATCATTTCAGCAAAGTTTGGTTGAGATTGGCTCAGTAGTTTCAGAGGAGAAGATTTTTTTTAATTTCATCCCCCCTTTTTTTCTAATTGGCATAATCGGTCAAAATTGGCAACAGTTCAAAGTTCATAAAAAATCCTGTAATACATGTTAAAAAGCTCATCATTATGCTTATACAGTTCAAATTTGGGCACATTCTGGCTTAAAATAAGAGCAGTTTTGGCCATTTGAAGAAATTTCTATTTTAGTAACGGCACCCATCTTGAATGGAGGGCTGGGCTGTCGGACACAATTTTGAAAGGGACCCACCCAGGGACCATATCTGCCAGGTTTGGTTTCATTTGGTTCAGCGGTTTCAGAGGAGAAGATTTAAATGTGATCTTTTATCAAAATATGCCTAATTTGCATAATCGTTATAAATCGGCTGAAAGAAAAATTTCAAACAAAAACCCCGAACATATGCTAAACTACTCCTTGCCATGTAGCTGCAGTTAAAATTTGAGCTCATTTTGACTTATACTAAAGCAGCAATGGACAATTGAAGAAATTTCTATTTTTAGTAACAGCAGCCATCTTGAATGGAGGGCGCAGCTGTCGGACACAATTTTGAGAGGGACCCACCCAGGGACCATCCCTGCCAAGTTTGGTTTCATTTGGTTCAGCGGTTTCAGAGGAGAAGATTTAAATGTGATCTTTTATCAAAATATGCCTAATTTGCATAATCGGTATATATCGGCTGAAAGAAAAATTTCACAGAAAAACCCAGAATATATGTTAAACTATTCCTTGCCATGTAGCTGCAGTTAAAATTTGAGCTCATTTTGACTTACACTAAAGCAGCAATGGACAATTAAAATTTCATCCCCCCTTTTTCTATTTTTAGCTTGGCGGCCATCTTGTTTGGAAGTCGGGATCACCGGACACAATTTTGGAAGGGGGCCATCCAAGGACCATTCCACCAAAGTTTGGTTGCAATTGGCCCAGTGGTTTCTGAGGAGAAGATTAAAATGTGAAATGTTGACGAACGGACGACGGACGAAAAGTGATGACAATAGCTCACATGGCCTAAAGGCCAGATGAGCTAATAAAAAAGGTGCAATATTCAAACAAATATCATCTATACAAAATGTTAAAATGCCCCTCCCCACCCCACCCCCCCCCTAAAAAAAAAGAGAAAATTTTGTTAACATATTCTTACTTGTCTTTGTCAGGTTCTTCCTTTTTAGATGATGATGGTGCACATTCTTTTAAAGAATCTAACTGGTTTGTTACTTCTTCTGCCCATCGACAATTCACCAATTCATGTATGTGTAAGGATGCCCTGATAAAAATAAGGCACGATTACTTTTACATGTATATATTTAACTTTGAGTTTACTTAGTTCTCATTTAATATTACCTGTAATACATAAAAAAAAATACCAATATCTTCTATAGATACATTATTTTAAAAAATATTGCAAAACGATTGGCTAAGTACAATAACTATTTGTTTACTTTCATGTATACTTACACAATTATGAACCATGTAACTTGCTAGCCTTGATTGCGTTAGATCATGGGTACAAGTCCAGGTCCAACCAAAGACTATAAAATTAATATTTGTTGCTTCTCCGCTAAGAATGCAGCATAAAGGAGTAAGAGCAAAGACCGCTTGGTTCGGAATCGGGATAATGTCTTCGAGTGGAACGACATGTCAATCCAAGGACAGTTGTTTCAGTAAACTAACATTATAAAAACCCAACTAAGTGTGTTGGTCTAGAATAAAGCAAACATCATCCTCATCTCATTGAAATGTAACTTGTTCTAGCAATGATATATCTGAAACATAGCTCACATGGTGCTAAAGAATAATCACTCACTCACAAATTATGCTATGGCAAAATAAGGTATAAAATATGAGCAATACATGACGTAGTGATACAAGGTGTGAAGTCTGGTAAACTTTTTCATGAAGGTCACAATACAGGATCCTTGTGAACACAAATAACATGATGAACTTTATCAAGAGTCCTGTTTTGAAAGAAACCCTAGCATTACAATTAAGAGGTTACCATAAGTTTTTATTTTTCTCTGCAAGAGAAAACATATTAACTGATTTTCTAACTGTTTCACGTCTTATCTGGTTTGCAAATTTTATTTCACTGGTCACATTACAACTAGATTTAGTTATGCATAAACAATATATGTACATTGTCGGTAAATATAGAATATATTTATATGAGCTTTTAGAAACAGGGAAAGAAGTGTGCCTCTATGGTTTATACGTTAACCTTTATATAGGCAATAAATGAACTGACTACAGAATAATATGGTTTATACATGTACCAGGTATAGTCTTTGTGCTAACCCACTTGCCCGAAGCCAGGGACAAGTAAAACGGAATTCGGACAATTGTAAATTATGGAAGACTTTGTTTGAATAAATAGAAAATTTTTCTAAATTTGGCTTTTGGGCAAGTAGGTGAACAAAATAAAGGCAAAGACTGGATATAACAAACGACTTGGTACAATTACACAATCAATGTTACATGTATGTACAGTCTTCGAAATTAGACTTTCGAATGTACTGGCCCGAAAACTTCAAAATTAGAATATTTATATAGATTCTATTGAAAAATTTGGGCAAAAGTCACTGGTCTGAGTCAATTTTCACTGGCCGTATGTATTACCTGCAGTGTGGACATTGTGATCTCTGTTCTGTTAACCACCTCTACAAAGTTAGGTTTTCAACATTTAATAATAAATATAGAGAACTTTTTAATTGAAAGTTTTTTTTATCATTAGATATGAACATTGGTAAAAATTATATTTTTTTGGTTATTTCTAAGGATCTTGCAGGTGTCCAAGTTTAATAATTTAATAATAAAATGTGTTCTTGTCACGATATAGCTGAAATATTGCTAATGTTGGCATTAAACAATCAATCAATATATTTTTTGGACTGTATCATTGCTATTAATCATATATCGGAACTGTATCATACCCATAGTTATAAATCATATTTCTGAATTGATTGAAATGATTAAAATGCAGTGAGATTTAATATTGTTAACACTCATCTTTCTCACAACATTCATCCATAGATGCACTTTCAAAACATTTAACAATTTATATGCATGTCTCCAGACGGTGAGCTGTTTCCATTACCTTGTGTTTTAATAGTTTTTTATGGTTATCATAGAAGAAATCATCAATGATTGTATGCATGTTGTGATCAGTTTGACTGTCGACTATCATCATTTAATTTTTTTATTTAAAAAAAATGTCTTTCTCGACAATCAAATTAATTTCTTCGTTATTCAAAATCTATGTACACGGGTGACTGGGAAGTTATGGTCGATGACTTCTTACTGAAAGTCTTATACCACCTGAAGTGAACCTTTTAACCTCTGACCTTACAGATTAACATAATCCAAGGTCAACACTGAACAGGAAATACAAATCTTCTACCATACTTACTCTTATACAGCTAAAACAACACAACTTAGAACAATGAGGACAAAGTCTGGCATCTCTCAACTTTTCCATACAGATGAAACATCTGAACACCTCAGACAAACTCTGAAAAAAAAAAAATTCTAATTAAAATATATACTTTTTGGCAAGTCTAGATAAAGCAACATATAAATATGTATGTAGATACTTGGTGCAGATATCACAATCACAGCGGATTAAAGATGGAGATACATCTTCATCATCAGCATGACAAAAGTGGATCGTGTAGTATACTAGTCTACAATCCAGGGGTTATGGTGTTTAACGCCACTTTCAACAATATTTCATTTATATCGTGGCGGTCAGTTTTATTGGTGGAGGAAACCGGAGAAAACCATCGGCCTGCCGCAAGTCACTGACAAAACTTCATCACATAATGTTGCAAAGAGTACACCTTGCCTGAGCAACGAGTAGTTCTCGTCATTTTTTACCCTTTTTATCCAAAATTTTTAAGAAGTAGATGAGAAACCTTTACTATACCCCATTATTAGTTTGTATAACCCTTGACGATTTACATACGAAATAAATTTTCATAATAGAGAACGTATGCTGATCGGGGATCCGTTATTATGATGTTGTATTTTTTAGCAGAAAATGGCCGAAACAGAAGCAATTCTCGCCAACTTTCGGAAATGTTGTCTTTTGTGAAGCTAAAGTATTATAAGGAAAGAAAAATGACATTTTAGAAAATTAAAGCCCTTTCTTAAAAAGTTTACCGGCTTTTGTGTTAGTTTGTAGAAAATTCTGATAAATATTCATCTGTGTTTCAATGGCTGTCATGTCCTCCCTCACGCCGCTCACAACATTCCATAAAATACATCCTTTTCAACTGGTTTACCTGATAATTTTCATTTTCGTGATTAAAAGTAATAATTTCAGTTTTTCTAGAATTACATTGTAGTTTTAAATACTTTGTCCATTTTTTTATGCCCAATGTGATAATAAAGGATCCATGTATGAATTAGAGGTCAAAGTAATTGATAACGTAAACAGTGCATGTGCAGGCAGCAATTTGCATTCACACAGAATTTATTTTTATTCTGCAATTGTGAGTATTTTGGATTGTAGGGATGAGCAATAAGGCAAAGTGTGACACTTTTTAGAAATTAATTATAAAGATTTGAAAAGATAAATTGGAAATATGGTGTCACTAGATTCTCTGATAATCATACCAGTGTGGGAAACCATTTTTTTCAAACACTCGCCAAAATGGCGAGTGGACTGAAACTATTACTCGCCAAGATGAAAAAGAGCTCGCCATGTTTGGCGAGTGACATTTTTTTTAAACTCGCCAACAAATACCAAATAAACAATACAGTAATGTTCAACAATTTATTTTGCAGATTTTGACAAGTCATTAACTTGGTCAAGAAGGATCAACACTTTCTTAAGAGCTGCGTCGATCTCTTCTTCCTCAATTTCATTGTCTTCGTCTTTTAAATTATAATGCGCTGTATAAAACATGTATGTCAAACTCGGTTCCGACACATATTTAACTTTATGTTTTCGCGTAGGTTTTCGCTTCGAATTCATTTGAAATATTTCAAAACCAAATTATTTTATTTACATTAATTTTAAAAGTCATCACATCTATTGGTAATGAAACAATATTTCATTTAATTGTGAAATCGACCTTGGCAAAATTATGCGGGGTCAGGATTGTATACTTAATTTTTCTGTTGACAGAAATGAAGTGTCATGACTCATGGCGGAATGTTTTCTTGTCGAGTACAATGATTAATAAAATGTTGGATAAATGACAGTTAACAAAAAATTTAACTGTTTGGGAGCTGATATTTTAAAGCTGTAAACCAGTTATCGTGGCGAGCGTTTTCAAGTTCCTACTCGCCTTACAACTGTTACTCGCCATACCGGCGAGTATAAAGTGGATGCTACTCGCCACCCGAAATTTCCACTCGCCTTTGGCAAGTTGGCGAGCGGTGGTTTCCCACACTGTCATACCATGTGTTTTTCTATTTAAAGAATACCGACACTGTCACACGTTACCCCCTGTTGATGTAATGACAGAATGTCGGGTGTAGTAGGGTTTTTACCCGATTGTAACGATATTTGACATAGAAATTCGATAAAAATGTATACAAAGGATTGGTACGGCGTCCTTTAATGATGGTGAAAAAATCGGACGAAAATTTGCGAGTGCTCACGCTAAATGAGAGAGTTGGCGAGAACTACTCGCTGACCAGTAGTGTCAGTATAATCTCATTGACATTAGGATTCCGAAGAAATTTTCTGTCTGTATCTTCATCCTAATCTCGTATTCTGGTAATGTAAAATTTGACCCCCCGGTGCATTCCGATCAAGTGCAGGTAAGATTTCATATATAGACATATTTTCTAGTTTAAATCTGCAAAAATATTGATATTTCCTTACCTTTTACAGCGTATTTCCGACAAAATAATCCAAAATCCACTTCGAACTGACCGCCATTTTAGTGAACTCATGAACTACACCACGTGATCAAAAACGTCACGGATTTTGTTACAGCCTGTTTCTAGATTCAAGATGTCGATTATTTTATCGGATATACGCTGTAAAAGGTAAGGAAATATCAATATTTTTGCAGATTTAACTAGAAAATATGTCTATATATGAAATCTTACCTGCACTTGATCTGACACAATCCGTCCTAGTCCAAGATTCCTCTGCCGTCCGACGGCTTTTTGTTCGACTTGCTGGAGCCATGGGACGTCAGAGCGCTCTCCATAAGGAAAACAGCGGATTTGCCATTCCAACTCTGGGTAGGCACATTTCCACGTTTCGTGGCTATCAGATTTTATTTTCTATACGAAACTCTTATATAAATCGCTTCACCAATCCTTTTTCTATTCATTCATAACCATCTTACCCTCAGAAAGTGGTGCTACACTCGATTACAGCACAATTTTCCCTTAGACCCTATCATTTCGCCATTTGACTTTCACTTTCGAGCCTATAAACGTGATCTTGCGATGCTAATTGAATGATGACAGCAATGCATTGCATGATGGGAGCTACTAATTTTAAATTTCAGAATCCTAATCTCAACGAGATTAGTGCCAGTAGTGCTCCATGATAAAAAAAAAACAACATCGACAGTGCAATTGTGGCGTCTGTAGAGCTCATGCCAGACTGTGAATTGATTTATAGCCAATACATTCTGACTTAAAATGATAAACATAGCCTGAAAACACTTGTCATTTGGACTGAACCAGTCAAAATTGAAGCACATTAAAACAATGACTCAATGAATGTATTGTAGGTGTGCTTCGAAAATGACAAAGTACAGAAATATAAAAGTGAATTGGTTACTTCAACTGTGTCGCCGTCATGTCTTCGTTCTGCTCTTCCACTAGCCATCAAAATGGATATCAGTGGTTTAATGATTAGACCGAGAGATCATTAATCAAGTCTTTATCAATGATTTTTGCTTCTAAATATTTTGTTTTTCTTCTCAACAGGTCATCGGCACTTCAGATTTTACAGGCATTTGATTGGACAAATTGAAAATGAAATAACGAAACCTCTTATAATATCATCTTTACAACTAAAATTTTTCAAAAAAAATATTGTTGTAATTAATTAGAAGGAAAAATTGGGTAATATTATAAAATATTAATTTATTTTGCAGGTGCGATATTTTTGTTAATAAAATTACAAAATTAAACTTACAAAACGAACCAACAATTATGGTGAGGATGATCATGTTGATATTTACTAATCACGTCGACCAAAAACTGATCGTCTTCAACAAGTTGAAGATTTTGAATTATTTATTTACCATATTTATATATAAATTGCAAGCAAAAACAAGTTCATTAGACAATAAACCAACTTGATTGATTGATGGATGGATGGATGGATGGATTGATGGACTGATTGATTGTTTGATTGATTGATTGATTGATTGATTGATTGATTGATTGATTGATTGATTGATTGATTGATTGATTGATTGATTGATTGATTGATTGATTGATTGATTGATTGATTGATTGATTGATTGATTGATTGATTGATTGATTGATTGATTGATTGATTGATTGATTGATTGATTGATTTATTGATTGATTGATTGATTGATTGATTGATTGATAAAAAATATATCAGGGAATCTCTGAAAGGCAAGGTCCCTTTAGTATGTATACGAATGGATATAGACCCTGTTTCAAAACAAATAAGGTTCACAGCACTGCACTTGTGCAAATGTCTTTGTTTTCACCAGAAAGGTTTTTTTTAACCAAATATCAATAATAACTTTTCTTTCATTTTCTGTTTTCTTTTGCATGCATAATTGTTATTGGTATGCATACATTAATGTGCTCTGTTCCATATATTTGTTATAATTGTTACTGTAATTCAAAGGAGACGACTATATAAGTTGGTAAAACTTGTGTCTGATCCTTTTTGTCTCTATGTGCAAATACATTTGTTTTTTAAAGGACATTCTAGAATGAAATAGCATGAACGATGAGCAATATTTACAAAATCGCTGTCAATTTTTGTAAACGATACATTTTGAATTTAACATAAGTTTGCAGTTTTCCTTTCTTTTTGACTGTCATTATTCAGTTAGTGTTCTTTCCAGTAAATTAATTGTATACCTTTCTATCAATCTAATCAAAATTAGATGTTTTTGTAATTTTTTAAAATGAGTTTTTATACTTTAATTGTTCAGTAGAAAAACATGTATAAAGAAAGATAAAACAAACATCCAATTTTAATTAAATTGCGGGGCCGTCGTGATCGTATTGTAGTTTGATTTACAACTACCTATGCAATCAGTTCATATCATCACAAGCTGTGAGTTCGAATCCCGCTCAATCGAGTTGTACTCAGGCCGGTGGTTTTCTCCGGGCATTCCTGTTTCCTTCACCAATAAAACTGACCGCCACTATATTACTATAACATAAATATTGTTGAAAGTGGCGCTAAACACCATAACCATAATCATAACCCTTAATTATGTTGCCTTTCTGAATATTTAAACATCATGTACACTACAGACATTAATGTTTACCTTGAATTCTTATTTTGTTGTCGTGGTCATGATCGTATGGTAGTGAGATTTACAATCAGTGCCTATCACCACTAAAGTTGTGAGTTAATCGGATCCCACTCATGGCGAGGTGTACTATTTTATGAGATAAAAGTTTGTCGGTGACTTACGGCAGGTCGGTGGTTTCTCCGGGTATTCCGGTTTCCTCCATCAATAAAACTGACCGCCACGTTATAACTGAAATATTCTTGAAAGTGGCGTTAAATACCATAAACCACACCTAATTCTCATTTTGTCGTCATGGCGGTGATCGTATGGTAGTTGGATTTACAACTACCTGTGAAATCAGGGCCTATCACCACTAAAGTTATGAATTTGAATCCGGCTCATGTCGAGGTGTACTCGATACAACTTCATGTGATAAAGGTCGATGTGGTTTTCTCTGGTTACTCCAGTTTCCTCCACCAATAAAACTGACCACCACAATATAACTGAAGTATTCTTGAAAGTGGCGTTAAATACCATAAACCACACCTAATTCTCATTTTGTCGTCATGGCGGTGATCGTATGGTAGTTGGATTTACAACTACCTGTGAAATCAGGGCCTATCACCACTAAAGTTATGAATTTGAATCCGGCTCATGGCGAGGTGTACTCGATACAACTTCATGTGATAAAGGTCGATGTGGTTTTCTCTGGTTACTCCAGTTTCCTCCACAAATAAAACTGACCACCACAATATAACTGAAGTATTCTTGAAAGTGACGCTAAACACCATAACAATGACTCCTTATTTTGCCAGAAATTCTGCACAATAATCCCTTGTTGTAACGTTAGATATTATGTTGACTTGAAAATGAAACTATGACACTTGTGAATAAATTTAGATTTTCCGAAAGAAAAAGAAAATGACTGAAAAAACGAAGAAAAAAAAAGAACAAGATTTTGTAGTAAAGACCGAAAGTTTCAGTCTAATAAGAACGATTGTACCAACATTCTTCCAGATCAATGGAACAGATATACATTTGTATGTTGAAAATATAACACTGAAATGACATATTGAATCGTGCGTAATAACGACACGCACAGACGACAGTAAAATTGATGAAAATTCATTTTTATTGTGAAATGAGTGTAAATCTCTTGTGTGAACAATTTTGTTCTCACTGATTTATATCAAATTCATTTGTTTACAATATTTCAACAAGAAAGACAAAGCTTTATATGTGACCATAGCCAATTTCGGCTATCCTGTTTAGGCCCTTTGGATTGCAAATATTTTGGCTTTGAGCGTACCTGACATATCTACGTTTGTATTCCTATAAACCAACGTTAAGCTTAAAATATTCATCTGAATAATTTCTTAGCTCTTGGGTTTGCTTTCAGATGCAAGCTTGGCACAGCATTACCGACTATTAAAAACACCCAAAAAAAACGCACACAAAAATACCCCAAAAATATTCATCTGAATAATTTCTTTAAAAAAAACACACAAAAAAAAACCAAACAAACAAAAACAAATGGAATTATTCCATATTCATATTGATTTTTATATCCAAAACAAGATATAAGTAATTACAGAGTTATCGAACCTAACTATGACAGTTATAGATGCTCAGGACGGATTAGCAGTTCCTGCTCCAAACGTGCAACCCTTGTGTTACTGTTAAAATACACGAACGCTATCTCAGATATGAAAATCGCGTTGAACACCAGTTTAAGTAAATAAATACAAACAAACATAAATAAAACACGAATCCATACTATACAAATCGGAGTGAAAACGAATCGAACATTGGGTTTATTTACATCGTAGTTTACATCACAACACGGAACTAAAACATGAAGAAAAACACGAATACCACTAAGACAAGTACAGAAACATTTAACCCAGCGTGTAGCTGCAATGTGCCTCGAGAAGATGCGAACCACTTCATTTTATTTTTGTCTGTATACCAACTACCAAGTATTCTGAAATTTGAACCGATCTGTTTCTCAGTATTTATCTGAATTTGTCTCAACTGATCAACACAATGTACTTCATTACTCACATCAGATAATTGCTGTATTTGTATTCAGTTTTTCGATTTATGAAAAAGGTCTAAACGTTTTCTAATACTTTAAATGTATTAACCATACACCATCCAAATACTGACATGTTTTAATAATTTAAATTTATTCTTTGATTAGTTTCAGGCTTTCAGTTGTGTCTCAGGGCGTTATATGATAAAATTGTATTTTACTTTTTATCTTGTGCATTCTCAACATAATGTAATAATAATTGTATACATAGGAGAAGACTTCATAAGTTGGAAGAAGTGAAGTTGTGTCTGAATCTCTTTGTATCTAAATATCCATTACGTTTGTCACTGTTTATCTCCCCTTTCCCGCGTTTAAGACCCTAGCGGTTGTTAACGTGATTGTGACGTTACATTTAAAGAAGCCAAACGTTATCATTTTAAGTCCAGCAATGGGTAAGTACAGTCGTTCGTCCGCTGGCTCCAGTCTTATGCATTCTTTTATTTACAGTAATGCACAAGTGTTTCATTAGAATGCTTTGTAAGGGATTCTACTTTCTTTAGAGGTCTTGGCCATAAATAGCGTTATTTTACCATTGGGGATAAATGAAAACTAGTATTTATTTATTTTCATGATTTAGGCTCCCTAATTATTTTTTCTTCACACCAGGAAATTCAATGTTTTATAATACTATTTTTTAAAGACAAAAGCTAACATCATTGTTTTTTTTACTACGGTTATAAAACAGTTTATAAAAATTATTTTCAGACATACACTATCATTTATTTCTATTGTCTTTTTCGGTAACACCAGGATATATTTTAAATTCTCAGAAACAAACTGGGTACTGTATAATGACCATTAAAAAAGTGTGTTAAAAAAATCATTGGTTGATTTTGTGTTCCTTCCCAAATATACGTTTAAGTATATATGAACTATCGTCTGGTGTCCATTTGTGTGTCGTCCGTTGTTGTATAAACTTCCACAATATTGGAATCTTCTCCTGCAAAACTGCTCAACCAAATAAAACCAAACTTGACAGAGATAATTCCTGAGATGGGAAGCTTCAGAATTGTACCTTTATGGGGAAGTGCCAGTAGGATGTTAGATTGGGAGGGGAATTAGTAAGATCTTTAAAAGAAAAAAGACACACAAACCAGCAATACCGCCAATGCAATAGACATGTTACTATATCGTTGAGTTAGATTCGCACTAACGAAGGTATCAATATCTACGGGATACGAGTTCGGTTGTCCATAAGATTAACATCGGCTGAATTGGAGGAAAATAGAAAAAAAAATTCTTCAGCACCAACACGTGTGGACATCCCATACCGTTTTGTATATTGTATTTTACTATTGCTGACGCATGTACTATTGTAATTATTTATTATGTGGAGAGGACCCTTGTACATTGTTATAATTTGTGTCCAATCCAATTGTTATAATATTTTGCAATAAAATATGTTTAATCTAAATCTAATCTACCGTTTTTCAAATATTATAGAATTGTAACGGGAGAATATTACCACGTATCGTATCTTTCACAAGTTTTGTGTCAATTGTTGAATTTTAAGGGACAAAACTCAAACTGATAACCAAATCAAAACTCGGTTCAGATTTAAGCTATGTCACTATTTGTTTGGTTCATAATAAAATTGCATTTCAGTAGTAATATCAGTTAAAACAATCAAGCGCATATTACGAAGGTAAAAAGCGAGGTAACTCCATCGAATTTAGAAAAAAATCAAAATCTAATTTGGTTCCAGAAATTATTTATTGATACCCTGAAATATGTCATAAGGAAAATTCAATTGCCAATAAGGAAAGATTGCTCGAGTCAATGTCAAGAAAAGGTCGAAGTTACCAAAGATGTAATCAGAAACCGTAAAACGATGGACAGACAATACATTGGTCAACGTAAAAAACTTAAAGGTCAAAAGGACAAACAATTCTCTACAAAACACCACATAGAAAACTAAATATCGAGAGCAACACGAACCCTACTAATAACCGTGGTGAACATGGGTGAATTGGGGAGGGGTGTGGGGGGGGGGGGGTGTGTGTAAGCAATTCCTGCTCCACTAGTGACACCCGGCGTGTTATTGTTAAACGACAAGATCGGATCATCATCTGATATGGAAATCGTATTGGAATCAAATATTCGTAAATAAATATAAATAACATTAAGAACACATGAACTCCAACAAAACAAATATATTACAATTATTTTCAATCCACATTTTAAAAAAGACAACAACTCTGGACAGTTCCATTAATACTCGAATGCAGCGATTCTTAATTATTCATCGGAATGAGTACGGACGGACAGACAATTTGAGACAAACACACATACGTGGTGACTTCATTCTCCGCTTTGTTAATGTCGAGGGATGAAAAATATAGTCTAAATAAATAAGTGTGATACTCTCGTGAATAGCTAACTGCATTTTTTTTCTAAATTATAATTTATTTATAATGGATTTCAGATATCCACGCCGATGTTCAATATTCAGAGTATTTGGAAGAAATCCAGAGGATCACAGGTCCATTGTCTCGCTATCGTGAGTATACTGTTTTTGTTCTCAGATCATATATATATATATATATATATATAGTGAGTGAGTGATTGTTGCTTAAGGTCAAATGAGCATCTTTTCAGCTATCATGGCGAGAACAAATTGGATTTCAATGAGATGATGTCCTATTTGTACTAGACCAACACGCTTTGTTGGAATTTTATAGTGCTATCTCATTGAGAGAGAAAAAACCAGTCATGTTGCTCCACTCGGACACATTATCCTGATTCCGGGGTCCGTCGTCGTCGTGATCATATGGTAGTTGGATTCACAACTACCTGTGCAATCAGTGCCTATCACCACTATGAAGTTGTGAGTTCGAATCCCGCTCATGACGAGGTGTACTCGATATAACTTTATGTGATAAAGTTTGTCAGTGACTTGCGACAGGTCGATGGTTTTCTCTAGTACCGGTTTCATCCACCAGTAAAACTGACCGCCACGATATAACTGAAATATTGTTGAAAGTGGCGTTAAGCAACATAGACCTTATCCTGATTCCAATCAGTATTTGCTGTTACTCCTTAATGCTGCGTAATTAGCAGAGAAGCAACAAATGTCAGTCTATTCTTTTTAGGTTAGAGATAGTTATGGTATTTAACGCCACTTACAACAATATTTCAGTTATATCGTGGCGGTCCTTTTTAGGTTACAGGCCCATTGTTATGTAGTCGTGAGCGTAATGTTTTGTTCTCAGATTACAGGCCCATCCATGAAGCAAAACACAACCCGGAAGTAAACTCGGGAGCTCCAGAAGGGTGAGCAGTTCCTGTCCCACGTATGATTTCCGCCGTAAATCAGAGTAATCTTCAGTTTTGTAAATCGCGTTGTACTTGGTCGTGAGTGTGTTTGAAATGTTATGCTGATCAATGCAAGTACCAATAATTATCCTCTGAATCTAAAAGGAGTAAATATGTGAAACAATGGTGCTACCCCGAGTGTCTTCACATTTCATTCAAAGATGGCTAACTTGATAAACATGTGTTGTGTAGAACATACATAGGTGAAAAAACACGGGTTGTCTTTGAATGTAAATATATTATTTATTACAGAAATACAAGTGTACAAAAAAATGTATTTCCAAAGAACAATGTGTTTTGTACACCACAACAAAAAATGAAGCAAATATTCTAGATATCCTATGTGTGTATCCTAAAAGTTAAATCAATATGCACTTTGTATATTAATAGAAATAATTATTAAACGTACGGTTGTGCCACTATCAGTTAGATTGTTCGGAGTTCGGTAATTTTGTTATTACCCTTATTTAGAAATTGATTTTGTCTACAACTTTATCAATTGGTAAAATAAACAAAAATGTGATACAGTAAAACCTGTCTAAATCGAACCCCTTTCATTTGGGACTGAATAATTTGTTCAGTTTAGACAGGTGTTTGGTTTACAAAGGTTCAAATTATATAGACATTTAGTAGATGGAACTGTGAAATCTGTCTGGTTTAGGCAGGTTTTCGATTTATTCGGTTCAGTTTAGACAGGTTTTCGATTTACTCGGTTCAGATTAGACAGGTTTTTGATTTACTCGGTTCAGTTTAGACAGGTTTTTGATTTACTCGGTTCAGTTTAGACAGGTTTTTGATTTACTCGGTTCAGTTTAGACAGGTTTTTGATTTACTCGGTTCAGTTTAGACAGGTTTCACTGTACAACAATCCTCCTTCATTTTTCTCCAAATTGAAATACATTTTGTTTTATTAAATACTTTTTGGGATTTTCCTCTTAAATCAAAGACAATTCGAGAAATAAAATGACAAAACGGCCGAACGTAACTTAAACAAAATCCATTACTGTAAAAATTTTGTTATTTTTCTTTAGAATTAGATCAGTTAAAGGAACTAATCTATAGAATAGAATCAAGATGTGCTATAGGAAGAGAAGATATATCTCAGGTAAGTAAACTTGTGGCAAGGCAGCTACAGTACATGTATGTATCCCAAACTTATGTCAATTCAGCAACTTGTATGTATCCCAAACTTGTGTCAACTCAGCAAATTGTTTGTATTCTTAACTTGTGTTAAGTCTTCAACTTGTATGTATTCTAAACTTGTATCTGCAACTTTCATGTATTCAAGTCATCAACCTGTATATATTATAAACTTGTATCTACAACTTTCATGTATTCAAGTTGTCAACCTGTATGTACTATAAACTTGTATCTACAACTTTCATGTATTCAAGTTGTCAACCTGTATGTATTATAAACTTGTATCTACAACTTTCATGTATTCAAGTCGTCAACCTGTATGTATTCTAAACTTGTATCTACAACTTTCATGTATTCAAGTTGTCAACCTGTATGTATTATAAACTTGTATATACAACTTTCATGTATTCAAGTCGTCAACCTGTATGTATTCTAAACTTGTATCTACAACTTTCATGTATTCAAGTTGTCAACCTGTATGTATTATAAACTTGTATCTACAACTTTCATGTATTCAAGTTGTCAACCTGTATGTATTATAAACTTGTATCTACAACTTTCATGTATTCAAGTCGTCAACATGTATGTATTCTAAACGAATGTCAAGTCATTAACTTTCATGTACTACACATTTGTGTCAACTGTCATGTCAGCAACTTGATTTTCTCCCAAAGTCTTTTAAAATTATTTCGTTATGAGTGTATCTGATGTAGGTTATTGCAGAAACGTGTCGTGCACAATAAATTAGATATCTACGGGGTTTAAAAACAAATATTTTTCACTGTTTATGATAGTTGTCTGTATTATCTTATAATCTTCAGAACTGTGGACCCATGCTCAAATAAATCTTTAAAAAACAGACTTGATTAATTATTTACTATGAAAGTGAGAACAATGAGAAGTCAAACGAATGTTACTGAGTATAACTGTTTACAAAGAATACAATTTAATTTCAGCTCACACACCAACAAGGAGTTTACAATGTAACGGAACATAATGATGCAACAAATCCAAGGGTTTATTCATCAAGCTTGTCCATCACTGAATCAAAGAGTGGTATATGTAACTCGGCTGTAGTTGTCAATGATGAATATTTGCAACAACCAATCGTCATACCAAGACTAGATTTATCTTGCTTACTGGATGACGAATCAACAGAGAAACCCTCCAGTAGCTGGGACATACCGGTATGGTCGATGAGTGAACGTTTAAATAATATCAAGCCAGTTGAAAAGATCCACCATGAAACAAAGAATGGTATGTCATATACATGTAACTCTGCTGTAGTTGTCAATGAACTAATCATCATACCAAGACTAGATTTATCTTGCTTACTGGAGGACGAATCAACAGAGAAACCATCCAGTAGCTGGGACATATCAGTAAGGTCGCCGAGTGCATATTCAAGCAATAATCAGTCAATAATCAGACCAGAGATAGCAAAATTAGACTTGAATATTCTATCAGAACGTCAAGAAGATAATGATACGAAAGAAGACGTTTCTGTTGACACTGGGTATTCACATGGAAAACTATATAGTAAAAAAAACCCCGAAGATAATGATATGAAAGAAGATGTTTCTCTTGACACATTGTATTCACAATTAGTACCACGTAAATACAATCATGTATATTACAAACCTAGAACAATGAAAAAGTGTGATGCAAAACCATATGGTAAAAATAAAAACCATTATTTTAATAAATATTTAGCATACAAGAAGGAGAAGGCAATCGCAGCGACCCACCACGAAACAAGAGAAACGAGGGACAGGAAATGTTGTACAAAACTGTTACCTGTGTACTGTCAGGATGGGGCTGTGAAACCAGATCCTCATAAACAACGAGAAGTCTTTGTCAACAGATTGCTTACAATATTGGATAATAGTGAAATACATTTATAATTGGACAATGTAATTAGGTCATTAATACATTACATTGGCCATTAGTAAACTCTAATTAGAGGGGATCGTCGTGGTCATGATCGTATGGTAGTTGGATTTACAACTACATGTGTGATTAGTGCCTATCACCACTAACGTTGTGAGTTCGAAAACTGTTCATGGTGAGGTGTACTCGATACAACATTATGTTGAAAGTGGCGTTAAACACCATAACCCTAACCCTCTAATTAGATTATCATTATTTTACATTTGACAATACTGAAATATATTTAAAATATTATTTATTTCCTTTTTTCATATTAGAATACGATATGCTTATTACTGAATTTCATTATCATTTGTACAAGTTTTAGCTGCATTCCAACATTGGTGCTAACAAAAAAGTTGTGCAATTATTTTTATTTAATTTTTAAGTATGCTTTCCATTTTGCAGTTCACTTGCAGTTGATAAGGTCGAAATGTCCATTATAATAGCACATTTTCTCACCGATGCTCGTGGCACAGAATTACCCCCCCTTTTTTTTAACTTCCCGTGTACATACATTTAATGTATTTTCAATAATTCTTTTTTATTATTTCATCTTTTTTTCCACTGGATAATAAGAGTACATATAGGGTGGACACACGTAAGTTGTTGTTAACATAAGATTGCATGAATATGGACACGAAACAAGTTAAATTAAGGAAAAAGAGATGAAATAAAAAAATATTGAAAATAAATACAATGTATGTAAACAGAAAGTTAAAAAAGAGGGGAGGGGGTAATTCCGTGCCACAAACGCCAGTGCACTTTCTATGTCAAGTAAACTTAAAACATAGAACACTAGTTTACAGTTTACAATCATTTATAATGGGTTTTTTTATGATGATTTAACATTGTGAGCTGTCGAATGGAAAACATGACAATTCATTGTTGAGTTTACCACGGTGCTGAAGGAATTTATTTATTTCTAGTCTAATTATGGATGTGCATTTTAAAACTTTATGAAGAAACAATTTATTTTTTTTTATTTGTAAATTCATGACATATTTTGTGTTGTGCTTTTTGTTTTGTAATACATTTTACCTATGTTAAAAAATAAAATTTCTGACTTCAGAAACGAATTATTGTGCAGTTGTTATGTTCTTATCCTACCCTCCAAACACAATAACATTGGTTACTCTCCCATTGCTATCACTTTGTGTACATCGTCTGTAAACTTTAAAATTTCGAATTGATAACACAATAACATGAATAAGTATGATTTGATTTCAAAATTGTTATCCAAGAAGGATGCAAATGTGGACATCTTGGGTGACCTATATAATGAAAAAGAATTCAATTTCTTGAGTGAGTAATTGCTGTTTAACGCCAAATGAACGAATTTTCAGCTATATCATGGCGAGATCAAGCTACGTTCAGGTCAGGTGAACTATTGTCATCATTTTGCATCCGACTTCGTCTTTCGGAATTTGCGCTGATGAGTCATTACTTACAAGAAAATACAGACATTGGAAAAAGTATTCGCACGCTTCCATTTCCCCACATATGTCATATAAAACTATATAAACGCCGACTAAAAGCAGATTCACAGAAAATAAGAAATAAGTGCATTGTTGTACTGATTTAAGACCTCATTTAATGACGATTCGACAAACTCCGTAAACAATGCCGATAATTAATAAGATGGCGTTCATTTCTTGATCGATTTCAAAACACAAACAGTTGCATCTTTTTTTCCCGATGCGCGTACATTTCATAACATTTATAACTTACAGAAACACGTTTTATTAAGGCATCAATCATATTTGATAGTTTTTATGGGCAACAACAATTTACGATATAATGACCCTTTAAGTAAACTTTAAAGAATACCGAAGGGGAAATCAAAAATGGACAATCCAGAGAAACCTGCAACATAGGGACACAAGACGAAGAAAAACAAAACAAAAACACAACACAATATGTGTTGGATACCACTATACACAAACAAACACAAATATTAGTAACGTAAATAAGACATGAGCTCTCCTACAAACAACTGGAGGTAAAGACGAACCGTACATCGTTTTTATGTGAAAATCGTAACGGACATCACAACACGGAACTCAGAACGTAAAAACACACAGGACACTGACTGGGCACGACAATTTCAGGAGAGACCACATCCATATCATAGTAACAGTTATTGATGGTGGAAATTTGACGTTTCATTAGAGATACTAAGAAACCTACTTTGAGACCAAATCCTCCTTGAACTGTGACCAGCTGAGTCTCTGATGGCATCAATATTTACCGATGAGCTTGCACTCCTCTGACGACCAGCATGAGTGATTATCTCTTCTGTATGGAACGCCGTAGCTGTCTTATGTTGAATGTTTGTGATATGTAAAGCCGTAACTTGTGTTGTTATGTTTTACTATTGTAATGTAAAGTCACAGGTTCATGATGTTATGTTGACTTTTCATAATGTAAAGTCGTGTCATCATGATGTTATGTTGACCTTTTATAATGTTGTGTCGCAGTGCCATGATGTTATGCATATCAACCTTTGTGTCAAGTAGTGAGGTCGTAACGTTATGCTTAGTTATCATAATGTCATGTTGTGGTTTTATAATGTTATGTTGACCCATTGTGGTGTTAAGTTACTATAACACAATGATATGTTGTTCTCTCATTGTCTAAAGACACTGTCTGTAACGTTACGGTTTCTTATCACAGGTAAAGTAGTAATTCCATAGCGTTTAGATTATATAACATGATGTCAGGAGGTGATGTCATGATGTATTGTTGCTCTGTCGTAATAGCAAGTCGTTGTGTCATGATGTTATGTTGCTCTAACGTAATGGCAAGTCGCTGTGTCATGATGTTATGTTGCTCTAACGTAATGGCAAGTCGCTGTGTCATGATGTTATGTCGCTCTAACGTAATGGCAAGTCGCTGTGTCATGATGTATTGTTGCTCTGTCGTAATAGCAAGTCGCTGTGTCATGATGTTATGTCGCTCTAACGTAATAGCAAGTCGCTGTGTCATGATGTTATGTCACTCTAACGTAATGGCAAGTCGCTGTGTCATAATGTTATGTCGCTCTAACGTAATGGGAAGTCGCTGTGTCATGATGTTATGTCGCTCTAACGTAATGGCAAGTCATTGTGTCATTATCTATCGTAATGGCAGGTCGCCGAGTTTTGATTTTATGTTGAGTTATTATAATGGCAAGTCGCCCAGTCATGATGTAATGTCGATCTGAAATAACGTTTATTCCAAATATTATGATGTTACGTTTACCTAAGGGGATGTTATTAATTCATAGCGTTGTGTTTACTGGTCATTTCATCACGCTGTATTTTTGTGATCTTATGATGACATAACATGGGGATTTGTTGGTACAGTATTTTGTAATGTTGATCTGTGACGGTAGACAGTCGTCATGACATGGTGTGGTGTTAAGTAAATATAATTATAAGTTGTGAACAAATGATGTTATGTCTGTTTCATTAAATGTCTTGTCTGTTTTCTATAGTGATTTATTTGTTCAAATCGTCTGGTCAACATGCCATATCGTCACGTCTTGTCGAAACGTTGTAATGTCTTATTTCATTAATGTAATGTTACAGAGTATACTATATATGCGTTCCCTTCCCCTAAACCATCTTGTCCCAAATCAGAAATATGGCGGGCAACTGGTAAACTTTATCACTTGCGGCTGCGAGTCGAGTACACCCTTTTTGTAATTTACAAAGCCAGGCGCGAACCCACGCCGTATTGGTGATAGGCTTGTATGAGTTGTTAGGTAATCCAACTACCTAACTCATTGAGCCACCCGGACCCTACTATTGGAAATTAACGATCCGACTCATTAATAGGATGTCTATTTTCAAAATTGTTTCCAATGATGTCAAACACAATATTTCAAGTTTGACACTTTTTAGCTCATCTTGCCAAGGGCAATGTGAGCTTTTGCCATCACTTGGCGTCCGTCGTCCGTTAACTTTTCACATTTTAATCTTCTCCTCTGAAACCCCTCTGCCAAATGAACTGAAACTTGGTAGGAAGCATCTATGGAAGATCCTTTATAGAGATTGCTCATTTTGTCCCGATCCATTAACAAACATGGCCGCCACAGACAATTCCTGTATCTGATTGGCCGATTTAAAAAAATCTTCTCCTCTGAAACCACTTGGCCAAATGAACCGAAACTTGGTAGGAAGCATCTATGGAAGGTCCGCTATAACGATTGCTCATTTTGTCCCGATCCGTTAACAAACATGGCCGCCACAGGGAATTCTTGTTTCTGATTGGTGTATTTCTAAAAATCTTCTCTTAAACTGCTTGGCCAAATTAAATGAACCGAAACTTGGTGGGAAGCACCTATGGAAGACTGTATTAAGTTTCCTCAAAGCAGAATGAAAGGTGAGTGACACAGGCTCAGCCCACTGAGCCTCAAGTTTCTTTGCCCAGTAACAAAAATCCTATAGTAGATAGAGATAAATTGTAAATACAAAAATAATCACTAAGTCAAGATCTACAAATAATTATCATACTTGGAATTATCAAGCATTGATGGACCCATTTATCAGTTTAATTTTTTTCTTATTTGTACATAGAACAAGTTGTGACGAGGTGAGCGATTCAGGTTTTTGGGAGCCTCTTGTTCCTGAGGCTATGTTGAAAATAAAGGTGTTATCATTAATTTTGTCCAGTTATGAAATGTTTGTATCTACAATATTGTTTATATACATGTTTTTATCCCCAAATTTGTCAGTAGAGTATGTAAGCACAACTTCTAAGTGTCTCATGGCTCAATCAACTTAAATATAATTTTAGATAAAGGTTGCACACCATATGTATATATGCATGAAGAAATATACAATTTAACTACTGTCCAATACTTGTAAAAGGACATAACTGACTAACATTTCAAATACAAGAGTGTAAAGGGAGCAGAGGATATCCTGCTGTTAGCTTGCTCATGTCAGTTTGTAGAGGAAACCTTGTCTGCCCAATATCTAAACAACCCTTTCTGGGATTATTGTGATATTTCATATAAGGTCAATGGGTGCGATAAAGGTTCATGTGTAGTTTATTTCCACCCACTATTGTGAGAATGCTATCCCGATTGTTTTGATATTCCATTCATGAGTTGTTTATGGCTTGTACAGTGCATATTACCTCTGCTAAACTTTCATAGCACAACTTCAGAGCATGTGTTCAGTATGATACAACATGTATGAAGACAGATTCATTGATACATGTTAAGATAAGTCTTCTGTGACCTTGAACTGTGGAGTTTTCAAATGTATTTAAACATTAACTAGTCCAACCCTTATGGTCTAGAATCATGAATTTTTATAATATTGGAAACACAAGTGTGAAAGGTGAAGATTTAATTATACATATGAAAATTACGTTATTATTATGACCTTGACCATTGATCTATTAAATGTGGAATAAATAACTTTGTGCAAAACTTTACTTGCTCAGATTACAACTCTATTTTCCAATAAACTAGTTACTGTATGACACTGTTTTCATGTTATATCATATGAATAAGCAGAGGTTATTTTTTCTGAGTACAAAATGTATCATTATGGTGTTGAAAATAGATCAAATAAACATGAAATTTATTTTGATTGATTGATTGATGCTTGGTGTGTTAATACCACTTTCAGCAGTATTTCAGCTATATCATGGCAATCAGTTTTATTGGTGGAGGAAGCCGGAGAGAACCACCGACCCTGGGCAAGCAACTGGTATAAAAAATTAAACTTTATCACTGGCGGCTGCGAGTCGAGTGCACCCTTTTTTGTAATTTACAAAGCTGGGCGCGAATCCACGCCGTATTGGTGATGGGATTGTATGAGCCGTTAGATCCAACGACCTAACTCATTGAGCCACCCGGGCCTCAGCACGAAATTGAAGCATCACTTAGCACAGAAATATTAATGGTGTGAAATATATTGACACCAAAGATTATCCATGTCTGTCTCACTCATTTTAAATTCTCCATTCTGATCATTGCAGATTACATGTAGCCCCCACATCCTCCTAATTTCTCCGCACTCGCCAAAACCTGAATTTTTCAGTAAAAATGTCTTACTCCCTTTCCATGTCTTATTCAAATATATTTTACCTAATGATGAAATGATAATATATGATTATGCTATAATAACTTAATTGTTGTATGTATATGGGAGCTTATGCATATATTAATCGAAATTTAATGGATGTTGAATTTGTGCATATTTTGAGAAAAATGTTGTTGAGTAGGACAAGGAAAATGTAGAAAATGACATTATGAATCACAAATCCAGGCTTTGGTATAATACACCTGACAGTTTTATTTAAAATGCAGCTTAAAATAAATGTTAATGACTTCTGACATTCTATAATTAACTACATGTATGCCATTGATTACAATTAATTTGTTAACAAAAAAGCAAGTTGTGTATGCAGATTTTTAATTAAAAGTTGTTATTGGGAATATTCCTTTCTATCACACGCAAAACTTCTATAAATATGTCAATTCCAAAATTTTAAGAATTCCAAGAAGAGTGTATGGTTTGTCTAAGTTCTTGTTGACACCTCTCATCAATTATATTTGAAAATAGTGAATCAGTGATTGGTCTATCATTTTCTGACACGACACCAGTATCAGTATCTTCGCCAAAGCCAACAACACCATATTCTTCTAAATTTGTCATTTCCATGCCAACAATACGCTCGTACTGACCGGACACCCAAGGTGCAATAGGGGACGACTTTTAGCTTTTCATTTATTTTACCTATAAATGTAAAATGAAGTGCGGCGAGATGACGATCATTTAGATGATCAAGAATGCCATTATCCTCCATGTAATAAAAGAGTTTGTAATAAAAATTCAGAACCCCTGTATATACGTCTCTCCAAAGTCTCTCAATCCTTTGATTATGAACACTCTTGCCCGTTATCATGCTACCACGACCTGCTCCTCTCTCACGTAACATAAAATCTGCAATGGCAACGTTTTCTTTCCCTTTATCTGACCGTACTCTTATAGGAAGACCGTAGTCTTTAACACCAGTAAGGAAACACTTAAATATAGTCTGAGCTTTGTTGTTGTCTGTACAATTGAGATACATTATCATGCGACTAAAGCCGTCAATGTCACCAACTATTACGAGACGCCACCGAATTAACTTGTGGTTAGTGTCGACATGCCATAAATGGTTGACACCTTGAACGTTATAAACCCGTCGCTGCAATCGTCCCTTTTTTCTTTCATTTATCCCAGACACGTCAAGACGATGCATACTCTCTCGTAATCGCCATCTTTGTACCTTAATTCCAGTTTTCCTAAGCATCTGGACTAGAATGTTCTCTCCACAAAACGGATAGTCTTTTATCAGAGGACCCACGCTGGCATCAAGCTCGTCGTCGTTGCAAGTTGAAAAGATGTTCTTGGAGATACTGTATTGTCGCATTCGACGAAATATAGTACTTTCAGAGACTGATAGTAACTTTGCGATTTTGGAAATGGCAAAACCTTCGTCTATTAAATTTTCTAAAACATCTTTTGGGATCATAAATTTAGGAGGGCCACACTCACTTTGACTCATTTGTGGTTTTCTTATTCCATAATTTGCACATTCGCTGCGTAGTTTTACCATGTCCTTTTTTGTTGCGATGCCTAACTGCTGCATTTCAATAGCAGCCAAACAGCACACTATATCTGGGGTTATTTTTTGTTCTAGAAAAACGCCATAATGTTCTCCTAAGCCAACTTTCACAAGAATATCAAACATAGTACTATGTGATGCCGCCATTTTGAAAAAAAACAACAAACAACAATGCCAATATTGCAGCAAAAACATGACAAGATAGTAGGAATAATAGAATGAAACAATCCTAACGACATATCCCGAATAAATAACATAATATTGTATAAAAATGACATTACATCCCCATAAGTAAACATAACATCATGATATTTGGAATAAACGTTATTTCAGATCGACATTACATCATGATGACACGACTTTACATTATGAAAAGTCAACATAACATCATGAACCTGTGACTTTACATTACAATAGTAAAACATAACAACACAAGTTACGGCTTTACATATCACAAACATTCAACATAAGACAGCTACGCCGTTCCAATGTGTCTTTTGTCTGGATAACGACAACATTGAAATTGTCTGCGAAATGGGTTGCACTGCAATGAACGATTTTGTCTCAAAATAGGATTCCATGGAAAAAGTGTTTTCTCGATCTTTCCAGGGTATCTTAAAAATACACTATTCTAACCTTTTCTGCACTGATTCTTCTTCGCAAACACGAAAAATCAAAGTGATAGCATGATTATTAAAAGTTTTATTAATGAGTTTATGGGTGGAATTTTTATTGGGTCACCATGTATATAAAAAGTAAACTGAAGTATATGTTACCAAAAACGTTAAAAATATGCTTTGGTTTCTAAGTTAGCCTCACATCCATATCCGTACATAACAAAATCATTCTAAACACGTGACGTTGTCACGGCGTTTGATTAGCATGTAACGTAAACTGCATAAGTTATCAAAACATAAAAATTATATTCGGCCGGTATCTAGGTTAACATCAAGAACATATCCAAACGTAACAAAAACGTTCTAAGCTACGTTGAACAAAGACTTGCATATAACGTATTCTGAAATACATTGTTGTAACGTAATATGCACGTAACAAATGGACCTGATCAAACTGCAACCAAACAGAAAAGTTTGAAGATACCAAAGTGATAATCAGAATCAGTAAATCTAAGGACAGACAATACAGTGGTCAAAAGAAAAGAAAAAAATGGACAAACAATGATCTACAAAATATACAGAAAACTAAAGATCGATCAACACGAACCTTACTAAAAACCGGCGACGAACTCAGATGGTCCGGAAGGGTAAGCAGGGCCGTAACTAGGGATTTAAAACAGGGGAGACAGGATATGGGGGCCGCCTATTCAGGCCGAAAATTGTTACTTAACGGCCCAAAATAACGCATTTTTTAATTATTTATTTTTATTTCTATATTATTGAGACGCTTTATGGCCAGTAACTATCGTAAATAGAGACGGTACATAGTCGATTAATGCAAGATGGATTTTCCTATTGCCACTCGAATCCCATCCTTTTAGAGCAGCTTCATTGTTGCTCTACACCAAGTCTTGAGGCGCCGAAGAGCCGAGAAATGCCTCATGTGCACAGGAACCGACTGGTAATATTAGAAGTACAATGTAGCTTTAAAATTACATGAACATTTAGATATAACACAAACTGTAAGTTTCCGCAAATACATTTTGCCACCCATCTGTCAACCTCTTGTGGAAGATCATTTGGGTATGACAAGTCATTTTAGTTGAACTTTGTATTATACGTCATTTCGTCATCAAATGACACTTGAAAGTAACTGGAAAATGACAACTTTAATGTTCACGAGCCTATGAAATTATTTCATAAGCATTTAGCAGTAGTGCATGTATGAAGGTCTATTATATATTGTTTATTCAGGAAAATAAAAGATCTTATACTAAACTCTATGGAAAGTCTTACTTAGAGACCCACTAAATCTGAGCACATCGAAAATAGAGAAACCAAGGAAGGATCCAGCGGGGTCTAAATTAACGGAACCAAATTCTGGAAAAAATGTCACCCCCCCCCACCTCGGAAAAATATCGATAACAAACTAAATAACAATCCTGGCTTCAGGTGAAAAATGTTCTGACTAAACCTAATTGAAGTTGGCTTTCAGTTCTTCTTCTTCCTCTCTCTCTCTTTTCTTTTTTCCCCTTTTTTCTTCTTCAGAAAATCAGACGAGGCAACTGCCGTGTTGCCTCGTCTGCCTCAATGGTAGTTACGGCCCTGGTAAGCAGTTCATGCTCCACTGGTGGTACACGTTATGAATACCGTAATGTACTTGCTGAGAGTTCAATTTAATGAGATTTGAGCATATCACAAACTTACATAAAATCAACTTCATTTACAAAAATGTATAAAAACGTTGACAATATATGTTTATTTTTGTTATTTACACTTTAAATATTACTTAGTGAAAATATTAGAGAAAAACTGTATTTATGATCGCATGACTTGCTCGACTAGTCAAATAAGTAAACAAAAAGTAAAAGCCCTATTAATATATTTGGCAGAGCAAATATGCACAAAGCATACAACTAACGTGTAACCTTTTATCATATATAGTCGAAATGTATTGCCATTTAAAAAATGCTCGCTTTGAGTTTTAGTAAAGAAATTCGTTTCGGAATTTTATCAGAATTCGTAATTTATAATAACCAAGTACTTGTTGATGTTTCGCTACTGTCGTCTACTCACAAATGTGTGTCAATTCCAATTACAGCTGACAAAAGGTTTTAATGAGGCTGTAATAATGTCTCAAGACATCGGGAAAAACAAAAACAAAGTCTACAAAGTTGTCTTAACAGGAGGTAATGTAAAACCCCCAAAATCTTACATACATACACGAAACATGACGATTTCGTTAGGTACTGAGGAGGTAGGATGCACGCACACGTGGTTACAATTTTTACATCCTTCGCAAAACGTTTGATTTCTCATTTTCAGTATTCTTGACAGTGAGATCCAAAAAATAATTTGTTTGCAACACAGATCAATGTGATTTAAATTGTACTGGCAAACTGCCAAGCATTATTGTATTAAATTATATTTTTAGCTTTTGATTACATTGAAATTTTATTTCAATGAAGAGGAAATTGACATTAATTGTATCCTTCTTTCTTTTTTATTTCTATTATTAGTTTTAAAACAGTAAGACTGTCCTTCAAGTTAATTAGTTGTGTGCTAATCTCTAGACAGTCTAGTTTGCATAATCAATTATGATTTGGTGAACAATAAATAAATTTAAGCACAGGCACTAGACGTTCAATGAATAAAATGTAGGGTCAATATGGAAAAAATAGTGTCATTGTTATATAATAAAGAGAAGGCTTCCAATGCATTTTTCTGCAAAAATGTAAACAAATCGGTTTATTTTTTCATGTACGGTTTTCGCTTGACGTTTGCGGTATTTATGGATGGAGACCTACCTAATTAGCGTATTTAATAAAAGAAAACTAGATATAAAAAAATTTACGACCGATTGGACATCACAAAAAAATGTCAGACGCTTACCAACTAAATAAAATGTATACCTTTTCAGGGGCGGATCCAGGATTTCAAGTTAGGGGGGCACACTTAAAAAAAATTGCACCGAGTGGAGGGAGTCACGAAAATTGTTGGGGTATTTCGTGTGAAAAAATCATGATTTTACGCCAAAAAATCATATTTTTTCGAATTGCAGAGGGAGGTGCGAAAATTTTTGGGGTATTTCGTGTGAAAAATCACGATTTTACGCCAACAAATCATATTTTTTCCAATTTTAGGGGGAGGGGGTGCGCCGTCCCTGCTTTTAGTTCAATTGTCCGGTAATCGGTCGTAAAAAATTTTTATATCTAGTTTTCTTTTATTAATTATGCTAATTATTCTGTGCGGACCTGCAATGTCATGGTCGCTCCACAATGGAAGTCGAATATTTCTGGGGACGTCACAAAAGTATGGTTTAGTGAAGTATGATCGTCTGCTCTCCAATAAATTATACGGCGGAGAAACTATTAGGTAGGTCTCCATCCATAAATACTGCAAAGGTCAAGCGAAAACCGTACACGAAAAAATAAACCGATTTGTTTACATTTTTGCCGAAAAATGCATTAGAAGCCTTCTCTTTATTATATAAAAATGACACTATTTTTTCCATATTGACCCTACATTTTATTCATTGAACGTTTAGTGCCTGTGATTTAAGTCTATGGCCATAAATTTTTTTTTTTAATAACTTCCATATCTCGGGCTGTACTGGTCGACAGACTTGGGGTCAATTACTTTCAAATGTAATCAATTACATTACAATTACTTTAAATTTAATCTTCTCCTCTGAAACTACAGAGCCAATTTCAACCAAACTTTGCTGAAATGATCCTTAGGTGGTCCCCTTTCCAAATTGTGTCCGTCAGCGCCGTCCTGTATCCAAGATGGCCGCCATTACTAAAAATAGAAATTTCTTCAAATGGCCAAAACTGCTCTATTTTAGGCCAGAAAGTGCCCAAATTTGAACTGTATAAGCATAATGATGAGCTTTTTAACATATATTACGGGATTTTTTATGAACTTTGAACTTTTGCCGATTTTGAGCGATTATGCAAATTAGAAAAAAGGGGGGATGAAATTAAAAAAAATTCTTCTCCTCTGAAACTACTGAGCCAATCTCAACCAAACTTTGCTGAAATGATCCTTGGATGGTCCCCCTTTCAAAATTGTGTCCGTCAGCGCCGTCCTGTATCCAAGATGGCCGCCATTACTAAAAATAGAAATTTCTTCAAATGCCCAAAACTGCTCTATTTTAAGCCAGAAAGTGCCCAAATTTGAACTGTATAAGCATAATGATGAACTTTTTAACAAATATTACGGGATTTTTTATGAACTTTGAACTTTTGCCGATTTTGACCGATTATGCAAATTAGAAAAAAGGGGGGATGAAATTAAAAAAAAATCTTCTCCTCTGAAACTACTGAGCCAATTTCAACCAAACTTTGCTGAAATGATCCTTAGGTGGTCCCCTTTCAAAATTGTGTCCGTCAGCACCGTCCTGTATCCAAGATGGCCGCCATTACTAAAAATAGAAATTTCTTCAAATGGCCAAAACTGCTCTATTTTAAGCCAGAAAATGCCCAAATTTGAACTGTATAAGCATAATGATGAGCTTTTTAACATTATTACAGGATTTTTTATGAACTTTGAACTTTTGCCGATTTTGACCGATTATGCAAATTAGAAAAAGGGGGGATGAAATTAAAAAAAAATCTTCTCCTCTGAAACTACTGAGCCAATTTCAACCAAACTTTGCTGAAATGATCCTTAGGTGGTCCCCTTTCAAAATTGTGTCCGTCAGCACCGTCCTGTATCCAAGATGGCCGCCATTACTAAAAATAGAAATTTCTTCAAATGGCCAAAACTGCTCTATTTTAAGCCAGAAAGTGCCCAAATTTGAACTGCATAAGCATAATGATGAGCTTTTTAGCATATATTACGGGATTTTTTATGAACTTTGAACTTTTGCCTATTTTAACCGATTATGCAAATTAGAAAAAAGGGGGGATGAAATTAAAAAAAAATCTTCTCCTCTGAAACTACTGAGCCAATCTCAACCAAACTGTGCTGAAATGATTCTTGGGTGGTCCTCTTCCAAAATTGTGTCCGGCATTTCAGAACACCGACCAAGATGGCCGCCACAGCCGAACTTAATTTAACATAGGACCCTATGGGAAATTCCCATAAAAATCTTCTTGTCTGAAACCATTTGCTCAATAAGAACAAAATTTTGATGAAATAGTCATTGGATGGTTCTCTTCCAAAAATGTGTCCGGTGGTTCTGCCCTTCGATCAAGATGGCCCCCACAGCCGAACTTAGCTTAACATAGGACCCTATGGGAAATTCACATAAAAATCTTCTCCTCAGAAACCACTGGGCCAATTGCAATCAAACTTTTGTGGAATGATCCTTGGATGGCCCCCTTCCAAAATTGTGTCCGGTGATCCCGACTTCCAACCAAGATGGCCACCAGGCTAAAAATAGAAAAAAGGGGGGATGAAATTATTCCTCTTTAAATGCATTTTTTTGTTGACTCACTGCTTTTGGTTACTCAAATAATCAAAGGGAAGCAACTCTTACAAAATGTGAAGTATGAAAAGCAAAATTTTGAGAATCATTGACATATATGTTTTTTTACAGCAATTTTGATAAATTACATTAAAGGGGGAACCCCTGCCCAATTTTTTTTGTAGAAAGAGTCTGCAATGACGAAGGCTACATTTGTTAATTTTTTTTACCGAAGTTATCAAGTTTTATTTACTGATGTTGTTATTATACCCAGGTGAGCCTCTAGTTTTATTTAGATGTCAATAAACTTTATATGTTTTCTAGTAAACCATTCTACATTATTTGTTAAATAAATTCCATGAAGAAAATTCATATACATAAATCATACATTAAATATCTAAGGAGATATATGTTTCAGTTAAAAAAAAATAAGTCAAAATGATGAAAAGTAATCTAAATGTAATGAGAAAGTAATCATGATTACAGGGTCAAAATGAATGTAATCGATTACATTACGATTACATGCAATCTAAAAAATGGCTGATTACAGATTACATCCGATTACATGAAAAAATGTAATCGATTACAACTAATTACAAATTACGATTACCCCATATCTGCTGGTCGAGGACCAATTATCACCATTTTTTTCTTGTTTTTGTCAGATTATTTCTATGTAGTCTAATACACCCCTTCAAGTGCCTCATAATTTTGAATGTTACCAATCGACTTACCATGGAGGGAAGAGTACCAATTATCGCTATCTTGTTAGATGTGGGAAAATATATATAAATCAATAGTGAAGTTACAAGAAATGGCCTTATCACGAAAATTGAAGGTGTCGCCAGTATTTTGCGATCATTAGAATACCAATCTGCTATATTTATCTGTTAATAATAGGTTTATATAAAGAGGTATGGTTTCTAATGGGGTTTTACCTAATTTCTTTTGAATTAGCCAAGATACAAATGTAGAATTTTGCTGTTTGCTTTGTCACCATTTATTATTGTCGTCTGCAAAAAATGGCCCGAAAATTCGTGTGCGCTCGCGAGTAACGTGCAAGTTGGTGATAATTATTGGTCCTTGACCAGTAAAGTGTTCAATAACATTTTAAGCATTCATATTTTATACATCGATTTACATAAATAAAAATGGAAATATTAATTTTATTTAAAAAAAAATGAAATCCTGCATTTTTCTACATAATTATACTGATTTGATAAATAATATATCTATAATTTTTACAAATTTGATATTTATGAAATTCATACTCTGATATAGCAGGCCTTGACAATAACGTTTGTCCGATTGTCCGGGATAAGTGGAAATGTCCGTTGGACAGGTGAAATTTGTTGGTAACTTGTCCCATGGGACAAGTAAAAAAAATTAGCCCATACAGAAATACCCTAAAGGATCATCGTAAATTTTTCTTGCAAATGCGAGATAGTTTTACTTAATTTCATATTAAATAGTTCCAAAATATGTTTTTTTTCATTGCCGATAACATATATGCAAATTAGGTACATGTTTGTATTACTGGTTATATTTCCTCGATACTACGTATGGTAGACATAAGTTGACTGTGACGGGACCAGTACCAATCTGATTCCTGATCAAGAAACCGCTTGGAGAAACGGAACCTTCTCGCTATTCATTTACAATTGACATCGAGACATAAACAAACATGGATCTTACGAGGTTTGGATTTCAATGTCTAAGAAAAAAAAGACTGACGATCATGACGATGAAAAGAAAGAAAAGAAAAAACAATATGAATCAAAGAGGGAGAGAAAAATCCAGGAAAATTGGGCAGACGAGTTCCCAGGTGTCAGACATGCAGTACCACTTGACGAGGATGGGAACATAGATGAATCAACACCGAAACTGCCGAAAGTCATATTTTGCCAGACTAGGAAAGCCTATCTAATAAAAACTAATTGCTGATGTTCAGTATATATTTTTATTAATATGAAATAACTGATCTTTATTAATAACATATATAACAAATTGCTTAATGAGTAAATTCTGGAATACCTCAGTCCTGGGTGGTCACTGGATCTATAGATGCTTTCAAATTTTGTTTAAAATACCAGGGTACTAATCATTTTATAGTCTTTTGATTCATATTTATGAATAAACCAAAGTTCAGAGTACTTTTAGAACATTTTCAAGAATTTCATGAAAAGCCTAGATGTCTTGTTTCTACCAAATAACAAACTCTTTCATTTTTTGGATCTTCGGGTCAAAATTTTTGGACAAATGATGTTTTAATTCGGACAAGTCAATCTAGAAAGTTACTTGCCCAAAGGGACAAGTTTGAAAAAAAGTTATTGTAAAGGCCTGTATAGCTGCAGAACTGTACCTCATATGGTCCTTGGCCAGTTTTCTAATATTTCCTCTGAATGCCAGATTCCTTGTTTAGACAAAATATTTTGAAATAAAATGTTTCATGTTCATGTAGGTTAAAATAGCAAAAATATTGCTTTAGATGTCGGAGGACAAATATATTTACATTCTATATGGTTATTAATGACATACATGTATATGTACATGTAATATGCTGAGATAGCAAAAATAATGTTTACAATGCAATAGTTTTAAATTAAGGTACCAGGTAATTATATAACTACATGTACATGTACATAAATAAAACAGACTGGACTTGTGATGTATTTACAGAACCTGTGAAAGTTGTTTTTCCTGCATTTAACTGTAGGCCATTCATAAAATATTTTTGGTTGCTGTAAGTGTAACTGGGTCTAATACAATTTTTCTTTAGGAATTCCAAATTGAAATAATATAATTTGATTATATACAAAATATACATCGTACTTATATATTAAGAAATTGTGGTGATATCTCGGCATACTGTACAACAATGTCAGTATTTTTTATATTTTAAAGAGTACCTTATAATAAAAGGGAGTAATACTGTATGATCCTATTTTACATGTTCTAGCCAGTTTAATTTCGCTAGCGTAATTTTTTTTTATTATTCATCAAACTCTTTTCATATATTTAATGTTCTTCTTGTTATACTTGATATATTTACTGAAAACTTTGTTGGGACCAGGGGCGGGGGCTACTGTGATCAATTAACAAAATTAATCTACCGTAATTTATTAACAAAAGGAGTGAAATGGACCAACATTCAGAAATTTGTATACCACTGATATGCAAATTTCTGAATGTTGCTAACCAGTATTTGGAAGGTATACAGAATTTTTTTTTCATCTATTTTTGATGTTTTTTTTCTCTTTGAAATAATTTTATTATGTAGTATTTCGACAGTTTTCCTCTAATGGTTTTTGATATATAAACTTGACAGAAATGTGTTAAAAAGTGCTAATTTCCAAAATTTGAATGTTAATAGCTTTGTTCCAATTTTAATGTATTTTTTTGTTGCAAAAGGCCCATTTTATGATCTTAATGTGTTATTTATCAGTCATTAGAGAAAACGATTTTTTTAATGGAAAAGGGGTTAAAATTCTGAAATTTTGCATATTTAGAAGGTATTCACACTTAATGTGTTATTTATGACTCATCAAAGGAAATGAGCTATTTTGTGTATGAAAAGGGAATAAAGGTGTGCAAAGTCTGCATATTTAGAAAGTATTCACATTTTTTCCCCATCTAATTTTGATGCAGTTTTATTTTTTATTTGATTATGACAAGGTCTTCTCGCAGTAAGTATTTTAGTGGACTTTCTCTTGTCAGTTATGGTTTTCAAGTTGAACTTACTTGATTACTGTAGAGCTGGTACATGAGGACACCCTTTTCAACTTGCTATGGTCGTATCATGCTGTGCCCAGCCCCTTTAAATATTCATTTTCATCTGAACTATTGAATAGATATAAATATACCAGATACATGTAAGTGGGGTAGTTATATTATTTTATAATTATACCAAAAAAAAAATATGTGTGTTTACTGCCACATGTCAAAAAAATCTAGGGTCGGTCGGTCGGCATTAATTTTTTTTTTACTATCAGCAAAACAGGAAATAGTCGTTCCGGAATCAGATTCCGGTATTTCATTTTCGAAATTTCCGGTAAACCATCATTTGCTGAAGCTGTTTTATGACGAATTACACAGTTTTTCTACCTTCTTTGCTCTCAATTTTGACAAAAAGCTAGCGGTTGAATAAATAAAACATTGCTGCTGATTAAGCAACAAAAATGGTTATCCAAATTCTGTGTAAAAATTTATAGGGTCGCTAGCAAAAATTAGGGTCCAATAATTGCCGATTAAAAAAGGTTAGGGTCGGCGGCTGAAAAAGTACATGTAGGGTGGGTCGGGTGACCGTAAACACACATATTTTTTCTTTGGCCTTACAATGATAATAATAATTAATTGTTACATGTACCTAAAACTAGGTGACATATAATTAATCTTACTTGATGAAAAATAATAATTAACAGTCCCTGTAATAACTGATCAATAAAGAAATTAATTTCCTTTAGATCTTGATTGATTTTCTATTCCAGGTCCATGTGGTGGGAAGACAACTGGTCAGGCCAGACTAAGTACATTCTTTGAAAGTTTGGGATGGAAGGTAACATAGATCATTATATTATTGTCCCCCACAATAATTTGTCATAGGATATTGCCACTCCTTGTTTTTTTAGCACATCTTGCCAAAGGCAATGTGAACTTTTGCCATCACTTTCCGTCCGTCGTCCGTTAACTTTTCACATTTTGATCTTCTCCTCTGAAACCTCTCAGCCAAATGAACTGAAACTTGGTAGGAAGCATCTATGGAATGTACTCTATGAAGATTGCTCATTTCGTCCCAATTGTTTAACAAACATGGCCACCACAGGCAATTCTTGTTTCTGATTGGTCAATATCTAAAAAATCCTCTCCTCTGAAATTGCCCAGCCAAATGAACTGAAAATTGGTAGGAAGCATCTACATGTATGAAAGGTTCCGTATTAAGTTTCCTCAAAGCAGAATGAAAGGTGAGCGACACAGGCTCAGTCCACTGAGCCTCTAGATATTAGCTCACCTTGCCAAAGGCAATGTGAGCTTTTGCCATCAATTGGCATCTGTCGTCTGTCGTCCGTTAACTTTTCACATTTTAATCTTCTCCACTGAAACCCCTCAGCTAACTGAACTGAAACTTGGTAGGAAGCATCTAAGGAACTATGGAAGGTCCTTTCTAAAGATTGCACATTTTGTCCCGATCCATTAAGAAACATGGCCACCACTGGTAGGCAGCATCTATGGAAGGTCCTCTATAATTAGTGCTCATTTCGTCTGATCCGTTTTTAACAAATATGGCCGCCACAAGCAATTCTTGTTTCTGATTGGTTGATTTCTAAAAAAATCTTCTCCTTTTGAAAACACCTGGCCAAATGAACCGAAACTTGGTAGGAAGCATCTATGGAAGTTCCTCTATAAAGATTGCCCATTTCGTCCCGATCGTTAATAAACATGTCCGCCACAGGCAATTCTTGTTTCTGATTGGTAGATTTCTAAGAAATCTTCTCCTCAGAAACCGCTTGGGCAAATGAAGCGAAACCTGGTAGGAAGCATGTAAAGATTGCTAATTTCGTCCCGATGCATTAACAAACATGGCCACCACAGGCAATTTTTGTTTCAGATGGGTCGATTTCTAAATATCTTCTTCTCTGAGACTGCTTAGCTAAATGAACCGTAACTTGGTAGGAAGCACCTATGGAAGGTCCTCTATATAGATTGCTACTTTTGTCCTGATCCGTTAACAAACATGGCTGCCATAGGAAATTCTTGTTTCTGATTGGTCGAGGAAGGATATGGTTAGTGGTTATAATATTATAACCACTAACAATTTAACATGTTTGTGTCCACGAAATATACAGATTGTATCATAATTTCTATGAAAAATATTGATTGATTTGTTTTTAACTTCAACTTTATCAGTAGACTGAGTAGTCAAACCTGCCTTTAAGGGCACCTACAAACCAAATCAGTCTAAAGGGCAGTCTCATTTTCCCATTAATGGAAATGGCACTAACACTCCTTAGTCTATTATCTTTTAATTTCGATTACTCCTTTTCTAACTTTAAACATTATTTTTCATATGTTTTATTTAGAGCATAGTTTTGACTTATTTTTTTAAAATTTTTCAACAACCATTGCATAAATGTATGAGGGAACTATTTTAACTTGACAACAATGCTCAGCTGTTTTTGTTATGACGAGGGTTATTTTAGGTAATATACATGTAGGTATGTGTCAGACATATACATTTTGTAATTTAAGTGGAATCATGCTGTAGATTTTTGTTTTAAATTATGTCAATATTATGACCATTGTCACCTAGTTTTGTTTTGAAGTGCAAGAAGAAAAAAAAGGTACAGAAATAGTATCATGTTGTGGGGCACTGTTTTGAAATGAAAATGTTTTTGAAAACTTAATGAATTTAGATCACAAGGGTTTTCAACCCTGGTGATCCAAAGTTTAACATTACCAGCAGTATTGGAAATGTTTGTTTTTTTGATGGTGTTTAATGCCACTTTCAACAATATTTCAGTTATATCGTGGTGGTTAGTTTTAATTGGTGGAAGAAACCGGAGTACCCAGAGAAAACCAACGACCTGTCGCAAGTCACTGACAAACTCATATAATGTTGTACTGGAAATGAAATGCCATACATTGTACATGTTGTACGTACAGGGATGCATTTTTGTTCTTCAGTTATTTAACTGATTTAAACTATTTTCCTCTGAAAATTGTTGTCCGGAAGTTGCAGGACACGATCGGAACAGGTAAAAAATGACCATATTGAAAGCGGGGTGTAGATGGTTTCAACTATTTTTCATTGATTTCAGTTATTTTATTTTCTATTCAGAATCATCCAGTAATACAAATTCTGTGGGGACCATGTCTAATGGGGGACTTAGAATTTGAGATACAGTTATATTTATGTTATATTTATAACTTAGGGAATACATGTAATTAAAAAAAATCTTTGCAGAATTGAGTCATCAGAAGAAAATGTGAATCTCTGGTTTTAAATAGAAATATGTTCAGGGTAATTTTGCCACCAATGAATAATAAGTAATGGTATCTAAATCTTTTCCAGGTCTACAGAGCACCAGAGACAGCTTTAGTTTTAATGAGGTAATTACTATAGGAAATCAATGAATATATTTCTGATTTTTTGTTAATTTTTATTTAGCTATGAATGCAGTCCTCGAAATGAAAATTTTAATTTACTGGTCCAAATCAAATTCTTTAATTTATTTTTATATACTTCTAAATAAAAACTGAAAAAATTTATTGATCCGAGCAAAGTTTTACTGGTCTTGGGCCGGAATACCGGTGCTTATTGTAAGGGCTGTGAACATATCTTCATTCTAAGTGATGGGAAAAGCTGATATATTGTGCCAATCTTTCATATGCTAAGAATACCATTCCAAGACTATGTACATACATGTAATGAAGAATGTTCATTCAATTTGTTTACTATAATGGCCAGGTAATTATTAAGTCTCCCAAACAAAGTTGTTTTTGCTCCGTTTCTTATTATTATTATTATTATTCTTTCTTTCCGTGCACCATGAACTTGTCCACGGCAGATCTCAGGAACTACAGGACAGAATTTCATGAAACTTGGTGGAGTTATAGATATATGTTTCTAGTTGATCCTAAAGTTTTCAGTTTTGTGGTTAAGGGGGTCAAAGCCATATTTTTGGGGGTTCAAAGGGGGTGGGGGTTACTATAGAATCCTATGGGAAACTTGAAATTTCGTACATTAATGTTGATAACTTCTAACTGGATAATGATAGAGACATAAAATTTGACATAGTGATAGGTCACCATTAGAGGAGCAATTCTCCTTTTTCAAAATTTTCAAAATGTCTGCCATTTTCAAAATGGCTGCCAAAACACGACATAAAAATGGGGGGTAAAAATTCAACATAGTCCGATATCATCAAAATTTGATATGTGGGTAGATAATGATGTCCCGAATTGATTCCCGACATTGAAAAATTTCTACCGGCTGCCATTTTCAAAATGGCCACCACAATACCGCACAAATTCAACATTGTCCGATTTCAACGACATTTCATATGTGGGTAGATTATGATGTCCCGAAATGATTCCTGACATCGAAAAATTTCTACCGGTCACCATTTTCAAAATGGCCACCATAATACCACACAAATTCAACATTGTTCAATTTCAACGACATTTCATATGTGGGTAGATTATGATGTCCTGAAATGATTCCTGACATCGAAAAATTTCTACCGGTCACCATTTTCAAAATGGCCACCACAATACCGCACAAATTCAACATTGTTCGATTTCAACGTCCTGAATTGATTCCTGACATCAAAAAATTTCTACCGGTTGCCATTTTCAAAATGGCTACCACAACACCGCAAAAATTCAACATTGTTCGATTTCAAAGATAGCTTTTAATTAATTTTTTAAACCGGTTGTCAGTGGCCGGTTTGGGAGACTCCATAATCGTTAGATTATAATCATATCTTGTTTAGACATGAAATTCAAATCACTGAATTTTTATAAATTTGTATTTTAAGAGTAGAAATAATTGAATTTGATAATATTCCTACCAATAGAACAACTGATAAAAATTACAGATATGTATGGCTGGTAAATTTGATCTTGTAAACAAGATTCGCTATTTGCAGAAAGGGACCGTTGTGGTCGTGATAGTATGGTAGTTGGATTTACAACTACATGTGCAATTAGTGCCTATCACCACTAAAGTTGTGAGTTCGAATCTCGCTCATGAACGGGTGTACTCAATACAGCATTATGTGATAAAGTTTGTCAGTGACTTGCGACATTTTGATGGTTTTCTCCTGGAACTCCTGTTTCCTCCACCAATAAAGCTTACTGCTACGATATAACTGAAATATTGTTGAAAGTGGCGTTAAACACCATAAACCAACCTACATATATTTACAGAATTTGAAAATAGTATCTGCCTTAACTATTATTTGTGAGAGTTGTCTTTCTTTGGTAGGTATTTTGATATAATTTCAGTCTGGAAATTATATAAATTTGCATTTTTTATGGAAAGAAAATTTTTTTGCTGCACAGGAAAATAAATACGCTATTTAATATGAGATAGCCTAAGCAATATATGAAAATTACCAAGAACAGTTTGAAGATACCGAAGGGGTTATCAACAGCTGTTAATCAAAGAAAGACAGACGACACAATGGCTGAGAGTAAAAGGATAGAAAGACAAACAATGTTCTACAAACACTACACAGAAAACTAAAGATTGAGCAACATGAACCTCACAAAAAACCTGAGATGAACCCAGGTCCTCCAGAAGGGTAAGAAGTTCATGCTCCACTAGTGGTGCAACGATCATCGGAAACATCGACTAATCAGTCAGACGTCATCATACGATATGATGATCGATTCTTATACCTTGTGGTTGACTGATTCCTAGTGTCTAAAATATATATGCTACACTTTATTCTTTGTTTTTGTTTTTTTGTCCTCATACTGACAAACATTTTGCAGTTTTATCCCAGCTGTTTTTTTCCTCATACTGACAAACATCTTGCAGTTTTGTCCCAGCGTACTTTTGACACTTTTGCAAAACTACATAGAAATGCCATTGTTAAAGGGATGTAACTCTTACAGAATTTGAATAATACAAGGATGGATGGAATCAGAAATAAATGTTATATTGTTTAAAAAACTAAATAGCATTAATATTAATATACAGTATATGGAAACTGCAACCTAAATTGTATAATTTGTGCCTGATCCTTTTATATTGTTTATGACCAATAAATATGTAGAAACTAAACTATATACAGTAAGATCTGTCTAAACTGGATAACCTTAAAACCAAGATTTTTGTCTTGATTTGCTAGACAGGTTAATTTGCAAGATATCATACATTAGAATTAAGTTGGATATTCTATTTAGACAATTTTTCTGTTTATTAAAGGTTATGGTAAGACAGGTTACCAGTTTATTCAAGGTTAGGTTTACACAGGGTTCTGGTTTATTCAAGGTTCAGTTTAGACAGGTTCAACTGTTTATTGCAATTGCCATTAAGTAAACAAATTAATAAGTTTTGTAATACATTTATTTTTCTGTTTTCAGTGGTGGTATAAAGTTTACAAATCTGACCCAAACAGAAGGTGAGAAGTTAATAAAAGTCATGTCAAAGACCATTGAAGGGGGTATGGTGTTTAAGGCCACTGTTAACAATATTTCATTTATATTGTGGTGGTCAGTTTTATTGGTGGAGAAAACCACCGACCTGTCACAAGTCACCTACAAACTTTATCACATAATGGTGTATCAAGTACACCTCTCCTGAGTGGTATTCGAACTCACAACGTTAGTGGTGATAGGCACTGATTGCATAGGTAGTTATAAATCTAAGACAATTGATTTAGCTGTGAATACCCCCTCATGTACACTAAAAAAAATTGCAGGCTGTATCTTCAATTGTACAGAGACAACTTAGTTTGAAATAAGTTAGCTCAAATGAACATAGTTACATATAGAATATACATAATGATAATTGTTGAGAGGTACCAAAGTTTACTTCGTCAGGGTCTTAGAAATGGCAGCAGTGTGAGAATTCAAAGTCACTTTCAATATTGTGAAATGTTAAATTTTTCAATTTTACACATTATACAAATATTCGTTATAAAAAATCATCAGATTTGACCACACTATTAATTTAAGCTGAATCTGGACCTGTTGAATTGAAAATGTATAATGTATATTTCTTTAAGTAATAAAAATTAGATTTTAATTTGGAGTTGGCTGGAATTAATACTGAAAATACATGGATAATGACTTGTTTAATATTTCTGTTGAATTTGTATTTTCCAGCTGATGACAAAATTGCTTATAAAAAAATGTAAAGACCTTCTTTTGTGAAAACAGTAACCAAACTTGGTTTTTCTGTACAATTTTCGATTTTACAGATTATGCAAAATGTGCTTATTTTGTTGCAAATAAAAATGTTCTCCCCTAACCACTAGGCCAATAGTCAATTTCAAATTATCGTAATCTTAAAAACATGTGAGGTTGAAGGTATTACCAATTTTGTGAAGATGAAGTGTTAGTGTTATGGTGTTTTAATGCCACTTTCAACAATATTTCAGTTACATCGTGGCGGTCAGTTTTATTGGTGGAAGAAACCGTAGTACCCGGAGAAAACCACTGACCTGTCGCAAGTTACTGACAAGCTTTATCACATAATGTTGTATCGAATACACCTCGTCTGAGTGGGATTCGAACTCACGTTAGTGGTGATAGGCACTGATTGCATAGGTAGTTTTAAAATCCAACTACCATACGATCACACCATGATGGCTCCCTGTCAAAATAAGTACAAATACAGTAATTAAGATTAGCTTGTGAATATTTTTTTATATATTTGGTAAACCACTGGAATTTATTAGGATATATGCATACATGATTCAATTTACCGTAATTTACGGACTATAGGTCGATGGGGACGATAGATCGAATTGCTGCTTTTCGGCTAAATTTTTTGGGAAATACTAAGATAGGTCGAAGCATTCCATAGGTCGAGGATGCCGATGACAACTTGGGTAAGTATCGTCACATCAAACTTTTTTGGTGTTTTTTTTTTTACATCGGTAAACATTTGCCCTATAACGATGTTCTTCGGTAAGTATATGTAAGTATTAACTCAAGAATACTATTCTTATGTGTCATAAACGAAATAATTATGAAAATTAAATTAAATAAAATTTTGTTTTTAAACTTGTTTTTTACGGGGAGTCTGGTAGCCAGACATCGATGACATTCAAATCAGGCCATCTGTGGGTGTCACAATAGTCAATAAATGGTAAACGGATGTTCATACAATAAAATAATCAAGCTGTCAAAACAATGTATCACCTTGTGCAGTTTTATTGACATACCTTTAAGCTGTGTTTAATTAGTAGTACACAAATTATGTGATCGTCTCGGTCCAGTAAATTTTCAATCAGCTGATCAGGATAATTAAGTGCCGACTGATGTTCACCTGTGTTGATTATCTCATGGTGATTATTTTATTTGTTCCTAATTGACCAATTCAAGTGTAGAACATTCTAGTTTAACGAAATCGATAATTATTTTCCAGTATATTTAGTATAAAAAGCTTGTTCTCCACATGTATTCAAATTATTGTGAGATGTAATGCAACCGCCATTTTTTACTAAAACCCTGTGCGCATGCTCGTGATAGATGGAAAACCTATATGGCTATATTTAGATATTTTGTGACAATAATTTTATATTGTAAAACGATCCACCCTGTGATTTTTTTTCAACAACATACATTTTTTATAGTATATATTTTATTATACAATTCAATATTGAACTGATTTTCGCTAACACTTCAATCATTGAATATTATTGATTTTTTTCGGATGTTGAACATTTTTTCCCCGGAATTGCACCCCTTGTTAATATACTTTTATTCCCCAAGAACATCGATGATTTCAGTCTTCTTATTCAGAAAAAAACCCTACAGCAAATTCAAGGTATACTGTAAACAAAATCGTCATTTTTATCGAGATTTTTTTTTAGGGATTCCAGATTTTTTTAACTTCATCCTTGTATAGGTCGATGTGGACGATAGGTCGAAGCCAGCGTGTTGAGGAAAAAAAATATCGACCTATCGTCCGTAAATTACGGTAGTAGATCTCCTTAGTGAAAATATCATTTGCAATTTTTTTTTATTACAGCTTACAAATTTCAAGAGAATCTGATTCGTACTATGAAGCAGATAGAAGACACATATTTTGAACTTGCTGATTCCTGTCAACAGAACTGTTTAGTGATATGTGATAGAGGAATAATGGATGCTTCTGCATGTAAGAACTAATAATAATAATTATACCAGAATTTGTATAACACCCTATCTTAAAAAAAATATACCCTAAGGTGCTTTACATAGGTAAAAACCCAACAAAATACTAGATAAAAATTAGCAAAGCGTAAAAAAGTAACCACTATGCATATATCTACATTTCAATAATAAAAACGAAACAACATGAAATGATAATGTTGAATGCAGTTGATAGCAGATGGAGGAAGAAGAAAAAATGGAAAAGGTGAATGGGGGGTGTGAGTGCAAAAATAGTCTGAAAAGGAGTTTGAGGCAGAAAAAGAGGCGATGGAGTTGGGAGAGGGGATACAAGAAAGGGCAGGGAATAAGAATGTCACAGGATTATGGTAGGTGCAGAGAAATGGGAAAGGGAGGTTGAGGCAGAAATGAGTTGGTATACACACAAACGATTACAATCAAGCCTGCCTTAAAGGCATATATATAACAACTCACTGTCTATAAAGGGCAGTCTCATTTTTCGCATTATTGAATAGTGCATATAATATTATCCTGTATATAAAGGGCAACTGCTCATAAAGGCCAAATTTTCAGATTCCTTTGAGTGGCCTTTATACACATGTTTGACTGTATATCAAAACTTTGATTATTATGATTTGTATCGGTCAAGAAAGGCTAACGTTCCTTGACTAACCCAATTTGTCTATGCCATCATTGAAATATTACTGCTAAGATTGTGAGTTTTACACCTGTTTGCATAAGAATGATGTTTAATATGATGCTATGAGTTAGTGAGTGAATTTTGTTTCATGGCAAGTAGGCAATTGTTCGTGTATCATGGCAAGAACAAATAATTTTTTTATAAGTTGATGATGGCTTCTTTGTACTAGACCAACAGGCAACACTTTGGGCTGTATTTGTATAGTGCCAACTCACTGACACAGTCTCACCACTCTGGCACTTTTTCCTGACTGTGACATCCAGTCTTTACTCAGTTGGGGCTAGGATGTTGATCATTACTTCACCATGACCGCCATATAAACCTAGGTTTTAATTATTCATTCTTTTCTGTGGCTAGCTCTAAGTCAAAAAGATGGTCTGATTATAGTAGCTTTCAGCTTGATTTATCCAGGATAGTTCAAAAATAACATTATCAGTCCCTTTGACCTTTACACTACGAGATTCGACTACACATTAGTTTTACACCAAATGAAATTGACTGTCATGAAACTATTGGTTTATATGCAATATTTCAGTGATAAATCTCGTCAGTGACTTGCGACAAGGCGGTTGTTTTCTCCGGATCCTCCAGTTTCCTCCACCAATAAAACTGACTGCCACAATATAACTGAAATATTGTTGAACGTGGCGTTAAGCACCATCAATCAAACAAACAAATATATGCAATATTTCAACATTTTAGATTTGGCTAGAGATGATTGGGAGAAAATGAAAGCCGACAATGAATGGAATGAAGTACACTTGAGAGATAATCGTTACAACCAGGTGATACACATGGTATCAGCAGCTAGAGGAGCTGAAGTATTTTATACAGTAACAGGACATCAGACCAGACATGAGAGTATATCACAGGCTGTAGATCTTGACAGTATAACAGCTGGGGTAAGTTGATATACAGTAGCAGGACATCAGACCAGACATGAGAGTATATCACAGGCTGTAGATCTTGACAAAATAACCGCAGGGGTAAGTTGATATACAGTAGCAGGACATCAGACCAGACATGAGAGTATATCACAGGCTGTAGATCTTGACAGAATAACAGCTGGGGTAAGTTGATATACAGTAGCAGGACATCAGACTAGACATGAGAGTATATCACAGGCTGTAGATCTTGACAGAATAACAGCTGGGGTAAGTTGATATACAGTAGCAGGACATCAGACCAGACATGAGAGTATTATCACAGGCTGTAGATCTTGACAGAATAACAGCTGGGGTAAGTTGATATACAGTAGCAGGACATCAGACTAGACATGAGAGTATATCACAGGCTGTAGATCTTGACAGAATAACAGCTGGGGTAAGTTGATATACAGTAGTAGGACATCAGACTAGACATGAGAGTATATCACAGGCTGTAGATCTTGACAGAATAACAGCTGGGGTAAGTTGATATACAGTAGCAGGACATCAGACCAGACATGAGAGTATATCACAGGCTGTAGATCTTGACAGAATAACAGCTGGGGTAAGTTGATATACAGTAGCAGGACATCAGACTAGACATGAGAGTATATCACAGGCTGTAGATCTTGACAGAATAACAGCTGGGGTAAGTTGATATACAGTAGCAGGACATCAGACCAGACATGAGAGTATATCACAGGCTGTAGATCTTGACAGAATAACAGCTGGGGTAAGTTGATATACAGTAGCAGGACATCAGACCAGACATGAGAGTATATCACAGGCTGTAGATCTTGACAGAATAACAGCTGGGGTAAGTTGATATACAGTAGCAGGACATCAGACCAGACATGAGAGTATATCACAGGCTGTAGATCTTGACAGAATAACAGCTGGGGTAAGCTGATATACAGTAGTAGGACATCAGACTAGACATGAGAATATATCACAGTCTGTAGATCTTGACAAAATAACAGCTGGGGTAAGTTGATATACAGTAGCAGGACATCAGACCAGACATGAGAGTATATCACAGGCTGTAGATCTTGACAAAATAACAGCTGGGGTAAGTTGATATACAGTAGCAGGACATCAGACCAGACATGAGAGTATATCACAGGCTGTAGATCTTGACAAAATAACAGCTGGGGTAAGTTGATATACAGTAGCAGGACATCAGACTAGACATGAGAGTATATCACAGGCTGTAGATCTTGACAGAATAACAGCTGGGGTAAGTTGATATACAGTAGCAGGACATCAGACCAGACATGAGAGTATATCACAGGCTGTAGATCTTGACAGAATAACAGCTGGGGTAAGCTGATATACAGTAGTAGGACATCAGACTAGACATGAGAATATATCACAGTCTGTAGATCTTGACAAAATAACAGCTGGGGTAAGTTGATATACAGTAGCAGGACATCAGACCAGACATGAGAGTATATCACAGGCTGTAGATCTTGACAGAATAACAGCAGGGGTAAGTTGATATACAGTAGTAGGACATCAGACCAGACATGAGAGTATATCACAGGCTGTAGATCTTGACAGAATAACAGCTGGGGTAAGTTGATATACAGTAGCAGGACATCAGACTAGACATGAGAGTATATCACAGGCTGTAGATCTTGACAGAATAACAGCTGGGGTAAGTTGATATACAGTAGCAGGACATCAGACTAGACATGAGAGTATATCACAGGCTGTAGATCTTGACAAAATAACAGCTGGGGTAAGTTGATATACAGTAGCAGGACATCAGACCAGACATGAGAGTATATCACAGGCTGTAGATCTTGACAGAATAACAGCTGGGGTAAGTTGATATACAGTAGCAGGACATCAGACCAGACATGAGAGTATATCACAGGCTGTAGATCTTGACAGAATAACAGCTGGGGTAAGTTGATATACAGTAGCAGGACATCAGACCAGACATGAGAGTATATCACAGGCTGTAAATCTTGACAGTATAACAGCTGGGGTAAGTTGATATACAGTAGCAGGACATCAGACTAGACATGAGAGTATATCACAGGCTGTAGATCTTGACAGAATAACAGCTGGGGTAAGTTGATATACAGTAGCAGGACATCAGACCAGACATGAGAGTATATCACAGGCTGTAGATCTTGACAGAATAACACCTGGGGTAAGTTGATATACAGTAGCAGGACATCAGACTAGACATGAGAGTATATCACAGGCTGTAGATCTTGACAGTATAACAGCTGGGGTAAGTTGATATACAGTAGCAGGACATCAGACTAGACATGAGAGTATATCACAGGCTGTAGATCTTGACAGTATAACAGCTGGGGTAAGTTGATATACAGTAGCAGGACATCAGACCAGACATGAGAGTATATCACAGGCTGTAGATCTTGACAAAATAACAGCTGGGGTAAGTTGATATACAGAAGCAGGACATCAGACCAGACATGAGAGTATATCACAGGCTGTAGATCTTGACAGAATAACAGCTGGGGTAAGTTGATATGCAGTAGCAGGACATCAGACCAGACATGAGAGTATATCACAGGCTGTAGATCTTGACAGAATAACAGCTGGGGTAAGTTGATATACAGTAGCAGGACATCAGACCAGACATGAGAGTATATCACAGGCTGTAGATCTTGACAGAATAACAGCTGGGGTAAGTTGATATACAGTAGCAGGACATCAGACTAGACATGAGAGTATATCACAGGCTGTAAATCTTGACAGAATAACAGCTGGGGTAAGTTGATATACAGTAGCAGGACATCAGACCAGACATGAGAGTATATCACAGGCTGTAGATCTTGACAGAATAACAGCAGGGGTAAGTTGATATACAGTAGCAGGACATCAGACCAGACATGAGAGTATATCACAGGCTGTAGATCTTGACAGAATAACAGCAGGGGTAAGTTGATATACAGTAGCAGGACATCAGACTAGACATGAGAGTATATCACAGGCTGTAAATCTTGACAGAATAACAGCTGGGGTAAGTTGATATACAGTAGCAGGACATCAGACTAGACATGAGAGTATATCACAGGCTGTAGATCTTGACAGAATAACAGCTGGGGTAAGTTGATATACAGTAGCAGGACATCAGACCAGACATGAGAGTATATCACAGGCTGTAAATCTTGACAGAATAACAGCTGGGGTAAGTTGATATACAGTAGCAGGACATCAGACTAGACATGAGAGTATATCACAGGCTGTAGATCTTGACAGAATAACAGCTGGGGTAAGCTGATATACAGTAGCAGGACATCAGACCAGACATGAGAGTATATCACAGGCTGTAGATCTTGACAGAATAACAGCTGGGGTAAGTTGATATACAGTAGCAGGACATCAGACCAGACATGAGAGTATATCACAGGCTGTAGATCTTGACAGAATAACACCTGGGGTAAGTTGATATACAGTAGCAGGACATCAGACCAGACATGAGAGTATATCACAGGCTGTAGATCTTGACAGAATAACAGCTGGGGCAAGTAATCAAATGAAAAACAAAAAATACCACACTGTCTGAACCAAAATACAATTGAAAATCGATACCCCTAACACACAAATACATGACTGCTCATTTTCCTGGCTTGGTGCAGACACTTCAATAGAAATAGGTGGAATTAAACTAGTTTTATGAGCCCAAGCCTGTCATATGTCATAGTCTTAGAAGATTGAGAAATTTAAAAAGAATACTGATATCAGACCAAAAATGAGTATTATTTTTTTTCTAAATTCTCATATGTACCGTATTTGGTCTTAATTAAATATTTGCATGGCTGTTGTTTACAGACTCGAAATTTTATTTTGTATACACAACACCTCCTACATTTTATATAGGTTGGTCGGGTTGGTTGGTTTTTGATATTTAACACCAATATTTCAGCTATATCATGACGATCAGTTTTAGTGGTGGAAGAAGCCGGAGAGAACCACTGACCATGGGCAAGCAACTGGTAAACTTAATCACTTGTGGCTGCGAGTCGAGTGCACCCTTTTTTGTAATTTACAAAGCGATATTTTTGCAAAGGTTTTCATTATTTTCGTCATCTTCGCTAGGACAATACCTTCATTTTAAATGTTGATTTTTTTACTTGAACACAATTGTGAAATTAAAATCTAGCGAACAGCCTTGACCTTCGTATTAGTGAATCATAATTCCCAAATTCCCACAGATTTTACCATCTATACAGTAATACTGTCAAATATTATTACACACTTAATTCTTCTTTCATTGTTATGATTATATATTTTATTTGACAGGCATGGGTCGGCCATCCATATTTTGATGTTATTGACAATCAGACAGGGTTTGAAGACAAAGTGATGAGAATGATTTCTGTAAGTAAATACATGTACAGCATGATTTGATGATTCCTATTGTTTCAGAGATCCCATTTCTTGCCATGTTTCACAAAGTTTCTACCACACTAATACATTGTTTAGACAAAGTTCTGGTAATTTTATTTTTCAGTTGTAAAAGACGAGACCTGATACAAAGTCTTGTATCAAGCACAATGTACATAATAAGATTATCTAACATTTCAATCAAAGCAAATTTTAAACAAAGGCTGTCAGACAAATTTATTACAATACTTCGAGAGCTACTACATTTGGAGCATGACGTCACATTCTTTGTTGCTGTTCATTAGTATTGTTAGAGAGTATAGAATAAATGTTTTATGTTCTGGACAGTACAGTTCCCAATATAAAAATTAAAACTAGGTCCTTGTAAATAAAAATATGACTGAATTTGTGAAACATTAATCTAACAAATGAGGAAATGAGTCGCTTTGTTTTCGTTACTTACATTGAGACATCTTTTCATACATTCTAATATTATGACATCATGAAAAAAAATAGTCCTGGCAAGAACATTCCATGCAGTGTCACGCTATTTTTTTACCACCTCTGTGTGATGATGCAACATCTTGTTTTAGGCAGTCTACTTTCTTTTAATTTCAAAGGAAAAGTTACATCATGATTTTGTCTCTCCTGTTTAGTCCATTTGGTTTTCTTGTTCACATAGACTTTTAAATTATTTGGCTTTCAAATATTTTGGCATTGATCGTACCTGATTAGGTTATTCCTGAAATATGTCATGCACAGTAAATTTGATATCTACGTTTTTGATTAGATAAGGTGTAATTGTCTGTTGAATATTCTAAATCCAGTTAATAAAGAATCATGTCATACAATAACCATCATTAATAAACCTTGAACCACATTAGTGGTGTAATGGTTAGTTCACTTGCCTCAAGTGTGGTAGATTGTGGGTTCGAGTCCTGATCGGGTCAAACCAAAGACTATAGAATTAGTATTTGTTGCTTCTCCGCTTTTTAAAGCACGCAGCATTAAGAAGAAAGAGCAAAGACTGATCGGCTCGGAATCAGGATAATGTGTCCAATTGGGGCAACTTGTTTATCCGCAGACTGTTATTTCAGTGAGCTAGCATTATAAAAATCCAACTAAGCATGTTGGTCTAGTACAAAGCAGACCTCATCATCATCTCATTGAGAATTAACTTGTTTTCGCCATGATATAGATGGAAAAAATTGCTGAGTTGGCCCTAAACAACACTCACTCACTCACTCGATAGTTACTGTTGTTAATGTCACTAAACACTCAAAATACTAATTTTGATATATATTTTAAGGCTGTTTGTAATAGATTGGGCATAGATACTGGTGATAGACCCGTGAATTTCTACATTGTACAGTTAATCCTGATAAAAATTGTTGTAAATGTAATCTTGATATTGATATTTGAAGGCTGTTTGTAATAGATTGGGTATAGATACTGGTGATAGACTCAGCACAAACAGTAAGAAGAGGAAGTTCTTAGTGAAGTGCATCTTAGACTGGGAGGTATGATAAATTCTTATTATATTCAGTTCCAACTGATGTAAAGATTACAAAATATATATATATTTGGAATGATTGATTGGTGTTTAACGTCCAGCGAGCAATTTTTCAGCTATATTGAGGACGATATTGGAATGAAGGTTTAAAGGAGAACGAAACCAACTGATGATTTGGGGTTTTACAGAATTTAGAACTAATAAAAAAAATGAAAATATGACTTTCTTAATGAAAATTTTACAAGGGCTGATGTTAAAGCACGTTTATATCTTATTGATTTTAAATTTCCCGCCAAGCATGCAGACTGCCATTTTTCACTTATCAGTGACATAACTCCATCTATTCCGATTTACCTGTTCAGCTTAACTGCATCAAAACAATAATATCATTTTTGGAATTCCGTCATAATGGATAGAAATTCTAACTTTCTATCCATTATGATGGAATTCCAAAAAGGATATTATTGTTTTGATGAAGTTAGAATTCTAAATGGACATTAATTAGTCTTCCAGATATGAAAACCAATTGGTGGATCAAGTTGTTGTACAAATACTGTCATTATTATAGCAGATATACCACATCAACAACAAAAATAAGAAAACGAAGTGGGAAAAAACCAAAATTTTAAAATTTAATTGATTGATGAACAAAGCAATATTATAGTCCAGTCAACTCACCTATCATGAAATTGGTTATAATGAAAAATTGATTATATTTCCCTATCAAACTTCTTGAGTATATATATACCAGGTCTGGTTATATTGTAGTTTGGTTATTATGAAAAGAATTCATGTCTCCCTAAAATTTCGTTTTAAGTGAACTATGTACTAATGTATAAATTATGAAGTAGATAATGTATTGGACACAAATTATCATGAAATTGCATTAAAAACACACTCACAAAAAAATGGGCTAATTTTGATATGTGATACATGCGGTTAACGTGAAATGAAAAAAAACAAATTTGGCAGCAGTTTCAATGTATTGTACACAAGTATCATGAAACTGCATAAAAAACAAAACAAACAAACAAAACAGGCTAACTTTGATATGTGACACATGTAACTAAAATAAAAAACAATTTTATTTGCAGCAATTTCCTGCTCATCAGAACTTTATTGTTAACCATGATTATCTCGTCACACCAAGTCGTAAAATGCAAGCCAGAATACGTAGGAGGGGACAAAATGGTAAGAGACCTCTATATTAATTATGTTATAAACAAAGACTACAACAGTGTATAGCGTTGTTGGTGTAGTTATGTTCTTAACACAGATGGCAGTATAAAGTTATTGGCATTTAACACCACTTTCGACAGTTTTTCAGTTATATTGTTGCTGTCAGTTTTGTCAGTGGAGGAATCAGAGTGAGTCTCTGACAAACTATCACATGAAGTTTTACCTTGATGGGCACTTATTGTATATTTAGATGTATAGTTAGAGTGGTGGTGTTTAACACCACTTTCAACAACATTTTTGAGTCATATAATGGCAGACAGTTTTATTGGTGGAGCTGAAGAAAACAAAAGACAAGTCACTGACAAACTATTTACCGGTAGATGTAAATTCAAAATGCTTATACAATATTTATTTTTTTAGGTCAGTGGACATATACACATACCATCCGTAGACCAGAGATTAATGAACAGAGTGTTGAGCTGAGAATGGCCATCAACAGCAGAGATTATGGGGTAAAATATTGAAATTAGACTAAATAAAACTGCAACTTTTATCTTTGTTTTAGCTATTAAAGAGAGCAGCTAGCTTTATTTTGCAGTGTTGTGATCTTATTTTTATAGCTGGTTAAATATAAATTTGAAGAAATTAAATTTATGGATCCAAAGTTTCAAGCATTGCTTGTAAAAGACATATTCGTGGAATCTTAAATTTGTGATCCTGAATTAAAAGAGAGAGAAAAAAACAAATGTAAAGAAATTTATTAATGAAAAAAATACCATCCCATTAAATCAGTTTAAAAATCTAAATTGTTTTGTTTAATATAAGTTCTGTTTCTGTAAGTGGAAATAAAAACTTTACTTTGCAGAATTTGTATAGTAGTTTGATAGAGTCACAAAAACCATGAAAAATTACTCCCGGCACGAATAAATTGTATTTCATAATAAAAAAAAAGTTATATTTTATAGCCATTGTCCATGTTTTTGCTGCTTCAATTTTTATTACAAATTTTACGAGAAAAAAAATGTAAGCGAGTCAAACCTAGTGTCAACGTGGAAGAAACTATAGATTGTATTTCCAAATTTCCAAATAGCAGTTTAATTGAGTTGTTTTATGTAAGAGTCTTAAGAAACATACCAAATGTTTACTTTCAGCTATCAGAGGAAACAACTTGTCTGAATTCAAGAGAACCAAGTATAACTGTAGTCTTTGCCTTAATTTTTTTCACCTACTTGCCCGAAAGCCAAATTTAGAAAAATAATCTATTTATTAAAACAAATTCTTTCATAATTTTCACTTGTTCGAATCCAGTTTTACTTGTCCTGGGCTTCAGACATGTGGGTTAGCGTGAAGACTGTGACTAATTAATTAACTGTTTATTGGGCTTCTTTTTTCAATTTAGATTTTGTTAGCTCAAAGAGATGACAGACATTATACTATTTATAAGAAGAGAACTTGTTTTCTTTGGAACAATCATTACTTTCATCTAGACCAATACGAAGAACCTTGTCCTAACGGGTAAGTCCTATAGTAATAGTATTTAAGAGTGAGTGAGTCAGTGATTGTTGTTTAAGGCCAATTCAGCAATTTTTTAGCTATATCATGGCGGGAACAAGTTAATTTTCAATGAAATGAAGATGAGGTTCGCCCTGTACCAGACCTGGATTTTTATAGTGCTAGTTCACTGAAACAACAGACCGCGGATAGACACGTCGCTCCACTCTGACACATTATCCTGATTACGAGCCAAACAGTCTTTGCTCTTTCTCCTTCTTAATGCTTCGTGCTTAGCGGAGAAGCAACAAATACCAATTTTATAGTCTTTGGTTTGACCCGATCAGGGCTCGAACCCACGATCTACTGCACTCGAGGCGAGCACGCTAACCATTACACCAATGATTAGGTTCAGTATTTAAGAAAAGCGAGATAGGAAAACTGAGATGGTTTGTAACTCTATGCCTACTACAGACATGAACAATTGGCTTTGATATCTGAGCTTAGGGAAAATAGTTGTATAGTATTGGTGCAATATGGGAACTTACTTTTGCTTTAATACAAAATTCATGTGTTAAATAATATGTAGAAACCTTTGTACTATTGCTTCACTTATAAAAAAAAAATTGCTCTATTAAAAAAAATCCATCTGAACGTGATAGTCTAGGTCAAAACAGACATTATAATTATTTCATCCAAAAGTAACTTATTCTCATTATCTAAATATCGGGGGCCCAGGTGGCTCAATGTGTTAGGTAGTTGGATATACCTAACAACTCATACAAGCCTATCACCAATGCGTCGTGGGCTTGCGCCCGGCTTTGTAAATTCCAAAAAAGGGTGCACTCTACTCGCAGCCGCAAGTGATAAAGTTTACCAGTCGGTTGTCCATGGTCGGTGGTTCTCTCCGGGTACTCCTGCTTCTTCCACCACTAAAACTGGTCGCCATTATATAGCTGAAATATTGCTTAAAGTGGCGTTCAACATCAAAAATCAAATCTAAATATCGGAAAATACCAAATAAACAAAAAAACAGGATTTTGGTTTACTTGCTCCCAAAGACTTAAGTTATTTGGCTTTCTAATCTTTTTGTTATGAGCGAAGGCTATTCCATTAACATGTCGTCCTCACTAGTGTAGATATCTACGTTTCATTACTTAATTCTTCTATTTATGTTCATTTTTTCACTGGATTTTGGTGATACTTCCCTTAATGCTACACACAGAGCTGTCTAGCATGCCCTATCTATGGGAGGTTGTTGGGTTATAGAAATATAGAAAGCCTGTTCATGGACCATAGTGAGTGACACATTTGGAGGTGCCACACTCCTTACATGTTTAAGACCCCATTTGTAGAGTAGCTACATTGTAACCACGTTAAAGAGTAATTTATTCGTTACTACCCAACTTTCCATACTTATCTGGTGGCAGTCTGCAGTCATTGACTAAGTTGTCACATTCCTCCCTCATTTCTCTACAATTGTTTAAAACTTGTTCTCGTCCTGAATCTGAATGACATATTATTCAATGTGGTTTATGGTGTTTAATGTTTTATTGGTGGAGGAAACCGGAGAAAACCAACGACCTGTCGCAAGTCACTGACAAATTTTATCACATAATGTTGTATCAAGTAAACCTCGCCATGATCGGGGGTTTGAACTCACAACTTTAGTAGTGATGGGCACTGTTTACAAAGGTAGTTGTAAATCAATCTACCATGCGATCACGACCACGACAGCCCCTCATATTCAAACAATCTCACGGCTCACAACTTTAGTGGTGATAGGCACTGATTACACAGGTAGTTGTAAATCAGTCTACCATGCGATCACGATGGCCCCTCATGTTCAAACAATCTCATGGCTCACAACTTTAGTGGTGATAGGCACTGATTACACAGGTAGTTGTAAATCCAACTACCATGCGATCACGACCACGACAGCCCCTCATATTCAATCAATCGCATGTTTATTTTTATTACAGGTGCAAAGGTTTAATTTTATTAGAGACTTATACAACCAGGGAAGGAGGTCTTCTAGAACTACCAGACTTTCTAAAAATTGACACAGAAGTCACGGGAAATGCTAAATATTCCATGTTTAACCTATCATTAAAAGAAGAGATGGATCGTATTAAAAGCGACACGTCTTTAGATAGTTGAGATTGAAAATGTGTTTGTGTGTTTATCAATTGTTCATTATTTTTTGCATTTATTAGCGTTTCATTATTATTTGATCAAAGTTTCTTTATTTTTGTGTGTTTATTAATGTTTCTTTAATTTTGTGTGTTTATCAATGTTTCTTTATTTTTGTGTGTTTATCAATGTTTCTTTAATTTTGTGTGTTTATCAATGTTTCATTATTTTTGTGTGTTTTTCAATGTTTTGTTAATAATTTTTTTGTTTTCCATATATTGTTGTTGTTTTCATTTCTTTTTACTATATTTAGAAGGTCCTTGTTAAAATATTTTTTTTTATTAATGGGTCAGCATTAAGGTGGTTTGTAAATTGTCAGTGGCAGCATAACAGAATAAGGGACCTACTGATCTGGAATTAATTATATATTTGTGTGCTAGAGGTATCGATATTGCCTCTTTCTACGATTTTTCTATTTGATTTTGGAAATGTTCCGGCAGTGTGGTATTTTTTGTTTTTCATTTTATTATGAAATATTTAAGATTTTTTTCTTAGTTACGAATGCAATTATGGTGGAGCTTGTGAAAAACTGTCGTACAAGAATTTTGTAAAACTAGCCTCTTTTCAGGGAACCGAATAAGTGATGTTTCCGTAACTTTTCTATTCTGGTTCTAAAATATAGACTGTAATTATCAAAAATATAAATATTACAATCGGTTTAATTTTCCTACTTGTTTCAGGGAACTGGGTGGTCGAGTGGTTAAGGCAGTTGATTTCTAACCTCTGACCTTACACCACTGAAGTGAGTTTATGGCATGATAAAACTCGAGTGTCACTCTTTCCAGACACCTACCTACCCAAAGGCTGGTGTTTTCATCTATCAGTTCATTATTTTATCTGTACCCCCACCATAAAGTCTGTCAGTTGCTCTATAGCTGAACAATTTTATTCTACAAATATTTATTTGAAAATATAATAGACAATGTAGATTTCATTTTCAGTGTTGTTGATTTAGGCAATTCATACAGTAATTATAAGTAAACGACCAAATATTTACATTGATATCATTTACAGGGATGATTTTTTTCAGTTATTTAACTGATTCAGCTATCTTTATTAGCTCACCTTGCCAAAGGCAATGTGAGCTTTTGCCATCACTTGGCGTCCGTCGTCTCTCGTCCTTTATCTTTTCACATTTTAATCTTCTCCTCTGAAATCTCTCAGCTAAATGAACTGAAACTTGGCAGGAAGCATCTATGAAAGATCCTCTCTAAAGATTGCTCATTTTGTCCCGATCTATTAACAAACATGGCTGCCACAGGTAATTCTTGTTTCTGATTGTCCGATTTTTTAAACTTTTCTCCTCCGAAACCGCTTGGCCAAGTGAACGGAAACTTGGTAGTAAGCATCTATGGAAGGTTCTTTATAAAGATTGCTCATTTCATCCCGATCCGTTAACAAACATGGCCGCCACAGGCAATTCTTGTTTCTGATTGGTTCTTTTTTTAAAAAAACTTCTCCATTGTAGTAAACTGTTATAAAAGAGAGATAACTCTTGCCATTAAACTGTTAAAAGAAAGATAACTCTTGCCATTATCTCCCTTAGAAATTAACTAATGCTGATATAGTGTAACATGTTTATACTATACATTACATGTAGGTATTCACATTTTAATATTCTTTTTAGCTCGCCTTGCCAAAGCCAATGTGGGCTTTTGGCATCACTTGGCGTCTGTCATCTGTTAACTTTTCACATTTTAATCTTCTCCTATGAAACCCATCAGCCAAATGAACTGAAACTTAGTAGGAAGCATCCATGAAAGATCCTCTCTAAAGAGTGCACATTTTGTTATGATCCATTACCAAACATGGCCACCACAGGCAATTCTTGTTTTTGATTGGCCAATTTTTAAAAATCTCCTCTGAAACCGCTTGGCCAAATAAACCAAAACTTGGTAGGAAGCATCAATGGAAGATCTTCTATGAAGATCGCTCATTTCGTCATGATCGGTTAACAAAGATGGCCACCACAGGCAATTCTTGTTTCTGATTGGTCGATATCTGAAAAAATTTCTCCTCTGAAACTGCCTAGCCAAATGAACCGAAACTTGGTAGGAAGCATCTACATGTATGGAAGGTTCTGTATTAAGTTTCCTCAAAGTAGAATGAAAGGTGAGCGACACAGGCTCAGCACACTGAGCCTCTAGTTCTGTGAAAAAGAAATTCCGAAAATTGCAGGACACAGTGTGAACGGTTTAAAAATGTCCTTTTTGAAAAGGGGTGTAGATCGTTTCAGCTATTTTCATTGATTTTCAGTTATTTTTGTTACTAACCAGAATCATCCCTACAATTCATACAGTAATTATTCTAGGTAAATGACCCAATATTTACTTTGATATACAGTAATTATATAAATAATCGACCAAATGTGTGCATTGACATTGTGCAGTAATTATATTATGTAATGTACTCTGTATTAACCTTGGTATTTGAGTTAATCCCCCAAAAACATGCAGTAATTAATGTTAGGTAAATCACCCAATATTAGCATTGATATTGTGCAGTAATTATTTTAGGTAATCCACCAAAAACATGCAGTAATTAATGTTAGGTAAATCACCAAAAACATGCAGTAATTAATGTCAGGTAAATCACCCAATATTAGCATTGATATTGTGCAGTAATTATTTTAGGTTATCCACCAAAAACCTGCAGTAATTAATGTTAGGTAAATCACCAAAAACCTGCAGTAATTAATGTCAGGTAAATCACCCAATATTAGCATTGATATTGTGCAGTAATTATTTTAGGTAATCCACCAAAAACATGCAGTAATTAATGTTAGGTAAATCACCAAAAACCTGTAGTAATTAATGTCAGGTAAATCACCCAATATTAGCATTGATATTGTGCAGTAATTATTTTAGGTAATCCACCAAAAACTTACAGTAATTAATGTTAGGTAAATCACCAAAAACCTGCAGTAATTAATGTCGGGTAAATCACCCAATATTAGCATTGATATCGCACAAGATAATATAAGATAATCCACTATATTCTTGTAGTAACTGATGAACAAAGCAACGTTGATAAACAAGTCATATTTATGAATTTTTAATTATTATAACATGACCGGTGATTTTATTTACTAGTCCCCAAGATGATAAATTACAAAATGTGCATGTATTTAATGGTCTAAAATGTGGCAAATATATGTAATGGGTCCATCTTAGGCATCTATGAAATTATGATGAAAAAATCTGCAGAATTTAATATCTGTTCTGACAGTTTCATATGTTACTGTTCTGACTACAGTTCTTTAATATTTTTGCTCAGGGTTATTGTTTTTTCTAGGGTACTTGTTTTTTTTTTAATTTAAACCTGTTATTTATTTTGATGTTTATGTATATTTCGCTGCTGGTGTCAAAGAATCTCTGTCACTTAATGTAATACAAGGGTATCATCCACCCAGTTGTCAGTGTTTCGGCACTGACGTGGTTTATTAGATATATTTATTATTGAAATTTACAGTTCCTAAATAATGCAATTATTATTAAAACTAAGCTTCTCCACCCTTGGGCATAGATGACCTTTGCCGGCATAGATGACCATAGGCGATTTTGGATATCCTGTTTATGCCCTTTGGTTTTATTGCTCCCAAACTTTTAAAATTATATGGTTTTCCAACTTTTCGACTTTGAGGGTACTTGATAAAGATTATTCTAGAAATGTGTCGTGCGTACTCAGCAACTACAAAACAGATTGTTTCAAACAAGCATTTAGCATTTTATCAGGTTCAGAATTTAACATTTCCAACGACGATTCTTTTTATAGAGTTTTTCATATTTGGTGGAAATGTATTAAATGAACAATTCTTTTACAGTATACAGGGCATTCCACTCATTTTCAAGTAGGAGGAATTAATCTTAAAGTAGAAGGGCAGAAATTTTTCTAGCCTTCCTCACTGTCTGGTAAAAGTACCCTTTTTCCCAATGAAAAATATGCTAAAATCATGCAAAGTTCCCAAAATTGTTACCCCCTTATGTTGATTCCCAATTTGAGCAATTTAGAGTGCAAAAGATAAACCAGTATGCAAAACAAAGCCATATTTTACTTTCACTTTGACATTTTCATTTTTGAAAACAAAGTAGCCGTCAGAAAAATGGAATTAAACTGGCAATTTTCCCAGTGTCTGGCTGCTGTGGAATACTATGAGTGTATCACATTCATGTTTCATATTTCATCAATCACTGTATCAAAAATATTTACATTCAAATGAATGTGTTTATAATAGACCTTAAAAATTATTTATGTACCCCAGTTATATACAGTCAAACCTGTATTAAGAGGTCACCTTTAAGACAGGTGACCTCTGACAGGGAAAAGGTGACCTTTTAATACAGGTGTCTGCTTAATAGAGGTGACCTCTTGGGCAGGTTTGACTGTACATGTATTTGAAAAGGATGAATGTGTACTGAAAAAAAGATAAGAAAAAAACCCAGACCCAATTAATTGACCTTTTTACAAAGATATAATAACAGTTTGGTGCTATCATTAAAATTATTTTTCTAAAAAAATATATTTTTTTTTTACACATTTAGAACAATTACAAAACAAAATGATACTTTTTTATTTAATTTTTTTCTTCATGTATTCTTATAATATATTTTTTTTAAATTGCTAGATATATTTTTTCTGTACATCATACAATTCACAAACACATTAAATTATTTGTATGGATGTGCTAAAATGGTATTCATTATATTTTGTAAGGATGTTGTCATTTTACCCATTATATTATGAAGGTAAAGGTCTAATTTTTATATGACCGGAATTTTTTTTTTTACGGTTGAATTATTGTAACTTTCATATCGTTACTACAAAGATACGAGGTTAAAGGTCTAATTTTTATACGACCGGAAATTTTTTTTTAAGGTTGAATTATTGTAACTTTCATATCGTTACTACTAAGATATGAGATTAAAGGTGTAATTTTTATACGATCGTAAAATTTTGCGATGGATATATTGTAACTTTCGTATCGGTACTACATGTACTAAGATATGAAGGTATAGGTATAATTTTTATACAACCGTAAAATTTTGTGGTCGAATTATTGTAACTTTGATATCGGTACTACTAAGATACAAGATTAAAGGTATAATTTTTATACAATCGTAAGATTTTGTGGTCAAATTGTTGTAACTTTGATATCGGTACTACTAAGATACGAGGTTAAAGGTATCATTTTTATACGACCAGAAAATTTTACGAACCGATATATTGTAACTTTCATATCGGTACTGCCAAGGGTAAGAGTTCCTTATGACGCCCCCACCTTAAAAAATCTATGGAATTTGTATATTTAATAATAAGTATATTAATTTGATCATGGGTTAGGATTTAGGGTTAAGGTAAGGGTTTTCAGAATCTTCTCTATTCGGGTAATTATACTATTTTTGGGTGGGGGTGCCATAAGGAACTCTTTCCCTACCAATATTGTATATAATCTTTTATTTTTTTTTTTTCAATATTTATTAACCACTGTGTTCATGTTTGTATAATACTCCACAGACTAGCTGACATACAATTTATGCGTTCTTTTCCACAGGATTTGAACTGACGAAAGCTTTAGAAAAAATCTTGATAGTTCAATGTATGTGTTCTTTTCCACGGTATTTGAACTGACGAAAGCTTTAGAAAAAAATCTTGATCACTTAAAAAAATTGTCAGTAGATTGTTTTTTTGTTTTTTTAGCTCACCTGACCCAAAGGGTCATGTGAGGTATTGCCATCACTTGGCGTCCGTCGTCCGTCCGTTAACTTTTCATATTTTAATCTACTCCTCTGCAACAACTGGACCAAATGGAACCAAACTTGGCAGAAAGCATCTATATAAGGTCCTCTATAAAGTTTCTTCATTTCGTCCCATTCCGCCAACAAATATGGCCGCCAAGGGCAATTCTTGTTTCTGATTGGCTAATGTTAAAAAAATCTTCTCCTTTGAAACTGCTTGGCTAAATGGAGCCAAACTTGGCAGGAAGCATCTATGTAAGATCCTCTATAAAACTTCTTCATTTAATTCCATTCGACCAACAAACATGGCCACTGTTACTAAAAATAGAACATATTGTAAAATTGCACGTTTTTGGTAACAACTCAAAAATCGTTAATAATATCAGAAATCTGACGGGGTAAAAATGATCAGCACAGGAAGATCTAACTACCCTGAAATTTTGAAGAAAATCTGATTACCTATCTTGGAGTTATTGCCCTTTTTTCGTCAAATTTTCTAAATTTTAATACTTTTCGTTTTTTATTTCAAAAACTATAAGAGATAGACGTTAAGTTTAAACAGCAAACATGTGCAGCATGTCAAGCTCTACATGCCCTGCAATTTTGAAGTAAACCTGATTACCCGTCTAGGAGTTATTGCCCTTTTTTATATTTTATTATTTTAATTTAAACATTTTTGTCTGATATTTCAAAAACTATTAGAGATAAAGGTTAAGTTTAAATTGCAAACATGTGCAGCATATTAAGATCTACCTACCCTGTAATTTTGAAGTTAATTTGAGTACCCAATTTGGAGTTATTGCCCTTTTTTTTGGTCAAATTTTCAAAATGTTAATACCTTTTGTCCTTTATTTCAAAAACTATAAGAGATAGATGTTGAGTGTAAACTGAAAATATGTTCAGCTTGTCAAGATCTACATGCCCAGCAATTTTGAAGTAAATCTGATTACCCGTCTAGGAGTTATTCCCCTTTTTTCATCATTTTTTATCTCACCTGACCCAACAGGCCATGTGAGGTGTTGCCATCACTTAGCGTCCGTCGTCCGTCCGTTAACTTTTTCATATTTTAATCTTCTCCTCTGAAACAACTTGGCCAAATGGAACCAAACTTGGCAGTAAGCATCTATGTAAGGTCCTCTATAAAGTTTCTCAATTTCGTTCCATTTGGCCTATAAACATGGCCGCCAAGAATAATTCTTTTTTCTGATTGGCTAATGTTAAAAAAAATCTTCTCCTCTGAAACAGCTTGGCCAAATGGAGCCAAACTTGGCATAGATGGTCCCTGGGTGTGTCCCTTTTAAAATTGTGTCCGACAGCCCCACCCTCCATTCAAGATGGCTGCTGTTTTTTAAGGTAATGATTATCTCCCTTTGAAATTTGCTTCAGTATCATTCTATTGTCAGGTGAGCGATACAGGCTCAGTGGGCTGAGCCTCTAGTTTTAAGATGGCATTATTGATATTCACAATTAATCACACGTTTAAGATGTATATTTTGATTAACAATTTCAAAGTGAGGTAAGGCCCAAAGAAATTATGCGAATAGAATATTTCAATTCTATGCTTGAACCAATCTATTTTCCCCCTTCGAAATATCTGAAAAATTCAGTTTCTTTTGTTATTGTTTAAATATCAAATACAACTAAAACAAAGGAATCTATTTTTTATTTGGCGTAACAAGTATTTGAATGTGGATAAAATAAATAATTTAATAAACAAAATTTTTACAATCGGCATCATTGTTTATGATGGAATAAAACAAAACCTACAATCTCTGGCAAAATAAATAATTGAATAAACAAAATTTTTACCAAAAAAAACCTATAATATGTGTCCAACAAGTAAAAATTTAAACTCTGAAAAATACAATTTTTGATAAATGTTTGTGTGTGTTTTTGTATTTAACAAATGAAGTGCCAAAAGTACAAAATGTATGTCAACATTGAATAAAATTTAATTATCAATATATTTTATTGATTTTTTTAGCTATCTCATTTGTAGTGGTGAAGGGATAAATAATTTTAATTATCAGTAATTTGGACGTTTTTCAGTTTGACCTCACAGACTGATATTGTCAGTATCAACTTAATGACTTTGATACTGGTAAATATTGGTTAGTGTATCATCATATCAAGGCATTTAATACCGATAAAAACAATGACGTCTGTTTTGCAGGTCTCGACATACACGTGTACATTATCACTAGTATCACAGCTCGTCCTGTCACACTCTCTGTGATACTAGCGATAATGTTTGTTTCGACCTTCAAACTTGCTGTAATTCTAAATACATAACATCTGTGTATGTTACGTGAATTAAAATGGTGTAACTGACAAATTTGAGGTTTTCATCAAATTATCATCTATCCGTCCTGTTGCATAGATTTCTACAAATTCTTATATTTCAGTACATGTGGGTCATTATTACCTTGCTGTTGACCTCAGGACCATTAGTTTTAGAAGATCTTTTGTCTCTATTTTTGTTTGTTATTTAACCAAATAAAAGTGATTTGATCTTTTGTCTCTATTTTTGTGTTATTTAACCAAATAAAAATGATTTTTTTTTATCATTTTTTTCTTAGTTATTTGAAAATTAAATTGTGTCATTTTAATTATTTCAAATTAGGAGTATATTTTCTGTCGGAAGTAAATGTTCTGGATGGTATCATCCGCTCAGTAGTCAGTGCTACGGTACTGACATGGTTTATTGGGTACCGTATATTTATTACTGAAATTTACAGTTCCTAAATAATGTAATTGTTAATAAAAACTAATGTTCTCCTCTCTCACACATAGGTGACCTTAGCCGATTTTGGCGATCCTGTTTAGGTCCTTTGGTTTTATTGCTCCCTAAACTTTAAATTATTTGACTTTCCAATCTTTCGATTTTAAGTGCACCCAATGAAGGTTATTCCAGAAACATGTCGTTTGCACTAAATTTGATTTTACGTTTTTATTCTGTTGGGAAGTAAATGTTCTGTAATGGTTTTTTAACATTTTTTTCTAACACTTTACACATTTTTTTTTCCCATCGTTGTGTCGTCATGCTCTCGTTAGATTTAACTTCTGTTGTAGTTGTGTTATATTTTGCAGTGTTTGTATTCAAACAAAGATATACAGATCTATATCTATACTGTAATTGCTATTAATTTTGTGATGTAATTATGTTAATTTTTACCCAGGAAAAAAAGTGTTGCTATGGAAACAAGTACATTTTGTACCTGTTTTCACAAATGTGAACATGTTTAGTAGTACCATATAGGTTATAATTAGAAAATACAGTGAACCTGTCTAAATCAATCAGACACCATTAGGACTAGCATTTTTTTGTTGAATAAACAACTGGTTGGATTATGCAGGTTAAGATTTCCCAAGATATCGATGTTCAATTTAGAAATGAATATTAAGGGTTTTTGTTAAGACATGATTCACTGTATGGTGTAATTAGGTTTTTCGCAAACTGAGCAAAAATTTGTCTTGTGACTTTTGGGCAAAAATGAATTAAGTCCTGTTAATCGTAATGCCACAAAGGCTAATCAAATCCTTGGAGATTTTTTACAAAAAATTATTGCATTTATTTACCTATAGCATAAAATAAAAAAGTAAAAAATGGTTTATTAATGATTTATATTTTGAAAATTTATGCTAGTTACCAAAGTAACCAAAATAGGTTTTAGTCAAATTTACATTTCCTATATAAATTTGCATGTCAATAAATGTGTATTGGGATCAAATTCTCAGATATTTATAGTAATTGAATTTTGGATAAACCAAACTAAACTCCAAATATGTTCCCAATATTTGAATTCCAACATAAAAATTGGCTTACAGGTGTTTAGTGTAGATAGGTTATTACTTATATTGTCCAGCTACTGTCAAATTATGGGTATTTTCACTGTTCAAATTTTAAAAATTCATTATTTTCTTCTTCTTTTTTTGTCACAGAATTTAATTTCTTTGTGAAATATTGCTATTTCAATTTCAAAATTATATTCAAAAATATTTTCGTTGTTTTGCCTGAGAATTTAATTACTTTGTGAAATATTGCTATTTTAATTTCAAAATTATATTAAAAATGTCAATTGTACAAATCTATTACATGGAAACAGGACAACTTGCTCGGCAAACTGACTAGAAAATTCTTAATTAAGAATATAAAGTCAAGAAACAGTATTTTTTTATGTTTTACATTTGTATTAAAGGCATATTGTCTACCACAATCGTAATTTGTTCATACCCAAAATTATTGTCGTAAATGATTTGTTTAAGCTATCATTAAACAGTTATGCTGCAAAAGATACGATTTGTGTTCTTTTTTTTTGACAAAAAAGACCCAAAACTATCGTTATGGGAATTATTGTCCATGATGACAAGAATTCAATTTAACCCCGACTCTATTCATATGACCTTCTATGTGAACCCGTCTTGAGCATGCGCACTGTTTAGAAACAATAAATAACATGTGGTTCTTGGGAAAAAGAGAAAGTGTCAATGCGTGGAAGAAAGCAGACTTTGACGGATTCAGAGAGAAAGAGGAATAGAAGTGCAGTATCTTCCAAATGGAACAAATGCAGGATATATGTAGGGGATCAGTTGGACGTTGGAACGAACTGAAGGAAGTGCTATGCATCCAAACTCAGGCTGAAGTGGCAAAGATTTTGCTTGATAGGTAAGCCGAGGCATGTTGCCTTCTTTTCTCAATCGTTTTTCATATTTTACGAATTTATGATGATGCCTATGATCATTTTCGGTAGATATTATTCAATATATGTAATTTTGCACCTGGCAACAGCAAATTATTGTCAATGAGTAGCATAAAACGGCCGTATTTGCGAGGTAAACAAACACGACATGCTGCAGCATCCGGGCTACTGGCATAAAAATAGATAAAAATAGATTTGGCCTCACTCGGGTCAGTGCATAATTAATTAGCTTCCAGTAACGATGGTCAGTTTTTTTAAATCGAAAAAACAACGTATCGTAGCGTATTCGCCAGTATTTCGGTGTTTAATCTTCATTTTATGAAGGTCAGTACGGAAAACGACAATAATTTTGGGTATGAAAAAATTGTGGTAGACAATATGCCTAAGTTATATATTTCCAAAGTTTTTTGTTGACTATATTAATTTTTTTATATATAATTTCAGATTTCACGTCCTCATTTATGACCTGTAACATACAGGGTACATTCATGAAATTCTTCCTCAACACGATTTATCTTATTGATTTTGTTATATTTCTACTATCAATAAAATATCAAATAATTTGTCTTCTTGTTTCTATTGTGTAGAGAGGCCGTGATGGTCATGATCGTATGGTAGTTGGATTTTCAACTACCTGTGCAATCTGTGCCTATCAGCACTGATGTTGCGAATTCGAATCTCGATCAGGACGAGGTGTACAACATTATGTGATAAAGTTTGTCAGAGACTTGCGACTGGTCGGTGGTTTTCTCCGCGTCCTCCGGTTTATAACTGATATAACTGAAATATTGTTGAAAGTGGCGAAAAACACCATCGAAGAAACAAAGCAAATCTATTGTGGAATGGGACCGTCGTGGTCATGATCGTATGGTAGTTAGATTTACAGCTACCTATGCAATCGGTGCCTATCGCCACTGATGTGAGTTCGAATCCCGCTTAGGGCGAGGTGTACAACATTATGTGATAAAGTTTGTCAGTGACTTGCGGAAGGTAAGTAGTTTTCTCCAGGTACTCCAATTTCCAATAAAACTGATCGCCACAATATAAATGAAATATTGTTGAAAGTGGCATTAAACACCAAGCCAATCTATTACGTAGACCTGAAATGCCTTAGATGAGCAACATACATACTGACTACACTGCTGGTGAATAAATATCCTTATACTACAATGTATCTTGATGTGTGGATTCAAATGATGTTTTGGTGTGGGTTAGGGTGTTTTAATGCCACTTTCAAAAATATTTCAGTTATATGGTGGCAGTCAGTTTTATTGATGGAGGAAACTGGAGAACCTGGAGAAAATCACTGACAAACTATCACAAAATGTATCATGTACATCTCACCATACGCGGGATTCGAACTCACAACTTTAGTGGTGATAGGCAACTACCACAGACCATGACTATGACAGCCCCTGATTTGTTTGGTGTATAATGGTTAGCTTGATAGTCTTGAGCTCATCAGATGGAGAGTCTGATCAGGTCAAACCTGACTATGAAAGTAGTATTTGTTCTTTCTCTGATAAGCAGGCAGCAATAAGGAACAAAAACAAAGTCTTGTTGGTTCTATACTAAGTCAGGATAATGTTTCTGAGTGCAGGGACATAGTTCTTTAATATGAAGTACATTGTATATAATCGACTACTGTCATATGCAAGTTTTTTTTCATGTGGAAAGAAAGCAGAAAACAAAGTGACCTTGAAGTAAAGAGTATCTAGGAGGGAGGAGTGTTTAATGGTGTTTAACGCCACTTTCAACAATATTTCAGTTATACCGTGGTGGTCAGTTTTATTGGTGGAGAAAACCACCGACCTGTCGCAAGTAACTGACAAACTTTATCACATAATGTTGTACACCTCGCCCTGATCGAGATTCGAACTCACAACATCAGTGGTGATAGGCACTGATTGCATAGGTAGTTATAAATCCAACTACCATACGATCACGGCCACGACGACACCAGGGAGGAGTGTGATGATGCTAAAGGTGTAACTAGAAACCGTAAATCGGAGAAAGGACAATACATAAGTAAAAAGAACAAGGACAAAAAAAACCCATTACACTGAAAACTATGAATTTAGCAAGTCGAACCCCCACTAAAAACCCGGGGATGAACCCAGATGCTGCGGAAGGGTAAAAAGTTCCTGCTACATTAGTGTCACCCATTGTGTTACTCTTGTTAAAAATCCGATGACAAGTCATGAAAGATGAAAAAGGATGGAAGTGTGAATAGGACAAATGGAACCTATCTGATTCTGTGACAGTTATTCCGTAACGATTAACACAGTCATAAAGATGGAATTGTTGACCATCACAATTGTTCTTTTCATAATCAGGGTTAGATATGTACTAAATTTATTGTTTGTTAAATTGTTATCATTGGTATATCTGACATACTGCACATTTGAATGATGTCAATCAATCAATCAATTGAAGATATTAATAGACAGAGGTATACACATAATATAAATAACATATACATGTATTTGAGAGGGTGACGGACTATATTGTAACCCCGAGAGATCATTGTCAACCGAGGCAAAGTCCAGGCTTACAATGTATTTCAAGAGGTTACAATATCCCTATCACCCTCAAATATATATGATTCATTTTATTATATTGAATGTTCCCTTCTGTCATTTTGTCTGTGCCAAACAATCTGTTACCCTTTTTAATTGTTTTAAAATTATATTTTGATACAGTAAACTATTAGCGTGTCATAATAGAAAATGGATAGTAAAAATACCCATCTGCCTGCAGCATATAGTGAAATATTTAAGAAACAAAAACAAAAACATCCTTGTGTTAGATATGAGTATTATATTTTATGTAAATTTACATGGAAATCCTGCATTTTCATTGGTTTACAAGAAGAGATATTTTATCCCACGAGAAGGTGACAGACAAACAAATTGTCACCCGCTCCTGAGGGTGGCAGACTAAAATGTCACATTCTCGTCAACCAATGAAAATGCAGGATTTCCATACAAATTTACATAAAATATAATAGAATAAAAAAGTTTATTGTAGAAAATGAGAAATTACAATATATCACTTGTGCCCATAAACCTTGACTTCTGCTACATTCAAAACATTGGCATAGCCTTTAGTAATTTGAAGCTTGACATATTGACCCTTTAAGTTCAAAGGACACTTTAATACTATATGCTGACCATCAGTTCCTGGACCAGTGAAGCGTCTACACAGAGACATATGCTGGAGATCTGGACCAACGGTCACGTCAAGGTCGTGAAGGCGATAACCTGTAAAACCAAACGATTAAAAGCAAAATATAGTTGATACAATAATTTAATAAAAAAAGAGGGGGGGGGGGGAGGGGAGGGGAGTGGTGCTAAATATATTTGATAAAATAATTTTAACATGAATTGAATTTCACTTGTCTTACACTATACACTATATAGATAGTTAGTATAGTTTATGGTGTTTAACACCACGTTCAACAATATTTCAGTTATTTCGTGGCGATCAGTTTAATTGGTGGAGGAAACCAGAGGACCCAGAGAAAACCACAGACCTGTCGCAAGTCACTGACAAACTTTATCACACAATGTTGTATCGAGTACACCTCGCCATGAACGGGGTTCGAGCTCACAACTTTAGTGGTGATAGGCACTGGTTGCACAGGTAGTTGTAAATCCAACTACCATACGATCACGACCACGACGGCCCCTTCTGGCTTCATTGAATCGACTTGTTAAAGTTTTCTATGAGTACTTTTATTGTTTTATTTTGGTAATGAAACGGATTGCCAACATACTAAAATGCAGAAATTACCTATAATAATTGTTTAAGGTGTTTCTATGTTAATTTAGAACTAACGATGTGTTGTTTCCATAGTAACAAGGATTAACCTCTACAAGTGGTGCCTATCACAATTAAGTTTTTCATCGAAGACCCTCGAATCTCACAGTGTCAGAAAACGCAAGAAGAGGTAATTCGCACATTTCCGTTACCTTAACGACCCCTGATATAACCAAATAAAACATGAACTGGCTTTATATGGTCGCATAAACCACCAACGCAATTCACAATCTCAACATATGATGTTGCTGAATGAGCAAACGCTATCTTGTAAGACAATACCAATAAGAAAGACTATGTGGCCTGGTGAGAGGAATGTATTGGGCACACTTTCAAATAAATTTAGTGTTCCGGAAGGGTAGGTAATCCCTTCTCTCCGTGTGGCACCTGTCGTGTTACACAATGTCCTCAATAGTGTTGTTATATACAATTCTGTGTTAAGCCTGTTCTTTATACTAATTACCATATCTTCTAGGTGTGATATCTGCATTATATATATCAATTCTCGTTACGTAGTAAGATCTTCCCAGGTCAACCCACCAATATGGCTTATCTTCTGGAGCCGTTCGTTGGTAGGTTGTAAGATATCCATCTACAGCAGATTCTGGTGGGACAGAGCCATACCAAGAGCCAGTACCACATTTCTTTCCGTATGCCAAGTTTTTACCTGTTCAAATATACAAATATTGAGCGTTGTAAGAACCACATTTCTTTCGCTATCTCAAGTTTTTACCTGTTCAAATATATAAACATTGAGCATGGTAAGAACCACATTTCTTTCCGTATCCCAAGTTTTGACCTGTTCAAATATACAAACATTGAGCATGGTAAGAAACCACATTTCTTTCCGTATGCCAAGTTTTTACCTGTTCAAATATACAAATATTGAGCATTGTAATAACAAACACAAATGTAAGAGTCTAGAAGTGTCAGGATTAAACTTATTAATCTGTTCTCTCAATAATCTCTGTAGAAATTAAGGACGACAAATACCAGTTTTTGACTTAGATCTCTGCAAGTTGCAGAATGCTTGAATAAAATATTTTTTATCCTGCACTTGTCCTATTTGAGCAGACAAATTGCATTGTTTGATAAATTTTTGATCTATCGAAACAATTAGTAATTTAACCAAAACAACGAACGAATAGATATGGGGCCTACATGTACACTGATGCGAATCTCGATAATTAATATTTCCACCGTAGTGCTAACCTGTTTCCCATGATCCTTTGCGTCTCATTCAAGCAATTTATATTTTACTGTAGTTAACCTGTCTGCTGTAGTGACAATGCTGAAAGTTTGGAAAACCTAAACGTTCTAAATATTTTAGTGCTATTTTCCGTATTTTTTTTTCATTACTATTTTACATACCTTCTAAAAGTGTGTTTTCCAAAGATTTTATATCGTCTCGGAGATCTTTCAAAAGCCTTCTCGTGCTTTGACCAGTTACAACCGACAAAATGAACCCCATTGTTAAGAAGATTTTTAAAAGCATCTCTGAATTTTTCATCATAGATTCAACGTTTATGTAACTCGCAAGATGGTTTTATGTTAAATGCAATGATAATCTTAGCCTACGTGTCTGAAAAAATAAATATAACGTAGAACATGTTCCCGTGACTTATTATTTCCTAAGATCATTTTTTTGTCTATATTCGCTTCCCCCTTTCCGTTTTAATGAGTTAATTTGTATCAGTCGCAATAAAGATGTACCATCGTAATTTAATTAAGAATTGAATGCTAGTCAAGTCACGTTGGACAACACGACACGCAAACCCCGGGGATTATAAATAGAACAATTTTTTCCGAAGTGGGTTACGACCCCTGCTAACATTGTATTTGTTGGTTTTACGGGATTAATAAAATACAAAACTCGCCATGAAGTCAGAGGTAGTCTAAATACTACGCGATTTTATCCCTTGTTTTTATCAAACTCAGTGCCTCCAAGAGAAATTTTGACTGCTTTAGGGCCCGAGGACACACTGAGACTTCTCTTAAAATTGAGGATTTCAGTTGAAAATACCAAACAAATCCTGAAAAAAATCAAAATAAACAGTCTATGGCTTAAGCTATGGGGCCCTCAGAGATTCCCGGACCCCTTCTGGGGTCTCCGGGCTCCGGAACGGTGTACGGGATGAACACCCCTCTCATAGGCCCTGATCAAATTATCTCTACAAGTATGACCATGATGTTTCTGTTGCATTACAACAGTCACAGTTTGATCATTCTATCTAAAAGACATTCAATAATTTATACCATAAATCTAAGTTAAATTATGATTGACGTTTGAATATTCGATTAAAGATTAAATACAGATTAATACATGGGCATTTCCATATTGGCCTGGTTATCATCCCGAAACCCCCAGCCCTAATATGGGGGTCTCGGGATGATAACCAGGCCAATATGGAAATGCCCATGTATTAAACTATTTATTACATACTTCCGACATCTAGAAAAGAGACACCCATATTGGCCCGAGACGAAATGATCTTGTAGTAATCCAATAACCGGTTATTTTGCCTGGGTGTGAAAATATGGACAGTTTACTTCCGGTCATAGTGGTCATACAAAAATGCCTTTATTTGAACTAAGTATGTAATAACATCTGACATTCATTGTTTCTTCAAAAATTTAAGAGTTATCTCTCTTTAGATTGTTGCCATCGATTGCTGATTCAGTTCTATATTCTGAAAATAGATAATTCAAGAAGAGTTTAAAGATACCAAAGGGGTTATCAGAATCCGTAAATCTAAAAAGGACAGATAGCACAACGACCAAAAGGAAAAGGACAAAGGTCAAACAACGATCTACAAAACATAAAGCTAAAGATCGAGTAACACAAACCTCACTGAAAACCGAGGGTGAACTCATGTGTTCTCGGAAAGGTAGTAGTTCATGCCCCACTAGTGACACCCGTCGTATTACTCTAGTTACAAACCCGATGATAAGTCATAAATGAGCAGCAGCAGTCATACACACTTACCCCAGAGCAGCAGCAGCAGCAGCAGCCATAGCGTTGAAATTCCCCCCCCCAAAACACGTTACAAACAAAAACAAAACGAAACACATTATGAAAATATCACACATTTCATTCATTTGACTCTTAGTAAAGTAGAAATATCACCCTTGGAGTACTACACAACATATCCGAAAACACCGTAGGTGAAAACCATTATTGAAATATTATATGAAAATAAAAGGGGCAGATAACCAGGGCTAGACAATGATAGATGTGGACGTCCTAGAGAACACCCCCAACTTCCAGGGGAAGCCCTATGGGTGATGACGTCACTTCCGGTGAAAATGCCCACTAGGGCGGATATTGCGCAACTTCCGGTTGCCCATGTGCACACCCAATGGAACTCCCCTTCGGGGTCACGTGACCTTCGGTCACTACGGATGAGGTTTCATAATGTCACTTCCGGTCAAAAAGACCCCACTAGAGTGAATATTGCGCAACTTCCGGTTGGTTATTTTTTTCTATTATACTACATTCTATTCATTTCTAGTAAAATATTATTGCTAAGAATAATATAATAAAACAACTACAAACTACAAAGTGCACTGCATTTTTGAATTAAAGAATTTTAGGATGATTGTTTTGTAATCCTTCTTTTAGTATTTTTTTGTTCATTGTTCGTTCGTGTTATCTTTTGTTGAATTTCTTTTTAATTTTTTTCCTTCTTCTGTTAATTCGTCTTCATTTTACCAAGGGGTCACCAGTAAAATGAAAAAAAAAAAAAAACAGTTCCAAAATCCAGAGAATGAGAATTTTGAACTGCAATTCATAAAAAACAAACGATTTATGTGTTTGTTTTCTTTGGCCTATCAAAACATCCAATGACATAATTATCTCTGCAATGCAGTAGAAATTTAGCGTCCACTAATTCAATTAGTGTTAAACGATGGAAAAAAAATGTCCATGAAGTAACTTGATAATATGGCTACAAAGACACAGATACGTCGATGTAAGGAATTCGATGGTAAAATATGCTTCAGAATGTGTATACAGTGTTATTTCTACTGATGTACATACTTTTAGCACATACCACTCAAAGACCACTTGTTGTTTATGACTTCTATTAGTGTAAACATTCTAGATATCCAAACCATCCTTTTGTTCACCAAAATTAACATTACTAACAGCTCTCTCTGTTTTAAATGTTTTAGTTTAAACATATTTTATTGTCTTATACATGTACAATTAGATTGGAAACAATAATGTTATATACATAAATAAGAAAATGACAGCAAGTTACATAATATAATAAATGTATACATGAATATATTTAATAAACAGAAGTAATGGGAAAAGGGGGGGGATAAGGGGATTGAGTGCAAATAAATGATAGCATCCTGAGTACAGAGTATAATTTCGTATCATTCAAATCTATTATAATGGTGTATATATTTTTGGACATTTCTAAACACTATTAAATTGTTTTCATCAGTTAAATTATCAGAGCCAAATAATAAGTTTTCAATTGAGATAACTGTATACGGTCTAATACTCATAAATAATTGCATTCTTGCATTCGTATAAAGGGGACATTCTAATAAATACTGAATAGCATCTTCCAAAGGACATCCGCAGGCGCAGCTGGGGTCATTAATTATATTTGCTCTAAATAAATCTGCTCCCAGTGAACTACACTGATGTCTTAATCTAGTATGTATTATATTACATTTCCTACTTCCAAACAAATAGTAATTAGAAACCTTAAATAAATTCGCCCTTAAAGTTTGTTTAAACTTTGAAGTAGTTTGCATAGATTTAAAATTCGGATCCAATGAATTCCATGAACGGAAAAACGATTTGGAAAATGTTTCTAAACGACATCTTGGTACCCTATATTGTAAAGAATTTCTCAGATTATAATTGTTAATCACTAAATATTCATTTAGACAGTCCTGTAAATATTCAGGAGCTATATTGTTATGTATTTTATGAAATAAAGTAAGTTTTCGACGCCTCCGTCTACAACTTAAAGTCTCCCAACCGGTTTCAAAGTATAAAGATTCCTTAATTGCAAATTTTGGCAAGCCGGTAATTATCCTAGCGGCTTCAAATTGAAGCTGTTCCAACTTATCTGCATCCCTTGAACAACACCCATCCCATAACTCACATGCATACTCTAGTAATGACAAAATATAAGTTACATATATTTTATTTAAATTATTCCTGTTTGATATGAACTTTAATTTTCTAAGGGCAAATATTTGTTTAGTCGCTTTTTGGCATATATTATTTATATGTTCTGCCCACTTGCTATTACTAGATATGGTGACTCCTAAACGTTTATGATTGTCTACCTGATTTAATTTTTCAGAATAAAATTTTAGATTTATTGGATTTATGTTTTGCCGAAATGAAATAACCATATATTCTGTTTTTTTTTGGGATTAAAGTCTACTAGCCATTGCTTTGCCCAATTATCTAAAACATGAAGATCCAAGTTTTAACCTGTCTTCAACTTCTAATGGATTAGTAGATGAGAACATTAAAGAGCTGTCATCAGCAAATAATATAACAAGACTTTGAATATCATCTGCAATATCATTTATAAAAAGCAAAAATAGTAATGAATCCAGAACTGACCCCTGCGGAACGCCTGCTTTCAATATTCCAAGTGTGGAAATTGAATTGTTTAATAAAACTTGTTGTTTCCTTTCTGAGATATAATCTTTGAGCCATTGTAATAATTTTCCGTTTATGCCATATGATTTTTTTAATTTTTCTATTAAACCTTTATGCCAAAGACGGTCGAATGCTTTGGAAATATCACAAAAGACCGCAACCGTAATTTGACCATTTTCTAAAGCTATGCAAATTTTATGATATAATTCAATTAACTGATGGGATGTAGAATGACCAGACACAAATCCAGATTGAAACTTATACAATACTTTATGCTCAAGCATATAATTGTAAATATATTTAAACACAATTCGCTCAAATACTTTCCCTACACAGCTTAACAGAGCTATTGGTCTATAATTTGATGCAATAGATTTGTCTCCCTTTTTGAAAAGTGATAAAACATTCGCAATTTTCCAACATGATGGATACTTTGAAACTCTAAGTAAATAATTAAAAATATATTTCAAGGGTAAGTACACAGTGTCTGCAGTATTTTTTAGCATTTGGGGACTAATGAAATCTCCGCCTGATGCTTTACCAATTTTAAGTGAGTTTAGTATATCTTTCACATCGTCATCATTTATGTCATCAACATCTAAAGAAAACGGTGTTCGTCGAGGTAAGTTTGGTGGATCTATATTATTTGCTGTTGAAGATATAGAGCAAAGATAATTATTTAATACATTCGCTTTGTCTGATTCATTAACAACTATATCGTTGGTAAGGGGGTTTATTAAAGGAGGTATTACAGTGGAACGACAATTACCCATTACTTCTTAGCTCACCTGTGTGAGCTATTGTCATCACTTGGCGTCCGTCGTCCGTCTGTAAACTTTTTAAAAAATCTTCTCCTCTGAAACCACTGGGCCAATTTAAACCAAACTTGACCTGAATCATACTTAGGGGGTTCTCTTTAAAAATTATGTCTGATGACCCTGCCAACCAACCATCATGGCCACCATGTCTATAAATAGAACATAGGGGTAAAATTGCAGTTTTTGGGTAATAACTCAAAAACCGTCAATAAAAACAGAAATCTGACATGGGGTAAAAATGATCAGCACAGGAAAATCTACCTACCCTGCAATTTTGAAGTAAATCCCATTACCCATTTTGGAGTTATTACCCTTTTTCATCAAATTTTCAAAATTTTAATACTTTTCGTCCTTTATTTCAAAAACTATAACAGATAGATGTTAAGTTAAAACTGCAAACATGTTCGCCTGTCAAGATCTACCTACACACGTCCGTCTGTAAGCTTTCTCAAAAATCTTCTCCTCTGAAACCACTGGGCCAATTTAAACCAAACTTGGCCTGAATCATCCTTAGGGGGTTCCCTTTAAATGTTATGTCCGATGACCCTGCTGACCAACCATCATGGCCGCCATGTCTATAAATAGAACATAGGGGTAAAATCAGCCAAAAAATCAATTAAAAAAAATCCAGAAAATTCCTTTAGAGTATATTGCAATTAAATTTGATACATATATGTAATATTCTTTCAGAATTATGGTTGAGGACCCCATCAAACATGGTCACCATCGTTACTATAAATAGAAAATTAGTGAAAAAATTCATTAAAAAATTATTTTAAAATCCTGTAAAGAATCAAATGCAATCAAACCATATGGAAAGAATGCATATGTGGTCTTCTTTCAAAATTTTGATTGAAGACCTCCGGCTGTCATCCAATGTGGCCGTCACTGTTACAAAAAATAGAAAATTATTGTCAAAAACATATTCTAAAATCCGGTAAAAAGCCAGTTGCCACCAAACTTTATGTAAATGATGCATATATGATCCACTTTCAGACTTATGGTTGCTAATCCTGGTCGCTTATGAAAAATGGCTGCTATCTTTACAAAAAATATATATTTTTTTTAAAGTCTTTAAATATTGTAAAGAGCCAATGTTGCTACCAAACTATAAAGGAACAATGCATTAATGATTCTCTTTCAGACCATGAATGATGACCCCGACTGCCATCAAACATGGCCGTTGCCGCTTCTCAAACTTGAAAATTAGTGAAAAAAATCAGTAAAACATAGAAAACTATTGAAAAAATTAGATTCTTCTCCTCTGAAACCGTTTGGCCAAAACTTGGTAGGAAGCATCTATGGAAAGTCCTCTGTTGTGATTGCTCATTTCGTCCCGATACGTTAACAAATATAGCCACCATAGACAATTCTTGTTTCTGATTGAATGATTTCTAAAAAAATCTTCTCCTCTGAAACCGCTTTGCCAAATGAACCGACACTTGGTAGGATGCATCTATGGGAGGTCCTCTATAAAGATTGCTCATTTCGTCCCGATCCATTAACAAATATGGCTGCCACAGGCAATTCTTGTTTCTAATTGGTCGATTTCTAAAAATCTTCTCCTCTGAAACCGCTTTGCCAAATGAACCGACACTTGGTAGGAAGCATCTATGGAAGGTTCTCTATACGGATTGCTCATTTTGTCCCGATCATTAACAAACATGGCCGCCACAGGCAATTATTGTTTCTGATTGGTCAATTTCTAAAAATCTTCTACTCTGAGACATGGTAGGAAGCATCTATGGAAGGTCCTCTATGGGAATTGTTCATTCCGTTTTGATCCGTTAACAAACATGGCCATCATAGGCAGTTCTTGTTTCTTATTGGTCGATTTCTAAAACAGATTTTCCTCTGAAGCCACTTGGCCAAATGATATGAAACTTGATAAGAAGCATCTATGGAAGATCCTCTATAGAGATGGCTCATTTCGTTTTGATCCATTAACAAACATGGTTGCCACAGGCAGTTCTTGTTTTAGATTGGTCAATTTCTAAAAATCTTCTTCCCTGAAACTGCAATGCCAAAATGAACAGAAATTTGGTGGGAAGCACCTATGGAAGGTTCTGTATTAAGTTTCCTCAAAGCAGAATGAAAGGTGAGCGACACAGGCTCAGAGGCCCACTGAGCCTCTAGTTTTACAAGTGACCAAAACGCTTTTTGGGGTTATTAGAATTTTCATCTAATAAGCCATTGTTCTTTAGCATGAATTATCATATTATTTACTTTATTCCTTCGTATTTTGTATATATTTCGGTTATGTACAGTGGGAGAAGATTTTAATTTTCTATGTAAACGATCGCGAATTCTAATATGATGCCCAATTTCAGAATTAAACCATGGTTTATCTATTCTACGAATATTGACTACTTTGGTTGGAATGCATTCTTTTGCCATTTCTATGTATTTATTTGTAAAGAAATTCGCCATTTCATCTATATTGTTAACTAATGTAAAAAAGGATTCTTCCCAAAGTTTTAAATGTAAACCAGATACGTCAGTGTAAGGAAATCGATGGTAAGAAGAATTTGAAGATACCAAAGGGAGGTAATCCGAATCCATATATCGAAGAAGAACCGACAACAAAATGGCAAAAAGAAAAAGTACAAAATGACAAACAGCGATCTACAAAACATACACATAAAACTAAAGATCGAGTAACACGAACCCCACTAACAACCGGGGATGAACTCAGGTGCTCCGGAAGTGTAGGCAGTTCCTGCTCCACTAATGGCACCCGTCACGTTAATCTAGTTTCAAACCCGGTGATAAGTCATGAAAGGCATGTGATAATTCTATATTTGCCAACAAAATTGACCAAGAAAAAAAAATAGCAAGATGTAGCAAACATTTAGCTCCATCTGAAACAAATAGTTTATGCTGGAATTTGTAGTAGATTTGAACATTTTGATTTTGATCTTCAAGCTGCTATGAGTTGAGTAGCATGGAAAGCGTTAAATACAAATGTGATGACCTGGTGCCATCGATAATCTTTAGCTCTGCCCCATTGGCTAGTATATAACAAGAACAGTTTTATGATACCAAAGGGGCAAAGAAGCCGTAAATCAACGAAGGACAGACAATACAATGGCCAAAAGAAAACACTGAAGGTGGATGTTATTGTCCCATATCTGTTAATACTAAGAATATGATCAATTGAAGATATATGTTGTGCCATCCACTAATTGAGAATGTGTTTCTCTGGTTCGTCTCTTAACAAAGACAAAAAACCACACCAATAACTGACACACCACAATATTTCAATCCATTTTATGCATTATTGAAGAATGCTTATATCGATCAACACATGACTGTACTTGGTGAAACGTATCTCGTTGGAGGTCTTGATCAATATAATTGAGTTATAAAAGCAGAGCTCTTTGTATTTTCTTAAAAAAGCAAACGTAAAAGTGCAGTTACATTTTCTAAATATGCATTTCAAAGACCACTCAATAATTATGCGTGCATGTGAGAAGATATCACTAATTATTATTTAACCACAAGTGTACAAAAATGTGTATACACTTAGTGCATTTATTTGTGTAAAATGCCAAACTCTAATACATGTTCTTAGAAAACTCCTTTGCTGAAGTATATTGAAGTCTTATGAACTCGATAACAGTCTCCGACGAAAAATTAACACGATATGTCTGGTATTAAAGTAATATTTTTATGAATCCCATTTTAAATGCAAAAAATCTTGAATACAGGTACGACAACCAATGTCTAAAATATTGTACTTAGAATACAAAACAGATAATAAATATAAGAATACCACGAGCAAATACCATTTTTTTTTATTGAAGAGGAGTTTGAAGATACCAAAGGGATAACCAGAATCCGTAAATCGAAGGACAGACCCACAATGGTCTAAAGAAAAAGGAAAAAAAAACAAAACCAAAAAAAAAAAAACCAAACAAACAACGTTCTACAAAACATACCCTAAAACTAAAGATCGAGCAACACGAACCCCATTAAACACCGGTGGTGAATTCAGGTGTTACGGAAGATAAACAGTCCCCACTCCATTAGTGACACTCGTCGTGTTACTCTATTTACAAACCCAGTGATAATTCATGAATGAGGAAAGAGGACATGGAATTGCTTATGACAAGTGGAACATATCCGTGGTTATTTGTGATACAGATATTCTGTAACGGTTAACCAAGTCATGGTGGCGACCGTATAACTTTCGAAGTGATGACCTCAACTTAACCATACAGAACCCATGGTTCTGTAGCTTCCTCGTTAGCAGCAACCATCTATTAAGGAAATCCTGATAGGTAAAGAACAGTTTTGTTCAACACTCTTTTTAAAAGCAAAATAAGGATGTCGTGGTCGCGATCTTACGGTAGTCGTGTTAACATATACCTATACAATTATTGCATATCACCATTAAAGTTTTGAGTTCGATTCCCGCCCGTGTCTATTAGCACTCGATACAACTTTATGTGATATGTAATAAGAAATTTGAAGACACCAAAGGGGTAATAGGAAGCTACAAAATCGAAGACAGACAAGACAATACAATGACCAAAAGAAAAGGACAAAAATAATCTACAAAACACTACACAGATAACTAAATATTGAGCAACAGGAATTCTATGCAAATCTGAAAACCCCATATGTATGTCAGTTATATTTATCTCGTTTGTCATAACTGTTTCAGTCGTGTACTGTTTTGTGCAGCAACAAATATTAAATAATAACATTGTGTGATAAAGTTTGTCAGTGACTTGCGCCAGGACAGTGGTTTTCCCCGGGTACTCCGTTTTCACCTATCAATAAAACTGACCGCCACGATATAACTGAAATATTGTTGAAAGTGACGTTAAACACCATAATATTCATTAAATAATAAAGATATATTAAAGCATATAATCCACAAAATAGTTCCATTAGAATTGCTTTCAAGCCAAAAATGATAAATACCAAAGATATCTCACATAATATAAGCTCAAAACAATTGCAGTAGAATAGCTTACTAGCAAAAACCATTTAGTAACAAACATATCTTAGGCACGACGGGTGCTACATGTGGAGAAGGAACTGCCTACCCTTCCGGGGCACCTGAGTTCACCCCCGGTTTTAGTGGGTTTCATGTTGCTCGGTCTTTAGATTTTTGTGTAATGTTTTGTAGATCATTCTTTGTCTTCTAGTCCACTTCTGTATTGTTTGTCCTTCTTAGATTTACAGCTTCTAACTACCCATTTGGTATCTTTACACTTTTCTTAGAGCATAAAATGTACAAAAACAAAAGCCAAAATAGGTAACGTATAGTATATAACAAAAAAAAAAATAAATAAAAAACAAATAAAAATCACATTTAGTAAGAAAAACCGTTATAATGGTTGTATTTTAATTCTACCAAGCACAGAGATACCATTCATTCCACAGTTTAATTAAGGCAGAGTTCTAGTAGTACTATAAAAATTAGTAGCAGCAAGATGCATAAAAAAAAAAAAATAATAAAAATATGAGCTAAATTTGCTTTACCAGTAATGCAAGTTTGGTAAATTGTGGCTATCCTGTGTAGACCCAAATTGGTTTTTTTGCTTCAAAAGCATTTTGAATTATTTGGCTTTCCGATCTTTCGACTCTAAGCTACCCGGATGAAGGCTATCTCAGAAACAGGTCGTGTGCACTATGTTAGATATCTTTATTTTTAGTGCAACGATTGCCATTCAGTGTTCCAGTAAAACATGAAAGGTAATAGTATTAATATACTGCACCGTATTCTCTGAACAAATAAAAAAAAAAGCCTTTTAAGATAACTTAACGTTTGAATTTAAGCCAGCCAAATATTGGTATCATTAACTGATGTTATTCTGGCAACAAACATCAATACATATTCTCTATACAACATGCTAACTAAATTATGACTTGGGCTTATTTAATTACTTCGTCCAAACGTGTAGTTATCTAAATCCTCTGTTTTGCTCTTGATTAACGTTAGTTGTCAACCATTATTATTCATGCCATGAAATTTCTAATTACAGGATGAAGCAACGAAAATATAAACACGTGGTTCGTTTATCATCAAAGACAATCATGAACTTCATGTACTAGTATTTTATAATTAATTATATATAATACAAGCGATCACCTGGGTTCATCCCCGGTTTATGGTGGGATCATTGTCCCTCATCCTTTAAGAAGAGTTTGAAGATACCAAAAGGGTAATCAGAATTCGTATATCGAAGAAGAACAGACAACACAATGGCCAAGGACAAAGTACAAAAGGACAAACAACGATCTACAAAACATACATATAAAACTAAAGATCGAGGAAGTTTTCTGTGTTGTATTGTGTTTTCTTTTATTTGTCTTCGTTTTGTGTTTTGTGTGTCGAATGTTGCCCGTGTCTCTGGATTGTTCATTCTTGCTTGCCACTTCGGTTTTATCAAACGTTTATTAAAGAGTATGGTAATGTTTTACATAAAAATATAAAACAGTGACATCACCCCCTCCCTATAGATTTCAACCACAAACCAGTTCATAACTACAGATCTTATTGGCATATTTGCATTTTTTTTTGGGGGGGGGGAGATTTAGTTTAATTTCAGAACTAAATAAAAAAGTAGATATCTAACTTAATGAGCAATATGACTCGTTTCTGGAATAACCTTCATCAGGTACGTTCATAATCAAAATATTGGCGAGGCGAGACAACCAAAGTTTAAAGATACCAACGAGGCGAGACAAACAAAGATTAAAGATACCAACGAGGCGAGACAACCAAAGTTTAAAGATACCAACGAGGCGAGACAAACAAAGATTAAAGATACCAACGAGGCGAGACAACCAAAGCTTAAAGATACCAACGAGGCGAGACAACCAAAGTTTAAAGATACCAACGAGGCGAGACAACCAAAGTTTAAAGATACCAACGAGGCGAGACAACCAAAGTTTAAAGATACCAACGAGGCGAGACAACCAAAGTTTAAAGATACCAACGAGGCGAGACAAACAAAGATTAAAGATACCAACGAGGCGAGACAACCAAAGCTTAAAGATACCAACGAGGCGAGACAACCAAAGTTTAAAGATACCAACGAGGCGAGACAACCAAAGTTTAAAGATACCAACGAGGCGAGACAAACAAAGATTAAAGATACCAACGAGGCCAGACAACCAAAGTTTAAAGATACCAACGAGGCGAGACAACCAAAGTTTAAAGATACCAACGAGGCCAGACAACCAAAGTTTAAAGATACCAACGAGGCGAGACAACCAAAGTTTAAAGATACCAACGAGGCGAGACAACCAAAGTTTAAAGATACCAACGAGGCGAGACAACCAAAGTTTAAAGATACCAACGAGGCGAGACAACCAAAGTTTAAAGATACCAACGAGGCGAGACAAACAAAGTTTAAAGATACCAACGGGGCGAGACAACCAAAGTTTAAAGATACCAACGAGGCGAGACAACCAAAGTTTAAAGATACCAACGAGGCGAGACAACCAAAGTTTAAAGATACCAACGAGGCGAGACAACCAAAGTTTAAAGATACCAACGAGGCGAGACAAACAAAGTTTAAAGATACCAACGAGGCGAGACAACCAACGTTTAAAGATACCAACGAGGCGAGACAACCAAAGTTTAAAGATACCAACGAGGCGAGACAACCAAAGTTTAAAGATACCAACGAGGCAAGACAACCAAAGTTTAAAGATACCAACGAGGCGAGACAAACAAAGATTAAAGATACCAACGAGGCGAGACAACCAAAGTTTAAAGATACCAACGAGGCGAGACAACCAAAGTTTAAAGATACCAACGAGGCGAGACAACCAAAGTTTAAAGATACCAACGAGGCGAGACAACCAAAGATTAAAGATACCAACGAGGCGAGAGAACCAAAGTTTAAAGATACCAACGAGGCCAGACAACCAAAGTTTAAAGATACCAACGAGGCGAGAAAAAACAAAGTTTAAAGATACCAACGAGGCGAGACAACCAAAGTTTAAAGATACCAACGAGGCGAGACAACCAAAGTTTAAAGATACCAACGAGGCGAGACAACCAAAGTTTAAAGATACCAACGAGGCGAGACAAACAAAGATTAAAGATACCAACGAGGCGAGACAACCAAAGTTTAAAGATACCAACGAGGCGAGACAACCAAAGTTTAAAGATACCAACGAGGCGAGACAACCAAAGTTTAAAGATACCAACGAGGCGAGACAACCAAAGTTTAAAGATACCAACGAGGCGAGACAACCAAAGTTTAAAGATACCAACGAGGCGAGACAACCAAAGTTTAAAGATACCAACGAGGCGAGACAACCAAAGTTTAAAGATACCAACGAGGCCAGACAACCAAAGTTTAAAGATACCAACGAGGCGAGACAAACAAAGTTTAAAGATACCAACGAGGTGAGGCAACCAAAGTTTAAAGATACCAACGAGGCGAGACAACCAAAGTTTAAAGATACCAACGAGGCGAGACAACCAAAGTTTAAAGATACCAACGAGGCGAGACAACCAAAGTTTAAAGATACCAACGAGGCGAGACAACCAAAGTTTAAAGATACCAACGAGGCGAGACAACCAAAGTTTAAAGATACCAACGAGGCGAGACAACCAAAGTTTAAAGATACCAACGAGGCCAGACAACCAAAGTTTAAAGATACCAACGAGGCGAGACAAACAAAGTTTAAAGATACCAACGAGGCGAGACAACCAAAGTTTAAAGATACCAACGAGGCGAGACAACCAAAGTTTAAAGATACCAACGAGGCGAGACAACCAAAGTTTAAAGATACCAACGAGGCGAGACAACCAAAGTTTAAAGATACCAACGAGGCGAGACAAACAAAGTTTAAAGATACCAACGAGGCGAGACAACCAACGTTTAAAGATACCAACGAGGCGAGACAACCAAAGTTTAAAGATACCAACGAGGCGAGACAACCAAAGTTTAAAGATACCAACGAGGCAAGACAACCAAAGTTTAAAGATACCAACGAGGCGAGACAAACAAAGATTAAAGATACCAACGAGGCGAGACAACCAAAGTTTAAAGATACCAACGAGGCGAGACAACCAAAGTTTAAAGATACCAACGAGGCGAGACAACCAAAGTTTAAAGATACCAACGAGGCGAGACAACCAAAGATTAAAGATACCAACGAGGCGAGACAACCAAAGTTTAAAGATACCAACGAGGCCAGACAACCAAAGTTTAAAGATACCAACGAGGCGAGACAAACAAAGTTTAAAGATACCAACGAGGCGAGACAAACAAAGTTTAAAGATACCAACGAGGCGAGACAACCAAAGTTTAAAGATACCAACGAGGCGAGACAACCAAAGTTTAAAGATACCAACGAGGCGAGACAACCAAAGTTTAAAGATACCAACGAGGCGAGACAAACAAAGATTAAAGATACCAACGAGGCGAGACAACCAAAGTTTAAAGATACCAACGAGGCGAGACAACCAAAGTTTAAAGATACCAACGAGGCGAGACGACCAAAGTTTAAAGATACCAACGAGGCGAGACAACCAAAGTTTAAAGATACCAACGAGGCGAGACAAACAAAGTTTAAAGATACCAACGAGGCGATAAATTATATTTTAGCTGTTATTTTCAACATTGTCATTTTATATTTATCGATCCATTATTGACTTGTTTGGTTTACATTGTTTTGCTGCCTGTTTTGAAACACTAATTCTGAGTTCACCCCCGGTTTTTAGTGGGGTTCGTGTTACTCGATCTTTAGTTTCATGTGTATGCTTTGTAGATCGTGGTTTGTCCTTTTGTACTTTTTCTTTTGGCCTTTGTGTTATCTGTTCTTCTTCGATATACGGATTCTGATTACCTCCCTTTGGTATCTTCAAACTCGTCTTCATACAGTGAATTAGAGTACTTTTCTGGATCCAATAATGCGTACATTTCTTTGGGGTGTTAATATAAAAACATATTTTCACGTCTACCAAAACAATTTACACAATTAGACACATTATATAAATACATGTAAGTGTACATAACAGTCATTTTGATTCATAAATGTTCTAGACAATATAATCAGCTTAATTAAATATATGTTTATTTTAGCATTAGTTTAAGCTATGTTAATTCAATTAAAAATTACCATAATGAAATTACTAAAAGTACACTGTAGATGCAAAATATTCAGATGATAAAATAAGCCATTCCTTCATTTCTATCGACACATTTCGCCAACATAGGAATGTATACATTCACCGAATTCCGAAAGTACTGTTTATAAGGTTAACAGATACAATCTCTTCATTTTTATTGTACCTATATGGTGCATACCACACCTGAATTAATTTATATGAACATCATTAATACAATAAGCAAGTGATGAACAAAATGCTGTAAAAAAATGGTCAAAAATGGTAAAACAAAAATTAAAAATCTCTTTTATTGTCAAAATAACTCGCACTATAAACAAACTGTATTGTACTACATTCTATTAATAGGGCATATTGAATCAAACCCTGGTCCAAATATTGTATCGGGCAAACCTAATTTGAAAAATGGTTCACTAAAAATTGCACATATTAATGCATGCAGTTTATTACCAAATTGAATTAGAAATGTCAAATAATGATATCATACTTGTATCAGAAACACATTTAAGTCGGGATATTGACAACGAGGATATCCAATTAAAGGGTTTCCAAAACCCAATACGTGTTGACAGGAACCGCCACGGTGGCGGAGTGGCAATTTTCGCCAAACCTAATATATATATATATGTGAAAAGCCGGAATTTCACACTAGTGAAATTGAAATCCTTTGGTTAGAAGTTATCATAAATAATTTAAAAGCGATGGTTGGAGTAATTTATAGACCCTCACATTCAGATGTGTCATATTGGCAGAAATTCGAAAACAATATCCAGCCTATATTGGATTTGAATATTTCTGTAATACTTGGAGGTGATTTAAACATTGATATGTTGGGTAATCAGTGTGGGCACCTTGAAGACATTCTCACATGTCTAAACTTGGAGAATGTTGTGTGGGAGCCAACACATATTACCCATACATCAGCTACATGTATCGATTTATTAATTACAAACAGACCAAATCTTGTTCTTGATATTAAAGTTTCCCCGAAATTTGCAGTGACCACTGCCCAGTCAGTGTAGACATTAATATCAAAACGAGTAAAGAGCAGTGTTATAAACGCACAATTAGAAAATATGATCAGGCTGATTATAATTCCATAATCCATGAAATGGAAGGCAAGAATTGGAGTATTCTCTTTGAAAATAAAACTGTCAATGAGAACTACTCTAATTTCCTTTCTATTTTAAATGAGACGTGTGATAAACACATACCTACTAAAACTGTAATTATTAGACCAGATGATAAACCGTTTATGAATAGCTCTACAAGGAAGGCGATTCGAAAGAGAAATCGCATTCATTATAGAGCTAAGTCTACCAACAACCCAGATCACTGGTCACAATATAGACATTTGCGAAATGATGTTATAATATTGGTAAGAGAAGCCAAAACTGAATATAGAAATAAACTTACTTCTCAATTAATGGACAAAAGTATCCCACCAGACAAATGGTGGAGAATTGCCAAATCAGTTTGTAAACTAAACAAGTGTAATAAAGTTTCACCCCCTATAAAACATGAAAGTAGAATAATAATTCATCCCTCAGAGAAATGTGATATTTTTAATAAGTACTTTGCTGATATTTCAAATATTGAAAATGAACCAAATCTCCTGAATGAAGACTTTGCCCGTGACAATATTTGTCCTGAATTATTGATTACTGAACAAGAAGTAAAAGACCAATTAGAAATACTGAATAATTCCAAACCAAGTGGCCCCGATGGTGTTGCACCCAGGATCTTACGCAGTGTTTCTCAGTGCCTTGTTCCCCTCCCCCCCCTTACATTATTATTTAATCAGTCATTGCAATGTGGACAACTTCCATATATTTGGAAACGCTCACACGTAACCCCTGTGTACAAAAATAAAGGGGTTGCATCCGACATTACAAACTTTCGACCTATTGCCCTTACTTGTGTTCTGTGTAAGATGATGGAAAAAATAATTGTGAAACATTTGCATAATTATGTATTGGAGCATCATATTATTACAGAACACCAGTCAGGATTTCAACCAAAAGATTCTACAGTAAATCAACTTGTATATATTTACAACACTATTATCAGTAACCTTGATATTGGTAAAGACATAAGGTTTATATTTTGTGATATTTCTAAAGCATTCGATAGGGTTTGGCATACAGGACTTTTATATAAATTACGCAAAATTGGTATAGATGGAAATTTACTAAGTTGGGTTACAGATTATTTAGATGATAGGAAACAAAAAGTGGTCTTAGATGGATTCTCATCTGGGTGGGAGGGAATTGATGCTGGGGTTCCCCAAGGGTCAGTGTTGGGACCTTTCCTGTTCCTTATATACATAAACGATATTGTTGATGATCTTGATTGTAATATCAAACTCTTTGCCGATGATACATCTTTGTATGTAATAGTCGATGAACAAAATTATATACAAGCTGCAGATATGCTTTCGACAGACTTGTCTCATATTCATAACTGGTCACAAAACTGGGCTATTAAATTTAATCCTAATAAAACTGAATCAATTTTATTTACTAGACGAAATATAAATAACCCTCCAGTTTATTTTGGGGATATGGACAACAGAGTGACAGATGTTAATACTCACTGTCATCTGGGTCTGGATCTCCAAAGTAATTGTAAATGGGGTGATTATGTAAGTAAAATTTATAAGAAAGCATGTGACAGACTGAAAATTCTTAGAATGCTCAAATATCAAGTTGACAGAAATGTATTGATTAATATATATTTGTCATTTATCCGACCTATACTAGAATATGGAAATGTAATTTGGGACAATTGTACCCAAAATGAAGCTAATTTATTGGAAAGTGTTCAGGTTGAAGCAGGCAGGATAATTACAGGGTTGAGAGTAAATTCATCCAGATCTAAATTATATAGTGAACTTGGCTGGGAACCCCTTTATAAGAGAAGAGAGAAACAAAAGTTGATTTTACTCTATAAAATAATAAATGGTTTAACTCCGGACTATATGTATGACATGATCCAACCATACACAGAAAATATTCACGATTATAATCTACGACAACAAATATCGGGGGACAATTTTAGACTACCCTTTTGTAATACTGTCTCATATAGCAAAAGTTTCATCCCTTGTACGTTACGACTCTGGAATGGTCTGCCTGCCTCAACAAAGTCCAATCCTTCTCTTAATATACAATGTATTTAAGACAAGACTGAACTCTGGTACAAAAGCCTCGCCTAAATATTTTCATATAGGTGACAGAAAAGAAAATATCATACACTGTCAGATGAGGAATGATGCTAGCAATCTAAATCTACATTTGCAACAACATCACTTATCTGACAGACCATCTTGCCCACATTGCAATGATCCCTGTGAAAGCCCCTCCCATTATTTTATGCACTGCCCTTTAGACAATATTCATAGGCAACAACTTGTTGATTCCTTTAATAAACTTAACATAGAATTTACTATTCAAACCATTCTTTATGGAAGTGAAACCTCTGATTATAATCAGAATGTAAAACTTCTTCGTGCAGTACATTCCTTTATTAAGCGGAGCAAACGATTTGATAATAATATAGTAATATAAATAATTTTTTTTAAACTTTTTAAACTATAACAGTATTCTCACATATGATGGACCATGATTGCAAATATTGGTACTATTCCTCTCACATGACTAAATTAAATTAACTTATTGATATTCTATTTATAATTTATTTTGTTTTATAAATATATACATGTATATATAATGTCATAAATCTCATATTTACACTATGATTACCTACTGCATGCTAATAAAAAATTTCTAAAATGAATTAAGTATTTAAATTAAATTGAGAGGTAATAAATCTAGCAACATCGTACACTGGTAACACTTTTAGATAGCAACTAATTGTATTTAAAAAAAATTAGTAGATCTCATATCAGCCAAATTGTCGATAAAATCTAATCAATGTTAATTACTTACATGTATCAATAACTGAATATATGAGATTTCTGACTGCTATTGTATACTCGAGTTATTTCCCTTTGAGTATGAAATTCTATATTGTGTATTGTAAATATTAACTGCATGCATTATTGATTGTTGCTGTTGCCTTGTGTATGGAGAGGATTTATATAGGCTATTGCCTGCTATCCAATCCATTTAATTTATTTATGAATAAAATATGTTTAAAATGAAAATAAGCAAGTATTGACTCGGTTCCCTGTCAGCCACACACAGGACGTAACATTTAAGCGTGTGGGTACAACACCAGCTACACATTAGCGTTCGCTTTTGCGTTGGATATCTTCGTCTTATGTGCCCTATGTTGCCAGTTTCTCTGGATTGTACTTTTCTGATTACCCAATCGGTGTTCTCTAAAGTTTATAATTTTACTAATTACACAAAGCAACCAAACAATGGGACGCATGTTACATGTATCATCAGATATATTAAAGGGTGGACAAAGCAACCAAACAATGGGACGTATGTTATATGTATCATCAGATATATTAAAGGGTGGACAAAGCAACCAAACAATGGGACGTATGCTATATGTATCATCAGATATATTAAAGGGTGGACAAAGCAACCAAACAATGGGACGTATGTTATATGTATCATCAGATATATTAAAGGGTGGACAAAGCAACCAAACAATGGGACGTATGCTATATGTATCATCAGATATATTAAAGGGTGGACAAAGCAACCAAACAATGGGACGTATGCTATATGTATCATCAGATATATTAAAGGGTGGACAAAGCAACCAAACAATGGGACGTATGCTATATGTATCATCAGATATATTAAAGGGTGGACAAAGCAACCAAACAATGGGACGTATGTTACATGTATCATCAGATATATTAAAGGGTGGACAAAGCAACCAAACAATGGGACGTATGTTACATGTATCATCAGATATATTAAAGGGTGGACAAAGCAACCAAACAATGGGACGTATGTTACATGTATCATCAGATATATTAAAGGGTGGACACCAAGTACAACATTATATTAAATTAAAAAAAAATTACTTGTAGAAAAAATCCATAGTGATGCGCATAAGAGGCAACTCTAATTAAACCAAAAAGGACAACCGCATCGGTGGTGTAATGGTTAGCGTGCTCGGCTCCAGTGTGGTAAATAGTGAGATCGAGATCCGGTCAGGACAAAACCAACGACTATCAAATTGGTATTTGCTGTTTTTCCGCTAAGCACGCTGCTGCCAATGGGCACTGGTTAACATATCATAGTTTGCAGTATGCAAACAAACTGGCGGCAAATTGTTGCTTATGGCTGGACTGTGTGTTAATTTTTCATGTGGAAATGGTTATGACAGGATATGAACGCTTGTGTAATAGTATCATATGCATTTGCAATACCTTGTTGTTTGACCTTTTTAACTTTTATTATTCATACAATGTGCATATAGCATTATTGGAGAATAAATAAAACAAATATTGGCAATGTTTATAAAAGACGTTGTTGAAACTTCCAGCCCTGTTGTTTTCGTACACTAAAATATTTTATGTATGAAATATTGAAAACTGCAGAAGTGCGCAAGTACGACATATCAAACACCAAGAATAAAGATTCTGGGCTTAATTCATATGAAATATGACGAGGCACACTTTCCAATTTTTCAAACCAATATAAAATTTGGAATGCATTTACTATGATATCAAGCAATTCAAATTTTCTCCACCAAACACACATAGTCTACAGGAATAGACTGAAACTTTCTTTCATAGCTAATTCTAGAAAAAAAATGTGACTTGAAAACAAGTTGGAATCAGTAGAAAAAAATAACACAGAAAGGCAATACAGGCACCGATTGAACTTTCCTGATAACACATTTGTGATTATTATTTTTTTTTTGAACAAAACAGTTTTCAAAATACCTTTTGACTTAATAGAAACAATAAATAAAATATCCCACCAACTGTGGAAATCTTGCTTTGGAAAACGTATTTAAAATATAATTTTCATTAGACGTTTTAATCACCCAGGGAAAGCACACACTTTTATTATAATCAGTGAAAGAGACTCATGACAGAGTGTCTTAAATAAGATTTATTTATTTCTGAATGTATATACATGTATGTTGACGGTATCATATATTCCTCTTTATCCTGCAATAATTGCAATTGCTGTGATCAGTGCAAAGTGTACAACATTATGTGATAAAGTTTGTCAGTGACTTGCGACAGGTAGGCGGTTTTCTCCGTGTCCTCCGGTTTCCTCCACCAATAAAACTGACCACCATGCAATTGCTGTACAATAAATACATACTAATATATGTTTGTTTTAGTTGTCCAATATACAAATAACAGTCTACTGGTACATGATACATGTAGAACAAATAGTAAGAAATAGCAACAGTGTAGTGCGGACGTGACAGAGGACACCATTGAAAACCTTGAAACGACTATTGTTTCTGCGCTTTCTGTCATTTGCTTTGAACTATTTGATATTGCAGGATAAACAAAACATACAGTATATTGTCACTAAAAAGAAAATGTATTTGCATTCGGTGCTCGCTTTTCCACCTGTTCTGAAATGCAAATAAATTATATTATTTCCCTCAAAATGTACATATATTGGTAATATATTCCCAACTAATCAGCTATTAGAAGACTGATCACAGGCATGATACCACTGACACAAGGTTGGCCCGAAACCCGCCTAAGATGTTAAGGCTTCAGAACTCCAACCCGTGGTCACGGATTTCACCAATCATCAGTAGTAAATGTTCTGCTTTCCCTTCCTTATAAAATCTGCTAGTCAATATGCTCATATCGATTGCTCTTATACCATGCGTGGTCCCGGATCCGGTCAAACCAAAGACAAACATTTTTACTGTTTATCCGCTAAGCACACATAAGTAAGAAATAGAAACAAACACTGGTTAGCTGTGAATCAGTATAATATGTTCGAGTGGAGCAACATATCTACTTGTGGAATGTTGTTTCAGTGAATAAAAGTAAGAGAATGCCGAAGGATCAATAAAAAAAATGGACAATCCAGAGAAACTGGCAACATTGGGTACACAAGACATACGGGTATCATATCCAACACAACCAGATAACGCCCGTGTGTAGCTGGTGTTGTATCCACACACTAAAATGTTAGGTCCTTCGTGTGGTTGACAGGGAACAAAAACACAACACACTATGTGTTGGACATCAATGTACGCAAACAAACTAGCGCTATATATCCAATTAAAACTGTTGGTCTAGTACAAAGAGAACATCACTATCTCATAGAAAATCAAATTGTTCTCGCCACAATATGGCTAACAATTCTCACTAATCGTTTAACAACAATCACTCATGCATAAAATGAATACACGGATGCTATCATAACGAGTTTTTTTACCTTATGTTTAATGATCTAATACAGAGGTCACATAAACTTGGTTACTTTGCTCATACATATTTGAGTGTTTTATTTTTGTACTTCAATTAATTTGTTGTTACTGTCAAGGGTCGGACAGTGTTTGTTTTTTTAAAGCAATGGTGCAATCATCCTACAGGGTCTTTCACCTTTATTATTGCTTAATATATTTAAAGACTGACAACAAAATCATCAATGAAGAATGGTATGAACATCATATATTTTTGACGTTTTAAACAAGTCATTACCATAAAGTAAACAACATAATGAGCTAAGTGTCGATAAATCTAGCCATCCCAAAACGCCCATATTGCTCAAGGACATTCATTTTAATGTATTATTGAAAATATTTGCAATTAAAACACAATTAATCGTTTTGGTTTATTTCCTCCCAAAGTCATTTCAATTATTTGGCGTTCCAATCTTTTGATTATTTGTTTGTTTGTTTGTTTGGTGGTGTTTAACGCCACTTACAACAATGTTTCAGTTACATCATGACGGTCAGTTTTATTGGTGGAGGAAACCGGAGGACCCGGAGAAAACCACCGACCTGTCGCAAGTCACGACAAACTTGATCTCATAATGTTGTGCACCTCGCCCTGATTAGAGCGTAGCTGATGAAGGTTATTTCAGAAACGTGTCATGCGCACTAAATTATACGTAATACCTACGTTATATTACTATCACTGGGTCAATTCCATTTCTGGTAGACTATTATTCGCCGAGAGTATCATCCATCCAGTAGTCAGTTGTGCGACAATGGCATGGTTTATGAATTAATTATAGAGTGTCTAAATGTTGGAATTGATTAAAACTATAGTCAATCTCCCCAAAACTCAGGTAACCGTAGCCTATTTTTGGCTAACATGCTTAGGGCCTTTGGTTTACTTGTTTCTAAAGATTTTGGAAACATTTGATTTTCAATCTTTTGCGTAGCTGCGTACATGATGAAGTCGATCGAGACACACGTCGTGCACACTTAATAGACGCTTCTATTATTTACTGATAAGATTTTCCTGCTATAGCAGGGCATACCTAAACGTTTCGGATATCACGTGTCTGGACTACATGTATCCACAACAGCATCGTTTTACTATTGTTTTTATCAAAATTAATAATTGATAATTACAAAATGTACTATGACACCCTTGTTTTGTGGTAAGGATGATTGTTCGAGGTAATGGCCGACCACATATGTTGCTATCAGATGCTTACCCACGCGGAGAATTTAATTAGATATATTTATGTTTGAAATTACAGTTCCTAAATAATGTAATCTATTAAACCTAAGGTCAATTTGTCACAAGCACAGGTAGCATCTTAATTAGGCACTGGTTTATTTACTTCTAAAGACTTTATAATTATTTTGCTGTCCGATCTTTTCACTATGAGTTGAGGTACTGATGAAGATTATTCCAGAAACGCGTCGTGTGCACTAAATTTGATATCTACGTTTTAATTATTGTAAGCACGTGTTTAGGTTGATGAAAGCTGTCAAATCATTTAATACTAATTATCTGCGTGTACACAATATATTTCTGGATATTTTCAAGGTTGAAATCTATTTTTGGACACAAACATGAGATTTGGATCCCGCAGGTGTCAATGCTAATGATACGTTCATTATATGTTTGTTTACACAGACACACTCACAGAACATTTGTTTGTCGTTGGAACTAATATGTAACCATGAACGATTAAAGTGATGCCAGAAAAAGTACATGCATATTGCATAACACATTGAAAGCGAACTTGAAGGCGTCTTGTTGTCTTTGTCAGTACAATACTCCATAGATGCCTATATTTATATAATAATGTTGTGCTAGCAATGACTATGCCAATATAGTGGTCAGGATTGAAGACAAAGCGCACGACACTTCAACCCTGACCACTATATTGGCATAGTCATTGCTAACACAACATTATTATTATTATTATGCTGACTGTTATATGTAGACAAAATATATTGAGAACTATTACAATAAAGGAGGTCCTGATATTGGTGACTAATGTATTGGATCAGATAGTCTTGAAAGTGTGAAAATATTCTTTGTTTCATTTAAGGCTTTAAAAATATAAAGATTTATGAAGTTTGAAATTTAATTAACAACAATAACAATATTAAAAAACGTTTAAACGACATGATATATTTGACAGATTGGATCCGCCCCCTTGCACGTGGACTAGCTATATATAGCTTGACAGACAGCTGAAACCCCAACCTTCCCCGCGTGAAACTGGCACAGTAGATGTACTATTTTCGCATAGTATATCAACGCTATGTAATTCTTTGTGATATATGCCAAAATATCTTATGAACTTATATTACAGAAGAAATTTACAGAAGGTATAATAATCAAATATATGGATATTGTTATGGTATTTAACGCCACTTTCAAAAGAAATTTTTATCTTTGATTTAATACCGTAGGTGAAACAATATGTGATGAATATTTAGATCACAGCTTACAATTTGTTCAAACTTAACAATTAATGATCATGTTTTATTTTTACAATATAGAACTAAAATAAGAGAAGACGTACAGTTAGATGTAACAGAACAATAAAGGGATACCACGTGACAGCATGAGAAGACGTACAGTTAGATGTAACAGAACAATAAAGGGATACCACGTGACAGCATGAGAAGACGTATAGTTAGATGTAACAGAACAATAAAGTGATACCACGTGACAGCATGAGAAGACGTACAGTTAGATGTAACAGAACAATAAAGGGATACCACGTGATAGCATGAGAAGACGTACAGTTAGATGTAACAGAACAATAAAGTGATACCACGTGACAGCATGAGAAGACGTACAGTTAGATGTAACAGAACAATAAAGTGATACCACGTGACAGCATGAGAAGACGTACAGTTAGATGTAACAGAACAATAAAGGGATACCACGTGACAGCATGAGAAGACGTACAGTTAGATGTAACAGAACAATAAAGTGATACCACGTGACAGCATGAGAAGACGTACAGTTAGATGTAACAGAACAATAAAGGGATACCACGTGACAGCATGAGAAGACGTACAGTTAGATGTAACAGAACAATAAAGTGATACCACGTGACAGCATGAGAAGACGTACAGTTAGATGTAACAGAACAATAAAGTGATACCACGTGACAGCATGAGAAGACGTACAGTTAGATGTAACAGAACAATAAAGTGATACCACGTGACAGCATGAGAAGACATACAGTTAGATGTAACAGAACAATAAAGGGATACCACGTGACAGCATGAGAAGACGCACAGTTAGATGTAACAGAACAATAAAGGGATACCACGTGACAGCATGCATGGTACGATAAGTCAACAGGGTTTAATCATTTACCAGGTTTCCCGACAATGATATTTGTCCAGCGAAAAACTTTAAAATTGAACTTAAAATAAAAATTAAGATTTTTTTGGGACATTGGCCGGTTTTAGTCCATCATATTTTGGAAATGGTAAGAGCTACAACAAATATGTTGAGTATAAACCAGAAAGAAATTGTTCTTATGATGTCAATTAAACAAAGGCATACAAATTCTATACAACATTTTGACTAAATTATAAATTAGGTCTGTTTTATTACTTTGTCCACACGTGTAGTTATCTAAATCGTCTTTTTTGTTCTTGAATAACACACCTCGAGTGCGGTAAATCGTGGGTTCGAGCCCCGGTTGGGTAAAACCAAAGAATATAAAATTGGTATTTGTTGCTTTCCCGCTAAGCACGAAGCACTAAGGAGAAAGAACAAAGACTGGTTGGCTCGGAATCAGAATAATGTGTACGAATGGAGCGACATGTCTACCCGCGGACTGTTGTTTCAGTGAGATAGCACTATAAAAATGCAACCCAGCGTGTTGGTCTAGAACAAAGCGGACCTCATCATCATCTCATTGAAAATTAACTTGCTGTCGCCATGATATAGCTGAACAATTGCTGAATTGGCGTTAAACAACAATCCCTCACTCACTACTTGAATACAGTTAGTTTTTCAACCATTATTATTCATGCAAAGTAATTTTCTAAATATAAAACTATATAAAGAAAATGTAAACACATGGTTTGTAGTATTGTAGTGTGCTAGAGTAATTTCCTGTTCTTGGTATAAGTACATATCTTTGAAGTGTTAAAACTAAAACATATTTTCACCGAACTCAATCCTTTGCACGCACAGCCACTAGTGGGGCAGGAACTGCTCACCCTTCCGAAGCACCTGAGTTCAACTCCAGTTTTTAGTGGGGTTCATGTTGCCAACTCTTGTTTTCTGTATAGTGTTTTGTAGATCTGTTTTTTGTCATTTTTCACTTTGGCATTGTATTGTCTGTTCTTCAATAATCGCCTTCTGATTACCCTTTGGTGTCTTTATACTGCTCCAGATTATAAAGACTGACAACAAAATCATAACGGAAGAATGCTATGGACATCGTATATTTCTTCCACGTTTTGAATATGTCATTAACACAAAGTAAACAAGTTAGGGACCGATTACTTAACTTTCAGGAAGGGGCAGGGTGATTATTTGTCTGTCATGAGCCTGTTTTTTTTCACACAACGACAAAAAGCATTATTAATTTTTTTAACAGTAATTTTCCTCAAATCTTAAAAACAAATTTTCGCTGAAATCTGCAGGGTCAGACAATTTACATTTTGCAGCTTTTCATGTCAATATATATTTGTCTATAAGATTTGGCGACTCATTTTTTCAGAATAAAACACAGACTCTCCCCTAATTAAAAGTAAAATGGTCGTTCCCTTTGTAAGCTGAGCGTCAATAAAACAGGCGATTCTGAAACGCCCTCGTTTCATTCTGATGTCGTTCAAGGGTATAAGGTTTGATGTATTATTGAAAATTACAACTATAACTTAATTGTAGTAATACTCATATATTATAGTAGACCCGTGTAACACATGTTCAGATTAATGAATGCTATCAAATAATTGAATACTGACTGTCTGTATGTATATTTGAACATTATATTTTTGATCTAATACTATTGTAAATAAATGTTAGAGAAAACCGAAGAGAAAATTTAGCAAAATATATCATTCACTGCAAACATCCCATGGTGTCATTTTGTTTCATAATACTCATTAAATGTGTATATCTAAAGGTAGTTATTATATAAACGTTAGAGAATATCGAAGAGACAATTTAGCAAAATATATCATTCACTGCAAACATCCCATGGTGTCATTTTGTTTCATAATGCTCATTAAATGTGTATATCTAAAGGTAGTTATTATATAAACGTTAGAGAATATCGAAGAGACAATTTAGCAAAATATATCATTCACTGCAAACATCCCATGGTGTCATTTTGTTTCATAATACTCATTAAATGTGTATATCTAAAGGTAGTTATTATATAAACGTTAGAGAATATCGAAGAGACAATTTAGCAAAATATATCATTCACTGCAAACATCCCATGGTGTCATTTTGTTTCATAATGCTCATTAAATGTGTATATCTAAAGGTAGTTATTATATAAACGTTAGAGAATATCGAATGGGCAATCAGAAAAGGACAATCCAGAGAAACTTGCAACGAAGGGTACACAAGACGAAGAAAAACAAAACAAAAACACAACACAATATGTGTTGGACACCAATATACGCAAATAAACACAAATAACGTAAATAAGACATGGGCCCTCCTACAAACAACTGGAGGTAACGACGAACCGAACATCGTTTTTGATATAATTTCGATCTTTAATTTAAAAAAAAAATTAGGTGGCTAATATTGAGAATGAAACGTGAAATTTCTGTAACCGATAATAATGATCCTATTTTGTTTTTAGTTCACCTGACCGAAAGAGAATAAAATTCGTGCGAAATTCGAACATTAAAAAAAATCTTTCAATTTTAATGCAGTATATTGAGAAAAGATGGGATACTGAAAATAAGGGGTCTAATTTTAGAATATTCGATTTTTTTGGGAGGTAAATATAATTGTTTTTTTCATCCAGTTTTGATGTTTGTTTTTTCTGTGAATTGATTATATTCGGAAGTTTTGGAAGTTTGTTGCCGGATTTTCTCTATCTTTTACATTTTCTGAGATAAATTCAACGGAAAGTAACAATTTACAAAGTTTCAACATTATTTTTTTTGTCCAATTTTTATGACTTTTGTAATAGCAGAATGTCCATCCTTATCAGTTATTTATTAAGTCAATGGTGCTCTTGTATAGAAAAGGGACTATGAACCCCAAACTCCGAAGTTTCCCATATTATGGAAGGTCTGTACAATTTTTATTTTTATTTCAAATTTGATGTGTTTTGCATTAGATGTTTTTTTCATCTCAGTAGATTCGCAATGAAATTTCCTGCATGATTTTCCCAAACAGATTTGACCTCGCTGTCATAGTTTCCGAGAGAAAAAAAACACGACCAAAGGTGGCAAAAAAGGGACAACAAATCGAAATGATAACTTCTTAAAAATTAAATGCAGTTTTTTTTTCTATTGAATAACTTAAGAAAATCCACGTCTCAAAGGTCCCAACAGATATGTTGTGGCTTTCACTTAGAAAATCTACTTTTAATTACATTTTTAATATGAAAAACTCCATTTACAATTTGCTGAAAAAGTAATATCTAAATGTTCATGTTTTTCACCAGACTGAACATTTTAATTAATAAAAACAATACGATATTAATTTATTCAATGTTTTTCTGTCAAGAACATATTGTTTGATTGATGGTGTTTAACGCCACTTTCAACAGTTATATAGTAGCGGTGTCAAGAACAGTACACAGTCATTTTTTATAAAATATACTAATCACATTTATGACTGATGATAAATTATATTAAATCAGAATTTGGTTGCAATTTAATTTAAATTTTTGTTTGGTGAAAAATATTATAATCAAGCATCGTCGACAAAAAATCGGGATAAACTCCAGTAATTGTCAGCAACATCAATGATATTTATCAAAATCTATAGACTTGACAATAATTTTTCATCAAATCATGTTTTTATGTGAAATTTATTGGAAAATATTTTGGCTCAGAAATACTTTTTACTCGTAAATGTTGGGGATCAAGCTATCAAGAAGGGAGGGTTGGGACCCTATTAACCAGTTTAACCCGGCCACATTTTGGGCCTGTCTCAGGCCAGAACCTGGACTTCCAACGCCATCTATCGTGGCCTTTGTGTGTGGGCTAGTGGGAGGTGATTGTTCGTTTAGTTGATATTGGTGGAATTGTTGACCATCTCTGTTTAAACTTTGCTTTGTTTTGTTGATATTGGTGGAATTGTTGACCATCTCTGTTTAAACTTTGTTTTGTTTTGTTGATATTGGTGGAATTGTTGACCATCTCTGTTTAAACTTTGTTTTGTTTTGTTGATATTGGTGGAATTGTTGACCATCTCTGTTTAAACTTTGTTTTGTTTTGTTGATATTGGTGGAATTGTTGACCATCTCTGTTTAAACTTTCATTTGTTTTGTTGATATTGGTGGAATTGCTGACCATCTCTGTTTAAACTTTCTTTTCATAACCTGAAAATAATATTTCACATTCAGAAAGATAGTTCAGGGTCTTATCCTGTCCTCGTTTGTTTGTTTGATGGTGTTTAACGTCACTTTCAACAATATTTCAGCTATATCGTGGCAGTCAGTTTTATTGGTGGAGGAAACCGGAGGACTCGAAGAAACTATCGACCTGTCGCAAGTCACTGACAAACTTTATCACATAATGTTGAGATTCGAACTCACAACATCAGTGGTGATAGGCACTGATTGCATAGGTAGATTAAAATACAACTACCATACCATCACGGCCACAACGCCCCCTCCCGTCCTCGTTTAAATATTAATAATAACTAATAATTAACGATGAAAATCAAATAGAGGATTTGTTGAGGAAGGTGATCCAAAACACGTACACATTTACATTTTACATCTTGAAACTTTAAAATCAAAGCAAGAAAATGCCATAAGGTCACGACCACGATGGCCCCAGTGTTGATGATAATTATTATTATGGACAAAATAAGCCATATTAATTATAAACTTAGAAATACACCAACAAGCACAAATTCCTACAAGGAAAGGGGGTGATAGGTTCAGATTAAAGTCAAGGTTAAGCATAAACTATTTGTAAATGAACATTCTAAATGGATAATACAGAAGAGATAGAGACAAAATCAAAAAAATACCACACTGTCGGAACAATTCTAAAATCATAATCATAGAAAGAGGCAAAATCGATACCTAACACACAAATACATGACCTGTCACCCCTAACACACAAATACATGACCTGTCACCCCTAACACACAAATACATGACCTGTCACCCCTAACACACAAATACATGACCTGTCACCCCTAACACACAAATACATGACCTGTCACCCCTAACACACAAATACATGACCTGTCACCCCTAACACACAAATACATGACCTGTCACCCCTAACACACAAATACATGACCTGTCACCCCTAACACACAAATACATGACCTGTCACCCCTAACACACAAATACATGACCTGTCACCCCTAACACACAAATACATGACAGGTCACCCCTAACACACAAATACATGACCTGTCACCCCTAACATACAAATACATGACCTGTCACCCCTAACACACAAATACATGACCTGTCACCCCTAACACACAAATACATGACATGTCACCCCTAACACACAAATACATGACCTGTCACCCCTAACACACAAATACATGACCTGTCACCCCTAACACACAAATACATGACATGTCACCCCTAACACACAAATACATGACCTGTCACCCCTAACACACAAATACATGACCTGTCACCCCTAACACACAAATACATGACATGTCACCCCTAACACACAAATACATGACCTGTCACCCCTAACACACAAATACATGACATGTCACCCCTAACACACAAATACATGACCTGTCACCCCTAACACACAAATACATGACCTGTCACCCCTAACACACAAATACATGACATGTCACCCCTAACACACAAATACATGACCTGTCACCCCTAACACACAAATACATGACATGTCACCCCTAACACACAAATACATGACCTGTCACCCCTAACACACAAATACATGACCGGTCACCCCTAACACACAAATACATGACATGTCACCCCTAACACACAAATACATGACCTGTCACCCCTAACACACAAATACATGACCTGTCACCCCTAACACACAAATACATGACCTGTCACCCCTAACACACAAATACATGACATGTCACCCCTAACACACAAATACATGACCTGTCACCCCTAACACACAAATACATGACCTGTCACCCCTAACACACAAATACATGACATGTCACCCCTAACACACAAATACATGACCTGTCACCCCTAACACACAAATACATGACCTGTCACCCCTAACACACAAATACATGACATGTCACCCCTAACACACAAATACATGACCTGTCACCCCTAACACACAAATACATGACATGTCACCCCTAACACACAAATACATGACCTGTCACCCCTAACACACAAATACATGACCTGTCACCCCTAACACACAAATACATGACATGTCACCCCTAACACACAAATACATGACCTGTCACCCCTAACACACAAATACATGACATGTCACCCCTAACACACAAATACATGACCTGTCACCCCTAACACACAAATACATGACCGGTCACCCCTAACACACAAATACATGACATGTCACCCCTAACACACAAATACATGACCTGTCACCCCTAACACACAAATACATGACATGTCACCCCTAACACACAAATACATGACCTGTCACCCCTAACACACAAATACATGACCTGTCACCCCTAACACACAAATACATGACATGTCACCCCTAACACACAAATACATGACCTGTCACCCCTAACACACAAATACATGACCTGTCACCCCTAACACACAAATACATGACCGGTCACCCCTAACACACAAATACATGACCTGTCACCCCTAACACACAAATACATGACCTGTCACCCCTAACACACAAATACATGACATGTCACCCCTAACACACAAATACATGACCTGTCACCCCTAACACACAAATACATGACCTGTCACCCCTAACACACAAATACATGACCTGTCACCCCTAACACACAAATACATGACATGTCACCCCTAACACACAAATACATGACCTGTCACCCCTAACACACAAATACATGACCTGTCACCCCTAACACACAAATACATGACCTGTCACCCCTAACACACAAATACATGACCTGTCACCCCTAACACACAAATACATGACCTGTCACCCCTAACACACAAATACATGACATGTCACCCCTAACACACAAATACATGACCTGTCACCCCTAACACACAAATACATGACCTGTCACCCCTAACACACAAATACATGACCTGTCACCCCTAACACACAAATACATGACCTGTCACCCCTAACACACAAATACATGACCTGTCACCCCTAACACACAAATACATGACATGTCACCCCTAACACACAAATACATGACCTGTCACCCCTAACACACAAATACATGACCTGTCACCCCTAACACACAAATACATGACCTGTCACCCCTAACACACAAATACATGACCTGTCACCCCTAACACACAAATACATGACCTGTCACCCCTAACACACAAATACATGACCTGTCACCCCTAACACACAAATACATGACCTGTCACCCCTAACACACAAATACATGACCTGTCACCCCTAACACACAAATACATGACCTGTCACCCCTAACACACAAATACATGACCTGTCACCCCTAACACACAAATACATGACCTGTCACCCCTAACACACAAATACATGACCTGTCACCCCTAACACACAAATACATGACCTGTCACCCCTAACACACAAATACATGACCTGTCACCCATAACACACAAATACATGACCTGTCACCCCTAACACACAAATACATGACCTGTCACCCCTAACACACAAATACATGACCTGTCACCCCTAACACACAAATACATGACCTGTCACCCCTAACACACAAATACATGACCTGTCACCCCTAACACACAAATACATGACCTGTCACCCCTAACACACAAATACATGACCTGTCACCCCTAACACACAAATACATGACCTGTCACCCCTAACACACAAATACATGACCTGTCACCCCTAACACACAAATACATGACCTGTCACCCCTAACACACAAATACATGACCTGTCACCCCTAACACACAAATACATGACCTGTCACCCCTAACACACAAATACATGACCTGTCACCCCTAACACACAAATACATGACCTGTCACCCCTAACACACAAATACATGACCTGTCACCCCTAACACACAAATACATGACCTGTCACCCCTAACACACAAATACATGACCTGTCACCCCTAACACACAAATACATGACCTGTCACCCATAACACACAAATACATGACCTGTCACCCCTAACACACAAATACATGACCTGTCACCCCTAACACACAAATACATGACCTGTCACCCCTAACACACAAATACATGACCTGTCACCCCTAACACACAAATACATGACCTGTCACCCCTAACACACAAATACATGACCTGTCACCCCTAACACACAAATACATGACCTGTCACCCCTAACACACAAATACATGACCTGTCACCCCTAACAAACAAATACATGACCTGTCACCCCTAACACACAAATACATGACCTGTCACCCCTAACACACAAATACATGACCTGTCACCCCTAACATACAAATACATGACCGGTCACCCCTAACACACAAATACATGACCTGTCACCCCTAACACACAAATACATGACCTGTCACCCCTAGCACACAAATACATGACCTGTCACCCCTAACAAACAAATACATGACCTGTCACCCCTAACACACAAATACATGACCTGTCACCCCTAACACACAAATACATGACCTGTCACCCCTAACATACAAATACATGACCGGTCACCCCTAACACACAAATACATGACCTGTCACCCCTAACACACAAATACATGACCTGTCACCCCTAACAAACAAATACATGACCTGTCACCCCTAACATACAAATACATGACCGGTCACCCCTAACATACAAATACATGACCTGTCACCCCTAACATACAAATACATGACCTGTCACCCCTAACATACAAATACATGACCTGTCACCCCTAACATACAAATACATGACCTGTCACCCCTAACATACAAATACATGACCTGTCACTACTAAAATACAAATACATGACCTGTCACCCCTAACATACAAATACATGACCGGTCACCCCTAACACACAAATACATGACCGGTCACCCCTAACACACAAATACATGACCTGTCACCCCTAACACACAAATACATGACCGGTCACCCCTAACACACAAATACATGACCGGTCACCCCTAACACACAAATACATGACCGGTCACCCATAACACACAAATACATGACCTGTCACCCCTAACACACAAATACATGACCTGTCACCCCTAACACACAAATACATGACCTGTCACCCCTAACACACAAATACATGACCTGTCACCCCTAACACACAAATACATGACCTGTCACCCCTAACACACAAATACATGACCTGTCACCCCTAACACACAAATACATGACCTGTCACCCCTAACACACAAATACATGACCGGTCACCCCTAACACACAAATACATGACCTGTCACCCCTAACACACAAATACATGACCGGTCACCCCTAACACACAAATACATGACCTGTCACCCCTAACACACAAATACATGACCTGTCACCCCTAACACACAAATACATGACCTGTCACCCCTAACACACAAATACATGACCTGTCACCCCTAACACACAAATACATGACCTGTCACCCCTAACATACAAATACATGACCGGTCACCCCTAACACACAAATACATGACCGGTCACCCCTAACACACAAATACATGACCTGTCACCCCTAACATACAAATACATGACCTGTCACCCCTAACATACAAATACATGACCTGTCACCCCTAACACACAAATACATGACCTGTCACCCCTAACACACAAATACATGACCTGTCACCCCTAACATACAAATACATGACCGGTCACCCCTAACACACAAATACATGACCTGTCACCCCTAACACACAAATACATGACCTGTCACCCCTAACAAACAAATACATGACCTGTCACCCCTAACATACAAATACATGACCTGTCACCCCTAACATACAAATACATGACCTGTCACCCCTAACATACAAATACATGACCTGTCACCCCTAACATACAAATACATGACCTGTCACCCCTAACATACAAATACATGACCTGTCACCCCTAACATACAAATACATGACCTGTCACTACTAAAATACAAATACATGACCTGTCACCCCTAACATACAAATACATGACCGGTCACCCCTAACACACAAATACATGACCGGTCACCCCTAACACACAAATACATGACCTGTCACCCCTAACACACAAATACATGACCGGTCACCCCTAACACACAAATACATGACCGGTCACCCCTAACACACAAATACATGACCGGTCACCCATAACACACAAATACATGACCTGTCACCCCTAACACACAAATACATGACCTGTCACCCCTAACACACAAATACATGACCTGTCACCCCTAACACACAAATACATGACCTGTCACCCCTAACACACAAATACATGACCTGTCACCCCTAACACACAAATACATGACCTGTCACCCCTAACACACAAATACATGACCTGTCACCCCTAACACACAAATACATGACCGGTCACCCCTAACACACAAATACATGACCTGTCACCCCTAACACACAAATACATGACCGGTCACCCCTAACACATAAATACATGACCTGTCACCCCTAACACACAAATACATGACCTGTCACCCCTAACACACAAATACATGACCTGTCACCCCTAACACACAAATACATGACCTGTCACCCCTAACACACAAATACATGACCTGTCACCCCTAACATACAAATACATGACCGGTCACCCCTAACACACAAATACATGACCGGTCACCCCTAACACACAAATACATGACCTGTCACCCCTAACACACAAATACATGACCGGTCACCCCTAACACACAAATACATGACCTGTCACCCCTAACACACAAATACATGACCGGTCACCCCTAACACACAAATACATGACCGGTCACCCCTAACACACAAATACATGACCGGTCACCCCTAACACACAAATACATGACCGGTCACCCCTAATACACAAATACATGACCTGTCACCCCTAACACACAAATACATGACCTGTCACCCCTAACACACAAATACATGACCGGTCACCCCTGACACACAAATACATGACCGGTCACCCCTAACACACAAATACATGACCGGTCACCCCTAACACACAAATACATGACCGGTCACCCCTAATACACAAATACATGACCTGTCACCCCTAACACACAAATACATGACCGGTCACCCCTAACACACAAATACATGACCGGTCACCCCTAATACACAAATACATGACCTGTCACCCCTAACACACAAATACATGACCTGTCACCCCTAACACACAAATACATGACCGGTCACCCCTAACACACAAATACATGACCTGTCACCCCTAACACACAAATACATGACCGGTCACCCCTAACACACAAATACATGACCTGTCACCCCTAACACACAAATACATGACCGATCACCCCTAACACACAAATACATGACCTGTCACCCCTAACACACAAATACATGACCGATCACCCCTAACACACAAATACATGACATGTCACCCCTAACACACAAATACATGACCGGTCACCCCTAACACACAAATACATGACCGGTCACTTTCTTGGATTTGTACAGGCGCTTCATTTTTGAATGTGGCGGGATTATGCTAGTTTTATGCGCCCCTGAAATGATGAGAGATTCCAAAATAAAATATTGATGCAATGAATTCAAGACCAGATAGACTCATGATAACAACAGTGCATCTTCTCACAAAACATTGATTGTGTTGGTTCCAGAGCAATCGATAAATGTTCATTTATATTTTAAAAAGTTTCTTGGATATTTGTTATAGTCATTGGAAAATATGAGAATTTATTCTGTTATATAAACGTTAGAGAAAACCTAGGGGGGGGGAGGGGGGGGGAAGGGCATCAAGAATGGACAATCCAGAGAAACTGGCAACATTGGGTACACGAACAACAAGACGAATTTAAACAACAACAACAAAAAACCACAATACAATATGTGTTGGGTTCCAATATACACAAACAAACACAAATAGAGTAGATAAGACATGAGCCCTCCTACAAACAACTAGAGGTAAAGACGAACCGAACATTATTTTTTGGTGCAAATCGTAGCGGACATATGTACTGATTTTATGTTATAAATTGCCATCATATTCAGTGGTCATACAATATATAACTGGGTGAGTGATGAGCAATTATGTAGTATTTATCACGCAGTTCAACAGTTCATTCTATTTGTAATAAAATAAAATAAAAGACATGTTATATTCCAACCAATGAAATGGATTAAAAAGCATTTATCACGTGACATCATTATAGTGAGTGATTGTTGCATAACGCCAATTCATCAATTTTTCAGCTATATCATGGCGGACACCCTTATAAAAGCTTTGCAAACATTGAAGGAAAGCGCTAGCGCATTATTACCGAATTCCAAATTCCACAGGTAGGTAATTGTAATTAGCCAATAATGAAAAAAAAAAAACCAAAAAACCAATTTGCTTTTAAATAATAAAATGAAATACTACATAACGAAATAAGTGAACGGTCATGTATATGTCTGTTAGGGTAAACGATTTTTACCTCTTTTCTCTCGATCTTTCGAATGATTGATTGATTTTTGGTGTTTATAGCTACTTTCAGCAATTTTTCAGCCATATCATGGCGACCAGTTTAAGTGATGGAAGAAGCCGGAGTACCCGGAGAGAACCACCGACCATGGGCAAGCAACTGGTAAGCTTAATCACTTGCGACTGCGAGTCGAGTGCACACTTTTTTGTAATTTACAAAGCCGGGCGCGAACCCACGCCGTATTGGTGATAGGCTTGCATGAGTTAAGTAATCCAACGACCTAACTCATTGAGCCTCCCGGGCCCTAATTTTTTTTTCGAATGAATTTTGGAACTATTCCGACAGTGTGGTAAAACTTTCTTGAACTTGTGAAGTCGCCATATTGGTTCGACATTAGACATTGAAAAAGTCTCTCGGTGAGACGAAAGTAATGTAAACAAGCTATTAATATAATTGACAACTATGTTACTTATAGGATGTTTATCAGTACAGTATTGTTTCTATTTGACAACTATGTTACTTATAGGATGTTTATCAGGGCAATATTGTTTCTATTTGACTACTATATTACTTATAGGATGTTTATCAGTGCAGTATTGTTTCTGGTAATAAGCAGTGCATACTGTCATGCGGAAACTAGAAACGTGGTAAAATCTCTCCGAGTATATAATGGTGGTAAATGGGGAGATTGGAACACTGCACAGTTTTGTCCAAAGGGTCAATATGCTACTGGTTACAGAATGAAGGTATATACTAGAACAATGCAATATTGTGAAAGTATTATTATTCGTCAGGTACTAATTTTCGTGGAATTAGTGGTTGATTAAAATCACGAAATTTAAAACCACGGAAATAAAACATTTACAATTCTTTGTTTCGTTCAAGGGTTGACACCAGGAATTCAAGAACTCACAACGCAATGCATTTTGAAGAAACAACGATAATTGGTGGCCACGAATTCACAGTATACAAATGTATATTGTGATAGAGGCCGTCGTGGTCGAAATCGTATGGTAGTTGGATTTACAAGTATCTGTGCAATCAGTGCCTATCATCACTAAAGTTGTGAATTCGAACCACGTTCATTGCGAGGTGTACTCGATACAACACTAGGTGATAAAGTTTGTCAATGACTTGCGACAAGTCGGTGGTTTTCTCCGGGTACTCCTGTTTCCTCCACCAATAAAACTGACCGCAACGATATAACTGAAAAATTGTTGAAAGTGGCGTTAAACACCACAAACCAAACCAAGCCTATATTATGATATATTAAAATGATTTTAATGTTTGATTAAAGCAGCTATGTTTTTGGTTCTCAATTAATTGTGATATTAGAACCCCGGGGTATCACCCCCAGTAGTCAGTGTTTCGAGACTGACATGGTTTATCAGATATATTTATTTTAGAAATAACAGTTTTTAAATAATTGAATTAATATAAGCTAAGGTCAATTTCCCTCAGACATAGCTACCCTTAGGTGATTTTAGATTTTCTGCTTATGCCCTATGGTTTTGTTGCTCGCAAAATTTTTAATTTATTTGGCTTCTCAATTTTTTGACTGAGCGTACTTGTCGTAAACACTTCTCGGTCCTTTCTTCATTCATGACTTATCACCGGGTTTGTAACTAGATTAAAACGACGGGTGTCACTAGTGGAGCAGGAACTGCTTACCCTTCCGGAGTGCCTGAGTTCAACCCCGGTTTTTAGTGGGGTTCGTGTTACTTGATCCTTAGTTTTATGTGTATGTTTTGTAGAGCGTCGTTTGTTTTTTTGTCCTTTTTTTGGCCATTGTGTTGTCTGATTTACGGCTTCTGAATGCCCCGTTAGTATCTTAGATTTACGGCTTCTGAATGCCCCGTTAGTATCTTAGATTTACGGCTTCTGAATGCCCGGTTAGTATCTTAGATTTACGGCTTCTGAATGCCCCGTTAGTATCTTAGATTTACGGCTTTTGAATGCCCCGTTAGTATCTTAGATTTACGGCTTCTGAATGCCCCGTTAATATCTTAGATTTACGGCTTCTGAGTGCCCCGTTAGTATCTTAGATTTACGGCTTCTGAATGCCCCGTTGGTATCCTAGATTTACGGCTTCTGAATGCCCCGTTGGTATCTTAGATTTACGGCTTCTGAATGCCCCGTTGGTATCTTAGATTTACGGCTTGTGAATGCTCCGTTAGTATCTTAGATTTACGGCTTCTGAATGCCCCGTTAGTATCTTATATTTACGGCTTCTGAATGCCCCGTTGGTATCTTAGATTTACGGCTTCTGAATGCCCCGTTGGTATCTTAGATTTACGGCTTCTGAATGCTCCGTTAGTATCTTAGATTTACGGCTTCGGAATGCCCCGTTAGTATCTTAGATCTACGGCTTCTGAATGCCCCGTTAGTATCTTAGATTTACGGCTTCTGAATGCCCCGTTAGTATCTTAAATTTACGGCTTCTGAATGCCCCGTTAGTATCTTAGATTTACGGCTTCTGAATGCCCCGTTAGTATCTTAGATTTACGGCATCTGAATGCCCCGTTAGTATCTTAGATTTACGGCTTCTGAATGCCCCGTTAATATCTTAGATTTACGGCTTCTGAATGTCCCGTTAGTATCTTAGATTTACGGCTTCTGAATGCCACGTTAGTATCTTAGATTTACGGCTTCTGAATGCCCCGTTAGTATCTTAGATTTATGGCTTCTGAATGCCCCGTTCGTATCTTAGATTTACGGCTTCTGAATGCCCCGTTAGTATCTTAGATTTACGGCTTCTGAATGCCCCGTTAGTATCTTAGATTTACGGCTTCTGAATGCCCCGTTGGTATCTTAGATTTACGGCTTCTGAATGCCCTGTTAGTATCTTAGATTTACGGCTTCTGAAAGCCCCGTTAGTATCTTAGATTTACGGCTTCTGAATGCCCTGTTAGTATCTTAGATTTACGGCTTCTGAAAGCCCCGTTAGTATCTTAGATTTACGGCTTCTGAATGCCCCGTTAGTATCTTAGATTTACGGCTTCTGAATGCCCCGTTAGTATCTTAGATTTACGGCTTCTGAATGCCCCGTTGGTATCTTAGATTTACGGTTTCTGAATGCCCCGTTAGTATCTTAGATTTACGGCTTCTGAATGCTCCGCTAGTATCTTAGAGTTACGGCTTCTGAATGCCCCGTTAGTATCTTAGATCTACGGCTTCTGAATGCCCCGTTAGTATCTTAGATTTAGGCTTCTGAATGCCCCGTTAGTATCTTAGATTTACGGCATCTGAATGCCCCGTTAGTATCTTAGTTTTACGGCTTCTGAATGCCCCGTTAGTATCTTAGATTTACGGCTTCTGAATGCCCCGTTAATATCTTAGATTTACGGCTTCTGAATGTCCCGTTAGTATCTTAGATTTACGGCTTCTGAATGCCCCGTTAGTATCTTAGATTTACGGCTTCTGAATGCCCCGTTGGTATCTTAGATTTACGGCTTCTGAATGCCCCGTTGGTATCTTAGATTTACGGTTTCTGAATGCCCCGTTGGTATCCTAGATTTACGGCTTCTGAATGCCCCGTTAGTATCTTAGATCTACGGCTTCTGAATGCCCCGTTAGTATCTTAGATTTACGGCTTCTGAATGCCCCGTTAGTATCTTAGATTTACGGCTTCTGAATGCCCCGTTGGTATCTTAGATTTACGGTTTCTGAATGCCCCGTTGGTATCTTAGAATTACGGCTTCTGAATGCCCCGTTAGTATCTTAGATTTACGGCTTCTGAATGCCCCATTGGAATCTTAGATTTACGGCTTCTGAATGCCTCGTTAGTATCTTCAAACTCTTCTTGATAAACATGAGAGTTCCAGAAACGCGTCATGCGCTAAATAAATTAGATAATAACGATTTTATTGTTACTTATATAGTTTTTAGCTGAACTGGCCAAAAGGCCAAGTGAGCTATTGCCATCACTTGGCGTTCGACGTACCTCCGTCGTCGTCCGTCTGTAAACTTTTTCAAAAATCTTCTTCTCTGAAACCACTGAACCAATTTGAACCAAACTTGGACACAATCATCATCAGGGTGTCTTGTTTAAAATTTGTTTCTGATGTGCCTTCCGACGAACCGACATGGTTGTCGTTATTAAAAATAGAGCATAGGGGCAAAATCAACAAAAAATTCAATTAAGAAATCCTGAAAAATTATGTGAAGGTGCAATTGCTTCCAAATTTCGTTGAAATGATACATTTGTGATCCCCTTTAAGAATTATGGTTGATGACCTGAACCGCCATCAAACATGGCCGCCACCGTTATTGAAAAAAAAAAAAATTGACAAACATTTCAGTAAAAAAAATCTGAAAAATCCTGAAAAGGGACAATTGCTTTCAGACTTCAGGAAAATGATACATTTGTGATTACCTTTCAGAATTATGGTTGATAACCTTAGCCACCATCAAACATGGCCACCACCGTTACTGAAAATAGACCACCAACTGACAAAAAAATGCGAAAATTTATATTAAAACAAATCCTGTAATGTGCCCATTGCTACCAAACTTTAGGGAAATAATACAATTGTGATCCTCTTTAAGTATTATGGTTAATGATTAAAACTTCCATTAAACATGGCCACCTCTGTTACTAAGAATAGAAAGTTTGACAAAAATATCAATAACAAAAAGTCTGAAAAATTATGTAAAGTGCCAATTGCTAGCAAACTTTGGGTTTGGTTGATCCCTTTTTACATTTGATGATCTAGCTTGCTCAACATTTAAAATGGCCATCAACATTGAAATTTGATTTATATTGGATGTAATAGAAAAATAATGTTAAATTCTTCTGATGTTCATTGTGATATGATGATTCAATTTTGTACCAGTGAAGGTCCTGTGGTCTATTGGATTCAAGTCCTGGGAGACCAAAATTTAATATATGCTACGATAGGCAATACAATCTTCTTTACAAGGTGAACGATACAGGCTCATGTGAGCCTCTAGTTAAATTGAATTTAATCACTTCTAAAATTTTATAATCCTGCTATGATCTTCAAAATATCTGATGTTTTATTTTTAAACGAACAAACTGTGCACATCTAGTGGTCGTTATTTTTGCCTTGTTAGGTTTTCAAGGTAGAAAGCGATAGTTGTTTAAGCGAGCAATATTTTAGCTAATTCATGGCGAGAACAAACTACAATTTTGCATAGATGATGATGCCCGATTTGATTAAAAAATATACTTACTGAAACTACAGTCTATAAATAAACATGCCACTTCTCTAGGATTGCGAGCCAACTTGTTTTCCTCTTGTCCCTAGGACACGCCCCGATTGCGAGCCAACTTGTTTTCCTCTTGTCCCTAGGACACGCCCCGATTGCGAGCCAATTTGTTTTCCTCTTGTCCCTAGGACACGCCCCGATTGCGAGCCAACTTGTTTTCCTCTTGTCCCTAGGACACGCCCCGATTGCGAGCCAACTTGTTTTCCTCTTGTCCCTAGGACACGCCCCGATTGCGAGCCAACTTGTTTTCCTCTTGTCCCTAGGACACGCCCCGATTGCGAGCCAACTTGTTTTCCTCTTGTCCCTAGGACACGCCCCGATTGCGAGCCAACTTGTTTTCCTCTTGTCCCTAGGACACGCCCCGATTGCGGGCCAACTTGTTTTCCCCTTGTCCTTTTATGGTGCATACTCAGCGGAGGAGCAACAAATACCATTTTTATAGTTTTTGGTTTGATCCTACCCGGGCTCGAACCCACGACCTACCTCCCTCGAGGCGAACACATCAACGATTACATTATTGAGGAATTTTTCCGACAACGTGATTATTTTGTTCTTGTTTTTATTTCATTACGTACTGTTACATAAGTATTTAACTGTTTTTTTTAAAGATTGAGGGCAAGCAAGGAAATGGAGATGACACGTCATTGAATGGCATCGAGCTCGCGTGTGGAACAGAAACACAGATGAACACTGGACCCACAGTAACATCTAAAGCTGGTCCATGGGGGAAATGGTATCCAAGTTTTACGAGATGCGGCCATGGTGCATTCCTGACCTCATTCCAAATGCAAGTTGAGAAACCTGTTGTAAGTAAAAACAGTTGCAGAATGTATTCTTATAATGGGCCAACATATGAGAAAACACTTACATGGCGCATCATTTCACTAAGAGGGTGGGGGTACAACTAGCTTAATACCGCCACTTATTATTTAAGTGTCTGTACCAAGCCAGGAAAGTGAGAGGTCATATGTATATGTTTGTCTGGGTTATCATTTTTGTCAGTTTCTACGATTTGTCGACTAGCTTGTGTAACTGTTCCGACAGTGTGGTATCTAATGTTTTTGAGTTTCTACGATTTGTCGACTAGCTTGTGTAACTGTTCCGACAGTGTGGTATCTAATGTTTTTGAGTTTCTACGATTTGTCGACTAGCTTGTGTAACTGTTCCGACAGTGTGGTATCTAATGTTTTTGAGTTTCTACGATTTATCGACTAGCTTGTGTAACTGTTCCGACAGTGTGGTATCTAATGTTTTTGAGATTCTACGATTTGTCGACTAGCTTGTGTAACTGTTCCGACAGTGTGGTATCTAATGTTTTTGAGTTTCTACGATTTGTCGACTAGCTTGTGTAACTGTTCCGACAGTGAGGTATCTAATGTTTTTGAGTTTCTACGATTTTTCGACTAGCTTGTGTAACTGTTCCGACAGTGTGGTGTCTAATGTTTTTGAGTTTCTACGATTTGTCGACTAGCTTGTGTAACTATTCCGACAGTGTGGTATCTAATGTTTTTGAGTTTCTACGATTTGTCGACTAGCTTGTGTAACTGTTCCGACAGTGTGGTATCTAATGTTTTTGAGTTTCTACGATTTGTCGACTAGCTTGTGTAACTGTTCCGACAGTGTGGTATCTAATGTTTTTGAGTTTCTACGATTTGTCGACTAGCTTGTGTAACTGTTCCGACAGTGAGGTATCTAATGTTTTTGAATTTCTACGATTTGTCGACTAGCTTGTGTAACTGTTCCGACAGTGTGGTATCTAATGTTTTTGAGTTTCTACGATTTGTCGACTAGCTTGTGTAACTGTTCCGACAGTGTGGTATCTAATGTTTTTGAGTTTCTACGATTTGTCGACTAGCTTGTGTAACTGTTCCGACAGTGAGGTATCTAATGTTTTTGAGTTTCTACGATTTGTCGACTAGCTTGTATAGCTGTTCCGACAGTGTGGTATCTAATGTTTTTGAGTTTCTACGATTTGTCGACTAGCTTGTGTAACTGTTCCGACAGTGTGGTATCTAATGTTTTTGAGTTTCTACGATTTGTCGACTAGCTTGTGTACCTGTTCCGACAGTGTGGTATCTAATGTTTTTGATTTTATTAATGAAAATTGATAAAAATAATAAATATGTAAATGAACAACCATCACCAATATCAATCAAACTATCATATTGTTTGTTCTAAGATTCAATAAATATAGATAAAAATGTTATGTAATTAAACCTACACGTGTCTAATTAACAAGAACCGCATCGATGGTGTAGTGGTTAGCGTGCTCCCCTCGAGTGCGGTAGATCGTGGGTTCGAACCCCGGTCGGGTCAAACCAAAGACTATAAAATTGGTATTTGTTGCTTTTCTGCTAAGCAGGCAGCATTAAGGAGAAAGAGCAAAGACTAGTTGTCTAGGAATCAGAATAATGTGTCCGAATGGAGCGACATGTCTACCCGTGGACTGTTGCTTCAGTAAGCTAGCACTATAAAAATCCAACTCAACGTGTTGGTCGAGTACAAAGCGGACCTCATCATCATCTCATTGAAAATTAACTTGTTCTCGCCATGATATAGCTGGAAGAATTGCTGAATTGGCGTTAAACAACAATCACTCCCTCACTCACTCTTATTAACAAAATCCTGAAATTACAGGAATCCAATAGAATTACAACTTCAAATTTGGTGATGATACATGTAACCAAAATAATTGCAAATTTAACGTGTTCAAACCGAATACCAGTTCCGAACAAAACAGTGGTCTCACACGTGTTCGCTTAACCGAATACCAGTTCCGAGCAAAACAGTGGTCTCACACGTGCTCACTTTAAAAACCGAATACCAGTTTCGAATAAAACAGTGGTCTCACACGTGTCCGCTTCAGACATTCAGAAAAAATACCATACTGTCGGAAAGAAACTTTAGAGAACACAGAAGGGGCAATCAAAAATTGACAATACAGAGAAACTGGAAACATAGGGCACAGACGACGAAGAAAAACAAAACAAAACAAAAACACAATATGTATTGGACACCACTATGCACAAATAACGTAAATAAGACGTGAGCCCTCCTACAAACAACTGGAGGTAAAGACGAACCGAACATAGTTTTTATGCGGAAATCGTAACACGGAACTCAGAACGTAAAGACACATAATAGGACAACACAAAAAAACAATTATAAAATCAAACATCAAACTCGTAGCAAGAGACAAAGTCGATAACCCTAAGTCATGACGTATGGGCGTTTACTTTCCTGGCTTGGTACAGGTACTTCTACAAAAGGTGGCGGGGGTAAGCTAGTTTTGTGGGCCCAAACGCCCCCCTCTTCTCTTAGTGAAACGATGCAGTCATGTGTATAAAATGATAACCCTCACATATAACCGGACAAACAGCGTTATTATAAAGAAAGCTTTAATCTGGAACATTATACATAATATATTTAATTTTTTACGTAAAGGTAGAATCTTTCATTTATCAATATAAAAGTTAAAATCAACTATTTTAAAAGGAATCATTGCTACTCTGAAATAGAAACAATAATATGGGCAAGGTAATGCGGAATCAGGAATCGCATAGATGTTTGTTTTTGACTTTTTCTTAGATAATTATCAGTATTAAGACGACTGAACCGTTTCCAAAGGAACAAACGAAATTAACTTTAATATCCATCTAATGAAAATAATGTATTTTTATTGTATTAATAATATCAAGTGTCTACTGAATTAATAATATCAAGTGTTTACTGCATTAACAATATCAAGTGTTTACTGAATTAATAATATCAAGTGTTTACTGAATTAATAACATCAAGTGTCTACTGAATTAATCATATCAAGTGTTTACTAAATTAATAATATCAAGTGTTTACTGAATTAATAATATCAAGTGTTTACTGAATTAATAATAGCAAATGCTTACTGAATTTATAATATCAAGTGTTTACTGAATTAATAAAATCAAGTGTTTACTGAATTAATAATATCAAGTGTCTACTGAATTAATCATATCAAGTGTTTACTGAATTAATAATATCAAATGCTTACTGAATTTATAATATCAAGTGTTTACTGAATTAATAATATCGAGTGTTTAATGAATTAATAATATCAAGTGTTTACTGAATTAATAATATCAAGTGTTTACTGCATTAATAATTTCCAGTGTTTAATGTATTAATAATAGCAAGTGTTTACTGAATTAATAATATCAAGTGTCTAATGAATTAATAATATCAAGTGTTTACTGAATTAATCATATCAAGTGTTTACTGAATTAATAATATCAAGTGTTTACTGAATTGATAATATCAAGTGTTTAATGAATTAATAATATCAAGTGTCTACTGAATTAATAATATCAAGTGTCTACTGAATTAATAATATCAAGTGTTTACTGAATTAATAATATCAAGTGTTTACTGAATTAATCATATCAAGTGTTTACTGAATTAATAATATCAAGTGTTTACTGAATTAATCATATCAAGTGTTTACTGGATTAATAATATCAAGTGTCTACTGAATTAATAATATCAAGTGTTTACTGAATTAATAATATCAAGTGTCTACTGAATTAATAATATCAAGTGTTTACTGGATTAATAATATCAAGTGTTTACTGAATTAATAATATCAAGTGTCTACTGAATTAATAATATCAGGTGTCTACTGAATTAATAATATCAAGTGTTTACTGAATTAATAATATCAAGTGTTTACTGAATTAATCATATCAAGTGTTTACTGGATTAATAATATCAAGTGCCTACTGAATTAATAATATCAAGTGTTTACTGAATTAATAATATCAAGTGTCTACTGAATTAATAATATCAAGTGTTTACTGAATTAATAATATCAAGTGTTTACTGAATTAATCATAACAAGTGTTTACTGAATTAATCATATCAAGTGTTTACTGGATTAATAATATCAAGTGTTTACTGAATTAATAATATCAGGTGTTTACTGAATTAATAATATCAAGTGTTTACTACATTGATAATATCAAGTGTTTACTGAATTAATAATATCAAGTGTTTACTGAATTAATAATATCAAGTGGTTACTGAATTGATAATATCAAGTGTTATCTTTTTAAAAGGGAAATGGTGATGACACGGCCGCTAATTATGTTAACTTCCACTGTCGAAGTTTCAAGGGAGGAAATGAAATGGAGCTGAGACAGTTCCCAGGGACTGGATTTTGGGGAGACTTTGAGGGTTGGAGCACCAGCTGTACTAGTGGATCTGCTATTTGTGGTTTAGAAACAAAGATTGAAGGACGACAAGGAAGCGGTGACGATACAACTCTAAATGACGTCATGTTCCACTGCTGCGATGACTAATGTCTTAAAATAAAGTACCATACGCATACTAAGTAACTCCTTAAATATGTAACTGTTCATTTTAATAAGCATCACATAGTTCTGTTTGAAAAATGAACTGATTCAGAAATCAGATCTCGTAATGGTTAAACGTGTATTTCCACAATCATTTTTGATTGGTAGAACATCTATTTCAATCATTAAGGATGTTCATCATGATCGTTTAACCATCTTTTTCCACACTCATTTTTGATCGGCTAAATGTCTATTTTGACCACTATATGATTGGCTATGCTTCTATTTTGATAATGATGATTGGGCTAAACATCTATTTTGATAATGATGATTGGGCTAAGCATCTATTTTGATCACTATGACTTGGCCATGCTTCTATTTTGATAATGATGATTGGACTAAGCATCTATTTTGATCACTATGATTGGCTATGCTTCTATTTTGATAATGATGATTGGCTTAAACATCTATTTTGACCACTATGATTGGCTATGCATCTATTTTGATAATGATGATTGGGCTAAGCATCTATTTTGATAATGATGATTGGGCTAAGCATCTATTTTGATCACTATGACTTGGCCATGCTTCTATTTTGATAATGATGATTGGACTAAGCATCTATTTTGATCACTATGACTTGGCCATGCTTCTATTTTGATAATGTTGATTGGGCTAAACATCTATTTTGACCACTATGACTTGGCTATGCATCTATTTTGATAATGATGACTGGGCTAAACATCTATTTTGATCACTATGACTTGGCCATGCTTCTATTTTGATAATGATGATTGGGCTAAGCATCTATTTTGATAATGATGATTGGGCTAAACATCTATTTTGATCACTATGGCTTGGCCATGCTTCTATTTTGATAATGATGATTGGGCTAAACATCTATTTTGACCACTATGACTTGGCTATGCATCTATTTTGACAATGATGATTAGGCTAAACATCTATTTTGATCACTATGACTTGGCCATGCTTCTATTTTGATAATGATGATTGGGTTAAACATCTATTTTGATCACTATGATTGACCATGCTTCTATTTTGATAATGATGATTGGGTTATGCATCTATTTCGACCACTATGATTGGCTATGCATCTATTTTGACCACTATGATTGGCTATGCATCTATTTTGACCACTATGATTGGCTATGCATCTATTTTGACCACTATGATTGGCTATGCATCTATTTTGACCACTATGATTGGCTATGCATCTATTTTGACCGCTATGATTGGCTATGCATCTATTTTGACCACTATGATTGGCTATGCATCTATTTTGACCACTATGATTTGCCATACTTCTATTTCGAGGATCATAGTTTGGTCAAACGTCTATTTCGACCATCATTTACGATTGGTTTAACATCCATTTCGACCACCATGATTGGCAGTATATCTATTTCGACCACCATGATTTGCTAAGCATCTATTTCCACAATAAAGTTTGATTGGTTGATTGTTAAAACATTTATTTCGACCACCATGATTGACCAAACGTCTATTTCGACCATCATGATTAATTAAGCCTCTATTTCGACCATTATCACATGGTTTGTAGCAATAGTAGCACAACGGGTGCCACATGTGGAGCAGGAATTGTGTACCTTTCCGGATCATCTGAGTTCATTCCTCATGTATTACTTGTCTTAGCGGGGTTCGTGTTGTTAATTTTGTCAAATTACATTTCTTCACGTTGTTAGTATCGTGTTGTGATTTCCGGGTAAAAACTGATGTTCGATTCTTCTTGACTTCCATTTGTTTAGCAGAAGGTTCATGTTTTAATTGTTATTCGTATTTAACGCCGACATTAGTAGTATTTCAGCTATATGGTGGCGTCACAATGCCAAAAAATGTAAAATAACTTAAGATCTGAATATGATCAAACCTAATATTGATATTATTACCTAATGTTATTCTGGGAATAAACATCAATATATATATTTTTATACAACATTTTAACTAAATTATTTATTAAGCTTACTTTGTCCACACGTGAAGTTATCTAAATCGTCTGTTTTGTCCTTGAATAACGTTAGTTTTTCAACCATTATTATTAATGCAAAGTAATTTTCTAAATATAAAACTATATAAAGAAAATGTAAACACATGGTTTGTAGTATTGTAGTGCGGTAGAGCAATTTCCTGCTCCTGGCATAAGTACATATCTTTGAAGTGTTAAAACTAAAACATTTTTTCACCAAACTCAATCTTCTGCACCCAAACCACTAGTAGAGCAGGAACTGCTTACCCTTCCGGAGCAGCTGAGTTCTACCCCAGTTTTGAGTGGGGTTCGTGTTGTTATATCATTGGTTTTCTGTGTAATGTTGTGTAGATCTTTTTTTGTCATTTTCCGTTGGATATTGCATTGTATATTCTTCAATTTTCGCCTTCTGGTTACCCTTTAATATCTTTATATGGATTCAGATTACAATGACTGACATAGACCCTGCGTTACCAACGGATCGAACTGCATATTGTACTTTCACCATGGTTTTGTCACACATGATCTGTTGATAATTATATGGTATCATCTTACTTATTTAAAGACTACAGACAAAAAAAAATCCTTCTTAAACCCAGCTTCATTCAACACAGTGAGGACTTTGACTTCATTTAAACAGGCGTGGCAATTAAACATTGTGAGGCGTGAAATCATCTAAAGTTGAGATTAAAATATTATCACAGTATTCAGCTTTTCCCCCCACAAAAATATAGTTTTTGGCACAAAATATATGCCATTATTTTCTAAAACGTGTTTTATCATTTAATTAATTCAAATAATTTACTAGTATTTATTTTAACATTTTACTAACTCAATATGGTTCCCATCAAGACAAGAAAAAAAGTACTCCATTTGTGCGTTTTGTCATAAAATCTGCAATTTATATCTCAAAATTTCTTTTCAATTGTAATACGTAAATGTGATTTTGTTCACTTTAATTACATCAAATAACCTTTAAAGCAAACTTTTAACAAATTTTATATGAATGTTATCTTTCCGGTTTGGAAAATAAATAGTTTTCCAGTTTTCCTCACTTTTTCAATAAAAAATATAGATTTTGCCCCCAAATAAACTTGACTATAACAGAATTATATTTTTTTTCAATTCTATTTCTTGACATGACTTATTAACAACATATTTGGTAATCTATTGTAATGGTCCTCATTGTGGTATTAAAATAAAATATTTTTCCAGTTTTCAGAGATTTTATGTGACAAACACAGATTTGACCAAAATTCACCATTTTGCACCAATGCAATCGTGGTAAACTTTTAGTATGTGATTTATGACGGTTTTCTGGTGTTAAAACCAGTGCAATACTTTCTGTTGCAATTTTATTGATGTTTTGCCATTTTAGCGATAGATTGACTGGACTAGTTAGAAAATAAATGTTATAGAATACCTAAGGGCCAATAAAACAGGACAATCCAGAGAAACTGGCATAATAGACGAAGACGAAGAACATCACAACACAAACTGCAGAAATTTTTGGGCTGTAGATTCCCTGCATGATTTTCTCAAAAATATTTGACCTAGCTGTTATACCGGTAGTTCCCGAGATAAAAAAAAAAACATGGCCAAAAAGGGACAAAAATCAAAATGATAACTTCTTATAAATTAAATGTAGTTTTTTTTTCTATTGAATTACTTACGGAAATCCACGTCTGAAACGTCCCAACCCCAACAAACATGTTGTAGTTTTTACTTAAAAAATATACTCTTAATTACATTTTTAATTTGAAAAACTCCATTTACAATTTGCTGAAAAAGTAATAACTAAATGTTCATGTTTTTCAACAGACTGAACATTTCAATTATTAAAAACAATGCGATATTTATTCAATGCTTTTCTGTCAAGAACATATTGATTTGATTGATTTGTGTTTAACGCCAACGTCAAGAACAGTACACAATCATTTTTTTAAATATACTAATCACATTTATGACTGATTATAAATTATTTTAAGTCAGCATTTGGTTGCAATTTAATATCAATTTTTGCTTGGTGAAAAATATTATAATCAAGTATCGTCGACAAAAAGTCCGGATAAACTCCAGTAATTGTCAGCAACATCTATGATATTTATAAAAAACTATAGACTTGACAATAATTTTTCATAAAATAATGTTTTTATGTGAAATTTATTTGAAAATATTTTGGCCCAGAAATACTTTTTACTCGTAAATGTTGAGAATTCAGCTATCAAGAAGGGAGGGTTGGAACCCCATTAACCAATTTAACCCCGCCACATATTTGTACCTGTCCGAAATCAATCAATCAATCAATCAATCAATCAATCAATCAATCAATCAATCAATCAATCAATCAATCAATCAATCAATCAATCAATCAATCAATCAATCAATCAATCAATCAATCAATCAATCAATCAATCAATCAATCAATCAATCAATCAATCAATCAATCAATCAATCAATCAATCAATCAATCAATCAATCAATCAATCAATCAATCAATCAATCAATCAATCAATCAATCAATCAATCAATCAACCAAATCAATCAATCTTATCCCGTCCTCTTTTAAATATTGATAGTAACTAATAACTAACGATGAAAATCAGAAAGGGAATTTGTTGAGGTAGGTGATCCAAAACACGCACACATTTACATTTTATATCTAAAAACTTTAAAATCAAAGCAAAAATACCATACGGTCACGACCACGACGGCCCCAGTGTTGATGATAATAATTATTATGGACAAAATAAGCCATATTAATTATAAACTTAGAAATACACCAACAAGCACAAATTCATACAGGGAAAGGGGGTAATGGGTCCAGATACAAAACATTAAGGTGGGGAAGAGAGAGAGAGAGTCAAGGTTTAAGCATAAACTATTTGTAAATGAACATTCTAAATGAATGATACAGCAGAGATAGAGATGAAATGAAAAAATACCACACTGTCGGAACAATTCTAAAATCATAATCATAGAAAGAGGCAAAATCGATACCACTAACACACAAATACATGACCTGTCACCCCTAACACACAAATACATGACCTGTCACCCCTAACACACAAATACATGACCTGTCACCCCTAACACACAAATACATGACCTGTCACCCCTAACACAAATACATGACAGGTCACCCCTAACACACAAATACATGACATGTCACCCCTAACACACAAATACATGACCTGTCACCCCTAACACACAAATACATGACCTGTCACCCCTAACACACAAATACATGACCTGTCACCCCTAACACACAAATACATGACCTGTCACCCCTAACACACAAATACATGACCTGTCACCCCTAACACACAAATACATGACCTGTCACCCCTAACACACAAATACATGACCTGTCACCCCTAACACACAAATACATGACCTGTCACCCCTAACACACAAATACATGACCTGTCACCCCTAACACAAATACATGACAGGTCACCCCTAACACACAAATACATGACCTGTCACCCCTAACACACAAATACATGACCTGTCACCCCTAACACACAAATACATGACCTGTCACCCCTAACACACAAATACATGACCTGTCACCCCTAACACAAATACATGACAGGTCACCCCTAACACACAAATACATGACATGTCACCCCTAACACACAAATACATGACCTGTCACCCCTAACACACAAATACATGACCTGTCACCCCTAACACACAAATACATGACCTGTCACCCCTAACACACAAATACATGACCTGTCACCCCTAACACACAAATACATGACCTGTCACCCCTAACACACAAATACATGACCTGTCACCCCTAACACACAAATACATGACAGGTCACCCCTAACACACAAATACATGACCTGTCACCCCTAACACACAAATACATGACCTGTCACCCCTAACACACAAATACATGACCTGTCACCCCTAACACACAAATACATGACCTGTCACCCCTAACACACAAATACATGACCTGTCACCCCTAACACACAAATACATGACATGTCACCCCTAACACACAAATACATGACCTGTCACCCCTAACACACAAATACATGACCTGTCACCCCTAACACACAAATACATGACCTGTCACCCCTAACACACAAATACATGACCTGTCACCCCTAACACACAAATACATGACCTGTCACCCCTAACACACAAATACATGACCTGTCACCCCTAACACACAAATACATGACCTGTCACCCCTAACACACAAATACATGACCTGTCACCCCTAACACACAAATACATGACCTGTCACCCCTAACACACAAATACATGACCTGTCACCCCTAACACACAAATACATGACCTGTCACCCCTAACACACAAATACATGACCTGTCACCCCTAACACACAAATACATGACCTGTCACCCCTAACACACAAATACATGACCTGTCACCCCTAACACACAAATACATGACCTGTCACCCCTAACACACAAATACATGACCTGTCACCCCTAACACACAAATACATGACCTGTCACCCCTAACACACAAATACATGACCTGTCACCCCTAACACACAAATACATGACCGGTCACCCCTAACACACAAATACATGACCTGTCACCCCTAACACACAAATACATGACCTGTCACCCCTAACACACAAATACATGACCGGTCACCCCTAACACACAAATACATGACCTGTCACCCCTAACACACAAATACATGACCTGTCACCCCTAACACACAAATACATGACCTGTCACCCCTAACACACAAATACATGACCGGTCACCCCTAACACACAAATACATGACCTGTCACCCCTAACACACAAATACATGACCTGTCACCCCTAACACACAAATACATGACCTGTCACCCCTAACACACAAATACATGACCTGTCACCCCTAACACACAAATACATGACCTGTCACCCCTAACACACAAATACATGACCTGTCACCCCTAACACACAAATACATGACCTGTCACCCCTAACACACAAATACATGACCTGTCACCCCTAACACACAAATACATGACCGGTCACCCCTAACACACAAATACATGACCTGTCACCCCTAACACACAAATACATGACCGGTCACCCCTAACACACAAATACATGACCTGTCACCCCTAACACACAAATACATGACCTGTCACCCCTAACACACAAATACATGACCGGTCACCCCTAACACACAAATACATGACCTGTCACCCCTAACACACAAATACATGACCGGTCACCCCTAACACACAAATACATGACAGGTCACCCCTAACACACAAATACATGACCTGTCACCCCTAACACACAAATACATGACAGGTCACCCCTAACACACAAATACATGACCTGTCACCCCTAACACACAAATACATGACAGGTCACCCCTAACACACAAATACATGACCTGTCACCCCTAACACACAAATACATGACAGGTCACCCCTAACACACAAATACATGACCGGTCACCCCTAACACACAAATACATGACCGGTCACCCCTAACACACAAATACATGACCTGTCACCCCTAACACACAAATACATGACCTATCACCCCTAACACACAAATACATGACCGGTCACCCCTAACACACAAATACATGACAGGTCACCCCTAACACACAAATACATGACCTGTCACCCCTAACACACAAATACATGACCGGTCACCCCTAACACACAAATACATGACCTGTCACCCCTAACACACAAATACATGACCTGTCACCCCTAACACACAAATACATGACCGGTCACCCCTAACACACAAATACATGACAGGTCACCCCTAACACACAAATACATGACCTGTCACCCCTAACACACAAATACATGACAGGTCACCCCTAACACACAAATACATGACCTGTCACCCCTAACACACAAATACATGACCGGTCACCCCTAACACACAAATACATGACCGGTCACCCCTAACACACAAATACATGACAGGTCACCCCTAACACACAAATACATGACCGGTCACCCCTAACACACAAATACATGACAGGTCACCCCTAACACACAAATACATGACCTGTCACCCCTAACACACAAATACATGACCGGTCACCCCTAACACACAAATACATGACCGGTCACCCCTAACACACAAATACATGACCGGTCACCCCTAACACACAAATACATGACAGGTCACCCCTAACACACAAATACATGACCGGTCACCCCTAACACACAAATACATGACCGGTCACCCCTAACACACAAATACATGACCGGTCACCCCTAACACACAAATACATGACAGGTCACCCCTAACACACAAATACATGACCTGTCACCCCTAACACACAAATACATGACCGGTCACCCCTAACACACAAATACATGACCGGTCACCCCTAACACACAAATACATGACAGGTCACCCCTAACACACAAATACATGACCGGTCACCCCTAACACACAAATACATGACCGGTCACCCCTAACACACAAATACATGACCTGTCACCCCTAACACACAAATACATGACCGGTCACCCCTAACACACAAATACATGACCTGTCACCCCTAACACACAAATACATGACCGGTCACCCCTAACACACAAATACATGACCTGTCACCCCTAACACACAAATACATGACCTGTCACCCCTAACACACAAATACATGACCTGTCACCCCTAACACACAAATACATGACCTGTCACCCCTAACACACAAATACATGACCTGTCACCCCTAACACACAAATACATGACCGGTCACCCCTAACACACAAATACATGACCGGTCACCCCTAACACACAAATACATGACCGGTCACCCCTAACACACAAATACATGACCGGTCACCCCTAACACACAAATACATGACCTGTCACCCCTAACACACAAATACATGACCGGTCACCCCTAACACACAAATACATGACCTGTCACCCCTAACACACAAATACATGACCGGTCACCCCTAACACACAAATACATGACCGGTCACCCCTAACACACAAATACATGACCGGTCACCCCTAACACACAAATACATGACCGGTCACCCCTAACACACAAATACATGACCTGTCACCCCTAACACACAAATACATGACCGGTCACCCCTAACACACAAATACATGACAGGTCACCCCTAACACACAAATACATGACAGGTCACCCCTAACACACAAATACATGACAGGTCACCCCTAACACACAAATACATGACCGGTCACCCCTAACACACAAATACATGACCTGTCACACCTAACACACAAATACATGACAGGTCACCCCTAACACACAAATACATGACCTGTCACACCTAACACACAAATACATGACCTGTCACACCTAACACACAAATACATGACAGGTCACCCCTAACACACAAATACATGACCGGTCACCCCTAACACACAAATACATGACCTGTCACCCCTAACACACAAATACATGACCGGTCACCCCTAACACACAAATACATGACCGGTCATCCCTAACACACAAATACATGACCGGTCACCCCTAATACACAAATACATGACCTGTCACCCCTAACACACAAATACATGACAGGTCACCCCTAACACACAAATACATGACCGGTCACCCCTAACACACAAATACATGACCGGTCACCCCTAACACACAAATACATGACCGTTCACCCCTAACACACAAATACATGACCGGTCACACCTAACACACAAATACATGACCGGTTACCCCTAACACACAAATACATGACAGGTCACCCCTAACACACAAATACATGACAGGTCACCCCTAACACACAAATACATGACCGGTCACCCCTAACACACAAATACATGACCGGTCACCCCTAACACACAAATACATGACCTGTCACCCCTAACACACAAATACATGACCGGTCACCCCTAACACACAAATACATGACCGGTCACCCCTAACACACAAATACATGACCGGTCACCCCTAACACACAAATACATGACCGGTCACCCCTAACACACAAATACATGACCGGTCACCCCTAACACACAAATACATGACCTGTCACCCCTAACACACAAATACATGACAGGTCATCCCTAACACACAAATACATGACCGGTCACCCCTAACACACAAATACATGACCGGTCACCCCTAACACACAAATACATGACAGGTCATCCCTAACGCACAAATACATGACCGGTCACCCCTAACACACAAATACATGACCGGTCACCCCTAACACACAAATACATGACAGGTCATCCCTAACACACAAATACATGACCGGTCACCCCTAATACACAAATACATGACCTGTCACCCCTAACAAACAAATACATGACCGGTCACCCCTAACACACAAATACATGACCGGTCACCCCTAGCACACAAATACATGACCGGTCACCCCTAACACACAAATACATGACCTGTCACCCCTAACACACAAATACATGACCGGTCACCCCTAACACACAAATACATGACCGGTCACCCCTAACACACAAATACATGACCGGTCACCCCTAACACACAAATACATGACCGGTCATCCCTAACACACAAATACATGACCGGTCACCCCTAACACACAAATACATGACCTGTCACCCCTAACACACAAATACATGACAGGTCATCCCTAACACACAAATACATGACCGGTCACCCCTAACACACAAATACATGACCGGTCACCCCTAACACACAAATACATGACAGGTCATCCCTAACACACAAATACATGACCGGTCACCCCTAACACACAAATACATGACCGGTCACCCCTAACACACAAATACATGACAGGTCATCCCTAACACACAAATACATGACCGGTCACCCCTAATACACAAATACATGACCTGTCACCCCTAACACACAAATACATGACAGGTCACCCCTAACACACAAATACATGACCGGTCACCCCTAACACACAAATACATGACCGGTCACCCCTAACACACAAATACATGACCGTTCACCCCTAACACACAAATACATGACCGGTCACACCTAACACACAAATACATGACCGGTTACCCCTAACACACAAATACATGACAGGTCACCCCTAACACACAAATACATGACAGGTCACCCCTAACACACAAATACATGACCGGTCACCCCTAACACACAAATACATGACCTGTCACCCCTAACACACAAATACATGACCTGTCACACCTAACACACAAATACATGACCGGTCACCCCTAACACACAAATACATGACAGGTCACCCCTAACACACAAATACATGACAGGTCACCCCTAACACACAAATACATGACAGGTCACCCCTAACACACAAATACATGACCGGTCACCCCTAACACACAAATACATGACCGGTCACCCCTAACACACAAATACATGACCGGTCACACCTAACACACAAATACATGACCGGTTACCCCTAACACACAAATACATGACAGGTCACCCCTAACACACAAATACATGACCTGTCACCCCTAACACACAAATACATGACCTGTCACCCCTAACACACAAATACATGACCGGTCACCCCTAACACACAAATACATGACCGGTCACCCCTAACACACAAATACATGACCGGTCACCCCTAACACACAAATACATGACCGGTCACCCCTAACACACAAATACATGACCTGTCACCCCTAACACACAAATACATGACCGGTCACCCCTAACACACAAATACATGACCTGTCACCCCTAACACACAAATACATGACCGGTCACCCCTAACACACAAATACATGACCGGTCACCCCTAACACACAAATACATGACCGGTCACCCCTAACACACAAATACATGACCGGTCACCCCTAACACACAAATACATGACCTGTCACCCCTAACACACAAATACATGACCGGTCACCCCTAACACACAAATACATGACAGGTCACCCCTAACACACAAATACATGACAGGTCACCCCTAACACACAAATACATGACAGGTCACCCCTAACACACAAATACATGACCGGTCACCCCTAACACACAAATACATGACCTGTCACACCTAACACACAAATACATGACAGGTCACCCCTAACACACAAATACATGACCTGTCACACCTAACACACAAATACATGACCTGTCACACCTAACACACAAATACATGACAGGTCACCCCTAACACACAAATACATGACCGGTCACCCCTAACACACAAATACATGACCTGTCACCCCTAACACACAAATACATGACCGGTCACCCCTAACACACAAATACATGACCGGTCACCCCTAACACACAAATACATGACCGGTCACCCCTAACACACAAATACATGACCTGTCACACCTAACACACAAATACATGACAGGTCACCCCTAACACACAAATACATGACCGGTCACCCCTAACACACAAATACATGACCGGTCACCCCTAACACACAAATACATGACCTGTCACCCCTAACACACAAATACATGACCGGTCACCCCTAACACACAAATACATGACCGGTCACCCCTAACACACAAATACATGACCGGTCACCCCTAACACACAAATACATGACCGGTCACCCCTAACACACAAATACATGACCGGTCACCCCTAACACACAAATACATGACCTGTCACCCCTAACACACAAATACATGACAGGTCATCCCTAACACACAAATACATGACCGGTCACCCCTAACACACAAATACATGACCGGTCACCCCTAACACACAAATACATGACAGGTCATCCCTAACGCACAAATACATGACCGGTCACCCCTAACACACAAATACATGACCGGTCACCCCTAACACACAAATACATGACAGGTCATCCCTAACACACAAATACATGACCGGTCACCCCTAATACACAAATACATGACCTGTCACCCCTAACAAACAAATACATGACCGGTCACCCCTAACACACAAATACATGACCGGTCACCCCTAACACACAAATACATGACCGGTCACCCCTAACACACAAATACATGACCTGTCACCCCTAACACACAAATACATGACCGGTCACCCCTAACACACAAATACATGACCGGTCACCCCTAACACACAAATACATGACCGGTCACCCCTAACACACAAATACATGACCGGTCACCCCTAACACACAAATACATGACCGGTCACCCCTAACACACAAATACATGACCTGTCACCCCTAACACACAAATACATGACAGGTCATCCCTAACACACAAATACATGACCGGTCACCCCTAACACACAAATACATGACCGGTCACCCCTAACACACAAATACATGACAGGTCATCCCTAACACACAAATACATGACCGGTCACCCCTAACACACAAATACATGACCGGTCACCCCTAACACACAAATACATGACAGGTCATCCCTAACACACAAATACATGACCGGTCACCCCTAATACACAAATACATGACCTGTCACCCCTAACACACAAATACATGACAGGTCACCCCTAACACACAAATACATGACCGGTCACCCCTAACACACAAATACATGACCGGTCACCCCTAACACACAAATACATGACCGTTCACCCCTAACACACAAATACATGACCGGTCACACCTAACACACAAATACATGACCGGTTACCCCTAACACACAAATACATGACAGGTCACCCCTAACACACAAATACATGACAGGTCACCCCTAACACACAAATACATGACCGGTCACCCCTAACACACAAATACATGACCTGTCACCCCTAACACACAAATACATGACCTGTCACACCTAACACACAAATACATGACCGGTCACCCCTAACACACAAATACATGACAGGTCACCCCTAACACACAAATACATGACAGGTCACCCCTAACACACAAATACATGACAGGTCACCCCTAACACACAAATACATGACCGGTCACCCCTAACACACAAATACATGACCGGTCACCCCTAACACACAAATACATGACCGGTCACACCTAACACACAAATACATGACCGGTTACCCCTAACACACAAATACATGACAGGTCACCCCTAACACACAAATACATGACAGGTCACCCCTAACACACAAATACATGACCGGTCACCCCTAACACACAAATACATGACCTGTCACCCCTAACACACAAATACATGACCTGTCACACCTAACACACAAATACATGACCGGTCACCCCTAACACACAAATACATGACAGGTCACCCCTAACACACAAATACATGACAGGTCACCCCTAACACACAAATACATGACCGGTCACCCCTAACACACAAATACATGACCTGTCACCCCTAACACACAAATACATGACAGGTCACCCCTAACACACAAATACATGACAGGTCACCCCTAACACACAAATACATGACCGGTCACCCCTAACACACAAATACATGACCGGTCACCCCTAACACAAATACATGACCCGTCACCCCTAACACACAAATACATGACCGGTCACACCTAACACACAAATACATGACCGGTTACCCCTAACACACAAATACATGACCGGTCACCCCTAACACACAAATACATGACCGGTCACCCCTAACACACAAATACATGACAGGTCACCCCTAACACACAAATACATGACAGGTCACCCCTAACACACAAATACATGACAGGTCACCCCTAACACACAAATACATGACAGGTCACCCCTAACACACAAATACATGACAGGTCACCCCTAACACACAAATACATGACAGGTCACCCCTAACACACAAATACATGACAGGTCACCCCTAACACACAAATACATGACCGGTCACCCCTAACACACAAATACATGACCGGTCACCCCTAACACACAAATACATGACCGGTCACCCCTAACACACAAATACATGACCGGTCACCCCTAACACACAAATACATGACCGGTCACCCCTAACACACAAATACATGACCGGTCACCCATAACACAAATACATGACCCGTCACCCCTAACACACAAATACATGACCGGTCACACCTAACACACAAATACATGACCGGTTACCCCTAACACACAAATACATGACCGTTCACCCCCAACACACAAATACATGATCGGTCACCCCTAACACACAAATACATGACCGGTAACCCCTAACACACAAATACTTTCCTGTACCCCTAACATATAAATACATGACCGGTCACTTTCCTGTACCCTTAACACACAAATACATGACAGGTCACTTTCCTGTACCCCTAACACACAAATACATGACCGCTCACTTTCCTGGATTGGTACAGGCTTGGTAATGATACCCCTAACACACAAATACATGACCGGTCACTTTCTTGGATTGGTACAGGCTTGGTAACGATACCCCTAACACACAAATACATGACCGCTCACTTTCTTGGCTTGGTACATGTACTCCAATAAAAGATGGCGGGATTATACTAGTTTTATGCGCTCCTCTGAGCGAAATGATGAGAGATTCCAAAATAGAATATTGATGCAATGAAAGAAGAGTTTGAAGATACCAAAGGGGCAATCAGAATCCGTATATCGAAGAAGAACAGACAACACAATGGCCAAAAGAAAAAGGACAAAAGGACAAACAACGATCAACAAAACATACACATAAAACTAAAGATCGAGTAACACGAACCTCACTAGTGACATTCGTCGTATTAATCTAGTTACAAACCCGGTGATAAGTCATGCACGAGGAAAGGACCGGGAGGTGTTTACGACAAGTGGAACATATCCGTGGTCTTTTGTGACACAGATATTCCATAACGGTCAACCAAGTCATGTTGGCGACCGTAAAAGTTTCGAAGTGATGACTTCAACTTGAATTCCACACCAGATAGACTCATGCTAACAACTGTACATCTTCCCACAAAATATTGATTGTGTTAGTTCTAAAGCAATCGATAAATGTTCATTTATATTTTAAACAATTTTTAGGTGGAAATCGTAACGGACATATAACATACTGATTTTATGTTATAGATTGCCATCATAATAATTCAGTTGTCATACAATATATAACTATGTGAGTGATGAGTAATTCTGTAGTATTTATCACGCAGTTCATTCTATTTGTAATAAAATAAAATAAAAGACATATTATACTCCAACCAATGAAATGAATTAAAAAACTTGAACATTTATCACGTGACATCCTTATAGAGAGTGATTGTTGCATAACGCCAATTCGGCAATTTTTCAGCTATATCATGGCGGACATCCTTATAAAAGCTTTGCAAACATTGAAGGAAAGCGCTCGCGCATTGTCACCTAAGTCCACAGGTAGGCCATTGTAATCTTACAAAAAATGAAAATAAAAAAAACAACATTTTCCTTTTGAATAATGAAATGAAATACTACATAACCAGAAAAGTGAACGGTCATGTATATGTCTGTTAGAGGTATCGATTTTACCTCTATTTTTCTCTCTCGATATTTCGATGGTATTTTGGAACTGTTCCAAAATTGTTGTATTTTTTTGTAATAATGTAAACAAGCTATTAATATATTTGACTACTATATTACTTGTAGGATGTTTATCAGGGCAGTATTGTTTCTATTTGACTACTATATTACTTGTAGGATGTTTATCAGGACAGTATTGGTTCTATTTGACTACTATATTACTTGTAGGGTGTTTATCAGGGCAGTATTGTTTCTATTTGACTACTATATTACTTGTAGGATGTTTATCAGGGCAGTATTGTTTCTATTTGACTACTATATTACTTTTAGGATGTTTATCAGGGCAGTATTGTTTCTATTTGACTACTATATTACTTGTAGGATGTTTATCAGGGCAGTATTGTTTCTATTTGACTACTACATTACTTGTAGGATGTTTATCAGGGCAGTATTGTTTCTATTTGACTACTATATTACTTGTAGGATGTTTATCAGGGCAGTATTGTTTCTATTTGACTACTATATTACTTGTAAGATGTTTATCAGGGCAGTATTGTTTATATTTGACTACTATATTACTTGTAGGATGTTTATCAGGGCAGTATTGTTTCTATTTGACTACTATATTACTTGTAAGATGTTTATCAGGGCAGTATTATTTCTATTTGACTACTATATTACTTGTAGGATGTTTATCAGGGCAGTATTGTTTCTATTTGACCACTATATTACTTGTAAGATGTTAATCAGGGCAGTATTGTTTCTATTTGACTACTATATTACTTGTAGGATGTTTATCAGGGCAGTATTGTTCCTATTTGACTACTATATTACTTGTAGGATATTTATCAGGGCAGTATTGTTTCTATTTGACTACTATATTACTTGTAGGATGTTTATCAGGGCAGTATTGTTTCTATTTGACTACTATATTACTTGTAGGATGTTTATCAGGGCAGTATTGTTTCTATTTGACTACTATATTACATGTAGGATGTTTATCAGGGCAGTATTGTTTCTATTTGACTACTATATTACTTGTAGGATGTTTATCAGGGCAGTATTTTTTCTATTTGACTACTATATTACTTGTAGGATGTTTATCATGGCAGTATTGTTCCTATTTGACTACTATGTTACTTGTAGGATATTTATCAGTGCAGTATTGTTTCTATTTGACTACTATATTACTTGTAGGATGTTTATTAGGGAAGTATTGTTCCTATTTGACTACTATATTACTTGTAGGATGTTTATCAGGGCAGTATTGTTCCTATTTGACTACTATATTACTTGTAGGATGTTTATCAGGGCAGTATTGTTTCTATTTGACAACTATATTACTTGTAGGATGTTTATCAGGGCAGTATTGTTCCTATTTGACTACTATATTACTTGTAAGATGTTTATCAGGGCAGTATTGTTTCTATTTGACTACTATATCACTTGTAGGATGTTTATCAGGGCAGTATTGTTCCTATTTGACTACTATATTACTTGTAGGATATTTATCAGGGCAGTATTGTTTCTATTTGACTACTATATTACTTGTAGGATGTTTATCAGGGCAGTATTGTTTCTATTTGACTACTATATTACTTGTAGGATGTTTATCAGGGCAGTATTGTTTCTATTTGACTACTATATTACATGTAGGATGTTTATCAGGGCAGTATTGTTTCTATTTGACTACTATATTACTTGTAGGATGTTTATCAGGGCAGTATTGTTTCTATTTGACTACTATATTACTTGTAAGATGTTTATCATGGCAGTATTGTTCCTATTTGACTACTATGTTACTTGTAGGATATTTATCAGGGCAGTATTGTTTCTATTTGACTACTATATTACTTGTAGGATGTTTATTAGGGAAGTATTTTTACTATTTGACTACTATATTACTTGTAGGATGTTTATCAGGGCAGTATTGTTCCTATTTGACTACTATATTACTTGTAGGATGTTTATCAGGGCAGTATTGTTTCTATTTGACAACTATATTACTTGTAGGATGTTTATCAGGGAAGTATTGTTTCTATTTGACTACTATATTACTTGTATGATGTTTATCAGGGCAGTATTGTTTCTATTTGACTACTATATTACTTGTATGATGTTTATCAGGGCAGTATTGTTTCTATTTGACTACTATATTACTTGTATGATGTTTATCAGGGCAGTATTGCTTATATTTGACTACTATATTACTTGTAAGATGTTTATCAGGGCAGTATTGTTTATATTTGACAACTATATTATTTGTAGGATGTTTATCAGGGCAGTTTTGTTTCTATTTGACTACTATATTACTTGTAAGATGTTTATCAGGGCAGTATTGTTTCTATTTGACAACTATGTTACTTGTAGGAAGTTTATCAGGGCAGTATTGTTCCTAGTAATAAGCAGTGCATGCTGTCATAAGCCAATTAGAAACGTAGTAAATCTCTTCGAGTATATAATGGTGGTAAATGGGGAGATTGGAACACTGCACAGTTTTGTCCAAAGGGTCAATATGCTACTGGTTACAGAATGAAGGTATATACTAGAACAATGCAATATTGCGAAAGTATTATTATTCGTGAGGTACTAATTTTCGTGGAATTAGTGGTTGATTAAAATCACGAAATTTAAAATCCACGGAAATACAACATTTACATTTGTTTGTTTCGTTCAAGGGTTGACACCAGGAATTCAAGAACCCATAAAGTAATGCATTTTGAAGAAACAACGATAATTGGTGGCCACGAATTAAAGTACATTCACAGTGTACAAATGTATATTGTAATAGGGATTGTCGTGGTCGAAATCGTATGGTACATGTAGTTGGATTTACAAGTATCTGTGCAATCAGTGCTTATCATCACTAAAGTTGTGAGTTCGAACCATGTTCGTTGCGAGGTGTACTCGATACAACATTATGTGATAAAATTTGTCATTGACTTGCGACAAGTCGGTGGTTTTCTTCGGGTACTAGTAATCTGTTTTCCTCCTCCAATAAAACTCCTCCTCCGATATAACTGAAATATTGTTGGAGCACCAGCTGTAACGAGGGATCTGCTATTTGTGGTTTAGAAACAAAGATTGAAGGACGACAAGGAAGAGGTGACGATACATCTCTAAATGTTCCTCTGCTGCGATGATTAATGTCTTGAAATAAATTACCATACGCATACTAAGTAGCTCCTTAAATATGTCACCTTTAATTTTATTAAGCTTCACATAGTTCTGTTTGAAATATGAACTGATTCAGAAATCAAGTCCCGTAATAGTTAAACGTCTATTTCCATAATCACTTTGACTGGTAGCACATCTATTTCGACGATCATGGATGCTTAAATATCTATTTGGTCCATTTGGATTAGTTACACCTCTATTTCCACACTCATATTTGATTGGTTACACACCTATTGCCACACCCGTTTTTGATTTGTTACACATCTGTTTCCACACACGTTTCTGATTGGTTACAATTCTATTTCCGCACCCGTTTTTGATTGATTATACATATATTTCCACACTCATTCATTATTGGTTACACATCTATGTCCACACTCATTTTGTGATTGGTTACACATCTATTTCCACACTCATTTTTGATTGGTTACATATGTATTTCCACACTCATTTTGTGATTGGCTACATATGTATTTCCACACTCATTTTTGATTGGTTACACATCTATTTCCACACTCATTTTGTGATTGGTTACATATGTATTTCCACACTCATTTTTGATTGGTTACATATGTATTTCCACACTCATTTTTGATTGGTTCCACATCTATTTCCACACTCATTTTGTGATTGGTTACATATGTATTTCCACACTCATTTTTATGATTGGTTACACATCTATTTCCACACTCATGTTTGATTGGTTACACATCTATTTCCACACTCATTTTTGATTGGTTACATATGTATTTCCACACTCATTTTGTGATTGGTTACATATGTATTTCCACACTCATTTTTGATTGGTTACATATATATTTCCACACTCATTTTTGATTGGTTACACATCTATTTCGAGTATCATGATTGATGAAACGTCTATTTCGATCATCAGTTTTGACCACTATGATTGGTCAAACATCTATTTTGACCACTATGATTGGCTATACATCTATTTTGATCACTATGATTGGCTAAGCATCTATTTTGACCACTATGATTGCCTATTCATCTATTTTGACCACTATGATTGGCTATGCATATATTTTGACCACTATTATTGGCTTTGCATTTAATTTGACCAATATGATTGGCTATGCATCTATGTTGACCACTATGATTGCCTATGCATCATCTAATTTTACCACTATGATTGCCTATTCATCTATTGTGACCACTATGATTTCCTGTACATCTATTTTGACCACTATGATTGGCTATGCATCTATTTTGACCACTATGATTGGTTATGCATTTATTTTGACCACCATGATTGGCTATGCATCTATTTTGACCACTATGATTGCCTATGCATCATCTATTTTGACCACTATGATTGCCATTTCATCTATTTTTACCACTATGATTGCCTATTCATCTATATTGACCACTATGATTGCCTATTCATATATTTTGACCACTATGATTGCTTTTTCATCTATTTTGACCACTATGATTGACTATGCATCTATTTTGACCACTATGATTGGTCAACCACCTATTTTGACCACTATGATTGGATATGCATCTATTTTGATCACTATGATTGCCTATTCATCTATTTTGACCACTATGATTGGCTATTCATTTATTTTGACCACCATGATTGGTTATGCATCTATTTTGACCACTATGATTGCCTATTCATCTATTTTGACCACTATGACTGGTTATGCATTTATTTTGACCAATATGATTGGCTATGCATCTATTTTGACCACTATGATTGCCTATGCATCATCTATTTTGACCACTATGATTGCCTATGCATCATCTATTTTGACCACTATGATTGTCATTTCATCTATTTTGACCACTATGATTGCCTATTCATCTATTTTGTCCACTATGATTGGTTATTCATCTATTTTGACCACTATGATTGGCTATGCATCTATTTCGACCACTATGATTGCCTATGCATCTATCTTTACCACTATGATCGGTTAAAGATCTATTTTGACCACTATGATTGGCTATGCATCTATTTTGACCACTATGATTGCCTATTCATCTATTTTGACCACTTTGATTGGCTATTCATCTATGTTGACAACTATGATTGCCTATGCATCTATTTTGACCACTATGATTGCCTATACATTTATTTTGACCACTATGATTGGCTATGTATCTATTTTGATCACTACGATTGGCTATGCATCTATTTTGACCACTATGATTGGCTATGCATCTATTTTGAACACTATGATTGGTTAAGGATCTATTTTGACCACTATGATTTGCTGTGCATCTATTTTGACAACTATGATTGCCTATGCATCTATTTTGACCACTATGATTGCCTATACATTTATTTTGACCACTATGATTGGGTATACATCTATTTTGACCACTATGATTGACTATTCATCTATTTTGACCACTATGATTGGCTAAGCATTTATTTTGACCACTATGATTTACTGTACATCTATTTTGACCACTATGATTGGCTATGCATCTATTTTGACCACTATGATTTACTGTACATCTATTTTGACAACTATGATTGGCTATTCATCTATTTTGACCACTAGGATTGGCTATGCATCTATTTTGACCACTATGATTTACTGTACATCTATTTTGACCACTATGATTGGCTATTCATCTATTTTGACCACTATGATTGGCTATTCATCTATTTTGACCACTAGGATTGGCTATGCATCTATTTTGACCACTATGATTTACTGTACATCTATTTTGACAACTATGATTGGCTATTCATTTATTTTGACCACTAGGATTGGCTATGCATCTATTTTGACCACTATGATTTACTGTACATCTATTTTGACAACTATGATTGGCTATGCATCTATTTTGACCACTAGAATTGGCTATTCATCTATTTTGACCACTATGATTGGCTATGCATCTATTTTGACCACTATTATTGGCTATTCATCTATTTTGACCACTAGGATTGGCTATGCATCTATTTTGACCACTATGATTTACTGTACATCTATTTTGACAACTATGATTGGCTATTCATCTATTTTGACCACTAGGATTGGCTATGCATCTATTTTGACCACTATGATTTACTGTACATCTATTTTGACAACTATGATTGGCTATGCATCTATTTTGACCACTAGGATTGGCTATTCATCTATTTTGACCACTATGATTGGCTATGCATCTATTTTGACCACTATGATTGGCTATTCATCTATTTTGACCACTAGGATTGGCTATGCATCTATTTTGACCACTATGATTTACTGTACATCTATTTTGACAACTATGATTGGCTATTCATCTATTTTGACCACTATGATTGGCTATTCATCTATTTTGACCACTATGATTGGCTATGCATCTATTTTGACCACTATGATTGGCTATTCATCTATTTTGACCACTAGGATTGGCTATGCATCTATTTTGACCACTATGATTTACTGTACATCTATTTTGACAACTATGATTGGCTATTCATCTATTTTGACCACTAGGATTTACTGTACATCTATTTTGACAACTATGATTGGCTATGCATCTATGTTGACCACTATGATTGCCCATTCATCTATTTTGACCACTATGATTGGGTATACATCTATTTTGACCACTATGATTGACTATTCATCTATTTTGACCACTATGATTGGCTATTCATCTATTTTGACCACTATGATTGGCTAAGCATCTATTTTGACAACTATGATTGGCTATGCATCTATGTTGACCACTATGATTGCCCATTCATCTATTTTGACCACTATGATTGGCTATTCATCTATGTTGACCACTATGATTGCCCAGTCATCTATTTTGACCACTATGATTGGGTATACATCTATTTTGACCACTATGATTGGCTATTCATCTATTTTGACCACTATGATTGGCTAGCACCATAAATTCCAACTAAGCGTGTTGGTCTAGAACAAAGCGGACCTCCATTATCATCATCTCGTTGAAAATTAACTTGTTCTGGCAATGATATAGCTGAAAAATTGCTGAGTTGGCGTTAAACAACAATCACTAAAATGCAATTTGGAAGAAATAATTACCATTATATTACAATCGATAGATCCGTAATATATCTGGTTTAAATGTTGTTTTTTAGATAGATTTTTGCATGTAATTTCTATTTCAATTTGGAATGAGACATGATCAGGAAGAAAATGTAATGCATTGATGATTTCCCTTCACACAAAGTTTCATTCCTGGAACATTTATTCACCTTTTAATTGAAAACCCAGATGTTTTATATGCATCCTGCAAATAACATGCAGAGCTTTGTGCAGTTCTGTTATATATTCCATGTAGCATCAGCATTCTGCATTAAATTATCATCTGACGTCGCATATCAAATACTAAAACTATTAAATATGACACATTGTGAAGTAGTTTTAAATTGTAAGTATTGAAAAATAATAAGCCAGCTAAGAATGTGGGGTCTCAACTAGTAGTGAAAGTGTTTTAACTGATACACGTCGATTTATTAGCTTGTTCATGACGAAAATTGTTATTACATAATATAAGCAACACATGCAATAAAACGAAACATGGAAAACGAATATACAGACAGGGGACAGAATTATTCTATATATAATTTATAAAAAAAAGCTACAATTATTCAAAATTTTGACTGTATATGGTCACTTTTTCGTTCTCCCAAGAGTGACCTCTTAATACAGGTTTGACTGTACAAACCTGTATTAAGAGGTCACCCTTGGGAGAAAGAATTAGTGGCATGATAAGACAGGTGATCTCTTAAGAGAGGTTCAATTCAAATGAATTTTTCTATGACAGGACAAGAAAAATGTGACCTTTTAACACAGGTGACTGCTTAATAGAGGTGACCGCATGGGCAGGTTCTACTGTATATTGATAAATGTTTTTAATATTCTAATACTTTTTCGATACAATATTATGTGATAAAGTTTGTCAATGACTTGCGACAGGTCAGTGGTTTTCTCCCGAGTACTCCAGATTCTCTCACCAACAAAACTGAAATGTTGAAAGTGATGCTAAACATCATAAAATATTTTTAATGACATGCATAAAAATAACCTAATATACAAACATCTCAGCCAGTGGGTAATACGATGTCACTAGGATTAGTCTGTAGCAAGATGTTTAGATTTCCACAAAAAAAAAGAGATAATGTGTCTATTCGAAATAATGTCTACGTCTAATTCTACCAGATACTGGTTGGTTGGTTGGTTTTATGGTGTTTAACGCCACTTTCAACAATATTTCAGTTATATCGTGGCGGGTTGTTTTATTGGCGGAGGAAACCGGAAGACCCGGAGAAAACCACCGACAGATTCTATTCAGTACTATTTAATAGAGGAGACAGTAGCCTTGAATGTTTCAAACGAGTGACTCATAACTGTGGGCTGTGGTAGCCGGTTTCATTTCAAATATTTTATTGATAAATCAATAAGATTGGATAACAGGCTATGCCTATACAAAGCCTCTCCAGCAACAAGATGGAACAATTAGAAAACAATTTACATAAGACATCTATAGAGCAATCTACCCATCATGTATACATGCAATTCATCTTAATTACCAAGCATAAACACATGTATTATTAATAGCAGAATCATACAAACAAAACAAAAAAGATTTTTCCCTTTCTTTTCTTTTTTTTGTTAATAAGTATGATATAATATGTATATTAATAGCAGAAACATATAAAAAAGGTTTTTTTCCCCTTTTTTTCCCCCACATTTAACACACAATATATACAACATGTAAACTGAAATTATGAAATCAAAATCACTATTAATTAAGTGAGGTCCACCATATCAATATGAATTAACTCTTTTTCAGTATATATATTTATGATTGAATAAAGGGAATTTGGGAGAGATGGAGGAAGAAGAGACAAATAAGTAAATAAGGGGGGAAATATCTAAACAAAATAGTGATTGTGATTGAGATAGGCAAGTACAAATTGGGTAAAGGGGGGAGGGGGAAGGGAGACCTGAATAATTGAAAGATTTACAGCTATTAATTAAACTGAAAAATTTAAAGATTTGGAGTTATATATGGGAAGACTTTTCAATGTTATATAACCAAATACAGAGAAAAGGAAAATTTATTGAATCATGTGAATCTTCTACTACCAGTAATGAAATGGTGAACAGCATCGAATATCTCAGTATTCTCCATTACAGTGAGGATTGGTGAGCCTTTCAATAATATATCAAAATTTAAAACATCTTGAAACTTTCTTAGAGAATTAAAAAGTTGTATTCTGTGTCTTATGAGCAATGGACAAACATAAAAATAATGGAAATTATTTTCAATTGCATCCCCCCAGGCACACTGGGAGCTGTCGGACAGATGAGACTAAAACAAGTGGTGATTTAAGCTGCTTGCTTCATTTCGAAGTTAGCAATGTCAAATATTTAAGCTGCGAGAACCAATAGAGTAGAAGCTAGGAGATTTATCAACATCTTCATTAAGTTTAATCTTGAATGAAGATAATGACTGAATGTTCCTAGTATCATTATCTAGTTTGTTCCATAAATCCAGAACAGTTGGAAAAAAGCTATCCTTATATGACTTGGTGCGGCATTGGGGAGGGGTGAAGAATCTGGGGTTTCTAACCATGTAGTTAGGTTCAATATTAATATAAGAAGTAATATTATTTGTTATATAGTTGGGTAGCTCTCCTTGCAGAGCTTTGAACATTAGAATAAGTTTTTGCTTATTACGTCTGTTTTGCAAGGAGTCCCACCCTAATTCGCCATACAAATTAACCCTTGAGGTACCCTTTCGAAGACCTGTAACAATTCTGGCTGATTCGTATTGCACTGATTCAATAAGATCAGACTGTTCTCTTGTGCAATTATCCCAAACTACACTTCCGTATTCTGGTATAGGTCTTATAAAACCAAAATAAAGCTTTTCGAGTGAGTTCCTATCAAGATTATGTTTCATCATACGCAAAATATTAAGACGAGAGCAAGCTTTTTTTTTTTATAAATTTCATTTATATGATCTTTCCATGTACCATTAGGACAAAAATCTATACCAAGATGTTTATGTTTAAGTACATCTTCTAAGACATCATCATTCATATATAAAGGGGGAATATTTACATCATGTTTTCTAGTAAACAGCATAGACTTAGTTTTTGAGGCATTGAAATTAACACACCAATCAGATGCCCAAGCACTAAGGCTATTCAAATCAGAATTCAGGGATTCAGCGGTTTCGTTCTGATCATCAACAATACAATAAAGGAATGTATCATCAGCAAATAGCTTCATGCTATTGGAAACGACATCAACAATATCATTAATAAATAATAAAAATAAAAGAGGTCCCAATATGGAGCCTTGCGGAACGCCAGCATTAATGGAATTCCAAGTAGAGTAGTATCCATTCATGCAGACTCGCTGCTTACGGTCAGAAAGATAACTACCAAGCCAAGTCAATAAGTTACCCTTAATTCCATATTTTCTAAGTTTGTACAATAGACCACAATGCCAGACACGATCAAATGCTTTTGATATGTCACAAAAAATAAACCTAACATCTTTGCCAATATCTAAATTTTTCATAATGACATCATAAATTACCAATAACTGGTTTATAGTGGAATCTCTATGTCTAAATCCAGACTGATCATCCGATAGTATATTATATCTTAACAAGTAGTTGTGAAGGTGTTTGAATATAATTTTTTCCAATATCTTAATAAAACAATTAGTAAGAGATATTGATCTATAATTTGCTACACTATCGCTACCACCTTTACCTTTGTAAATAGGGCAAACATTGGCTAGTTTCCAGTCACCAAGCACCACACCAAAATTTAAGCTTTTTCTTAAATAAAATAGTCAGCGGTTTAACTAATGACTGGAAAACAGCTTTCAAAAATTTAGGCGGAAGGTTATCAGGACCGGCCGGCTTAGAAATATTTTAAATTTGAAACTGATCACATACCTCTTGTTCATTAATGACAATGCCAGACAGCTCACAAGGTGCAAGTGGGGGTACATCAGGAAGATCAGGTTCAGAATCTATGTTAGATACTGATGTAAAATAGTTATTAATAGAATTGGCTTTGTCTACAGGATGGAAAAAAATATCACCATTTACCTTAATAGGAGTATTTGTAGTATTAGTACTTTTAAATTTTGAGACACTCTTTGCAATTCGCCACCACTTACCAGGTGGAATAGACTTGTCAATCAGTGAATTTTGAAATTCTATAATATACAGTCCGACAAAAGTTAAGCACCACCTGACTTGTTTCAATAATATCTTTTCTAATAATGAGCTTATTTCAAATCAGTTTGCTGTTTTCGTTACCTGTACACACATACTTACTTACCTGTGAAACAGGTTATTGATCGACTTTTATTTATGTGTATATGACAGGGTGTGTAAAGTGCCACGTGTACTTTTCAACATTTGTGTCTGCGAACGAAAGCTGATTTTGTGTGTGTAGAGTTTTAAGTTTCATTTTCTATTGGTTTGGTATGATGCGGCGAAAATTAACCATACCAGAAAGCTGGCAAGCTGTTGGCATGCATAGCGGTTGTTTTAGCCATAGAAGGGTGGCAGACCACTTCAGTGTTAACCATTCCATCATTGTACGACTGATGCAGCGTTTTCATCAAACGGGAAATGTTACTGACCGTCCACGTGCAGGTAGACCTCGCAAAACGACGCCGAGAGAGGACCGGCTCAAATCCAGACGGGCGCAGCAACGGCCGTTCAGTACAGCTGGTGCACTTCGTGGTAATTTAGCGTTTGGAGGCCACATTAGCACACGCACTGTAATCAGACGCCTCCACCATCAGGGAATGCGAGCGCGACGACCCATAAAACGTCCACAGTTGACATTACGTCATCGCCATGCTCGATTTGACTGATCACATGATCATTTGGGGTGGACTATTCGCACATGGAGACGGGTCCACTGGTCTGATGAAAGTCGTTTTTTGTTACGCCCTACCGACGGTCGTGCAAGAGTTTGGCGCCAACGAAACACTTCATTTCAGGACAACCACATTTTGGGCACAACTGCCTTTGGGGGTGGGGGTGTAACTGTCTGGGGTTGCTTTTCCTTTGACTGTAAGTTGGACTTGTACGTTCTTGATGGTAATCTGAAAGGCCAAAAATACCGTGACAATGTGCTCGTTCCACGCGTAGTCCCCCACTTCGACAATCATGCGTTGGTTGACAGGCCAATGTTCATGGACGAAAACGCTAGGCCACATAGAGCTCGAATTGTACAACATTTTTTACAGCAAGAGGCTGTTCAGAAAATTCCATGGCCTGCGATGTCGCCAGACATGAACCCTATAGAGCATGTATGGGACTTTATTAGCCGAAAAATTAACCAACGCAATCCAAAATGTCAAAATATTGACGAATTAAGAACTGCTATCTTACAGGAGTGGCACCAGTTCCCACAAGAACGGCTTAGGCGTCTTGTGCGAAGCATGACGAGGCGTGTTACAGAACTTCACAATAAACGCGGTGGATATACTCATTATTGATTTTTATGCCTTACACATACGCACAATAGATGTATTTAAAAGTTCTTAAAATCTGAAGACTCTGCAATTTAATGCAATGTTAAAAACTTCCATCAAAGACAAACTGGTTTTACGTTTTTCCAGCGCCTGTTTTGAACCCCATTTTTGCCACGTCATAGTCACGTCTTTCAGGATGATAAATACTTCGTAGATTGGTAATTTTAGAGCCCTTGGTGTAGTCTTTTAAGAAGTCTAAGAAAACTGTTGATATCTATTTTATTGTTTTAACAGTATTGATGTAAAAAAATATATCGATAAAAATATAGTGGTGCTTAACTTTTCTCTGAGTGCATATATTGTTTTTTGGCTTCTCTGATCATATCAATTATCTCATTGCGTATTCTGCGAAAACTTTCCCAGTCACTTGCTAGATTTCGAAATTTTGCCTTTTTATGCACTTTATTTCACTATTTATCCAAGGTTTATTCCGTGGTCGAACACGTATAATCTTTTTTGGAATATAAGTATTCATAGCAGTGTTAAGCTCTAAGTTAATAACTTCATTTATGATATTAACATTATCTGAATCTCCAAATTGCATATCCCAATCAGTATTTTGCAAGTGCTGGTTAATGGCAATATAATTTGCATTATCATAATCCCATATTGTCTTTAAATAAGACTTTTCTCTAGTAACAGAAAAATTAATCTCAATAATGGAAGGACAATGGTCACTACAAAAGTTTGGAAGTACATAGCTATCTCTAACTATATCATAATTATTGACCAGTATAGGATCAATTAGAGTGGAGGACGAACTAGAAATTCTAGTAGGTTCATGTATCACATTTTCTAAGTCTAACCTTTGACAAGAACGTGTAAACTTGTGGTTATTGCCAATTGTAATAAGGTCAACATTGATATCACCAAGAAAAATACAATTACTTATACCTGAATCAACACATTTGTCAAGTAAATTATCAATATAATCCCATGATGACACTCTTGCATTTGGCGGTCTATAAAAGCACACTAATACAAATTTTCTATTATCTGCAAAAATTTCTAAACAAACAGATTCAACTTCGGGTACTTCTAGATCAAGTCTAAGTGGTAGCCGGTTCTAGTCAGATATAATGTCCAAGGGAAAGTCAACAAACAATGATCTACAAAGCAATGCACAGAACACTATAGACGTATTGCTGTAATAGTTGCCAACAGAGTACGCTCAAATTCTAAAGTAGCCATATAATTTCAAAATCTTTAGGAGCAAGAAAAGTAAAGCACATAAACAGGATAGCCAAAATCGACTAAGGTCATCTATACCTGAGGGAGGAGAACTAAGGTCATCTATACCTGAGGGAGGAAAACCCTAGCTCTTATTTTTTAGTGGGGTTCGTGTTACTCTGTCTTTAGTTTTAGGTGTATGTTTTGTAGATCGTTTTTTGTCCTTTTGTCCTTTTTCTTTTGGCCATTGTGTTGTCTGTTCTTCTTCGATATACGGATTCTGGTTACCTCCCTTTGGTATCTTCAAACTCTTCTTGTCCTTTTGTCCTTTTTCTTTTGGCCATTGTGTTGTCTGTTCTTCTTCGATATACGGATTCTGATTACCCCTTTGCCGGGTATCTTCAAACTCTTCTTACAGTATTTAGGAACTGTAAATTTCAATAAACACATTGTATATCTAATAAATATATATATTAAACTGACTACGTTCTGTAACAGTCAAACATACCTACTTTAATAATCAACACAAGGACGTTTAAAACGTGTTGCCAAATAATAGTGAGTGATTAATGTTTCTATATTTAGTAACACTTTGCGGTTTGTTTGAACCAGTTGATACCAGATGTCTACATCTGTCATTAATTATATCTAATTGCATATTTTTTTTAACAATTTTGGAAAGTAATAGTTTAAGATCAGAAGATTAAATAGACGTCAAACAGTTGTAATATGCAAAGAATGTCTGAATGTGCGGTTTATTTTTTTTATTATTTTTTTTTTGTAATATTTTATCGGTAGGTACAAAAAATGAAAGAAAGACAAGTTGATGATATAATAAAAGCATAAAGTATTGAAATTCGGTTTTGAAATTATACAGATGCGACGTTTATGTATGTCAAAGTCTGTAGTTGTTCAATCAGTGTACTAAATAAACGTTGATGAAACCAAAGGGGGCAATCAAGAATTGACAATCCAGAGACACTGGCAACATAGGGCATACAAGACACAAGACGAACACCCCCCCCAAAAAAAACCCACACAACACAGAAAACTAAAAAGATTAACAACACGGATCCAACCAACAACCGGGGGTGAATCCAGGTGCTCGCCAGGGGAAACAGTTCCTGTCTCTTATGGATTGTCTGCATTTGTTGTTATGGACATTCTTGTGACGATATTTGTAAGATACTTGCACTTTTAAATAATAATCTTACTGACAACCTCGTATCTTATTTAACCTGTTAAACAACCTTATAATGGCCGATATTGAGACTTTTGTTTTCAAGACAGGTACTTATTTCTTGTTTTTTGTCCAATGAGAAAATAGTTTTTTTTTTCGATCTTCCAAATTAATAAAACTGGACATGAAATGGCAAAATTTCTCTCTTAAATCACAAATATTATGCACATTGCAAATTGCAATAGACCTGAGAGTTTTCTTCTGTATTTAACAGTTCTAATCAATATTCTCATTGTTATTCATTAGGCTAGCTGGACAAATAAAATAAGCAACACCGTAGAAATTATGCAAAAATCAAATTTTAGCGTAATACATTTTACACGACCCCTATTAGAAAAATGGGGCAGTGTTATATTTTTTCTTTTCTTTTTTCTGATATGTTTTCGATTGCATAACATGTGTTTATTTCACCATTACTGGTCTCAGGTGCCACTCCATTACATATACAAAGTACATTATGTAACACTTTATTAAGAATTTGAAAGCGCGCATGAAAATAAAACAGCAGGTGCACGGTCGTTAGTCCTTTAATGCAAATATTTTACTCTCCATATATGTTGTTTATATCTTGTATTATCATGTACGATTCACTTAATTATATAATGTTTTGTGTAAATACCGATTTTGATCGGTCAATTAAATTCAAAAAATTAAATAGATTACGGCACATTACAATTCTTTTACTCATTTAACTTGTGAGCGATTGTCAAGGGCGATAACTGCATTCTTTTAAAACGGCATAAAAATAAGAATTATTCAAAAATTGAAATGCATGCCATACATATTTTAAAGATATAAACGAGATATTAATAACAAGAAAGTATTTGGTCTCCCATTAACTGTATAGATATAGATTGTTTGTACATTCTCGGAGGTATTAAGGGGCCGTCGTGGCCGTGGTCGAATGGTAGTTGGATCTACGTATGCAATCAGTGCCTACCATATCACCACTGATGTTGTGAATTCGAATCTCGATCAGGGCGATGTATACAATATTATGTGATAAAGTTTGTCAGTGACTTGCGACAGGGCCTCCGGTTTCCTCCACCAATAAAACTGACCGCCACAATATAACTGAAATAGTGTTGAAAGTGGCGTTAAACACCATCAAATAAACAAACAAACAAACATATATAAGTGTAAAAACTTAAAACATCTCTCATGTTCATTTACATCTATATTCTGTCTTACTAATATATTGATAGAAAATCAATTTCTCAATCTGAACTTTTCCCGCGTTACTCTGTCCTATATAATGAAATGTAAGTGAGTGATTGTTGTTTAACGCCAAATTACCAATTTGTCAGATATATCATGGGAAGAACAAGTGACATTTAATGAGATGAAAATGCTGTCCGCTTTGTGCTAGACAACACGCTGAGTTGGATCTTTATATGGGTATCTATAAACACCGCAAAGGACCTTCTCTGTGCACAAAGAACCACAGTGACATAGATTATGCGCACAAAGGACCACCTACATATTATATTTTAAGTAACCAAAAATATATATAAAAAATATTATGAATTTTACTTAATAAGCCCTTAAAAAATGGTTAGTTTGTCACAACCATAGGACCGTCGTGGTCGTGATCGTATGACAGTTGGATTTATAACTACCTATATAATCTGTGCCTATCACCACTAACGTTGTGAGTTCGAACTCCGCTCAAGCGAGGTGTGATAAACTTTGTCAGTGACTTGCGACGGATCGATGGTTTTCTCCGGATACTCGGGTTTCCTCCACCGATCTAAATGTTGATTTTTGTTATTTGTTTTTGAAAGTCTGTGAATCAATCATCTGCAAAGTGTAAAAGCTTTAATTATAGAAGATATGCAATTTGAATATAATTTCTGAAACTATGAAAGTAATTAATGACTGTCTGTCGAGACAGGCTGAATAGTTTTGCTCTGGTGATCCATTTTGAATAATTCTGCGCGGTTTGAAAGGTCTGTGATTTCTTAAGACTTTATAGAAATTGGTTGATGTGAGCAAAATGGTTTCGTCTTCCCTTTTTTTCAATGTGAATTTTTATGAAAGTACAGGCGAAAACAACAATGTGTACATCATTTTATGCTTTAATGAGAGTATATTATCAAAAAATAAACAAAATCTTATTAGTTTTGTGTACTCGGACATATTATCTTGATTCTGAGCCAACTAATCTTTCCCCTTTCTACTTAATGCCGCGTGCTTTTCTGAGAAGCAGCACATACCAATATCAATTTGATAGTGTTTGGTTCGACACGAGCACGCTATTTAACTATTAAATTGGATATGTGATCATCGGTGTAATATTTTCCAATATTAATCTAGTGCAACAGATTTCAAGAAATCAATAACAATGTAAAAATCAGAATAAACACGCTGAAAATGAACATGAAATGTACAGCACTACATGTATACTGAAATAGATTATGGTTATGGGTGAAATTTGTTTAAAATGACCGGAGAAACTCATTGAACTTCAGTAAATGACAGACAATGTCACATTCGGTTGTATCAAGTACACTTCATCACGATCCCGGAACGGATTGTTATTTCCATAAGATCAATGCCACGATGACACCCTCCCCCAAACAAAACAAAAAAAACCAAAACAAACAAACAAACAAACAAACAGACAAAACAAAAAAACAATATATGGTTTATGGAACAGAGATCATTTGAACATAAAATACGGTTTTACAGGAGTTATTTCCCCTCATTAGTTCAAAGTTCAATGAAAATAACTACATGTACTGTAAATGTTTTTTTTTCTTTTTTTCCGTGTGATATTTTTTTCGAAATCTGTACATTTGTTAGTTGAATACATCAAGTACTGGTATCTTATCCCGGCCTCGTTAACATTAGTAAAGCACATAATATATAAAGATATTAGTATTTGTTAGTAATTTACATACAGAATGGCATACTATTTCTATTTGAATAACATGACAGAAAATACCAAATAATGTGATTCCACAAAAAGATGAGTTTTTCAATCATAATAAACCAAAATAACAAATATACAGATAATCAAAAAATAGGGTTTTAAGTAGCTATAGAAGTAAAAGGAAAAAAAATGGAAAAAGTTTAATTTGTTGAGTTTTTTAAGGCATAAAATTAATTTTTAAAGAGAAAGAAAAAGTTTTTGAATTTGCTTTGATGAATAGGTAATTTTTGCATTCATAAAAACCAAAGGCTATTTCTTTTCTATCATGTTATTTACAGAATGAATATCTGTATAAATCTTTATATCTAATTAAACAGTAGAGTGAAAGCATTCCATATCTGGTTGAAAAAAAAAATCAATTTTTTTTATTTTTAATAGCAATAGATTTCGCAATGTTATATAGTGACTGTATTTTCCTCTGCATTGTGAGCAATGATAATTTTTTCTAAAAATATTTACAGTTAAAAATATACTGCTTTATTTGTAATAAAATGAGGTTGATAACATCTCCTCGAGACGATTTTGAAGTATCACCAAAAAGAAAAAAATGCATAGTAAATGGAATACTAACACCATTTGACAATAACCAAGAATCAATTTCATCAATAAAAACTTGTACAATCTCACAGTTCCAAAATAAATGTTCTATAGTTTCCTCATCTTCCTGACAAAAAGTACAAAAGGCATTGTCTTTTACTTTAATTTTATACAGAAATTTATTTGTTCCTAGGATACGTTTGTTAATTCTGTACTGTAACCATTGTAGTTTGGTATTTTGTGTGACTATAAAAGGTAGTTTGAATATTTCTCTCCATTTCGTTTCATCTAAACCTAAGGCTAAAATTTCCTCCCACTTTTTCTGACCATTTGACACTATGTTATTCCTTACTAGTAACAAATACATATCGTTAGTTCCCCTTTTACTCTTCAAAATGGTCTTAACAAACGAAGGAATAAATGGAGTAAGTAACTTATGACTATTATACACATTTTGTTTTCCAGCATGTTTAACAGCTGAAATTATACTATTAAATTTCATAATATTTTTGGAAATGTTAAATGTTGCCTCTAATTGATCAATGGAGAGAAGTTTTCCATCTTCTGACATAATATCATTAACAAAACAAATACCTTTTCTGAACCAGTCTTCATAGAATACTGGTTTGTTTTCTATTTTTTTAGTTTTGTTCATTTTTTATTAACTGTTCTGATAATGTCATGAAATTACATTTTTAGGAGTGAGTGAGTGATTGTTGTTTAACGCTAATTCAGCAATTTTTCAGCTATATCATGGCGAGAACAAGTTAATTTTCAATGAGATGATGATGAGGTCCGCTTTGTTCTAGACCAACGCGCAGAGTTGGATTTTGATGGTGCTAGCTCACTGAAACAACAGTCCGCGGGTAGACATTTCGGTCCACTCGGACACATTATTCTGATTCCGAGCCCACCAGTCTTTGCTCTTTCTCGTTAATGCTGCCTGTTTAGCGGAGAAGCAACAACTACCAATTTAATAGTCATTGGCTTGACCCGACCGGGGCTCGAACCCCCGATCTACCGCACTCGAGGCGAGCACGCTAACCATTACACTACCGATGCGGTTAATTACATTTTTAGGATGTATAGTTCGAGATAATGTGAAAAGCAAGAAATGTGTCGAAATCAAAAGAAAAAAGATTGCAGAAATATCTCTCATGTTTGAGTAGCAAAATTTTATTATTTATTTATTTGCAATTTTCTTGTTGGGGAAGCATCAAGTTATACATAATTGAGTTGGGGAGTGGAATTCGTGATCATACATAAATATTAAACCTGTTTAGCTACGTGTGATGTTCATATTTAATGTCTCAAATATTTATAAATCATTATATCATTAATTGTCGTCTTCATATGTACGATGTTTAATTTATGTAATCAATAAATAATATGTTTCATAGTTTTTATAATGTATGTTTTACACCTATAGAGTATTAATTTATAGTAATTAATATTGTGTGATTTAATTTTTTTTCTTGAATGTGATTTCTCGATGCTTTTTCTAGAAAACTTTAAGACGTCAATAAGAACGAGCATTTCTACAAAGAAAACATAGTTCTTCAGGATTTGAAAATAAGTTTATCTGGAAAACATTAAGACTTAAATAAGAACGAACATTTCTGCAAAGAAAACATAATTCTTCAGGATTTGAAAATAAGATTTATCTGGAAAACATTAAGATAGTTTTTCAGGATTTGAAAATAAGATTTATCTGGAAAACATTAAAACATTAAGAACGAGGAATTCTGCAAAGAAAACATAGTTCTTCAGGAATTGAAAATAAGTTTTATCTCATTATGTTAAGTTAATTCCCAAAATTAAACACAAAACAACAACCACACATTTTAGTAATAAAAGTAGATTAAACAATACTGTGATTGATTTACTAAGGTATTTTATTACCCTTGCAATCAATCAAATCCGTCTACTTTCCTATAAAAATCGGTTAGAAACCATTTTCAGTTTTTTCTTGTTATTTTACTTTAGTTAAGAATCTATGCACAAGACGAAAACAAGAGTACACAAGATAGGATATTGAAACTGGTCTCCGAGTAGGTGAATATAATCCCATCCCAGCGTTATCATTTACCCATTTATTAGAAGCATTGCATTTTCTCAACACGGGGCACCAATTTATGTCACGCCCAGAGGACAATCGCTGGTAATTTTATCAGTCTTACAAAAATCGGATGGCCTCAAACGTGCCGCGTAACACCGGAGAAAAAAAATGTCATATTGCTATTCCCTGCAGTTCCGGTGAATATAGTGGAAATAAAACAGAAAACGGAGCGACACCATGAATCAAATACAACGGAGTCAATAGTAAGTCACAATGACAGGCAAAGATGGCACAACACGAAGCGGAATGCAAAGTAATGGGAACAATCTTAAAACAGGAAAAAAAACCTAAAGAGACATGCATACTAACCATCGTCTGGTTTTATATTGTCTATTTATTGTACTTTAATAAATTCATATTAGTTTGTGGTCAGACAATATTTAAGTAGTAGTAAGCATCGGGAGACCTAGCATTTTCACATTGTTACACCCTTTTCTACATATGTGACCCTCACAAATATCACCAAGAAAAAAACAGGTTCTCAAGAGCTTGTATCTTTCTTCATTATGCAAAAGATATATATCTATATATATATATCGATGGCCATACCAGATTTTTGTGTTTTTCAAATGTCTATCCGTACATTGTATTTTGCTTTGTGAAAAGAATACAGTGGTAGCTGCGGCCATCTTGGATTTCTGAGCACTTCATTACACAATCTGTATGTTCGACAATCAAATGATCATTCGATTTTTTAATGGGGGTTGGGTTGCCCGATCTTTGATTTTGTGTGTATGTTTTGTAGATTGTTGTTTGTCCATTTGTACTTTTTCTTTTTGCATTTTATTGTCTGTTCTTCTGCGATGTGCAGATTCCGATTACCCCTTTGGAAACTTCAAGCTCTTCAATGGTTCAAATATTTCAGTTTCTACAAAAAATACATAAGTTAGACTCCATTATATCCAACTGGGATAAGTAGTTTCCTAGAATAACACGGAATAAATTTAGTAGATGTCAACATTAGTTATCACAGATAACTAGAATATTCGGATATCTCGAAGTAAAATTTCACCAACTTCGCCATAATAAGGCTGTATTGTAACATTTATTCCACGTGGTTTTCATATAAGCACCAAAACCAATACAATGGTTAATAACTAACCAAGAAAAGTTTCAAGATACCAAAGGGAGATAATCAAACGCCGTAAATCGAAGAAGGGTCAGACAACACAATGGCCAAAAAGAAATAAGGCAAACAATGATTTAGAAGATCATGTTCATCTCATTTTTGTCTTCAACTAGTCATGTGACATCAGCAATGGCGGTCAGTGTTATTGGTGAAGAAAACCGGAGGACCCGAAGAAAACCACCGACCTGTCGCAAGTCACTGACAAACTTTATCACATAATGTTGTACACCTCGCCCTAATCGAGATTCGAACTCACAACATCAGTGGTAATAGACACTGACCGCAGAGGTAGTTGTAAATACAAGTACCATACAATCACGGCCCCGATGGCCCCTCTATAGAAATGAATGGATCATTTCTGAATATTTTGCATTTAGTTTATGTATTATGGTAATTCTTAATTGAATTAACAGCTTAAACTAATGTTATAATAAATATATATTTAACTAAGTTGATTATATTGTCTAGAACATTTATGAATCAAAAGGATTGTAATTCACATTTATCTATGTATTAAATGTGTCTATTTGTTGAAATTGTGTTGATATAATATGTTAAAATATGTTTTAAAATAACACCCCCGAAGTAATGTACGCAATTTGGAAGGGTATCTGATGATGGATTTTCCCCAGAAACGCGCTTTGCTCACTAAATGAGATAATGGGCACCGATTGCATAGGTAGTTGTAAATCCAACTACCATACAATCACTGCCACGACGGCCCCTCGCATAAATAGTAAAATAAATTATTGTTAATTAAGTCGTATTTAAGAAGTTATTGTTTTGTCTTGAAACTTTCTTTCGTACTTGTCATCGGTGTTGTCCGAGTAAATTATCAGCGATAGTAGGTACATTTTTCTTTTCTTAAATTTAAAAAAAAAATCTTTTTAGTGTTACACATAAACCTATAGGAATGCAATTAGATGGCGTTATGGGCATTTTTACTTGTTCACCACTAATAATTAATTAATATGATATCCTTACTTCTTTTTCCTTTTCCTTCTTGGCAATTTATTACTAGATTGTGTTACTTTATATATACAAATACCTTAGATACAGACCAACTTGTGGTTTTCCAGCTCAGATTTATTTACTGTTAAAAGCATTCCTGTGGTTTGGCACAACATTTCACGTCCGAGCATGTGCACTAATTGGAAATTAAATTGATCACATGGTTTCAAGTTGGTGCAACATACATATTGCCACTGGCTTGAAATGGTATCTGGTACAATGCACACATGAATGTATCAACGGTAAATCCAAAATTAAATCAGACATTAAAGAAGGTTATAACTTCAGATACTCCCATATCGCTTAATATCCACCGAGAAAACATCACACCCGTCATTGAAAGTCTCTGGCCAGGAAAGGCTGGTGGTATTGATGAAATTCCGAATGAATTTCTAAAATATAGGGGAAATACTCTTTTATAATTTCTAAATTGAACTTGTACTAAAGATTGGATACAGATATAAGATTTTACAAATATGTTAAAAACAATTTTTTTTTTTAAATTCAAGACAAATTTGGTGTAGTTCTTACCCTTCCGGAGCACATGAGATCCCCCCGGTTTTTAGTGGGGTTCGTGTTACTCGATCTTTAGTTTTATATGTATGTTTTGTAGATCGTTGTTTGTCCTTTTGTACTTTTTCTTTTGGCCATTGTGTTGTCCGTTCTTTTTCGATATACGGATTTTGATTGCCCCTTTGGCCTCTTCAAACCCTTCTTATAATATCCTGAATCTGCATACAATATTTGTCGCTTGACACTAAGTAACCAACAATCAATTAAGGAAAATAAGCATAAAACACCAATTCACTACTGCAAATCACCTACATTCATTTATTTATCCAGTCTTTTTTTAGCATCTGGACTGGTCTTTCCTGTAATCTCCTGCAATCAGACTTTGATATACTTCGTTACGCCAAATAGAGACTGAGGATCTGGTGTGTACATATAATCGTTTAAGGGAAATGATGTGTCCCCTTCCCTTGACATACTTTTATAGCATTTTCATTTTACGATTACTAATCAATTCCATTTCACAGGAGTCTTATTACAAATTGGAATCATAATATTTATAAAAGTTATGTCAGGTACTCTATTGCAGCGGAATGTAAACTTTTCATTCCAAATATTTTAACAAGAACGAATCTTAAAAAATGATTTATTTAAACAAATCATGTACAGTCAAACCTGCTCATGTTGTCACCTCTATTAAGCAGACACCTGTATCAAACGGTCACCTTTTTCTTGTCCTGTTATAAAAAACTGCATATGAATTTAGCCTCTGTTAAGAGGTCACCTGTCGTAATAGACAACTTTTTCTTTGTCCCCTTAATGCAGATTTGAATGTAGTTATGTTGGGTACCAGTTTCTGGTAAATTATCTTCTTACTTATCCCTTCCCCAAAGGGAACCCCGGGATTGCACCCTTCTCCAAAGACGCCCAATGGTCGTTCGGGACGAATCAAACTCACAACTAGCTCCTCGATCCTGAGACGGGAGGTAAATGAATGACTCTTATTTAGCGAAATCCAGAAGACATCTGATCGTTGATGGCTCGTAATGAGGTACAGTTTCCCGAACCTATCCATCAAAACATCTGGTCGTGGCCCCATCCTAATGCCACCGGTCCTTTTCCTCATTCATGACTTATCACCGGGTTCGTAACTAGATGAACACGACGTGTGCCACTAGTAGAGCAGGAACTGCTTACTCTTCCGGAGCAGATTGTTGTTTGTCTTTTTGTACTTTTTATTTTGGCCATTGTGTTGTCTGTTCTTCTTCGATTTACAGATTCTGATTACCCCTTTGGTATCTTCAAACGCTTCTTAATCTTAATGCTTTATTGGTTGAAAACGTGTTCTTGTCATGAATAAATGTTCCCGTGATGTTAATCAACAATCAATCAATCTTATTATTTTCATATTCATAATGCTTAATAATACATTGCTAGCGCATGAATAAAAAAAATTAGAACAGAAATTCTGTATCCCTTGAACATCATCCAAAAATATAACATGACATTTAATTCACCCCACATGTAACTGAAACTGAAAACAATATTTTCATTTTTGTACAAGTATATCAATTTATTTGTCTTTTCATCTTCAAACCAATTTAGAAAATGTGAATTGTGCACTTACAAATACATACAATTACCAAAAAAAAAAAAAAAAAAAACATCAAGCAAATCTGTGATCTTTTCATAGGTTTTGTTCTGTATATATCTCAAACAATTAATTTAGAAAATCGAATATTCGAGGCTTAGATATTTCATAAAGTAAAGTAATGCAGATTTGAGTGAGTGAGTGAGTGAGTGAGTGATTGCTTTTTAACACCAATTCAGCAATTTTTCAGCTATATCATGACGAGAACTAGTTAATTTTCAATGAGAAGATGATGAGGTATGCTTTGTTCTAACACACTGAGTTTTGTATAGTCGGCTGATCGACATGTCGCCCCATTCCGGCACATTATTCTGATTCCGAGCCAACCGGTCTTTGCTCTTTCTCCTTAATGCTGCGTGCTTAGTGGAGAAGGAACAAATACCAATGTTATAGTCTTTGATTTGATCAGACCGGGGCTCGAACCCACGATCTACCATACTCGAGGCAAGCACGCTAACCATTACACGACCGATGTGGTTAATGCAGATTTGAAAACAGTTGGGTATACTAGAACATTCAAGTGTATATATATATGTATTATTTATTCCACGATTTTCCGAGCTAAGCGATTTAACAATCGAACTAGAAGCGTGAGATTGTATAACTCGCAAAATCGTGGTATATATGATTTGTAACATGAACCCATGCACTATCACATCTAGGTCGTTGATTATTGCACGGCCCTCTGAAGGAAATAAAAGCCCAGATTTAAGTGTGCAATATCTCGTATCACCGTGTATAATTTCATAGTTCCTAGCTGTTGCCTACATTCTGGTATATAAACCATAAAAAGATCAAAGGAAAAGAATTCATTCATATTACAAATATATATATTGTACATAAATAACGTTCTTGAAGAGAAAAATGTTATGCAGTATTAATTGTTATTTAAATAATTGTTTGAATAACCTCCTATTATATAGATATAGATATCTGCAAAACTTCTTGCAGCGGCTTGTGATTTTGCACGGGATTTCGAGTGCATTTGATACTCTCCGAGGAACAATATTTATCAACATTCGTGCAATAACCCTTTTACTGTATAGCAGAACTTTAAAACTATTGAGAGAGCACCATTTTAACCTGACGATGACATCATGGTTTGAAGCGATATTGCACTAGCGAGAATACATGTATATGGTAATACTTCAGCAAACGGTTTATTACATTTGACATGAAATATTATATTGCTATACCATAATACTGAAATATACACAATCTCTTTTGTTTTCTTTTTTTTGGGAAGGGGAGGGGGGATTGTTGTAAACATATTTCCAATAGAATAACTTTGACCCCTTTTAGTGTATTTTTTTTTTAACTTTACAAGAAAATGGTACCTAACATCCACGCATCCCAACATCTATCAGTATTTCACAGGAGCAAACCTCATTAGGAATATAAATAAAATGTATATTGTATTTTATTCATATATAATATATGTTATCATAGTCCTAGTATTACTGAAACTATTTACAAGCTTATTGCCTACATCAATCCTATACTAATTTAGTGTTTCGGCGGTTTTTGTATATTTAAATTAAAAATGGGTTTAATAATTGACAAACAATATAGGGCCGCCATCTTCAGGGATTGATCCTATATTGGTCATTTGTTAAATTTTGTTGATGTTAGCAGATCTGCTAAAGTTCTATACCTTTTGTATGCGATTATTGTAAATATTTCTTTGCAAACTTCATCCTGTTTTAATGTATGCCAATGTTTAATAATGCACTGCTTCAGTTTGCTTATGCATGGATTGTATCTGCTTGACAAAACTAAAGGAATTTCCTTGTTTTGTTTTGTTTTGTTTTTATTAATAAGATCTAATCTATTCTTAGTTAATGCCTCGTTTATACATTTCATTATTTCATTCTCCTTGTAACCCCGTTTGATTAAGTTCAATTTGAACTGTGTAAGCATGCGCTGTAAATCATCCTGGTTGTTAGTGTTTTTTATGTATCTTACATAATGTTGTGAATTTAGTTGACGATACGCCTCAGATAAGTAATTATGCTTATCTAATATTACTATGTTGTTACCTTTGTCAGATGTTTTAATTATTATATCTTTATCTTTCTTTAAAGAGGAAATGCTCACTCTTTCCATAGCATTCAAATTATCTCTGAATTTCCGAACTTGCAATGAGGACAATTCATGTCTTGTTTTATATATGTAATTTTCAAGAACGCCACATGCAGGTGGTAGTGTATATCCTGTTTTTGATTTGAATGGATGAATTTCATTAGAGTTGTCGTGATATAGATATCGGCATCTCATCTTTCTGGCTAATTCATCAAAGTCTTTTAATGCTTCTGCCTTAGTCCCTTTAACGAAAGGCCTAGGTATGAATTTCAAACCTCTAGATAACAACAGATATTCATTATCTGATAGTTGCCTTTGCGAGAGATTGATAACATGTTTTTTTTAGCTTGAGCTATTTTAAATGTGTGCTTACGTAGTTGCATTGCAACTTTGTTCTTAAGCCTACGTGTGGTCTACGATAAGATTTCTGAATTCTGATTGGCAAAAGGTTTCTGAGTGGCAGTAATTCGGAAAGTATTGGAGTTAAAAAAGTACATACTTTTTTAATTGATTTATTTATCCAACACTTTTGTAATCACATTTAACAATAAAATATTTATTGTTTGTTTAAAGTTAGTTAGTGTCGCACATTCGAAGAGTGATCCATAGTGTTATTCTAAATTGTAATTAAACAATAAAATATTTATTGTTTGTTTAAAGTTAGTTAGTGTCGCACATTCGAAGAGTGATCCAAGTGTTATTCTAAATTGTAATTAAACAATAAAATATTTATTGTTCCTTGAATGAAATGTTCACGGTGTATTGTTTAATAAGGTTTACTCCTCTTTTCTTGCTTGTGTTTTCCTTGCTTCCGGTATTTATTGTCATCTTTTCTGCTGCAGATATTTGTTTTGAATTCTAAAAGTTGTTTTTCTTGATTCTGCTTCATTTCAAGGAATCGTTTCACTAGCTCTTTCCTCCCGTCTCTGGCCACTTTGCTTGCCGTCCCGATTATTTCGTTAGTGTTGTCTAGGGTGGTTTGTATCTGCTTGACAAAACTAATGGAATTTCCTTGTTTTGTTTTGTTTTGTTTTTATTAATAAGATCTAATCTATTCTTAGTTAATGCCTCGTTTATACATTTCATTATTTCATTCTCCTTGTAACCCCGTTTGATTACGTTCAATTTGAACTGTGTAAGCATGTGCTGTAAATCATCCTGGTTGTTAGTGTTTTTTATGTATCTAATGACCTCACCCTTTATGAGAGCCGAAAAGACATGGCGATTATGACAGCTGTTATCGAAACAGATAGAGAAATGAGTTTGTTGGCTTAGAATATGTTTTCATATCCAATATGCTATCATTAAAAAATCTTTTCCCTTTGTAAATATTTACATCAAGGAAAGCGATAGCCAGGGATGTCATTGATATTTCCAGTGTGTATCATGAAGCCGTCATCTCTGTATCTGCCGTAGAAAATATGTTTTTTCTACCTTTGAACTTTGAAAGAATTTCTTTGATAATTTGGTACATAGGAATATCACAAGCCTCACATGAGGGGGTGGCACCAATCGCGGTCCCTATTATTTGTTGGAACAATTGTCCGTTGAATTCAAATATATTGTTTTCCAAAACGGATTTAAGGAGATAATTCAAATATTCTGTAGGTGGGCATTTTATTTTGAAATTAGCTTTGTCAAAATCATGATAGGCTATTCTGTCTGCAGATAATATTTCATTAATTGGACAGTTTGCAAAAACATTTGGCTTATGTCAAAGCTGCATAACCAACAATCAGCAAGTGGCTTTATATTTTCAATTTTGTGGATGAAATCAGCCGTATGTTTGATGTATGTGTGCTGATTTTGTACTGTAGGTACTAGAAAATAATCAACATAACGTTCGATACATTCTGTATTTATTGTCATCTTTTCTGCTGCGGATATTTGTTTTGAATTCTAAAAGTTGTTTTTCTTGATTCTGCTTCATTTCAAGGAATCGTTTCACTAGCTCTTTCCTCGCGTCTCTGGCCCCTTTGCTTGCCGTCCCGATTATGTCCTTGGTGTTGTCTATGGTGGATTTCATTGTGTTGTTTAAGGTTGAAGTCTTTGGATCAAAGAATTCAACTAACTTTGAGCCGTAATGAAAGGGGGAGGTTTGGCGCTTTAAAATCTGATTCAACCCACCATTTCCTTAGAAATGCCTGTACCAAGTCAGTGTCATTACGGTTTTCACAGTTTTCCGGTTGTTGACTGATTTTGTCTGTTTATATAATTATGAGTTTTGACTTTCCCTTTGTAAGATTGCTCGGAGTTCGGTAATTTTGTTATTACCCTTATTAACATATCTTTCTTTAAGGATTGCTCTTTCTTTTCCCATTTTTCTTGTAGTTCAGAGTAAATATCTTTGTCAATAACATCAGGTTTGCATGACAGTTGTATCCTGCAAAAGGGAGGAACATTGTTCCCCTCTTTTAAGGCATATGCCAGTCTTTCTCTCGCTTTCACAATTTCAAGTCTGATGTTTTAATTTTGGTCCTAAGAAACTATGGCTCAAAATTTGTTGTGTTAGGCTACAATTCCACATAGCAGCAGAAAAGATGACAATAAATACCGGAAGCAAAAAAAACACAAGCAAGAAAAGAGGAGTAAACCTTATTAAACAATACACCGTGAACATTTCATTCAAGGAACAATAAATATTTAAATATTTTATTGTTTAATTACAATTTAGAATAACACTTTGGATCACTCTTCGAATGTGCGACACTAACTAACTTTAAGCAAACAATAAATATTTTATTGTTAAATGTGATTACAAAAGTGTTGGATGAAAAAATCAATTAAAAAAATTTGTTCTTTTTAACTCCAATACTTCCCGTATTACTGCCACTCAGAAACCTTTTGCCAATCAGAATTCAGAAATCTTATCGTAGACCACACCTCCTTTAATCTGGAATTTCGAGCTTGCAATGTATGTAAAAACGTCAATTTTGCAAAGTCGGTTACATATTCTATGAATCATAGATATGGCTAGGCACTTCAACAAACATAAGAAAATTAATAAACACAAAAGGAGGCTTAAGAACAAAGTTGCAATGCAACTACGTAAGCACACATTTAAAATAGCTCAAGCTAAAAAAAAACATGTTATCAATCTCTCGCAAAGGCAACTATCAGATAATGAATATCTGTTGTTATCTAGAGGTTTGAAATTCATACCTAGGCCTTTCGTTAAAGGGGCTAAGGCAGAAGCATTAAAAGACTTTGATGAATTAACCAGAAAGATGAGATGCCGATATCTATATCACGACAACTCTAATGATATTCATCCATTCAAATCAAAAACAGGATATACACTACCACCTGCATGTGGCGTTCTTGAAAATTACATATATAAAACAAGACATGAATTGTCCTCATTGCAAGTTCGGAAATTCAGAGATAATTTGAATGCTATGGAAAGGTAAAGATATAATAATTAAAACATCTGACAAAGATAACAATATAGTAATATTAGATAAGCATATTTACTTATCTGAGGCGTATCGTCAACTAAATCCACAACATTATGTAAAATTAGATATCTTTGATTTCAAAGATATCAGGTATGGTCTTAACACATATTTGAGGGGATTGTTTAATAGAGGTGTCTTAGATGAAATAACTTTTGATTACCTAATAAAAGGTAATCAGAATTATTACGGTCCAGGATATATGCATATTCTGCCGAAAATTCACGGACTGAATCAGTCAGACATCCTAAAAATAGAAGATAATGAGTTTAATATTGATAAAATAATACCACCTGGTAGACCAATAATATCTCAGATTGGCATAGTCACAGAATGTATCGGACGTTATGTTGATTATTTTCTAGTACCTATAGTACAAAATCAGCACACATACATCAAAGATACTGCTGATTTCATCCACAAAATTGAAAATATAAAGCCACCTGCTGATTGTTGGTTATGCAGCTTTGACATAAGGAAAAGTCTTTATATGTTACCAAAGGGAAAATGTATATGCATGTTAAAAAGGAAGTTTTGTGTTGCGAGTTTTTGATTTTTAACAATTGTAATTTTGTTTGTTTTCGTGTTTTTCTCCTTTACTCCAGCATTGAAAGCACTTGTATCTGCAAAAGTTTCCATTTTTTTCTCTTAAGATCACAGTCAAATCTTCATTTTCCCCATCCAGCTTTTGGAAGGAGCGGATGCCGGTTGTCTAACTCTACGCACTCGTCGCAACTTCGGCTGATTCCGTACCTTCATCAAATCTCGTCCGTATTACGATAGCTCCCATTGGAACTACTTTCGGAAATCTCCAATGAAGGAGGTATTAAAATAATTTCACTTTCGAATATTCGTCCAATAATAATATACTTTCATTCGTCGCAATGTCGGCTGATTCCGTACCTTCATCAAGGACCAATATTTATCAAAGCAAACTTTATACACTCATCTATTGTCGCCATTTTAGAACTTATTCGCGGTGCGCAATGTTTGATTGAAGTGATACGGTCTTCCGGCGAAGAAATGTGACGCGTAGACGCATATCAAATACCGTATTACAGCCGAGGTATTGAGGAAGCGAAGCGGACTCACCCGAGGTTTGCCGACGTCTCTGACGTTTGGATATGACCAAATCCGGTAAAAATCCTAAATGTTCCTTTTTTATTACAAAATCCGCAGTGGAGCTAAAGAATGAATAGTCATGAAACATGTATATAACTAAAGGTAAAATATTCAATTTCTTGAATGGAACCTGTGGGAATTTTTATGGGAATCTGCATTGATCTCTTGAAAAAAAGAAAACAAAACTAAATATCATGCAAAAATAGACATCTTTTTAATAGACTCCGAGCAGATAAAATATCTTGAACATTTCAAGATTAAGATAATCCCCTGTAAAAGAAAATAAAACAAATGATTCCACTGCGAAAATCGGAATGAATTTTGAATACATCGCTATTAACGTCCGTAATTTTAACAGCAAAGCCGATTTTCGAGAAAATGCTACATCTTTGAATATAAAACACTGAATTTATTAATTATTACGGTCATTCAGGATATGAAATAAAAATACAGATCTCATAGAATCCACCGATATCGGGCGATATAAAAAGTAAATAAAATAATTCCAATAAATCGGATTTTATTTGAATAAGAATACATAGTTTTTTCAATTTTTTAAACGTTTTGTGACGTTTACAGTTATGTAACCGGAAGTGTACATACCCTCTGTTAGGAAAAGATAACTCGATTCAAGAACGATAACTCTAGTTATCGCAAATCGGGAATACCAGAGCTCGGGAAATCTTATTGTCAGCGTTGAGAAATGTTGGTTATGATGAGTCTTTATATGGTTTGCATAGTCTTAGGAGCGGTGGTGTTTCCGCAGCGGCTAAAATAACGTTTCAGATAGACTTCTTCGAGCTCACGGTAGATGGGCCTCCGATAGGTCAAAAGATGGCTATATTTAAGATGAATTGTACAATTAACTTTTAGTGTCTAGGAATTTAGATCTTTAGCCCCTTATATTATTTTTATCTTTGTTTCTCGAAGTTGTAGCGAGTCACTCATCCTATATTTTTGTTTCTTGTTTAGAAAAGACTAAATTTATTTTCGGATGAGAACATCGAAGGAGAAAATAAATATATTTCTTTTCGTTGTAAGAACATTTACGGTAATTTTCTTTCCTTATTTCAAGGGTACCTACTACCCGTATGTGACACCCGTGCAATTCATGCGTGCTTAGGGTATATATATGTACCCGATTAAATATTATTCATCGAGTCTCGCTACAACGTTACGTTGATTTTTGCCCTCATTTTTACAAAGTTGGTTTGCTTCATATTTTGGGGGAAAATGTATTTTTTGATATAGTTGTGTTTATATATTAAAATGTTTTTCATGCTATATTTGTTACATATGTTTAATAAAATGCTCGTTTACTGAAGTTGTAGCGAGTCACTCATCCTATATTTTTGTTTCTTGTTTAGAAAAGACCAAATTTACTTTCGGATGAGAACATCGAAGGAGAAAATAATATATGTTATTTTGTTAGATAATAATACATGTTATTTGATCAGATTGTAATATATACTATTGTGTTAGATGCAACATACGTTATTTAGCTCGATTATAGACGTTAGTGTGTTAGATATAGGTTATTTTGTTAGATTGTAATATACGCTATTTTGTTAGATATATGTTATTGTATAAGATTGTAATATACGTTACTGTGGTAGATTGTAATATACGTTATTTTGCTTGATTGTAATATACGTTGTTTTATCAGATTGTAATATATGTTATTGTGTTATATTATTAATCTGATATCATTCTTAAAATTTGATTGGTAGGTACCAAATCACATAATATACTGTATAAACAAAAGTTGCACTGTCAACGATTTTTGTAATATAGAAATTAGCAGATTGCACGGTCATACAGCACGTTACTAAAAATAAACATAAATTATCCAAACATTTTAGTAATATAGAAAATAGCAGATTGCACGGTCATACAGCACGTTACTAAAAATAAACATAAATTTCCCCAAAATCCATAGAAAAAATGCAGTGATATATATGTTAGCGGCAATAAGTGAAATCAGGCATTAAGCTTAAATCTTAGGCAATAAGCTAATGCCTAAAATTTCAGGCATTAAGCTTATTTCCTGAAATGAATTGATGAATTTTTGACCTATTGCCGAACTCAATTTTAGGCAATAGGTGAAATTGAGTTTTATGAATTCTGACAAATGCATGCTCAATTTTTCAAATTATTCTGTATTTCAATCTGTCTTATAAGTTGAATAAAATTAAATATTGTCTAAAAATGTTTTGTTTTGCTTAAGAATGAAAAAAAAGGTTGATGACAGAATTATTTTATTATAGAATAATTTCAAGATATTTTCCCAAAATAAAATTCACACTTCAGTAGCTTGGCTGGTTTCAACTGGACACATCTAGATTTGAATTTTGCTCACCTACATGTAAAAAGGAACTAGGGACACCAGCAATCGGCCAAACAGTTGCAATGCCAATACCTACGTTTGATGGAGAGAAGGGCGATAATAGAAATTTACTTGGAATAATTATTGAGGTATTTAATTTAACCATTTTTTTATATGATCGTTATTCGTTTATTAAGATTTAAAAAGTTTTTATTCATTTAAAAACAATAGCTCAAAACGGCAATAGGATAAAATGTGTATTTGTTGAAGAGACAACAACCTAAAACTGAATTACTTCACTAAATCGCTATGTTTGTTTAAAAAGAAGAGATGTTGATAATGTCAGAGAGACAAAATTCCTTCTTCTAAGAACGACACCAAATGCGTCATCCAGAGGTCATCTCAATGTTTTAACACAGTGGAAACCAACAACACGCATTGAGCTCTGAATTGCCCCGACAACACAACACAGTGCACAAATCAGTAAAACACTGTAAGGCAAAAAATAATGCAAATACCTACCTTCCCTATTTTTCTTAGCTTGGGAACAAGAATAACACATACATTTTGTTTGGCCTAAGCCAAAATACTACAATAATAAGATGACTAACAAACCTCAAAAAGAGATGTAATTTGGACTCTATATTTTCTATTCTTTTGGTACGAGTTTCAAGTAACAGATGCAAGTGTAAGAAAAATGGAGTACTGTGCAATAGTCTGTGCCATAGCTCTGGATCATGTGATAACAAATGATTTTTAATATATGACTTTAAATATTTCCATAAAACTTTATTTTTTAATATTTTATTCAGTTTAGCATTTTGAGTGAATGATGTAGTTTTAGAAATGATTTTTATTTCAGGTATTTGACATTTTAAATATCTCGTTTTAATATAAAATTGTCAATGTTTTACTGACTTAAAATATTAATAAATGTATTATATCTATGTTTTTTATGTTTTAGGCATTAAGCCTAAGGCCTGGACATATATTTCAGGCATTAAGCTTAAATCCTAGGATTTAAGCTTAATGCCTAACACAATTTAGGCATTAAGCTTAATGCCCAGGCAATAGCTTATTGCCTAGGACTTAAGCTTATTGCCTGATTTCACTTATTGCCGCTAACATATATATACAGAAATCAAAAGTTACAGCATTGGACAAATACTTTTAATTCCTGCTAAATTTTCCTTATATTTGTTAATAATGTGGACTAATAATATAACACTTGTAGCTTTTGTATGAGGTCGATACGTGATTATATCGACCAAACAGAAATATATCGACTGAGGACGTAGTTCGAGGTCGATATACTTCTGTTATTCGATATAAACCACGTATCGACCTCATACAAAAGCTATAATTGTATAATATTGTAATATAAGTTATTGTATCAGATTGTAATATATACTATTGTGTTAGATGTAATATGCGTTATTTTGCAAGATTGTAATATATACTAATGTGTTAGATGTAACATGCGTTATTTTGTTAGATTGTAATATATACTAATGTGTTAGATGTAATATGCGTTATTTTGTTAGATTGTAATATATACTATTGTGTTAGATGTAACATGCGTTATTTTGTTAGATTGTAATATATACTATTGTGTTAGATGTAATATGCGTTATTTTGTTAGATTGTAATATATACTATTGTGTTAGATGTAACATGCGTTATTTTGTTAGATTGTAATATATATTATTGTGCTAGATGTAATATGCGTTATTTTGTTAGATTGTAATATATACTATTGTGTGAGATGTAATATGCGTTATTTTGTTAGATTGTAATATATAATATTGTGTGAGATGTAACATGCGTCATTTTGTTAGATTGTAATATATACTATTGTGTTAGATGTAATATGCGTTATTTTGTTAGATTGTAATATATACTATTGTGTTAGATGTAACATGCGTTATTTTGTTAGATTGTAATATATATATTATTGTGCTAGATGTAATATGCGTTATTTTGTTAGATTGTAATATATACTATTGTGTGAGATGTAATATGCGTTATTTTGTTAGATTGTAATATATAATATTGTGTGAGATGTAACATGCGTTATTTTGTTAGATTGTAATATATACTATTGTGTTAGATGCAACATACGTCATTTAGCTCGATTGTAATAGACGTTATTGTGTTGAATATATGTTACTTTGTTAGATTGTAATATATGTTATTTTGTTAGATTGTAATATATGTTATTTTGTTAGATTGTAATATATGTTATTTTGTTAGATTGTAATATATACTAATGTGTTAGATGTAACATGCGCTATTTTGTTAGATTGTAATATATACTATTGTGTTAGATGTAACATACGTTATTTAGCTCGATTGTAATAGAAGTTATTGTGTTGAATATATGTTATTTTGTTAGATTGTAATATAAGTTATTTTGTTAGATTGTAATATATACTAATGTGTTAGATGTAACATGCGTTATTTTGTTAGATTGTAATATATCCTATTGTGTTAGATGCAACATACGTTATTTAGCTCGATTGTAATAGACGTTATTGTGTTGAATATATGTTACTTTGTTAGATTGTAATATATGTTATTTTGTTAGATTGTAATATATGTTATTTTGTTAGATTGTAATATATGTTATTTTGTTAGATTGTAATATATGTTATTTTGTTAGATTGTAATATACGTTATTGTATTATATTGTAATATATGTTATTTTGTTAGATTGTAATATACGTTATTGTATTATATTGTGATATATGTTATTTTATCAGATTGTAATATATGTTATTGTGTTAGATTGTAACATACGTTATTTTGTGAGATTGTAATATACAATTATGGCCTTCATGAGAAGTTAATATCCATAATTATTAAATTGAGAAAGGGTTATTTTCCCGAGGTCCGAAGGACCGAGAGAAAATAACCCTTTCGAGATTTAATAATTATGGATATTAACTTCTCATGAAGGACATAACTGTATTATTATACTGAACTAATATGAGGGAAATAACTAGTTATTGGTTCGACGTGCAAAAGCGCGCCAATTTCAAACAGTTATTTTGTGCTACGTGCAGATTCCCTCACAGTTATTTGACCTACGCGCAGTTTGCCGCGGGAATAATGAGTTATTTCTTGCTTGGTTTTTATAGTAAAATATAATAATAGACGTTATTGTGTTAGATATATGTTATTGTGCTAGATTGTAATATACGTTATTTTTAGATTTAAGCCAGACAATGGGCAAAACGTAAAAAAGAGGACTTAGATACTCTTTCCGAATGGGTGAAGAGTGTTAGGTCGCTTATACATATTAGAATTGAAATGCTCAGTGGGTCTATGAACAATCGCTCTGAATCAATCTTTAAAGACCCAAATGTTGCTAAACACCTGTCTCTCCTTCATGACAAATATGTTATTGTCTCCGCTGACAAGTCCCTTAACAATATTGTTTTTGTGCGTGTAAATCACACTACATAGACTGCTTGATAAAGGAATTAGGTATTGGCTTGTTACTTGGCAACCCTACATATACCCCGACGACTCTTATGAAAGAGGAAATCCTGGACAATCATAGGTCTGTTTTATGTTCCTTTGGAATTTCAACCAAAGATGAAGAACTGGGTCTACCATCACTCTACTAGATTCCTAAGTTACACAAGTGTCCTTTCAAACAGCGCTATATTGCGTGGTCTGCCAAATGCTCCACGAAACCTCTTTCCAAATTATTAACATGTTTTCTATCGGCGGTCAAAACAGGGCATCAGAGTTACTGTGACACTAGCTACTCGAGGAGTGGTGTGAATCAGATGTGGATTCTGAAGAACCTTAAAGATATGTTAGAGTACATACAATCTAGGTCCTTCTCCTCCTGCAATAGTGTTAGCACATTTGACTTCTCTACCCTCTACACAATTATTCCTCACTCTAAGGACAAACTAAGGGAGGTGCTCCAACTGTGTTTCATAAAAAAGAATGGCGAACGTAGATACAAATACATTGTGCTAGAAAGAGACAGATCTTATTTTGTTAAAAAAAACCACTCTGATTCCACCAAAAAGTTCTCTGAAATTGATTTCATCAACATGCTCGAGTTTTTGATTAACATATTTGTTATCTTTGGTGGACGTGTTTTTCAACAGAGAGTCGGCATACCTATGGGTACAAACAGTGCCGCTCTTCTCACCAACTTGCTCCTTTATTCGTATGAGGCAGACTTCATACAGGGGCTTCTAAAAAAACGAATAGAAGCTAGCCCGATCCTTTAATTTCACGTTCCGCTATATATATTATGTCCTTTTACTAACTAATTCTAGATTTGGTGATTTCGTTGATCGCATCTGTCCCATTGAGCTTGAAATAAAGTATGCCACACATACAGATATGTCTGCTTCATAACATGACCTACACATCGAAATTGACAGTGAGGGGTGGTAAAGAACGAAACTTTACGACAAATAAAGTTATTTCAATTTTCTCATTGTGAACTTTTCATTCATATGTAGCAACATTCAGGAAGCACCTGCATATGGAGTATATATCTCTCAGCTCATAAGATATTCCAGAGCTTGTGGTTCCTATCAGGATTTCCTTGATATAGGGTTGCTGCTAACAGTGAAGCTACTGAACCAAAGGTTCTTCTTATGTTAGGTTGAAGCCATCACTTCGACAATTTTAGGTCGCCACCATGACTTAGTTGACCGTTATGGAATATCTGTGTCACAAATGACCACGGATATGTTCCACTTTTCGTAAGGATTTCCCGGTCCTTTCCTCAGTCATGACTTATCACCGGGTTTATAACTAGATTAACACGACAAGTGTCACAAGTGGAACAGCACCTGCCTACCCTTCCGGAGTACCTGAGTTCACCCTCAGGTTTTGGTGAGGTTCCTGTTACTCGATCTTTAGTTTTATGTGTATTGTTTTGTAGATCGTGGTTTGTCTCTTGGTATCTTCAAACTCTTCTTCTGAATCAGTTCATCTTTCAAACAAAACTATGTGATGCTTGTTAAAATGAACGGTTACACATTTAAGAAATTGCTTGGTATACGAATGGTAATGCTTTATTTATTTTAAGACATTAGTCATCGCAGCAGTGGAAAATAACGTCATTTAGAGCTGTATCGTCACCGCTTCCTTGTCGTTCTTCAATCTTTGTTTCTAAACCACAAATGGCAGATCCCTCATAACAGGTGGAACTCCAACCCCAAAAGTCTCCCCAAAATCCATATCCTGGAAATTGTCTCAGCTCTTTTTCATCTCCTCCATTGAATTTACGACTGCGGAAATTAACATAATTGGCAGCCGTGTCATCACCACTCTTTAAAAATTAAACACTTAATATTATTAATTCAGTAAACATTTGGTATTATCAATTCAGTAAACACTTGACATCATTAATTCAGTAAACACTTGACATCATTAATTCAGTAAACACTTGACATCATTAATTCAGTAAACACTTGCTATCATTAATTCAGTAGGTACTTGATATTATCAATTCGGTAAACACTTGTCATCATTAATTCAGTAAGTACTTGATATTATCAATTCAGTAAACACTTGATATCATTAATCCAATAAATACTTGATATTATAATATAGTATCAAATATTTTATGTAGATTTCTTTGTAAAATAAAAATGCAATATTTTCCGATATTTTTCTTTACCTAAAAAGTAGAGCAATTCCGAATGAGTTAAAAATATTGCACCTTGACCGATATTGCATTCCATTCTTTCTCCTTTAAGTTTAGTACGCACTAGAGAGGTTCCGAGTAAAACTATAGTTGCACGCAAGCGGAAGAGAGAAAAACAATATGGCGGAATTATGTTGAATACATGTTGCAAAGAAATACGGTTAAATGTAATTGTTACAGACTGAAATATTTGGTATTATATTATAAAAGTGTTATTGCGCTAATATTGAGGAATATTGTCCCTCGCAGTATATCATATTGCACTCGCAAGCTCGTACAATGTGACATACTGCTCTGAACAATATTCCTCAATATTAGTGCAATAACCCTATATCATTAATTCAGTAAATACTTGATATTAATAATTCAGTAAACACTTGATATTATTAATCCAGTAAACACTTAATATTATTAATTCAGTAAACACTTGATATTATTAATTCAGTAAACAGTTGATATTATTAAATCAGTAAACACTTGATATTATTAATTCAGTAAACACTTGATATTATCAATTCAGTAAACACTTGATATTATTAATTCAGTAAACACTTGATATTATAAATTCAGTAAACACTTGATATGATTAATCCAGTAAACACTTGATATGATCAATTCAGTAAACACTTGATATTATTAATTCAGTAAACACTTGATATTATTAATCCAGTAAAATGAAATTATTTTCATTAGAGAGATATTAAAGTTAATTTCTTTTGTTGCTATGGAAACGATACAGTCGTTTCAATACGTGATAATTATCTAAGACAAAGTCAAAAATAAACATCTATGTGATTCCTGATTCCGTTTTGCCTTGCTCATATGATTCCTGAGAGGCGATGATTATTTTAAATAGTTTATTTTTTTGCCCCATTTCAGCGATCAAACATACTTTTATTGTGGAAATGAAAGATGTCTACGTTTACGTATAAAGGACAACACAGAGGGACCACATCATGCCTACAAGGGAAAGTTGAACAAGTGTATATTAAAAGAAAGTGTGGACACAGTATTTTGCTTGAAACAGTAAATAGCTGAACACAATAATGTGTTGAACACGGTACCTCTAACACACAAATATATGACCACTCACATTGTGGTACAGGCACTTCAATAGAAAGTGGCAGTGCTAAATTAGGTGTATTGGCAAAAACCCCTCCCCTCGTAGTGAAATGATGCGGCCATCTAAGTGCTTTCCTCAAATGTGGATCCATTACATTAAATTCAACAACTTATTTTACTTACGGTAGGACGCTCAACTTGCATGTTGAAGGAAGTCAAGAATCTATATTTCTGGCATATCGTAAAACTGCGATGCCATGGTCCCCATGGACCAGCTCTAGATATTATTGTTTTTCCAGTGTTATTATGTTTTCGTGTACCACATACGAGTTGGATACCATTCAACGATGAGTCATCTGCATTTGCTATTTTGCCCTCGATCTTTCAAAGAAACGATAAATATTTATGTAACAGTACGTAATAAAATGAAAACAAAGGAAACAAACACATTATTGAAAAAAAAAATCAAAAATGATGTAAAGGTTGGCGTGTTCGCCTCGAGGGAGGTAGGTCGTGGGTTCGAGCCCCGGTCGGATCAAACCAAAGACTATAAAATTGATATTTGTTGCTTTTCCGTGAAGTACGCAGCATCAAAGAGCAAAAGGAAAAACTAGTTGGCTCGGAATCGGATTTGTCTTAGAGAAGCGACTTATCTATTTATAGACAGTTGTTTCAGTGAGCTAGCACTATAAATATCCAACTAAGAATGTGTATTTTAAAGTACAAAGCGGGCATCATCATCTATGCAAAATTGTAGTTTGTTCTCGGCAATATATAGCTGAAAATTTGCTCTCTTTAACAACAATTGCTCTCCAACTTGAAAACACAAAACTAAAAAAGATATATATCTATGTAAAATTCCAACAAGGCAAAAAAAAACAACATACATAAAATAACCCCCCCTCCCAAAAAAAAAAAAAAAAAAAAAAAAACACCACTAGATCTGCACGGCTCGTTCGTTTACAAATTAAACATGAGATATTTCGATGATGATAGCAGGATTATAAAAATTTAGATGTGTTTAATTAAATTAAAAAATTATACAAGTTACAATAAAATAGTCAATATTTAATGGAATGCTCATATTCATCGAGTACGCTCTTAGTCAAATGATTGAAGCCAAATATATTAAAAATTTTGCTAGCAAATTGCCAAAGAGCCCAAGAAGGATATCTAAATTTAACCAAGGTTACATATGCCTGACCTGAGGGAGGAGAACTTTAGCTTAAATTAATTACATTATCTAGCAACTGTAAATTAAAAAATAAATATATCTGTTAAACCGTGTCAGAGTCGAAACACTGACTACTGGGGGTGATACCCTGGGGTTCTAATATCACAATTAATTGAAAACAAAAAATAGCTGCTTTGAGTAAACATTAAAATAATTTTTATATGTAACAATATACATTTGTATTCTGCGATTGCACATTAATTCGTGGCCGCATTTTTTTCTTCGTTTCTTCAAAATACATTGTTTTGTGGGTTCTTGCATTCCTGGTGTCAAACATTGCACGGAACAAAAAAAAAAGAACCAAGAAAAAGGAAAATGTTGTATTTCCGTGGATTTTAATTTTCGGGGTTTTCATCAACCACGAATTCCACGAAAATTAGTACCGCACGAATAATAATATTTTCACAATATTGCATTGTTCTATTATGTACCTTCAGTTTGAAACCAATAGCATATTGACCCTTTGGACAAAACTCTGCAACGCTCCAATCTCCCCATTTACCACCATTATATACTCGAAGAGATTTTACCACGTTTCTAGGATGACAGGATACACTGCTAATTACTAAGAACAGTACTACCCTGATAAACATTCTACAAGTAATGTAGTTGTCAATTATATTATTTAATATAGGATTAAACACATTTTTTCCGGAGTTTATTGATGTATAACCTGGACCAAGTCACTCACAAACTTAATCCGTATAATTCTGTAACTAAGTTTTTTTTTCATTTGTTTTTTTATTTCATATCTAACAATAATTGTCGATTATAAACATTGTTTCTTTTATCTTATTTTATTATCGGGAATCCAAGCCCTCATTTTGCTTACATTACGAAAAAAGTAGTCAGGTGAACATCGTCTATCGAAAAACAAACTGACAACACCCCGCCCCCATCAGCGTATAGGATTTCTAATTATGTAAATCATATAAGAATTATTATACAGTGAAACCTGTCTAAGCCGAACCCTGAGTAAACCGAAAACCTGCCTAAACCAGACAGACTTTACAGTCCTATATACTGAAGCCTGAGTAAACCGAAAACCTGCCATAATCAGACAGACTTCACAGTCTTATCTACTGAATGTTTATGTAATGTGAACCTGTGCAAACCAAAACACCTGTCTAAACTGAACAAACTCTTCAGTTCCAAAGGGTTTCGGTTTAGACAGGTTTTAATGTAATATATAATGTAAGTGTAATGGTAAGCGTTCTCGCCTCGAGTGTGGTAGATCGTGTGTTCGAGCCTCGGTAGAATCAATCCAAAGACTATACAATTGATATGTGTTGCTTCTTCGCTAAGCACGCAGCATTAAGGAGAAATAGCAAAGACTGGTTGGCCTGGAATCAGAATAATGTGTCCGAGTGGAGCGACATGTCCACCCGCGGACTGTTGTTTCAGTGAACTAGCACTATAAAAATCCAACTCAGCGTGTTGGTCTAGTACAAAGCGGACTTCATCATCATTTCATTGAAGATTAACTTGTTCTCGCCATGATATAGCTGAAAAATTCCTGAATTGGTGTCAAACAGCAATCGCTTACTCACTGTCAGCCTTACAATGAAAACAAATTACCACACTGTCGGAACATGAAAAAAAAGTAAAATCGATACTCCTAACACAAATATACATGTAGCATTTCATTTTATTATTTTAAATAAAATTGTATTTTATTTTAAAAAGATTTCATTATTGATTTAGAATAACCTACCTGTGGAACTTGGAAATACTATGTGCGCACTTTTCTTTAATGTTTGCAAAGCTTATGAAATATATATTGTCACGTGATAAATGTTCAACCCATTCAATCCATTTCATTAGTTGCAGTATAAAATGTCTTTTTCCCCATTTTAATACAAATAGAATGAACTGCGTGATAAATACGATATACTTTTGTATATATTGTATGACAACTGAATTGTCATGACGGGGATTTATCAGGTAAAAATCAGTATATATACCAATAAATTCTCCGATTTTCCAATGACTATAACAAATATCCAAGAAACTTTATAAAATATAAATAAACATTTATCGATTGCTTTGGAATCAATACAATCAATATTTTTTGAGAAGATGTACTGTTGTTATCTGGTCTTGAATTCATTGCAAAATATATTTCGTTTACCACTATTACTTCTGAGAAATGACATTGGTTGATTAAAAAACATATATCATATGTATATCAGTAAATTATCTAATATGTCTAACATTAAATCAATAAAATGAAAACCAAAAACAAAAATACCACACTGTCTAAACAGTTCTAAAATACCACACTGTCTAAACAGTTCTAAAATACCACACTGTCTAAACAGTTCTAAAATACCACACTGTCTAAACAGTTCTAAAATACCACACTGTCTAAACAGTTCTAAAATACCACACTGTCTAAACAGTTCTAAAATACCACACTGTCTAAACAGTTCTAAAATACCACACTGTCTAAACAGTTCTAAAATACCACACTGTCTAAACAGTTCTAAAATCCAATCGAAAAATGCTGGCACGTCGATAAAAAGTGGCGGGGTTCAACTAGTTTTATGGGCCAAAACCAACTACTATGCAAAACAGAAAATATCTTGATGACAGTATTCCCAGAGAGGATATAAAACTTGAAGAGATCATACCGGACAGTTAAGAAATGATAGGACCTGTTATTCTATATAAAAGTAAGAGAATACCGAAGTGGCAATCAAAAATAGATAAACTAGAGAACCTGGCAACATAGGGTACACAAGACGAAGAAAAACAAGAACTAATAACACAACACAATACGTGTTGGACACCACTATATGCAAACAAACACAAATAACGTAAATAAGACATGAGTCCTGCCATAAACAACCGAAGGTAAAGACGAACCGAACATCATGTTCATGCAGAAATCGCAACGGACATTACAACACGGAACCCAGAACGCAAAGACACATAATAGGACAGCAGAAAAAAACCTTAAAGATGAGCAATTCGGACCCCTCCCCTCCAAACAAAAAAAAATTGCAAGAGAATGTGTGGTTTTTAATTCATTATGGAGAGAAAATTTGTTTTCAATTTAAAGTTTCAAGATATAAAATGGAAATGTGTGCGGGTTTTAGATCACCTAACTCAACAAATCACCTTTGGGGTAATTTTCATGGTTAATTATTAGTTATTACTAATAATTTAACGAGGCTGGGATAAGGTACAGGTACTTGTATGTATGAAATTAACACATGTACAGATTACAATAAATAATAAGAAAATGTTAAAATAAAACTAACTTCATGGTTCAATTGAGAAAGTGAAAAAAAAAATGGTGATTTAAAGGATAATATGCCAGTGGAATCAAATCAGAGATGAATACACATTACACTCAACTTAATAAGACTATATTAAAAGATAAATACGCCTAGATGGGTTACTATACCCTGAACTATCCTACGGAATGTGAAATACCCTTTTCAGGCTATGCAAGAAGAGTTTGAAGATACCAAAGGAGTAATCAGAATCCGTATAAACAGTGGTGGTCAACAATATCACTAATATCAACTAAACGAACAATCACCTCCCACTAGAACACACACAAAGGCCACGAAATATGTCATTGGAAATCCACGTCCTGGCCTGGGACAGGCACAAAAATGTGGCGTGATTAAACTGGTTAATGGGATCCCAACCCTTGCCTCTTGATAGCTGATTCTCCAACATTTATCAGTTCTGCGCTAATATATGTTCCCATAAAAACATGATTTGATGAACACTGTTTGTCAAGTCTATCCTCTATTCTTCCCTAAAAGCACCAGAGCACCACCCACGAAGTTGACAATAAACCTTTGAAAACATCAAAAATACCACACTGTCGTAGCAGTCCTATATTCAGCAAAAACAAAAAAAATCTTTATTGTACAGTTAAACCTGTCTAATACACCCATTTCAGACTAAAACTTTTGTTCGGAATAGACAGGTTAAATTCACTAAAATTTACAATATTAGGACTAAATCTTATGTTCAGTTTACACAGGATTTCGGTTTATTCAGGGTTCGGTTTAGGCGGATTTCACTGGATTAATATTGTATATAGACATTTCTATCTAATTCACCAATTCAGAAACTCAACCTCCGTCCATTGTTTTGTAAGGTAGCCTTGCTTAAATAGAAAGGAAAACGTTAAACCAATATGATAAACGGAGTAGATGTTTAACCAACCATGGTGGTCGAAATGGAGGTTTAACTAATCATGATGATCGAAATAGAAGAATAACCGATCATGATGGTCGAAATAGAAGAATAAGCAATCACAATGTTCGAAATAGAGGCTTAACTAATCATGATGATCTAAATAGAAGAATAACCGATCATGATGGTCGAAATAGAAAAATAACCACTCACATTGTTCGAAATAGAGGCTTAACTAATCATGATGATCAAAATAGAAGAATAAGCAATCACAATGTTCGAAATAAAGGCTTAGCTAATCATGATGATCGAAATAACCAGAGGAATAACCAGTCAAAATGTTCGACATAAATGTTTTAACAGCACAAATTATTGTGAAAATAGATGCTTAGCCAATGATTGGTGATGTTTGAAATAGATATAAAGCCATTCATAGTGGTCAAAATAGATGCATAAACCCAGGTTTTAGTTGGGTTCGTATTCGTCGTGTGTAGTATTTGTTTGTTCTTCTTTTGCCCCTTGTGTTGATTGTTACGGCTTCTGGGTACTCCCTAAATGTTTATGATAATGATATGTGTAACGAACAATTAAATAAAGGTGCGCAACTAATTGGATTTCGATCTCACACAAAGAACTTACGTACCAAATTTTTTGAAATATTGCATGACACAATACGTAGCTGGACATTGAAATCTTTGTGCTTTTGAAATCCAATGCAAAGACGAAAGATCAAATGGTTCTCATCGGCACTTCCATCAACTTAATTGGAATAGAATCGTGAATGAGAAATGATTATAAATAAAAACTTCAAAATCAAACTTAATGTGCACGATGTGTTTCTGGAATAACCTTCATCAGGTTAGCTCAAGGTCAAACTATTTTAACGCCATTGTGAGTAATCTGGAGGCTTTTATTTTCTATGTCAGGCACATTAAATAGGAATAGAGTTGTTTTACTAAATAGTATCTTTTCATTCTTTTAATATCGCTTTGTAGCTGTCTGTGTTGTGTTGTAATTATAATTAATTGGTGAAAGACAACAGATTCCGAATAATGTCTTTCTTTAATATTGTATTAAATGAGTCTGTTAGGGTGCCAGCAGAATAATTGATCCCTGGTTTTTCTATCACGATATTGTTTTACAATTTTATCTTTGACGTATAAATAAAAGTCTGTACAGTGTCTTGTGCGCTGCCACCACACGATGCAAATCCATTTTTACAGTCTTTATGCTTCTAAATTCACCTTTGAATAAGAAAATAATTAATAGCTATTCAATAAAACCGAATACACGCACTCGGTGCGAAAAGCTCGTGAAGCATCCTTGTATACGAAAAGTCCTTCTGTCGTTTCTAAGTTTCAGATTTTCCTGAAGAGTGATTCATATCGTTTTGTTTCGTTTAATTGTTAACCATTGCCGTTTAAGCCTTTTTTAAAAAAATTATTATTATACCATAATTTGCATAGCGCCCTATCTAAAGAATTACCCTAAGACACTTTTCATAGATACACAAAAAAAACCGAAAAAAACCCACAAAAAAGCAAAAAAAAAAAAAAACCACACACAACAAATACTATATAAAAGTAGCAAAACAGAAAAAAATGTAACCACTATCCATATACATTTGTATCTACATTTCAATGATAAAAACAAAATAACATAAATGGTTAATCTGGAATGCAGTTCATGATAGCAGAAATGGGAAAAGGGGGATGGTGTGCGCGCAGAAATAGGCCAAAAAGGAGTTTGAGACAGAAAAAAGAGGTGGTGGAGTTGAGAAAATGTATTTTACTCTCGAACTAGACGTCATTAAAACATTGAGACATATTTATTTTCCTTTGCAAAAAAGAAATGGGAAAATGGGTAGAGTATAGAACTAGGCCGAAAAGGAGTTTGAGACAGAAAAAAGAGGTGGTGGAGTTGGTAAAATGTATTTTCCCTCGAACTAGACAGAATTAAAATTTTGAGACGCATTTGTTTTTTTTGGAAAACGCCCCCCCCAAAAAAACCCGCTCATCTTTTAATGTTTCTAATGGATGTCGAGTGACAGAACTTAATGTGCCTTATCTGTCGATTAATTTCAGATAAGTACTATCATTAAATCTACATAAAGTCGTATAAATTCCTTCACAGTTGTAACTTCACTGTGTTAACAACCCGTTATAAATCGGAACATGATTAAACAATCTGACAAATTCAAAAACAAAATTATGAGATCTATGTTGGTGGCAGGGGAGGGATAACGACCCGCTAATATAAATAAAATGACACATAAATTTACAAGTTATACGTGTATGATTTGATTTTTGATTTTTGGTGTTTTAGCGCAACTTTCAGCAATATTTCAGCTATATCATGGCGACCAGTTTTAGTGGTGGAAGAGGCCGGAGTAACCGGAGAGAACCACCGACCATGGACAGCACTGATAAACTTTATCACTTGCGGCTGCGAGTCGAGTGCACCTTTTTTGCAATTTACAATGCCGGACGCTTTATTGGTGATAGGCTTTATTGGTGATAGGCTTGTATGAGTTGTTAGGTAATCTAACTACCTAACTCATTGAGCCACCCGGATCCTTAACATAATTATGAGATCTATATTGGTGGCAGGGGAGGGATAACGACCCGATAATATACATAAAATGACACATAAATCTACAAGTTATACGTGTATGTAGTACGGGCCCATAAAAATGAGTTCACTGAAATACCTGTACCAAGTCAGGAAAGTGAGCGGTCATGTATTTACGTGTTACGGGGTACCAATTTTTGCCTCTTTCCATGATTTTTCTACTGGAGTTTGGAGCTGTGGTTTTTGTTTATTTAAAAAAAATTAATTATCAAGAAATTATAGTTACTTGATTCGTAAGGCATCTGTTGACTTGGGAGTATTTGGTTGAACATCGAACCAAACTTGTAACTAAGCATGTTTCCCTCGACGTCGAATATTATAATGTTTGGCTATTTTTAGATTAATGTTTAAATTTAAATAATAGGTTTTCGAATTTTTCAGTACCAAGTAATACTAGGTACTAGAACATTTTTCTGCACTATGAATGATTGAAAAGGGTTTAGGCCTGAATAGGACAAGCAAAAGTGCTCGGGAGGAATGTGGTAAATCCTGTTTAATTCCATTATGGTTGGAAAACTGCATTGCTCATTATAACAACTGGGCGATACAAATGAATCCCTATTTGTCTGGTCTACTACACAGTCAACACAACAATTGAACTCAACATTTAGACAAGGTGACAGTGGGCGTTCGTGTTACTGCTACAAATAACAGAAGAGATATCGGTCAGAAACAAGTTGTTTCACATTAGATACTGCTCTAATGGTTCTTTCACGTACAGGTATTATGACATTTACTGGTCCCTTAGTCAGGGCCGGATTAAAGCCCATTTATGCCCTAAGCACAGGCCAACCTTAGTGCCCCCGCACCTTCCACTGGCATACTGTAAAAACTAACACGAACCCTTTTTTTCCTACATTAGTTTTTTTTATTCTTGGTGTGTTTTTGAGCTTAATATCTGGCTTATCAAATAAATTGCATTTTGGCCGGACTTTGTGTTGTCCCCTTGCCCCTTGATGCCCTAAGCATGTGCTTATTTTGCCTAAGGGTTAATCCATCACTGCCCTTAGTACTGGTTTTGCATTAAGTGTATTCTGAACTACCAATGATGGCATCAGAAATGACACATGTGACAATTGATCCTAACACGTCCAGACGACACGAATATAAAACAATATTTAACAAATCTAAATACCGATCCTGCGATACGAACAATATATACATGATTTATAGGTTAATACCTTTTACTTTATAATATATCGTCACAATTAATTCATCGATGCACTCTACATGTCAATATAATGGACAACAATATAACACCATCAGAACAGTTGTAATAAGAAAATCATAGAAACAGAGGGGGTCGTCCTGGTCGTTGACTTTATAACTACATATGCAATCAGTGCCTATCACCACTAAAGTTGTGAGTTCGAATCCCGCTCATGGCAAGGTGTACCCAATACAACATTATGTCATAAAGCTTGTCAGTGACTTGCTGCAGATTGGTGGTTTTCTCCGGGTACTCCGGTTTCTCCACAAATAAAACTAACCGCCACGATATAACTGATATATCGTTGAAAGTTGCGTTAAACACCACAGGCTCCCCACCCCTTTGCAAATGGGGCGAATCGAAATATCATCTTTAACAACGATAGAAACTGAATACCTGTGTATATGTAAATTCGGATACCATACGATTGCGGCCTTGATCGTTCTACTTTATAAATAACAATATGAATAAAGAGATAAGGTATATTTTGTTCTAATTTGTATTTAAAAAAAACTAATAATATGTCAGACATGCATATAAAGAGGCATTATATATTTTGAAACAATATTACTACAGTTCACATGAGCAAAAAAAAATAAAAAAAATATTGATATATGGTCAAATTTATTTCATGGATTGAAGGTAGAAAAGAGGAGAGTTCCAACAAATCAACTTTGTCCTCCGTCGTTTAATATCTACCCTCTTTGTGGCACGTTTTCAATATAGACCTCATCACCTTTCAGTAATGTTATGATAACAGTCTTGGACGAAGATGATTGGAAACCCTGGTGTAAACTCTCACCACTGTCCGTGTGCATAGCCATTACCCCGTATCCATTGACCATCAGCATTGTGAAAACAGACGTACCAAAATTACTCCGGATATTCCACGAAAACAGGTAGGTTCCTTCTACTGGCGACGTAAATTTTCCAGTTAATGGGTTGTAAGCGTTGCCAACGTTACTGGTGAGGTTACTGAATTTTAGTCTGACCTCTTGATTGGTAGTATTGAATTCCCTAGGCAATGTTGCACCGAATGACACACTGGGAGTAGTATACCCTTTAATCAATAAAATAATAACACATATTTAACGTCATATATTTTAAAGAAAAACCAGAAAACATCAAACCTATGATAAATTCACGTTAATACTCCAGGGACAAGCTAATTGTATGCACAAAGTATCCCCAGGACACTTACCAATATAGCTTAGTAGGCTTACGTCACTTTATGGAAAATTCAACTCTCAATACAATGAGCACATTGAGCAGCACATAATGGACAAGTTTGTCAGGAGTGAACGTTGGAAAGCAACCTTTTTGGTTATATCAATTATTCACGTGTGCCAATTAAAACATTGATGCGTATGCCAAAATGCAAGTAAACCATAATTTACAGTAGTTCTTAATAACACTGACCACAACGATATAACTCAAAATATTGTTGATAGTGGCGTTAAACATCAGAACCATCATAACCTAAATCGAAACAGCTTGTAAGGAGTGGTCGTTTGTGTCCCGAGTCAAGGCAAAATCTTCCATTAATATCCATTATTGATATTTTTCGGGTGACAATCTATACGTCTATCCTAGTGACACCTTTGTATTTTTTAATAAATATAACTGAAATACTTCTCACATTACGTTATGAAAAGATGAACTAGCCAGTCCTTGTTCACCTAATTGTTTATACTTTGGTATCAAACCGTGTGTAGGACAAAGGTAGAATAGCAATTAGAAGAAAGAAGAATAAACACAATGATAATTCGAAAAGATAAAACAAGAAAACATAAAACCAAGAAAGAAAGGTTATAACAAAAGATTGGACAACAGAAAAAAACCCTGGGAGCGAGATAAGATGTTTCGAATGGGTGACGGAGGAAAGAAAAATAATATATACATGTATGTAAAAGGGACAAAATAGGCCAGGTAATCTTGACTATGTGATGATGAGTATGTTATAGACTATTATTAAATGTATATTTAGGACAAAGCAACAATAAATCATGAATGTAAAATGGCGACCGGTGCACGTGTATAGATCAGAACAGGACTGGAATATATAATGGATACGGTGAAGAAGTGTTGCCTTGCAACGGGCCATCAACTTCTAAAATGTTGCTCATTGAGAGTTTAAGAAAGTAAGTGGCCCTTTACATGCAAAATGCGTGGCACTCCATAAAGGAGAGATTCATTTACGTCTCGTTCTCAGGGCGAGTGGTGTATTTGATTCGTTTAGCCCACCAAACAGACAACCCATTCGGAAGGGCTATAACCCCGCTGTTCTATTTCTATTCCCGGAATAAACTAAAATGTTAACAGTTGAAAATACTATCACATGTAAACCCAAAATGGAATAAATTGTGATAATATCGGAGACGAGATTTGATGTTCGTGTCGTATATCAGTAGCACGATGTGTGTCACTAGTGGAGCAGGAGCTAAGTTCGTCTCCGGTTTTTTGTGGGATTCGTGTTGTTCAATCTTAGTTTTCTGTGGAGTGTTTTATCGACCACTGTTTGTCTTTTTTCTTTTGGCCATTATATTGTCTATCCTTCTTCGATTTACGGCTTTTGATTACCTCTTTGGTATATTCAAACTTTTCTTGTCTGATGTAGACAGGCCTTGACTCAGCTCAAGCTTAATAAAAATTAGAAGTACTTTTCGATCATTTATATCATATCAGTCCACTAACATCTAAGCCATTCATTCAAGGGCCCTGGTGGCTCAGTGAGTTAGGTAGTTGGATTACCTAGCAACTCATAAAAGCCTATCACCAATACGACGTGTGTTCGCGCCCGGCTTTGTAAATAACAAAAATGGTGCACTCGACCCGCAGCCGCAAGTGATAAAGTTTACCAGTTGCTTGGTCATGGTCGGTGGTTATCTCCTGCTACTTGCACCACTAAAAACGGGTCGCTATGATATACCTGAAATATTGCTGAAAGTGGCGTTGAACACAATAAATCAATCAAATCAAATTGATTTACGGCTTCTGATTACCACTTTTTTGTATTGATACTTTTCTTGTCGGATGTGAACCGGTCTTGACTCATCGTAAACTAATAAAAGTTAGATGTACTGTTCACTGATTTATAATCTAAGGGTTCAGTAACATCTAAGACATTCAGGTCATGTTGGAACATTTTATATATATTCAGAAGCTCTTGACACTTGCTATGTACAGCTGGTAACAAATATTGAAAATAGAGACAGACAAATCGTCTAATTTAGATATATACGTTTTAACTACAAATAGACGATTCATTAGTTTAAAAAAAACCTGGTTATTTGTTTTTTTCAACAGTTCAATGTTTCTTCACAATATGAAACTCCAGGAATAGCAATCATTTCGTTGGCTATTCACTACTAATTAGTACTAAGTCTATGTGAAGTACACCTTTCATGTTAAATCTTTAGAACAGCAGATAGATACTAAGTGAGCACTTAAATATGTGTTATTAACTTACTGTGTTCGTTATTGGTGATATTATTAAAGTTATAATTATTCGTTGTATGTTTAACCACTGTTAAAGCCATTGTCATATGATTGCCTTCCTATTACTAGGGGCGGGTCCAGGGGGGGGGGGGGGGGGGCGCACCCGGCGCGCGCCCCCCCTAAAATTGGAAAAAATATGATATTTTGGCGTAAAATCGTGATTTTTCACACAAAATACCCCAAACATTTTTGCGCCTCCCTCCGCTCGGCGCAATTTTTTTAAGTGCACCCCCCTAACTTGAAATCCTGGATCCGCCCCACACACACACACCCTACAACATTCCATTACCTCCACCCCTAGATATCATATTCCCTCCACCTCGAGGTATGTTAAGTTTTTGTGGTTAGAGTATTTTGTTTGCAATTGCTGATGACATTGTACTCTAACAATAGAAGAATATGGTGTGGTATTTTTGTTTTCTATTTTATTCAAAAGTATTTCAACACGTATCGTATGACATTGTCTTATCTTTGGCCTTGTCCTTAGCTTAGACAAAACACGAGGACGACATAGTTAGATAATCATTCTAACGAGAATATGGACTCTGTTACCATTTTTGTTTTATCTTTATGTATTGTTTATTCACAAGCAAATACACTGACGGATTTATATAACGATTTCAAGGAAATTAAAAATGAAGTTCAGGATTTAAAAGAGCATGTAAAAAAACTGGAAACTTTGACCCATGTCTTAACCAGAGGACACATTAGACGTAAGATTTGAATTACACCTACATTCTTATAGATTTGGGTTTGGGTCCATAAAACTAGTTTAACCCCGCCACTTTTTATTGAGATGCCTGTACCAAGCCAGGAAAGTGAACGATCATGTATTTCTGTGTTAATATTATAATTTTTTCCTCTTTCTGCGATTTTTCCATTGTAGTTAGGAGCTGTTCCGCGGATGTGGTATTTTATGTTTTCCACTTTACTTCCACTTTATAACAATTTGTTACACTATACATGTATATAAATTTTTTTTTTTCATTTCTCGACTTTATATATTTTACGATTAGAAATACATATACTATTTATTTTGTCAAGATATAATTCTTGTAAATGATATATTTTGATTATACCTTTGTTAAGTAATTCTATCGAGGGTTGAACAAACTATTTTTCAGGTCAAAAATCAAATTCTAATTCTGTTGGGTTTAATTTTTGAAAGCATAAATAAAAAATACAACACCTCCAGAACAGTTTTAAACACTAATCGGGAAAATAGCAGTAACAGAAGCAAAATCGATAGTATTTAAAACGCACGTGATCGCTAAGAAGAGTTTGAAGATACCAAAGGGGTAATCAGAATCCGTATATCGAAGAAGAACAGATGCTAATTCTCATCGGTGTCGCTACAGGCACTTCAATATAAAGTGGCGAGATTAAGCTATTTTTATGATCACAAACCTCTACTCTTAGTAGTCTTGCAACCAGCTACTGAAAAGTCGCTTATTTATCGAGTTTAATGTGCTGAAATAAGACACAGCTGCAATATCTCTTAAATTTTAGATAAATATGTCTTCTTTCCATTTCAAGTTGTCGTCAATGATTTTTGCGGTAAGTTTGCGCAATATCGGTCTGTTAACTGAGCCACCCCAAAAACACGTATTTCCCTAGTCAATTTGAAAATGAAATCGTTGCATCATTGTATCACATATAGATAAAATAAAGATTCTATTTGCATGAGAAAACATGTAAAATGAATATGAATGTATTGGTTTTGCAAAAACGCATGTCATTATCGAATGTTAAACTTCCAAACATTGATCAAAATTGACTGTCAGTTTATAGGCGTTTTTCTCTTAACGGACGAAAAAAATTGTACCCGATACATTGATTTGCATTCAAAATGCAAGAATATTGTGTTAACGAATTCCCTGCCAAATTTTAAGGTAAAACATCAAGTAACTTTGTTTAAAATCAACAAAGAAAAATAATTTTTTACCACTTTGTAATTACGGAAAAGTAGCCTTCCATCAATCGAGTCTATAAGTTATTCAATTAGTTCAATAACTAGGACAATTTGTTCCCCTAATAACTTGCTTTATCGTTGAAATTAGACACACAATTGTAGTTTCACTGTCGTATTTCAATTGTTTTGAATGTATTTTACTTTTCTTAGTTATTTTTGTAAATATGCGTTTATTTTAGAGTTTGTGTATTAGCGTTTTAAATACACAAATCAAACACTTGGGAATCGAATTTATTCCGGTTGCCGTTGTTTCATTAATCAAATTGTGTTAGTGCGTAAATAAGTTGTATATAGTATTTTGACAAGATATAAATGATGAATTTTTTCTCTTGTTTTGGGATGTTGATTTCTATTGTTTGATATTTTGTTCAATCATTGAGCCGTCGAGTTCTAAACGACGAAGACCAGCAATTATGTGGGACAAATGTATTTTTGCCAGCGTCCGAGCCTTGAAAACCTGATTTGCATGAGGAGTATAAGTAAGAACAGCTTCATTGAAGCTATGAATGTACGGTGAGACAATATATTTGAAATAATAACTGGAGAATTATCGTCCGTCGATGGCTTACTGTCCCCAAATGTAGAAGTGTTTTACCACCGATCATGCTACAAAACATATACTAGCAAACACAACTGTAGACCATTCACACAGCTTGAAGAGAATGAGGATACTGGATCAATTCCCGATTCAGCTGTCATTCAGACCCGATCGGTGGTTCAACCCGGTTCCATTGATAGCAATTTATGCGTCATATGCAAGAAAAAAAGTTTCAAACGAGACTTTAAAACTACACAAGATTGAATCGTCAGAGCGCCTAGATAGCTTAATGAGTCGTGCAAAAGAGCACAATGATTTGATGATGCTCAAGACACTCAATAAACCCGATTTTCTGGCGAGTGCTGTTTATCATTCGGGGTGCATTAGAAGATTTTTATTGCATTCGACGCCACTTAAAGAAGAAACTGAGCAGTCAGCTCATGCCTTTGACTGCCTTATTTCTAGAATCAGTGATGACCTTTTTGTACACAAGAAAACTTTTCTTATGTCTCATATTCTTGAAATACACAAGTCACTTTTACCAAAAGATGTTTCTGAAAACTACCAGTCAACTAGGCCCCAATGTAAGCTTGCCAGTTACTACGGCAGCTCAATAACTATTCATCCTCAGAGAGGTCAAGGTATGTCAAGTATTGTATTTAGTTCTAGTCTCACTATTGCTGATGCAATCGCTGCTGCTGCAAAGTTAAAATCTATTTTGAAGGTAACGGAGTTTGAACAAGGCATGTCTGCAGCCTGTAGTGAAATGTCAGAAGAGCAGATTCTCCACTCTGCTTCAAGCATTATAAGACGCGACATAGAAAGTCTTGATATTACAGAGCATGAATGTTAAAGTATTCAAAACATTTAGTGATTTAGCTGAACATTTCATTAAATGTCAGCAGCAATGTTTCCCAAGTGCTGCAACTGTTGTTGGGGTATTTGACCGATAAGATAAAAAGTTATCTATTAAATCTGCTGAACGAGACAGACGTTCCAGCTCTTTTGGTGATCACAAGGTCTTTCAGTTGATAGATGGTCGGCCAATTCCAGATTGGAAAAAGTTTCTTGGAGTAAATGCCAACAAACAAGCTCTACTAAAATTCCTTGGCGATTTTGTAATACGGAGTCACTCCCAGTCCTCGATAGTAAAATCATCTAATGATGAGCTTTATCTTGCTGGTTTATTCTCTGACCCATCAACTACAAAGCATTTTACGCCTTCAAAAGTGAGCGATTGTCCAGATTTGTTCAGCAATCACGAGGAGGCTAATACCCGTATGCTATTACACGCCATTCATGCTGATACTCGCTTTGGCGACATGAATGTAAAAGGTCGTATAATTATCAAGTCTCCAGATACAGCTGTTCTCCTTCTTTGCATACATTTCTTTCCTTCAATGAGGAACACAAAAGAACTCTGGTTCAAAACTGGGACAGTTACAAGAACAAAGGATGGTCGTCGCTATCTTCCAGTCCATGATATTTGCCATATAGGGTCCTCTTGTATGCAAGTTATTGCCTGCAGTGCATGCTTTAACAGGTTGCGACACCACATCCTCATTTTTTGGAATAGGAAAGAAAACCGCGCTAAAAAACTTCCATAGACGTTTCTAGAAACTTTGTGGCAAGATTATACGATCAGAAGGGAAAGATGAAATCTGCTCATGACAATTTGAATAGGTTGAGGGTAAAGATTGCAAAGCAGAAGTATGTAAGCTTGGCAAAGTTACCACCATGTGAAGCTTCATTCGTTCAACATGTTCTCAGAGCTTCCCTTCAGACTTACATCTGCATGAAGTCAGACACAGCGCAACCACATGAAAAATCCGCCTTAGACTTTGGTTGGGAAGATCAAAACGGATTGTCACCCGTTTACTTTGTTACTCAGACTTCTTCAGATTTTCTGAAAGATTTGCTGTGTACATGTAAAGGCAAATCTTCGTTTTCTCAGGGTTGTGTTTGTGCTGAACAAAATCTGACTTGCACTGAGATGAAATGAACATATAATTCTTGCATTTAATTGTCGCTTTATTTGAGTAATCTGTGTACTTAATAAGCCAGTGATTTTGAAAAGTCATCAAATATCTTGTGATACAATCTGTGATAACACATTACTTAAAAAAACTCTAATACTTCAATGATTTATGTTAACGTACATCTGAAATCATTTCCTCCTTAATTCATCTTAAATAATCTTTTACTGATCTTAGAAGGCCACAAAATTCAAACGTACTAGCTTTCATAATTTCAATCATGTGGTCGCCATGGAGGGTGTTAGTGTTTGTTGTTTGGTGTAACATGTGTAAAGTGTTTATGAGACCTAAGCTTCGCCTCCGATGACTTAATAAGCTTAATTTATGTAGAAACCAATTCTATTGAATATTTTGAGGTTTCTTATCTCAGTTGATAACTGAAAAACCTTAAGCAGTCATCGATCGTAATTAGACGCACAACCACTAATTTGCCATGATTTTGGGTCTACTATGGACTCACTTAATTTTATTGTTAAAAGTGAAATCTGTTTTTTTTTTGTTAAAAAATGAATTTAGGCATGTTTTTTAAGAAACCGTCAAGATATCATGCATTTTGCAAATATGTCAAGTTCACGGTCGGGTTAACTTCTTGTCAGTTGAGATTTACGAAAAATATCAAAGTTCAAGATTAAGGCTAATTTTCAGAGGCTCTTTTGATATTTTTCCATCAAAACTTACAAAATATGGCAATGGTAACTATATTATGTTAAACAGAATGAACATTTTCAACGTTATATAATTTTTAGGACATACAGAATTATTTTATTAATCTTCTCCAACATTTGAACGAAACTGTAGCCTGACCTTTGACCTCAAATATTTGATACACGCAGCCGTTTTTCACTTTGACAAGTGTATTCTTATGCCATTTGTCTTTCTCTTTCCAACGATATACAACTTAGCCGTGTCTTCTTTCAGCACATTAAATCCATCAAATTATGTATCTGGTTGCAAGACTATAGTGACAAGATACGGTAGATGCGATTTTGTTCCACATATATTTAAAATGCTGACCCTCTCATATATAACTATTGGGTGAACGAACGTCTAGTCCTTATCTTCAACTTTATCTGATTCAATTCTTCGTGACATAGAATTTTGTGTTATCTTTGACCATAACGTTATTTTGTTCAAATTTCAAATGCGCTCGAATCTCAATTTGGGATAATGCATTTCTTTGGATAACATGAACATTAAAACAAATTTTCCGTTCTTAGTTCTTAGTTGCGCTCATCGCTTCTTTCGACACAGAAATTATCGACTTGAGTTGTAATATGTTTTGTATAAGATATAGCTTTCGCTATAAATAAACCAATAATATTATGTTGTATTTTAACAGGGCAAAATCCTAGTCATCCAAATATAGCGTTCGATGCTCTGTTATCACATGATTACGTGCACGGGGAACAACAAGCCGTCTTAAAGTTCGACAATGTCTTAACAAACGTCGGAACTGCATACAATCCAAGCACTGGAATGTTTACAGCACCCACTGATGGAACGTACCTCTTCAATTGGAGCACACGCACTGGGTACCTGTCATCCATAATAACTAAGTTAATGGTTAATGGAAAAATGGTGGAAGCTATGCATACGGATAGCAGTTTAGACCATGGTAATAGTTTTGACGCCCATTCTTCAAAAACTGCCATTTTAACACTAATCGAAGGAGACAAAGTGTATATTGAAAATTATCCACATCGTGGAACGATACATAGCGATGACAATGGACAATCAGGATTTGTGGGAACTTTGTTGTTTAATTAAAGAGCTTAATGTTATCTATTACTATTTGTTCCTAATTTATATTAGAACTAATGTTCTTCTCTCTCGGGCATACGTGACCATAGACGATTTTGGCGATCCTGTTTAGGCTCTTTAACTTACTTGCTCCCAAAACGTTTTAAATTATTTGCCTTTCCAATCTTTTGATTTTGAGCCTACCTGATAAAGGTTATTCCAGAAACGCGCCGTGTCCACTATATTTGAGATCTACGTTTTTATTTGAAGGTAAAATCAGAAATGGCTTCAGGAAATTCATTTTTCGGTAATAAAGTTTGAATAAGTACGGAAAGTGTGAAGATCCCAAATGGTCGACATTATCTCTACAAAAATAAATAAATAACTAGAGATTGAGCTACATGAACCCAACAGCAAGCCGAGGGTGAACTCATGTGTTTGAAGATACCAACGGGGTAATCAGAATCCGTATATCGAAAAAGAACAGCCAACACTATGGCCAAAAGAAAAAGCACAAAAGGACAAACAACGATCTACAAAACATACACATAAAACTAAAGATCAAGTAATACGAACCCCACTAAAACCGAGGGGTGAACGCAGGTGCTTCGGAAGGATAAGCAGTTCCTGCTCCACTAGTTGCACCCGTCGTGCTAATCGTCGTGGAAGTGTAACCAATTACTGATCCACCACTAGTGACATCTGTCGTATTACTCTTGTTGGAAACCCGGTGATTAAGTCATATGAATGAGGATAGGGCCGGATTGTAATTATGACAAACATTCATGTTCATTTGTGAATAATAGTTATATATAAATATAATTACATTACTTCCGTTTTTCATTGAAATGTTACAATATGATTGGTTATGAAGAGGTCACATGATTATAAAAGAGATGTTTTACATCCCAATAAAACTCAAACCCGAACTTTCACGTGTCTCCATGACGACGTCAGATGTAAACAATCAATTTCCAACAGCAATTAATCTAACACAAATCAAATTTACAAAGAAAAATTCAACTATGTTATATTTTTTGTTAGAAGCGCTAGCGCGTTTCATACAAAATGTGCTTCAGTCCACGTTTTTATACGCCAATAAAACTACAAAAAAATGCATTCAATTCTTAAATATAATTTTCAAATGTATAAAAAAAATGTAGATATAAAAAGAACTCATTTTTCTAAAAGAAATTCAGATGTTTATTGAAGGACAATAGCTGATGGGATTGACTGATTTTTTGTTTGACATCTATTCAGAAGAATTCAGCTTTATTCATAACGATAACAAATATATTCAAAAAATAATTGCAGCAAAAGGTGGCACTGGAGTAGGCCAATGGCTATGTGTTTTCTGGCAAATGTAATGGAAAATTTGGAGTTAATGGGTTGGGTAGAAATTTTTTATTTCAAAGGGCCACGGACAATCATCACTGACAAGAAGACTTTGATGATACCAATATGCTAATCAGAAGCCGTAAATCGAAGGACCGATAATAAAATGGCCAAAAGAAAAAAAATCACGAAGATACGAACAATTGTCCACTACACAGATAACTAAAGAGTGAGCAATATGGACCCAGCTAAAATCGAGATGAAAGGCGAATGTTCCGTAGAGTAATTTAGTTGATCAAATAGTGGAAGCCGTCATCTTACTCATGCTCAAAATTCGGTGACAAGTCATGAAATAGAATTGTGTTGGCCCTTTTGAAATTTTCTGTTAACTGTAAATGAACCGTATTAAACTAGTTCAAAAAGGTTAAACGCGTAACAGCCACGATATAACTGAAATATTGTTGAAAGTGGCGTTGAACACCATACCCCCCTTAAACACTTAAAGGGGTACCAGAAAAAGTGGTACGTTACAAGCATAATATAGATTTTGTTTATCTGACATTTTGATTTATGTATTACATGCAACAACTACATGAAAAACTCATATTTACGTTCCGTTCTAAAGCGAGTTTAGTATTTGATAATTCCCACACAATCAGAATAAACTCATACACGTCCCGTCCTCAGAGCAAGTTTTGTATTAAGACATTCCCACACAATCAGCATAAACTCAAATACGTCCCGTCCTAAGAGCAAGTTTATATTAAGTCATTCCCACACAATCAGCATAAATTCGTATACGTCCTAAGATTTCTCATGATGAAATACAATTTAAAGATGTTTCTTTCAACACGCATGTTGCCAATTTTATTTCACATTCTCATATTGCTATGCATAAAAAAAAACCAGTAGGATGCTCAAATTACAGAGAGATTGGGAGCAAACAAAAGTCAGAGAAAACAAACATGATATGTCAATACAATTAATAAATCAGTCTTATCAGAGCTATATCTATAGATAAAGCATGGAATGAGGATCTATTTCTAGTCAAATATCGTTATAGATATTACATTCTCTGATACTTCCTCAGGGAAATGATCCACTTTACTGACCCCATTTTTATTGGAATTGCAAACTGTATTACTTTATGTAGATAATAAAATGGTTTATATGTTAGAGGTTAAAACAGTCAGATGTATTTCTTTACTTAATGGGGTTTTCTTGATATTTCTGTCGCAAGGTTAAGAGTTTTAAGTTTTACATAAAAAAGGCAATCTGACGAACGCACAGTAAAAAGGTTTGAAGAGTTGCTTGATTGGTTGGTTGGATTTTGGTGTTTAACGCCACTTTCAACAATATTCCAGTTATATCAGTTATAAACCGGAGGACGCGGAGAAAACCACCGACCAGTCGCAAGTCTCTGACAAACTTTATCACATAATGTTGTACACCTCGTCCTGATCGAGATTCGAATTCGCAACATCAGTGCTGATAGGCACAGATTGCACAGGTAGTTGAAAATCCAACTACCATACGATCATGACCATCACGGCCTCTCTACACAATAGAAACAAGAAGACAAATTATTTGATATTTTATTGATAGTAGAAATATAACAAAATCAATAAGATAAATCGTGTTGAGGAAGAATTTCATGAATGTACCCTGTATGTTACAGGTCATAAATGAGGACGTGAAATCTGAAATTATATATAAAAAAATTAATATAGTCAACAAAAAACTTTGGAAATATATAACTTAGGCATATTGTCTACCACAATTTTTTCATACCCAAAATTATTGTCGTTTTCCGTACTGACCTTCATAAAATGAAGATTAAACACCGAAATACTGGCGAATACGCTACGAAACGTTGTTTTTTCGATTTAAAAAAAACTGACCATCGTTACTGGAAGCTAATTAATTATGCACTGACCCGAGCGAGGCCAAATCTATTTTTATCTATTGTTATGCCAGTATGCTGCCGGTCAGTTTTATTGGTGGAGGAAGCCGGAGTACCCAGAGAAAACCACCGACCTGTCGCAAGTTATTGACAAACTTTATCACATAATGTTGTATCGAGTACATCTCGTCTGAGCGGGGTTCGAACTCACGACTTTAGTGGTTATAGGTACTGATTGCACATGTAGTTGTAAATCCAAATACCATACGATCACGACCACGACGGCCCCCATAAATTAGACAATCTGACGAACGCACAGCAAACAAATCTGAAGAGGTGCTTGAATCAAGGAACTTTTGTTGTACAACAAATAACATTAAAAAGACAAAACAAGCGCTCGACCGCAGAGTCTCACTCAAAATCAAGAACGTATATTCATGTCTACATGGGTGATAATGGTTAAATTGACCACTTGTGTCGAATATATGTCTCATTCGGAGCGGTTGTACCTGCAGCTGAGAAACAATGTCTAGTTTCTATACACATGGGTTTTTTTTCACCAGAAAATATCAAAAAGAGTATTGGAGACATACAATTACTTCTTAATTCATATAATTTTATTTGTTGAAGATATAAAACCTGTAAAGCTAATAACTCTATGTCGTAGGAATCCAACAAATAATAAGAAGAGTTTGAAGATACCAAAGGAGTAATCAGAATCCGCAAATCAATGAAGGACAGACAACACAATGAAAGAAAAGGGACAAAGGGACAAACAACGATCTACAAAACATACACATAAAACTAAAGATCGAGTAACACGAACCGGGGATGGACTCAGGTGCTCCGGAAGGGTGAGCTGTTCCTGCTCCACTAGTGGCACCCGTCGTGTTAATCTAGTTACAAATCCTGTGATAAGTCGTGCACGATGAAAGCTAATACCATACTTATATGTCGTAGGCATCCAAGAAATAATAATAGTGTTATCCACATGACCAAATGAAAACGGAGAAAAACATTTGTTCTTTCTGCAATAGCAAAGCCATTTTGGAACTAAAATGTGGAAGAAATATAATAGTTCATTAAACCTAATTATTCAATATCTCCCTTTTTAAAAGTTTTTAAATTGCGAACCATAACTCCCTAATGAATCATTGGAAAAATGTCCCTATGCTTTTTTATCATCGGCCAACCGTAGAAGGATCTTTTTTATGTGGGCTTTATACATGAGTTTTTATTTTTGGATTGTTTACACGTTCGACTTTCAAGCCATTCGGAGTTATCAATTCTCTGATGTAGTATGCAAGATAATGTTCGAAATAGACAATAGAAGAAATATTGATGAGCATGGTAAACTTATCGAAGCTTTCTCAATGAAATGAACTCCAAATTCGATACCCCCAACACCCATATACATGACCGCAAACTTTTGTGGCTTAGTATGGACATTCAATAAAAAATGGGGAACATTCATAAAATAAATGGTACTGTAGTTCTTCGTTAGTCAACTTGCTATACACGCAAGTTATGCATGGTCTAGATTTCCACCCACTTGCTGCATTTACAAAAGAATGTAGGTTCGTGTGCATTAACCTAGATATCATCTTCAGACGACGCATATATACATTATGCGAAATAACTGGTACTAAATAAGATATTTCTATTATCCTTCCGCTCTTTATTATGGTACAATTACCCCATTAAATCAATTGCGAATGTTAATATCTTACACAATCGTAATATTATCAGACTTCTAACAATAGCGCAGTACTAAATCACACGTCTGTTCTTCTTTAAGACCTTACTCCTTGTATCATTGACCAATATATCACTTGTCTGTTCTAAGTATGATTTATGAAACATTGTTCTAATATAACTACAGATAAGAATGAAAAAAGTGGTAGTTTTAATTAAAGGTGTCTAAATGAAGAGCATGATTACATCTACCTAGTAGTCGGTGCTTCCACACTGACATGGTTTATTAGATAAATGTAATACGGTACTGAAATTTATAGTTGTTTTAAAGCAAAATTGGTTATTAGATATATTTATTACTAAAATTTACAGTTCCTATATAATGTAATTATTAATAAAACTATGGTTTTTCTCCCTCAGGCATAGGTGACCTTAGTTCTCCTCCCTCAGGCATAGGTGACCTTAGTTCTCCTCCCTCAGGCATAGGTGACCTTAGTTCTCCTCCCTCAGGCATAGGTGACCTTAGTTCTCCTCCCTCAGGCATAGGTGACCTTAGTTCTCCTCCCTCAGGTATAGGTGACCTTAGTTCTCCTCCCTCAGGTATAGGTGACCTTAGTTCTCCTCCCTCAGGCATAGGTGACCTTAGTTCTCCTCCCTCAGGTATAGGTGACTTTAGTTCTCCTCCCTCATGCATAGGTGACCTTAGTTCTCCTCCCTCAGGCATAGATGACCGTAGCTGATTTTGGCTATCCTGTTTAGGCCCTTTGGTTTTATTGCTTCCAAAACTTTAAATTATTTGGCTTTCCAATCTTCTGATTTGGAGAGTACCTGATGAAGGTTATTCCAGAAACGCGTCGTGCGCACTAAATTTGATTTCTACGTTTTTATTTGTTTTAACATAACAATCTCGTTTCGATATGGAATAAGCCAGTATGTTTTTATAGCTATAATTTATTCAACAAACCGCCTTACGGGTTATTGTACAAAACTTGAAGGTGAAAGGTATCACAATTCTAGCCTTCTTGTCATTATTCGACAAAAGAAAATGCTTGCAAATGACTTATCACCGGGTTTGTAACTAGATTAACACTACGGTTGTCACTAGTGGAGCAGGAACTGCTTGCTCTTCCGAAGCACCTGAGTTCACCCACGGATTTTAGTGGGGTTCGTGTTACTCAATCTTTAGTTTTATATGTATGCTTTGTTGATCGTTGTTTGTCCTTTTGTACTTTTTCTTTTGGTCATTGTGTTGTCTGTTCTTCGATATACGGATTCTGATTACCCCTTTGGTATCTTCAAACTCTTCTTGCAAATTGCTTATCGGGAGTTGCTGGACGTGTATACTGAAGTACTCTCCATTTCTCTGTCATATTGGATAACGTACGCATAACACGAGACAGTCGTATTTCTATTCAACAAGTTTCCCATGAGAGTGAATCATGACGTCACAGGAGGACAATATATCGACATGTCGTTCCCACAAATGGATGGGAATACGTTTTCCTTCGCTATTGTACGGTGTGACTGATGTAGTATTTCCCAAAGAATTTAAATTATTTAGCTTTCCAATATTTTGCCTGGCGAAGGTTACTACTGAAACGGCTCGTGCCCACTAAATTAGTTTTATTCTGCATTTGTTCTATCTGAGCAAGCATATTGCATTGACTGGATAATTTTTTGTGATATACTGGCACTGACAGAAATATAGCTTTTCTGGTACCCCTTCCACATGTTACCTGTTAAAGCTTTGGGAACCTAATTGTAAATTCTGTTCACTTCCTGTACACAGAAGACATCAAAGGAGAAATCAAGGGATAATTATATGATTTTATTATTTGATTCAAAATATAAAGTCAATGGATTCATGTAATATTTCTGTAGGATAAACACAATATTAATGCAGTGTCTTAAAATATAAAGTTTATGTATATTCGACACAAAACTAGGGAAAAGCTCGATGTATCTCGCCTTTATCACAGTTAATAAGCCTCATACTACGAAAGCCCAGAAGGATCATTCGAGATTCAATATCTGAAATTCAAAATTCGAGATTCGAAATTCAATATCTAAAACAACCAATCAAGAGAAAGCTTTTAAATTAGGAATTTTTAATGGCCAATGAAATGTCTTTTAACATAATTTCATACAGAACAAACTAGAAGGGGAAAAAAAAACCTTTTTCATTACGGGTATATGAAATTAGTTCATTCATAAAATAAAATAAAAGAACAAACAAACTAAAATTAATAATAAATAATTAAAAACAACAGGTAGGTTTGTTTGTATATAAACCGCACTAGTACATTGCAGTTGAGAATGTTTGAATGTATGGATGGGAACTTTTATGACATTAATCATTAGAATAGGTTTATTATATCCATCAATTCACAACTCATTTATAACCAATAAACGGATTGAAGTGAAACTCGTACAACATATGGTGTGTGCAATGTAGTTGACCATTATGCTTTTTCAAATGGTTATTTATTTTGGGGGTCCAAAGGAGTGATAGGAGAATTGAACACCCTGAAATCCGCATCTAATAATGCACTTAGCCAAACTTGTATCATGTCCACTATGTGTAAGCTAGTTTTCTTTTTATTAAATATTATTTACCGGTACTGCTGGGGCACCCTAGTTATCCAAATAACATTGTTAAAGGGTTATGTTCTGCAATCCACATCTCCTCTACAAGGAAGAAATGGATTGTTATGCAATCACAACTCATTTAAAAACTAGTGATTATTATTTCCGAACAGGTTTTCGTTGCATTGGGATCTTAGGGATTCCTGTATCAACCTCAACGTTAGTAAGAGGAATGAGAACAGCAGGATATTCATCGCTCGGAAAGTTATTATCCAATTTTAGCTCAACTCGCCTAAAAGGTCATGTCGGGTAGATAAAATGTTGTCATCACGACCCCTTAGAACAGGAACATGTTCAATATAAAGCTATAGGTTACTCAGACATCCATAGCTCAGTAGATATCCGATATCTATATTTCAATATCTTTAATTGGCATACATTTGCCTATTCAGTAGAAAATTGAGCTATGTTAAGCTAATAGAAAAAAATGCAATATATGCATATATGTTAAAATATCATTATCGTGTAGCTAGAGTTCAAGTTTTTGTCAATTTCATCATTTCATCTGGAGATATCTTATTACACTCAAAGATATTATTATGCACTTCTGCCAAGTTTATTGAAATGTTAAGTTTTTTACAAAGAGGAAGGACTGAGAGGTGACAGGGACAGGGGCGTAGTCAAAAGTGTGAGGGGGGGGGGGGGGGGCGGCAAAATTATGGTTGCCACCACGTTTTTGGCCACTATTAAGAAAAACTTAATTTTTACCATGAGAGTAAAAATGTTCAGGAAAATAGGTGTAAGAGTATGCTTCGGCGACAGGAATGACTTTTTTCTTGCTTGTTAGTTTTGAAAAGTACATGAATTTATAACGTGATAAACAAATGAAAATTTCTTAATTCAAATATAATGCTTTGAAGTAAGACGAATTTCGTAGCTATGCAAATAAATATATAATCTATTGCAAATAGATCGATTTATCATTAGCACCATTCGTCGTTTTCCTGTTTCTCCAATAAAATTTCGTCCATCTGATTGAACTGCCATAGGGGATAATTTTTTCTTAAAATTATATCAGGGAGTTGTAGTGATGGAATTGAAGAACAACATACGATTTACAACCCCCCTTTTTTCCTGATAAGACCAAATTAAGTCGATTTATATCTGCAATATACAGGAGGAACTAAAGTTTTTATGACTTTGTCAATAGAGCATATCATTTTGGTCGTTAGCATAGCGACAATAAAATGGCCTTGAGATATTTATGTATGTTTGAAACGATACATTTAATTGAATGTGTCTAAATAGTAGTCACCCTTGGTAAAAAAAAGTTACCTAGAATATACAAATTGTTTGATATTAATTATCGATATGATGACTCGAAATTCTTTTAATTTCACTGTTTGTTAACTTTAATTACTTACAAATGTTTCCTGCAACAGTTTGGAGAAAATTGTACGTTTCAATAAAGATTTATGTAAAAAAAACACACTTTGCAATTCAATGAACTTGTAAGTGCCAGTGTCTAAAATGTTTGAATGATTTACATGTAGCCGGTGTTGCTTTCCTATTAATTGTTAGATGAACATATTGTGTTTTTAATTGTTTTACTTTCTTTGTGTTTACATCTTCCGTTTTATGAAAATACATCAAGATTCAACTACAAGTACATGTATAATAAACTATTATTTTATATAAGACTACAATAAAAGTCAATAATACTCATTGCATTTCAAAAATCAACTACTGAACTAAAACATGTACTAGTATGAAGATGCTACGAGAAAGGACATATGTTATGTAAAGGAATTTCAGTTTGATTATTATCTAAGGTGGAAGGAACATTAATGCTGCAGAGACTAGGTTAACGACTTTATTTACAAGAATTTGTGTTTATTTACATAGCTGATCATGTACTTTTATAAACTTTAATTGACCCAACACGTATGACATTAATTATGTCTGTCTGTTAGCAGTCTGACCACAAATTAGTTCCATATCAATAGTGTATAGAACTTTAATTACCGTGACAAGTTAAATTTGCTTCAGTCTAGGGTTTGGCTCCAACACATTTAATGTTATCCATTGTGTAATCGAGTGTCTCTGATTTTGTCCATTATTGCAGAAAATATGCAAATTTGGCTGATTTCGGAAATCCTCCTCTGAAACCCTTGCATTCATTTAATCCCCCTCCAAAAAATATACATCAAGGTAGCATATGAAGGACTATATATATATATATATTGCAAACATCCAGAAAGCTTTCTTCTCAGAAAATTATATTATTTACATTAATATATATTTAATATATAAAATATATATTAAACATTTTATTTCTATATGAAAATGAAAATTTTCTAGGCATTGTCTTAGATAAGAGCATTATTTCAAAAGCGTCTTATCTGTTTAAATTAATTTTTAGGATAACAATCTCTTTTCCAAATCTGAATGAAATTCTGCACTAGTCGTGTCCAGCTGATGGTTACAGTAATAAATGTCAAAATATGTTGATGAAACAGACACATAAGATAATTAAACCAGACTAGTTAAGCAGCAAAAGTAAACAGTGAAAACATTAAAACATTCTTTGATATATAGTGCTGTGTTGGAATATATTGTCATCAAAGTGTGTTGTTGATCAACTTAGCTTTAGTTTTATAGTATGATGATAACAACGATGAAATAAAATTCTGTTTTTAAATTCCACATAATTTGTGAAGTAAAAATGATAAATTTTGGCAAAATAATATGGGACACCCCTTTGACCACTCTTCTACTTCGGATTTGTCAACGTGTGATGAAAGTTTTATATATATAACCATAAATTTGGAGATATGAAATTTTGGTTACATAATTATATAACAATATCGTTCCTAGTTCACAGAGAGTGCAATAATTTTTCAATTATGAAAGAATATTCTCCATTACTGTTAACTGCTATATTGAAGAAATTGTCATTTTTATTGATTGTTTTAATTACTCGGGCAGTAATTTGTTAAACGGCATTTAATTGCCCAGAAAGAACATCAGTTTGTTATCTTTATACCCATTGGTTAATCAGGATATCGAATTTCGAATCACGAATTTCAGATATTGAATCTCGAATTTCGAATGATCCTTTTGGGCTTTCGTATCATACACATACATTTATATTCTAGGACACTGCACTAACAGTGTCTATATCTACGTCTTTAATTGACAGTAAGAAGGAACATTTCGTATCAATATCAATATTATTTTTGCTTTTTGTGATATATTAGATCTGAAACATCATTGAAGCAATTAAATACTAAGGTTATAAATTATATTTGTGAGAAACAAAGTAAGACAAGAGATAACCGACTTACATCATAAAATTGTTTTATCGTAGCAATGAAATTCATCAAACGAGAATGTGAAGTGATATTGAAGATCTTTGTATAAAAACAAACTATCGTGTTTCTCTTATAAATATAATTGTATAATTAAATTGATTTATTCTTCATTCTGTTAAAAACCGTAGCATTTGATTTATATTTAGAAAGACTGTAGAAAAGAGGTAATCTTATCGTCGGTTTTGCCCATACAACTAGCTTAGCCCCGCCACTTTTTTTGAATTGCCTGTACCAAACCAAAAAGGTGAGCGTCATGTATATGTGTGTTAAGAGTATCGATTTTGCATTCGTTCTTCGATTTTTCAATTGGATTTTGGAATTGTTCCAACATTATGGTTAATTTGTGTTTTTCATTTTATTTCAGCTATTTTCCAGCTATACATGACTGCCAGACTTAATGGGGATGGAAGGCCAGAACAGTTAAAACGAACTGACCCCCGTCCATGAATATGCCTCTGAGAACCTTATCAATTGAAGTGAGTATTAGGCCGTGAAGTGAAGTGATGCTACGCCTGTGGTTAGAGGTCACCGGCTGTTTAAACACTCGGCCACTCACGCCCTTGATAAAAGAAGACGTTGATAATGAACACTCCAAGACATGAAATAAAATATGAAAAGAAAGCTAAATAAAGAGAATACCGAAGGGGCAATCATAAAAGCACAATCCCGAGAAACTGGCAACATTGAGTACACAAGACGAAGACAAATCAAAAACACAACACAATATGTGTTAGACACCACTATGCGCAAACAAACACAAATAACGTAAATAAGATATGAGCCCTCCTACAAACAACTGTAGACAAAGACGAACCGAACATCATTTTATGCGGAAATAGTAGAGGACATCACAACACGGAACTCAGAACGTAAATACACATAATAGAACAGCACAAAAAAAACTAAAAAGATGAGCAACACAGACCAACAATTAGATCAATATCAACAAGACGAACAAAACTATCACTCACCTAAAATCATTGAACACAACAAACGACAACATATTTCGATGATAATCAAAGTCCTGACTTGGGATAGATCAAATAATGTAAAAGTATTCGAGAGCAATAAAACCAAAGGACGTTAATAGGATAGCCAAAATTAGCTAATGTTGCTTATGACTGAGGGAGAAGAACGTTTGTTTTGATAATAATTACATTATAGCGATTTTGGTCCTAAATCATTGATATGAACCCAACAAGTATTTCAGTGGAGGAAAGTTATTCTAGAATCGCGTTGTCTGCACTAAAATTTGATATCTACGTTTTTATTACATCATGTACTCATCATATTATTTGCACGTGAAATAATGCCATATACATTATACAACGATAAAGCAACTACATGTACATGACCTAGTTGTTACATAATTCTCGTAATACTTTTGTGCAAGCAATCTTTTTATTATATCGGTTGTGCCTTTGTTGTTAAATAAATTCCAATTTATTTTCTCAATTGTTCTGACAGTTTTATATCTTGAGATATAATATGTTTCATTAAGAGATATGTAGACTTTTATTAGATTGAAGCAAATTAAAGGCATACAGGCTGTCAAAATTCAATTTTTTGTTTGTATTAATATTAAAAAAAAATCAATTCTAACAGCCTGTATGCCTTTAAGGACAACCAAAAAATAAATGGACAATCATGATAAAAGTAAATGTATTGAAATGTTGTCTAGTAACCAGAGAGTGAGCATGGGTGGGTACGTATTAAGGACGTTGGGATTCTGACCTCATTCGTAACACTACTGAGGGTTTGTATTATGGAAATTATCAAAGTGTTATTGAAATAAGGTAAAGGTCAAACTGTAAATTGTACCATTTTACGGACATGCCAAAGTAATATCAGTACATGTATATAGCGGATTATCTAATAGAAATATGATAATTGTCGCAAAATATTATGGGATGTATTTTATTCTGTCGTAATCGCGAATGTTTAGAATAACCACTAGTAATCTTTTTGTTAAGTACTCGCGAATGCTTAGACCAACCACTAATAACCTTTTTGTTGTGTAATCGCGAATGTTTAGACCATCCATTTATAACCTTTTTGAGGCTTAATTCCGGATGTTTAGACCATCAATTGATAACCTTTTTGTGGCGTAATCGCGAATGTTTAGACCAACCACTAATAAACTTTTTGTGGCGTAATCGCGAATGTTCAAACCATCCATTGATAACCTTTTTGTGGCGTAATTGCGAATGCTTAGACGTACCACTAATAACCTTTTTGTGCAAGACAAATTACGTACATAATTTATCATTTGGGCACGACACGAAAGAGTGCCTGTTGTGTTGAAGATTTCCATTAAAATTTAACTTTCAACAACTCTTATGTGCAATCGTTGGATGGGAGTGATCCTTGAGGTCCGTTAGAAGTGAAACCTTTCCACCTCCTTTCTTTCCTGTGGCAATCTGAACATCGACCCGTATGCCACACTTTTAGTAATATATTTTATTGTGTGTAAAACTCTTCCCATGAATTTAGAGGAAAAACTAGTATTACTACTCACTGGGTGTCCATAGATCAATCTCCCTCAACTTTAAAACAAGCCGTAGCTTAATTAATTGTTCTGCTTATTATAAAGTGAGCAGAATTTCAGCAATATACACGACATTTCGAAATATCCTGTGTGCCAATTGTATATAATTACCTACCTGATTTATTGTTTGGAGAGTTTTATTTGTCATAAATATAGCAAAGATACTGGCATGTCTATCCACTCAACGTAAATCAATCAATCTGGCTCACTTTCAACTTAAAAACATTGATTGATTGTGTGCCATTTACCATCAAACGAGGGGCATTTAATCTATATACACACCAATTGATGCATCCACCCATACATTCACATGTTTATTGTTTCTAAGCTTGATCTCATTACGAACATTGCTGAAATTCTCTAGTTTTTGCTATTAATTGTTAGCAATAACTTGTCCTTTTATCACTTTAGTTTCAGTCAAGTCACATTTACAAATGGATTGACCTGATCATACCAAAGTTTGACGATACGAAGAGTAATCAGAAACCGTAAATCGGAGGACAGACAATGCAATGGTCAAAAGAAAAGGAATAGTAGCAAAGTAGTTTAATTCGGTCGTGCACGACATGTAAATCTGACACATATTTTGTGCAGCAATGTGACAGCATATCTGTGACATAACCTTATGAAATGTAAATCGCAGAAAGTCTGCATGCCAATGTTATGTATAGTGGGGCTGTAGGATGCAGTTGTGACGGTTTCTTCTACACGCGCGTGGACAGGATTTATGACTGGTAGAAACCAAGGCATGTTTCGCGTGGTGAACATATGTCAATTTGAGTGATATCTTATTATTACACACACGAATTCGATCTACAAGCATATTGTTTTACTTGAATACGACGATTTCGTGCCATGTGTAAAACACCATGATATTGTCCAAGGATGGTTTAAATTATTTTATATAATTTGTCCATGTCATGATATAGATGACAATGCATACTGCTATTATTGGTGTTAACGACCAATCAATCATATCCATAGAATGATGCAAAAATCTAACAGTTTAAGAAATATTAATTAAATATCAAAACAATACTTATAACCCAAACTCATGTTCAGACTAGCACATACAGTAACGCTCCACTATATGAAAAACGTGATGACTTCGATTTTCTATTAGTAAATTTTTCTTTCTTCTGTAGTTAAAGTCCATACAGTCAGAAATATGAGAAACACAAACACAAGTCATCGCTACAGAAATTCAATGGTCACCATCATGAGTTAGTTCATATGAAAATCTAGTGTCTGAACTGGTTGCCAACATGCTTGCGATATGAGCTTTAACAGACTTAAAAAATTAGGATTTTACGACGGTAGCTATTAATAGAACATGGGATACCATGGTCCCGAGGGCTCCTAGTGTCACTTTCTTCTTTTTTGTAATCAATGGCGGTGTCCGATCATTTGGGTTTTTCTCTTTGTACTGATGTTTTTTACTCTTTTATCCCAACAGGTTGTGTTGCTACAAAAGTAGCAGTATTACTATTTACAGGAATTTGTTTTGTACCGTTGGCATCTTCACGTACACCAAGGTATTGTTTCATGACAATAGCCATATTTCTGTGCGCGAAATAATTTTATCACATTCCGAGGAAACACATACATCAATTAAAATGACATTCCTATCATTATTCTTGTGTACATCAATGTAAAAATACCAGTAAATCAATCTGAATAAATGACAGTATACATTTTACAGTAATATTTGGTGTAAAACTAGAATGTACTACTAACTTAATTTAGTGGCAGTTCTCATATTAAGCACCTTTCATCCCTGACCTCATACTCCTTCACGACGTCTATGTAAAGCTTGTGGGTGCATAAGGCAATCGCAAACTGAATAAGTGTCCGAAGGACATCTATGTAAAGCTTGTGAGTACATGAACTCCTGAAAAGAACCGTTTAATCCTTATAATTATTCAATTTGAATCTTTACCCTATTTTGATTATTAAACTGATTTCAGACTCGGACACAATCGTAGTTTCCCCGTCGGCGGCCGCCATATTGTTTATGCTGGTTATACAAAAAAGTTCATTGAGTTATGAACAAATAAAAAACAAACAGGTGACAGTCCTCTTATCGTATCAAAAGGCACGAAAACGATATACATTAATTTAATTAGAACTTTTTTTGTTTGGCCATTGGATTTTCTGTCCTTCTAATTATTACTGCTGATAACCCCATTGTGAATATTCATGTTCTTGCTCTGGTGGATTTCGTCTTTGTTTAAAATTATATAGTACGACAGAAATATTGAAAACAATTGTTCTATTTCAAAAATATGCAAAACAGAAAATCTTTTCGGAAAGTCGTGAAGCAGAGGCAAAGTTGGTACGCCACAAATACACGACAGCTCTCATTCCTGGCTTAATGGTACGGGTACTTCGGAAAAAGTGTCATGAAGTTAAGCTAGGGGTAAAACACCTACTTAAAATGACGTGCTGGAACATTTAATAGTCTTCAGATTTAATATTTCACTAAGATGTAAAAATCTAGATGTGTGCGTCTCATTTATTAAACTCAGATGAACAGCATCCCTTAACAAACAATATTTATGGGGACATTACATTGGTATATTTGTAAACAAGATGTTTTTTTCAAATCAAATAAATAATAAATATTTTCACTAATTCATGTGTAAAATGTTTGTGTTGTATGTCAACAAAATTATGCAAATAATATTACGAAAAGCAGGCAATAAAATTTTCACTCCAAATTTATTGACCTCAACTTTTTCACAGTTTATTGCTAAAAATTGATAGCAGTTGTTTATTTGTAAAGGTGAAGGTCGTAGAAAATTAATTAGAAGATGAAACGAAAGTTTATGTCATTCTAGGTAAGAAGAGTTTGAAGATACCAAAGGGGTAATCAGAATCCGTAAAGATAATTCAGCTATCTAATATATACTTAGAATCTAATGATACATGAAGATGTCTTTTACCGATTTGAAAGATATATAAAATGTGTTTATTTAACAAGGTCGTCCGTTTTCTGAAGGAAAAAACCCAGTTTTGTTTACAAACTTCACCTTTAAAAACAAAAAAGGCGCCGTCGTCGGTCGTTGTGATCGTGTGGTAGTTGGATTTACAACTACCTGTGTAATCAGTGCCTATCGCCACTACCGTTGTGAGTTCGAAACCTAATCATTGCGAGGTGTACTCGATACAATATTATGTGATAAAGTTTGTCAGTGACTTGCGACAGGTCGATGGTTTTCTCCATCAATAAAGCTGACCGCCACGATATAACTTAAATATTGTTGAAAGTGACGTTAAACACCATAAACCTAAACCTAAAAACACAAATTTCATAAGATTATTGGGAGGGTGGTCTGGACCTATCATGGAATATGGATGCGAAGTGTGGAATGGCTGTGGTGTAGAATTGACCGACAAACTCGAAAGACTGCAACTTGAAGCTGCCAGGATTGTTTCCGGTCTACCAGCTTACGCTAGTAGAGATTCTTTTTATTTAGAAACTGGGTGGGAAAAACTTATAGATAGACGAAATAGGAGATGTATTTGTTTGATGTATAATGTAGTCAATAACTCTGTCCCCTCTTTTCTAACAGACATCTTGCTTCCTAGAATTTCCGAAACTACTAATTATCCTTTAAGAAACAGTGAAGATTTTACCATTCCTAGCTATAGATTAACTCTGACAAATTCTAGTTTATTTCCATCTACACTTCGTGCATGGAACTCCTTAGATTTAGAGAATAGAAATGTCCCTAGTTACATTAGTTTTAAAAGGCAACTAGTTAACAAAACCTTAGTTCCAGTTTGGTATTCTACCGGTGTACGAAAATGGAACATTATTCACACTAAATTACGTTATAATTATAGTATTCTTAACTACGATTTATTCAGATTTAATTTAAAGGACAATCCTGGTTGTGCTTGTGGTTTTGAGTGCGAAAATGTAATTCACTTTTTTCTTGAATGTCCAATTAATGAACATATCAGAAATACTTTATTTTTAATACTTCAAATTTACGGAGCTATAGATAGATATAATTGTACATGGAAACGAAAACTGAAGCACAAAATGTTGATATTTTTACAGCGGTCCAAACGTTCATACGTAATAGTCATAGGTTTGATTGATTGTTGCAGGTGTTACTTTCACTAGTTCTTATTCCTCTCTTGTTTGTAAAATCTATTTTGCCTTTTTTGTAAAAGGTTAATTTCACTTATACATTGTTCTAATATTTATTTTATTGAGTTTTGCCATGTATTATGCTATGTTGTAAATTGTAGGGAGAGGGAGTTTATAATATTGTTATAACTTGTGCCTAATCCCATTGCTTATGTTAGAGCAATAAAGTATGTTTAATTCAGGGGGTTCTGGAAGCCCGTGGTGCGCGCTGAATTCGATATCTATGTTTTTATATTAAGAAATTATGGGAAGTATCAATGATGACACAAAAGTACTAGTTGTCTATATATTTTCAGGTTATTGACATAATAAAGATAGAAAGTGCATAAATCTGTTTTGGTAAGTAGAACTGTCACTTATTGCATAATGTTGCATAATAACAGAGATAAAAGGATGATAAACAAGCTTTAATGGTGTAATTATCTATTGAATTGAAATGACCGTAACGTTAGGTCATGTATACATACCCATGGAAGAGCATGTCGACATTCGTTGCAAAATATAATGTTATGGCCACCTGCGAGTATTATGAATATTTTATACGACTGGTTATTTTAGTTTAAGCAGTACATACCTCTCCGTGAATGGAATGGTATGCTAACGCTAGAAACCAGAACCTCAAACATGATATCCTAATACACGTACAACGTTATTCTCGAATAATTACATCCAGCCATACCCAACAACAAAATTATTATTTACACATCTTAATCTTTGCAACTATAATCTATGAATTGGATTTTCATGGTTGATTGTCAGTATTGTGAACATTGTATCTAAGTACTATGATGTTTCAATTCGCCATTTTACAAAATCAAGGTATCGGGAATCAGATATAGATATTGTATTTCACATTAAATATGCTCTTTGAAATTTTTATATTGATGCAGATATAGTGAGGAAGTTTTTCATACAATAAATGAACTTCAAAAGATTGACTGTTTAACGTCAAATGATTGAATGATTGGTGTTTAACGCCAACTTTAGAAATATTTCAGCTATATCGTTGCGTAACGTCAAATGACGAGAATAAGTTCGCAAACAATAAATCATGTTGGTAAAAAGATGGTACCAGAAAGAAAAAAAAAGCCTTGCAATGGACTACCAATGACCCTTCCTAACACACTTGTATATTAGAATCGGCTGCAAAGAAGCGTGTCATTCTCTCTATACGAGACACTCAAATTTGCGTCTCGTATTAAGATCGAGTTGGTCATTTGATTCGCTCCGCACACAGGCCGACTCGCTCACCCTTTTCGGATGGATTGTGTGTCCAATGTTGATCGTCCATCTCGGCAATTCAACATATTTTTGCAATATGGGGACTAAACTAGCAGCAGACTGACTGAGGAAAAGCACCGTGACAAAAATTGTGACTTGTCACACAATATTTCTTTTTTATCAATGTGTGACGTAAAAGTGTTTTTGACATTTTCTTCACTGAGTTTGGCGCTGATTTGACAACTGTTTTACCTGTTTTGTTCAAGTATTGTTGTAAATACTGTTATAGTGACAGCCGGAAACTTTGAGCCGTAATGAAAGGCGCTTTAAAATCTGATTCAACCCACCATTTCTTTAGAAATGCCTGTACCAAGTCAGGGTCATTACGGTTTTCAAAGTTTTCCGGTTGTTGATTGATTTTGTCTGTTTATATACTTATGCGTTTTGACTTTCCCTTTGTAAGATTGTTCGGTAATTTTGTTATTACCCTTATCTGTTTTACTTACAAAATGTATTAAATGACTTTTTCCGAAAGAATTCTTTTTAGTTTTTTTCCCCCAAAACTAGAATAATTTTTCTTGTGATAACTAAATCTGGAGTAATTTGTTTCCGTCACCCCCCCCCCCCCCCCCCCCCCCCCTTATTTTTTGTTGCTATGTTACGAAGCTTCTTGATCACAACTGTTGCTTTATAATCCTCAAGCGCAATAATATAACCCTGTTCAAGGGCATTTGTAACTATTTTAAGTCGTGTAATGTTAATCAGTATGTATGGTTATCTCATTCTGTAAAAAAAAAAAATTATTCCAACAAATGGGAATGAACATTTAATGATAAGATTAAGTAGAAATGTCAGTTGCGTCTTAATGTTATGTAATCATGCAATAAAGTGTAAACATTGAAGGCAGACAACATAAACAAACATATATCTTACAGTATTGACTAACAGTTCAACGTCTTAAAGTATCTTTTTGAAAGTGACTTGCAAGTTCTTTGCTATGTAATCGTCGACATCTACAATATTTGACGATTTGCATAAAGGATTGGATAGGTTAATAATGTTTAATGCCACTTTCAACAATATTTAAAAAATAAATAAATAAAACATAAATCATAAAACAGACATATATCTTACAGTATTGAGTAACAGTTCAATGTTTTTAGTATGTGTTGAAAAGTGACTTGCAAGGTTTTTTTTTATATGTAATCATCAAAATCTACAACATGTGACGATTTGTATAAACACTAGAACATACAATATGTATAACACAAATGGATATTCATTACTTTAATAAATAATAACAGTACAGTGAAACATGTCTAGAACTTGGGACCATTAATTGTGTTCGAAATAGACAGGTGTTTGGTTTATACAGGTTAAAGTAACAAATATTTCCTACATTCGGACTTTATTTAAATAAACATGCCGTTCGTCGTGCCGTTATACATGTTACACATTTCTAGCATTACTGTTAAACTTTATGTTACTCCCTTAGAAAACCCTGGAATATATCTTGGAGGGGATTCCGCTAGTTGTATGGGAAGTTTCAAATGCATATCACACCCTTAGGACGGAATGTACGAGTGCCTCGTGTATGGAGCGTGGTCGATGGGGGCCCGTTGCAAGGCACAATGTCCGATCCCACCTTATTTGTGGACATCAAATATTCAACCAACTCCATCATTTACTTACATGATAAATTGTTAGCAACTTTGTTCTCCTGATGAAATGTAAATATTTTCCATTAACTAGCATGACTGTTCGATTGGTTCTTAAAGTATTATTGTCATATTTACGATCTCCTTTAAACAGTACCCCCTCCCATCGCGATGAAGTATGAATGCACAGATCTGTTTAACAAGACATGAATATAAGACAGTGTAAAACCTATAAATTAGCGTTATCATATCAAAGACCAGGACAGATAGTAAATAGCGAAACCTTTATTTTTATAGGTTATTGGACATGACGTTTGTATACCTTTGAACCGTGGATAAACATCGGACAGACAAGACGTCTTCAATGGGGTATATTTTTGTTAGTCTTTTGACGCCAATATAGAAAACGAAATGCAGACACTTACCACAGCATAGTATATATATTTATCACATATTTTGTTGCAATATGTTCGTTTTTGCATGTCCAATAATAGCTGAAAGTCAGTGTTGGTTATTTGCCCTCAGGGTAAATACGGGGCAAATATCCGTATTTGCCATCAAATATCCATATTTGCCCTCATATATCCGTATTTGCCCCCGAATTAAACTTACGGTATCTGGGCAGTGGTCTCAAAGTACAAGGAAAGATGATACATGGAAATATGTATAAAATCGTATTTCAATCAAATTAAGACATTTCAACATATTGGAATAAAGTTTAAATAACTAGAAACGGAATAATTAGCTCAAATGTATACGTCGCGTTGAATAGGAATTTCCATTCAAATGTCAACGTCTTGTGTAGATTTTACAAACAGTTTCTAACGTCATTGTACAGATCGACATTGTTTGGTATATTTTTGAAACCAGACTCGAAGTTGAACAAAGGCAACTCTCTTAAGGATTTATTTTCGCAATTCGTCAGTTCAAAGATCTTTTTTGCAATATAAAAGTCAATGCTTGGCAAAGGTCAATGTAAAATATGTGATAAAAAGATTGTGACATGAAATTTTCCATATCGTCCCTGGTATCAACCCTCCTGCTTCGCTGTCGGGCTTGATATGGGAGTCTCGGGCTAATACCAGGGCCAATATGGAAAATGTCATGTAATAATTTCTTAATATGAACGTCTAAAATGTTAGCACAACGATATCAAAAAAAGATGTTAAAATGTAACAAAAATAACTATAAGTCTACAAAAAGACTATAATTACAATTAAATCGACAAATATTCCGCTTGACCGACAAGCTTCATCAGCGTCTGTAATCTGATTTGAAAAATTGTGACCTTAAGAAAAAGACGCTCTTGCCCGTGAGTCAGCACTTTGTGTCGCCGGGGCACTCATTGGATGACTTTGACAGATCAAAAATTTCTATCATTGACCACAATCCAAGTTGGAAAGAAAATCAAAGACAAAAAAAGAGAGAGTTTTTGGATCAGCGAGTTACAAACATTACATCCGGAAGGCATAAATAAAAAGGCCTTAATCTTTTGGTTTTTTAACTTTTTAACCAGTGCCTGGTCCTTAGCTAGTTGGTAAATTTCATCATTACATTTTCTCATTGCTTTCATATTGTTGATAAATTAGTGTACATATATACTTGAATAATATAAAGTATAAAGTTCAAGATTATGATTTTTAGTAATTTACGTCACGATAACTGATGGTCACGTGACAATTTTTCAAATCAGATTACAGACGCTGATCACAGGGCCTTGTCACTATCCAGGTAAATATACTATCAATGTATAAACATATACAAGGGCGGACATCTTTTTTTACCCCCGCTCGTTTCAAGTCGTGTTTGTTTTTTAAATTCCTTCTAATATATTCAAAACCCTGTTTGGTTCAACTCCCAAGACCTTATTCTTTTAAAAAAATATCATGACCTCCCCTCGACTACCTCTTGTGAAGGCGCAGCGGTCGTTTTTGTCAGGAATTCGCCCGAGTAGAGAACAACATGGACCCAAAGTGAAAGTAACAGCGCCACCTAAAAAAAACCCGGAAGTTCGGAACTCTCGGGGTTTTAGCTTTGAGGTAAACATCATTAAACGAGCGGGACGATTTGAAGTGAAAACTGAACATTTTTGACTTGTACATACAATGAATGATAAATGCCATTTTCAAGGCTTTTTCTTGATTGCTGTCCATTTTCTTTAATTTATTATTTCGTCTGTTATTTCCCGTGGTATCTTATACTTAGAAACACGATAACTAGCGAGAAAACCAAATATCGAATGGTAAAACCCCGAGAGTTCTGAACTTCCGTTTTTTTATAGGTGGCGCTGTTACTTTCACTTTGGGTCCATGTTGTTCTCTACTCAGGCGAATTCCTGACAAAAACGACCGCTGCGCCTTCACAAGAGGTAGTCGAGGGGGGGGGGGGGTCATGATATTTTTTGAAAAGAATAAGGTCTTGGGAGTTGAACCAAACAGGGTTTTGAATATATTAGAAGGAATTTAAAAAACAAAGACGACTTGAAGCGAGCGGGGGTAAAAAAAGATGTCCGCCCTTGTATATGTTTATACATTGATAGTATATTTACCTGGATAGTGACAAGGCCCTGTGCGCTGATGAAGCTTGTTGGTCAGGCGAAATATCTGTCGATTTAATTATAATTATAGTCTTTTTGTAGACTTATAGTTATTGTTGCTACATTTTAACATCTTTTTTTGATATCATTGTGCTAACATTTTAGACGTTTATTTATCATTTTTGTTTGTTTGCACAGAATCGTTAACACTTGTTTCCGATCCGACATCCCGTAGGTTCATTCGTTGGCAACTTTTTCAGACGTTTATATATATAATTTAATAGTTAAATACAATTAGAAATTAGCATGGACATCCACGGGATGAAGGGCCAATGTATATAGAAAATCACTGTCGATCAATGGCAGTGTCACTTCCACCTGTATATAACGGACAACTACTCTATAAGGGGATATTTTAGGATGCATTCAGTGCTCTTTATACCAAGGTTTGACTGCATATATGTCATTATCCGTGCATGTTCTACTTTCTTTACAGGTTAAAAGTAGAATTTACGAGGGCAACACATGTAGATTACAACATCCAAATTCAACATATTCTGGATCGATTTTGGAATTTTACCACGGCAAATTAATATATCGTCACGGTATGTGTTTTCGTATCATCCATTTTATTTTGATTTCCAGTGCACGCGTTATTTTTGACGTGTCTTCCGTTTTCTAGTTCTGGAATGTAAACAGGACTCCAATGTGACATCTGTCAAAAATGTTCAAGGTTGCTTTTAAAGATGTAAGTACCAAAAATAGTGAACCTACCTACTGAACCATACTTTTTGTAATGCTAAACATTTACTTCATTTATAAAGTAGCTGGAAAAAAATCCAGAAGGGCTATATAAAATTGAATTATGTCGTCTGCCTCTCAGACACCGGCTCTTCCTGTCATGGGGTCACTGATCGTACTTGTAAACAAAAGAGCTGACTGAAATGTGCCTGTTTCTTATATAAAATACATGTCACTTTGCAGTGCATTGTGGTTTCAGCACTAAAAAAAACATCAAAAGTAAACACAATTTTGAAAGTGGTCATTTTCAAACATTCTGTTATTTTATTTAGATGTAGTAAGATTTGGTAGATGGCCAGAACCATGAAATTCTAGAACCAGCCATTTCCGGATTTTATATTCGTTTCCATTCCGTATATCTGCCCTGTTTTTACTTCATACGAAAACAGATGACGTCATTTTACTGACAGCAAAAGTTGCCAGATAATCGAGAGTATATTAAAATACAAGAATGGCTTTAAAAACAATCTTATGTACAAAGAAATATTTAACTAGCCATTCTTTGAAAATTCCAATCGTCATATGAATGAAGGGTTAACACTGTTAATCGTTATATCGGAAAATCGATAATAGTACGAAAACCCATAACACGATGCTATGACAGAAATATCTTCATCAAAACAATGGCACGTGGAAATATTTACTGACATAAAACATAATTAAATTAGACTCGGTAAAACAGTACTCATTAGTTTGTTCAAGCTTTATCTCTTTGTAATATGTTACATGTTTAATTGCTACAGATAGTGGTTTTGACTATCGCTACAATTTTCCCGAACAATTATGACGCATTCTGACAGATATCATATGTTTTAATCAGACAACAAAGTCATGGAGAAAATATTTTACTGTGTGTGTGGAACTATGTTATAATGGTGAATCATTTCTACAGTGATTTTATAGACCATAGGAAACTAGAAGTATTCTTAGAAGATGAAAGAGGTATATCTACTAGAAACAATGAATATAATTCATGAGAAATAGTCTAGACTTCTCATCTCAAGTACTAGTACATGTATACTGTAAATTACAAGTGGGCCATCCTTTGTTAAGAAAATTGTGTTACAGACAACTTGGTTTTGTTTGCTTGTTTGGTGGTGTTTAACGCCACTTTCAACAATATTTCAGTTATATAGTGGTGGTCATTTTTATTGGTGGAGGAAATCGGAGTACCCGGAAAAAACCAGCGACCTGTCAAAAGTCACTGACAAACTTTATCACATAATGTTGTACATCACGCCCTGATCGAGATTCGAACTCACAACATCAGTGGTGATAGGTACTGATTGCATAGGTAGTTGTAAATCCAACTACCATACGATCACGGTCACGACGGCCCCTCAGACATCTTGGTAATAGCAGAGAAAATCAATGGACAGATTTAAAAGGCATCGTATTACATAATGATTATCAAAGGAAATTTTGTTATAAACAACGTAACAAGAAAGTCGATGATATTAATAATAGAAAAAAGCGCTAACAAGCTAGTAATGAAAGCTTAGAGAAAGTACAAATACGACACGTTGATGGTTTTCCGTAACCAAAGAAGAAGAAGAAGACACAGTATACGTCTCTTTGATAATTATTATGTAATACATTGCCTTAAGCTGTCTATTTATAAAAAAAACATATTACATTTCCGCAAGATTAGAATAATCTCTCCGTAATTCTTTTCACTAATGTTTCAGAACACGTGCTTTACGTTTCGGCATTTTTGTCGCTCTTCCGTTATCCAGGAAAACTTGATGTGCGTTACTCAACAACTGGGATTCTGATTACCCCTTTGGTATCTTGAAACTCTTCATACACGAGCGGTTTCTACCGAATTATGTATTTTATTGTTCGTCCTTTTGAAATGTATATGCACTATTGGCGAAATAAAACATATTGCAATTCATACATTATTCAGGATTTAGTTCCTCAGGAGTTGTTGTTGATGGCAAGTTACAATGCAAAACACATACAAACCCTTGTACTCGTGGCAATAAAGACATCCGTACATAGACCCGCCCTAGTGCTGTCTGTTACCTACATGCTGATTTATTGATGATAGACTTGTTTTTCTCCATTTATTGTTGATAGACTTGTTTTTCTCCATTACTTTATAGCTGAAACACTGCCTACTGGACGCTATATTGATATAAATCTAATGTAAACATACTACAAAGGTTTGGTATTTGTTTCACATCTTAATGAATTTCTGATATGATTACACCCTGTTCATTGCTCATTATTGTTTGTTGATTTGGCTGTAAGTTCATGTACATTACAAGTTTATTTGAGTAGCCGTTCAGATCAATATATTGTCTCTGCATCGATGCAGAATGCAAATTGACCAATAGAATGAATTGTGTTTTGTAATTTATTGAAACAATGGTAAAATACGAATTAAAGGACATGGTACAGTAAACAGTGATACACGAAATCAAGAACAACCCCCAACCACCGAAAAAAAACCAACTGAAAACGAGATTCTTGTTTTCCACGATGACCATGAAAGATCTTAGATGATTATGACAAATTAATGTTATATAATTTTTAGAAGTATTTTTTTTGTTTTTTTTTTTGTTACTTATAATGGTTAGTATCAGCATGAGATTCTACATTGTTAGCTAGTGGTCATTTAACTACGAACAAACACTGACTGTTATTGTACTGTCCATGTTATTAAGTTTGTGATACTGTTGGTTGTTTGAGTGGAAGCGAGTCTGTGCATTTCCATATTGTTTGTTTAAATATTATATATTGTTGTTGGAAATTCAATTATTAAGAAGGGAGGGGTGGTGTCCCATTAACCGAATTAACCCGCCACATTTTTGCGCCTGTCACAAACCAGTACCTGAATTTCCTATGTCGTGGTCTTTTATGTTTAATGAATTGAAGTAAAAGATCATTGTTCGTTTTGTTGATACTAGTGGAATTGGTGACGTCACTGTTTTATAACCTCCTTTTCATAAGTGTACAATTGTACTTGCAAAAAGTATTATTTGATAAGAAATACCCAATGTCGCCAGTTTCTCTGGATTGTCTATTCTTGATTTCCCCTTCGGTTTTCTCTGGATTGTCTATTCCTGATTGCCCCTTCGGTTTTCTCTAACGTTTAGTTATTATATATGAGGTAACATCGAAAATTCGAGAATTTTGATATCTGAACAGGCATTCCATAAATCGTCTCAGAAATTTTGTGGTCAACAAAACTACTGCGCTATTTAAATGATATACATTTTATCCAACTATTTTAATGTCTATTGGAGATTGAAGATGACTGACATTTAGGGCCATAGTTAAAATAGTTATCTTCCTGAAAAATTTAATTTGACGGATTTTTATCACCAGTGATCTGTTTAATCTTAAACTACACATGAATCACTGACCGTTTTGTAACCAAAATTATGTTTACGTGATCAAATTCAGACATCATGGTGCAACATTGTCATAGGATAAAATCTTCACATCTCGCACAACCAGTGGATGATCATATAAAATGGGTGAACTCTGCAGAATCGCGGACGCTGATCCCTTCCCTAGCTGCTTTTTCTATTCTAAATCTGAAGTAGACAAAACAGTTTATCTTCAGTTGTTTACTTGAAAGAAAAAAAATTATACAATTATTTACAATATGTTTATTTAATCAACCATAAAATGCGATATAAAAACGACAATTTTAGCAGGTGCTTGATAAATTATAATGGAAGTAATTATTGGCACTTGACAATTTATCTGAACATCAATATAGCTTTTAATATCAAAATGTTCAGTATCATATTCAAGTAATTTGAATCAACACATTCCAGCATAACCAAAAATAGACAACAGGAAACAGATTATTATATCCTCCTTGAACCTAAATGTGTCAATACGTCATCAAACCCAGGTATATATTTCAAATTTTCAATATGACCTCCCGTAAGAAAACGTATAGCAAAGCTTAAATATACTAAAGTGGTAATATGATTGATTGGTGTTCACCTCCAGTTTTTTGGTGGGGTTTGTGTTGTTCTTTTTTTTTAAAGTTTTTTTTTATGTAGTCCTATTATGTGTTTCTGTGTTCTTAGTTCCGTGTGTGATGTCCGTTACGATTTTCGCATAAACACGATGTTCGGTTCGTCTTTACCTCCAGTTGTTTGGAGGAGAGCTCATGTCTTATTGACGTTATTTGTGTTTGTTTGTATATAGTGGTGTTCAACACATATAGACTATATGTGTAACATGACGGGTGTCTTATAAGAGGCAGGAACCGTTTTAGTTTTCTGTGTTGTGTATTTTGTGTTCGTGATGTGTCTTGTGTATCCAATGTTGCCAGTTTCTCTGGATTGTCCCGTCGGCTTTCTCTAACGTATATTTAGCAGTATTGCAGCTATATCATGGCGTGAACAAATTTTATAAAATAACTTCCTCAACTATAAGACCCGTAGAAATAAGACATTTGTTGACAAATAAAAGAAAAAAAATAATAAAGGATACAAACAACTATTTATATTTTTAGTAAATAAATTAATACCTTTTAAATATTTCAAATTGTGTCATCTGCGATATTTGTAACCATGCAATATTTGTAAACAAATCAGATAAAGTATTGACGTTGTAGAATGTCTGACGAGCATCAGGAACATTTACACAGTCGATTAAATTATGCTTAAGTAAATAATTGGAATTACACGGAATACATTGAGGTCATTCCGCATTATATAAAAAAGAATAAAAAAGGAATGTATTTCGTGCAATTTGTTATTAACTTGCTGGTCCCAACTATCCTGTCAGCGTTTTACAATATATTTCATCAAAAGACTTCAAATCAGTATACGGAATAGAACAATTGGATATTTGGTTATCCATTGAGTCCTTGGCTTCCTGATCAACGATTATGTTGCCATTGATACCAATATGACAACGGATTCATGTGAAAATGATATGTTTACCGATAGCAACAAGGTTGTTTTTAATATTAATTTCTTTAAAATCTATCTTTAAAATAAAAGAGTATGGGGGTTACAGCTCTCACAGATGATGAATCTACTTTCATCAGAAGAGGCAACGAACTTCAAAGCAAGAAGTAATACATTAGCTTCTGCACTGAAGATCGAACGGTCTGATGGTAATCGAAGCGAATCAATCCCAGTACTGTCTGAAAACATATAAATCATGTCAGTGCCGAGACACTAACTACTGGATGAAATGATACTCCCGGTATCTAATAGCACAACATAAAAGGTACTCGACCCAGTGATAGTCATTAGAATAAAATGAAAATTAAGTGTCTACGATTTCCGCATAAAAACAATGTTCGGTTCGTCTTGACCTCCAATTGTTTGTAGGAGGGCTCATGTCTTATTTATATTATTTGTGTTTCTTTGCGTATACTTGTGTCCAACACATATTGTGTTGTGTTTTTTGTTTTGTTTGTACTTTGTCGTGTGTATTGTGTACCAAATGTTGCCAATTTCTCTGGATTGTCCATTCTTGATTGTCTCTTCGGTATTCTCCAACGTTTATTTGCAAACTTATTTATCAATACACAGATAAACGGGTTTCTGTGGTATTAGGCTATGGGTTAAAGTTTTGATTGTCACATATAAAAGATAATATAATGGATAGTAACATAAATATTGATTGGTGATGTGTACACAACAGAAAAATATAACAAGCTTTCCATATTTGGAGTAAGGCATTATGAAATAGGTGACTGACGTCTGCTCACAATACAATTTACGAGTTGCCTATTTGTTACAATCGATAGCATATTCGCCTGGAGTGTGGTAGATCGTGGTTTCGAGCACCGGTTGGGTCATATTAAATACTTTAAAATGGTTTTTCTTGCTTCTGCGCTAAACACACTGTATTAAGGAGAAAAAGCAAAGATCGGTTGGCTTTGAATCAGGATAATGTGTCCGATTGGAGCGACATGTATATCCACGAATTGTTTCAGCGAACTAGCTCTATAGAAATCCAACTTGGCGTGCTGATCTACAAAAATGTCATTATCTCATCGACATGTAACATGTTCTCGCCATGATATAGCTGAAACAGTTGGTGAATCCGATGTGAATTGCAGAGCCGATCAATTAAATTTTACTGGTTTTGAAATACATATATTCATTTTGTTGAAATTTTCAGTAAATAGCAACATCATACATGTACAGTGATCTGCCAATGATGTAATCTCAAGAATGCTTGTTACGTTCATGATGCGCAGGTTAAAATCTATCAAGACATATGGACTTTAGATTTACAAATAAGATCACAGCATGAAATTACTGAAGAAATATTCTCTGTTTGCTACACCTATGTCTCATTCCTTCAATGTGAAGACTTTAAGTGATTTCAACAGAGAAATTCAGATAAGCGAGACAGTGCATAGTAATATCCATAAAAACGAAAGATTAATTAAATTAAATACAAAACCAGGAAAATGAGATTGAATACAAGAATATATAATATTTCTATACCACCTTTTTTCGAATAGGCGGTGGGTGGATTTTAATTCACTATTAATACATTCCTTTAGTGTGAAGTCAGTTTAATTCTTGTTTTAAAAGGCCATCGCAGATTCGCTACTACTTAGAAAGACTACACGCTATTGCAAACATGAATTCACTGAATCTTCGTAGTTCTCTGACTATCTAGTTTTATAGCGATATATTATCATTAGAAAAGTGATGGTCAACAATTCAACCAATATCAACAAACGAGCAATCTTTTAAAACCCCAAACAATTGAACCGCTGTACTGGACACACGTCTTAGAATAACGCACGTGTTGTGAAATGTAAAGGCCATATGCTGTATGTAGCTGCTTGAATATTGTATTCTGTGACTTGTGTGCAGATGACGAAAAATGTTATAGGTAATTAGACTTTGGTTCATTATTTTCCTGAGTATTAATATGTCTTACGATGGCCATGTGTACTATCTAATATTTAAATGATGGTTGAAGCTCTCGTTAATACGATCTATCGTTAAAATTTGATGTTTGTTATATCTTTTTTTAAATTTTCTATTTCTTGCGATACACTTGACTTCTAACAATATTCCGTTATTGCCAAAGATGAAAATAAACCATCTAATTTTAATTAGAATCTAGATTGTTTTCAAAAGAACTAATATTATACATGATAACTTCTTCGTCGTGAAGATTAAATATATTAAACTAGAACTATAATGTTTAAGATTAGAGCAGTATCACTAGATTATATGCGAGGGTTGGTATTTCCATGAACGCATTATTTCACTAAGAGGTGAGGTTCAGGCCCATAAAACTAGTTTAACCCGTGTACCAAGCAAGGAAAGTGAGCGGTATGTGTAACGAGTATTGATGTGGCCGCCTCTGTTGATACGAATTTTCGATGGGATTTTGGAACTGATGTGACAGTTTTTTTTTTTTTAAATTTTATCAAATTTTTGTTGATATCTACATTTTGATATAATTATCTATAAATATTTTTTTTTAAATAGGTGAATTATTTCAGTATCTAAACTGTGAAGATATTTTTGATGCACAGAGTCAAAATAAAATATATTTGTTAACTACAGTTTGACACGTTATGGAATATCTGTGTTGCAAATGACCACGGTTATGTTCCATTTGTCGTAAGCACTTCCTGGTCCTTTCCTCAGTCATGATTTATCACCGGCTTTGTAGCTAGATTAGCACGGGGTGTCACTAGTGGAGCAGGAACTGCTTACCCTTCCGGAGCACATGAGTTCAACCCCGATTGTTAGTGAGGTTCGTGTTACTCGATCTTTAGTTTTATGTGTATGTTTTGTAGATCGTTCTTTGTCTTTTTTCTTTTGGCAATTGTGTTGTCTGTTCTTCCATTTACGGATTCTTACCCCTTTGGTATATTCAAATTCTTCATATATAAGTCAGCAAAGGTTTCATGATTCAAGTTTGCTAAGTGGGAAATGTGTTATCGATATTGTTTGACAGTGACGGTTACTTTGTGTGAAAATTTAGATAAGTTCGTTGGGTGAAAAATTGAAAGAAATGTCAGCATTGATATTAACATATGTCAATCATTAACTTTATTTCTAAAAATATCATGACTATGCAACATCAAGTGCTTTCTATTATAACAATTCTCTGATAGCCCACTTCTTCATAACCTCACAGAACGTTAACCTCTCAAATGAACAAAAGATTGCCATTTTGCGTTTCTATTATATTAAATATTGTGATTTATGTGACGAAACCCGTATACTGGGTGTCGTCTCCCGTCTTTCAATCGATTCTTAAATTTAATGCATGTTATAACACTTTTAACTGTATAGATAAACGTCAATCAAAATGTCGATTACAAAATTTAGTTGTTTTAACACTACTATACGAATCAACACACCTGAAGCAGTTATAAGGTTGTTATAGCTTATTGCTGTCTAGAATGTATGGGGTAAACGACCCACTGTTCAAGAACCAACATTAAGTGTAACTCTATTTCTGTTCCATATTACCACCAACATTACTAAAATATGTTTGCTTTGTGTAAACTACTTAAAATCTTGTTCTAGAAGATGTAATATATTGAAGATCATCAAATGAAAATAGTTCTCTAAATGAGCTAGCAGTGGTATAAACAAGAGGGGCGATTTGGTACAGAAACGATAGGTTTCGGATAATGATATGACAAATGTGTTTTTGCACACAACTAGACAACGCCCAAAATCCCCCTCATGTTAATGTTTAGTAATTTATGCAATGTAAAAACAAACATCTTCTATTGTTAGATGTAATGCATCACATTTCTATTTGTTTATTTATAAGTTGAATGTCTGTAAGATTGATTGATTGTTGCTTATCGCAGAACGGGAAATATTTCCTATTCAAGACGAAAACAAGATCAACAAAATTATGAATATTATACAGAAGTGATTGAGGAATTGGACAAACGAGTGAAATACTCTTCCCTGCACGTAAAAGATGACAGTAACAACTGGTTAGGAACGGTGATAAGTGACCTGTTAAGATGCAGAATTTGAGGACCCTATCCATTATGTCACATTTTCCTTGTGGTAATTATCCCAATAACACAATTTTATTTGCTTTATTGTTTGTGTTGTTGTCGTAAATTAACTGGAATACGACTCGCGTGTCGTTAAATAGCAACCAACATCTAGAGTCAAACAGAGCATGCATTTCAAACATCTGTTGTAGTTGTGCTATTGGATACAATGTAGGATGTTGAACGTAACTGTTATCGGAAGACAGTGGTTACCTATGACTGTTGAAAGTTGGTTCACCGAATGGCTTACAACGAATACGGCACATTGTGGCATAACGCTGACATGTATTTGGATTACAAACATAGATTTGATTTGATTGATTTTTGGTGTCTTAACGCCACTTTCAACAATATTTCAGATATATCATGGCGACCTGTTTTAGTGTTGGAGGAAGCCGGAGAACCACCGACCATGGGCAAGCAACTGGTAAACTTTATCACTTGCGGCTGCGAGTCAAGTGCACCCTTTTTGTAATTTACAAAGCCGGGCGTGAACCCACGCCGTATTGGTGATAGGCTTGTATGAGTTGTTAGATCCAACGACCTAACTCATTGAGCCACCCGGAACATAGACAATGTAAATATACAGCAGCAAAGTTCCTATGTACACTTGGCTCATTACCAACTAGTTATACTATTGAGGAGTGGTCATGATGGTATGGTAGTTGGATTTACAACTACCTATGCAATCAGTTCCTATCACCACTAACGTTGTGAGTTCCAATCCAGCTTAGGTGAGGTGTACTCGATACAACATTACAAGATAAAGTTTGTCAGTGACTTGCAGCGGGTCGGTAGTTTTTTTTTCCCGGTGTCCTCCACCAATAAAGCTGACCGCTGCGATATAACGGTAATATTGTTGAAAGTGGCGTTAAACACCCGCAATCTATACTATTGGATAAGATTATGTCTATATTATTTAAAAAAAAATGGATTCGGTATCTGTAAATTATTTAACATCCGTGAAAATCAGACAATAAACACCTGAGCTTAATGAAAAATGCTTACATTTTAGAGGGTTGCCAAAAACAGTTTTCAAAATCTCGAGCGTTGCAAAACAACATGCCACAAAATGCCATTTTTTTAAAGTTTATTTTGTAGTTTGTTGATGGGAATATCGACACGATATAGATAATTTTAATCTAATCGTATCATTAGTAGAAGATAATGAAACTTCTTATTAGCTTCTCACGGAATTACGTCATAATAGACCAAGATGTCAGGTCATATTGACGAGGATGGTACATTTCCAGTAGAGATCACCCAGTACCGACATGGAATTAATTGATACTTTTTATATAACAATTTACAGGCATTATCATTGGGAAATTATATGTTAAACAAAGGCTGAGCTCACCAAGCACCGATAGCTTTAGCTTAGTTTGGTTGTATATTTGGATATTTTGTTTTCAACAGTTCTTCAACTGTTGCTATTTAAATAGTAGATTGAGATTTCCATCTGATTGGGATCGTGCTCCACCTACTTGTCTTAATGCTTATTAAATAATAAATTAAATGAAATTGTTTAGTTCAGGACCACCATAATAAAAACGTAGATATCAACTTCACAATCGAACATGTTTCAGGGGGGTTTAAAGCAAAATACACAAGTGCTATCATGTCAATTCATAATTGTAAGCAATCCGTAAAAAAGTATCAAGTATTTGAACAATGTCACTTACATAACCTCTCAATGCTCAGCAGTTCATAGCAGCTGTCGATCCAAGGCACATTTTCCATACTCTATCCATTATCCCACAAACTTTCTACTTTCGACAGTAAATACTGATCAGATCATCACCATGCCAAAGTTTTACCTACATGATTTATTGTTTCTTAATTTGTTTTCGTCATGCATATACAGACTGTAGCTAAAATACTATCCACTCTTACTTGTACAAATATCAATCAATCAATCAGTCAATGGAATATCCGTTGGTAATTCATTAGACTTTATGCGTCCATTGATTCACAAGATCAACAAAACAAAACATTTCTGACAACGTGTGAAAATATAAAATGGATCAAAATGTATACATATTTATTATATAGATAGGTATGAGATATGGGGATTTATCCATGAAATAAATTCCGGTATTTTCACATGTGATAATATCAGTTATTTCCCACCGGAACTACTTTTACATAACTATAAGTGTAGTGGGTACGTCCCTTGGTGTGTTGCAGTGAATACACATACGATTATAAACTGAAAAAATTCCGCGAAATGTCATTGACGACTTTGACATATAACCAACATGACGTCATATGAAGATTTCCAGTTTGAAACGTAAAGATTATACGTTATTTGGCTTCATGTATGCTTCAATTTTGATCAAATTTAACTAAAATAAGTTTTCAAGGTAAGCATTTTAATTATTTATGTGCATTGTTGTAAATATGACATGTAGAATTTCACATTTTCAAGATGGCAGACCTTTCCAGCTGAACCCCTTAGTATCATTGCTCGTAGATTCACACGCGTGGAATGAAATATACAAATAACAAAAATAATATATCAGAAATTTTGAAAGTCTATATAATAAACAGTGTAACTAAATCATACATTTTGAATATCAAAATAAGACCACTCGTGACCGAATACGCATTAACGATTAAACTCGTGGGCGGAAAAAACCGCCCACTCGTTTAATTCTTATGCGTACTTCGGTCACTCGTGGTCTTATTTTGATATTCACAATCTACGATTAGTTATACTATATTTATTCATTGTTATCATTGATCCAGAGTTGCAAACCGCTTCGGTGGTGTAATGGGTATCACTAGTGGAGCAAGAACTGCTTACCCTTCCGGAGCACCTGAGTTCACCCCCGGTTTTTAGTGGGGCTCGTGGTACTCGATCTTTAGTTTTATATGTATGTTTTGTAGATCGTTGTTTGTCCTTTTGTACTTTTTCTTTTGGCCATTGTGTTGTCTGTTCTTCTTCGATATACGGATTCTGATTGCCCCTTTTGGTATCTTCAAACTCTTCTTCGAGTGGGTTCGTGCGCTTGTGGGGTAAAATCAGACGCTATGTTTGTTGCTTCTTCGCTAAGCATGCACATTTAAGAGCAAAAACTGGCTGGTTCTGATAATATGTCCATGTAGAGTGAAATATCTACCCTTGGACTGTTGTTACAGTGAACTAGTCCATGTAGAATGAACTATCTACCCTTGGACTGTTGTTACAGTGAACTAGTCCATGTAGAATGAAATATCTACCCTTGGACTGTTGCTACACTGAACTAGCACTATAAAGATCCAATTAAGCGTGCTGGTCTAGTAAAGAGCGGAAATCATATTTCCATCGAATATAACTTGTTCTCTTCGTGCTAAAGCTGACAAATTGCTCATTTGCCATTAAACAACAATCATTTGCTGACTCCAAAAATACAGAAAGAGTATCTAGTATGTCAACTTGTTTGCACAACCTATCGCAAATGGGCATCCGCTAGTTTTGTGGGACGAATCAAATACATACATAATCCTCCCTTAGGACTGACCACAAACGAGTGCTTCGTGTGTGGAGGTGAGTGCTTCGTGTGTGGAGAAGGCCACGCTCATAGCACGTAGAAACCAGTTTGCAGTGGCAGTTGATGGCCTGTCTCAAGGCAAATTGTCCGTCCCTGTCCATTATATACCATTTCCCTGTAGGAATCTCGCATCCCACCCATAGGTTCACCCCAGTACAATTTTTGTTTACCTGCATAGTTTTATTGTTTGTAAACGTCTTCTCGTTAAACAGCAATCAATCACTTAATTACAATGTCAAATATTTACGTCTTTTCTTGCCACCTACTTAACATTGATGAAAGCATTTTTTATAAAACGATTACGGTATATACTGTGTTTTCAGCTATTAATAAATCAAAAATATGCTCAAGTAATTAAGAACGATATTCTCTCTGGTTAGTTACACCGCTACTGTCCTTCGATATACTTAGTTTGACGGTTATACTGTATGTTTTAACATTCAAAGGATGTGTGCTTTTTTTGTTTTAATATTTGATGGATTGCAGACATTATTTTTTGCATGTTAATTAAGAAATAATTCATGGCAGGCATAGAGTTGTGCAAATTTACACATGGGCTGGGCCTTTATATTCGAATTTTAACCTGAGCGGTAGCGAGGGGTAAAATCTAAGAATATAAAGGCCCAGCCCATGTGTAAATTTGCACAACTCTATGCCTGCCATGAATTATTTCGATTCTAATAGGACAAATACGGTCATTTTTAACTTTTCGTGAACTGTATACACACGGCATTTGGTGGCTGTTCCATTTACCTCCTTCGGAAATTTTGAATTGATTTTGAATTATTTGTTTTTGAACGAGATATTTTAAAACAAAGATATTGATGTTAACATGAAAAACATATTTATTGTGTATTTTCCAACATAGTTTCGATTGAACAATTCCTGCGTAAAAATATTTAAAAAAAAAGGTCGGAGTTCATTCCTTCATCGTTTCAAGTGCTAGCAAGATGGCGGAGCGGAGTCGTCAAGCATAATATCGAACACTTGAACAGTTGTTAATAATCGACAATTATTGTTAGATATGAAATAAAGAAATAAATGCCAATGAAAAAAAAGCTTGTATTGTTGACATAAAAAAAAATTCCGAAAAAAATACTTAAGACAACCATCTATCGACTTTGACTTGTAATATATCGTCATCCTGTGACGTTGTTTACAAGGGACGCTGATTGGCACAAGCTGGTTACTGATTTATTTTACGATTTTGTGAGCATTTTACTAGTTTGAGTAGCAAAATTCAAAATGCCATCAAATTGGAAAATATCAGTAACTTAATTACATCACCGTCTAGTTATCAATGTATACGTAGGAAAACAAGGTTAGTCAGTAAGTTAGTGCATTTTGTTATTCATGGCCGACACATATCAAAGGAATGTATGATCCCCAAATGTAAATTTTCAAAACAAATGATAAAAAAATGCTTAGTTACAGAATATTTATTTATAACTGAGGGGGAATTTTTATTTTAAGGACTTTACAAATACGTTATATGCCGGTGTTTTGTTTGTTTACACTCGGTCGTCACGGTAAATTCACAGCGGGGGTCACATAGGAACAGCCAGATTTGTTGTGTACTGCACTTGCGCTAAATATAGAGTTGTTGAGTATTAACATGTGTACCGTATTAGAGACGTCATATTAGAATGGTTATTTGAACCTTCACCCAATCCATACGTTAATAGTTAATATTGAAATTATGGTTGTTGTTTTCTCGTGAAATGTTATTTTCATTGTCGACCATTGTTGGTCCTCTTTCTTTTGGTCATTGTATTTTCAGTTCTTTGATTCATTGCTCCTGATTACCCCTGTTGCATCTTCAAGCTTTTCTTAGCATTTGTATGACAAAGGCTACTGAGAAAATAAATCATATTACTAGTTAAATATATTGATAATGAAAAGGTTTTTTAAAAAATCTGAAAGGAACATAATTAAGGTTTGTTAAATATAATCGACGAACGACGAAGTTGACAAGTTGGTCGTCGTTTACAAATTCACTGTTTCTTATAGGTTATGTTCCTTAGACAATCGCTATGATTGATTCGAATGAATAAACTGTACATGCGACGACAAACTGTAAAGTTCGTGTATTTTGTCAGAGCAATACTTGTGATGTATGATATTGATTTCAAGATTTGTAGTTTTGTCTTCACACGTTCTCTCCCTGTTCCGTGGTATGTGCATGCAAATCACAAAAAGAAGTTCCGACAACTCCCACTTTTTATTTACAGCTATGCAAAATTGATAGTAGTTTGAATATATGGTAATCTGTTTATCATAGGTTTTAGCTGATGATAAATAATGTTTTCACTTCTCAATCTTATCGGCAATAAAAGTCTTTTTTTTCGTCATTAACAGGCACTGTCAACTCATTATTGGTTGTTCTAACTGTTGTTGTAGGTTCACAAAATGAATTTTCAAACTAGCCGTTTTCTTTTAATGCACCGTTTATATGATTTTGTCTTTTGAGTTGTTTTTTTAAGTATGCTACATGTGGTTTGGACGTTATCAGTAATCTACGTGTCTACCCGGGGCATTTAGATTGTACCACCTCTCAGCACTACAGTACAGCCTCAATGCCCGATGGTAGAAACGTAGATAACACGACTTAAAAGCAAAAACTATTTTAGTGGATTTTCTTGACCTTTTTGTAACGTAATCACGTTTTTGTACTTTCGGACTAAAATACCATAGCGCAGGTGAACATTTGGTGCATTTTGACTAAGTGTAGGGAGATACGAAGATATGGCGTTATTGTTATTGTGTTCTCCAGTCATTGCATATTTACGAACTGTTCCATTTGGATTTTCTTTCTGGTCTTATGTGCGCTAATATATTACCAGACTAGATACACTTTTATGGCCCGACATAATTTGAGCATCCGTAAAATTGTTGCATTCAGACAAAATTGTTGCATGGTTAGAGTGATTTGCATAAATCTGAGAAAGACCACATAAAACGCTCAGTTTGTTCATGAATTTTGTCAACATGTTACGACCGACTGCAGAATTGCAATACCAGACATAAGCGTTCTCCACAAACAATTCCAACGGTTTTTGCCAAAGGTATATTTCCCCTTTGGTATCTTCAGACTCTTCTTATTGCAAACCGAATGTAACTTAGAAAGATATTTTTCAAATGAACGGACTGGACAAAACGGATTATCTGGTTTTCTGGCATCATAGCGATCAGCTTCTTCCTTGTCATCAGCACGATGATTTTTCAATGTTTCTTATTTCATATTTCCTGTTAGTTTCAGTGTAAGTTTTAACAGCAAACGTGTTTTTGGTCATACTTTGCATATATTCGGCGCTATTGGGGAACACTACAGGGGAATATCACATTGTGCTTTGCTATATAGGTCAAACGGAGTATTTGGACTAGTGTGAATTGATGAGTATATATTATACGATCTTCCTCTGACACAATGGGGTGGTGTTCTGCTGTACCTTTACCGTTAGCTTTTAATTTCTGTGATGGCAATTTGTAAGCACATATTTGCTTCATTAAATTCATTTTCCTTGATAATGTCAAATGTTTTCTACACATGAGGTGATTTGAGATATCTATTTAAAGAGTACATTGTTCAAGAGTATTGACTTTATTTCACTGAAATTAAAATTAAAATCCTTAATGACGTCATGTAATTGTTGTTACTACATTGTCCTGTTTCATTAAGATATTCGCACAACAAACTTGCTGCCTCCTTGTTGTTTTATGTTATGTTAACAAGGGCATTTTCAGCCTTTTTAAAAAAAAATTCATCCTCCGTGTGTGATGCAAATCGCTTTGACGCCATATTGCATGTTCAGTTTAACCCTCGCCACGTTTTCCTGAAGTGCCTGTACTAAGCCAGGAATGTGATCGATCAGGTATATATATGTTTTCGGGTATCGATTTGTCTGTTTCTACGTCTTTTCTATTGGATATTGTTCCGATAATATTGTTTTTGTTTTCCATTGTTTAACTACAAGGAACTTTATGTTGTGAAGTACAATTTTCCTTTGTTGGCAACATTATGTTTTCTATTTTCATACATGTCAGTATACATTGCCATTCATTATAATTCTCTATCAAAGAAATACATATATTGTATATTATTTTGCTATGTATATACTCTCAAATAGTTTTGAGTGTTTTTGTACTGTAATATTTACCAGTCAGTGTTGCAAAAATATTTCTTCTGAGGTATAATCTTTAATCGAGTGAAAATTTCTTATTTGCTATGCATGTATTAATTGTAGTTTCAGCGTAAGTGTTTTTTTTAATAAATACAATTATAATATATAAATAATCAATTACATAAAATATTTCCATTGTAAATAATCTGTACAATAAATATAATGCAAGAAAACCTTTAAGAGTTATTCATCAGGAAAATTAAATGTTGAACGGTTCCGTTTAAAACATTTTCAAATCAAATGACGCTTTAATAAAAGTGCATACCTTACTTCTTGAAAAATAAAGCGATAGATATATATGCAATAATTTGTTTATATTTAGTTGATTTAAATTTCGTATTGAAATTATAGGTGTGTGATAGCAATGTCATGGTAGTTTCATAATAAAAGTGGAATATTTTTTAGTAGTAATAGTGGCATTTGTCAATGTATGGTTGTCTTCTATCTAATAAATCACGAGGTAGTCCCATCTCTCCAAAATATCGCAATTTTAAAGAGAAAACCGTTCGTAAAGTAATAAATTGGTTTGTTTACACTTTTTCCCTATGTTTGAATTGGAACCGTTTTTATTTCTTCTGTTGATTGATCGGTGTTTAACGTCAACTTTAGCCATATTCAGTTATATCGTAGCGTAAACAAATGTTATTATTAACTTAAGACACCTACAAGACCCTTAATAGAAATAAAACATAATTGTCTATAAAACAAACAGGTTATATGTACAAAGAAAAGACACATTAAAAGGATAAAATCATATATATAGAACGTATGTTATTTAACTATATTTTTATATATAAATTGATTTTTTCTTCTGATTAACACTATAGTCTTGCCCTTGATATTATTGAATTAATACTCATATATATCGTCTTGTATCTGTGTTAGGGGTTGTGGTATTTAACGCGACTTTCAACAATATTTTAGTTTTATCGTCTTGTGTCTGTTGTAAATACATAATGCTATTTTGTTAATTACTTATCATCTTCATCCCCGATGGAACATTTGTCATCAACAATTTGCCGCCATCTTCCTGTATCCTTTGCAATGTACTGAGCCTGGCCCATAGGAAAACCCATTTCCTCCAGCTCTGAGGCTATTGTCTGCCTATTGTTCTCTTGCCAGGTGGTGTCCAGTGTACGGAAATTTTAGGAATTATATTGGGCGACATTCTCAACACATGTCCGAGCCATCTCATTCGTCTTTGCTTTATCTCCTCAACACTGTTTTTGCATTTGCTTTTTTAAGTAGGTCTTTGTTGCTTTTCTTGTTGGGACAGAACATTCTATTGATCTTGCGTAAGCAGCTATTGTGGAAGACTTCAACTTTATTTTGTTCATTATTATATTTGAGTGACGGTCATAATACTAAATACTGCCCAATTGACGAAAATCAATCAAGTAAACTAAATATATTATGTTTGATGTTCAAGATTATAGTGTTCTTTATAATAACGCTTTATGTGAGGGTTTGGCATTTTACTCACTTGTGGACAGCACTTGCATGACCGCAGCATTTCACAAAGAGGGGAGGTTTGGGTAAATAAATATAACCCCGCCACTTTTTATTGAAGTGCCTGTATGAAACCAGGTAAGTTAGCGTTATTTTATTTGTGTGTTAGGGGTATCGATTTAGAGTTTTTCTACGATTTTGATATTTGACTTTGGCATTGTTCTGACAGTGTAGTATTATTCGTTTTTCACTTTAATACTATAACCGACAAGATGGTCCGAAGAGCTTGGTGTATTTATATTTTGTTTCTTCATTTTTTTTCGCGTCGTCAATAGATCGAAATTAAAACGGCCTAATAACTAAGAACCATGATGCTTTCGACAACACCAATGCAATATCTGACGAAACAACGTCCCGGGAAAATTGTCTGCGAAAATTCACAATATTTCAGACAAACCTATACCTACACAATAATTTATTATTTTCGATTACCCTTTTGGTATCTTCAAACGCCTCCTAATAAAAGATTAGGCCCGAAGATAAAAAACAATTTAACAACATATTCAACAAGTTAACAATTTTTCATTCCAGCAAACTGATAAAATACAAAGCCTTGGTGAGACTAAATACCGAAGTTTAAACTTTAACATTGTAACCGAAAAAATCATAAATTTAAAGTTTTTATCAACACCTATACCTTAATTTGAGAAATCACGAGATTTAACAATTATGATAACATCTTATTGTCGATTTAATTGGCACATGTCAATCTAGCAGAAATAATATTCAACTAGATGATAAGAAACGAATTAGAGTGTTGACATATATAATTGTCATGAGAAGTCATTAGAGATAAAGTGGACACTAATTTCATGTATTGGTTGTTTAGCGTTGTTTTTTTATTTGTAAATAAGTATTCAATATCGGATCTGTTTCCCAACTATTCGACAAGTCCCCAAATACAACTGTTTGTATGGATCTTCAACATTTACTTCCTGTACTTGAAAAACCTAATTTTTTAAAATTTCGATAAAGAGTAGGCGAATTACAGTCGCTGCAGATGACATACTTGTTCGTCCCTACCCTTCGCTCCATACTTTTCCTGTGGCAGTCAAAATTCGTTGCCCCATTCCCCCCTTATTTCTGTTTATATATCATATGTTGAGCTTGTTGTCGTCGTGAAAATGCATGAAATATTTACCACTGGGCTTTAAGCAGCAAACAATCAATCAGTCATACAGTAAATGTGGAAAAGTAACCGAATCAGCTACGATATAATAAATTAAATAGAAATGTTGCGAACTATGCTGGAGATGGTACATTGTAAAAGTTTAATGTGCGCATCACGTTGTAGTTTAGTTACCACCAAGTAGCGCAATACCAATATGTCTTTCATCTGAGTATATACTGACGCGTTGGTCGTAATCTGAGTCCTTAAGAAATTCTTCATCACTCGTTATATGCGTAGAAATAGGCACAATGTACATATTTATAAATAAACAATGTTTATAATAATAAAAAGATCAAACAAATGAATCTTATTTTAGTGCACGAAATATTGATCGGACTACTAGCTGTACATCATGTAAAAAATGTCATGGTCGAAAATATCTGAAATCACAACAAAACGAAACACTCATCTTTCAAACGTTTGGAGTGGTAATGTTTTAATCGAGGTGGATTTAAATAAATAAGTCATAGTATGCTGTTTAATTAGTTAGTGAAAAGTTATTTTAACATGACCTTCACATATTTAGGCTAAAGTGGTTGTATGATGTAAAATAAATAATTGACAGTTTATAAGTGAAGACACTATATTAGAAAATAAATTAGCATATACAAATGAAATGCATTATATAACTTTTTTAAGCTATGCATAATCACCAATTGAAACAGCATACATGTTTTAAGAAAGTACCTACAGCTTATTTTGAATTAGTATTTGTGACTTATGTAAACGTATAGCTGAAGCTGCAATTGATGTGCCAATCAAAATATTGATGCATAATTCCTTCCCAAGTCAACTAATATGAGCGTATCACGTTAGAAAATTTGAAGATACAAATGTGACAATCAGAAGCAGTAAATCAAAGGGCAGACAACACGATGAAGAAAACGAAAACAATGGACGACAAAGCAATGCAACGAAAACTCAAAATTGAGCAACAGGAACCCCACCGTGGGTGAACTTACCTGCTCCTAGTGGTGCTCATCGTGTTACTGTTAAACGACGACACGAAATAAATGATAGCAGTAATAATGCTCAATTAACGTTCGACGGCATCTCAGTACATATACTAAAAATCATGAAAACAAGCTGGACGTGGCACCATTGCAAGCTTACTATACATTAGAATAAATTGTGGATGGACATTTTATTTCAACAAATGTATGAAGATGTGAAATGTTTGCTAATATAGAATATTATAGGAATTTAAATCTTTGGGTAGTGCTGAAGGCTCCAATGGCTGAAACCCAAAGAGCTGCTCACCTCGTCCCTTGGTGGCGGATAGGGTAGCCGCCTTGATACGGTGTGTGTGTGTGGGGGGGGGGGGTGTTGTTGGGTTATAATGCGGAAAACCTGAACGTGAACCATAGTTGGTAACGTGTCATGTCCCTTGCACGCTAACTGTAGACTTCGGAAAACAAAAATAAGCTACAAAAGACTAAATCTGTCGTTTCTTCCCAACTCGCCATACTTTTTCAGTGGCAGATTAAGTCGTTCACCTGCTTAACCCATTCCTTCCGTCATTTCAATATAGTTTTTGTATATATATATATATTATTGAACCATACATAACATAGCTAAAATACTACTCGTTGGACGTTAAGCAATAACCAATCAATCATTAAAGTAAACGTCTCATCAAAACAATTGTTCAAACAGCTCGCAGACATCGTACTTTTACAAGGGTACTAAACCATTTTAAAGGCGTCTAGACCGACCCTATATACCTTTGTTATCACCCAATTTGATAGGTTAAATATACAATTATATATAGTCCTCATTCAGTCTTTTTCTACAAAAGAAATATTAAAATGTAAGCAACGCCTTGTAATTATACAAATATACAGACCTATAATATAAGATAATTCAATAATTTGTCGCATCATTTTTCAAATGAATTGTCACAATAAACGACAATAATAGCTTAATAACTTTGCTGAAATAATTACAGGTTAACTACGCTTGTCTGTGATCACAGATACACTGTTTATATTAATATTTGGAGCCTTTAAATATATAGATATTTGTCATAAACGTCTAAAATGATTTTTTCCAATAGTCATTAACAAATATCTCTGTTTAATCTAATAATTTGGACTAAAATTATTTCTCTGGGCGTTAGTTAATTATGTAGAGAGATGTAATTTATGATAACAAAGGTGTATTTAAATTATAGATATATGCGATAACAAATTGGAAGAAAAACGATTTCCGAATATTTTATTATCTGATGTAAAGTATGTGTTGTACAAATAATATATCAAAAAGGTCAAATTGCTCTTATTTATAATGTACGTTATATGGACAAAGCATAGCTGCATAATATTTAGATAATTGGGCTTTTGTGGGATCACGACTAAGGAGTAAGAACAAAGACTGGTTGGCTCGGAATCAGAATAATATGTCCGAATGGGTCGACATGTTTATCCGCGGACTGTTGTTTCAGTCACTATAACAATCCAACTCAGCGTGTTGGTTTAGAACAAAGCGGATCTCATCATTAATTAATCGAAAATTAACTTGTTTTCGCCATGACATAGCTGAACAATTGTTGAGTTGGCGTTAAAACAACAATCACTCACTCAAATTATACTTATAACATATATACCAACAATAATAACAATAGAGAACAAAGTGGGGTTTTGTTTAGATCAATTACGTTGATATTTTAGTGTAACAAGAAATGTAGTGAAAATTGTCTTGGTAATTATGCCTTTAAAAGAATGCCCTTGCTTGGTGATCTCCTTAAATTATGTATTTTAAACTGCAATCTAAATATATGACCATGGTGGTCCTCTTATATTGTGAACACCAAATCTACTAAAAAGGACTCATTAGAAAGTCTTGGTAACAAGAACAGCCCCAAAGAATGATGTATAAACATGCAAAGGTGGACATGGTAGATTTGGACGACAGGGATTTTACTACATAAAAATGGAAAATTAACAATGAGAAAACAAAAATTTTGACGGTCATCATATATTATAGAACTCCATTGTCATTATGTGCTATAATCAAGTATATATCTATATCAGGATAACCTACCTAACATATTTTGTCTTAATTCTATGTTTATTTACAGAAAACATTGCTTAATGATTATGTGTTGATCTTGTGTCTTTAATGTTAGGTGAGGTATATTAGTGTAAAGGATTGCAAAACAAATTATTGTTAATATGAATGTACAATGCGGTTTAAAATTTAAAGAGTACTATTTCTGACTAATGATAAACCCAGAATCGCTTTATCCAAATGTGAATTAATCGTTTTAATATTCCTTTTAGCAAAATCGAATTGTTTTATTTTTAAAACTGCTATTTATGTTTGCTTCTAAAATGAAACACGTGTAAATTATTTGAATAAACGTTATAGAATACCGAAGGGGCAATCAAAAATGGAAAATCCAGTGAAACCTGCAATATAGGGTACAAAAGACGAAGAAAAACAAAACAATCACACAACACAATAGGTGTTGGACACCACTAAACACAAGACGAAGAAAAACAAACAAAAACACAACACAATATGTGTTGGACACCACTAAACACAAGACGAAGAAAAACAAACAAAAACACAACACAATATGTGTTGGACACCACTAAACACAAGACGAAGAAAAACAAACAAATACACAACACAATATGTGTTGGACACCACTATACACAAGACGAAGAAAAACAAACAAATACACAACACAATATGTGTTGGACACCACTAAACACAAGACGAAGAAAAACAAACAAATACACAACACAATATGTGTTGGACACCACTAAACACAAGACGAAGAAAAACAAACAAATACACAACACAATATGTGTTGGACACCACTAAACACAAGACGAAGAAAAACAAACAAATACACAACACAATATGTGTTGGACACCACTAAACACAAGACGAAGAAAAACAAACAAAAACACAACACAATATGTGTTGGACACCACTAAACACAAGACGAAGAAAAACAAACAAAAACACAACACAATATGTGTTGGACACCACTAAACACAAGACGAAGAAAAACAAACAAAAACACAACACAATATGTGTTGGACACCACTAAACACAAGACGAAGAAAAACAAACAAAGACACAACACAATATGTGTTGGACACCACTATACACAAGACGAAGAAAAACAAACAAATACACAACACAATATGTGTTGGACACCACTAAACACAAGACGAAGAAAAACAAACAAATACACAACACAATATGTGTTGGACACCACTAAACACAAGACGAAGAAAAACAAACAAATACACAACACAATATGTGTTGGACACCACTAAACACAAGACGAAGAAAAACAAACAAAAACACAACACAATATGTGTTGGACACCACTAAACACAAGACGAAGAAAAACAAACAAAGACACAACACAATATGTGTTGGACACCACTAAACACAAGACGCAGAAAAACAAACAAAAACACAACACAATATGTGTTGGACACCACTAAACACAAGACGAAGAAAAACAAACAAATACACAACACAATATGTGTTGGACACCACTAAACACAAGACGAAGAAAAACAAACAAAGACACAACACAATATGTGTTGGACACCACTAAACACAAGACGCAGAAAAACAAACAAAAACACAACACAATATGTGTTGGACACCACTAAACACAAGACGAAGAAAAACAAACAAATACACAACACAATATGTGTTGGACACCACTAAACACAAGACGAAGAAAAACAAACAAAAACACAACACAATATGTGTTGGACACCACTAAACACAAGACGAAGAAAAACAAACAAAAACACAACACAATATGTGTTGGACACCACTAAGCACAAGACGAAGAAAAACAAACAAAGACACAACACAATATGTGTTGGACACCACTATACACAAGACGAAGAAAAACAAACAAATACACAACACAATATGTGTTGGACACCACTAAACACAAGACGAAGAAAAACAAACAAATACACAACACAATATGTGTTGGACACCACTAAACACAAGACGAAGAAAAAAAAACAAAAACACAACACAATATGTGTTGGACACCACTAAACACAAGACGAAGAAAAACAAACAAATACACAACACAATATGTGTTGGACACCACTAAACACAAGACGAAGAAACACAAACAAAAACACAACAATATGTGTTGGACACCACTAAACACAAGACGAAGAAAAACAAACAAAAACACAACACAATATGTGTTGGACACCACTAAACACAAGACGAAGAAAAACAAACAAATACACAACACAATATGTGTTGGACACCACTAAACACAAGACGAAGAAAAACAAACAAAAACACAACACAATATGTGTTGGACACCACTATACACAAGACGAAGAAAAACAAACAAAAACACAACACAATATGTGTTGGACACCACTAAACACAAGACGAAGAAAAACAAACAAAAACACAACACAATATGTGTTGGACACCACTAAACACAAGACGAAGAAAAACAAACAAATACACAACACAATATGTGTTGGACACCACTAAACACAAGACGAAGAAAAACAAACAAATACACAACACAATATGTGTTGGACACCACTATACACAAGACGAAGAAAAACAAACAAATACACAACACAATATGTGTTGGACACCACTAAACACAAGACGAAGAAAAACAAACAAATACACAACACAATATGTGTTGGACACCACTAAACACAAGACGAAGAAAAACAAACAAATACACAACACAATATGTGTTGGACACCACTAAACACAAGACAAAGAAAAACAAACAAAAACACAACACAATATGTGTTGGACACCACTAAACACAAGACGAAGAAAAACAAACAAATACACAACACAATATGTGTTGGACACCACTATACACAAGACGAAGAAAAACAAACAAATACACAACACAATATGTGTTGGACACCACTAAACACAAGACGAAGAAAAACAAACAAAAACACAACACAATATGTGTTGGACACCACTAAACACAAGACGAAGAAAAACAAACAAATACACAACACAATATGTGTTGGACACCACTAAACACAAGACGAAGAAAAACAAACAAATACACAACACAATATGTGTTGGACACCACTAAACACAAGACGAAGAAAAACAAACAAATACACAACACAATATGTGTTGGACACCACTAAACACAAGACGAAGAAAAACAAACAAATACACAACACAATATGTGTTGGACACCACTAAACACAAGACGAAGAAAAACAAACAAATACACAACACAATATGTGTTGGACACCACTAAACACAAGACGAAGAAAAACAAACAAATACACAACACAATATGTGTTGGACACCACTAAACACAAGACGAAGAAAAACAAACAAATACACAACACAATATGTGTTGGACACCACTAAGCACAAGACGAAGAAAAACAAACAAATACACAACACAATATGTGTTGGACACCACTAAACACAAGACGAAGAAAAACAAACAAAAACACAACACAATATGTGTTGGACACCACTAAACACAAGACGAAGAAAAACAAACAAATACACAACACAATATGTGTTGGACACCACTAAACACAAGACGAAGAAAAACAAACAAAAACACAACACAATATGTGTTGGACACCACTATACGTATACAAACACACATAACGTAAATAAGACATGAGCCAAACTGAAGGTATAGCCTAGGTGAGCAGTATCGTAGTATAATTAATGAAGAAAACAAGTTCACAAATAATTATAATTCACAATATTAGTACATGTACAAACGTGGCGATTGGATATCCCTCTGAGTGTTTACCATTATTGTACATATACACAAATGGAACTGGTATATTACTTAGAGCGGGTGCTTTCATTCCATCATTCCAACAAGTACAAAACCGTCCAGGGATAACCGGGTTAAATAATTTTCTGTTGCTGTAGGTTGTAATCCTTTCGTTTGAGACGTCCACTTCAAACAGACAACTAATGCATGTGACGAAATGTAAAATTGTGAAATGTGTCTGGAGAATACCACTCACATTTAACATTAAATACACATTGGTGCAATCCCTAACCAGAAATAGTTTATTAGGAGAGGTCGTTAATTGCTAAGTAAACGATTTCAAACCACTATTTGTAATACTGTTCTCGTCGTGAAAGGAGGGAACATAAGTAGGTACAACAACAAACGCTTCCTTATACATGATATATCCGACTTGAGAAGCTAGGCCCTATTCCTTTGTGTACTAGGTTCTATTTTTATACTGGTGGGTTACAGCTAACCCAAATGTATATATATCATAAGAACACATCTCTACATTTAAAAGAGTGAGTGAGTGATTATTGTTTACGCCAATTTCCAGTTATCTCAAGTTACATTTCGATGAGATGATTTCTGCTTTGTACTAAACTAACATGCTTAAATGGATGTTTATTGTGCTAGATCACTGAAACAACAGTCGGCTCCACTCGGACACGTTGTACTGATCCGAGCCAAACAGTTTGTCATCGTACTGACTAATGCTTTGTGCTTGGTGGAGAAGAAACACATATCAATTATACAGTCTTTGGTTTGATTCGCAACGAGGCTCAAATCCGCGAATCGTACCGCACCACCAACACAGTACCTAAAAAAAGAAATATGAAACAACTGGCGATGTCACATATATATCGTTGGAGTCCAATTGACAAATGACCACGGATATGTTCCACTTGTCGTTACCACTTCCCGGTCCTTTCCGCATTCACGACTTATTACAGGGTTTGTAACTAGATTAACACGACGGGTGCCACTAGTGGAGCAGGAACTGCTTACCCCTTTCGGAGCACCCGAGTTCACCACCGGTTTTTAGTGGGGTTCGTGTTACTCGGTCTTTAGTTTTATATGTATGTTTTGTAGATCGTTGTTTGTCCTTTTGTACTTTTTTCTTTTGGCCATTGTGTTGTCTGTTCTTCGATATACGGATTCTGATTAGCCCTTTGGTATCTTCAAACTCTTCCAATATAATAATATATATTCTGTTTATTGTCAGAAAACGTATGGAAATGTTTTGAATGAGCCTATCCTACATTTAGATAGTACCTACTGTGAAGAAAAACTAATCACTAAACTAAAATTGTACAGAACAGGTTAGATTTAACTATACAAAAGGAAAGGTAAATATTATACCACCCATATAATTGAAAACAGCCATCAAAGCTATAATTATTATCAAGCTACTACTGTGTAAACAGTCATTTGTAAAGACCTTCTCACTTAGAAATGAATTGAAAATTACTACTTATATCAACTGAAAAGATTAAAGTCAATTTTGAGAAACTTGATATGTGAAGTTTAATAAATTGTATAAAGGGTCTGTAAGTTGGTAACTTTATGCCATATTTTACACGTATGTATATACTCGATGAAATAAAATTAGACTCGAATTGGTAAGCTAACAAATCCAATATAAAAAGCTACTACCTTTATTTACTTTTGCATTCCATTGGAACATCATATAAAATATACATGTACGTATGATCATAGTAAACATTGACCAATAGACATGAAAGCCATGTTAACATGACTTAATTTTGATGAATTATTTGTTTGTCCTTTTGTACCTTTTCTTTTGGCCATTGTGGTGTCTGTTCTTTTTTGATTTACGGATTCTGATTACCCTTTTGGTATTTTCAAACTCTTCTTAAAATAATTGCTCCCCACTGACATCAATTTCCTTTTTCTAAATTTGTAGTGCTGTAAAAAATTCTTTAATTTCTGCCTAGAAGGCATATAGAGTATGTACACTAATGGATATTATACCAGACGTTATTGTTATCATGGGGTTGAGAATCGAGATATACTTTTGTCTGTCAAATGAATCTACCAAATGATCAAGAAGAGTTTGAAGATACCAAAAGGGTAATCAGAATCCGTATATCGAAGAAGAACAGACAACACAATGGCCAAAAGAAAAGGTACAAAAAGACAAACATCAATCAACAAAACATACATATAAAACTCAAGATCGAGTAACACGAACCCCACTAAAAACCAGTGGTGAACTTAGGTGATCCGGAAGGGTAAGCAGTTCCTGCTCCACTAGTGATCAAGTCATTACAAAAAGCCTGCTATGAAATTCATTCAGTTCCTAGTATGTACTTAATAACTGCACGTGAGGTCAATAGCGAGATCTATTTTCCCAAGGGGTAGACTATTGACCGGGACGAATGAACTAGTGACCGACGCAAAGCGTATTGACCGGGACGGATGAACTAGTGACCGACGCTTTTCGTCGGTCACTAGTTTATCCGTCCCGGTCAATAGTCTATTCCGACGGAAAATAGAGCTCGCTATTGATCAAGCGTGCAGTTATTAAGTACTTTATTACACCGACTTAAACAGGAGAGGGTAAACCACTTACTGTAATTCCAGTACTATGTTGTATTTTATATTTGTGATTTTATGTTATTTCTTCACTTTTGTATGCCGTAAGCATCAGGATGAAGAACAACAATGAAAGCGCCATTTCCTTGCTATTTGTTTCCCTGTATATAGATTGGAATTTTATCTCATATAAATTTACTTTTTCTTCTCTTTTGCCATCAATTAATTTTGTTCCGAGTTCCGAGAGATATAAGTTACACAATCGCTTCCGTGTTTTTTTTGGGTGATTATTCGATAAAACCAATCAAACAATGTTTCTATAATGTATTTATAACATTGTGATAATGTATTTTCGTGTATTAAAGTTGCTGTAATCTTGTCTATTTTTCAATGTTTTCTTATATTAAAAAAATAAATGGAATGTGGCGTTATATGACGTTATTGATGACGTCCGTGCACTAGTTTCGAAGACGTGCACTAGTTCCAGGACTAGTGCACTGTAAGGCATGGATTTCGTTCAAATGAGTGCTTTAGTTTAAAATAAAACTAAATCATGTGGTATCAATTCTAATTTTTCATTGGTTCTTAATATAAGAGTGTGTATTAATATCAACTGATTATACACACGTTTCAGAAGAAAAATAGCGAATTTTCGTGACATTACTGGGTTTTCTAAAATGGTCAGTACAAACTCAACAAAACGAAAATGCTTCTTGACAAAATGTTTTGATGAAGTAGTATTACTAATTGAAATATACATGTACAATGTATTTCTATTATATCCAAACAGACCCTCGTGTTATACGCAATAATTCAACAACTTGAATTATGATGATGCTTCCTGTTAAATGATCGCTACTGACAAGAGTTCAGCGTTTCATCTTTCAAAATTTATTGTTGTATGAAGCTACACAATTATAGAACAGAAGACCATTCAAGCTTCAATGGTATTGTAAAATCGAATAAAGGACAATTTTCATATCCATAACAAATTGATATGCACTCTTGTCAAGATATACCTATTAATCCGCCACCTGTGATTTTAAATTAAGATGATAAATATTGGGTATGTAATGTTAGATGCAGTGTGATAAAGTCTTTAGGAATTCAATGACAATTTAAAAATCTTGAAATTGAGATACAAAAATGGTTTAATAATAAATGTCAAAACAAAAGCCTCTTATAACCATGCTAAATTCTTTATATTAAAAGTGCGTATTCTAATATGCAGTCTGACCTCTCCTTAACATGACATAACAAAATAAGAAAATTTATTATATAGTAATAAATATTTTTCTATTAATTTCAATGGAAAATAGTCGTGCAATATGTCCTTGTATATGAATATTTGAAGTAGTTCAATATTCCACTTAAATATAATAAAATACACAATATTTATATAAAAGATGCTTTAGTCATAAAATATTTATTACGATATAATAAAAGGGTTATTGCATGAATATTGGTGAATATTGTCCCTCGCAATATATCATATTCTGCTCGGGACAATATTCACCAATATTCATGCAATAACCCTATAATACTATATAGAAATACTAATGTTACATGATATAGGTTAGATTAACAAAGCTTTTTTCTACATTTAAAGCATAGAGTATTCCGGCTTATCCCGAGTTCGGATTAAGCAGGTTTTACAGTAATGTATAATAAAAATCAAGCAAAAGAAAACAATTCAAGAATTGAAAAGAACATGAAACTACGAGTTAGACCATCCACGGATGATGCAAATAAGTATAATGTTTTAATCTCTAATCTCGGGGGATAAACATTTGGAATCAAATTGAAGCGGTAACACTTCAAAAACAATTAATAAAAAATATATAAATATCAGTCAGACGTGACTGACAGAACGAACATTACATTATGTATATAATTTCGTTAATAACTCAATATTAGCATTTCGACATCTATTGTCTGAATAGTGGTGCTAAATACAGAATGTGCTGAAAACCAATCAAAATCATATTTCCTTTTATTTTAAAGAGCGATAGCATGCATGCTACTTTAAATTGCCTAGCTATAATGCTGACGCGCCATGTGTTTTTGTGGATTAAGTTTGGAGCAATCTAATGATTACAATCCTATCTCTCACTTCCTCCCCTTTACTTATATGTCGCGGCATGGAAGATGTGAAAGAGCCCCATTACGGTTCACATGCGAGTCAATCTAATTAAAATTCGTTCTTTGATTGCTCCCGATGCGCGTCATAACAAAACCAAGAGCAATTAAAGATAGAATTTTAATTAGATTGCATGGGAGTGAATAAATAATGAAATAATAAATACGGTTATGTCCTCTTTAGGTTAATCGTATTGCTCGTAGCATGCCAAATAATTTAGTAACATTTACATATTCAAGCAATCACCATGGAACATAGGGTCACTCGTATGTAACCAATAATGGGGCTTCCTCAGCTTGGCCACGCCGCGAAATATCAATATAGGGGAGCAAGCAAGATATATGATTTTAATCAAATTGAGTTTGGAGTCACTGATAATAACTATGAATACGGGAAAGTATTTCTAAATGTCGTAACTATACTGATGTATTCCATTTTTATTCGTCAACTAACATCAGTCTTTGCAGAGGCAAAATGGACCGTATTCATGATCAAATACAACAACACATTAGTCGATCAAAAACACGAGACCAAATGAAGGTACATGTAATAATAAGAATTATCGCAATTATATTTTCATTTGGTTATTAAATACTGTTTCAAAAACGTTATATAATCACTAGAGAAAACCGAAGGGGCGATCAAGAATGGACAATCCAAAATTAGGCACACAAGACACAGGAAGAAAACAAATAGAACACAGAAAATAAAAAATATGAGCAATACGAATCTCAACAACCCAGGTGCTTTTGAAGGGTAAACTTATTTGACTCCAATAAGACACCCGCCATGTGACTCAAAAACGTAACATTCTTGCCTTTGCGTTTTATTTGTCATAGGTTTAAATATAGCGCTATCCCCAGTGCTAGTGTTATTGCGTATGCTTATTTGTTGTTAGTAAACTTGTGGTTTTGTTTATGAATATCACTGAAATACTGCTCATGTAACTGTAACAACAGTCAATCAATCGATTTGCATGCCTTTGAAACGCGAATAACTAGAACATCTCTGAATATCAATGCATGTTACTGGTAACAAAAGAAAAGACTAGATTTGCAAAAAAAAAGAAAAAGCAAAACAAAAAAAGAAGAAGGGGGGGGGGGGGGGGGGGGGGGGTTAAAAATTGTGAACTTCATTCAAACTTCAAAACGTTTTATCTCAATAAGGGTAATAACAAAATTACCGAACTCCGAACAATCTTACAAAGGGAAAGTAAAAACTCATAATTATATAAACAGACAAAATCAGTCAACAACCGGAAAACTGTGAAAACCGTAATGACCCTGACTTGGTACAGGCATTTATAAAGAAATATGATTGTCTGTATTGATGTGGTCTCCTATTTATATATCTTGAGGATTTGTATCCGGCACTCATCTATTTATAAGTTTTACCTTCGTCTGTGAAAATACAACATAAAAACATAATGTTATTTGTTCATTGTATCTCAAGAGGGCAATTATAGTGACTTAAATTAAATACATATTTTGTATATGGTTCATCAAACATGTGTGACAAGTCGGAAATATTCTCTCAGACATATTTCCTGAAAAAAAAAAGTATATAGATATTTATTTATTTTATATAATGGCAACATCTGGCAGTCGATTTTAGAAATATTTTGATAAGGTTGTGGTAAACTTTTACTTTGTACATAACGATGCAGACACTCCATTACGTGTTGATTACATAATATGCATTGCCTAATGTAGAGTAGATTGCTGGTAGATCGACAGCCGGTGACGGTAGCAATGAGTATTACGATGACATTTTAATATCAAGATAGGTTGCCAAAGAATTTCGAAATTATTTGGCTTTGCAATTTTTGGACTGAGCGTACCTGATGAAAGTTATTCCAGAAACGCGTCGTGTAAGCTTAATTAGATATCTACATTTTTATTACCACAAATGCGTCGATATTTCAGCTGGGAGACTATTAGTCCCCGATGGAATCATCGGTCCAGTACTACATGGCTTATTACATTTTTTTATGTTTTAAATTATTAGTAGATTATGAAAACTAACATCAGTCTCTCTTGGGCATAGGCAACCTAGGCCAATATGGGCTATCCTGTTTATGCCCTTAGCTTCTCTTGTACCGAAATACTTTAAATTATATGGCTTTTCAATCTTTTGGCTATGAGCGTACCCTGAAGAAGGTTATTTCAGAAACGCTTGGTGCACACTAAGTAAGATGTCCACGTTTTTATTACAATGTTTTATCTGCATTCCATTTAATTATACATGCAGAGTGAAGTTTCACTTCTATATCACAGTTACAGAAGGTTAGGGATATGGTGCTTAACGACACTTTCAACAATATTTCGGTTATATAGTGGCGGTCAGTTTATGGTTGGAGGAAACCGGAGTACCTGGAGAAAATCCCTTACCTGCCGCTAGTAATTGACAAACTCTTATCAGATAATGTTGTATTAAGTACACATCGCCTGAGTGGAATTCGAATTCACAACGCTAATGGTGATAGGTTACCGATTGCATATGTAGGTAGTTGTAAATCCAATTACTATGCGATCAAACCCCTCCTCACAATTAAAGATGAATTAATGAGATAATTAACTCACAACATGGCAATGCTATGTAATGCCATTTTCCGGAAACAACTCGTAAAGAGTAACGGTTAACAGATGTATAAGTGTGAGTATGGAGGATGAACAAACAGTAACTGATCACGATTAAATTGATTTCTTTATACAACGTTAGTCAACCAACAAATGCTATTTATGTAAAATATACCATCGGCACGAAATGCACAATTTCAAGCATTCTGTAAATGATGTCACATTACATCGAAGAGTGACGCATTTCTGGATTTATTACATTTCGGCTTTTTGTAAAGCGATTCGACTGAACCCCCCTCTCCATATGACGAGGAAGTAATGCATGGTCATTCATTCTAATGCAATTTTGTTTTCCTGGTGTGTATGAACTTCTTGTAGTGAATGACATTTTGGGACACGTCTTTTTAACTGACAAGCATATTGGTCAGTTCTTAGTTTTGATAGTATTTATGTGTGTTTTCACGACATAAGGAACGAAATAGATATCTGTAATTGACATGAACAAAAAAAAAGAGTTTCACGTGAAAGTGGCAAACTATTGGGATGTTTAGAATCCTATATCAAAGTGTATCTACAAAACGTGTTAAACAGCAATCAATAAACAAATAAATTATCGAGTGAGAGATTGTTGTTGAACGCGAACTCAGCAATTTTTCAGCTGTATCAAGGCGAAAACAATTAAATTTTCGATGAAATGATGATGAGGTCCGTTTTGTACTAGACCAAAACGCTTAGTTTGATTTTTATATTACTAGTTTACTGAAACAACAGTCCGCGGATAGACATGTCACCCCACTCGGGAAACATTACCTTGATTCCGAACCAACCCGTCTTTGATCTTTCTTCTTAATGCTGCGTGCTTAGTTGACAAGCAACAAATACCAAATTGATAGTCTTTGGTTTGACCTGATCAGGGCACGATTATTTTCGATGTGTTAATGTTCTAACGCTGGACTACACTTTATTGCCATCATCTAACGCAATGCATTGTAGCCAAACCAGTAAATCAGTGATAGAAGCCTTTCTACTTAAACATCTTTCAATGTGCAAAATATTGTTTGTCTGAATGAGTGATTGATTGTTGTTTGACGCCAAATGAGCAAATTGTCAACTATGCCATGGCGTGAACAGGATACATTCGATGACATGATGGCCGCTTTGTACCAGACCAACGCACTTAGTGCTAGTTCACTGACACAACAGTAGTCCGCGGGTAGACATGTTGCTACACGAAAACACATTATCTTGATTCCGAGCCAACCAGTATTTGCTCCTACAAATGAAAGCTGTGTGCCAAGCGGAAAACATCAAATGCTATTTTTTTTTATTGACTATGGTTTGATCCGACCGGGGCCCGACCTTGTTTGTTTGCTGCCTACCGACATACACAAACAATATTTATGTAGTTTCCATAAAAGACAGATTTTATCTATTCGTAATTCAGAAAAAGCTTTTTAGTGGACGATAAAAAATGTAATATCATTTTCCGCTCCACAAATCCACTAATAAAACTGTGAATCAGTCAACAGCAAGGCAACCTTTATTTAATAGAAACAGAGCAAAGCAAGCATCTTGATGTTTTACGGTAGAATTATCAGTACAGTCAAACCTGTATTAAGAGGTCACCTTAGGGACAAAAACAAAATGGTCTTTTAAGACAGGTGACCTCTTTAAAGAGGTGCATTTCATATGAAATTTTCCATGACAGGACAAGAAAAGGGTGACCTTTTAATACAGGTGACTGCTTAATAGAGATGACAACATGGGCAGGTTTGACTGTTTATATTAAGTGCAAATAGTGAATTTCAAAATAAAATGAAATTCTTACGTATATTGTTAATAATTAATATAATCACATGTTTGTTTATTAATTTACATACGTTCTTCATGGAATGAACAAGTACAAAGGACATTAATCTCCAGATTTATATCACTATGACCTCGTATTTGCATGAATTTCAATAAATTTCAATTTTTCACAATTGTCAAAAAGCATAACATATGAACGCTTCGATTATTCTCACTCAACCTTGCTAAATGTATGCATAAGTAAATATTTGTATGTACCAAAAGTAACGTTGTTATCAATTAAGAACAAGTAAGATTTGAGTTCAGCTTTGCTCAATCTTTAGTTTTCTGTGTAGTGTTTTTTTAATACCGAATTGGCAATCAGAAATGGATAATCCAGAGAAACTGGCAACATAGAGTACGGCACAGAAGACGAAGAAAAACAATACAAAAACACCAACACAATATGTGCTGGACACCATTATTCGCAAGCAAACACAAATAACGTACATAAGACATGAATATTCCAACAAACAATTGGTGGTAAAGACGAACCAATTTCCGTTTTTATGCGGAAACCATAAGGACTTCACAACACGGAACCCTGAACGTAAAGACATATAATAGGACAACACAAAAAAACACTATTGGTCGTCCTTTTGGCTATTTGATATTCGGCTTCTGACTACTCTCTTGGTATCTCCAAACTTTCCTTATATAGTGTTAATACTTATATGGTCTTTCAGAAGGACTTCCAACAACAGACTTTTGATACAAGTAATGGTTTTAAATAAATTCACGATGACAAAATAGAAGATTCCAATGAGTTATTCAGAAGCAGTAAGTGGATGGATAAAAAACAAACAATGGTCCACAAAACACTATAGAGTAAACTAAAGATTGAACAACTCAAAGGTCACAAATATCCCAAGATGAACTCGTGTGTAACAAATGGTAAGCTGTCTCTGCTCCAATAATGCCACCCATAGTGTTACTAATGTGAACAATCCGGTGATGATATTCGGAACACCGTTTTCTTCAATATATTCGGAATGGTGTAATTAATCTTGTCATTTTATTATATAAACGATTAGGATTATTATTAGAGTTTAACGCCACTGTAAGCAATATTTCACAAAATTTTGTGGAGGAATCCAGGGTACGGGGAGAAAACCTACCAACATTCCATAAGTAGCTAGCAAACCATCATATAAAGTTGTATATAATGTACCTCACAATGAGCGCGAATCCAACTCGAAAACCTTTACTGGGATAAACCCTGATTACATAGATACATTCTGCATCAGGCATGAATAACCTTAGCCGATTTGACTCCTGTTTAGGCCCTTTAGTTGCTCGGACCCACATTTAAAAATTATATGGTTTTACAATCTTTTGACTATTAGCGTACCCGATTCAAGTTTATGCTCTTTGGTTTCCTAGCACCCAAAGACTTGAATTATAAGGCTTTGAAATCTTTTGACTATTGGCGTACCCGATTCAGGTTTATGCCTTTTGATTTCCTTGCACCCAAAGACGGTTAAATTATTTGGCTTTACAATCTTCTAACTATTGGCGTACCCGATTCAGGTTTATGCTCTTTGGTTTCCTTGCACCCAAAGACTTGAATTATAAGGCTTTGCCATCTTTTGACTATGCAAGTACCTGATGAAGGTTATTCCAGAAACGTACCGCTTGCATATATGTGTATTTATCTCAATCAAACAACCATAAGATCACGATCTCGGCTATATAATTATATACCAAATGAAGGGGAAAAAAAGGAAAATATTAGCACAATGGCGAGTTGTAGTTTTTTTGCTAAAGAGGACTTCTTTGTTAGCCATGCAGATGCCATAATCTTATATTAGCATAACAATTGAATTTACTTGACACATGACATTGATAGATATTCTAATGATATGATATTGATACTTAGTAAACAATGCAAAATAATATTTAACCGTTCGTCAATTGTTGAATCATCTTTTTACCCACTGTCTGGATCCCCAGTTGACCGATTTTATTTACAGAAACACTTATTTTGTGAAATATTGCATTTTGGTATAAAAAAGAATATTTTGATCATGTGATATTGAAACTATTAACTAAGCAATGCAAAATAATATTTAGCCTTCCTTAATATGTACAATCGTCTTTTTACCACTGTCTGAAGTCTCAATTTATCGATTTTACTTACAGAAATATGGTGAAATATGGTGAAATATGCAGGGATGATTTTTTTTCTCAGTTATTTAACTGATTTCAGCTATTTTCCTCTGATAAACATATTCCAAGAGTTGCAGGACACGGACAGAACAGATAAAAAAAAAGACCTTTTGAAAGTGGGTGTAGATGGTTTCAGCTATTTTCAGTCATTTTATTTTCCAACCAGAATTATCCCTGAATTTTACATTAAGGTGTAAAGATAGTATTGTATACGCGGGATATATGATATATGATCATGCAATTGTTCTCCTTTATAACAACGTAAACTCCTCGACACCAAAGTGTACCAAGCCGCATCAAATTATTCACATTATCAATACAAAAAATATAATTAGCTAAAACAGATAAGCTATTTTTGGATAAGAAATGGAACATAAAAATTGTAGACATTCTTTTGTGAAGCATTTTGCAAATTTTTGCACGGTAGCTTGACGCACAATTAACTACTCACAGGTTTTTAATAAAAATAAAACACGAACTGCTATTTTTAACTGAGAGTTGATAAAAATAGGCAATAAAAAGTAACAAAATCCTTGTATCATTAAACAATTTTTGGAGTAGCATTTTGATGGGTTCTGCTGCACGATTTATTACGGTGATATTACGAAACCATCTTAAGATCAAACGACATGATATCTTACTGCACAATTTTCCACATTTTATTGGTATAAAACTGCAGTTAATAGACAAATAGTGTTTGTTTATACTATAAAATATGATAATCGTTTATACCTACATATACCATATAAAGAACCGGCACCTGCCCACGCCTGCATGTTTGAAATCAAAATCATTCAAGATTTTTGTCATGTGATTATCTAAGCTCCGCCCACTGTAGACACTTTACTACACATTATAGTATATAAAACTAGCGTAAGATGTATATTACGTGAAAAAATATAAGTAGTTGCATGTATATTGGCGATATTGTTAAATAGACAAGAAAATACATATACTTTTACATATGATGTGATTGCGTCAAAGGATTCAAGTCGAACGAAACGTACATTAATAATACATTTGTGAACATTTTTAAATATAACTGAACTGTAAAATATGGATTACGGGATAAAATTGATAATTTTAATATTTCAAATATTTTTCGTGGTAAGTTGCATTTTATTGTTATGTATATATATATGTATATTTATTATTTTTCTTATCAATAACCGATTTAACAAAAGTAATTTATTATATATTTGTAAAGGTTATTATTAAGTGTGGTATACAAAGTAAACTGTATATGTGTGAGAGATCAAAGCAAACCAAACTAAAATGTAACAATGGAAATTGGAAAGTTAAACTGAGCAGCGTTAGGAGAGAAAACAGTTTTAGTGATCTTAGCAGATTTTGGCTATCATGTTTAGGCCCTTTGCTTTACCTACCCCCAAAGTCTTTTCCAATCTTTAGATTATGAGCGTACCTGATGAAAGTTAGTCCACAAAATTAGATATCTACTTTTTTTTAATAACTGACAATTTGATATATTTTGAAAAAAGAAAACCACTGCAATTGCAATGTATACCACTTATCCTTCTGGAGAACCTGTGTTCATCCCCGACTTTTTGATGGGTACGTGTTGTTCATCTTTTTAGCTTTGTTTATTGCGGTTCTTTCTTTGTTTGCTTTTGTTCTGATTCTTGCGTCCTATAATGGCCATTCTTGATTGATACTTCGGTTTTCTCGAAAGTTTATCTATATACTCGTGTCATAATTTTGCTCGAATGGATTATTACAATGTATTCATGTTTTGTTATAATATACATGTAGTTATGTTATATGGAAGAGCCTTCGTTGTCGTGATCCTTTGGTAGTTCTGTCTACATCTTCCCACGAAATCAGCTTATGTTCCCTTTGTAAGATTGTTCGGAGTTCGGTAATTTTGTTATTACCCTTATTTATCACCAAGGTTCGACTATGTCCGTTGTCAAGGTGTACTCGATACAAACGTAGTTATCTCCCATTATTCTGATTTCTCCCGCCAATAAAACTGACCACCACAATATATAAAATATTATTTATACAACCATAATCCTACTTTTATTGCATAGAGATTATAAATAAACCATTCTCGTACTGAATATGTCTGACATATTTGCCGCTGGACCGTTAAGCAAGCAATCATTCAATGGAAAAGTTCGATGAGAAATGATGCTGTTACAGTCGCTACAAAGACTACATTTTTCATCCCTACACAGTTCGCTATGCTTCTTCAAAAGTCGTTGACGCGGTCGACCTATCCCCCTTATTTCTATATAGTGTTTATATATTATTGAACTTGTTCTTGTCTTGAATATAGCTGAAATACTGATCGATAGACGTTAATTACCAATCAATCAAAATAAAAAAAAGGTTAATACAGAATAAAATAATATTAATTAATATCATGACCGCGTGAATATCATGGCAAACCACCTATGTTAGTAGTTGTTAAAATTTAAAGTGGAAATTAGATGTAAAATTAAGTTGCCCTGACCTTGTCCCTAATCAAACTGTGACCATAAATCTCCCTTTACTGGATACGGAGCTGTTTTAAATATTTCTGAACATTGTTATCATTGAGTTAGATTTTAGCTGTGATTTTTTTTTGTTGCATTTTCGTTCTGTATTTTATTGATTTTAAAAGACTACTTAAAGTGATAAATATTCAAGGTTAACACGACCACTATAGACGAAAGTATTTCTCCTTCATACCTAATAGATACTTAATGTAATACTACTGTACGTAATTTATTTTTAGTTGCAAATGTAGAACTTACAATATTTGTGCACCTCTTTTGTTTGCCTGTAGCGTTAAAGTATCTCATTGCAGAGACGACGGGTTTAACTATTTATATCAGAATGTCCTTGTTTAGTTCGTGATAAGCCATTTTTATTGTAACGTGAATATTGTCTCTTTCACATACATTGCGTCTGCTGATTATCTGATTGGTATTGTCAAACTCTGCTAATATCCTGCAAAAATCTCGATTTCGGTTTATTTTGATACATTTCTGTATACTTGTATATAAAACTTGAAACCACAGACATTACACGAGAGGTTCGTCATGGTCGTGATCATATGGTAGTTGGATTAACAACTACCTATGCAATCAGTGCCTATCACTAGTTACGAGTTCGAATCCCGCTCATGGCTAAGTGTGCTCGATACAACATTATGTGATAAAGTTTGTCAGTAATTTGATACAGGTTGGTGGTTTTCTTCGGTTTCCTCCACCGTTAAGCACCATAACCCCCTATCCCTAATCATTCAATATTCTCAATTCCAATTAAAACCGCAACACTTTCGATTTAAAGACGAAATGTCATTTTAACATGTTCAGAAATCAACAAATATGTAGTTGTTTGTATACACAAGCCATATTAAACATATATCTTACGAGAAACGTTGCTCCTACTATTATACTTTTAAATAGATTTTTGGAAATGAATAAAAAAACATAAAATACCACAATATCAGAAGAGTTTGAAGATACCAAAGGGATAATCAGAATCCGGACAGACAACACAATGGCCAAAAGAAAGAGATATTCCGTAACGGTTAGCCAGGTCATGGTGGCGACCGTAAAACGTTCGAAGTGACGACTTCAACTTAACCCTTTGTTCAGTAGCCTCCTTGTTAACAGCAACCCTCAATTAAGGGGGTACCATACACTACAGGGAGATAACTCTTTAAAATCAGTTGAACGTTTTGATCATATGATGTTTGTATGCAGATTTCAAGCATCTCGGTGATCAAAACCACAGAGAGAAAAGCTGCTATGCGGCTAGTGAATTAATAGCTCTGAGTTTGTTGGTTGGAATTTGCTAAAATTTTGATATTTACTACAATGGATATATTCAAACACACTGCCAAAAAAATAAGAACATTAAACGAGCAGATCAAATTTTACCTGAAGTGTATGGTACCACCTTAAGGAAATCCTGATACCAACCGGAAGTTCTGAACAGTTCCAAAATGCAATCGAAAACTCGTAGAAGCAGAGACAAAATCTATACTCCTAACATTTACATGGCCGCTCTCTTTCCCCGGCTTGTGACACGTTAATATTAGGTGCCAGGGTTAAGCTTAGTTTCGTGGGTCTAATATCCTCATCTCTTATGGAAATGAACACTTTTGTTAAATCACGAATAGACGTAATTAGCGGAGAAAAAACTGTGCGACGCCATCGTTGACAAAATTGTCGTACTGTATGTAAGCCAAATCGGCTGTTTTATGTTACTTGGTATGATTGCCATGGAAGTTTTTTTTTATCTTCTCTTCATTCAAAGTTAAAATCCGTGGTATTATTTTGTCTGTACAAATATAAAAACAACATAATAGTCTTTACATCTGATGTTTCTACTTATTTCTAACCAATATATTTTGTTATCATTACAGGTATCACAAGACGATAACTTGAAAGGTAAGAGTATGCTAAATATAGAACTAATCTTAAATCCTCATATATTATGTAATATCTGTGATTTTTATTGATCAAAATTCAAAACATAATTTCTACAAGATAACTGACGGTTTATACACCACGCTTGATCAGTGACGATAACAACACTTCAGGTTCTACTGAACCAAACTCCAGGTGTCATTTAAAAGAGATTGATATGGTAGTTGCGTACCTGTGTGACATTTTTATACTGTATGTGAATTATCGTAAATTTGGTCTCCCGAAGTATAGAATTGTTTTATACGGGTTGTGAAGTTAAACGAACTTCTTTTTTTTTTTTACCTGTAAGCCAATCACCAATAACCTTGGCATTCTATAATGAAAGATTATCAGCATATTTTATTGACCAATTAACATAATCCTCTTTAACGATGTTATAAAACGAGACATTTGTTATTATGGTTTGGTTTAGGTGTGGTTTATTGTGTTTAACGCCACTTTCAACAATATTTCAGTTATATCGTGGTGGTCAATTTTAGTGGTGGAGGAAACCGGAATACCCGGGGAAAACCAGAATTGTCGCAAGTCACTGACAAACTTTATCACATAACGTTGTGTCAAGTTTGGTTACTATGACTTGTGTTTCAGTAGAACTTTGCAGGTCATAAATTTAATGTGATTAAAAGATTAAGATATTTATCTGAATGGTAACTTGTTACTTGTATCTTTCTCAACGAGAAATACGTCTTGGGAGAACAACCATAAAGATTGTTGTTGAGCACTGTCGAAATAAAATGAAAAAAAAAAATAGACAACCAAACTGTCGGACAAGTTCTAAAATCTAATAAACAATCGTAGAAAGAGGCACAATCGACATCCCTAACAGGCACCTCAATAAAAAGTGGCGGTGTTGAATTAAATGGGTCCAAAAGCAGGAGCAATGAAATTACTTTTTTTGTTGCATGTACAGTTCATTGTATTCAGCAACAACAGTTGTTGTTCCACTTTCAATTATTTCAAGCATAACATTAAAAAAAATTCACGATTCTAAATGAAGGAATTAAAATAAACGTTAGAAAAACCCCAAGGGGAAAACAAGAATGGACAATCCAGAAAAACTGTCAACATTGGGTACACATTATCATACTATTTATTTAATTTATTAACACTAACCAGCATGACCGTCTCAGGTCAACAAATTCTTTTTTTCTTCCTTTGCGTTCGGTTGCTTCAGGGGGAAACTTTTTTTTATATCATTAATTCATTTCATCTATTATCGCTATATAAACCGTAGGATATATTTTACGTATAGACTTTTATTAGAATAATGGTTTATATAATATATTTAAAACTTTAGATGGTAATACAAGATAACGTACATTATCACATTTTATGGTGCAATAAAAATTAACATTTAGTATAAACATATTTTATTAATTAATTCAATATTACACATTATGATAATACACATATAAATTATATATACATTTAAATTAATCAATAGGATTCGGAAACAAGTGGTTAAACTTATATTAATCCGTATCCCTGTTGTTATCTGGTGTTCAAGGTTTAATTAGTATCGAAAGGTAGAAGTGTATTGAGAATTATCAAGTGTTAATCAGTCGTTGTCAATGTTATTTGGTGTGCTTTAGTAAGAAAAAAATAAATAAATAAAAAGAAACAAACAAATGAAGTGTAAAAGTGCAAATGCTTTTTTTTTTTAACATGTTTAAGTTGTGTGAATATGGTTAAGAGGTGAATCGTTTACTACTTATGATGAACTTCTGCACGTTTAATTAACATTTATTGAGTCATTTTGTCAAAGTTAAACTTCCATTATTTTCCTGACATATATAAAAGGTCAATCATTTTATATTGGGTAGAGGTCGTGATCGTATGGTAGCTGGATTTAGTGCATACCAGCACTAAAGATATGATTTCTAACCCCGTTCACGGTGAGGTGTACTCGATATAACATTATGTGATAAAGCTTGTCAGTGTCTTGCGGCAGGTTGGTGGTTGTCTTCGTGTACTCCGGTTTCCTCCACCAGTAAAACTGATCACCACGATATAACTGAAATACTGTTGAAAGTGGTGATACACACCAAACCCTAACACAATAAGGGGTAACGTATGCCCCCTAGTAGAGATGGTCCAAAATGGTCCGAAAGTTAGATTCCATTTGACTATTTTAGCAGTATATCAGAGTCTTGTTATTTAAGATCACTTAATTACTTATTTGCATGGTTATTTCTGCATAGTGGTAAGAATTCCACATGCATTGGCATTTCCCGATTTTGTTTTCCCATTACCCATATTAATATCGATAGTCAATAGTTTGACGTAAGAGGGTTGGGGTTGGGGGTTATGCTGTTTTACACCACTTTCAACAATATTTCAGTTATATCGTGGCGGTCAGTTTTATTGGTGGAGAAAACTGGAGTATCCGGAAAAAAACAACGACCTGCTGCAAGTCACTAAAAAAATCATTATGTAATGTTAGATCGAGTACACCTCTCATTGAGCGGGATTCTACTTCACTTTAGTGGTGATAGGCACTGACTGTACAGGTAGTTGTAAATCCAACTATCACATGCTCATGACTACGACGGCCCCATATTATATAATAGTACTTAGGATAAGATAAAACAAAAGCAATGTAAATATTATTTATTTCATCAATAATACAAAATGGTATTGTGAAATATGATGGATACAAATTTGTTAGTTTCCAAAATGTATTCAATGGCGCATGTTTTATTTGTTTGCATATGGGAATCTGGGGTCCTACTTTATCTAGCAAGTTCCGGATCAAATCTCTGTTTCAAAGTGTGAAAGAGTAATTTATTGGTTTTCAACATCACAATGTATATAATATAGAGGAAAACGTATACAGTTTAACCTGCCTTAAAGGGCACCTCTATATAACAAATCACTGTCTATAAAGGGCACCTCTATATAACAAATCACTGTCTATAAAGGGCACCTCTATATAACAAATCACTGTCTGTAAAGGGCACCTCTATATAACAAATCACTGTCTGTAAAGGGCACCTCTATATAACAAATCACTGTCTATAAAGGGCACCTCTATATAACAAATCACTGTCTGTAAAGGGCACCTCTATATAACAAATCACTGTCTGTAAAGGGCACCTCTATATAACAAATCACTGTCTATAAAGGGCACCTCTATATAACAAATCACTGTCTGTAAAGGGCACCTCTATATAACAAATCACTGTCTGTAAAGGGCACCTCTATATAACAAATCACTGTCTGTAAAGGGCACCTCTATATAACAAATCACTGTCTGTAAAGGGCACCTCTATATAACAAATCACTGTCTATAAAGGGCACCTCTATATAACAAATCACTGTCTGTAAAGGGCACCTCTATATAACAAATCACTGTCTGTAAAGGGCACCTCTATATAACAAATCACTGTCTGTAAAGGGCACCTCTATATAACAAATCACTGTCTATAAAGGGCACCTCTATATAACAAATCACTGTCTGTAAAGGGCACCTCTATATAACAAATCACTGTCTGTAAAGGGCACCTCTATATAACAAATCACTGTCTATAAAGGGCACCTCTATATAACAAATCACTGTCTGTAAAGGGCACCTCTATATAACAAATCACTGTCTGTAAAGGGCACCTCTATATAACAAATCACTGTCTGTAAAGGGCACCTCTATATAACAAATCACTGTCTATAAAGGGCACCTCTATATAACAAATCACTGTCTGTAAAGGGCACCTCTATATAACAAATCACTGTCTGTAAAGGGCACCTCTATATAACAAATCACTGTCTGTAAAGGGCACCTCTATATAACAAATCACTGTCTGTAAAGGGCACCTCTATATAACAAATCACTGTCTATAAAGGGCACCTCTATATAACAAATCACTGTCTGTAAAGGGCACCTCTATATAACAAATCACTGTCTGTAAAGGGCACCTCTATATAACAAATCACTGTCTGTAAAGGGCACCTCTATATAACAAATCACTGTCTGTAAAGGGCACCTCTATATAACAAATCACTGTCTGTAAAGGGCACCTCTATATAACAAATCACTGTCTGTAAAGGGCACCACTATATAACAAATCACTGTCTGTAAAGGGCACCTCTATATAACAAATCACTGTCTGTAAAGGGCACCTCTATATAACAAATCACTGTCTGTAAAGGGCACCTCTATATAACAAATCACTGTCTGTAAAGGGCACCTCTATATAACAAATCACTGTCTGTAAAGGGCACCTCTATATAACAAATCACTGTCTATAAAGGGCACCTCTATATAACAAATCACTGTCTGTAAAGGGCACCTCTATATAACAAATCACTGTCTGTAAAGGGCACCTCTATATAACAAATCACTGTCTGTAAAGGGCACCTCTATATAACAAATCACTGTCTATAAAGGGCACCTCTATATAACAAATCACTGTCTGTAAAGGGCACCTCTATATAACAAATCACTGTCTGTAAAGGGCACCTCTATATAACAAATCACTGTCTGTAAAGGGCACCTCTATATAACAAATCACTGTCTGTAAAGGGCACCTCTATATAACAAATCACTGTCTATAAAGGGCACCTCTATATAACAAATCACTGTCTGTAAAGGGCACCTCTATATAACAAATCACTGTCTATAAAGGGCACCTCTATATAACAAATCACTGTCTGTAAAGGGCACCTCTATATAACAAATCACTGTCTGTAAAGGGCACCTCTATATAACAAATCACTGTCTATAAAGGGCACCTCTATATAACAAATCACTGTCTGTAAAGGGCACCTCTATATAACAAATCACTGTCTGTAAAGGGCACCTCTATATAACAAATCACTGTCTGTAAAGGGCACCTCTATATAACAAATCACTGTCTGTAAAGGGCACCTCTATATAACAAATCACTGTCTATAAAGGGCACCTCTATATAACAAATCACTGTCTGTAAAGGGCACCTCTATATAACAAATCACTGTCTATAAAGGGCACCTCTATATAACAAATCACTGTCTGTAAAGGGCACCTCTATATAACAAATCACTGTCTGTAAAGGGCACCTCTATATAACAAATCACTGTCTGTAAAGGGCACCTCTATATAACAAATCACTGTCTATAAAAGGCAATCTCATTTTCTCCATTAATGAATACTACAACTGCTTTAAACCTCTATATAAAGGGCAACTGCTCATAAGTGTTCTTTATATACAGGTTTGACTTTATGGGCTTCTCAGATACTTATTTTATTTTTCGATGTATTTAATCTATATATGTATATAGTGGTACTGTAATAGGTAGGTTTTAAAGGATAAGATCAACAAATGTGATTTAAATCTTAACAATGAATACTAAATGTAACCTTAACTGTACAGAATATTATGATAATATTCTACTTAGTACATACATAAAAGATATTTGATAGCGATATACAATGATTATGCATACCTCTAGCTACAATATGCCAAGCTTAATGATATGAAAGAGGATAAGTCCTACTTTAATATATGCAAACTTATGCAGTAAATAAACATGTCAAAAATGAATATAAGTTAAAAATAACTAATAATGACAATGTGTTTATAAAAAGAGTTTTAAATTACACTAAACGAAATAACTACAATTGGAGGATGAACAAGTTTGAAGATACCAAAATGATAATCAGAAGCCGTAAAATCGAAGAAGGTCAGACAATACAATTGTTAAAAGAAAAAACGCAAAAGAACAAACAATGATCTACAAAAGAATACACAGACAGATCGAGCAACACGAAACCACAAAAACCAGGGGGTAAAATCGGGTGCTCTTGAAAACAAAGCAGTTCTTACTCCACTTATGACGCCCCTCGTGAAAATATGTTTTGCAGTACCTTATTTTACGTTATTGTAGTGGACCGCTTTGTAATGTTTTTCTTTTATTTTGTCTACCAATTTCAGATAAAAAAAAACAACAACATTTGTTGGAAATTATCGTTGTTGGCTACCTTAATGCTTTGTTCTGGTTTTTGTTTATATCTTGTAATATCTACGCCCGTACATTCTTGAATATTGTATAATATAACAAGTATATATATGGTTTGATAATGATTCCCTTTTAATCCAGATATTTACTTAGGGGTTGTACAAATATATACCATTTGCTTTACAGCGATTGAATACTTTTGCGCGGAAACAAATCTGCCGATGTTGTGCTTGGTTATATTTGTTAATATCGTACAATATAAAAAGCATAATACATCTGGTTTTGTATACTAGTCCATGAATACTTAGTGGGTTGTACAAATATACACTTTGTTTTACAGCGATTGAATACTTTTGTGGAAACAAACCTGCTGATGTTGTGTTTCTCTTAGACTCTTCCAACAGTATATGGGGACCCGATTTCAGGAAGCAAATCAAGTTCGTTGAAAGTATAACCGATATGTTTACAATTGGTAAAAATGTTACAAGAGTCGGGTTGGTTAGTTTTAGCCAGGATATCAAAGAACAATTCGGACTGGATGATTACGATAACAAAATGGACTTACTAAAAGCCATTAGCGATACTAAGCAATTTAATGGCTACAAGACAAATACAAAGAAAGCCATACAATATACCAGGAAACACATGTTTGGAAAAGACAACAATAGAAGAAACAAAGCCAAAGTCGCTCGAATAATCATCGTTTTGACTGATGGACAATCAAGCAATATGCTGATGACAATATGGGAATCCATCAAAGCCAAAAATGCCGGTATCCGGATTTTTTCTGTTGGCGTTGGTCCAAAGATTAACAAGAGAGAACTCCAAATGATGGCCAGTTCTCCGACGGAGGATCACATGTTCTTAGTCAACAGTTATGCAGCACTTAATTCAGTTAAGCAGATATTAGCTGTTCAAACTTGTAAAGGTATGTAGAGATGATATAGTATTTTCTTAGGGGCCGTCGTGGCCATGATAGTATGGTAGTTGGATTTAGAACTACCTATGCAATCAGTGCCTATCACCAGTGATGTTGTAAGTTCGAATCTCGATCAGGGTAGGTGTACAACATTATGTGATAAAGTTTGTCAGTGACTTGCGACTGGTCAGTGGTTTTCTCCGGGTCCTCCGGTTTCCTCCACCAAAAAAGCTGACCGCCATGATATATCTGAAATATTTTTGAACGTGGCGTTAAACACCATCAAACAAACATATTTAATTTGATAAGGTTAAGGATTGAGATATGCATAGAAATAAGAGATATATAAATTTAATGTTATATATTGTCTGATAATAGGTATGTCTCATTTAATAAATATAACCATCTGTTTATTTCAATTAGAATACCAATCAAACCCATTAAAATGAATGACATATCTCTTAAAATGTCAAACATCCCATTCCCATTTAGGTTTTTAAAATAAGTTAATTTTTGCTGTTTGCCGAACTATCAGCGATAACATCAATAGAATCAAACCCTTTAGCTAAAATTTCTACTCATGAAAGACTAAAAAAAAATCTATATTTAGAATCGTTGGATTTCTTATGGTATGCATTTTACAATATCGCCTGAGTGTTTATATATACATTTATTTGCTTTGAAGAAGTAAATAAGATTAACAAAAGATAGATTGAAATATTATTTACATATTAGTATGAGAATTCAGTTGTATATACACTGGTATGCTAGTTATCCAGCGGACATCAAACAGACCTTATCCATAGGGTTAAAGGTTTACGTTAAAATATATTAATATCCCGTAGGCCTATATTATTTTATTAGTTTTCACACAACGTAACAACATTATTTATTAACAGTGTTTTCTTTGATTATTTGTACGAGTACATCCTTCTAACTGTACATATAGACATAGATACGTTTGAACAGCTTCCTATAAACAATATGGGGAATTCCATGACTTATGTTTGTACCGGTGTATAGAAAAAAATATCAAACACAAGAACACGCTTCCATCTATATAGAAACCGCATCGGTGGTGTAATAGTTAACGTGCTCATCCGGAATGCGGTAGATCATGGATTCGAGCCCCGATCGAGTCAAACCAAAGACAATAAAATTAGTATTTGTGGCCTCTCCGCTAAGAATGCAACATTAAGTAGCCTGCGCAAAGACTGGTTGACACGGAATCAGGATAACGTGTCAGAGTGTGGCGACATGTCTATCCGCGGACTGTTGTTTCAGTGAGATGGTACTATAAAACATCCAACTAAGTGCGTTGGTCTAGTACAAAGCTAATACCATCATCATCTCATTGAAACTTAAAAAAAAAATTGTCTCGTCATGATATAGCTGAAAAACTGCTGAGTTAGCGTTAGACAACAATCTATCACTCACTCACTCAAACTATGCAGAGAGAAATAGATACGTTTGAGCAGCCTCCTATAAACTACATAGGAATTTCCATGAATACTGTTTGCATCGATGTATGAACAAATATCAAAAAAACATGTGTCCTTGATTATGAATGCATAATGATATCAAAGATTTATTGATAGTTATTTCGGGTATATGTATATTTTGTCCCTATTAACTATCTTATTTACCGCTGCAATGAATACGTCCATAAAACTAGATAATTATTATAACATAAATATGTTTCATTCAGTATATATAAGTTCAATCAAATAAAATAAAAAAAAAACCCAAGAAAGTTGATTGAGTTGTTTTTTTGAGCATAATAAATCATTTAGCTTCAGCTATGTCATGATAATTTTATGTGAAATTAAAATGAATAGGAATATGTGTTAGAAAAAATACTTTAATTAAAAAATGTCTATGAACTACGATGTGGGTATGAATGTAAGTGAACAATGCACAACTTCATTATGAAACTTGGGAACAAATCAAAATTTACAGTTACACGTACTGCACTTTTATCCCTGTTCTTCATCTTGCATTCATCGTAAATTTTTCACTGATTATATTAACTTACACTCCAAACAGAGTGTGGGAAACGGCCCCTATCCATATGTTAACTTGCAACCAATAAACTACATATGCATTTCCCCCGCACACGTGTGCAGGAGGCTTATGTACGTATACCCCACCCCCCCTTCCAACCCCCCCAATATTCGGAAAATCGTAGAAATGGAGACAACATCGACACACATAAATACACGTATACAGGAAAATCCTGTCATGGTTAGACACATAAACACACGTATACAGGACAATCCTGTCTTGGTATATGTATTTCAATACACATTGGCGGTCTTAAACTAGTTCTAATTATTTTTGAATAGAATACTTAATACATGCGTTCGTATGGATATCAGGCGCAGAAATTAAATATTCTTTTCCTAATACATCAATATTGATTAGTATATAAAAAGTAATCTACAGCTTTGATTGAAATGACATTCTTACTTCTCTAAAATTCCTCGAAATCGCTAGAAATAGTATTATAATAGTATTCCAATATACATTAATCTTCAAAACTCGCTTTTCAAATGGTGGTCTATCATATCATTAATAATAGCTCACAGTAGAAGCTCATTACATAATTACTTACACCTGATATCAGGCACGAATGAATAATGACCTTTTTTTTATTCCATTGTAATCTAAATACGATCAATTTGAAACTGACATTGGTGAAATTGATGAAGTGACAGAGAAACTAATTAGCTAAATGTAATTTACCCACGTCAAGTGTCCTTGAAATGTAAAGCATGTAAAAAGAAACGATCAGTTATAAATAAAACTCTTAAGATTTAATGCAGAAATGAACTTGTGACCCTTGAACACTTTGTGGAATGAGATTTCTTCAAGGCAACAGTTAATAATGCTCATTATTATATAACTATGGAATAAATGCGCAGTATACGATTATATATATATATGACAACTCTAATAGTCTTGACCTTGGTCTATAATTTAAGATGAGCGTCTCCAGAAACAAACTGCATGTTAATTATGCCTTTCATCTTTTATAATAAAGAACAACATCAATTTATGAAGAGATTTTGTGGAATTATGTTGAAATGTTATCAGACGAAACTATACAAAATATTTCATGGAATGTTAAGCAAGTTTGTCTATGATTTATTACTTAGTGCCATTTTCGTGTATAGCATGTCGAGAACACGTTACTTTTTAATTAGATGATGACCATGTCTGCTTTATATTAGACAAACATGCTGAGTGTAGTTTTATAATGATAGCTCGCTCAGACACAATATCCTGACTCTGAGCATACTAAATTTTCTACCTACTCCCTACTGTGGGGAAGCATCTAATACCATTTTCACAGTCTTTGGTTTGACTCGGCCGTGAATCGAACAAAAGTTATACGGACCTCGAGTCGAACACGATAACCATTACATAATCGAGGTTTACAGACAGTTTTTATTTTAAATAACAGATGAGTGACCATTTTAGTGGATATTTTCCCTCCCTCCCAATATTCAATAACAACCTAATTAACTGACATTTTCTTCCTCTTCAATTCATCGTAGTCGACGTAATATTGCTAACGTTGACGTTAAAGCCCAATCATTCATTCAATCAACCAATCATATCATTCGATCATATCGCGTCAACTTATTCTAGATTGCATTGCTATTGGAACACATTCATATACTATACTAACCCGAATGCATTGTTATTATATATAATAAATTCATACACCATGCTAATTCGATATATTTAATTTGCAGTCACTCCAAAAACCACAACTACAACTACGACGACGACGACGACGACGACCCCAGCACCGACAACAACGACACCTACAACAACACCGACAACACCGACAAGTAAGTATATAGTTATTGTATAGATCAAATCATCATTATTCGTTGGGTACTAAATTTCATGGATTCATGAATACAAAAATTTTAATGAAAATTTAAAGAGGTACAAGTTAGTAAATATATTGGATATCTGACAATAAATATATCTAAATCAAAACAAAATGGTGCCTGAGTATAATTTAAGATGGTTCACGTTGAATTTTTGAAACTATAGCATCATTCAATTAACTTGAAATAAACGTTTTACATCTATAATTTATGTCACATATTTTTTTATTACTTTCAAATCATGAAAGTGATCAAAATTTAATATAATATGCTTGGAAGACACACAGAGGTAACAGAACAGAGCAGACATCACAAATAGAAATCACGAATAGACAATTCAGCATCAGTTAAAATTAAGCAAAAAATACTTGCTTTCCCGAGAAGTGATTGCATCTCCAGTCTCCGAAAATAGTTTTTTTGTGTCGATTTTGTAACATAGCATTGCTCGTCATTGATAACAGCATTACTAGATTAATTACAGTTTAAGTACATTTCGCCCTATTATATCGTTTCATATCTTTTTCTTAATTTTGACTAGATTCATTTCATTTAATAAGAAAGTGTATGAATGAAAGTGAACATGAGAGACTATCAAACTTTACAGTTTATTGCATTTAATAAGAAAGTGTATGACAGAAAGTGAATATGAGAGACTATCAAACTTTACACCTCTGCACAAAATTAAAGTAAAGGAACCATGATTTTATAGCTGTTCTAAATGTACATTATTAGGTTTTCCAGTCCTTTGATCTTTTTGCGTACCTGATGAAGGTTATTTCAGAAACTCGTCACGCGCACTAAATTTGATATCTGTGTTTGTTCTAGATTCAGTCACAGGAGGGTCTTCAACAATGAACATAACTCATACCCTAAAGTGAATCCAAATGGTCCCAAGCCTGCAGTTAAGTGGCCCATCTTTCAATTGATAAATGAATTGATTCATTATATTACAAATTAATAATAAAAAAATAAAAAAATAGAATGCTGAAATATTATCTTGTGTGACTCATGAGAACATTTACATAATTGTATGTAACATTCACCGTTCCATAACCATATTTACAAAGATGGAAGGGGATAATTATTTAGACAGGTAGTCGAGATGACAGAGTCAAATTGCCATCAATTAGATAAGGAAGATTCGCATCAATAAACATTAATAACAATTAAAAAACATACTTATTACAAAAGCGAAAATACCGTAAAGAAGGCGTAATGTTTTGTACAAGTACCCAGAGGTAATGTGTTGTGCAAGTACCCATGTAGTGAAATGTTGTCTTGTCTCTTGTACTTGTATATATTTTATCTAGGAGGTAATGTGTTGTACAAGTACCCATGCAGTGAAATGTTGTCTTGTCTCTTGTACTTGTATATATTTTATCTAGGAGGTAATGTGTTGTGCAAGTACCCATGCAGTGAAAAGTTGTCTTGTACTTGTATATATTTTATCTAGGAGGTAATGTTTTGTACAAGTACCCATGCAGTGAAATGTTGTCTTGTACTTGTATATATTTTATCTAGGAGGTAATGTTTTGTACAAGTACTCATGCTGTGAAATGTTGTCTTGTCTCTTGTCTCTTGTATATATTTTATCTAGGCGTAATGGTTTGTACAAGTACTCATGCAGTGAAATTGTGTCTTGTCTCTTGTACTTGTGTATATTTTATCAAGGATGTAATGTTTTGTACTTGTCTCTTGTACTTGTGTATATTTGATCTAGGAGGTAATGTTTTGTACAAGTACCCATGCAGTGAAAAGTTGTCTTGTACTTGTATATATTTTATCTAGGAGGTAATGTTTTGTACAAGTACTCATGCTGTGAAATGTTGTCTTGTCTCTTGTCTCTTGTATATATTTTATCTAGGCGTAATGGTTTGTACAAGTACTCATGCAGTGAAATTGTGTCTTGTCTCTTGTACTTGTGTATATTTTATCAAGGATGTAATGTTTTGTACTTGTCTCTTGTACTTGTGTATATTTGATCTAGGAGGTAATGTTTTGTACAAGTACCCATGCAGTGAAATGTTGTCTTGTCTCTTGTACTTGTGTATATGTTATTTATGAGGTAATGTTTTGTACAAGTACTCATGCAGTGAAATTGTGTCCTCTCTCTTGTACTTGTGTAGGTTTTATCTAGGAGGTAATGGTTTGTACAAGTACTCATGCAGTGAAATTGTGTCTTGTCTCTTGTACTTGTGTATATTTTATCAAGGATGTAATGTTTTGTACTTGTCTCTTGTACTTGTGTATATTTGATCTAGGAGGTAATGTTTTGTACAAGTACCCATGCAGTGAAATGTTGTCTTGTCTCTTGTACTTGTGTATATGTTATTTAGGAGGTAATGTTTTGTACAAGTACTCATGCAGTGAAATTGTGTCCTCTCTCTTGTACTTGTGTAGGTTTTATCTAGGAGGTAATGTTTTGTACAAGTACTCATGCAGTGAAATTGTATCTTGTCTCTTGTACTTGTGTATGTTTTATCTAGAAGGTAATGTTTTGTACAAGTACCCATGCAGTGAAATTGTGTCTGGTCTCTTGTACTTGTGTATGTTTTATCTAGGAGGTAATGTTTTGTACAAGTACCCATGCAGTGAAATGTTGTCTTGTCTCTTGTACTTGTATATATTTTATCTAGGAGGTAATGTTTTGTACAAGTACCCATGCAGTGAAATGTTGTCTTGTCTCTTGTATATATTTTATCTAGGAGGTAATGTTTTGTACAAGTACTCATGCAGTGAAATATTGTCTTGTCTCTTGTATATATTTTATCTAGGAGGTAATATTTTGTACAAGTACTCATGCTGTGAAATGTTGTCTTGTCTCTTGTACTTGTATATATTTTATCTAGGTGTAATATTTTGTACAAGTACTCATGCAGTGAAATTGTGACTTGTCTCTTGTACTTGTATATATTTTATCTAGGAGGTAATGTTTTGTACAAGTAACAAGTACTCATGCAGTGAAATTGTGTCTTGTCTCTTGTACTTGTGTATGTTTTATCTAGGAGGTAATGTTTTGTACAAGTACCCATGCAGTGAAATGTTGTCTTGTCTCTTGTACTTGTATTTATCCTGCAATGACAGCATTTACCGACCAATATAGCCTGCCTAATATATTTTTTGATATTGGTCAGTTATAAATAGAACATTTTTTGATATTGGTCAGTTATAAATAGAACATACAAATGTAAAACGGGGCACATCGGGGGATATTGTTTTCAAATACATACATAAAATTATTTCAAATACTTTTATCATCGTCCAGTAAACGTTTATTTACGATTTAAAATTGCAGGATAAATACAATACATGTGCACTGTCGAAGCATATAGGTAAATATGTGTATTCGGCGCGAAACGCGGGAAAAAGCTCGGCAAAGCCTCGCCTTTTCCCGCGTTTCTAAGCCTCATACACATATTACCCATATGCTTCGACAGTGCACACGTATTGTATATATATTTTATCTAGGAGGTAAAGTTTTGTACAAGTACCCATGCAGTGAAATGTTGTCTTGTCTCTTGTATATATTTTATCTAGGAGGTAATGTTTTGTACAAGTACTCATGCAGTGAAATATTGTCTTGTCTCTTGTATATATTTTATCTAGGAGGTAATATTTTGTACAAGTACTCATGCTGTGAAATGTTGTCTTGTCTCTTGTACTTGTATATATTTTATCTAGGTGTAATATTTTGTACAAGTACTCATGCAGTGAAATTGTGACTTGTCTCTTGTACTTGTATATATTTTATCTAGGAGGTAATGTTTTGTACAAGTAACAAGTACTCATGCAGTGAAATTGTGTCTTGTCTCTTGTACTTGTGTATGTTTTATCTAGGAGGTAATGTTTTGTACAAGTACCCATGCTGTGAAATGTTGTCTTGTCTCTTGTACTTGTATATATTTTATCTAGGAGGTAAAGTTTTGTACAAGTACTCATGCAATGAAATTGTGACTTGTCTCTTGTACTTGTATATATTTTATCTAGGTGTAATATTTTGTACAAGTACCCATGCAGTGAAATGTTGTCTTGTCTCTTGTACTTGTATATATTTTATCTAGGAGGTAAAGTTTTGTACAAGTACTCATGCAATGAAATTGTGACTTGTCTCTTGTACTTGTATATATTTTATCTAGGTGTAATATTTTGTACAAGTACCCATGCAGTGAAATTGTGACTTGTCTCTTGTACTTGTATATATTTTATCTAGGAGGTAATGTTTTGTACAAGTACTCATGCAGTGAAATTGTGTCTTGTCTCTTGTACTTGTATATATTTTTATCTAGGTGTAATGTTTTGTATAAGTAACCATGCAGTGAATTTTTAACTTGTATTGTGTACTTATATAATATATTTATTTTATTTAGGAGTAAAAAATAAAAACAATTACAAACCCATACTTTTCACAAAAGCGAAAATACCGAAAAGGACCCATACAGTTAAATTTTGATTTGACTCTTCTACTTATATAATATATATTTTATCTAGGTGTAAACAAGATTATAAAGTATATAAAAACTACACACGTATCTATCTTATGTTTGATTGAAGGTATTTGCTTAGTACATCTTTAAAGTAAATCCTTTAAACATATAAAGTAAGATAACATTTGTTTAAAACCTACGGCTTTTTTTCACTAATAATTATGTGGTTTTCAGACCGAGACAAAAAGACGGGATAAGATGACATTTTCACTGCGACAAACTAACTGTTTGTTTACGTTATTCTAATTTAATGTTTTTCAGTGACTTGAGTTTTCTCCGGTTTCCTCCACCAATAAAACTGACCGCCACGATATAACTGAAATATTGTTGAAAGTAGCGTTAAGCAACATAAATCATCTAAATTAATGACGAGACTAGTTATTTTCTACGGCCTTAGAAATGTATACCATATATTATACGTTTTTGAAGATAAGAACGAATAGGCAAAGCATGAGAAACGTTGTCATATTCCGTAGTTTGTGTGCAACATTCAAGGCTGAGAGATCCAGTTTCACTGAAAGTGCGGGAGAAATTTTCGAATTCTAAATTAAATAACAATGACTGTTTCGTAATATATTATACATATGGGGGTCAGTTTATGTTTGTTTATTTTATTACAGAATTTGGGTGTATTCCAATATGCATACTGGAACACCGAGACACTTATAAGTTGACACATACGCCCTTATTAGCTCTTGATTTTTACCTGTACCGATAGGATCGACTTGCAAATTTATTTTTGTTATAAACGATTTGTCTTCCTTAAAAAATAATAGATGAACATTTGCTTAAATCCACTTATGAAATTGATTTTATTTTATTTTCAAAATTTATAGAAATTATATTTGAAAAGTTATTGCAAAAATATGATTTTCCCAGACAAAGATAGCTTTAACTGGATATGACCACTTGTGTTTCTGTCTACACTTCAATATTGGTATTTAAATTGATATATGTTGAACACCTTTGAAGAAATTAACTACAAGAAATTATACCTGGTGCATCAAATAAAAATATGTATCTTTCATTTGTATTATCGCTCAATTTGCATTTTCTGCGTAGGAGGGAAACTTGATTTCTTTACACAGACATTCGAGTAACATATTCTGAAAAATAAACTACTGAAATATGATTAAACGATATCAATTACAAACAATTTAAAAACTATTTTTATAATGTATCATGTTACATAAGACTTCATCAGGTCCATTAAGTGAATTTCTGAAATAATTGTTAATACAAATCTTAACACTGAACACATTGCCGAAAAAAATCAACACTGTTGCGTCGTTTGTCGCCATGCCATTTGTCTTGTCTACATTTTTAACAAAGTAAACAATATATTGTTTGAACTGGAATGTGATATGTACTCTTAATAATTATGTTAGCATCAACAGTATTATATAATTAAAAAACATTTATCTGAAAGCTGATTTCTTTGTTCTAATACCGGTAATTGAAGCTGACGTAAACATTTAACAGCTTATTAGTCTTTAACGTATGGAGAACTGCGATACTTACTGTCGAGAGGTACATTATCGCTAGTAATACAGCGAGTCCGAAAGAATAAGATGTGATAGTGTATGTCAAGACCTTCAAAACTGAAATTATTAATGTTGTTATTTTAGCGTCATAATGCGTTTGACGTTACACAGCCCGATAACTAGCAATATCAAGATTCAGTCTATTAACACTAATATTATTTTTCAGTGAGATCATATATACATGTATATAATTTTTACGCAGATATTTTTTTTAAAATTCATTATATTTATTTTCAGCCACAACAACTATACCCACTACAACGACAGAATCATTGTATGCCGCTGCTAGAAGAAGTAAGATAATAATTGTCTTGTTGTTTTGTTTTTGTACAATCATGCCTGGCCCTTTTTATTTTTACGCAATGGCCAATACGTTACCGCGAACATATCATAATTTATGTCCACCAATAGGGGTGTAAATATAAATTCAACCAATCAGCATTATTCAATTGTTAATACAATGCACTTCTAATGTCTTCGAACATTTTCCAAGGCATTGTATGAAATGACGATTAAAAACATTAGAGAAATTTAATCAACAGTATATTCAAAATATTAAAATAATTTATTAAGCTAAACAATGCATATGATTTCTAATGAAGTTTTATATTGAAAGCAAATGGACAATCTCCCAATGTATTATAATTCATGGGCTCATCCCTGTTTCTTTTTTTCTTTTTTTGTCTGTCTTTCTGATCGTTTTAGTTTTCTGTGTTGCGTTTTCTAATTTGTTTGTCTTCGTTCTGTCTCCTGTGTCCAATTCATCCTTCCGGTTTTTTTTAATGTTCATTTGCAAAAAGAAATATCTAAGCTTTCCCTTATACAATGTACCTAATAAATAAAACAACATCTAATTTGTTTTTCAGTTTGTTTAGATGGAGTATCAGATATTTTGTTTGCATTTGATTCATCAAACAACGTTAGACCTAACGAATTTCGTAAGCAGTTGGAATTTGCCAAACGTATTTCTAAAAATTTCAACATAGGTCCAAACAAGTCCAGAATAGCAGCTATTTTGTACAGTGACCAGGTACAACGATTAATAGACTTCCCCGAATATGGGACGCACGAAGAAATAGTCAATGCATTGAACCGAGTTGAAAAATCTGCAGGTGGAAGTCGAATAGACGAAGCTATCCGGTACATCAGAACAAAATCGTTCCGTCGTAGTGTGGCCCGAAGCCATGCAACCCAGGTAGCCATTATAATTACTGCCAGTCCTACATCAGCACTTCACCGAACCAAAAAACAAGCACACGAAGCGAGAAAAGCGGGACTAAAACTAATTCCTATCGGTATTGGTGACGTCAATATAGAAGAGCTCCGAGCAATTGCTGGAACAGCAGACGATTCGATGCAGTATATGTTGCCGACTTTTGATGATTTAGACTTTGTTCTTCCTAATATCTCCATTAACACCTGTGAAGGTAAATATAGATTTCAGTAGAATGAGTGCGTGATTGTTGTTTAACACCAAGTGCGCATATTTTCAGCTATGCCATGGCGAGATATATTTCGATGATATGTTCGCTTTGAACTAAACCAACGCGCTTAATAGTTTAATTGTTATAGTGCTAGCTCACTGAACCGTCAGTCCGCGGGTAGACATGTCTTTCCATCAAGACACAATATTCTGCTTCCGAGCCAAGCATTATTTGCTCTTGCTTCCTAAATGCTGCACGTGTAGTGGTGAAGAGGCAAATACAAATACTAACTTCATTGGTTTGACCGGACCATTCTCGAACCCACGATCTACCACATACGAGTCGAGCACACCAACCATTATTTATTATATTTTTACAATTTCTTTGATAAATGATTGTTATTCGAATTGAATTTTCTCCCCATAATTACAAAATAATATTAGTTTAATGTGCAAGCACAAGGTTTTATTTTACATAAAGCACAATGTGTTAACGAAATATAGATTTATCCAACTGCATGTATCAGCTTTGATTGAAAAAACCCCACATAATAACATGGGTTCAATAGATTTGCATGTTATTAATAACGTCACACGAAAGTAACGATTTACTGTATACATGGAACAATACAAGCTTAAGGTTTCAGATACACTTTTTAATGTTTACTGATTCGTGCAGCTGCAGATTAAATAATTGCACGGTTAACGTCAGAATTTTCCATATACAAATGAATAGAAATTATTTTTTAAAATTCATATCATACTTTTGAATGCAAAGGAATGACTGCATGGTGCATATTTTGTGAAGTTGATGACTTTATAAGATATTGCAATATATTTTGTGATAAATTTTAGTAAAAGGGAATTTATTGACTTTATGGAAATACAAATAAACCTACTCTAGATATGATCTTGAGTTAATATATATGTAAAGTAATGTCTAGATTTCAGTTTATTTCTACCATGTTATTATCTGTTTTTCTGTATCTGTTTAATTCCTCAAATTATAGGTGTAGCAAAATGTTAAATGTACCCTTTTATCGTTTCAGTTACAACGCCGACTATTACTGTCTCTGATATGTGTAAGTTATTTATATTAAAATCTTTACTATATATGCAATAGTTCAGAATATTCTGTTTTTTATGAAAAATATTCACATAGATTGTTCATATCATATCATAAACAATACTGAATATACAAATGCAACAGAGACGCATTTCGACGCGTCATGTTTAACAATTGATGTTATTAAAGGGGCTTATATATGTCCTACCTACCAGACAAGCATCTGAACAAGGTCATATTCAATTTACTTAGAGGTTACGACAACACTAAACCTTGATATTCGATGCATAAATTTATGATGGCTATCATAGATAAATGTTTTATCAGTGCGGAAGTTTTTTTCTGAATTAATAGCAGATATTGTCCGTGTAGAACTGTCAATTGTTATTTCCCTCGATTATATGAATAATTGGGACCTTACCACGTGTACCAGTATTTTTTCTGCGGACGTAATATATGTGCTGGTGTTGTGGAGTTCTGGCTGATTTAATATTCATTTGCGTTTTGCTTATCGTTACATAATTATCACTTCTGTTTTATTTACTTTGCATTCATTTTATACTGAAAAATTAAATATGACTTATCACAGGATATTTAATACAAAGTAACACGACGGGTGCCACTAGTAGATCATGAAATGTTTATCATTCTGTAGAGCTTGAGTTCACTTCCGGGTTATAGTAGAGGTTGTAGTGGAGGGGTCATGTTGCTCAAGCTTTGAATTTCTGTACAGTGCTTTGTGAATCGTTGTTTGTCTTTTTGTTCTTTCGGTTATTCAATTTTATGTCCTTCGAAATAATGCTTCTGATTACCATTTGTCATCTTCAAACTTTTCCTCGTGTTCATTTTCGTTGATCAACATAACGTTCAAATAGTTCTTCCTGAAACATTCATTTCTCTTTGTTTTATTGTAGCTTGTGGATCCCGTCAAGAAGCAGATCTAATGTTCATCCTAGATAGCATCAATGCCGGGAAAAAGAATACAAAGAAAGCCCTGGCCTTTATACAAGATCTTGTTAATGATTTAGACGTGGACAAAGACAAGATCCAAGTGGGACTAATGGCTGGAGATGTATGTGAAACAAACACAAAAAGCAGCACCGGATTTGATTTAGGAGCAATGAAAACGAAAGCGGATGCGTTGGATGCACTGACGGACAAGCAAAATACGGACTTTGGAGGAATGCTTAAAAGGATGCGTAGAGGTGCGTTTAGCCATAGACACGGTGGAAGACGGGAAGCAAGAAAAATAGCGATTTTAATTGTTGATGGGAATTTAGACGAACCATTGCAAGCACTTTCGGAAGCAAGAAGAGCCCGTATCCATGGTATCGAGGTGTATGTCGTACAAGTAGGAGAAGACCAACCACAGGAAGAATTAATGATGATGTCAGATTCACCATTCAGAGGAACGAAAAATTTCTTTAAAGTCAGAAACTATAACGAATTAAAGGAATTGAAGAAGAACATTTGGGATTCTTTGTGTGATGGTCAGTATCTAAAAAATAATTATTATTATGAACTAGTTTCCGTTGTTAGTGGTAAAAGGTGAAAATAGCATGCAGTCAAACCTGTTACCTTTGGGATAAAGATAAAGTGGTCATAAAACGGGTGTCCTCTTAAAAGAGGTTCAATTCATATGACAGTTTCTATGACATGACAAGAAAAAACCTTTTAATACAGGTGTCTGCTTAATAGAGGTGACCGTATGGGCAGGATTGACTGTAGTGTAATGATTTAATCGATTGATCTATTGGTGTTTAGGGTCAAGTTAGTAATACTTCAGTTGTATTCAAAACGAGAACAAATTAAAAATAAAACAACAATAAACCATGCTGGAAACGGTGGTACTGGGACGAACGTTTTGATATCCAAAGGTTTGGTTTAGGTTTATGGTGTTTAACGCCACTTTCAACAATATTTCAGTTCTATCGTGGCGGTTAGTTTTATTATTGGAGGAAACCGGAGTACCCGGAGAAAATCACCAGCCTGTCGCAAGTCACTGACAAACTTAATCACATAATGTTGTATTGAGTACACCTCGCCATGAACGCGGTTCGAACTCGCAACTTTATTGGTGATGGGCACTGATTACGCAGGTAGTTGTAAATCCAACTACCATACGATCACGACCACGAAAGCACCCGATATCCAAAGGAAAATAAGGAACTACTAGTAATGGATATAATAGGGTCCGGTTATTTAAGTGTAAAGATTGTGGCATTCTCCAAATTTGAGGCACTCATTGGACGAATTGTACATTTGTAAATAGATATATAGAGATTAGAATTATGTCGACCGTAGCATATTAGACCAACATTTGTACTGTTAATTTTTAGGGAATTATTCTGTTTAATGCCACTTTCAACAATATCAGTTATAAGTTATATTGTGGCTGTCAGCTTTATTAATGGAGGAAACCGGATAAAACCACCAACCTTCCGCAAGTCACTTTCAAACTTCATAACATAATGTTGTATCGAGTACACTCGCCATGAGCGGGATTCGAACTCACAACATTAGTGGTGATAGTTAATTTTATATTTAAGCAGCAATCTAGATAACTCAAAACGATTTTGTCCTAAAACAGTTTCCCCATGTCATGAAAATGAGATAATGAATACTATTATATAGTTACAATGTAATGACATCTCAATTTTCTTTTTATCTAAATATGTCAAAATAACATTTTAGATAAACGACTAGGTTACTATTTCATATCAAGTAAATTGATGCACCTTATCTATAGAGGGAAATGTCGACCGACATGTCAGTTAGGCAAACATAAATCATAAATTATTTGCAAAGGACTAGGTTGCTATTTCATATCATGTAAATTAATGCATCTTATCTATAGAGGGAAATGTCAGCTAGGCAAACATAAATCATTAGTTAATTATTGGGGTGTGTTGCAACTTACACTGCAGTGATTGTAGGAATTTAATTTGAAAATGCATCCCATTTATAGCAAGAAAATAGCACATCGAACACATAAAATTCTCTTGTTCACATTTTTGTAACCTTGTTTATAAGTTTGCTTGTTTGTTTGATGGTGTTTAACGCCACTTTCAACAATATTTCAGTTATATCGTGGCGGTCAGTTTTTTTGTTGGAGGAAACTGGAGGACCAGGAGAAAACCACCGACCTGTCGCAAGTCACTGACAAACTTTATCACATAAGGTTGTACACCTCGCCCTGATCGCGATTCGAACTCACATCAGTGGTGATAGGCACTGATTGCATACGACGGCATTGTTTATACAAATCGTCAACAAATCCATGTTTTTCATTACAAACGGGGTATTTGGTCGCTTCTTGCAAAATACTGGGTGAAACCATGCTGAATTCTCAACATCAATAGTGTAACGGTTCTCAATTCCATTCGATGTTCGGCTCGATATCAGTGGGAAATACCCCGTGAATTTCCTATATACCCCGTTATGCTAGTATAGTATCTAAGCCTCCTACAAAAACAAATAATCTTTATACACGCCTGTTACTCAAATAGAAAGACACGTGTTTCAACCCCCTTAGTGATATCATCAGTGTATGTTATTATTATAGAATTACATAATATTTTGTATGAGGTTATATATATTTCGTCAAACAAAATCTTTACATTTTCGCATTTTCAATTGACAAACATCAATAGGTAACGTACGTTAGTATGTACAACACGGAACAAAGGGCTACCATTTTTGCCAAATTACAACGAAATGTGGGGCCCGGGTGGCTCAATGAGTTAGGTAGTTTGATTACCTAACAACTCATACAAGCCTATCACCAATACGGCGTGAGTTCGCGCCCGGCTTTGTTATTTACAAAAAAGAGTGCACTCGACTCGCAGCTGCAAGTGATAAAGTTTACCAGTTGCTTGTCCATGGTCGGTGGTTCTCTCCGGGTACTCCGGCTTCTTCCATCACTAAAACAGGTCGCCATGATATAGCTGAAAGTGGCGTTAACACCAAAAAGTATAATCAAATCAAATCATTACAACGAAATGTCACATTCATATTAAATCCCGATTTCCAGTAGTGTTTTTGATATTTAGAATCTTAAGTCTATATTTCGTCTTACAAAATGCAATGTTATGCGACGAATGTGCGATATCCTTTTTATAGGACAAAACGAAAGTCAAATATAGTTATACACAAATACCAAGAATGAGGATTGCACGTACACTAAGGCATAAATTAACACATTAAGATAAATTATGGAGGTAAGAGAATGACTGTTAATTGGGGAGAAGATGCTGCCAAGGAATACCTGCCAAATAAAGTAACCTTGCCCCATATTAAATAAACGACAAAGCATTTTTGGCACTCTGATAAAATATGTCATATTATTAGCATCACCTGTGTCAGGGGTATCGATTTTGTCTTTTTCTACAATATTTTCTATTAGATTTTGGAACCTGTTTGGTATTTTTTGTTTTTCAGATTTTGGAACCTGCTTGGTATTTTTTGTTTTTCAGATTTTGGAACCTGTTTGGTATTTTTTGTTTTTCAGATTTTTGAAGCTGTTTCGTATTTCTTGTTTTTCATTTTTCTTATTTCTCTCTATTTCAGAATTGTGAGAAAACATTACAGAACCGTTTAACAGGGACCAACATAACAGTATTTTATAACTAACAGTAATAAACAAAAAAATGTGTATAATGTAAAAGATACTCATCCCAACAAGACAACGGTCGTATAAACAATGTTCTGATAATGACAGTTGTGATGTTAATGACAGTTGTGATGTTAATGACCTAACGGTGCAGCAGAAGAGTGCATTCTTATCAATCGTTATGCAGTGCATTTTCAAGTTTAACATCTGTTACGCAGATAAGTGCTACGTGGTGACAACACATAATTACCACTTGTTTGGTATATTTATGTAGACATAAACGTTGATTCTATAGCGACCGTAAGCTCAGGGAGATAATAACATGCTACACATTAACAATATGATAGTTATGCTATCAAAAACATGTCTTTCATATTATTACATTGTAGATTTTTGTGTTCATTGTAAATATACATTGTCATTAATTAATATATACATTGTATTATTCGTTTCATCTACGATTAAGATTGTAAGATTACATATGTTATGTTTTGTTGAACGTTTCAACAAATACCAGAGGCTGTTTTCCATTGTGTGGTTACAACCACTTCAATCAGAATCTGGTACTGGTAAATTATTTGTCTTTCCTATCATTCGACTTTGAGCGTACCTGATGAAGGTTATTCCTGATACTCGTCGTGCGCACTAAATTTGATATCTACGTTTTTATTACATCTTTAATTTAATGCATTCTTAATCTTAATTTACGACCAGTTTTATTTTGAAAGAAGCTATTGAAATACCATGTGAGTTACTTACCAATCGACAACGACTTGCAAAGCTTGTAAGGCTGATAAGGAGGTACACACCGAGCACACATCCAACCTGATTTCGTGACGACTTCTTTAATGTCCAAGGCGTGCGATTTACAGTGGGGATTGAAAGAAGTACCAAACAATAAAAGGCAACCAGGCTGCACCTTTCTTATTTCGAAATAATCATAATCTATATAACTGTTTAACTACATCCTGCAAAGGTGAAAGTAGAATTAACATCACCGCTGTTTCGTTAATTATTGATTGATTGGTTGGTGTTTAACGCCAACTGTTGTTTCGTTAAATAATACTCATGTATGTAGATATTATCGTAACACTTCCATTTGTTATATGCTGGTCCATACTTAGTACGAAAATTAACAGCTAGTATCATATGTATATAAACACGATCATATAAGGACATGTTTTACAGGAACCGTAACTCGTGTTCATGTATATTTTCATGTCACGTGTCGACTAACGAGATTGTTCAGTGCATGTACGTCTGTAGTTAGTGATGAAACGGTTGTCGCCTATGATCGATTGTCGGTCGTTTTTTGGGGAATGATGCTAATAATCGATAAGAATACGTTGCTAAGAAACGTATTTATAGATGCATAGAAACATATTTATAAAGTGATATAACCTGATTATCCAAATTTTGTACAAAAATGAAAAAAAAATCATTTTGGATTAAAATCGATTACTAATCGATTAAAACTCTCCGATTACTACCGATAATCGATTATGGATTTCAAAGCGATTGGCCATCCCTATCTGCAAAGTACATTATAGACACAATATCGTACTGTTATAATGCTTGGAATATTTGGTTGTATATACGATCTCTTAGTATTTGTAACACATATGCTTAAAACATGTGATATTACCCAAAATGTCTTATAGAGCTTTACCAAATGATTGTATAGTTTTATATGCTTATTATTACGTTATATTATAAACTGTTTTTATATGTTAAAACAATAAAATACCAAAGCGCTTCGAACATAGCCTTATATTTATTACATCACTCAATGTACACCCTACTGTGCAATTTGATTGTGTTTAATAAATGAATTCCATATGATAAACCAACACGAACAGACTTTGACACACGAGTTGATTGAAATATTATATAATAAGTGAGTACAATGTAAAAATACCAACAAATAAAGTTTGGAGGCAACATAAGGGACAACCCACAGTGACACAGGCAACATTAGGCACAAGACACCGAACGACGACAAACAAAACTAACATACAGCACAGAAAACTGAAGATGAGAAACACAGACTTCACCAAAAAAAACCAACCTCGACTGAATCCATGTGAATTACAGAATCAGGACAAATAAAACACATTGCGTCCAGTGAATTGTAAACAAAACAATAGCAAGTGAAGAGTGGATACGAGCTTCCACTCACTTGGGTGGAATCGGTATTTGGAAAGAACCAGGCAGTATCATCTTATTCCTTTCTGTATTATGGCATTTAAGCAATATTACTGCACGAAAAGTGCAAATTCAACATAAATAAATGCAATACTGAAGCATGAGAGTTGCATAAGCTGCCAATAACGGTTCCTAGATGGCATCGATCAAAACAATGTTATATAATTCTACCAAATATCTGGCATTTTTGTTCGATGTGTTGCAACATTCATAATGTTATCATATAAAGAATAATATTATAGACCATTTACATATTCCTGACTTCTAAAACTATACGTTTTAATGCATTTTTATAGGAATTATTCCCTTTAATGTTAACAAACGGTTCAATTTTAATGCATTTTTTAATTAATATAACACATATATTTTTAGGGGTAATCAGAAACAGTAAATCAAAACGAGAGGGACAAACAATGATTCTACAAAACACTACACAGAAAACTAAAGATTGAGCAATACAAATCTCATTAAAACCGGGGATGAACTGAGTTGATTGTAAATTTTCCCTTTGAAATAAAATTGTCCTCTGAGTTTTTACAAGATTAAAAAAACTACACATTATAAGAAAATTATAATCAATTTATTTATCCTTTCCGTTTCTCTTGCATGGCACGGGTACATTTTTGCTCACCGTAAAGCAAATAACTCCTATTACAACGCTTAATTTTAGAATCGAATCGGGAATTTCCACATTGTCTATTGCATTTTGCGAAAATTTAGAATGACACAGGAAACAAGGCTATGATGAAGAGGGTTAGACAAAAATTGCCTTGTAACGGGTAATAAACGACCGCTCCTAACAAACTGTTGCATAAATAGCAGGTGTTGCAAGTTGCTTTTATGTGCAAGGAGCATGACATCCTTCGTCCAGCAATAACCAATTTCAGTCCCGTTCTAAAAGGGCAAATTGTTGAATTGATTGTTTAAGCGCAATTAATAATAATATATTTGCCATGTTCGAATAGCACATTTTTGACAAATCAACTTCTGTGTCACGAAGATTAAATATATTACCAATGTATGATAGTGTATAAAGTTCAAGATTAGGACACGGCGTTCTTTACAACACTGCTCATTCAATCATATCCTAATGTGACATCTGCTCGGTCATGCAATAAAGTCGGTTGACCGTTGACCAACTTTATGTGACGTAAGAGGACGTAAGTTGGAAAAAGGGTAGTAAACAAATATGGGTCAGTGTGTAATTAATATAGATCTTTTTTCCATGGAACTTTACACATGTGAGCAAGAATAGACGAAGAACATTATTAAAAAGAAAAACATGTTTACTTTTCAAACATGAAAATAATAATCAAACCTTATCCAATGACTAACCGACTTATTGTCAGACGAGAATATGTGAAGGTTGACACGTGGAAACCACTTAGAGGATTAGACCCTTCCCCGTCTGTGATCGATCACTATTTAACACCAAATCAGTATTTTTAAAGCTATGTAAAATTTCAAAAAGAATCAAACAGGTGTTCCGAGAACCAGACAGACTGATGATTACGACCAATGAAAGTTGTGGGTTTGTTTGTTTTGAGGACTAGAGTGGGAAGACCATAATTATACAATAAACAGTTACTTGATGTCTATATAATATAAACCATCAGTTGAAATTAGGCGATAAAGCATTTGGCGAATGGGTGATTTTCCAGATGAGTGGTTCGTGATGTTGTGTGCCATGTGGTTAGTTTTTATCGTAGAGAACAGTACCGTTTAATTTTTCTTTATTTAAATAAAAGTAGACAGACATGTTTGCTATAAGTGAATCACAGAACGTAATGTCGCTTTCGATAAAAAAAATTTGCGAAGTTCAAAATACAGCATGTGATTACCATGGATAACCTTTATTTCCTAAGACTAAAAACAATATGTCTATATACTATACATAAGAGGTGATTGAACCCAAATAACTAGTTATTCCATAAAAACGAAGATATCTAATGTAGTGTGCTCCACGCTATTCTGGAATAACCATTATCGGGCACGTCAATAAATAAAGGTAATAACAAAATTACCGAACTTCGAACAATCTTACAAAGGGAAAGTCAAAACTCATAAGTATATAAACAGACAAAATCAGTCAACAACTGGAAAACTGTGAAAACCGTAATGACCCTGACTTGGTACAGGCATTTCTATAGAAATGGTGGTTTGAATCAGATTTTAAAGCGCCAAACCCCCCGCTTTCATTACGGCTCAAAGGTTCCGGCTGTCACTATAACAGTATTTATAACAATACTGGAACAAAATAGTTGTCAAAGCAGTACCAAATTTAGTGAAGTAAATGTCAAAAACAATTTTACTTCACACATTAATAAAAAAATATTTTTGATATTTTTTGTTGACTTCCTTATCTTTATACATTTTCACTATATGAAAATGCATCGTTTATTATCGTCTCTGAAGAGACGAAATATATTTCGACAAGATCTTGGTATCGGAATATACACTTTTTAAGAGATCGAATAAGGCGAATGTTTTTATAGCCCTGGTCCAGTAGCCTGTTTCTCAGATGAAGATGACGTTCCAGGAAATCAGAATAATTGCTACTGACCTTTGCATAACGAATCAATTGCGAGATGTAAACACCATATGCAGGAGAAGCTGATATATTGCTGCACATATTTGGAAAATTTATGATTTTAAAATTGAAGTCGTCCCGTTTATCATAAATTTTAGTACTGAGTTGACCACTGTCGTCAAATTCGAGGTATAAGTACACAAATTATGCGGACAAAGCTGTATCTGTGGTCTCTTTAACTTCCAGCTCTGGAGGATATATCAATGGAAGAAATTCTGCAAATCTAGAATTATTGATAGATAAAACGTCATCAATATACCTGTATGTGACATTAAAGGCTCTAGCCTCATGAATCTTCTTATCTTTTACAAGCTTTTGAAGAAACTCCGACTCATATGAGTATAAAAATAAATCGGCTAGAAGAGGGGCGCAATTCGTACCCATTGGTATGCCGACGACCTGCTGAAACAGTGACCCTCCAAAGGAGACAAATATGTTATCGATGAGGAACTCCAGCATACTGACCTTAATATTATATTCTTGAAATATCCCATGGATACATTTTTGAATATGGCTACTTTTGTGCAATAAAGGTAAAACAATGTATTTCGTTGGCTTATTACTGATTTACTTTGCACAAGTGAAAACATACAAAAAGTTGTTGTTTAATAATTACACACAAAGAAAGATAACCGTTGGAAAATACGTGACTTGTATGTTGGTGAATATACATGAAGGAGGTGCCTATTCAAATCCACATAATTTATTTTTAAGAATAGATGTTGAATTTAAAGTTAAAGTGTTGTATTCATTTATTTTTATTTATTATTATTATTATTATTATTATTATTATTTTTTTTTTACAAATCTTACTTAAATTCATTGTAATTTATATTGCATTATCAACAACAACAAAAAAAAAATTAAAATTTAAAAAAACGAAAAACCGATTCAATTTAGATTACGACTTGTTTGATAACAGTATGAAAAGATGATAAACGGTGTTTCTAGTACAACTGACACAATAATAAGAGACCACTCTTGTATGGTAATGGTAAATTACACTGACAAGCAAATGACTACATTTAAGTTATCAATTCAGATATTTTATAGCCGTATTTTATGTAAATTTCCAGTTCAAAGCTAAACGTATTACGCCATGACGTTGCTTGCCGTTACGGAATACGGGTGTCACAAATGACTAAGCAGCGGGTTTGTATCTAGAGTAACACAACGGATGCCACTAGTGAAAAAGGAAATATTTACCTTTCCGGAGCACATGCGTCCACCCCCGGTGTTTTGTGAGGTTCGTGTTACTCGATCTTGTGTTTTCTGTGTAGTGTTTTGTAGATCATTGTCCTTTTTCGTTTGACCATTGTACTGCCTGTCCTTCGATTTACGGATTCTGATTACCCCTTTGGTATCTTCAAATTTTTCTTCTTATCTAAACCTTAGATTTTTATCTGATCTTTTTTGTGGGTACCTGTAAAGTGCGAAACGAAATAAAAACGGAACGAAACGAAACGAAAAAAAACCAAAAACGAAACCGATCAAAACGAAACGAAACGAAACGAAATTTTTCCAAAGCGAAATGTAACGAAAAAAAATGAAAAATTCAATATGGCATGAAGACTAAGAGGGTTTATAATATATTGGTTATCCAAATTTAGAAGACTTAAACGGTTCCTGGTTTTATACTATAATGATTATCCAAATTTAGTATACCTCATCATTTTTTTTCTATATGAAATTTTAAACAACTGATATAATTACTACTCTCGCATACTTGATAATAATACTTACAGGTCAATAGATTCCGAACTGTTGCTGTCTGAAAAACTCGCGGACTTTTTGTGAAGTACTCCTTTCGATTGAATTTTTAATTATCACATGGTCGCTTTCAGCCAATGGAGTGACATCTTTTCGGGGACTTTTTTACACGATTTATTGTTACTGTACAGCCGATATGAGACAGAAAGTATAGAGCATGAACATGTTCGGTGGTTGAAATTCTCGGATTAAACTCTATACTGGGGTGACATTGGACAACCCAGCAGGTCCCAAATGCGGAGCAGAGGCCGCTTAACATTTCGGAGTACCTTGGCCTGTACTTGGTTTTTAAAAGGTTAAAACATAAATCGTTGTTAAGATGCAAGGCATCGCACAGTCATGTATTCCCCCCCCCCCTCACGGTTGGTGATTTCGTGCTATTAAAGCTTTTTTTTAGAGACAGCACGACTAATGTGTGTGAACAAAGTATGGCTTTTTGTCAGAGGACCTTTTTGTCTTAAGCTACATGTAGTTGTCAGTTAACTTCGATTATACAGTTGTGAGACCCTGCTCGTTTTCAATTTGTTTAAACTTGTTCAATCTGTTGTTGATCTTGTATGTTTCTTGTTTTGTCTCGTATTAGACACTGGTTCGTTCTGATTTTTACTGTGTCTTATTTGTTCTTATTTTTTATCACTGGTCTGCATTCGGGGGGGGGGGGGGGTTGAATGCTCATGTAACTGATGTAACCCCGTCACATTTCATGTGCTTGTCTCAAGTCAAGTGAATGTTGGCCAGTGATTTTACCTGTCTGATTTTCATCTTTTAGTTTCATTTATTGTATTTGTTAATAAGACGTTTTGCCGTTATTTTGTTTTGATTTTGTACATATTTTTTGATATATTTGGGGCCTTCTAGAGGTGACTGCGCAGAATGAGTATACTCATCATTCATTGAAGTTTTTAGTGTTCTTTAATAGTAATTTTCTTTTGGTCGTTCTAAAGTTTTTTATTGGTGAAGAGTAGGTGATTGTCTCTTTGGCATCTACCACATATCCGTCCTTTTTATAATAAGTCATCGACTAGAAATTTACACGTACTCTTCATTCACCAAAACTTTAATAGCAGTAGCCCTTAAAATGACCTTAAGTTTTTAATTGTGAATTTGGGACACTGACTGATAAATCTTTGAAGGAAGAATGGATGGAGGAGTTCATTAGCACATACGCTCGACGTGTACAAATATGTGATGAGTGGAAAATACTGAGATGTGGAATAAATGTCCATGAGACAACGATTCAACAATACAGCAAAATACAAAATCTTATATAGAGAACGCCAAACAGTCTTCAACAATGGACTAATTAATGCTCACACTGCTTTGTGCTCTGTTAATGGCCAGAATAGGCAAAACTAAATGTTTGAAATTCAACATCAGACCAAGAAATGCCCACTGAAAGACCATATTCCAAACAAATAAAATGCAACAAACAGCGACTTTGATAAATGTTCCTGGATTGGGTCACAGGCACACGTGGCGGGGTTAAACTAGATATGTGAGTGCTCAGCCCTCGCCCAGAGGTTTGTCAGTGCTCAGCTCTCCCCAGAGGTTTGTCAGTGCTCAGCCCTCCCCAGAGGTTTGCTAGTGCTCAGCACTCTCCAGAGGTTTGTAAGTGCTCAGCCCTCCACCAGAGGTTTGTCAGTGCTCAGCCCTCCCCCAGAGCTTTGTCAGTGTTCAGCCCTCCCCCAGAGGTTTGTAAGTGCTCAGCCCTCCCCAGAGGTTTGTCAGTGCTCAGCCCTCCCCCAGAGGTTTGTAAGTGCTCAGCCCTCCCCCAGAGGTTTGTGAGTGCTCAGCCCTCCCCCAGAGGTTTGCGAGTGTTCAGCCCTCCCCCAGAGGTTTGTAAGTGCTCAGCCCTCTCCAGAGGTTTGTCAGTTACCTATTATTGGTCCTTTTTTCGGATTATTATAAAATCATACTATATCATAGGCCACAATTAAACGATTTATGGAGGATGTTTATTTTTTATCACCATTTCAATTCTTGTTTTTTAGAATATATACATAGTGTTGCTCGAAATTGAAAGGAGACTAGTAGGTCTATATATAGAGAGATAGCAATAAAAGTTGGCGGAATAAGATCAGGTATTTATTGTTTTTTCTCCTTTTTTCTACATCTAAGCCAACAAGAGTTCAATGAGCATACCTTACTCATTTACATGTACAAAAGCTATTTATCCAGGAAAAAATAATTATATCAGCAATTCAAATTTGTTTACTAATTTAAACACGGACTCCCATTGCAACAAGCATATCTTTGACCTCTTTTGGAATGATATCAATTGATTATTTTGATACACTGAGCATGTCTTTCTTATAATCAGGAAATTTCCTCACCAAAGAAGCAGTTTTCAAGTGTAAATATGCAAACTGATTCTTCGTTCTTTTTTCTCCAACAACAGTGTATTCCCTTGCACAATATTTACGTACTATTAAATTGTTTTGTTCTTTTTCTCTGATGAATTTATTTCCGCACCCATAACATTTTATTGCCTTTGTTTGGTGCAAATATATCACTTCAAACGGGTCATCTTTTTCCATGTCCCCCAAAGCTTCCAATGTTTCCATTGTAGAGGTGTCTCCAGAGATGAGATCCCGGGTAACCTCAAGCAGAGACTTTTCTTTGCCAAGTGGAGTTCTTCCTCCCTTTCTGGGTTTACTTACTGGTAGTTTTTTCCCTGATGAAATACCCCTCATAACTAAGTTTAGAATGTTTACAGTAGTTTTGTCCTACTTTCGCCAGTCAAGGAATAACCGTACTTACCCAGCGATTCCGATGCAGCTAGAGTGTGCTCACATATCTTAAACGATTTATACGGATTATAGTCACAGACGAATTTCCCAGATTTTGTAGACTTTATAAGATGAGGTGCTTGAGAATGCGTACCCACTGCGTGCTGCACCATTAATGCATCGTAGCCAGGTGCTTGGACTATTAAGCCTGGTGTCTTTAAGACTCATCTGCCCTATCCCACATCTCTTCTTTAAGTTCATCGGACAATGAGGGCAGCTGCAGCTCTTTGTGTGAAACGAACACAGATGTAGAAACATTTGGCTGTCTGCGTGTATACTCTCTTACCGGAGGTTTTTCTATCTCTGTCTGCTGGTTGCTTGGCAAAGTTAGTGGGGATAGCTAAAACCTTTTCAATGATTCGTGTCTCTCGTCAGTCGCCATGGCATTCCATATATGACGATCCTTTCGTAAAATACTATGACTATGTGACAGTTCGTATGGACCATTACTATAGATAACCATTTCAAACTCCTGTTGCTGAGTTTTTACATACTCGTCGATTTTTCTATTGACAGTGGCCAAAGTCAGGGTTCCACTTCGGCCTATCCAGTCCTTGATATTATTGTTCATACTTTCGGTCCTGTTGTTAGAAAAATGGCCATCAGTGTGTGCAAAGTCACTTCTTTGATCAAATATCTTTTGAAGAGATCGGTTTCGTACTGCACAAACCAGGTGTGAAATGATGGAACCATACAGTCCCATGTTGATTTAAGTTCCATTTACTATTTATCAAAAGACAAGGTCGAAGTAGTCTATAAGCCCCTTTTCATAAATTTGTGAGCTTTCACGACCGAACATATCACACAGAATGTGGTTTGCAGGGGCATCTCTTGCGCGTAAATTTCCCTTAAGCTTACGTTCAATGTTTTCTTTATTGTGGTTGCTACAAAGCAGTTTTTGGGCATTAGGGAAACAAATTTGCGATGCGTTCATGATAGCCTCATCGCCGTCATATCCTATTGCTTGTATGGTCTTCAATTCGGGCTCCATGCGAAGACTGGAGCTTTAAAAGTCCAACAAACGTGTTTATATCTTTGCTCGTATGAATAAATGTTGGTTCAATTTCCAGTGGATGTCTTCCCCGGCACTTTCATCTGCATGCACCACTTTAAGGTTTTTAAAGAAAGTGTTGGTCACATAGTAGTTTCCAACATCGTAAGTAGACTCAATTGAAAAAATGGAAAATAGGATCGGGTGTGTGCAGAACAGTCTCATATCAGCTAGCTGTTTTTCAGACACCAGAACATATTGAATCGAATTTGAATTTATTGTTAGATCATGTACAAAAGAACTTTCCTTTATTTGCGATACCAAGTGTATAAAGTCATCTGTCTTTTTCGATGCGCTTTGGCTTTTCATAACGCTATAAATTTGTTGGGGTTTCTTGGTTCCGAGGATGCAGAAGCAGAATATAGCCGCCCACCAGCAAAATCCATGAGGGATTTGAAAACCTTTCTGGGGTTCTTCTATAATGCTCAGCACCTCTGGTTCAGTTTTGTAGAATGGTCTCTTCGAATGGCGTGCGTTCCCTTGAGGCTTCACAACAATGTCCTCCTCTGAACCATCTCTGTGGATATATTGTACCACACAATATCTACTTCTGTGTCCATCCCTGTTAAACATTGACGAGATTATCCGTTGAAATTTGATACCCTTTTCAGTAAGAGTTGCCTGGTGTGTGCCATACTGTCTTTTTATGAAATTTGTATATGTTTCCCTGTTAGCTTTTAACACACTGTCCACCTTCCCATTGTGGAAGCCAACACGAAAATAGCTGCGAGTAGAAACAGACCAAACTCCATTGTCATCAGCATAAAACGACTTCATATCGACTGCCTGAAGATCTACAAATACTGAATTGTATCTAACGCTTACTGGTTTACTATTACTTAAGTAATTATCGGAAACTTCCCCAAAACAAAGTCTGAATATCTGCATAGCTTCAAGACTCTTATCTAGTAGTGCATAAATAGGTATTTTGTCGTTATGAAGCGTTAGGTTTGTTTCGTGTGGAGATGACTTGATCAAATTCTTGGAATTCTATTTCATCTGAGGACTCGGAAGAAATTGAAATTGGACCTTTTATAGGTTGGTATTCCATTTCTCCATCACTTGAAATAGAAATTACATCGGGGCTTTTTGGAAAGTCTTGACATGTTGGATATCGGTTCCAATATAATTTCCGGATGATTTGAAAAGTCTGGCAACTTGGATACTGTTTCTACTATAGCCTCAGGCCTGGTGCGCAAGTCAGACCAATTTGATCTTGATTCTGCTATAACTTCGGGTTTCTCTGGCAAGTCAGTCAATCCATTTCTGTTTTGATTTTCGTCTTCTTTTCATCTAACGGCGACGAACATGCACTAGGTGAGAATCTGGCAGAATCACTCTGTAACGAAATAGAACGACATTATAACAACTTAAAAATAATATTTCCTTATCTTGAATAAATATATCACTTTTTTTATAGTAGTGATAATTTCTCTTTTCTTGGTTTTGACATACCTACATGAACTATAGATATTTCTCTGGGTAAACTCGAGATAAGATATGATATTCATTCCCTGTGAAAGTTTATCGATTTGTCAATCATTAACAAACTAAAAAACAACGACAAACAAATGATGCGTGACCCTCATGAAAGTACTTAGACCCATTGAATACCGGGACTAACTGCCATCTAGTATGATAATCTTGACCCCGAATAGTCATGGAGCCATTTAGATTCATTATTTTTTTCATGCAATAAAGACAGACTTAACAAGAGAAACGAGCAATGCTCACTCAAAGATACCCTCGTTCCTCCACTTATATGTATGCCAAAAACAACGAAGTTTATTTTTCAACATGGAAACCTAAAAAACTAAAAAAACAAAACAAAAAACAAACAAACAAATCTAAAATCAGAGGTGCATATTTTCGATGTATTTATAAGAATGTCTGATGTATCCAACTAATCATTTCAATTAGTGAGGCCAGAATTTTTTTTATTTGTTGGTTTACGGGAGAGCCTACCTGATGGTTTTAGCTCCTCTAGAAAAATGAAATTGTCATTTGGATTTTTATTTTTATTTCCTACGCACACAATTTTGAAACAAAATATAGCAAATTTATTTTGTGCAAAAATATATATTATTAAATCGACTCCAACATTTTTCACATTTTTATTTTTATTTCATCCTTCCTACCCAATTTTTTTTTCAAACATTCCCGTAAACCAAATAATAAAACAAGAGGCTCCGAGGAGCCTGAATCGCTTACCTGACTTTGATCTTTGAACACCTAAGGGCATTTTGGAATTAAATATGGTGTCGAAAGTACATGTAATACTTATAAAGACCTTCATTGGAACATATTTAACAAATTTCATCAAAATCCCTAAAGCAGTTCTTGAGAAGAATCTTGAAAATCAACTAATCAGAATTTTCAAAGTCCCATGGCAACCACGTTTTTTGACAAACCTGCAACAAAGTAACACCCTTAGTGTAAGACCTTATTGGGAACATCTGTGCACAGTTTGGTTAAATTCTGCTCAGTGGTTCTCAAAGAAGAAGATGAAAATGTCATTTCCCATAGGGTTTCAATGTAAACTTTGACCTCGGCTGGCGGCCATTTTGAATTTTTTATCAGCTCCAAAGTACCAACACTTGTTAAGGACCCTATAGAAACATATATACCAAATTTCATTCAAATCCCTTCAGCGGTTCTGGAGAAAAAGATTCTTGAAAATCGACCAATCAGAATTTTCAAAGTCCCATGGCGGCCATGTTTTTTGACGAATCTGCAACAAAGTAACGATTCTTGTGTAGGACTTCATAGGGAACATCTGTGCAAAGTTTGGTTAAAATCTGAAATGTGAAATGTTAACGGAGGACGACGGACGCCAAGTGATGGCAATAGCTCACTTGACCCTTCGGGAATGAGTGTGTGATAGAGAATTTAATTTTAGTATGCTCGTAAGGGCCCTTTAATTAGGTATAATAAAATATTTGAATTTGAATTTGTAGGTTTAATTAAAACCAAGTCGGGGTATAATAAACACTCTGCGTCAAAAAAATCAGGACAACGGAGTTGAAAATGTAACGGACGGACAGGAGCGTGGATATAATATTACTGCTCTATTTTTTTGTTCAATTAATATTATTAGTTATTAATCGCACCTCTAACAAATTTCTCTATCAGTAATCGATCATATGGTGACCGCCACCATCATGATACTATAGGGAGTCAGTAGCTAGATATCTAATGTATTTAAAAAAATCCCGAAATGCATCCCAAAGAACCTCGGTCTTCCGCCTCATCCGATCTCATCTTGCTGGTAATTTTTGTTGTTTACAGTACTCAGTTTTCCGTTTCAGTTTCAAAGATATTAGCCAATAAACAGTTGTGCTTACAGTGCATGAAAGGCCGTTTTCAAGTATTCGTAACTTACAATATCAGTAGAAAGTTTAATTCATAACTATTGGATCAGTTTTGCAGAAAATATCTATTAAATACACAGCTACTGCGATCAGCAAACGTTTGAAAGAAATCTAAGAAATCAATGTCAAGTTTTCACACAATCCCTTACTCCCCTTTTTATTAATAAAATCCCGAAAAATGCTAAACCCCGTGGAGTAAACCCCCAAAAGTATACAGGTCCTGCGAACCACAAATGTAATATATGTACAAAGTTTAAAAGAAATATATGAAGGTGTTCTCAACTTTCGACGTGACATGTATATCTTGACCCCCCCCCCTTTTCAACACAGTCCAATAATTAAACAAAAACTTTGAAGTAAAGCCACCAAAAGTATACAGCTCCTGAACATCTCAGATGTAATAACTGCAAAGTTCTCAAGTTACAATCCTACACGGCACGGCAGCTGAGAATCTTTGACGAACAATTTTGGGACTTGCGTGTTCCTACGAACGGTGGTGATACTGAACTCCCTGACGCCTAAAGACGGAACATAAAAATTGCAATTTCCATTTATCTTTTATGGTGTCCGAGAAAATAGCCAAAACTCCTAAAATTGGAAAAGAAATTCAAGGGATACAACTTGTAAACAGATTTCGATGAAAAATTGCTGTGATGAAGATCTCGTCTAATTGCTGATGATTTTTGTTTGTTTGTTTGTATTTTTGCACTAACAATTTATTTGCTACTTAGTTTCTGAGATTTCCTTTCAAAATCTGATTATCATTGACGTCTAAGCATTCGTAAACAAAATCACAGTTACAATAATGGAATTATTTCCACAAAATTGTCGACGCTCTCCCATTAATTTTACTAAAATAGGGCATCTATTGGTACATTAAATGATACCAGTTAACAAATCAAATATCTTTATTGTCAAATAAACAAGTAAATATGTGTGACAAACAATGAAAACAAAATAAAATAGGAAGACAGTATCAAAAGAGAAGAAAAAATATGCGAACATCAGGACTCTTCTATTTCAGTTCTAAAAAGGAGTCGATTAACTTCATATGCTCTTTTGACAGTGGGTTTAGTAAAAATGAAATCTTAGAACTAATTGTATTTAATTAAAAGTTCATCCCAGTGTAGCATATTAAAAACTGTTTGCCTTGGATCTTCATACCCCGCCACGTTTCACATATTTTCATTCTCCAAACTGTCATAACTTTTGAACCAATTATCTGATCACACTGAAATTCGATCTTGATCTGTATTTTATAGTACCAAACAACAGTACAAAATTTGAAATCCGTTTTCAAGTTATATCTGGAAACCATTGAGGGCGGACAGAGGGATGGACGGACACATACACATCAAACCAAACGAAGGGTATCACATAATACCTCGCCACTTAGTGTGGAGGGGTATAATAAAACATCGGCTGAATTAGAAATAAATATTGATGTAAAATATGTCGGCGAAGACGAACGAACGGACGGATAAAAGGGAGAGTTGGCACGGTTTGGGGAAAGAGGTAAAGATTTCGGGAAATGGGTAACATGTGGCAAATATTGAAGGATAATGGAATTGAAAAGGCAAAAAGGAATTGCTAAATGTAATTGAAAATGGAAAAAAATGGGCCACATTGTAGGGAATTTGGAATGGTAATTGCCTAAAAATGTGGAAATAAGGAAATCTATGTACACCCGTATCAGAAACACTCGACTCATGCACCCCCTTTTCGAGAATTTCGACTATATCAAGAAAAATCACATATTTTCTCTTCTGTTCAATAAAATTATGTTTATATGATATGAAATACCATTAAGGTCGACTTTGTGAAGTCTCTGAAAACTGCACCATATACTAGGAGATATCATTTTTCAGACACTGCACATAATCCACATTTATAGTGTGGAATTTTGTATCAAATAAGCATTATTTTATCGAACAGAAAAGAGGTAAAAACAATATGTGATTTTTCTTGTTTTAGGCGAACTTCTTAAAAGGTGGATCCAGTGGTGGAGTGCTTGTGGATCGATATCCCCTCCCCCTCATTAAAGACGGCTTCTTCGCTTTACACCACCTGTTTATAAAGAGGAAAGTAGGTATATTTGCATTTAGACATATTCTTACCGAACTGTAATCGTAAATTGCAGTTTCGTCCATGGCTACAACGTTAGCTGTGTTTTGGATTTCAAAGGTGTGTAAACACTTCCCTGCCTTGGGATTCAGAATAAAACTGAAGGGTTGAAGGATGTACGTGACTTAAAAGCTAAAAAATCGTTCAAAGGGCGTGCGAAATTGCAAAGTCGCTGAACCACTTTTTCAGTTTCATTCTTCTAAGGAAATTACCGCCCCTGATTGTTTTCTCTCGGCGACAGTAAAGATAGAGCGGGGTAACTTCAAAAACCTTTTCAACAGTTTGTGAGGCCCTGCGTAAGGGGTAGCCAGGGATCGCATAATCACTAATATAATCACATGTTTTGCCACAGTAATCATTAATGTTTCCCTAAACGCGATACTCAAATAATCAGAAATGACTGGGAATCGGATAATCAGGAAAAATTACCCCTGTAAATAAAATTATCACTTTTAAATTGCCAAATAATCTAATAATCAAAACCCATATTCACAGGCTTTGATTTTTGCAGTGATAATCTTTTTTTTCGCACAAAACGCGTTTCTTTATTAAACATCTCAAGTTCCATTGAGCCCTTTCAATAGATGACCGTATTGGTAAAACTTTGTATTCTAAAAGTTTTGATATGGTTGAGGGCATAGGTTAATTTACACTTGCTCACTCGACACCTGCCTTCTGTTGTTACCTCTTTGAATGTGAAAGAGGTGAGATGTTTTACTATTATGGTGTTTTGGGCCAGTTTAATTCTTTCTTATCTGTTATTTTGAAAATGAATTTGCTGTTAGCTTTTAATGAACACTGAATTCACTTCACATTTTCAGTAATTTTCGATCCTATGTTATCTGTTTTTAATCAAAATTGATTTCCTGTTTTGTTGTCTGTGGATCTGGACCATCCATTGCCCATAATAAATGAGCCATTTGTAATTTCAATGCACATTTAACGGCTATAGATTAATATCAATCATGCCGCTTTTAACACGACCACGATCGGACCGTTTTGACCTTCAACGCTGAAGGGCGCGAGTGTCTAACTCCGAGGGAACGGTCATTGAAGACCATCCAAGCAGTGACCAGGATTATCATTGAAAGAGCAAAACTTATAATTTAAGCGTTGTTCCTTGACACAGTAACAATAAATCGTGTGAAAAAAATCCCCGAAAACATGTCTCTCCATTGCCTGAAAGTGATTGAAATTCATACATTATTATATTAATGGCATTAACATAGATTAGGCGCAGCCTGTGAATGAAATCGTGTGACGAAAACTGAGGGAGGCGAGACAAGCATGTCTAACGATTATCCATGTTTAGAATAAATTGAGCGTTCCAGACAAAGATATTGTAAGGGTTTCTGAATTTTTTCTTGTTATTTTTAAACTGAACATTTTAATTTTATTCAAATCAAAAGTCTACTTTCACTTTAACTTCAGTTCGTATTTTCTTGTTTGTGCGGAAAGCTGAGATACCTTCCGGTTTAATTTTGTTCATTCTGGATCACGTGACCATTTATTTACTACACAAATATTACCGTTTAGCGCGCATCTGCGATGCTCGCTATGGAATTAAACCCTCTAAGTCTTCATACTACATTTTTCTTTCTCTGGTCGAAATATATCGACAATTTTACCCGGTTTCGTTCGGTTTCGTTTCGTTGCGTACCGTTTTTGTTTATGATATATAGCGCTATCTTTTGTATTCGTAAGAGATGTAAGCTTAGTATGAGAAACCTAATATCCCAATGAACTTGGATTTCGAAACCTTATGCTGCGTTCACACGTCATTCAAATTCGATTCGAATTATCGGATGCGAATTACTTTAATGCGCATTCGAAACGTATTCTTGTCCGAACGTACATTTTAATGTGAATTGTAACGTGCATCAAACAGAGTCCACGCTTTACTCTCCGAACGATGTAACTTTTAATTCGCAATATCAATTAACTTTTAATTCAAAACAAAACGACATTGCACAATATTAATGTTAAAGAAAACAATTTTAAAAGACGATTTATTAACAATGAAGAAAGATAAAATGTGCATATCACAAAACAAGATAAATTGAGTTACTTACCAGTAGTACTACTTACATTTTCCTCGTCAATATTGACATACTCTGCCCCAGCGTTGACCACCAACTCTGGCTGCACTATAGGCCTTGTGCCCATGAATTTGTCTATGTGTTCGGAAAATATAAACTTTGCCCTTTCCTGTCCAGAGGTGATGTTGTGTTGTTTTGCTCTCGGGTACTGGACGCTGAGAGACTTTATTTTATTCCGGCAGGTATCCCATGAGCGGAGGTAACCATGTTCCCTCATCTTGTAGGATATGTGTGTGTACACATGTCGGTTCCTGTGTATTCCGGACAAGTCCGCCTCTATTTCGTCATCGGCCCAACAATCGATAAGGCAAAACGTTTCAACTGTCGACCAAGTGGTCCCTCTCGTACAATCGGCCATGACTTGCTCGTCTGCCGATCCACATGACGTCACCAGCCACATGACGTTATAGTCCATAATTCATATGAGATTATTTATTAATAATAATAAAAGATGAGCAACCAAAAGAAAGCTTACACATAATGATATTAATATTTTTTTTTTAATTCCAACAAAATTCCGTCCAAGCACCTGCTTGGATAATTCGCTTTTGCAGTATCATGTGTCCACACGACAGTTTAATGCGAATCGAATACGAATTCATGAATTCGCATTAACGAAAACGTATTCCTGAAGCAAATTGTATAATGCGAATTAGCCGATTCGAATTCGATGCGCATTAAAAAAATAATTACGTGTGAACGCGATTAGCGTATTCGATTCGCATTAGATGCAAATCTAATTCGAATTAAATGTACGTGTGAACGCAGCATTATATTACCAAAGAGTGGTAATGCGGAAAGGCTCAAAGTATTTGAGAGCACAATATGTCCTTTAACTTGGGTTATCTATTTCCGTCTTACATACCATTGAGTACAGTTTTCCATCAAGTCTTTATTTTTTCTTTTAAAATATTAAAATGAGGTATATATTTCATGTAGATTATAAATTATCATCCGTAAATCACAAAATAGTTTTTGTTACACCTACAAAAATCAAATGTGGTCAGAGGGATAGACGGAAGTTACGTCCTAACAACCAAGTAAGCTGAAATAGACATGGAAATGAATTATTTGAAATATGACAAAATATTAATTACTGAAACAATTATCTACCAGTGTGTTTGTATTAACGCCTTTTGATATAAATAAATTCGCCATTACTGTTTTGAAAATTTCAATGCTATTTTCGTGGTTGAATTACAATTTTACACCTTAAATAGTTTTTTTCATGGGTCTAATGTTCTCTTAAATCATAGTATATATATATAGTACGTAATTCATGATATATGATTGCCCCTTTTGGTATCTTCAAATTCTTCATAATCCTGTTTTATGATCTGGTTTGGTTTATGGTGTTTAACGCCACTTTCAACAATATTTCAGTTATACCGTGGCGGTCAGTTTTATTGGTGGAGAAAACCACCGACCTGTCGCAAGTCACTGACAAACTTTATCACATAATGTTGTATCGAATAGACCTCGCCACGAGGGGGAATCAAACTCACAACGTTAATGGTAACATGCACTGATTACATAGGCAGTTGTAAATCCAACTACGTACGACCACGACGGTCCCGGAAATAGATCTAAGAGTGAAACCCAATGTAGAATACAGAAAGAATATGATCAGAACCAACGGATAAACGAGGGAAATATTAGGATACAAACAAATGTTTAATTGAGTTTATGTTTAAACATAATGTGCAGCATTGGAATCTTTGGTTGTTAAGTGAAATATGACTTTTTTGCAAAACACCCATAAATTTCTAAATTTCCCCGATAATGCTTTTTGGCACAATTAATATTAGAATTGGTATATTTATACAGAATCACACAAAAAAATTGTGTTTAATAATATCACAGTCACTAAGGGCCGTTGTGATCGTATGGTAGTTGGACTTACTACTACTTATGCAATCAGTGCCTATCACCACTAATGTTGTGAGTTCGAATCCTGCTCAGACGAGGTGTAGTTCGATACAAAATTATGTGATAAAGTTTGTCAGTTATTTGCGCCGGCTGATGCTACTACATTCATATTGTAATTCTTAAAACCACCAGTATAAACTGTAGATAATTCAAATGTTATTGATCAGCAAAATGTTGCTGAATAGTAAACAATTTGTTTTTATATGTTTTGTGTTTTCTACGTTCAAAATTAAAGGTATATTTTGGGTTTAACCATGGAGGGTTTTCATGAATTATAAAAGGAGCTACGTAATCGAAACTTATATAGCAATTATCAAGAAGTGATTTTATTCGAAAGCCAAAAGTTTGAATTGTATTAGATTATTTATTGTGAAAATGTTCATATGTAAGATTCAAAACACAGTTGAAAGCGGGATTTTAAGGATAAGTTTTCAATTTGGTTGCACAACTCATACGTTATTTGATAGTTTGTGCACAGAACAGGACTTTTTCTGGACAGAGTTCAGCATGATGACGCAAAAGCTACTCAAACAAGGCTACGTTGCTCCTAGGTTGGAGTCATCGCTACAAAAATTATACGGTCGTCAACACAATGTGGTTGACCGTAACGAAATATCCATATCTGAAATGACAATAGATCTTTTACTTTTTACGTAGATGTTTTCTTTCCTTTATCACTGTCAAGACTTTTACTGAACTTGACTGTATCAATAACACAGCGGGTGTCTTATAAGAAGGACTGCTTACCCTTCACGAACACCTGAGTTCATCCCTGGTTTTGTGACGGTGTCTGTGTTGCTCATCTTTTTAGTTTTTTATGTTTTCCTGTTATGTGTCTTGAAGTTCCTTGTTCCTTGTGATGTCCATTACGATTTCAGCATAAAAACGATGTTTGCTTTGTCTTTACCTCCAGGAGAGTTCATGTCTTAGTTACGTTAATTGTGTTTGTTTGTGTATAGTGGTGTCCAACACATATTGTGTTGTGTTTGTTTGTGTATAGTGGTGTCCAACACATATTGTGTTGTGTTTGTTTGTGTATAGTGGTGTCCAACACATATTGTGTTGTGTTTGTTTGTGTATAGTGGTGTCCAACACATATTGTGTTGTGTTTGTTTGTGTATAGTGATGTCCAACACATATTGTGTTGTGTTTGTCTTCGGCTTGTGCTACCCTATGTTGCCAGTTTCTCTGGATTGTTCATCATTGATTGCCCATTCGGTATTCTCTAACGTTTAATTACAATTAGTTAAAAGTGATGTTTTGCAGTTATTTCTTAAATAAAAATTGAAGTTCTGTAGTTAGTTATCTCTCTTTCTCTGTCAAGTATGTTTTTTTTTTATAATTTGATGTTTTGAAGTTATTTCCCTTTCTATGTTAATTACGTTTAACAATTTGTAATAAGTTACTTTTCTTTCTCTGTCGACTGTTATAAATTGTTCTTTTCATGCTATTTAAGTTTGCTATCAAGCGTGTTTTATGATGTCATTGTAAAAATAATGTTTTGGAATTATTGCCCTTCTTTGTCAATTGTTATGAACTAAACGTAGTTAACTAATTTAGAACGTAGGACGCGTTTCAGCAGGTGCACTCATAGTCAAAATATAGGAATATCAAATAGTTTAGGAGCAAGTGTTTTGTAATTGGATAACTAGATTTATTAGATTTCAGTAAATTCTTCTATCAAAATCATTTCTTTAAATAAAAAGACGTATTTACCATCTCAGATTTCATATTCACTGGCGGTAAATGTCGCATGTTACTATTTTTCGAACATGGATTTTTTTTAATAGAACTATTCTATTGTAATCAACCAATAAAAAAAAAGTACTTCATATGCCGCATCCGTCACAACAAAAACAAAATGTCGGCTATAGATGCAGATGTATAGCCGGAGCCTCCTCTCTCTCTCTTCGCCCCCCCCCCCCCCCCCCCGCCCCGTCCCCCAAAACAGATTTGCCACTTTGTCGGACGAAACATTGAAGGAGAGAGATGTGCGTTTATTTCGGAAATATTTGGGTGAATCTTATGAATTTCAGAGCTGGACGAAGTTCTTACAAAGATCTACTCTGATATATGTAATGAGGAGGGTGAACTTAACAAGAAATGTACCTTTACTAACACCCGGTACGGCATTAATAGATTATTAATTGAAAATAATAAAGAACAATGCTTTTTTAAACTCAAACAAAATGTATTCAATTAAGAAGACATCAGATCTAACATAACGCCAGCAGAAAGTGTTTGTGTGCAGGGGTAGTGAAAACTTGCGAAATATAAAAGTTAATAAATTGGTAGTAAGGAAAAAACAAGGAGGCGGTGATGTTGAGCAACGATTTGTCTACATACAGCGTGACGAATAAACCAAGAATCATCAGACCGACACAAATACTGCCAATGGGATAATGTTTGAAGTGAAAGGTGTGTACTTCATGTACATGTACTATATTTTTTTGATTCAAATTCAATTTATATATTAAAAGATGCAGAAAGGTAAACAGTACAAGTACAAAATGTAGCTGATGGATACCACTTCTGCAGTAACCAAAAAAAAAAAAAAGAAAGAAAAATACAAAACAAAAAAAAGATGAAAAAAAAAAAAAAAAAAACAGAATGAAAAAATATGAAATGGAAATAGATTTTCAATGTAATGTTATTTATACTTTTGTACTATATACATGTAAATGTATGATAAATATTTCATTTACAAAGATGTTATTTTACAGATGATGTAATGTGCCCAGTGCGACTAAATCTAAAATCGAAAGTATTTTTTTCAACGCCCAAGAATTAGACCCAAAAATGAATGTTGTGTGGTATGATGTATCTCCACTTGGCCACAATTCCCTTGGTAAAATGAGGCCTAATATTTGTGAGAAAACGGGGATTGCAAAGCAATACACTAATCATTCCCTCCGTGCAACAGCTGTACATATTCTAGATGAAGCTGAATTTGCTGGTCCACAGATAATGTCAATCACAGGACACAAAAGTGAATCGTCATTAAAAACTTACACTGGCTACACGTCAGAAAGAGCAATGAGGGATAAGTCGAATACAATCAGCAGTAATCTACGCCCAACCTCTATATACTACAGACAATAAAGAAAATGTTGATCAAAATCTGGAGTCTTTATTGAATACAAACGACGTAAACCGTGAATCGACTGATTTTGATGACAACATTGCAGATTTTTTTTAAATGCTAAGTGATTCACAAATGGAAAGTTTGGTAACCGATGTTGACAACACTAGCAGTAGTCTTAGTGATGGAAACAATAATGTAGCACTACGTCAGGACAGTGCTACATTATGCCAAATACTTGTCAGCAGACATATGCATACCCACCTGTGCCTTTGATTTCCAACAACAATGGAACAATTAACATTAATATTTCACATAATTAGAAATTCATTGTTGTTACTAAGAAAAAATAACTAATTATAAATCTTTGAAAAGTCTTTGCTTTATTTCATATTTCAGAATACCACTATTTTTCAAAATATAGAATAAAACAATTACTGTCTTTTGCTTCTGTAAATGTGTGGATTAATTCACCTCAGGCTCAGGTAATATCATCTTTTTTTTTTTTTTTTTCAAAATTCAATAAATCTTCACATTTACTTCATCAAACGACAGTAATTGTATAATATTTATTACTGAAATTTTAGTTCCTAAATAATGTATGTATTTTCAAAACTAAGGTTCTCCCCCCCCCCCCCCCCATGCATTTAGGTGACCTTAGTTGATTTTGGGTGTCGTGTTTAGGACGATTGTTTTTTTTGCTCCCAAAAAGTCTTGAATTATTCCGCACTAAATTGGACATCTGTTTTATTCTGCATTTCTTCAGCACTGATATGGTTTATTAGACATATTTATTACTGAAATCTACAGTTCCTAAATAATATAATAATTAATAAAACTAAGGTTCTCCTCCCTCAGACATGAGTGATCTTTTTAGATTTTGTCTATCCTGTTTAGGCCCATTTGATTATTATTGCTCCCAAAACTTTAAATTATTTGGCTTTCCAATCTTTCGATTTTGAGCGTTTCTGATGAAGGTTATTCCAGAAACGCGTTGTGTGCACTAAATTTAATATCTACGTTTATTTTTTCTACCATAAACATTTATTCACATTTGCTGCCATGGCCGACACACACACGCTAGTATGTGCTGAGAGAACTAGGACAGCGGCTCATTACTGACTGATTATTATTTGACGTTAAATGAACGATATCTTGGCATCATTTATGACGAGAACAAATTCACTACTGCCACAATTAAAATGGGAGATACTATGAAACTCTCCATTGGTGGAACATATATTAACTGAATAACCTGCTACAGTTACATCAGTCATCCAGTTTATAATGCTCAATTTTGTCTATCTATGATTTTGCCTTCCATTTAATCTAAGAAAAGTTTGAAGATACCAAAGGGGTAATCAGAAGCCGTAATTCGCAGAAGGACAGTCAGTACAAGGGCCAAATGGAACCACAGACGGGTAAATAGTTCCTGCACCACTAATGGCACTCTTCGTGTTACTTTGCATTGTTTGTTGTGATTCCGTTGATGACCAGTTCAGGTGTAGAATAAGAATCTCAAAATATCAAAAATCAAGATTTAAACAAATTCTAATTTAATTAAAAATAAACTTAAAACTTTCAATACCATGTATGGAAATGCTTAATAATTTCAAACCAAGGATTTTGATCCATGACAACTATTCAGTTTATTGACAATTGGGTCTTATACGAGTATCATCTTGGAATGGAGCTTAAAGGTCACGAATTAACATGAACGGGAATTTCATGATTATATCTTTACTAATTAAAAATAATATTGAAATATGCAGTTCCTAAGCATGCTTAATAATGTAATTATTTGTTAAAACTAAAGTTCATCTCCCTCGGGTATAGGTTAACTTGGCTACTTGTTAATGTCCTTAGGATTTTATGCTCCTAAAGACCTTTTTCTATTATTATTTTGGCTTTCCAAGGTTTCAGCATACCTGACCAAGGTTATTCAAAAATCGCGTCGTACGCACTAAATTAGATATCTACATTTTTATTGCATGTCATAATACCTCACATATATATTAATACGAATGGTCTAGATACCACCACGTGACATTTGTTTTATAAGGGTATTTGTTTTCAAAATCTCAACCACCGTGCGATAACCCGCTATTACCCGGGAGACAACCCTATCCATTCCGTCAAGGGGAGATAATGATTACGTCATCAGTAGTCTGCAGAAAAATGGCTGCCGATGGTTTCTTGTTACTCTTCGAATGATGGTGGTTTTCTCTGGGTAATCTGTTTTCTCCAATAAAACTGTCTGCTGCGATATTATACAAATGTGTATAAAGTGACATTAAAACTCAAATCAATCAAGTTTTTTTTTGCAATTTGTTTATTTTTCCAAGAACAGATTTATACATACATGATTCTATATACACAATGTTTCAGTACACAAAAGTTACAATGTAAAATCAAGTTGGTCTTCATAACATACTGTTTGTAATAACTTATGAAATTCAAAGTTAGCATTTTAAGTTGTACATATATTTAAGTATAATAGATATAGTTTAGGTATTAACCACTCAATACCGCCTTCAGATCTAACCATTTTCTTTTAACATGTTCCTTTTGAATTGGGGACAGATATATCATTGATGCCTTTTCAATATTTATAGCATATTTCAGGAATTCAAGACCACCTTCTAAATTAGGGGCCCTGCATTTGCATCTGCAGACATATATATAATATTTCAAAATAACTAAAACATTGTTGATAGTGACCTGGGTTGAACTGTGCTCAGTCAGGTCAAATATTATGTCCTTTGCATTAAAGGGTAAGCTAACACCACAGATTTTTAGGAAATTGCCAATTGATAACCAAAAGTTCCGAACATAATTACATTTCCAAAAAATGTGAACCAGACTTTCTTTGGTTTTTGTACAAAATGTACAGAGGTCAGTTTCTTTTAACCCACATTTATATAGAGAGGAATTTGTAATTAAGATTATATGTATACGTTAAAATTGAAAGTCCTGTAATTTAGTATCTTTTGTAACAGAAAAAGGTATACAGTAAATGAAACTCCAATCTTCAATAACAACCCCTGTATGTACCTCCTTTTCCCATTTACTCTGTATGTTTAAAGGAAGCATTGTTACATTTAAAATGTATTGTTTTAAAAAGTATTTACACGTCTTATGGTCCCTAAGGTTTCAGTCTATCAACAATGTCATTTTCAATTAAGTTTAATTTTCCTATCCCTCTTATCAGAAGTTTCCATATATGTGGAATGGCACTTAGGATACTGAAATATTCTATGAAATTTAATCTAATATTATAGTGATTCATAAATTCCTCATATGTAAAAAAAGCATTTTATTTTCTGATATTAAATCATTTACAAAAAAGACACCATTTTCACAACATATTTTGTTCATACACATATTACTACCTATTTTTATCAAAGATTTAACCATATGGGCTGGCTCAAGACATGTTGAATATCCACCAACTCCCCCTTTTCCTGTTTCCACTCTGATAAATTAAAAAAAAAACATCTTTCCAAAACGGGTTAACTTTTTCTGCTATTTTTTCTAGACCCTCTTTACTCAAGTATAATATACTTCCTCCCCATTTTTGTATATAATCTAATAAAAGTACTTTCCATGGTGAATGGTTGAAAGGGTCAAGTAATTTATGAAGCTATTTTAAGTGCTTTGTAAAAGGATTGAATATATGTCATTTTAATTCCCCCTTCTTCATATTCATTGATAATAACGGATCTCTTGATCTTGTCCTTTTTACCATTCCATAAAAATTTATAAAATATTTTTTCAATATCATTAAAAACTGAATCTGGAGGGTTTCGTAAAACAGTAAGGCATTGAACTAGAATAGGAAGAGCTAGAGTCTTAATAACAGTGACTTTACCAATGTATGTAAGATCTCTACAAGACCATAAGTTGTTATATTTTTTTCACTGATTTAGCTTTTTCTGTAAAATTTCCCAATGTTTTATCAAATTCTGACAAATTGAAAGTAATACCCAATAACTTAAATTTTCCAGGAAAATTCCATGATAAATGTTTATCTGGAAGGAGCTGTTCATGGCAACTCCGCCTTGAGCCAAGCCATATTGCTTCGGTCTTCTCAAGATTAACTCTTAGTCCAGCACATTCTGAAAATTTATCAAGTTAGCAAGGCAAATAAAGCAAATATCAAAAGAAAGTCTGCTGAACGTTTTCTACACTGGACTGGCTTGAATCAGATGACATTGGCATACTATCAGGTTTGCTTCATGTGGAGTTTCAAAAGTTTGTTTCGGTATTATAAAACATTTACGGCCTGGTTAGGTTTACATCCACCTCATAACAAGGCCTTAAATATATATTATTACATAACACTTCTTTCCTCTTCCCCAATGATACATTTCATTTGAAAATTTCACCGTCTCTTTAAGCTTTTTCAACTCAATGTTTGATTTGATGTATCGGGAAGATATTTTCAACCCTGTATTGCATTACAATAAAATGTGGATTTGATATCTTTAATATAGTTAAAAGACTTGATCTTGTAGTATGTTTGAGTGGATCATTGATTTTAACAACACTATTACTTAAATAAGATTGCAATATTAATGATATTATGAACATAATTGTGGTGTAATGAGCGTTCTGAAACCAGTTAGATGTAGCAAGTTGTTTTAATCAAATATAGTTCTAGCTGCTTATAAAGGTTTTGATCAATGTTTTATATAATACACAACACACTTGTCTATAATTGTCAACATCTGTTCTGTTATTATTTTAACAAGTGTTAGACACGTGCTGAGGAACTATGCCATTAGCTATGGATAGAGATAACAAGATAGTTGATTAGCTTTGCTAGAACTGTAGCCGGGTCTTTGACAACCCGTGCTGGAGTGGCGTCTAGCCGATCATGAGTACTTTTAAGTGAATTAAGATGACCCAATTCCATCTATATTTAATGTCTTCGGAAATGGTTTTTTTTTTAACTTGTAACATTTCTTTTATACTTCAACTGTAAAACTAATGGAAAGGAGAGAAAGTAACGTGAAATATATTTAGGATGAATACAACATTTAACTAAGCTTTTAAGCTGCTGTTGCAATGAACAAATTATTGAAAACATTCACAATGTAGGACAATTTTGACCATTGACTTTTAGAACATCAACACCTATAGGGTTTTTAATTATTCTAAATTTTTAATTTTAATAGCAATTTCATGCGCGCCGTACGTGCTACAAAAATGCATTTTTACGTCACTTTCGCCGAAATTCAAAGTGAATTGAAAAGAAATAAAGCAACTGTGTATTTCAAGAGAAGAAAATGCGTTTCGAGCAGCTATTATGACTATATATTTATCAAACATCTTAAAACCTACTGTTTCCCTTAATCCCAAATAAATCAATAGTTTATATCCATCGTATTTCCATCAAAACACATCGGAATTCAAATATTCCTCCTGACATGCCATCTTTGTTGTCATCAGCATCAGTCACAGGTGCGCTTCGTGTGTAATAGGCCACACAAATAATAAATTGCGTTTAAAAATGGCTTGTTCCTTATACCGTACACGACAATATTACGAAAATGGCGTCAAAAATCGATATAAATCAGTAACATGACGTTATGGACAACACAGATGAACAGCACAAACAAATCCTTTAAAGCACTATAAATTCAATGACTTAGTTTAAATAAAAATTATTAACAATAAAAATCAAGATCAAAAACATAAAGACAACAACTTACAAACACATGGTTTGGTTTATAGTGTTTAACGCCACTTTCAACAATATATTTCAGTTATATCGTGGAGGTCAGTTTTATCATATAAATGTGAAAAAAAAATGATAACAATGAAAAAGAAAAGATCTTTTATTGAGTAATATGTATGTATATCTCTGCATCCATAATAAATACAAGTAAAAGAAATGTCTATAAAAAACCATTAAAACTGTGCGATTAAATTTGGTCTTATTTTGTCTTTTCAGGTTAAACCCCAGCAGGTGATATCTAAGTACAGATTAATAGGTTCTTGCATACGTTCTTGGGAAAGACCGGATGATCTTTCACGAATGATAGAAATTTTATGTCTTTTCGCGAGTGGAGCGCAGCGAAACGAGCGAAAAGAAAAAAATAATATCACGAGTGGAAGATCACCCGGGCTTTCCCAACAACGAATGCAAGTACCTATTTCTTCCTTAAACCAACAACTTTCACTATCGCGAACTCCTAGAGACCCCCGCCATTGATCAGTAACTAATTTGCATAAATTATCAGATCTATATCATTGAGCGTTATGAAATACACATCACATAAAATTGACTTTTGTGACACCGATTGATAAACTAAGTAGCTTTCTACTGATATTTGAGCTTTTCTCACTAATATTTTATTGAAAGTACAGTATTTTCCTTCATGAGACACCCCATACATGAAATATGACGTGACACATATTTTGACGTCATTGAAGAATGACGTCAAAGGTACGGAAAAGGACATCTAGAAATACGAAAAAATAAAAATAAAAGACACAAATATATTTAATACGGTTGGAGTCTGTATTTGAAAAAAACCCAATGGTTAAATCCGTAATATATCTATTATTCAGCTAGCAGACAGGGAATATAATGTGACATTCCCGGCTTAGGATATATATTTAAACGATTTATTTCTTGTTAGAGGCGTTCTGATTGGATGTCACAACGAGTAGAGACGAGCACTCGTCTCAACTCGGTCGTCTCAACCCGAAAACGGACATTTACAGAAAAATGTACAGTCCAGCATAGATGACAAATGCTCATTTAGCATGCAAGGCTGGTGGAAAATCATTACGTGGGACAGCTAGGCAGTATGGTGTTCCGTTGCAAACTTTGGGAGATAGAATCACCGGGAAAATATCTATTGATGTTGTCAAGTCCGGAAAAGCACCCGTTTTCTCACTGGAAGAGGAGGCAAGGCTTGTGAACCATTTAAAAGAGATAGCAAGTTTAGGGTATGGCTATACCAGAAGAGAAGTGGTAGATATTGCAACTGACTTTGCGCAAGTTCTACAGAAGAGGGATAGGAAAAACCCACTTACCATGAGGTGGTACCAGTGTTTCATGTCAAGATGGGAAAATGATATCAAATTGGTTAAACCAAGAGTATTGGAAATACAAAGGGGAAAGACAGGGAACCAAAGATTCGTGAATTCCTACTTTGATGAGTTGGAAAAGGTGATCACCAAGTACAACCTAAAAGATAAACTACATCTTATTTTTAATGTGGACGAAAAAGGCATCCAACAGAACCATTCTCCTCCTTCAGTTGTAGCTGGTCATAATATTCAACTACCACCGTTTTGGGATGTGGAAGCGCAGCTGGTGTGGCCATCCCTCCTTTTTTCGTGTTTGAGGGAACCAGGATGAGACAGGAGTTGATGGAAGGCAAATCTCCTGGTGCAGACGGAACAGTGTCAAAGACAGGCTGGTCAAACACAGATGTATTTATGAGATATATTGAAGAGCACTTTTTTAAATATGCCCCAGGAAGGGGAGATGATCCGATATTACTGCTACTAGATGGACACAAGTTACATACTTCTGTTGGATTGGTTGACTGAGCAATTACTCGTAATATTATTCTGTTTGTTTTACCAGCTCACACTAGTCATTTTCTTCAACCCCTAGATGTTGGTTGCTATGGACCATTCCATAGAATCTTTAATAATGAATGTCATAAAGAAATGAAAAACCTGTCAACAGTCATAAATAAAGGTAATAACAAAATTACCGAACTCCGAACAATCTTACAAAGGGAAAGTCAAAACTCATAATTATATAAACAGACAAAATCAGTCAACAACCGGAAAACTGTGTAAACCGTAATGACCCTGACTTGGTACAGGCATTTCTAAAGAAATGGTGGGTTGAATCAGATTTTAAGGCGCCAAACCTCCCGCTCTCATTACGGTTCAAAGGTTCCGGCTGTCACTGTAACAGTATTTAAATACAGGAACAAAATAGGTAAAATAGTTGTCAAAGCAGTACCATATTCGGTGACGTAAATGTCAAAAATATTTTTACGTCACACATTGACAAAAAAAATTCTTGACATATTTGACTCTTTATCTTTATACATTTTCACTATATGAAAATGCATCGCTTATAATTTTTTCTGCAGAGACGGAATATATTTCGACAAGATATTGGTATCGGAATATCTGTGAGATAGCCTGCAGAGCTTATTCCAAGGCCCTTAGTGCAGAAAATATTAGGCATGCATTTAGAAGGACTGGCATATTTCCTCTTGAAAGAACATCTATCAATTCTGATTACTTAGTACCAGCTCAAATTTTTACCTGTTTAGAGAATATACCTGGAAAAGGAAAGAAAAATTAAGAAGAAGATGATGATGATGAAACTAATCACCAGGAAGATGATATCCTTGTACCTGGACCCATTGACCACGTGTCACAACTAGCAGTGTCTGAAAATGATATCCCCGGACCAGCTGGAGACAACAGTGAAGAAATAGTTATTCAGGAAATCAGAACACCACTACCAGACATGACAGGGGAATTTTTCACTTCTCGCGTCGCAACACTGAAAAGATTAAAATCTGAGCATGCAACTAAGAGCAGAAACACAATGTCTAAAATAACATCCGGACACTGTATTACAGAGGAGAATGTCAAGAGACAAAATGTTAGAACATCAAAACAAATATAGTACTAACAAAAAGACAATGATAGCCAAAGAAACAAAAACAAACAAACAAAAGAAATACTGACTGTTAAAAAACAAAGTCAAAGGTAAAAAAAGCGAAAATTATGGATTCTCAAATGCCAGGTCCAAGCCACATTCCCACAATCAATACCAATAACACTTCAGAATCTGAGTCTGAGGACGAAAATCAAATAAGCAATGATGAATAGTGTTGTGTTTGCAAACTATTCACCCCCAAAAGAAGTCAGAGAGAGCTCATGTTTGATATTCACGAAATGGGTACAATGTGACCAATGCAGACACTGGGTTCATTTGATCTACTGTACTGAAAAACGTGTGATCAGGAAAGGAGATGGATTGTTATGCCTCCACTGCAAGAGTGATTAGTAGTGAAATAATAAACACAAAGCATGCTATCTTTATTAATATTTAAGAAAAATTATTAGCTTTTACTTCCAGTTTGTTTAAAAAAAAACATTTTAAAAACAACGAAGAAATTAAAACACACAAACATAACAAATATAAAAAAGCAGAGCAATTAAAATTAAACTGAAGCAAATTAATGACAAAAACAACAAAAACCATTAAATTTGCAACATATGTAAATATTTGTTGTATTAATATGAGCTACATGTTCTTAATGACAATACATCAATCTGTAAAACAAATTAACACAAAAATATATGTTTTAATTGATTCCCTGATTTATTGAAACGATCTCAACATATACATGGTCTAAAAACTATTATTTCAATAGTCTTGGCCTATGTTTGGTAGGCGTACGAAAATAAGGTATGACGTCACCAGTTCTAAATAAAGGTAATAACAAAATTACCGAACTCCGAACAATCTTACAAAGGGAAAGTCAAAACTCATAATTATATAAACAGACAAAATCAGTCAACATCCGGAAAACTGTGAAAACCGTAATGACCCTGACTTGGTACAGGCATTTCTAAAGAAATGGTGGGTTGAATCAGATTTTAAGGCGCCAAACCTCCCGCTCGCATTACGGTTCAAAGGTTCCGGCTGTCACTGTGACAGTATTTAAATACAGGAACAAAATAGGTAAAATAGTTGTCAAAGCAGTACCATATTCGGTGACGTAAATGTCAAAAATATTTTTACGTCACACATTGACAAAAAAATTCTTGACATTTGTGACTTCTTTATCTTTATACATTTTCACTATATGAAAATGCATCGCTTATAATTTTTTCTGAAGAGACGGAATATATTTCGACAAGATATTGGTATCGGAATATAAACTTTTTAAGAGATCGAATAAGGCGAATCTTTTTATAGCCCTGGTCCAGTAGCCTGTTTCTCAGATGAAGATGACGTTTCAGGAAATCAGAATAATTGCTACTGGTCCTTGCATAGCGAATCAATTGCGAGATGTAAACACCATATGCAGGAGAAGCTGGTATATTGCTGCACATGTTTGGAAAATTTATGATTTTAAAATTGAAGTCGTCCCGCTTATCATAAATTTTAGTACTGAGTTGATCACTGTCGTCAAATTCGAGGTATAAGTCCAAAAATGATGCGGACGAAGCTGTATCGGTGGTCTCTTTAACTTCCAGCTCTGGAGGATATATCAATGGAAGAAATTCTGCAAATCTAGAATTATTGATAGATAAAACGTCATCAATATACCTGTATGTGAAATTAAAGGCTCTAGCCTCATGAATCTTCTTATCTTTTACAAGCTTTTGAAGAAACTCCGACTCATATGAGTATAAAAATAAATCGGCTAGAAGAGGGGCACAATTCGTACCCATTGGTATGCCGACGACCTGCTGAAACAGTGTCCCTCCAAAGGAGACAAATATGTTATCGATGAGGAACTCCAGCATACTGATCACTTGTTCCTCGGAGTAGCATGTTTTACCTTTATGAATTTTGTTTGAAAAATATGTGGAATTGTAGCCTAACACAACAAATTTTGAGCCATAGTTTCTATGACTAAAAGCTGTATGAATTGTTTCTTTTAAGCGGGTTTTTAATTTGTCATGCGGTAGGGTGGTATATAGAGTTGAAAAATCAAAAGTTTTGATGGAGGATACCTGAGAGAAAGATCTTGATTTCAGGTTATCCAAAAGATCTTTAGAGTTTTTCAAAATCCACATGTGATTTATGCCACTACGCGAGTAAACAGTTTCACAATATTTCTGTTGTCCCTCTTTTACTGCAGACAGAATCTTTGTCAGGTGAATAGACAATTCTTTCGTCGAACAAGTTGATGATCCCGCTATGTACCTTTCTTTGTATGGTGTCTTATGGAGTTTAGGTATCCAATATAAATAGGGTAAATCCTCAGACTCTTTACCAGAGGGAATGTTTAAAGAGGTCATGAATGATCTGTGGTTAGCTAGGATTTCATCTTTGTCGAACGAAGTTGGTTTGTATGTGGTATTACTAGAGGTGTTGCTATTTATGCCTAATTCCTTGATTAGGCATTCGAAGTAATATGATTTACATACAAACACGATATTGTTGGAAGCCTTGTCAGCAGGAACGATAACATATTTGTCATGAAGAGAGGAAAGACACTTAACAGCTTCTTGGTCTTTAAATACAGACTTAGGTCGACTATTAACACAATTTTTGAGTTTGTGAATCCGACCTTGTACTAGAGACCTAATTGTTCTAACCCAGTCTGACAAGGACTCTAACTCAGGATCTTGGTCTACTTCTCTCTTTATCCACCTTCTGGCATAATCTTCAACAGCATCCATAATTATCTTGAAATTATGTTTCCAATTGATGTGTTGAGGTTCTCTGAATTTAGGACCATGAGAAATCACCTTTCGGAGACTCTCATGTTGAATGATATTCAGATCACCAGTGATTACATGTCCAGATGGGTTTTATTGAAAAGGAGAGTGGGAGCAGTCACAAGTCAGAGGGTTCTTAAGGTACTCTTCTATGTTAATATCTTGCAATGCTTCTTTGTAGTTGAAAATTTTACGGCCAATGCTGTTAGTGTAGCTATAGGAGACAATGGGAACAGATTGATTTTTGAAATATGGTGGAATTTCTTTTACGACCTCTTTTCTATTAAGAATGTTGCTGATGTTAATAGCATCGATTCCTTTGTTAGCAAACGGAATATGGAGGAATTTTCTGTTGTTATCATGAAGAGGTTCAGATCGAACTGGTTTAAAAAGACGAAAGGACGCCACGTCACATATAATACTAGACAATCTGTACTTAGGAGAAAAAGGATCTACGCCTCCTTTGTCAAGTCCAAAATCCCTAAGATCTTTGAGGTAGTTTACAGGTAGTGAAAATAAGATTGTACGAATATGATGAATTCCAAGAGGTTTCTGTATATTAGAAAGTAAATCATTAAAAGTATCTTGTAACGTTCTTGGTTTAGAGGACTTTTTAACATTAGGATGTTGAATTCTTTTATGACCATGGCTACGTTTAGTTCTTGGAATAGTATTAAAAAGGCTCATCACGTTGATTTCGTTGCATCCAGGACTTGACAAATTTCCCACTCCTTTGATGTTAAAAAGGGAGTTACATGTAAACAAACACGTACATAGATGTCAGAAGATACATTAAATTCCCATATTATTGATGGATTAAAAGGCAGATATTTGCTTAATAGAAAAATGAATTTAATTTGATAAAAAAACTATTATGAAATAATTTTGTTACAAGAACATTATTATGTGTACGAATAATGGATAGTCTGGGATAATAACTTCTCCTTAATGAAAAATATATTATGTATAAAGATCAAGATTAACACTCTAGGGCGTCATTTACAACAACGTTGTTATATGTGACAGTCGGCAGTTTACCTATCAGTGGGGAAACATCAACTCAACCACCTTTTTATGCATATGTACGGGGAACACATAGGCGGCAAATAGTAAGGACGGTGATTTATCTGAAGGATATGTAGAATTAATAAGACTGGCAGGAATCTTGGGGCCGCTCTGCCTCTGGTGTAAATGGTGAAAAATTCTGCATTCTAGCCATCTATTGGAATAAAATTTGCTGCCTAAAATACTTTTTTATGGACATTTTTAACAAACTCGTAAAATTTTTAAAACATGAAGAAGAATACATCCTCGGAGAGCTCTTCAGACACAGTTTGAACAGTAATCCAGACACCCATATAATTAAGAATAATAAAGATGTTATTTTCTAAATACACTGAAATGATGAATTAGAGTAGCATAGCAAACAGAAAATACACAGTAGCATTATGCTATATTCCATATGGTGGCTATTGAAAATCATATTTTATTACAAATAAACCAAAAATCACCATTTATTCATACAGGTCTTTTATTAAAAGATTCCAATACGAAAGTTCGGAGTTGGGGGAAGAGTAGTCCGAGATTCCTCTGTCGTTTAACGGCATTTATAAAGTTGCTGTAGCCGTTCAACGTCAGAGGGTGATACATACGGAAAACAGCGGATTTGCTTCTCCAACTCTGGGTCAGCACATTTCCACGTTTCGTGGCTATCGGATTTTATTTTCTATCAGAAACCCTTATATAAATCGCTTCACCAATCATTTTTCTATTCATTCATAACCATCTTACCCTCAGAAAGTGGTGTTACACTCCATTACAGCACGATTTTGCCTTAGATCCTATGATTCCGCCATTTGTCTTCCATTTTTCAAACATTTGTCACGTGACTACGAGAAAACCACGATTACCGCAATGTATCATGGGAGATGATTTGCATATAAACAAACAAACAAATATTTGTATTGCCAATCATACACGCCTGTTAAGGCAGAACAATTAACATAAAATTTAATACAGTTGATTATATTGATTGGTAATGATTTTAACAGCAATAGTGAATTACAGATAACCATAAGAAAAAAAAAATGATGTAGTACCTTGTCCAAAAAAGAGGGACGTAACACATGCTCTTTCCGAAGCCCATTGGCAACACTCTGCCATTGAATCTTTTCTTTCCAACACATTCTGTATTATTTCCTTCTGCTCTGCTTTGATCTATAGATGGACTGTTTGTCCTGTAGAATACGCTTAAATGTATGGTCTTCCATGTGATTTGATTGTTGTTTACGTATGCAAATAATGCTCAAATAATTTGGTGCGCTGAATTAATTAGCTCCCATCATGCAATGCGTTACTGTTATCATTCAGTTAGTATCGCGAGATCACGTTTGTAGATTCGAAAATGGAAGTCAAATGGCGGAATAATAGGATCTAAGGCAAAATCGTGCTGTAATGGAGTGTAACACCACTTTCTGAGGGTAAGATGGTTTTGAATGAATACAAAAATGATTGGTGAAGCGATTTATATAAGGGTTTCTGATAGAAAATAAAATCAGATAGCCACGAAACGTGGAAATGTGCCGATCCTAGAGCTGGTGAGGCAAATCCGCTGTGTTCCGTATATATCACCCTCTGACGTTGAACGGCTACAGCAACTTTATAAATGCCGTTAAACGACAGAGGAATCTCGGACTAGGGGAAGAGTTATGTCCTGGGTCTCATTTGCTGGACACTTTTTTAAGATGGATGTCGCACTTTGTTGTAGCAACGTCCAATGGTGAAATTTTGTTGTGTTGTCAGCTGTCGAGCCGATACTAGAAAGCTAAAGTGATTAGCATGGCACCCCTGGATGAAAGGGTTGACTTTTCACCAGTTTCCCGATGAACCGTCTCAGGAAAAAATGGATTGACCTTGTGAAAAGAGATGACAGTTTTGTCCCTACTAAAGACACGATAAAATAAAAATACTATACATACATGAACAAAAATAACTTACACACGGCTGATAATGCACTTAATTCATTACAAAATAATGTAAGTGAATACCCCGAAGGGCCTAAAATGACATTTACGTTTGTTAATGACGTTATTAACCCTAGCCCCCCCCCCCCCCCCAAAAAAAAAACCAACTAAAAATCACACGCATGAGCCAAAGACTACACTACATGATGTTAGTATACATTTACTCCTATTTATGATAAGACTTTATGATGCACACAGGATTTGAATGACTAAGGATTTCTTTTTATGTCACAGTACCCTCAGACCCTACACCCCATTTTTGTTTTCCCTGTTTAGGTAATCTTTTTAGGTCCAGGTTGTAAAGTAACAGTATCAAAAGACGTCAAGTTGTAAATTTTTCAAAGCCATGTATATGAATGGTGAAATTATAGATTGTGTAGTATATATAGCTTAACCATAATAAATATTTGGTCCATTGAGCAATAACCTTAATTGACATTGGTCACATTGTATAATCTGCTTTGCAGATTTTTTATTTCATTCATATTATTGCCTCCTTCATGTTGAAGATAATGCAATTTTTACATATATGGAGCATGCGCAAGACTAATAAAATTCAATTCCATTTTTGTTCAATAATAAGTGTAATATGTTGTATTTCTTAAATTTTAATAAAACTTTAATGTTATTTTTGGTAATTTGACACATTGTGGGTCTTATTCTAACACATATATTTGTTTTTAAATTCTTAAATAGAGTGTATGTTGTTTTACAATTATTTCAGTTTTAAAGGGGAAAGATAACAAAATTTGAAATTGTACAAAAATGTACATGTATGTGGTACATGTAGATAATTGCACTTAATTTAATTTTCATCTAATAAACTCGCGCTGGACATGTACATTCTGTAGAATAAAGAACTCCATTTTTATTTACAAGAATCCACATGTCATATGGACTGGCACTTAATATGGTTTCTGGGGTGCCTTTCCCTTTTGCAAAACAATAGGAATCTTCTGCAGTATATATTCTACCTTGTACACCTGGAAAATTACGTAAACATCAAATAACTTGTTGTGTGTTTTAATATTATGTGCATTGAAAGTGGAACCCTCTTTTTTCTGATAATTTAAAAAAAATCATGACTATAGGGAACTCATAATATTTTCCAAAGCATGACTGAACCCCCCCCCCTTTTTTTTTTGAAGATCATGTATCTGTGTTCGTTTATAACTCCACATACAATGTATTGGTTTTCTATTCAAAATATGGTATGTTTTATTGTTTGTATGTAATAATGTCCGTTTTATTACAATAATTCAATATTTCATTCATTAAAAAGGCATTGTGGAATAAATATAATAAACACAAGGTATTGAACAGGGTAATGAAGGTGGGCATCTGTTTCCAATTTTACATGTATTTGTATTGTGATAATCAATTCACAAATATTGATTTTATGGAAACTACAAAATAAACTGATAAATAATCTTAACTATTAAAAATAAAGGATATACATACATTTGTCTGCATGTTGTGTTTTCTAAAACAATATATTCAGATAACTTCATATATTACTGTAAATTCAGAAATGAATGCGAAAAATGTTTTCAGATGGTTGTCACATTAATTAAAATACACATTTTAAATTTTGCCCTATATATTTGTTCACAAAAAATCTTCTGGTTCACATTATTTAATTCTTGATATACAACCAAATTTTCAAATTCGCATTAATAAGTGCACACATTATTAATTTCCGAATTTACAGTATATAAGAGTAATAACAAAATTACCGAACTCCGAACAATCTTACAAAGGGAAAGTCAAAACTCATAATTATATAAACAGACAAAATCAGACAACAACCGGAAAACTGTGAAAACCGTAATGACCCTGACTTGGTATAATACTGAAATCCCTCCTCTTTATCTGGGCTACATATTTTACTCTGGCAGAGTTAATTTCTGTTTTTACCATTGTTAACCATGATGTATTGATCAACATATTAGGAGACAACTGTATGGTATCTGAATATTTTGTGACATCAATCGTTGACATGGGCACAAATTGAGTTTCTGGCAGACATGACAGCAAAGCCAGTAATTCATAGATTGATAATGACAAATATTCAAATACATTATTATTCTGTCAGTTATTAATACAGTGGTACAAAATTTAAATATCCTGAAATTTTTTATGTGAAAAATTATGATTTCATAATATTAAAGTACATTATTATATACATATGTAAATGTATACTCAGGATTCTTCATGAATCCCATTATTGTTTGATGCATGATAGTCGGTTATTATAAGAGTTTGTGTTACTTTGTTGTTATGTAAATATGTGCCGACTCTTTAAGTAAAATTTACTTTTATACCAGTTTTACTTTTAGTAGTGTCAAAAATTCAAGTTTGGGAAAGGAGGGGGTTGTGTTCTCAACCGATTCATATGTTGCGTTATATCCCCCTCTTTGATAATTCAGTGTTAACCACAATGTCTTCATAGTCAATATATTCGTTACATGCCTACAAAGGTTTGGAAATCCAAATGTGCTAAACTTGGTAAAATTATAAAGATCAAAATAAAACATGCAAAAGTATAGAACATTAAAGGAATTTTCCCCAAGGTTTTTTTTCGGGGGGGGGGGGGGGGGATTCAGGGTTCTCATGCAAATTCTGTCAAGACTTGACAGGACTGTTTTTATCTTTATTGACGAATATATACCATAACGTCATGGACATGAACAGTATACCATAACGTCATGGACATGAACAGCCCTCTTCTAATTAGCTCCATCGTCCTCTTGGTACCGTCTCAACCTCCGAGGTGTCCACCCATACTTCTCTCTCAAGTAAATAAAAATATCTGTGATGTGCATTATGGGACATTGTGACAAGTCAGACACCCAATTTGTAAGAGATAAATGATCTGGCAGTTGCCTCAACCCATCCAATAACATATCGTCATGGTCCTTGAAATCAGCATCGCCGGTCTCAAGATCAAGATTTTCCTGGTGAGCCCAGACTCACAATTTTACCATATCTTATGCCTCCCATCTATATTGATGCCGCGTTCCCTAAGGTAATTGGATAACACTGTTTTCGTTTGAGAGCTGAAAAACTCAAATAATGCGTCGTTGGCAACGGCAGCCATGTTGAATAAACGTCCAACGGCGGAAAATATAAATAGTCCTATTTTACCTCTTTCACAAAATACTTCCTAATTCCGAACTCTCATATTAAAACTTGCCAATTTCTGACAATGACTCGGATAGCTTGACGGTCATGACTTTAAAGGGGAGGAACTGTTAATATAGAATTTAAGATTCGTCGATGAAACACATAAATTGAATTTGTTTTCTCATGTTACACCCGGTTTTTAGTGGGGTTCGTGTTACTTGGATCTTTAGTTTTATGTGTATGTTTTGTAGATCGCTGTTTGTCCTTTTTCTTTTGGCCATTATGTTGTCTATTCTTCAATTTACCGATTCTGATTACCCCATATAGTATCTGCATCTGTGTACAAGAGATTATTGCATCTGTTTAAAAGGAACGAGAGAAGTTTTGAATGTTTTAAGATTGTATTTTTACTGTTCAGTTTTATATATCGTATGTTTTTGTTTAGAACGATCCCTAAGCGTATGGAAGATGTGCGAGAGAACTAATGTATACTGTATATGGTATGTACTTTTCTCGCAAAGCTAATTAAATTGCTTATTTGTGTTTCTTTTATCTTGATGTTGCCGGTTCTCGATAGCGTAAGAAACACTTCTCCTGTGTGTTCCTTAGAAACAATAAATTTTTACCATTTTTTGTTGTTGTTTTTTTGTCAAAACTAGTTTTTATTTCTACCAATCCTAAAAGTTCTACTCCTAGAAGTTACGAAGAAAACATAATGTTTGTGTATGACCTTATTTCTGACACTGTATTACGACACCAGTTCTCGATAAGTGTGTAAAATCAATTATGAAGGGCATGTTAACTAATAAAAACTATAGGGGAAAAAAAAAAATGTATTTAAGATATTTGCAAACACCAAGATTATTGATTTCAACCATACATGTAAAATTAAACATGTTTGAAAAAGTGTTCAATTGGGGTTACTCAATACAGATATAACGTTGATATAAAGATAAAACTGATAAGATATGACCCGAACGGTGTTCCGTACTTTGTTTTCCTGAACAGCGCCACCTGTATATTTCCGGTTTTGTATGACGTATACGTACTTTGACCTTCGTTGCCAGCAAAGTTTTGTTTACATCACAAAGGTATATTTTAAGCAATGACCCGTTGAGTTTAGAGTTATTTTTGGAATAAGAAAATGTGCATAAATATCTGAGACTATAAAGATTATGTTCATACATACCTTGATACGTAGCATAGCCATTTTTCCTTCTTGCGAAGCGAGGTGGTGTTCCGTAGGTAAAATCCTGGCGAACAGAAGACACGTGCGTTTTCCCGATTTATGTCAAAATTCACGCGCATAATTATCGAGAAGTGGGGTGCGTTCAACATCGTAGCTGCTAGGTTGAGCTACGTAGAAAAATCCTATTGAACGGAAAGCTAGCCTAGCCGCTACGTAATCCAAGATGACGACTAAAACTCAATGAACTATATGAAATACTATAATTGGTTGATAAAACCGTAAAAAGACTTAAAACGCAATCATTAGTCGAATGCATAATGTCATCCGGAAATGAGATACGGAATCGGATCCATTTTTACACACAGTGGCAACATAGACGCGGGATGACAACCCAGTGAGGACATTTTAGAAGATAATTTATTGTACTTGTCAGTTTTTAGTCATGTTTTGCATTATTTCTTTGACTAAAGATTGGAGGCAATTGATATCTTCACTTCCTGCATTGCACGAGCTCGGACACATTTGTTGCGTCATTGTCGTCTGCAAATCATTCTCTCAACGAATGTTGCTTTGTTGTTTGGACTAAAGAAATAGGAAAGCGAACTACACTTTTTTTTAAGGTGGTACCGTGTGGGTATTCAATGGTTCTTTCCTCTTTTAATATATTGTCGCATTTTATACCTGGAAAGTGGTCCGTTCCATTCTAAAGTGCGCTTTGAATGTTGGGTCGTTGTACCGTGGTATGTCATTCCTATAAAACCCCTCAATACGATGATTGAATAATTCTTTTGGACAGTCGGTACTGCAACTGGAGATGATTGGAACTATGCTCTCTGAACTTCCATCGGAAAAGGTACCAAGATGCTCTATGGCCGCGAACCCTGAATCGTCGGAAGCCTCAAGAAGTAAGGCCAGCATTGAAGCATCCATCGTGGAGAAAGAAAAAAGGCAGACAATGACTTTTTTTTTACCATGAAGTGAAAGTAGTTTTAATCAGTTATTTATACCCAGGCACATTTGTTAAACAAATAAAATGCGCACATAGGTATAAAATAAATGATAAACTCTGCAATTTCTCTTTAAACCATGACCTTCCCATGCCGGAAATTTGATTTCGTAATGTAAAAATAGTGGCATTGCAGGAAGTGACAACGCTTTTAATACGGATGATAATTTGCTAAAGTAACGCTAGACAAATTATACGATTAGCTAAAATGTTCCAAGAAATATATTCTATACATATGATTGGCGCCATATTTGCTAGCTCTGCTACGTAGCTAATCGTTCAATAACGTCATGGCTAGTTTACCGAGCAGATAGCCTAGCTGCTACGATATTTAACGCAACCCTGGTAACTATCGAGAACAGAACAGGTGACAGAACGATAATTCAAATATTTAATAGAAGCACATTTTTTTTTATTAAGAACATGCAAATTTAATGCATTTCTACTAAATTAAACAAATATTTAAATATAATCCATATTGTAGTTACCGGTATAATATATTATAAATAAGGGTAATAACAAAATTACCGAACTCCGATATATAATATTGACAACTTGTTTTTCGTGAAAAATATATATTATGGGATTAACATTCTAGGGCGTCCTTTATTACAACGTTGCTCATACAATTATATGCGACGGTCAGCATTTTACTTGCTCGCGGAGAACACTAGCATAGGCGGCAAATAGTTAGGAGGGTAATTTGTGATTTATCTGAAGGATATGTAGAATAAACATTCTAATGCAATTTGTTTGTATCGTCGGATCCGCCATCGTGAAATCCTACATGTTCAGTGATGGCATTAATTTTTTGAGTTGTAGGAGAAAAAAATGAAAGTTATAGGAGAATAAATACATTGGCGAAGCTAGTCTGCGAGGTGGCAGGGGGTCTGAGGTAAATGGTGCAAAATCCTTCATTTTAGCCATCTCCTGGCATCAAATTTACTAGTAAAATTTTCAAAGCGTGAAGAAGATACATCCTCAGAGAACCCTTCTAACACAGTTTGAACAGTAATCGTATAATTAAAAATAATTGAATAATAAAGATGTTATGTTCTAAATACACTGAAATGATGAATTAAAAGTAACATAGCTAACAACTGAGAACATTCACAGTACATATAGCATACAAAAGACTGAGAAAATACACAGTAGCACTATAGGCCTATTCTATATGGTGGCTATTGAAATAGGGAAATTAATTCATTAGAAAGTCATATTTTAAAAACAACTTTTATTACAAATGTACCAACAATCGCCATTTATTCATACATGTCTTGATTGAATTTACCCTGAGATAGAGATGCCAGGCATATTTTAATTGATATCAAATTTGTTTTTACTTGTTACATTCAAATGGAGCTTAAAAAAGGAAAGTTATGACCATTTGAAACTGGAGGTTGTCGGAGATATTTTTTCCAAGATGGCTGCCACTGCAAAAGGTACTGCTTAGCAATTTTTCAGTGGATTTTTTTCAAAAGTATTCAATTGTCATGTCTGTTTCTTTGTTTTTGCTCAGAAAAAAACATTTGTGCATGAAAATCCATTGTCAAATAAGTGCCATATATAGAAGTGATTTTGTTTTGTCCTTCGGATATGGTCAAAACTACTTTCCATATTTGCCGCAAATGCCTTACGTAGCTGCAATAATGTAGATCCTGTGACAAACTTGTGTCTCGGCAGAGCTACAACGCGGTCCCATTCGTCACAATTAAGCAAATACAAAGTTGCAGTTTAAACATAAAAACTCACTATTTACGCTTCAAACATTTCATTATAACTATTACTGATGATCCCAGTCCTTGTTAAATCGGTTTGGTTGAGAAATATATGCTTTTCAAAGGTAGCAACAACCTTGTTCAAATTTATCGATCGTTTGCCATAACCGGAAACTACGAAAGGCGGAGCTTTTCTAAATATGGTATTTCTTACTACACGTAGTAAACGGCTCAAATCGCCAAATATGGTATCGACATCCAAATAGTGAGGCCGGAAATGACGAAATTCAAAATGTTCAGAGAGAAAGTAAACATGGATTTTTATTTTGTGGGAATTACATTCTAAAATACTGGTAGGTGATAAAAACTTGTTATAATAATGGACAAAAGGAAAGGTTATGTCTTATTATTGATAACTGCAGGCGTCAGAAACTTAAGCGAGGGCAAAAAATATTGGCGGCTGCTCCATTACGTGTAATGGCATCCCGTTATAACCCTTGCGAGTAAGCGAGCATTTAGGGTTTTATTATTAGAACTAGCCTGACGGGGTGTTTTGGGGAGAATTGTTCTTCAAAGTAGACGAAGTTTTGTTTTAAAATGTGCATTCAGCATTGAAAAACTCCATACTTTGAGTTCAGAAAACAAGTACAAGCACCATTTGTTACACCATCATGATATTATATTATCCAGCATACAGCCAGGATGTCAAATTGGGAATATTCCGACTCAAGGCACCGCTTAATAAAGTCCAATTACAGAGAAATTGAATGTGATAGTTGCATAGATTTTGACGTTTCTTCAAAACTATACATCACATTTACATGAAATTTGAAACACAGGTTTCTGATATAATAGTCAACATTTCTTCACAAGTCTGACCTCCAACCATGTCATATGGCCGCGAAAATGTACGGAAAATTCACATTTTGGTAGATTTCTCGGCTATCTCTAGTCCGATTTTAACAATCTAGGTATCAAAGTCTCAAAGCTTTTTATTTTAAATGAATCAATCAGAAACAGATTTATTCCATGAGTCTACAAAACAGAGAGTTTGTCTTCGGAAAAGGGAGTCTCAAATTATTCGTCACATGAGAATGGTTCCGCATTCACCTTGTAATAAAAAGTCAACATGCATGTATTTGTGTCTCATGCTCAGAATTCATAGAAATACACATGTAGAACTCTATTTCTCTTGCTTGCAAGGGTACCATCCCCCCTGCAGGTGATGTTTGTTGGTTGTGCAGGATTATAAATACATAACTTGTCCGTGAGATGGGATGTTATTTTGGAGAAATGGAAGGCACATTAAAAACCTTTGTAATAAAACTCGTTATTGATTGGTCCATATGTGGTCAATAAACAGGTTAAATTAAAAGTCCAAATCCATGATCGCCTCGTTTCAAAGTGGCAAGCAAAATTGTTTCACTGATTGGACAGTTGGTCCATCCCAGTGCCCTTGTTTGATAACAAGCTTGTTTTCTTCCTAAATGCAGCTGAAATATTGTTCGCTGGATCTTAAGCAACAATCGATCAAAAACAATGATCATGGGCTAATATAAGTCGTGTACAAATTGGTGTTGCAGACTTTTGAACTGCAAATTGTTTTGAAAGTGTAAAGCTGAAAAAAACCCACTGAAATTTGCGTTGAAGACCAAACCAAGAACAAAGCATGTTTGTCAATAACTACATAATGCAAAAGAGGGGTCCGTGTGGCTCAATGAGTTAGGTCACTGGATCTAACAGCTCATACAAGCCTATCACCATTACGGCGTGGGTTCGCGCCCGGCTTTGTAAATAACAAAAAAAGGTGCACTCGACTCGCAGCCGCAAGTGATAAAGTTTATCAGTTGCTTGCCTATGGTCGGTGGTTCTCTCCGGATACTCCGGCTTCCTCCACCACTAAAACTGGTCGCCATGATATTGCTGAAAGTTGCGTTAAACACCAAAAATCAAATCATAATGCAAAAGTGAAATGCACACTTTAATCATTGACAAGCTAAACAAATAAAGGACAATTGATGGTTTCTGTTATATTTTATTTTTGATCCATCATCCATGCAAGTACAGCCACACTGACATTTGAAAAATATGCATATCAAGTTAAATATATTAAATTTTGTTGTAAATTAAGAAAGTGCAGCATGTCTTATTTTGTAACGCTCAACCTTTTCGTTTTTGAACAAAATAATTGTTAAATGACGTTTGTGAGGATGGATACAAAGTGAAGATAAACACTTGAGTCTTTTGGCAAAATATCAAACTCAGAATAAAACACAAAAATGTTTTCTATTTTTGTTTCTTGTTATTTCATTTTCAGGAAGACATTCAAGTTTTAATTAACAATTGTTAACGACATGTCTGTCTGTCGTCATATTTTTTATTTAGACAATAAAAGATTTGCTTTTTGTTCAGATGTAGTTTCATTTTCAATAAGTTTTGGCATATCTGATAAAACAGAATCGATCATTTTATAAAAAAAAACTATCTGTATCCCCCCGTACCATTTCATTTAGCCCCAAACTATATTGACCTTATTCTGTACATATTTGAACACCTCCAAATGCCCGACCTTTTCTCTTAGTCCCATCGGTGTGTAACGTGTTATTTGGACTTGATAACATGGCCTCGGCTGCTTGCAACTAAGCAAGAGCCTTGGCCTCAACAAGCATTACTACTGCAAATGTTTTTTTAGGTAGTCTATTAACCTGTAGATTTGCCATTTTTTCTAGAACAATTTTAATTACTTTTTCCACATTTTTTACATCGACATTCATTGAAAGTAATGCTGCATAAATTTCTCTGATATTATCATTGTATTTACCCCCCTGAAATGTTTTAACAGTTTTATCGGACATTAACTCATCAATTTTTTCATTTAAAATTATATTCTCATTTTGGAGATCTGAAATTGTGCTTTGTAAATTATGTATCTTTTCAGTATAATATGAATCATTTTCATCAACAGGATTCTGTTTATGAACAGTCACACTGTTTTCTTTCAGAACTCTACTATTTTCTCTGTAATATCGTAGCTGACTTGTTATATTTTTGTATTTATTTTTTAATACTGCTACTATTCAGTTTAAGGAAATTTATTCTTTTTCACGAGCGTCTTTTACCGGTTTTCTTTTATTCTTTTGTTTACATTTCTTGTCGACAATGTTGATAACTTAGCTATTTGTATTTCAGATTTTGATTTCAGTTTATTGTTTTCTTTTTTCAGTTCGTGCATTTTCATATTGGTACTGAATCTTTCATGTTGTATTGCCTGCAAATTTTTTTCTAGGCTGCTTATACTTTCTTTCTGATCTTTCATTAAAGATTGGGTTTTAGAATTTATAACATCTTTTGTCCCACATTTATTACATTTCTTATTTTTACCATCATGACCATTAATACCCTTCTCTCTTCTCCTTAATGGAACATAATTTTTAATTGTTTTTGATAAATGGAATCCATTTGCCTCTTTATGGCACTTTCATCAGGGCAATAGTCTAGATTACCTAAAAATTTAATACAATTTGCAATTGGTTTTTTAACTCGAGCTGTGTTTCATTTTTATTTTTTAAGTTCTGTTATTATCCCTTTATTTACATGAACATCACTTTCTAGTGGTGTAGGATTAAATACCCACTGAAGATTTATACCCTGTTCTATGAATTCTTTTCCAACTTCATTCCTTTCACAATCAAGGGCACATTCAAACTCAAGGGAGTAATCACCCTTTTTATTTTATTTCTAATTTTTCTAAAAAAAAAAAAAAAAAAAAAAAATAGAAAATACAATAGGCAAGTTTCTTTTTAAAGATAGTTCACTGTTCTCTTCAATTGTTTGTAACACACAGAACCAAAAGCAGTATTCTTTGAAAACTTTATCTTCAATATGCTCGAGAGGCCAGTCATCTGGGGGAAAAAAGTAGGTGAAACTATTCAAAGTACTCTAACAAGAAATACATGTCTTTGGAAGTAAAATTCATTTACTGACAAAATATGTAATTATACACTGACCAGCAATGTGCACATCATTTATCTGGTTAATTAGAATAGTTTAAAACAAATGGAATAAAAAAGTGTAGGGGTGGGGGGATTGCCTGAACTATAACCAGTCTCAAGTTTTCAATCCATGTCCAGCACAGAAGGCATCGTCCAGCGACGTCGACTTCAATTCATGCACACCGACACTGTCCAGCAATGTGAAGTTGGGTTCGCTGGAAAAAAAAACCCAGTGGGACCACAAAAAAGATAGTTCTTATAAAACACCACATTTAAATATTTGAATATATTGTGAAGCAAAAAAAAAATATTAATAATAATACAATAAATAGAAATTAAAAAAAACCCTGAAAACTAGAAATGATGTGAAATTCAAATTATTTTCATGCACAAAAAATGTGCTATTTAATTGTTCACTACATTAACAAACTGATAGATTGCTAGTTTTAAAAAGTAACCCCCTCCCTTTTTTTATTTTTGCTTTCTCCTTCCCTTTCAAAATCATTGGATCAGATTAATTTGTACACTAACCGGCATTACTCATCCGTGAGAAGATTAAACACTACATCTTGATTAATTTCACTCCCTGACAAGTGGTTCCAAGACGTCTCGATAACTGTTGACATGTCGTCGTTCATCAACTTCAAGTTCAGGTCAGATTTTTAGTTTACTGAAAAGAAATATGTTACTCAATTAATATCTTTAGCATTTTTATGAGATTAGGCTAATAAGACACCGTCGAATTTGAATATCGCGGTCTTTTCTGCGAAATCAATACTTATCTTATAAATCGGAGTCTTCGAAGTTTTCAAAATGGTGTCTGAAGGGTCAGCGTCTACCGGAAACGAAAAAAGACTTCCAATTTGCGGTAAATGAGTGAATTTTCATTGGATACTAATGTTATTACTGTATGACGTCAGGAGCATATTTCTTTTTATATCCGAAAAGAGCATCCCCACTGAAAAAAACGTGCCGCGAAGTCACCGAATAATAAAAACACCGATAAGTTACTCAAATTTATATATATTTTATCGAAATTCTTATTTGATTAAATATATCATCAATTTTATTTGAAAATAAAATACAATACTTTAAAGGAGAATAAAGGTCACAAAAGAAACAATTTTAAAGAGCAGTGATCTACCGGAAAACAAAATGGCGGCAATTACAACGTTAAACCAGCATCTCTACCTGAGATAAGACCCATTTATTAAGATTCCAATTAAGCTCGATAGTATCTTAATGCATTCAAAACTCAGGGGTGATTTTTTTTGTTCAGTTATTTAACTGATTTCAGCAATTTTCCTCTGAATTTTTTTTTCTTCCGAAAGTTGCTTGACACGGTCAGAACAGGTAAAAATAAATGACCATTTTGAAAGGGGGTGTAGATGATTTCAGCTATTTTTCATTGATTTCAGTTATTTTATTTTCTAACCAGGATCATCCCTGAAAACTAAAGTACAGTAAGTAGCAAGTAAAGAATAACATGCGGTGTGCTTCTGTTTATAAACAGAAGCATGTTGACATGCTCTTAATTGGACAATAAAGGAGATGCTGTTCCCATTAAAAAGTACATACCATGATGATACATGATGCAAAATATCATTTGAGTAAATGAAAAATATTTTGTACTGAGAGGGAATGTCCATATATACCAGTTTGAAACTTAATTGATGTCATAAAATGAAAAAAAGCAAAATGAATAATGCAAGTTCACAAATAAATACTTTATAACAATATGAGGATTTTTCTCTTCTACTATGGGTTACCGATATTCGGTAAGTTCAGATCAATGTAAAATCAATCAAAATAAAATTTAGCTGAAACTAACATTTTGAACTGGTATCTTTGAAAAATAATATAAATGTAATATTTAATCCAATCTTCATATATAATAAGACATGTATGCAATGCAATCGGAAATTTACTAAAATAAATCCACTTTCATGTATTTAAAAAAAAACCTGATGAATTATTATAGCGCACTCTTTTTATAATGTATGTAAGTGTCCTTCTAGTATCATTTACTATGATTTGTATATGCATGAGGTTGACTGGTTTTTTATATTTCAAAGTTAATTGTCAATCAATCAAGGTCAAGTGTCATCATTATTATCTCCCAAAATCTTGTTTTTACGTTGGAAATGTTATATTAAAACTTGAAATTAATATAAAAAATATATATTCTAGTTGCCTGCTTTATTGTTTTCGTCCAATCTCGTTTTTTTTTAATGAATTTGAAGCCTTACAGCGAACTTTGCTTTAGACGTTTTTCAGGCGCGCATATTCGATCTCTGTACCGATGTTAGGGTGCTCCAATTGAAGGAGGAATGAATCGAAAGATTTAAGATATTTTGCCCCAAAATTAGAAACATGCTCAATAGGACACCAGCCTATGCTTTAATAGTTTTATTTTAGTACCTCGATATAGTTTGGGGAATCCTGTCTGTTTATTGGTTGTTTTTTCGCTTCTGGCCTCTGATATAGCATTTAATTCCATTTCAGTTGAAGTCACCTTAAAACGGGAAGTAAATGTAGATGGTGGCATTGTAATGGTATTTATCTGGTGCTGAATTATTTGTTTGTTGAAGAATATTGTCGAGATTGAGTACCAAAATTGCATTGTTTGATTATTTTCCCTCTATTATTGGTGAAAAGGGGAAAAAGTTAAAATATCTTACGAATCCAGTTTAGAGAATACCTCCCTTGGTGCAAGGGCTGACTTCACTGCTATTGATAACACTGGAATCTGTAATTCAGTATTTGTTAGTGTTTTTCCCAATTAAATTCGTTGATTGACTGTTGAGACAATTTTTCAGATAAGGAAATCAAGTTATGTTAAACAGATTTCATCTCCTGTTGTACAGTTTGTCCAAAACGTTTAACAAAAGCTGTTTTTGCAGATTTAAAGTTTTGAGCCTTCACACAATAGGATGCACACGTGTCACAAATACTTTTTTTCCTGGAGTGACGGGCTCTTCTAATGTTGTTTCTAAAATGGACCGATAGGAATTGGGCAAATTAGCATCAATTGACTTCCTTTAGAAACCTTTGTCACAATTTATGCAATGTTTAATGGTTGTTTTTTCAGTTCTGGCCTCTGATATTGCATTTTAGTTGAAGTCACCTTAAAGCAGATGATGGCATGGTAATGGTATTGGTATTATCTGGTGCTGAATTATTTGTTTCTTGAAGAAGTTTGTCCAGATTGAGGTCCAAATTTCATTCTAGATTAAATGTGTTGCCATAGATAACTTGGTGATTTATAGACAGATTGATATTTGTTGGAACTTGGATTTCCTGAAAAAATCAAAAAAATTTCATGACTAAGCACTTTTTTATTGTATGGCCAGTGTTCATAGGTTGGTTTCTGGTGATCAATGATTTTATGGTGGACACCTTTATGTTCCACTTTTTCTAACAGTTTCTGATTGCGGTAGTTCTTCTAGATCAAATGTGCTACATTTTGTATTTGTTGGAACTGAATCAACCAGGAAAGTTTCATGTGTAAACACTTGATGTGGCCAGTGTTCATAGATTGGATCCAATATGTCTCGCATAGTTAGGTGGTTTCTGGTGATCACTAAATTGTATGTTCCACTTTCAATCATATTTCTAACGGTGATACAGGCCTGTCAATGTTTATGCACCGTCAATTGTGACACCGATGTGATACATGCATGGCACTGGACAGGTCAAATCTTTTTCTATGTGTAGCATGTATGCAAATCTATGACTGAAAATAGATTTCTTAATTTTTCCTTTTAGTGAAAAGTGACCGTCTATGTAGAGTATACTGTCTTCCCCCTCCCCCCAATTTACACAGTAAGCATCTATATTCCCCATGGTCTCTGAATTGCCCAAAAAGACGCTGTTTTGGGGATTTAATCCAATATCCTCTTCATTTTGAAATAAAGTGTCTGCTAAAGCAGCAAAAAGACGCTGTTTTGGGGATTTAATCCAATATCCTCTTCATTTTGAAATAAAGTGTCTGCTAAAGCAGCAAAAATTACAACAAAGTATATTTTCGGGGTCAAAGATGTACGTGCAGAATTCTCTTAAAGTGTAAAACTATTAATTAATTTCTTTAACATTTTCTAGTAAATTTGTGTTTTTGAAACCTACCTGGCTATTTCATCTCAAGTTTAACCTTTCCAAGACCATATATTTTCTGAAACGTACATGATTCCTCTACTTTGTGTTAAAATAGGACGCCATGTTTAAAATCTTGCAGTGAAATGCGAGACTGGAAAAAACACCCTAAAAAGAGCTCCGTCATCCCCCGGAAATTCCTTATTTATAGGTCATGCATCAAATCCTCCATAGAGGTATTAAAATACAACTAAATCCATCATATTTGGGCTCAAAATAATCCTTCTATATTTTATTTCAATTATCTATTTAATTTTAATTATTCCATTCCATTCAGTATTTTTCACAATAGTGAATACTACTGAGCGAAAGGAACTATTTTCTTTAACAATGACTACTTTTGTATATGTTGTAAGCTCCGATTGGTTGAATTAGTGGTTTGACACCTAAAGAAAATATTCGTTATTGCAATCTACACATTTCCAAATGAGAAATTATCCAGAACAAAATTGCAGATTGTTGACATTCCATACAATTTTCAGTAATCTTGACTTGTTTTGAAATAGACGTCACTATTTCCAAATGGTTGACAAGTCTCATTTATCCCCCAATATACATGTATGGTGATGAAGGACGGTTCTGGAAATTGTATTCAAACGCGATAGTGAATATCATCTGGATAACATATTATTTCCTTCCACGTATTCAGAGGTCAAACTACTCAGCCAATTTCTTTAATGATGGATGCTATCAATTTTAACCCTTAATATTACAATTATATCAATTGCCAGTGGGAATATGACCGAATTATTGCTTCAGGGGCGGAACCCACAACGATAATACATAAAGAAATAATACTAATTTTTAAAAATAATTTTCGGCCACTATCATACGGTTATAGGCTATCAAATTGTATTTATTGTGAAGGATAAATTTCGACTGTTTATGAATACTAGTAAAACAAATAGCAAATTTGAAAGAACCATGGTATCAGCCCTCGAAGAAATCGTTTTTGTTTTGTTTGTTTTTTTATTACAAAAAAAGATGGATTTAAATTTTCTATTCTGAACTTTCCATTTATATGTAGCAACATTCCAGCAGCACAGGTATATGGTATATATATTTCGCAGTTGATACGATATTCCAGAGCCTGTGGTTACTATCAGGATTTCCTTGATAGAGGGATGCTGCTAACAAGGAAGCTACTGAACCAAGGTTTCTTTTTGGTAAAGTTGAGCTCATCACTTCGAATATTTTACGGTCGCTACCTTGGTCGACTGTTATGGAATATCAGTGTCACAAATGATCACGGATGATATGTTCCACTTGTCGTAAACACATTCCGGTAATTTCCTCATTCACGGCGTTTGTAAGTAGATTAACACGACGGGTGCCACTAATGGAGCAGGAACTGCTCACCCTTCCGAAGCACTGAGTTCATACGGTTTTTAGTGGGGTTCGTGTTACTCGATCTTTAGTTTTATATGTATGTTTGTAGATCGTTGTTTGGCCTTTGTTTTGTCTGTTCTTCTTCGAGATATGGATTATGTTTACCCCTTTGATATCTCTAAGCTCTTGTTAACAATCAAAACAAAACATTTCTTCAAAATGCAGGGGGAATCAAGACTACGATGTGCAATGATCATGTTGAATTGGACAAAATATATTGTAGATAAAAAAAAAAAAAAAAAAGCAAGCATTTAATCACAATATAATATTCAGTACAGCAAAATAAATATTGTTCTGTGTACAACAACAATCTGATTTATCAGATTCTTTTTATAGATCTTTAAATATAAAGGTATCTGCAGATTGTTACAAGTCACTCACAGAATGCAGAAGTTTATCCCATAAATTCTTCATGAAATTACTTGCTTAGCCATGACAAGTCAATAATATAAAATGCCTAGCATGTATAGATTACATCTCCGTTAAATTATTGATAGCAAACAATTAATTCTAAATAAACGTTAGAGAAAACCGAAGGGACAATCCTGAAACAATGGCAACATTGGGCACACAAGACACGGGACGAAGAAAAACAGCATATAGGCTAAAACATAAAAGATGAGGAACACGGACCCCACCAAAAACCGGGGGTGAACTCAGGTGCTCGGTAAGGGTTTAATTAATTTATTTAATTAATTAACTACATAAATGGAATGTTGCTTCTTGCTGTTATTATACATATATGAAATTAAAACTACATTTGGCCATAGTGTTCTCTACTACATGAATTTCCGGCTTTTGATTAAACCTTGTCAAATTAATATTAAGATCTTCGCCATTATACAAATATACTAATTCAACCTAGTACAACTTCGTTCATTAACGCTTTTACAAATGAATAAATAACATCAATTCAATAATCAATATTCACAATATTTTATTTCTGAACTATTCAAGAAATATTCTTATAATGCTTTCAAAATAAAATTGCACTTGAGCAACTCTTAATATTGACTGGTCAATTGTTCCACAGCTTAACTGTGAATAAATGAAACGATTACTTCTAACATTCCTGGTATGGAAATATATTTCTTCTTGTGAAACAAACTTGTAATTGTTGTTTTTAATTTCATGGTATAAAAAACAGAAAGAGACATACTTGGGAGTCATGCCATTTATAACATTGAATTTGTTATGCATCCCGTGTGTATGGATGCAATAGCGGAGAAAATTCAGCTTCAATCCTGGAAAATAAACAACATCACTTTTGAGAGGAAAACGATCAATATAGTAGACTGTCATCTAACGATTGATTGAAAGTCAGCATTGTACCATTAATATTTAACAATGATTCATGGCCAGCTCAATTTTACAAATTAATTAGGCAAGATGTAAAATGCAACTGGATGGTCGCAACATCTCTGGTTTCACCAAATATGGATACAGCTGGAGGCAACACTATTTGCACTACAGATAAAGCACACGTAGCGAAATTTCCACTACGAAAAGACGACATTGAGTCATATTCCTAAAAGGCATACGAGGTAATGCCATGATGATGAAGTATGCCATGCTCCTTAACGTAAATGAGAACTTGCCACATATACTTGTCAACAATTTAACTAGGAATGGTCGTCGTTGGCCTGTTGCAAGGCGAATTTACCGACTCCATCTATTATACCCTTTTTCGTTTTACTGTTAGCCATTATGCGAAGCCAGTCACAATGCCACGTATTCAGGTACATGTTTTATTGTTTGGAAAGTTAATTCTATCACGAATGTAGCTCAAATACACTTGACGTTTAGCAATCAATCAAACGAGATAGGGTTCCACAGTTTCAGACAAGATTACAGTCAATAATATGCAATGCAAAAGAAAGAAATAAAGCAAAGCCGAGGTCGGACTTGACGTCAACTGCGGTGACGATGGTGCGAGGAGCATGTCGCTTTCCTATGAGGTCTCGTCTGCCATAGTTGTACGTGTCGGAGGCTTTATGCGGTTGCAGATTTACGAAATGACTTAACAGGTCTTGGCTTTTCCGATAGATTGTCCATGATCTGACATTTCCTGGCCTGGACGATCACACATTGAATAAAACGGTACTCGATGCTTTCTTTATTTTGTGATACATTGATCGTACGCACAAACAACGACTTATTGGGAAAACCGTAATCTTATGGTATTTTCTGTAGTATTGGCACCCTAGGTTTCAGCAATCGTCTCCAAACATCTCACTTCCCGTATCAATTAAGTCCACCTGCGAATGTTATCCTCACATTATAACAATGTTATGAAATGTCAGATGAGCACTACAAATGAGGCGTGTACGCACGATAGCGATTGAAACAATTAAATTTATAAATAAGGAAAGCCCTCTATGCTTACACGATCTTGTAGCTTTAAATATAATTTTTGGTACAACAATGTACCACACTTACCAACAGACAAAACTACCTGGTATTGAATGACATCTTTTAGATATTATGCTTCAAAATTTGGAATGAGCTGCCAAACCATTTCAGGAAAGTAACAGCTTTCAATCAATTTCAGAGTGAATAAGCTCTTGAAATGGCAGCTCATGCCACTGCATCTCCTGTGCATGGTTTAAAAAAATGTTTTAATACTTTTCGCTTTGTTTGTTAAAATTGAAGATAGATACATGTGCAATTTAAATTTTGCTAGTTTCTGTGTGTCTTATTTATACTAGTATTTTCTGTTTATTCACGTAGATATATATTTACTTTTAAATTATGCTACTGTTAGGCCTCTTATATATTGTTATTGCTTTTCATGATCATGACTGGTTTTGCGAGTGCAGTCTTTTTCTGTAGATTAAAATTAGCAATAAACAATTAAAAAAAAAGGCCAAGAGATGAATCAAATAAACAACTCATTATGAAAATTTGATGTTTCTTGCACGTGAAAGACAATCTACGGAAACTCCTACTTACCAACAGTTTGTTAAGTGTGCTCGTTGATAGTCCAATGCCAGGCTAGATCTACTGACCAACAGTTTGTTAAAAATGCACGCTGATAATCCAATGCAAGGCTAGATCTACTGACCAACAGTTTGTTAAGAGTACGTTGATAATCTAAAACAAGGCTAGATCTACTTGCCAACAGTTTGTTAAGTGGGCTCGTTGATAGTCCAATGCAAGGCTAGATCTGCTGACCAACAGTTTGTTAAAAGTGTACGTTGATAGTCCAATGCAAGGCTAGATCTACTGACCAACAGTTTGTTATGTTGATAGTCCAATGCAAGGCTAGATTTACTGACCAACAGTTTGTTAAGTGTGCTCATTGATAGTCCGATGTTAAATTAGATTTTTATCGTTATTTTAAGCTTTCTTGTGTGTATTTGCCGAAAATCACTGTTCAATCTCCATTTTCGCAATAGTGATTGTTCCTTAACGCTAATTCAGCAATTTTTCAGCTATATCATGGCGAGAACAAGGTAATTTTCAATGAGATGACGAGGTCCGCTTTGTTCTAGACCAACACGCTGAGTGATTTTTATAGTGCTAGCTAGCTCACTGAAACAACTGTCCGCGGGTAGATATATCGCTCCATTCGAACACATTCTGATTCTGAGCCAACCGGTCTTTGCTCTTTCTGCTTAACGTTGCGTACTTAGCGGAGAAGCAATATATATCAATTTTATAGTGTTTGGTTCGAGACGACCACGCTAACCATTACGCCACCGATGCGGTTCCCAAAATTTGAAAGGTTGGGCTTAGCAGTCTTGTTGGTAGAAGTATTTATTGGTGGTAGTATCAGAAGAGTCCTCGTCATTAATATCTCGCGGTTTTTTGCACCTCTTCATGGTTACCATTTCTTCAAGACTATGCTCCGTTTGAGCATTGTCAAAACAACAATGATACAACGTTATGTGGTTACATATGACCTAGTAACAGTCTCACTTGTCCATGATTTGCATTCTCTATTGTCCTGAATGATGTAGAGGATTTCTTATCTGCATTAAATATTTCGCCATTGGAATTAGTACACTAAAAAGTTATCACGAATTGAATACACTTGACTTGCCGTAACGTAAATAATATAGTCGCCATATTGAATTTTTGAAATTCATCATGGCCATTAAGATAATATGATAAAAAATTAAGACATCGTATGTCGATACCTCTGCTGGTGAACTATTAGTTGCCGAGGATATCGTCAGCCCAGTAGTCGGTGTTTCTGTACTGACATGGTTTATTAGTGTTAATCATCTTTGAAATAATTTCTTGGTCGATTTTATCCGAAATTGAAGCGTAAATGTCACGAAATAACGTCCACTGTTTACGTTCTACGCTAACAGTTTTTATATGACGTTATGATTTTTAAAAAAAACATTTAAGTGCCAAAGTCATTGCCAGCATTTGTTTTTTTGGGTCTTGTATTAGAATAGAAATACCTATTGTATTTGAATAGTTGCCGGCGTCAATTAATGGCTTTGACTGTCTCAAATGTTCTTGACCTCAAATAGGCTTTCTTTTCACGCGGTGAAAACCTGATTTATCTTCGCGAAAATGTACATTTTACTGTAGTTTTTGCAAACAAAATAAATAAGAATTTACTTGGATTGTGTTAAATGTGCTTTACACGCATACAGTTATTAAAATGACATTATGAGATATTATAAAAATTGTAACGTAAATGTGTATGACGTATAACGTTAGCCATTAAAACGTCACGTATATACAATGACGTACCGTAACGTTAGAGAAGCAAAAAGTAGTTTTTTAAATAAAATTCATCATCACACATTTACCTATATTAAGAAAATAAATTGGAGAAATGCGGTTATAACTAGAAATGCGTTAATGTGATTTCCCCCCACTCCTCCTAGCACATGCCACTACCGTCCCTGACCACCTAACATATCTCGCTTCTCTGGCATTGAACTGTTGTGCATATATCTTTGTTTCCGTTACCGGGATATCCAATAGATTTTCTCCCGTATCAGGATCTGAAGATAATCTATTGAAATATTCAATTGGATTGCTATTTACAGGTGAGGGTTAACCGGACTGACGTGTATGTCAAAACCTACAATATCCTCGTGTCGTTCATCAATGTCGGAATCGTTTATTATAATCCATGGCCCCTTCTCCAATGATAACATTTGTCAAACTTTGCTCTACAGATGTGGCTCGAGTTTTATCGGTGGTTAGGGGAGCGATTTATTTTCGCTTAGACGTTTGCAATGTCGCATCCAAAATAACCCTCGTAGTTGGAAATGTTTGATGAAAATCAATAGGCATACACTCGTTGACTACTTGTCTAGAAGGCCAAATGTTTAAATCATTAATTTGAAAGTAAAGAAAATTAACCCAGGTGTTAAATATTCTAGACACGGTAGACTGAAGCATTGAATAGCAAAGAGAGTTCTACATTTTCCTTGGCACATCTTAGTTTGATGAAGGTAAGAAAAAGCTGATATTGCATCTTTAAGTTAGCACATTTGCAGTTGAGATCATCTGCAGCAGGACCAAGACAATTACATAAAAACATGAAGTGTTCATAAGATTTGAATCATGTGTAAAATGATACTGCTTTTGGATTGAGTATAAAATTGCCAATAGAGCACCGACCAATCAATGCACACTGGATTTCTTTGTCTTTTTCTGTGGAAATTATTTCGTCTTCTTTTGATATATAACAATCATTTTCATCAGACTTTATTTCTATTTCTGGCTGTATCCCATTATACAGACTGTAAGTCTCATCTTAAAGTATCATAGGTACCCTTTTCATCAGCCAAATGTTACGCTTATTACAAGTAGAAGTGTGTTTCTTACCATTAAGGATACCATATGTAGGACAATGAAAACGAGTAAGGTCCGTAAGAGAAGGACCCACCTCTGTATATGTTATATATGAGAGATTATTTGTCAATAATAGATATGTTATATACGAGAGATTATTTGTTAATACTAGGTCAATAAGAGATTGTCTATGTTCTGTTAAGTTAGTCGTCTCACTTGTCAATTGATGAAGATTATACAATCTCATGATGTCTTTGACTTTACGACAATGGGCATAAGTTTGCTTGATGGGAGTTCATCTTTCAAGATTTTGAACCTTTTGGCCAACCCTATGACTGTGAATTCGCTTATGTGCAACTCTCCTGTGCTTTGGCTCTAACCGTGTCTTCTCTTTTAGCATGGTTGGAGTGTTCACATGAACATCTTTTACAGTAAACAAGTCTTGAATCATTCCTCTATCAGCCATAATACTATCTTTTTTCAAATTGCTGCAAATCCTGCATTAGAAGGTCAGATTTTTCAATACTCTGACGATCACTGACTGATCCTCCATAGCAATCACTAACATATGAAACCGTTCCTCTAGGAGTGCATCCAATCATTGTTTTGAATGTGTTTTATGTTTGTATGTTGACCACGTCACACTTTGAGCATCAACATGTGATGGTGTTTGATTTGTAAAAAAAAAAATCAGTGACAGGTGGTTGAACATGGTCAATTTTGGGTACTAGCGAGGGGTATCTTAGAAATATCAAAGCTCAAGTTGTATAAGAAGTTAGCCAGAAACCATGTACCTTATATACGGACAGACCGGGGTGATTTATATGCCCCCCCCCCCCAACATATGGTCATGGGGGTGTAAAATGTCTTCCAAGCTATGTGGTGGAAATTAATTAAAGGGTAATAACCATAGCCACCCTCTGAAAAGTTAAATGGATGGCCCCTTTGCATTTTCTTCTCATGAATATTCCAAAAATTTCTTAGAAAAAACAAAGGTGTCAATTTCCAATTGTTAATGTTTCTTTCAATCAAATGCAAAATAACCCTTGTAATTGAAATTTCGATGAAAATCAGTAGGCATACACTCATTGATTACTTGTCTAGAAGGCCAAACGTTTAAATCGTTTCGTTGAAAATAAAGAAAATTAACCCGGATGTTAAATATTCTTGACGCGGTTGACATCTTCCTAGGCACATCTTTGATCAAAGTAATCTTGCGTCTTTAAATTAAGACATTTGTAGTTGAGATCCTATGCAGCAGGACCAAGACTTAAATAAAGACATGAAGTGTTCATAAGATTTGAATCCTATATATAAATGATACTGCTTTTGGATTGAGTATACACTTGTCAATAGAGTACAGCCCAATCAATTCACAATGGATTTCTCTTCTGTTGTAATTATTTCTTCTTTTGGAATATAATAATCACTTTCATCATACTTGTTATGTACCTTGGTTTACAAATTTTGTAAGATTTTATTCAGTGGATTTTGCTCTTGTCTGCATCCTACAAGCCCTTGGACTTAAAACATCAGATCTTTGGCAGTAAAGGAACACTGTAGGTACTGCATTTGCTTTTCAACCGACATTATCATATGCAAATATCAGGAAGGACTTGAATAATGTAAATTACAATTCATTTTCTTTATCATGTTAACAATGTCAATGGCAACTTTTGATGAAAATCAGTAGGCATACACTCATTGACTATGTCTTGATTGATTGTGTGGATGTTGCCGATGTTCGGCAGACATTCTACAATGCCAACAGTTTATCTAATTTATTTACAAATATCGCAGGCGACACAATTTTGCAATTTTTTAAAGAAATTGATTTATATACAAAAATATAGTTATATAACATATGTTCTAGCTGTATGGTTTTTATCTTTTTAATGTTTCTTTTATTTGTGCAACCCCCCTCATGGAGGGTGTGCCGGGGGTAGAATAGGCACCAGGTTTCTCCGCCCTAGTCCTCTATAAGGGGGTCAACCCCGCGGGAACCCCGGGGAATAGAAATGGGACCGAGAGCTTCTTCGTCTTGAAGGGGCGTCCGTCGGTTGTGCGGGATGTAAAAATTCACAACCAACCCGTCCTGCGGATGAGACGTAAATAAAACCGAGGTCCCGTGTTGAGAGATTGCCACCCTCTCCGCACGTTAAAGAACCCAGTGTAACAGCTCATTATGAGCAATATGCTCATGATGAGTGGTCCATAAGAGACCTGTTGCACTGGCAAAATTATCCGTCCCTACCCATCATCTTTCCTTGTTTCGAGACCTGTGGCGTTTAAATTTTTAAATGTTCTCGTCCTGAATATAGCTGAAAAATTGCTCGCTGGACGTTAAACAACAATCAATCAATCAATCAATCAACTACTTGTATAGAAGGCCAAACGTTTGAATCGTTAAGTTGAAAATAAATATAATTAACCCAGGTGTTTAATATTCTTGACACGATAGACTCGGATACATAGAATAGCAAAGAGAGTTCTACATCTTCCTTGGCACATCTTTGTTTGATCAAGGTAAGACAAGGCTGATCTTGCGGCATTAAGTTAGCACATTTGGAGTTCAGATCATATTCAGCAGGACCAAGACAATTAAATAAAAACATGAAGTGTTATAAGATTTGCATCCTGTGTAAAATGATATCTCTTTTGGGATGACTATTAAATTGTCAATAGAGCACTGGCCAATCAATTCACACTGGATTTCTTTGTCTTCTTCTGTGGAACTTATTTATTCTTCCTTTGATATATAACAAGTATTTTCATCAAACTGTATAACTTGGTTTAAACATTTTGTAACATTTTCTTCAGTATCTTTTGCTCTTGTCTGCATCCTACAAACCCTTGGACTTGAAACATCAGATTTTTGGCAGAAATGGAGCACTGAAGGTACTGCATTTTTTTCATCTGCAAATATAAGGACGGACTTATATAATGTAAATTACAATTCAATTTTTTGGTTATGTTAACAATCCTAATTATATTTTCAACCTGCCTGTGGTCTGATTATTTCTTTTAATCTCTAAGAAGGACCAACTATTTATTTATTTATTGAGTGGTTAATATTAATATATATCTATTATACTAAAATATATGTTACTTTGTATAACTTAAAATGCATTGGTAACTTTGAATTTCAAAAGTTATTACAAAACAGTATGTTATGAAGATCAACTTGTTTTTACATTGAAACGTTGTGTTTATAGAATCATATATGTATAAATCTGTTCTTGGAAAAATAAACAAATTACAAAAAAAAACTATTTATTTTCAAAATCCTCCTGGCCTCGCCAAGATTATCAAATGGTTTTCCCCATATCTCTTTTTTCAGATAGAGGTGGGGCCTACACTCTGTCTCTCATCTGAACTGAAACCACACATATAAGAAAATATTTTATTTGTAATACGAGCCTCCTCTTTTCTCCAGCTCTCCTCACACCTATTTGATTAGGCTTTCTGACACTAAAATCATGCATTCAACAAAAAAATCGCTTGGAAATTAAAAGAAACAATTATTTCTACTTTATTATCCCGAAATTTACTTAATAGTGTATCGTTGTAATCACTTGAAGTGAAATGCTGGTGACAAACCAACATCGTGTGTTCCTGGCTTCCAAATGCCCTTCTTTTTTATCAGATCTTTTGATGGGAACTCTTCATTTCATGTTTATATTGGCATCTTTTTTGAATTTGTGACCACCACTGATGGAATAACCCGGTACACACCTCGTCGGCATTTTACGTAACATTTTCAGATCAAGAACACCATGGATAATGATATTGCCATTTGATTACATTGGTTACAAGCGTTTATCGGAAAACAAACGTCTTCGTAACCACCGTTAACACAATGTTGCCACCTGATGTGAATGTTCCCTTACCCGATTTCAAAATCAGAACTTTCGTCCGACTTTGTGATTTCTTCAATTTTCCCACCATAGAAACTCGTGTAATGTAATAGACTGACCAGTGTGGTACACATCTCTAATCCACAACTCCTCACACGTCACTTACAGAAGCCAACCAAATTGGTCATTTTCTTCTACAGTAAATAACGCAGACTAACCAACCAATCAATCAATCAGACTAACTGGATATATTTGTATAATAAAAGTGACATGCAAGCAAAATTGTAGATTGGAACCAAGGAACCTCTCAGTTTTCGTTCACCATCCAAATTGGCTCTGTAAAAATCAAAATAATTATGTAGCAAATGTATACATGTAGCTATAAAACCAAATTGGAGATCCCGTTTCCAACGTTATGTTATTTACTCTTTTCTATAATTTTCGCTGTATTTCACCCTTTTAGTCACTGCGAGTTTTTTGTGATTTTGTGGGGTTTTCGTTGTTGTTCAGACCACCTCGTTCGTTTCATTTCTAAGACTTTTATCAATCTAGGAAAACTGGGAAAATATTTTCAAAGAAGTGTATTTCTGGAACAAACTCGAAAATAGAATAAATCACCGTTTTGCTGCATTATATAACATGTAAAACAATAATAGAAATACATTTGAAATATAACCTTTTTTTTCAAATTAACAATCAAAACATGTTCATATATAAATAACAACAATAAAGTGAATCGTCAATTCTGAAAAATTAATTCAGCAAAAGATTCAAATCTGACGTGCTACAGTTCCCATAGTCAATGTCATATTCTTTCACTGCAATAATCCCTGAGCAATTTCACTGCGAATTGTGGTGACTTCCGAGTATTTTTTTTTGAGTTTATGCCATTAAGGATATCACAGATCTCGTCATCAATAGCTGATGCAAAGCGATTTCAAACAGGACGGCTGACACTCGTATGCCATTTTTCTTGACTTTATCGTTGGTTGAAAGAAGAAACCCGAGTAGTTCGGAATTACATCCATGATGTCATAAACTATTTAAAGAAGGGATTTTACCTCGAGCGGTGTATTTTCCTAGTACCGTGCTTAGGCAATTTCCAAGGACAAATACCCCTGCGAGGGGGAACCAGCGGAAAGAAAACTAAGAATTGTTAAAAAAAAAAAAACTTTTATCAACCAATCAAACGACAGCATTCATATTAATGTGGAATTAAACAAAAACAAACCCTACATGTCTTTTTAAAAAAGAGGTTATTGCCTATCGTTTAGCATATGCTAATTTTAATCACCTATGCCGTGAACCAAATATACCATGTGACCTTTATTAGTAAATAAAATAATCCTGCATCATGCAAAGTCCAATTGTATTTCCGTTTTTGTTTATTAAAAAGTTTTTCATTAATATCATATTTTAAATAAATTAGAGAAAACCGAAGAGACAATCCAGAGATACAGGCAATAATGGGCACAAGAAACAAAAACAGAAAACTAGATTAGAAAAACTCGAGCACTATCAAAAACCAGGGATGAACCTAGGTGCTCGCGAAGGGTAAGCAGTTCTTGCCCGCCGTGTTACAGATATAGTCAAATCTAGTAAAATTTCTTGTTGGGGGAAAAAGGAAAGAAATATCTACGTCAATAGGAAAAGATCCAATGCCATATTTTAATTCTTGAACAACAAGGAATTGATCCCGATATGCGGCCTATTTTTGTCTAAGCGTAAAAACACCTCTTGTAATGATGATTCAAACATCTTAATATTGAATTACCATACCTTATCTTACTAAATCATATCTTAAAAGTGTCATCTTGAAAAAAAAACGAAAGTGGCGATATTCACGGAAAAAATAGTATATTTATTTCTTTTTCCATGCAATGATTCCGCATTTTTGTGCTAATTAGTATGAACAAAGAAAAGTCGAAATGGATGTATCGGATTTCTATGGATAAAATATGGAACCTGCAAACCAGTAATGAAGTAAAATTAAATTTAAAGTTTGCAAAGGTTTTAATCGTATGTTAATAATCCAAATGAACAAACAGTTTTTTTAAATATGTCGTACTAGAATTTCTAGAGTTACACATTACTTTATTTGAACTATGAAGTCTTGAATGCATAGCGTGTGGTATTGTTTTTTCTTATAATATGTTGCAATTATGTGGTCGATGTTCGACAGATGTTTTATGCTATCAACATATTTACAAATGTTGCAGGCAACACGTCGCTTGTTTATGTTAAAAAGAAGATTACAACAAACACTCCCACAAATAGAAAATAGAATACAATTTATCTGATAGTTTACTATTATGCCTAGGGTAGCATATGCTAAAGTTTAATCATACGATAGATCACGTGACCTTTATTTGCCAAAAAAATCTTCATATATATAAAAAACTAAACAGTGTTTCCTAAAGACAGTTTTGAATTGTGTCCAACCACAGCCTCTTGATATTTGAATCTTAAGAGCTAGATTTGTGCACACTAAACTGTTTTAAATTGTCTCCAACCACAGCCTCTTGATATTTGAACCTTAAGAGCTAGATTTGTGCACACTAAAATATTTAAATTGTGTCCAACCACAGCCTCTTGATATTTGAACATTAAGAGCTAGATTGGTGCACACTAAAATGTTTTAAATTGTGTTCAACCACATCCTCTTGATATTTGAACCTTAAGAGCTAGATTTGTGCACACTAAAATGTTTTAAATTGTGTCCATCCACAGCCTCTTGATATTTGAACCTAAAGGGCTAGATTTGTGCACACTAAAGTATTGTCTATCACAATGATGATTCAAGCACTATGCAATACGTCGTTTTCGCTATGTGTGAACTCTCTACAATGGAGGTAGAAACAAGTGCACATGATCACGTGCTCGTTAAATAACGTATTTGCGGAACACCGAAGTTATCAAAATCTGTTACCATATTTTGACTACGAATATAACCTAAATAATATCATGTGATGATTTTCACAAAACGACGTATTGCATTTCCAATATTTCCTCTTGTTAGTCTGTGTTAAGCATTGTGCTTGAACCCCATACACTCTGAGACGTTCACAATATGATAGGTCATGTCAAGCATAACATTTTGATTCCCTTTTCTTGAGAATACAATTGTTTACGCAATTAAGCCTGTGGTCTTCATTTGTGCAAGTCTAACTATATGTATTAAGATCCTTCTCCCTCAGGTGTGGGCTCTTTGAGTTTCTTGCTTCCACAGACTTTTCAAATATTTGACTTCCTAATCCTTCGATTTTGAGCGTACTCGATGAAGGCATTTCCATAAACGCGTCGTGTGTACTAAGTCATATATATATATATATATATTGCAGCATCATTTTGTTTTATATTTTTGTCTATTGTAACATCTATGTTGAGTCTGGAGTACGGTTCACATAAACTATGTTTGTACACATCTGATGATGTAAAACAAACACTTCAGCTGATTGATTGTGCAGACGAATTGTCTTGACATAGTATTCAATTTGTCATCTCCCACAAGTTGTGACTCGTTAGGTATGCTACAAGTTGTATTTTATGTGCCAGTAACGTAAACTCTCAAAACATTAGCCACTCATCTACTTCTTGTCTTTAGAGCAAGTTGATTCATCCCTGTACAACCAGCGTATTTTATTTATAGAATTTATACAATGTATTTTCAACCGACCAATCAGGGGTGAACCTACTAAACTTTAGGTATAAAACCGAGAACATGTCAAGAGGTGTTGTCTTATCAGTCAGTATGTTTAATTGTTTTGAATATGAGATTCCGGTGAAAGATGAATGAAAGTTTACCTGACATGAACCCAACGGAATGTTGTTAGTTTTTAGTGCATTGCCAAAAAATATATAAAAGATGCAACAAATGTTTAATTTTAATTAGATTACCCGAAAACACATCCAATATCACAATAATTTGGTAGGTATTGCCTAATGAATCCCATCTTGTGTGACCAAATGTCCAATTATAATTCTTCTATATGCCATAGTCACTCTCGTCAAAGAGCTCCGATCGAAAATGTTTGGTCAACATCCGGGATATTTTAAAGCAGACACGGATAATTATCGTAAGTATTTTTAAATATACTGTGTATATAATGTTTTGAATTATGATGCTTTATGATTGTTATTATTATTAATTTCATTTTTTGTCCAAATATCATTTATTTTTGCAGTGTAAAATTAGATTTTTCTATAAGTTATAAGGAATCCGGCTTCAAAATCATTACAATCAACTGAAATATCGCTATATCTTGCATTTACGAATGAACAGATGTTTTTGAAATCCGGCTTGGTCAAAATGTAAACATGTATACAAACCGGTTGGGTCATTTATAAACATGTATACAAACCGGTTGGGTCATTTATAAATAACCGGGTTTGTCAGTATGTAAATACCACTGATCTTATTGTAATTGAGCATTATATTGCAATTTAACAATAGCTATGATTAGGAAATATCTCAAAGGCGATAAATACTGATCCATAGTATGAATATTCGCCATGGCTGCTAATTTCAGCTACTTTGAACAATAAAAAAAATCGTTGTTTCTATGTTAAATTGCTACTGTCGCGAACACTTGATTTTTTTTAATGCTTTTTGTGGCACTGACATCACGATTGGTGCTCAATACGCTACACTCACTTTAAATAGTTGTCCAGGCACATCAATTGAGTAGTAGGAGATTATTTTTATAACGCAATATTTTAATTTTATATTCGTTGATAATAACTTCATGAATACGATATTTAAGTTTCTTCACAGTATAATGGTTACATTAACATTACAGATAAGCAAATTAACAAAGGCTGTAGTATTGAATTCCTTTCCGCACGGACGATTTTGACAGTTGGTATACAAAGAAAATGTTAGGTGTACTCGATTAATGCAACGTTCGTTACAAGTTGTAATACGACAAATGTTCGTGCTTTGCTCACTGAAAATAGAGGCTCAGACATGTCGTTCACCTTTCATTCTGCTTTGAGGAAACTTAATACAGACAGAACCTTCTATTGGTGCTTCCCACCAAAGTTCGGCTCATTTGGCTAAGCTGTTTCAGAGAAGAAGATTGTTAGAAATCGGCCAATCAGAAACAAGAATTGTCTGTGGCGACCATGTTTGTGAACGGATCGGGATCAAATGTACAATCTTTATAGAAGACCTTCCATAGTTGCTTCCTGCCAAGTTTCGGTTCATTTGGCTAAGCAGTTTGAGAAGAGAAGATTTTTTTATAAAATCGGCCAATTAGAAACAGGAATTATCTGTGGAGACCATGTTTGTTAACGGATCGGGATGAAATGAGCAATCTTTATAGAAGACCTTCCATAGTTGCTTCATACCAAGTTTCGGTTCATTTGGCTAAGAACCTTTAGAGGAGAAGATTTGTTTTAGATCTGCCAATCAGAAACAAGAATAGCCAATCGTAACTACTCGGCCATTCTCGCTACCCCACAAATAACCTCGTATGCATTAGGCGTATAAATCTCACTACTTTTCACATGTCAGTTACATGAAAGTTTGATAAAGTTATATTTTAAACAATTTTCTATATTTCAATTATTTTCATGGATAAAAGTTAAAGTTTTAATTAGTTTTGCATGATTAGATTTTACTTAGTATGTCTTCCATATTGGATTTTTGTGCGGCTTAGCTTAACTTAACTTCCTGCAAATAATTTAAGAAGAATTTCTACTATCTACGTACGAGGTTATTTGTAGGGTAGCGAGAATGGCCGAGTAGTTACGATTGCAAGAATCGCTTGTGGCGACAATGTTTGTTAAGGGCAGTTTTAAAAACAAATGGCTCCTACTGCTATAGCTGTCTAAATAGTTCAAAAGATCTGTAATGATTTGATGTTTGTTACTGCAAAAAAATCTTTAAGATATCTAGAATAACAAAAAAAATATGTCCAAAAAACATGTCAAAATTTTCAGGAGTGCAACCCTTTTTTGTGACACTTTAAAAAAATCCTTAATTTTCAACAACCTACCACAGTGCTAAATCAAACAATATGTTATCAAAATCTATTTCATCACAAACTTTGATATGTTGAAATACTTTAAGATAGCAATAGATCATGCTTCACATTTATTATTGCATAAAAATATGGCTTTGTAAAAAAGATGTACCTAGTCAGGAGTGCAACAAACATTTATACAAGTTTTCCTAAATTACATTGTAGAAATGTTGTCTTTTAGTTTTCAAAGATATGGGGTATAAATAAATCTTAATACATCATTGCTGCTCCAAAACCATAGTTAAACGATACACTAAAATCAGTAATAAGGCCAAGAATGTCACATTCAAGGCAGCACCCTGAAATGTCAGGAGTGCAACATTTGATATTTTCTTAGACATACTTTCTTTTAAATGTAACTAAAATCACATTTGTCTTTCTATTTCAACAGAGATTGATCAAGAGAACAGATAAAACCCATTTACCTGTTTGAGATATATAAAATATCTCTCACAGAAGCATTTGATTCATGTCAGGAGTGCTGCTAGTTTTAAGTGATCTTCTACACAGTCTAAATTATAGCTTTATATATGAATGATTTAAATAAAATGAGATTCTGTCAAGTTTAGAATAATGTTTGAAAAAATTAAAAGTGCCAATAGCATTTTATGTGCTTTTAATTTTATGTAATAAAGCGTTTTTGTTAATTTTAAATGGTCTCATGCTTTAATATCTATTAGGTATTAATACTAGAGACATTCTCTGACAAGAGAATATGTTTTCTAGGTTCATTAGCTATTGGAGATTAATTTACTTGATAAAGTTTATGATAAATGCATTTATCTATTTTCTTATAGATAATTTATGGTTAACCATGTAAATGTTGCACTCCTGACATAAATATTTAAAAATCATTGAAATTTGATATAATTAATTTTCTAAGTATCCCAAAAATACTTGTAATTGTACATTAAACATCTATTTTCAATATTAATTTAGATTAATACATGTTTTAAATGTTTTTGTATAGTATATTTCAAAAATAAGTTGGAATTTTCGAGAAGTATGGCTGTAAACAAGTTACAAATAACTAGAAAAATATTACTTTAAGAAACAATTATTAAAACATGGTAAAACTAATGCTTGAAAGAACACCAACTGATTGTTTCCCCTGTGAATTGTTTTTAAGTTAATAACTCTTCTTTTTCTTGATGGCAATATAATGTCAGGGGTGCAACATATCCTGATAAAATAGTACCATTGATAAAATAATGATAATTTATAATAAATTGCCTTTTCTAGCCTATAAAAATATTCTAATTATTTATTTATGATTTATCTAATATATTAGAGTGGTATAATACAAATTTTCAAATGTGCATAATTAAAAATATTGCTGCTAAAACTGGGTAATAAAGAAGTGGTATGGCAAACAATTGTTACAAATTTCCAAATACTGTCATTTCTGTACAAATATTTCATTGAAAACAGGTAAAAATTATTGTATGAGTTAACAGTAACATCACTGTTCAATGTTGGCATTTTAAAATGTGATATTTTCTTCATTTTTTTCTTTCTTATAAATTTATAAAATGTCGAGAGTGCAACAAAATAGACAAAATGTTTTTTCTACAACCAATTATTTTGCGATCGTTCAAAGAATCAATGTTATTATTTTTTACAAATGGCTACTTATCTTTAAAGTTTGAAAATTTTGCTGTCTTAAGTAAAAATATTCATTATTATTTTGATAATAAAAACTTTATCAGGTAGATTGGACAAAAATATTGAGAATTTTTCATAAAAAATAGCTTTTAAGAAAAACTACAACTACCAATAACCCAATATTTTGCACAAAAGGTCATTCATATCAGTTGCATTGTTTAAGAAATCATTATACAAAATAATTGAGACTAAAGATTGTTTAACTGATATAGAATAAGTATGTGTTTTACATGGTTGTTATGCCAATTTGTGTTCAATTAAAGGTTCTTAAAAATTTATTGCTCATCTGTTCATGGTTTCTTTCGTGTTTCATTTACTTCAATGTATACAACATTGAAAATTATCAGCAGAAAGTTTTTCGGAGTGAGTTTAATTTTGACATTTTTTTCACATGTTGGAGCCATTTTTTATGAAACAACCCTTATAGTCCAGTCAATATACGCCAGAAAAGGCGTGACCTAGAACTAATTGCAACAGAAGGTTTCTTGGGCTCATCTTGAAGCTGGGAGTGTCCTCATTAACATATTAAAAGTCGCCGAAAATCCCAAATTGCCTTCTTGCAATTTTTGGGGTAAAAACAAGGGATTTTGAAGAAAAATCGCTGAAAACTGGAAATTTCACATGTTCACTCTACTTTGCAGAATATTACCAATTTCTCTAAAAATATCTTGTTATTATTGAATATTCTTTCAAAAATAAAAATAATCTATCCATATTCTCCCCAGGTGGCTATTGTTTTGGTAAAATTTCATTAAAAAAAAAAAATGCTGAAAACTGAAATTTTGAAAAAATCATATTTTCCGTGGCAGAATAAATTAAATCATGACTGTTTCGATACAGATTAATAAAGAATGTTTTAAAATATAATTAAATGTCAATTGTTAACAATCAGTTGGTGTTTGTTTAATGAAAAAAAAATAGAAACATCTTATTTTCCTTCCCTAGATTAACGACATTATGTGATAAAGTTTGTCAGTGACTTGTGACAGGTCGGTGGTTTTCTCCGGGTACTCCGGTTTCCTCCACCAATAAAACTGACAGCGACTATATAACTGAAATATTGTTGAAAGTGAGGCTAAACACCATAAACATACATACATACATACATACATACATACATAGATGAACGAAAATGGAAAATTTCAAAATTCACCAAAAAAATTAAATGAAAGTTCTGATATCGTATAAGTTAGCAATACATGTATCTTTCAAATATCAACATTAGGCATCAACTATTCGTCTGAATCAGAGTCCTGATCTACGCATGCAGACATGTTGCTACATGTATTCCCTCGGTATTCAGTGCAAGCGACAGAACATTCCAGACCATGCTTTCTACAGTTACAGCGTTTTGAATCGCAGTTTGTCTTACATCTGCAATATATCGTTTTTAGAAGTTCTGGAGCGGGTGGCAAACTCGATCTGATTGGCACGCACATGTTGTGTTCAATAGACCATCCCCAATCTTTTGCTTCCATATTGTCAGCCTCACCGATCCATTGTTTCACTTGTTGAAACACTCGCAAAATATGAAAGTGTGCAGCGTTTGACGTCGGAAGCAAAAACCATGCCGTCAACTATCGAGGAATAACAGTTCTGCCTGTAATTAGTAAGATCGTCGAAGCAGTGATCAGAGATAGAATACAACCATTGATCCATAATATGCAAAATCCAACGCAAAGAGGGTTTACGAAAGGATCGTCCCCCATGAATGCTGCTCTACCTGTCGAAGAAGCATACATAATATTAACCGACGAAAAGCAAAATGGACATCTTGTACTTCTCGATGCAAAAGCTGCATTCGACAAAGTTATGCATTCACATCTGTTCCGGCGTATGTACCACGCGGGAATTCAGGACAAAACGTGGACTATTATTAAAAGCTTGCACCACAATGCGGAAAGCTGCATAAAATGGGCAGGAAGCACGTCCGATTGTTTTAAGGTCGGTATGGGAGGCCGGCAAGGAGGTATCCTTAGCACTGATCTCTATAAATTATATATCAACCCACTATTAGACCGTTTGCAAGATGTAGGTATAGGACTGAAAATAGGAAACATCAACGTTAACAACACAGGATGCGCAGACGACATCGCACTACTCAGTACTCAGCTCAGTGATGCACAGATCATGGTCAACATAGCTCTTGACTTTGCGAACCTCGAGGGATATGAATTACAACCAAAGAAAAGTGTAGCAATCCACATTAGTTGAAACAACAAACAGTGCGAAACAACCAACGAGAAACTTAATATGGGGAATATCACTATGCCCGAGGTGGAGCAAGCTACTCATTTAGGTATCATCAGAACAACAACGATGAAACACAATATCCAAACCGATGTTGATGAAAATATAACTAAAGCAAGACGTAGTGCATACAGTATTCGGATGTGGATTTCATGGACACAACGGCCTGGATCCCGTGTCCCTACTACACATCTACAAAACCTACATAACACCAGTATTGCTTTACGGCATGGGGCTATTATTACCGTCCTCAAAACCTCTTGAACAACTAGAACTCTTCCAGAAAAGGATACTAAAACAAATCCTGTCTTTACCGATGAGCTGTCCGGACCCAGCCGTTTATATACTAACTGGAATTCTACCAATAGAAGCACAAATTCATATAAAAGCCCTCACATTCTTCAATAACGTCTGTCATCAGGGCGAAAAAAACGCTGAGAAAGAGCTTGCAAGAAGACAACTAACCGTGAAGGAGGAATCTAGTAACAGCTGGTTTATATGTGTCAACAAAATACTATGAAAATACGACCTGAAAGAGGCGTACAACTATTTGGACAATCCTATCAAAAAATCACGATGGATCTCGTTGTTGAAATCAAGAGTGAATGACCACTGGTGTACCCAGCTAACAACCCTAGCACAACTCTACAAAGGGCTGCAATATCTTAGTAACCACAACCTGAGCAAGTGCAAAATACATCCTATTTTGAAGCACAGATGCTACTCATCATTAGACATCAGTAGAATTCCAGTAAAATTAAGACTCGTCACCGGGACATACGTGCTGCAAACAAAACGCATTAAGTACTACAGAAATGAAACTGACCCAACATGCCTGCTATGCAGAGCAGCTGAAGAGATTGTACTGCACTTCATTCTCCAATGTGAACAACTACAGTCGGAGAGAGAAGCTTTACTGTCCGAGATCAACGCTATATGGCAAAATGAGTTCCAAAATAATGAAAATTTTATGGACTTGAGCGAAGTTGACCAACTACAACTGCTAATGGACAATACAATCAAGGTGAAACCTACCAAGAAAAACTCAGCCAGCGTAGCCAGACTCGAAGGTCTATCAAGGAAATTAATGTTCAAATTGCATATTAAGAGAACCAAGCTTCTGGAGAGTGATAGAGACAAAATACAGACAACAATGAAGAAACGGAACTAACACTGCGAAAAGGGGGAGGGGAGAGCCGTCCGGGGATTGCCCAAGAATCCATTACAATAAACTGATAATTGTTTTAGATTTTAGACTTTGAAAGATGACGTTTTAGATTTTAGGATGTGACAATTACTTTTTAAACCTCGAACCAAACCGTAACAAATAGATTTTAGATTTTAACCATACGAACAGAAACTTTTAGATTTTAAACAGTGATGCGTCTTCTTAAATTTTTCCAATACATGCAACATGCATATTTTATACGTAATGTCGGGACAATCGTTGTGGATTGTTTTAACTTGATTTGATAAACTTGTATATCCCGTGTGAATAAGCCTGATTTTTAGTGTACATAAATTTTATTCATGGATACGGAGGTGATGGGATTTTCACTCACACAGCACTGTACAGCGCACCGCCACCCAACACACGTTTAACATACGACACAGTATGGTTCTCATTTGAAGGGGGTAAAGATACAGAGGTAAGGTAAACTGGCGTTCCATAGATTTGTTTTCCCGTCTGCATCTATCTATTATGGAAATCCGCGAATTTAAGTGCTAATTCGATCAAACACTTGAATAAATATCTGTCTAATATATAATAACACATTTTTACACAAAATGTAGCAGAAAGTAATTTAAAAAGGCTTTACAAAGCTCTTTTGGGGTTGAGAATGGTGCATTATGGGAATTACGTCTGCTCAATTTGAATGTCATAGATATTGACCTGTTTGTTCACTTTTCATGGGTGTTTTGGTAAAATTGAACATACTTGTAGTAACTTCATAGAAATATATTATATTATTATTACGCTTACCTAGATATGGATGTTAAATCCTATTTTCATTGCTTTCCGTCTGAGTTGTATTTTCCGGAAAATCTCTGATTCGGCTATGGAGGATCCGTAGTGACAAAACGATAGAAGTAAAAAGTACTCATCAAATTTTCATGGCGATTTTTTATTGGTTTCTCTATGGGTTAAAGTGAAAATGATGGCGTATTTATAATTTCTGTTGCAATTTGTTTTGGGGCTACGGGTCTATTGACTGGACTATTAACGGATCGGGACGAAATGAGTAATCGTTACAGAGGACCTTCCATAGATGCTTCCTACTAAGTTTCACTTCATTTGGTTGAGGCGTTTCAGAGGAGAAGATTAAAATGTGAATAGTTAATGGACGACGAACGAAAGACGACGGAGTGATGATAAAAGCTCACATTGCCATTGGCAAGGTGAGCTAACAACAGTCATTGGGTAGATATGTCGCTCCACTCGGACACATTATTCTGATTCCGAGCCAACCAGTCTTTGCTCTTTCTCCTTAATGCTGCGTTCTTAGCGGAGAAGCTACAAATACCAATTTTATATTCTTTTGTTTGACAAGACCGCAGTTCGTACCCACAATCTATCACACTCGAGGCGAGCACGCTAACCATTACGCTACCGATGTAGTTCCCTATTTTTATTTTTTTTTATTATTGTTCTTCAATATATTATCTGAAAACAAAAATTAATCAAAAACAATAAGAGTTACTCGATATCTATATAAACATTGAGAGTTCCTACTTTTGTTCAAACACTCTGAATATTGCAATAATCCAACTGCATAGCAAATAAAGAAAACGAATTATAAGTTCTGTACAAAATCATGACCATTCTGTCGAAGGTGACTTGGCGAATGCCAATTCTGCACAAACCGTTTGGTATTTCTTTCTTTTAATGTTATACAAAACATCCACATGTAAAATATTTTGACTGTGCTGTTGGTTTTTTTTCACAACTTTTATTCATTGAAGACAATTTTTTGTTTTTTCTTTTTATCAATTTGACAAGTGTTATAATGACCCTTAAATAAATTACAAAAAGGAAACATAATTGTGATATTGAGCTGTTTTCGCTATTCTTTCAATTTTTTACATAGACAAAATCGGTTCTACTGAAAAGTAGAACCGGAAAGTAGTGGCTGACAGAGCCGGAACGAATGTACGTAAATAAGCATCGTGTTTTTTACTGTAGCAAGTGTAAAACTATTCATGGTGGCACGCCAGTGCAAACTATCATGTATACAAGCATTACAAAGGGTTTGTGTACTTTAATTACACATATAGACTACTTTTTATAGCTTTATTTGATGATTTCAATCTCATTATTAGCATTTTGCATTGTTTATGTCCATCATTTTATCTATATCTGAGTAATCTATTAAGTTAACCACAGAAACATATAAGTAAAAACAAGCAAAAATAATCGACCGATAACGACATCTTCTGGATTCAAGATATAATAAAACTATATGATCATAATACTTACATTTTGTCGTCGCCTGTATGTCAAACATGCCTAATTGACTTGTACCGGAAGATGACAGAACAATTCCGACCGGAGCTCTTTGACGACAGTGATAGTGGTACTAGTATAGAAAAGCTATGATTTCAGTGTGGTCACAATGGTTTTTCCCCCCACTTCATATATTGTGGAGATGTAGTCTCATCGATCAGGTAAATGTGGAATTGGTGATGAACGTGATGGCAAATCTATTATCCTTATGAATAGAAACATTAATCAGTGATGGTCTAGAATTCCACTAATATGAACAAAACGAACGGCAATCCCTCGCCTCACGTCATCGAAGACCAATGTGAATCCAGGTTTAGAAAGGGCACGAACTTGTGGCGGTGTTAAGCATGTTACTTGAATCCCAACCCACCTTTATTGAACTAACTGCAATACGAATATAAACAAGCAATGCAATACCTCAACTCAAACAGATCACACACTAACACAAACATGGTAAGTGTTTTATTGTTGTTCTACAATATATGTTTGAAAGCCGGGATGGCCTCCGCCATGAAAACTATGTAAAATAGAATTATTTAGACATAATATACCAAAAATTGTTTAAAATACTGAATATCAACCAATCGTTCTTTGCCGAATTTATCTTTCTCGTGCATGTCTAAAATGGCTGTGATCGTTGCACATAGTGTAACATGGGGGTAAATTGCATATGCGGTTGTCATTGTCATTCAGCTGGCAACAATTTGTATCGATTCATTTTCCAGATGCAAGTTGCAGTTTTACTACAGATGCTAAAGACAGCCATACTGCTTGCTTTCAAAGTTGTTTCTTCATATGATAGATCTCAATTGATGATATGTTCAGGCTATCTTGCGTGTCTGTTGGCAATTTGATTTACTTAAAATCATGAAAACATACAGTGACTTTGTAGCTATAGAGAAGGAAATTACTTCCATCTCGCTTTCTTGTCACATATGTACCTACAGAAAAACAGTCGCTGACCAGCAATCAATGGAGTCGCAATAACTAGTTGTTTAGTCCTATATGGACTTGAAGCCTTCTGTATTGAACATTGGCAGGCAACTACCTAACTCATTGAGCCACCCGGGCCCTTTATATTAGAGAAAATGTTCCAGTAGCCTATATGAGATTCTTGAACCAATAATTGCGATATTGCACATAAATATTCCAGGGGAATGGTATTGGCCTACTGATAGATCTTTTGATTACTACAAGTCATGGAAAGAGTAGAAAAATTCTGCCTTGCAACGGACAAACAGTACCCATTCCTAACAAACTAGTACACATTAGGAGCCCCTTGACGAAATGTTTGAATGTACCAAAGGTGTATTCAGAAATCTTAAACAGAAGAAGGCAAGAGAATTAAAATGTTTTAATACTATTGCATGATCGACGGAACCTTGATTGCATGCATTCGAACAGATGTTTTTAATTTTTCAGAGTCCACATCTCATGCACATCACCCAAGGTTTAGCTAGTGTCACAGTAACTCTTACGCACTGTTTTTACTGCTGGTTTGGCAATCCAATCGATAAAGCGTTGTTTCTAAAGACATATGACATTTAGGTATCCAGTAGAGTGAATGGAGGTCCGGTTCTTTGTAGTTTGCTGAAATTTTAAAGGAACACATAACAGGCATTTGACTTGTCTGGATTTCCTATATGGTAAGTGTCTTGGGGTATATTTTAGGTTGCCAAGCAATCTATGTAATGTGATTGTCTGTTACGATTTCCGCATAAAAACGATGTTCGGTTCGTCTTTACCTCCAGTTGTTTGTAGATGTGCTCATGTCTTATTTACGTTATTTGAGTTTGTTTGCGTATAGTGATACTAACACATATTGTGTTTTGTTTTTCTTCATCTTGTGTGATCTGTGTAGCCAGTTTCTCTGGATTGTCCATTTTTGATTGCCCCTTCGGTATTCTGTAACGTTTATTTACATGGAAAAACGTTATTGTTAGGGGCCTTGTCTGCAGGGACAACAACATATTTGTAAAGAAGGTAAGACGAGAGCTGTTTTGCAACATTTGGATCTTTGACGATAAATATTGCATGAATGTTCATTGACCCATTAAGTGTGTTGTGTTTTTAATTCAAATTTGTGTCAACGACCATAACCTATTCGGAAAGGATATGTCTTCTATGTCACGGTTTGTCCAATAAGTGGTACAATCGTATTCATATCTATCTAAATCAGAGTTATCAATAGGGTTTAACCATAGCTGTCCGTTGTATTTGTCTGCGTTTTAAACTTTAAGTTGAGTTAGAGGAGAGGTTCATGTTATTGTCTGAAGTTTTACGGTCGCCACCAGGAATTTGTTAACTGTTACAGAGTATCTGTGTCACAAATGATCAAGGATACATTCCATCGTAATCACAATCCGGTCCTTTCCTCAATCATGACTTATCACCGAGATTATAACAAAAGTAACCCGACGGGTGCAACTAGTAGAGCAGGAACAGCTTATAATTCCTGAGCATCCGAATTCAACACCGGTTTTTTTGTGGGGTTCATGTTGCTCGATCTTTAGCTTTCTGTGTAATGTTTTGTAGATCGTTGTTTTTCCTTTTCTCTTTTTTGTTTTTGGCTATTTTATTGTCTGATCTTCGATTTATGCCTTGCTATCTTCAAACTGTTACATGTAATTAGGTAAAAAAAAGTATAGTCGATTCGTGTTGCTTAATCTTAAGTTTCATGGTTAGTTTTTTTCAGATCGTTGCTTGTCCTTTTCTCTTTTTTGGCTATTGTATTGTCTATCCCTCGATTAACGGCTTCTGATTATTACTCCTTTGATATCTTCAAACTTTTACTTGTAATGTTTTGCTGTAGATGTGAGCATAACGTCTTATAACATTTTAGGTAAATAAAATAGTAGAGTTCGTGTTGCTTAATCTTTAGTTTTCTGTGTAGTGTTTTGTAGATCGTTGTTTTTCCATTTCTTCTTTTTCATTTTGGCTATTGTATTGTCTGATTACTCCTTTAGTTACATATTATTGCCGTTATTAATTGGAACTAATTAGTTCTCGGAAGAACGACATTATTAAAACATACACACACAAACATTACATGGTTGCTAAATTAGATCTTATTTAAAGACATGAACACGCAGCATCGTTAAATATTTGAGTAAATGCGACTAAATCCATTTACATTTTAAGAATATTTTACTGGTGGGATGTCCGTATGTTTTGCATTTCTGTTTGTTTTATTGTATCTAGTTTTTTAATTAAAAGTATCATTTGTCTTGGGTTCCGTGTGTTTGTCCTACGCTTCAAGACTACATTTAGACATAAAAAAAACCAAACAGCTGGTCCTTTTATAATTCCAGAAATAGATATCCATCTGTCAAATGTTTCTGGTTTTTATCAATTACGCATCGTGTTCTAACTGACGACACCGTGTGTTGTCTTGTACTTGTTGTCTTTCTTTGTGTACCTCATTAAATCAATATTTATATTTAATCGCACCATACAAAAACACACAAAAGTGTAACACAGTATAGAGTAAACGGAAAACCGCCAGAATATTGAACTTATTAATTTAATTTGTGTTAAACTTTGAAAAGATTAAATATGCATATTTAAAATCTTGATTATTTCATTTCTATTAACTCACATTTTATTGTTTGTAATCATTCAATTTATTGACAACAAACATCTGTTTCGTTTAATATTCTTGAAATGTATTATGTATCGTATCATAAAGAGTAGGGTAAAAAAAGAAAAGTTTGAAGCCGTAAATCAAAGAAGGGCAGACAATACAATGTAGCCATATACAAGAGATATATACTTCTTGAAATGAAAGTTTTACAATTCTTTCACGTATCTAATAATATAATTATTATGTATTTTACTCATATTGTCAATAATATTACCTATTACTAAGACCTAATGTAATGTATTCATGGCTTGCATGCTTGTTTATAGTTACGCACGCACAGGATAAAGATAATGTTCCCTAGCTGTGTGTATCATATTTATTTCAAGGTCATACAAATACAAGACAAACAAGTAACTTAATACTTATCAACGATATAAAACTATGATACAACAAGTTAAGATATTTATATAGTCTATCTAAGTGTCTATTTACATCTTTGAATGTTCTATGAAATATCAAATTATTTTGTCAAAATAATGAACTCAATCTTTAAATAGTTTTTTTGTGTAACGTACGTCAATTGAAGTTATTAAGAGTCGTGTGTTTCTTTGTGTTATAAATGTTCTGTAATGAACATCTGCTTGTCAGAAATAAACTATAAACACAGATTGGTTATCTAGACACTGCCAAATGTTACAATGTACGTTGGGAGAATTTGTAATCTGACTCGGCAAATCAATTGAATTAATTGAGGTAATACCTGCATGTATTATCTATATGTATATACTAATTAATACCTCAACTACAGTAGTAATTTATTGTAAATCAATTTCAACTTCCTGTCTTAATTCTAATAAGATAATTATGAAAATACTATAAATACGTAATGGCCGACAACTGGTTGTGGGCTGACCTAGATAACTAAAATCAATACATGACTACAGATATAAAATAAACATTGTTAAAGCCGCCTCAATGTCGGCTTGTTACACACATTAATATCACGCTTGAAATAGCAAATTATTTCCGTTATCGGCCCTACAAAACAAACAGGCCATTGATTGATTAGTTCTTAAAACCTATAACTGATAATAAAAGAATATGTTTTATTCATCTTTTGTCCAAAATAGATTTAAAAATATTCTTTCTTCCATTTTGGATTTCAAAATATATTGAAGACGTATATCTATTTGCATTGTTTAAATACTATATGATAATCTAATGATTGTTAACAATTGTGGTATTGAAAACAAATTTTGGTATCTTACTTTCATACGCTGCATTTGTTTTGTAAATTGTATATTAGTATATACAATTGAGAAAGATTGTCAGTGGCTTGCGAAATGTTGTTTATTACTCCTGTTCAACACAACCCAACAAGCGTCCGCCCCAATATAACTGAATCATTTTTAAAAGTGACATTTTACATCAATAATTTCAAGACTGTTATTAATTAATTATTAATCGAATTAATGAACTCTCGTTCACATTTGCTTTATAGATTAATTTACAGTTCTCAAGACGATGTAATTATTATTAAAACTAAGGTTGGTAACTAGCCGATTTTGATTCTCCTGATTTCACCATTTGGATTTCATGATCCCGATTTTTTTTTTTTTTTTTATTTAGCTTTCGAATATTTTGACGATGTTCATACCTGATGAAGGTTGACCCAGAAACACGTCCACAATCAATTAGATATGTATGTTTTATTTTTATTAGGTCATAATTGAATAAACATAGTCAATATGTCTTTAGTGTACATGTAGCACATTAACACCTCTCCCTAGATGTAGCTTAAATATAGAAATGGACATGAAAACCAAAAACAGAAATATGCAAAAATGGTAAAGTCTCTGGTTCGTTCACTCACTCAAATCGACAACCTCTCCGAATCAACATGATTAGCTTAATACACCAAGTAGATGAAGGCAAATGCCTAAAAAAAATGTAGGCTACGACATACACAAAACCGTGGCGGAGATGAACCAGATCTAGGGACCAAAAGATGTCCTCCAGATAGACAATGATTATCAACAACATGCAAGATTTAAAAGCACGCGAGTTCACCCTCGGTCTTTCGTGGGATTCGTGTTGCTCAATCTTTAGATTTCTATGTTATGTTTTGTATATCATTGTTTGTATTTTTTCTTTTGGCCATTGTGTTGTCTGCAGAGTTCGCGAAATGTCAGTCTTGTCAGATATGACCAGCAAATTTTGGACAAATTTTGATAAGGACTGACAAGATTGGTATTTTGCAATAGAAAATTAATGAGGACTGACATTATTTTATCTAGGACCACCAAGCAATTTTAGCCTTAGAACTTCCAAGAAAGTCCGTCAAACATAGTTCGTGGAAAAAACTTAGTTACTGTTTCAAGTTATAGATCAGCAACATCGTACAAAAATGTTATAAGCCCCCATGACCGACTATGGTTATTTAGACGATCAGTAAATAGTTGAAGGATTCGCGCTGGAGCGCCCACCCTTCAACGATTTACTGACTCTAAATAACGATTGACGGTCACTAGGGATGGTCATTGTATTTTCTGTTTTTCGGTTTACGGCTATTCTTTAACCCTTTGGTACCTTAAAACTTTTATTATTTGATGATTGTGATTATTTGCTGACTACCTAAAAAGATATTGTACGATGTTGCATTTATTTGACGACCTGTGATTGGATAAAATCATTCCTAAAAATAACGATGAAGGCAGAGCCATGTATGGAAATCTAAAGAATAAGATTAATACGCTTTACTGGCCAGTGGAAAATTCCATTCCTAAAAATAACGATAGAAGCAGACTGTAGCATAATTTAACCTTGACGCTGTCCGAAATAAAGAAATATTGTAATCGATAACTGAGACGACGTATTTGACCAGGCTCTCTATATATATGTGTGTATTTTGATTTAGCATAATTAAGCACAACTGCAAGAAAGATGATGATTTATATTTTCTTCTAAAATAACGTGCAGTTACGAAACGTTGCAGACGGAAAATTACAGAAGGTCAGTGGGCGGTGCTTAATTTTGTGTATTGACCATTACGTCTTTAGCTTTAGAACTTCCAAGAAAGTCCGTCAAACATAGTTCGTGGAAAAAACTTAGTTACTGTTTCAAGTTATAGATCAGCAACATCGTACAAATATGTTATAAGCTCCCATGACCGACTATGGTTATTTAAACGGGAAGTAAATAGTTGAAGGATTCCCGCTGGAGCGCCCACCCTTCAACGATTTACTGACTCTAAATAACGATTGACGGTCACTAGGGATGGTCATTGTATTTTCTGTTTTTCGGTTTACGGCTACTCTTTACCCCTTTGGTACCTTAAAACTTTTATTATTTGATGATTGTGATTATTTGCTGACTACCTAAAAGGATAATATCTACTGTTTGCATAGCTCATGTCACTAAAGATAAAAAAAATTACCTAGTATATATTACAAACAGATATCATTTAATCGGTTAAATATAAAATATATGAATGACTCATTTCCGCACAACATACTGTATAGTGTACAAACAACTATCTCACGACAGACACATTTTATTAAAAAATCGAAACGATATGTTTTATTGAAAATTCTAATATGACGTCCTTCAAACGCTTTGAGTCCAAACCCGTGGTAAAAATAATATTTATCTATGACCGATGACGTCATAGACGTGATCTGTGCTTGTAAAGCGGCTGTTCCATGACACTCCCTTGTAAAAGATGCACAATGATAAGTATGCAATACACAAAATAAATAAACATTCGTGTATTGGAAATCGGCTCAGGCGATATAGAAAACAGACAGGTATTATAAACCCGTATCCCTCGCGAAGATCCAGAATAACATATAGTATTCTTGCATATCCCTGGGTCTAAGAATCGCACAAATTAAAATTCCGCGAAATGTTGCTCATGACTTTGGTACATAAACAAACAGGACGTCATATGAAGACTTCCAGTTTAGAACGTAAAGATCCTGATGTTTTTTGGCTTCGTGTACGCCTCCTTGTCAGGGTGGAATTTACAGTATATTCCCTTTCTTTTGAATTAATGTTCATGAATGACAACATTTAGTAATCTCAAAACATATTCACCATCGGCATTGAAACACCTTTTCGGTTGTCATTTCAAACATCTTTGAAAAAAAATGAATATTATTGTAACATTTCAGTCGGGTCAATTGACGGAACAACCAAAAACACTGGATGACCTAGGCCGTTTCGATTTGAAAATGTTCGTAATTGTCCTATTAGAATCGAAATAATTACCGGTAGCCATATATTTATATTGTTTTTACCACGGGTTGTCACTTTATGCCTTCATTTTACCCTTGGTTGCCGCTCGTGGTAAAATATTCGCCATAAAGTGCCAACCCGTGGTAAAAACATTATAAATATATGGCTACCGGTAATTATTTCGTAATGTATTGTCCTGAATATGAAATAAATATTTTTCTTTGGACAGTACTGATAAATTTATATTCAAATCATTTCAAATGTTTACCACCCAATGTGAAATTAGGACAAGAATACAATGCTTATTCTGTTATGGAAAGAAAATTACTGCTGTCTTCAAAATTTAGTTGTGTATTCGCAGAGACACAGTTTATGGAGGATAAAATATAGGGACGATATTTGTCAAATAACAATATTGACGTTGATGGAAATACCGTTCACTTACATTTAATATATGGGCCTGTTTGTTAGAAATTCAAGAAAACAAAAAATAAAAAATCCTATATAAAGATAATAAAATCAATAATGTTTCGAACAAAGAAAAATAAAGTCCTCGAATGGTTACCTAGCATGCGAATATTATTTCCCATACCCGTATAATTTCATTTTACTCTTCATGATTTATGTTTTTCTGAGTTTGTACAAATGAGCACAATTCATAGAGATTAAAAGCCCTTTGACAAAACATACTGCAGGAAGAGTTTGAAGATGCCAAAGATTCCACTAAAAGCTGGGGTGAACTGAGGTGCTCCGGAAGGGTAAGCAGTTGCTGCTCCACTAGTGGCAATATATGTCTTTAATTAAATACCATTGTAGTTAAGTTGGTCATAAATATATGATAATTTTAGTCCGTGTGGCGTACATTTATCTTTGACTGAAATATCCAGGATACGAGTAGCCACACTATGAGTGATTTGTTTTGTAATAGCCCACCAACGACCACTCATAGCAAGTTTTTCTCATCTCCTAAACATAAAGTACTCATGTGAGTTCGAATCCCGTACATGGCGAGGTGTACTCCATATAACCTTATGTGATAAAGTTTGTCAGTGACATGCGGCAGGTCGGTGATTTTCACCGGCTGCTACGGTTTCCTCCACCAATAAAACTCACCGTCACGATATAACTGAAATATTGTTGCAAGTGGTGTTAAGCACAATAATCCTAACCCTCATTTAAGAGTCGTTCTGTGGTCGGGTTGCATATTTAATACATAACCTGCATACCATCCTGTAGAAAGGGGTGTACCTCGGAAATAAAAAAATATCGGTTATGTTTCAACTCCTGGGGCTGTGTGTTGAAATTAGATTGTCTTTTGGTCAGTATATCTTCCGTAGCATTGACAGCACTGTCTATTAGCTTGATAGTGTATAATAGGTAAACATTTGAGGATACCAAAAGGGACAATCAAAAGCTATAACTCGACGACAGACAGACAGTGCAATTGCCAAAAGAAACCAAGAACAAAAAGACAGTGATCAACAAAATACCACATAGATAAATGAAACTTGAACAACAAGAACCCCAATAAAACCCGAGTGGTAACTCATGTAATCCGGAACTATCGACAGTTCCTGGAGCACTAGTGGCCTAGTCGTGTTTGTTAAACAACACTAATATCATGTGATATGGAAATGTGTTGGACATCTGAGTACATATATAAATATTCATAGCATAAATTAAACACGAACTCCTTATCCAACAAAATGGACTAAAAACGAAGCGAAAATTGTTTTACAAACTCGAGTGTTCCGGACCGGTAAGCAGTTCCCGTTCCACTCGTGGCACTGTCGTGTTTTTGTTTAACAGTACGAACATCTTGTGATATTAAATTGGTGTTGGACACCTGTGTACATAAATAATTACACATAGCATAAATAAAACATGAACTCCTTATAAAACAAATGGGAGTAAAAACGAAAGGTGTTCCAGAGAATGTAAGTTGTTCCTGTTCCACTAGTGGCACCTGTCGTTTGTACTCGTGATCAGTAATGAACGTCCAATGAGGAACGGGGTTGTGACTACGGCAATGGAAATATGAGAACTGATTATCTATTGATTTTACATATATTTGATTATACCGATGTTAAATGATTATTTTATTTTATGAAACCATATCATATCAGAGTAAATGTATAATATGTACGCCTTCAAAATATTGATAAATAAATGCAGATTTAAAATTCAAACAAATATAATCGCGTTTTATATTGACAAATGTTAAGTTTCATGAATCTGACAGAAGGAGAAAGGCATGAAATTCCTCTCTAATTTCTAATGGAATTCGACTCGATTCTATCACGAGATATAAATAATTTGCTGTGACATTGTATTTAAATGTTAAAAACAAAATAAAGTAAAAAAGATTAATACTTTAAACAATGAAGAAGGAAGTATACCATAAAATATATCGTATATCATCTTAGAATGGCTTCCCTGTAAGATAATGTTCGTAGTATATTAACATTAACATGCGATTGATATCCTGATAAAATGCACGTTGAGAATTTAGTATATCTGATACTGTTTTACCAAAATACGCATCTGGCACCATGTCGTTATTAGTTTGATAAAGATTACATACTATTTCTCTGAATATTGTTTATTAATACATTGTAATATGTATCACATAATGTTGTATCGAGTACACCTCGCCATGACAAAAACCGCATTTTAAAAACGTGTATCATTATCAACATTATTATTGAGGAAGAATAGAAAAGGGTTATTGTGTTTAACGCTACTGTAAACAATATTTCAGCCATATGGTGGCTGGATTGAAAAGAAACTTGCTTTCAAATATGATTAGAAGGGAATTGTGGAAATAATAACATGAAAACTGTACACATCTCGATAACACACCGTCTAAGGTTATCTCTTAGAACTGTTTTATGTTTGTCATCTCATGGATTGCCGTGCCCCGAATGCGTCTAGAATGAACCAAATTTAAATATAAGTACTTAGCCTCCATTGTCTGAATATTCCACGCAAGTAATATTTGACATATGAAAGAGGCAGCCAGAGGCCATAATTCGAAGAACAGACAGTACAATTGCCAGGAGAATGAAGGTCAAACACAAGAAATGGTCAAACAAAACTCTACATAGAAAACTTTTATTTTACAATGAACCAATTTAACGCCGGGTGTAAAAAAAAAAGGGGGGGGGGGTAGACATGGAGAACGTATTATTTTTAAAATATCTACAATGTAGTTTGTTTTTCGTTGCTTAAGTAAATTATTTCTAAGGCAATAAACAATAATATTGTGTCTAAAAGGTGTGAGCCAATGCAATTATGCAAATATTGACTTCATGAGGTTATAATTGGAATAATGATCTATGAACACGGTAAACAACATTTACCGAGGCCATTGGCCAAGGTGAATATCACATTTCCGGGGTTAGCACATGATTATGCCAGCTGAAATCAAGTCAGTAATTGTAATGTAATATTTAATGACAATATAATATAATAACGATATTGACAAAATTTTCCAAATATGTATATTAAGTTGTTTTCATTCTGTCAGTACAAATTTTAGATTAAAAAGAATAAATAACTATGTAATCTAAGCTTTCTTTATTGACGCAACGAAAATATATTTTGACATATCAACATATAAAACATAGTATTACATTTTTGAATATTAACATGTAAGAAATGCATTGATATTGGGTGCTGTGGTAAGTATTGGAACGTTATATTAACATCACTTGATGCTAATATAAACGTTATATTATATACTCATATAAATGTCTTGAATCTGATTTGATAAAACACTGTCACGTGATATTTATCCATTCATTGGGTCAACCGCTAATCGTAGGGTCTCATAGTAAGGTCCACCGCTCGCGAGGAAATCCCAAGGAAATTCCCACGTGAGCCTCACGTGTTTCCAATCATAGTTACTTCCCTTGATTCAATAGACAACAAACATGGCGTCTGTCGCAAAGCCGCAGGTATTCTATTACTTTGTGTCTGATGCAAAAATATTCGATATAATATACCAATTATCACCCTTGTTGGAGTGTGAACCGACGGTTTGTCTCCCCTCGGGTGACCTTACTTTTCTCTGGGAGACAAACCGTCGGGTCACACTCTAACAAGGGTGATAATTGTATAATATCAGAGAACAAAACCAATACGTTAGTCAATGAAAATAATGCAAAACACAACGTCATATCCAAGTTAATTGTTGTTGTATATATTGTTTGTTGATTGCAAAGTGTGATAGATAATTATAGACAAAACAATGTTGATCTTAAATAAACATTAAGGAAAAACCGAAGGTTCAATGAAGAATAGACAATTCATAGAAACTGACACAAGACAAACAAGAACACAACACAACACAGAAGATGAGCAACAGGATCCCAACCAAAAACCGGGAATAAACCCGAAAGGTAAGCATATCCTGCCTCATATAAGAACCATCCAACAAACAACTGGGGTAAAGTCGAACCATTGTTGTCTTGTTTATGGACAGCTAAATGTGCTTAAAGAGTGTTATATATATTATTTTAGTTTCAAAAATAATATTTAGATAGAAATATTTGTTGTACATAAAATGTAAAGGTACAACCAGGAGTCGCACGGACAAGCAAGATAGACTAAATAATACAAATACTCCTCTTTATTAGATCTTTCTTATTGTCCATTACCTCTCATATCATTATAATTAAGCTTTCAAACAAACCACAAAAACACAACACATTTTAAAAAATGAATACAATTTTATCATATATATGTTTACATATACATAATGATGATTATTGTAGACTTTCGATCATGTTTGAAACTAAATACCACTCATATGTATATCCTTCTTTAAGAATATATAATAAGTGCCAATTTGTCGTGGTCGTGATCGCGTGGTAGTTGGATTTACAACTACCTATGCAACCAGTGCCTATCACCACTAAAGTTGTGGGTTCAAATCCCGATAATGGTGAGGTGTACTCGATACAACATTGTGATAACATTTGTCAGTGACTTGCGGCAGGTTGGTGGTTTTCTCCGAGTCGTCTAACAATAAAACTGACCACCCCGATATAACTGAAATGTTGTTGAAAGTGGCGTTAAGCACCATAACACCATAACCCTAACCTAATTCCAGTGAAAACAATTGTTTTCAGCTCTAATGGGACATTCTAAAATACATTTGATCTTGTATTGTTAACCCTTTGTACAAGCAGTTATTGGTGGTATATATCAATACAAAATTGCTTCACTCTATAAATTATCTGCATGTCACTTACAGACTGAGCAACCAAAAAAAAAAAAAACAAACAAAAAGGGCGGTGAACTCATGTGTTCAAGAAGGATTATCCGTTCCTGCTCCACTAGCGGGACCCGTCGTATTACTCTTGTAACAAACCCGTTGATAAACCGTGAATAGGAAGGGTTTGGTGATTACGACAAGCGGAGTCTACCCTTTGTCATTGGTGACGTATAATATTCCGTAAAGGTTAAACAAGTCACAGTAACGACCGTAAAATACAATTTAGAAAAAACATCAATTAAAACGTCATATCATTAATTTTATCACATTGACACGTTATTCATACATAGTTTATTGTATGTATATGTTATCTGAATGTAAATTGATTGATACCGAAAATATCGGCCTGTTGAGCCAGAATATGAAGTTTGCTGTCGAGTGAGCGAAGCGAACGAGTCACAAACTTCATATTCTGTCGAGCAGGCTGATATTTTTCAGTATCAATCATATTCACATTCAGACGATATGTTTATTATCCTTAAATCAAACATAAACATGGATATATGGTACATCTATAGGTTTTGATATTTGTATTTTCGCGGGAAAAATCACATAATTCAAAATATTTATCCGCACTCACTCCTTTAGGCCAAATACGCTTCAATAATAGTTCGTAAGTAATTTGAAAATATACCATTCATTATTATAGTGAATGGTGGATGTTATAATGTAACTTGAACGTTTAAAAAAAAAAAAAAGCATAGTTCAAGGACAATGATTTAAAAAAAAAATTAAATTTAAATGATCCACTCATTTTCATTAGCGGTTTTGTTTACCAATTCCATTCTGGTTTAGAAAGCGCAAACGTCACGACCTTGACGATGACGTAAAAAAAACCTATTCCCAGCAGAGGTTATCAAGAGTTGTTTCAAGTACATTTTTGTTGGACGATGTTTGTTCATATTGCTGACACGAAAGTTCCTAATTTGATTTATGTTTAAAAAAAATGAAATGTTCACTACCTAATGGTCTTGATAAATTGTATTTACTTTTGTCATCTTCATAGTAATTATCGCTTAAATGTTGGGAGAATTTGGTAATAACTCCTGCTGACTGTTGATAAGTCCTGCTCAGCTCAAGCGGACTTTGATACGAGTTTTGCTTACGGAGTCAGCATGTAGAGATAGCGGGAGGGAAGGATGATAAAATAAGTTATTGGCATACATATATTAGCTGCAATACTGCTCACTTGACATTTAATAAAATCAGTTAATCAATTGAAATTACCTCTACTAGTATAGTGCATCTGATACGTATGTCTGTATTAAGCATGTGATCGGCAAGTTCACGCGGTTCGTTCATACTGATATCTAAATTGGTAATTCTCAAGGTCAAGACTCCCTTGCCTCGATAAGATATAAAGAATATTGATAAAAACAAAGCTGGCACAATTAAGATAGGGTTTTGATAATTTTTCTAAGCTGATGTATGTGGAAATTGCATCAAATTTAAATCAAAGAAAAACACGGATCAGTCAGAAGTACACATAGGTAATTACCTAAATCGACATTAGTACAAGAGGTTAAGGTTATGGTGTCTAACACCACTTTCAACAATATCTCAGTTATATCGTGGCGGTCAGTGTTATTGGTGGAGGAAACCACCGAACTGCCGCAAGTAACTGAAAACTTTATAACATAATGTTGCAGTTTTATTGGTGGAGGAACTCCCGGGTACCCAGAGAAAACCACCGATCTACCGCATGTCGCTGACAAAAATTATCACATAATGTTGTATCGAGTACACACCTCGCCATGAGCGGGATTCGAACCTTAGTGGTGATAGGCACTGATTGCACAGGTAGTTGGATAATCCAACTACCATACAATCACGACATTAGTACACATTATCCTATATTCTAATGCAATTTGTTTGTGTCGTCGGATTTGATTGGTTACTATTATACGTACAATTTTCAATCTAAAAGTCGTAACTAAGAGGCTCAGCTGAAAGGATCCACCATCTTGAAAACGTGAAATCCTACATGTCACATTTACAACAATACACAAAAATAATTGAAATCCCTACCTTGCAAACTTATTTCAGCTTAAAATTTATCAAAATTGAAGCATACACGAAACCATAAAAACGTATGATCTTTACGTTTTAAACTGGAAGTCTTCATATGATGTCATGTTGTTTATGTGCCAAAGTCGTCAACAATATTTCGCGAAATTTTTCTTTGTTTGATTTTTAGACCCATGGATGTGCAAGAATACATTTTTATGTTCAGTATTGCATTAGAATGGAGATAACTGTATTGTATTTGAAAATTTCACGGCAATTTAATGGTCGCAAAATCCGTTTACTGGCTCCGCTAATGCGTCACCAGTAAACTCAATTTGCGAACATCAAATCTCCAATTGATGCCGTGAAATTTTCTAATACAATACAGTCATCTCCTAAATATAAATGTTTTCCCAATCCGCCCCTGTCTTTTCTTTCATTTGCTTTATAGGGGTTCATGTTTTATTTATTTCATGTAAAGAAACTTTACACAGTGATATCATCAATTCCACCAATATCGGCAAAAGGAACAATCACCTCTCGTCTTAGCTGAACTCACTGATAATCAAATGACCACGACGTATGAGGTTGGAAATCCTGGTCCTGGCTTGGTACAGGCACGAAAATGTAGCGGTGTTAAACACAACCCTCCCCTCCCGGATTTCCAACGGCAATACATATATAAACGAACGATAAAAAAAATCTGCACAGATCCGCTTCAATTCAAAAGGTCAACAAAACTGAATAACAACATAATCATTGACAGTACAATAGCAGGGTCAATGAATGCTCATAGTTAACCGACTACTATCTAGGAAGGCAGAATATGTTGGTTAAGGACCATTACTCTATAGAAAACAAAAAATCACAACTGATACTTTCCAACAGATTTAATATCAATTAGTAGTCATCAATATCCAAAGACATTAATGGTCTTCGTGGGAGACCAGGAATATATAGGTCATCAACTTACTGGAATCAAATATTGAACATTGAATAGTAATGTAATATACACTAAGTTAATTAATTTTGTTTGTATTTATTTACGTATACCGATGTTCAACACGATCACCATATCCGATGATGGTGTTCCGTTTCCTTTCCACTTGTAGAGGAGGAACTACTTACCCTTCCGAAGAACCTGAGTTCATCGTCGGTTTTAATGCTGTACCTAGTCAATCTTTGATTTTCTTTATAGTGCTTTACCGACTATTGTTTGTCATTTTGCTTTATTTTCTTTTTTGCCAGTATATTCCAAGGCATCAAATTACCCTTCCGTCATATCTGATTCCATTCTTTATTCTAAATATATTTCATTATATCTGATTTTATTTCATATATATTTGTAATTTTAAGTATTTCAACCCTGTCATGTTCCAACTGTTAATTTGAAAAAAATCATTCAACCATATGTGATCCGTCCGATAATTTTATATGGGTACTCTTCGCGAGCACATTGGTTCACCATCGGTTTTATGATGGGGTCCGTGTTGCTCATCTCATTAGTGTTCTGTGCCTTGTTTTTTTTCTGTTAGTTTTATTTTTTGGTTTGTTTGTCTTCGTCATGTGTCTTGTGTACCCAATGGTACCAGTGTCTCTGGATTGTCTTCGTCCTGTGTCTTGTGTACCCAATGTTACCAGTGTCTCTGGAGTGTCTTCGTCATGTGTCTTGTGTACCCAATGTTACCAGTGTCTCTGGATTGTCTTCGTCCTGTGTCTTGTGTACCCAATGTTACCAGTGTCTCTGGAGTGTCTTCGTCACGTGTCTTGTGTACCCAATGTTACCAGTGTCTCTGGAGTGTCTTCGTCACGTGTCTTGTGTACCCAATGTTACCAGTGTCTCTGGAGTGTCTTCGTCACGTGTCTTGTGTACCCAATGTTACCAGTGTCTCTGGAGTGTCTTCGTCACGTGTCTTGTGTACCCAATGTTACCAGTGTCTCTGGAGTGTCTTCGTCATGTGTCTTGTGTACCCAATGTTACCAGTGTCTCTGGAGTGTCTTCGTCACGTGTCTTGTGTACCCAATGTTACCAGTGTCTCTGGAGTGTCTTCGTCACGTGTCTTGTGTACCCAATGTTACCAGTGTCTCTGGAGTGTCTTCGTCATGTGTCTTGTGTACCCAATGTTACCAGTGTCTCTGGTGTGTCTTCGTCATGTGTCTTGTGTACCTAATGTTACCAGTGTCTCTGGAGTGTCTTAGTCATGTGTCTTGTGTACCCAATGTTACCAGTGTCTCTGGGGTGTCTTCGTCACGTGTCTTGTGTACCCAATGTTTGCAGTGTCTCTGGAGTGTCTTCGTCATGTGTCTTGTGTACCCAATGTTACCAGTGTCTCTGGAGTGTCTTCGTCCTGTGTCTTGTGTACCCAATGTTACCAGTGTCTCTGGAGTGTCTTCGTCACGTGACTTGTGTACCCAATGTTACCAGTGTCTCTGGAGTGTCTTCGTCACGTGTCTTGTGTACCCAATGTTACCAGTGTCTCTGGAGTGTCTTCGTCACGTGTCTTGTGTACCCAATGTTACCAGTGTCTCTGGAGTGTCTTCGTCACGTGTCTTGTGTACCCAATGTTACCAGTGTCTCTGGAGTGTCTTCGTCACGTGTCTTGTGTACCCAATGTTACCAGTGTCTCTGGAGTGTCTTCGTCACGTGTCTTGTGTACCCAGTGTTACCGGTTTGTTTGTCTTCGTCACGTGACTTGTGTACCCAATGTTACCAGTGTCTCTGGAGTGTCTTCGTCACGTGTCTTGTGTACCCAGTGTTACCGGTTTGTTTGTCTTCGTCACGTGACTTGTGTACTCAATGTTTGCAGTGTCTGGATTATTTATTCTTGATTGTCACTTAAGTTTTCTCTACCGTTTATTAATAGAAATATTTTACACTTCTGATTCCATTATATGATTTTTAAGAGTATGTGACAAGGAAGTAATATTAATGATTAATATAAAAACATAGATAATTATACCTCTGAATATACAATATAATATTAATAACTTAAAGTAAATTGACGGTATTAGTTAACCGTGCCAGTCACGTAGCTCTACATTTGTCCTGAAAGTAGAGCACATTTAAGCCATAAGTAGTTATACATATTTTACACACACATTTAAATGTTGACATTTTCATGTCTAAGTGGTTTAAACATCAAAACTTGTCTGAAAGAGGACGTGATACATGTATCGATTTATTAAAGCGGCCATTTTAGAATATCATGCTCATTTATAAATTAAAAGGCAAACATTTAAACATATCCCGAAGAGAAATTTCTAGTCAAAATTGTATAATATTGTTCATCAACAGATTATACATAAATATGACGGATTTTAAAGGTAATTAAAGCAAAGCTTGCGTAGCGTTATTCTTAGTTGTATGTTCGCACTCTAAATAAAGCTTATTGTATAACAATCAGTCGCATAGATAACCATTGTATGTCTTAGTCCTATTTTTATAAAAAAAATTATATAAATACGTCGGATTTAAAAGCTCATTAGAGCTTGAGTTAATCTTGTGTGTATGTAAAGTAAAGTTTATTGTAATGTGTTATATAATACGTATAAAACAGGCGGTCGCATAAATGAACACAGTATATATTAGTCCTATGCTAATGCCTTGAGATACAATAATATACCATATCAACAAAGTAATACAAAGCTATTAATATCAGATTATTATAACTACATGTATATTGTACATGTATCACATGATTGAATGTAAGGCACATTGTATTGATCTAGGGACCGTGATCGTATGGTAGTTGGATTTACAGCTATCTTTGCAATCATTGTCTATCCCTACTGAAGGTGTGTCTTTGTGTACTCGATACAACATTATGTGATAAAGTTTGTCAGTGACTTGTGGCAGGTCGGTGCTTTTCTCCGGGCACTCCAGTTTCATCCACCAATAAAACCTACCGGCGTGAAATAACTCAAATATTGTTGAAAGTGGTGTTAATCACCATAACGCTAACCCTCTCTTGATCCAAGACGTACACAGCAAGTATGTTTCATCAAAATTATGGTAAACAAACAGATCATGAGAAATACCACGTGAAAAATCGTTTTATTTTTCATATGATTTTCATGAAATCAATAGTTTTACCAAAAATCATAACAATGAATATCATGCTAGCCAGAATATGTTTCGCAATGGAATATATTTACTTTAGTTTTTGAGTACAGCATTATTCTATGATATCGTTTCGTCATTCTCGACCTTGATATATTTATGCAAGGTCAAAATATATATATATATTTTTTTTTTTTTTTATCATTTTCCGATATGGAAATATATTGTATTAACATGTAGTGAATTGATTTATGGGGCGATATCTTCCCTAAAATACCTACATAAAATAAATGAATGATAATGTATTAGATATTAAATAATGTGACATAATTATCATTTATACATATGGATCACACAGTGGTAACGATGAAAAGGGGAATCTGCATAAACATACAATAAACCATAGACGATACGTTTAAACTATTAGTCGAAATCGAAGAGGCTTTGACCTCGATGCCGGTTACTTTATATTACAAATTATAACTTATATGGAAGTATCTTAGAAAATTATTTTTACTTATGGCAATCAAAACATCTGTCCATGTAATTATCTCGATGTCACCGTATTAGCTTCATTTGTTTACTAGATTTGTTAGTAATCTTATCACTTTTAAAATAGTTAAAAAGACTGCTTACATTACAATAAAAACAAATAAACGTTAGAGAAAACCGAAGGGACAATCAAGAATCGGAAATCCGGAAAGAAACTGGCCACATTGGGTACACAAGACACAGGACGAAGATAATCAAAGGAAAAAACACAACACAGAAAATTAAAAAGATGAGTAACACTAATCCCACCAAAAACCGGGGACGAACTGAAGTGCATCGCGAAGGGTAAGTAGGTCCTGCTAAAAATTGCGCTATTCAAGAGAATATTATTATTAATAATACTGTTTATCTGTGGGTGTCATCCTTTACTCCGTTATCTGACTAATAGTCGTAATGGTAGATCTGATGATTGCTTAAGAAATAAATTATGGAAGCCAGAATGAGTTTTTACATGGGTTGGCGGATATTAGTATTTTATCCCGAGAAAGAAGCGAGGGATAAAAATTACTATTATCCGCCAACCCATGTTAAAACTCAAAGCATATTCTGACTTCTATGAACTATTTCGATTCTGATATGTCTAAGAGTACAAATACGGTAGTATACTTTGATTGGAAGACAGTAATTTATATTTACGTTTGCGGACAATGTCGCACACAATTTATGCTGCCAAATTCGAGCAGACGATAATTCATCAACATGTACATTTACGACGGGAAAGTCAGTCACATGCAACGGCGCGTGTGCTAATGTGATTATACCCAATCGATAAATCGCTCGTTTGTTCGCAAATCGAAAGAGTGACGTCATGTTAGAATTAACTATAAAAAATACATGCATTTTAGTGTTACTGGAGTTGTAGCATGTATGAACTCAGATTCTGGTTCATTATTTTTTTCTTTATCTTAATGCTTAGTTTGAACATTATTTTTGCTTGTGTTATAATTCATCTTATCAACTGTTGTTGATATTCCATTGTTAATATGAAAGCTCATTAAAAGAACAGCTCATGAATAAATTATGCTATCTTATCCATTTCATTTTTTAATGAATAAAATATGTTTAAAATGAAATGAAATGAATAAATTATGTTTGTAGCACTTGCGATAACAGATATGAATTGTAATGTTAATGTTCAAATTAATTATTTTTATAAACATTGTCGGAATATTTCCAAAGTAAAAAGGAACAAGAAATGTGTGTATTACAAAATACGCCCGTCTATATAAATGATCAAACAGTATAATGGTAATGACCCCAAAATGTTGGTAAAGATCCGATATACAGAACTAAAGTTATTGTGCCGTAACCTGTGTGGACGCCCGCCCGCCCGCCATACCCAATCACATAATACGGCCCGTCTCGAGACGGGCGTATAAAAACCGTAGAAACGACACCCCTAACAAACATATATATATATAACAGTTCACTTCTCTGACTTGGTACATGCACTTCATTAAAAGTATTTATTACAAATTGAATAATATATTTTTTTAAAAACGACAAAACACTTTTAATAAAATTACAAACATTGGCCGATGGAACACTTCAGATTATGAGAATTAAATGTTACAGGATGTGGATTTCATCAAAGCACGAGTGTTTCATATATGTACATCCTTTATATATGTTGTGTCCTTCATGACTTGATCGTTTTAAAATGTACCAAGTGGAAGTAAACTACAACTTGGTTTTGCAAAATATAAACATCATAATATAATTGAAAAGGTGGGAAAGTTTTATGACATTTTGTAATAGAACTAAAGTAAAGGAGATCAACAATTTATCAATGTAGATTATACAGCAGATAATGCATCGACACAGGCAACAGTGGACACAATACAGAGAACAAAGGCAAACAAAACAAAACAGACAACAGTGGACACAATACAGAGAACAAAGGCAAACAAAACAAAACAGACAACAGTGGACACAAGACAGAGAACAAAGGCAAACAAAACAAAACAGACAACAGTGAACACAAGACAGAGAACAAAGGCAAACAAAACAAAATACACAACAGTGGACACAAGACAGAGAACAAAGGCAAACAAAACAAAACACACAACAGTGGACACAAGACAGAGAACAAAGGCAAACAAAACAAAACACACAACAGTGGACACAAGACAGAGAACAAAGGCAAACAAAACAAAACACACAACAGTGGACACAAGACAGAGAACAAAGGCAAACAAAACAAAACAGACAACACCGAATTCCAATAAAGACACAAGCAACAGTGGACACAAGGCAGAGAACAAAGGCAAACAAAACAAAACAGACAACACCGAATTCCAATAAAGACACAAGCAACAGTGAACACAAGACAGAACAAAGGCAAACAAAACAAAACAGACAACACCGAATTCCAATAAAGACACAAGCAACAGTAGACACAAGACAGAGAACAAAGGCAAACAAAACAAAACAGACAACACCGAATTCCAATAAAGACACAAGCAATAGTGGACACAAGACAGAACAAAGGCAAACAAAACAAAACAGACAACACCGAATGCCAATAAAGGCACAAGCAACAGTGGACACAAGACAGAGAACAAAGGCAAACAAAACAAAACAGACAACACCGAATTCCAATAAAGACACAAGCAACAGTGGACACAAGACAGAACAAAGGCAAACAAAACAAAACAGACCACACCGAATTCCAATAAAGACACAAGCAACAGTGGACACAAGACAGAGAACAAAGGCAAACAAAACAAAACAGACAACACCGAATTCCAATAAAGACACAAGCAACAGTGGACACAAGACAGAACAAAGGCAAACAAAACAAAACACACAACAGTGGACACAAGACAGAGAACAAAGGCAAACAAAGCAAAGCACACAACAGTGGACACAAGACAGAGAACAAAGGCAAACAAAACAAAACAGACAACACCGAATTCCAATAAAGACACAAGCAACAGTGGACACAAGACAGAGAACAAAGGCAAACAAAACGAAACAGACAACACCGAATTCCAATACAGACACAAGCAACAGTGGACACAAGACAGCACAAAGGCAAACAAAACAAAACAGACAACACCGAATTCCAATAAAGACACAAACAACAGTGGACACAAGACAGAGAACAAAGGCAAACAAAACAAAACAGACAACACCGAATTCCAATAAAGACACAAGCAACAGTGGACTCAAGACAGAACAAAGGCAAACAAAACAAAACAGACAACACCGAATTCCAATAAAAACACAAGCAACAGTGGACACAAGACAGCACAAAGGCAAACAAAACAAAACAGACAACACCGAATTCCAATAAAGACACAATCAACAGTGGACACAAAACAGAGAACAAAGGCAAACAAACCAAACGGACAACACCGAATTCCAATAAAGACACAAGCAACAGTGTACACAAGATAGAACAAAGGCAAACAAAGCAAAACAGACAACACCGAATTCCAATAAAGACACAAGCAACAGTGGACACAAGACAGAACAAAGGCAAACAAAACAAAACAGACAACACCGAATTCCAATAAAGACACAAGCAACAGTGGACACAAGACAGAGAACAAAGGCAAACAAAACAAAACAGACAACACCGAATTCCAATAAAGATACAAGCAACAGTGGACACAAGACAGAACAAAGGCAAACAAAACAAAACAGACAACACCGAATTCCAATAAAGACACAAGCAACAGTGGACACAAGACAGAGAACAAAGGCAAACAAAACAAAACAGACAACACCGAATTCCAATAAAGATACAAGCAACAGTGGACACAAGACAGAACAAAGACAAACAAAACAAAACAGACAACACCGAATTCCAATAAAGACACAAGCAACAGTGGACACAAGACAGAGAACAAAGGCAAACAAAACAAAACAGACAACACCGAATTCCAATAAAGACACAAGCAACAGTGGACACAAGACAGAACAAAGGCAAACAAAACAAAACAGACCACACCGAATTCCAATAAAGACACAGGCAACAGTGGACACAAAACAGAGAACAAAGGCAAACAAAGCAAAACAGACAACACCGAATTCCAATAAAGACACAAGCAACAGTGGACACAAGACAGAACAAAGGCAAACAAAACAAAACAGACAACACCGAATTCCAATAAAGACACAAGCAACAGTGGACACAAGACAGAGAACAAAGGCAAACAAAACAAAACAGACAACACCGAATTCCAATAAAGACACAAGTAACAGTGGACACAAGACAGAACAAAGGCAAACAAAACAAAACAGACAACACCGAATTCCAATAAAGACACAAGCAACAGTGGACACAAGATAGAGAACAAAGGCAAACAAAACGAAACAGACAACACCGAATTCCAATAAAGACACAAGCAACAGTGGACACAAGACAGAACAAAGACAAACAAAACAAAACAGACAACACCAAATTCCAATAAAGACACAAGCAACAGTGGACACAAGACAGAGAACAAAGGCAAACAAAACAAAACAGACAACACCGAATTCCAATAAAGACACAAGCAACAGTGGACACAAGACAGAACAAAGGCAAACAAAACAAAACAGACAACACCGAATTCCAATAAAGACACAAGCAACAGTGGACACAAAACAAAGAACAAAGGCAAACAAAGCAAAACAGACAACACCGAATTCCAATAAAGACACAAGCAACAGTGGACACAAGACAGAACAAAGGCAAACAAAACAAAACAGACAACACCGAATTCCAATAAAGACACAAGCAACAGTGGACACAAGACAGAGAACAAAGGCAAACAAAACAAAACAGACAACACCGAATTCCAATAAAGACACAAGTAACAGTGGACACAAGACAGAACAAAGGCAAACAAAACAAAACAGACAACACCGAATTCCAATAAAGACACAAGCAACAGTGGACACAAGATAGAGAACAAAGGCAAACAAAACGAAACAGACAACACCGAATTCCAATAAAGACACAAGAAACAGTGGACACAAGACAGAACAAAGACAAACAAAACAAAACAGACAACACCGAATTCCAATAAAGACACAAGCAACAGTGGACACAAGACAGAGAACAAAGGCAAACAAAACAAAACAGACAACACCGAATTCCAATAAAGACACAAGCAACAGTGGACACAAGACAGAACAAAGGCAAACAAAACAAAACAGACAACACCGAATTCCAATAAAGACACAAGCAACAGTGGACACAAAACAGAGAACAAAGGCAAACAAAGCAAAACAGACAACACCGAATTCCAATAAAGACACAAGCAACAGTGGACACAAGACAGAACAAAGGCAAACCAAACAAAACAGACAACACCGAATTCCAATAAAGACACAAGCAACAGTGGACACAAGACAGAGAACAAAGGCAAACAAAACAAAACAGACAACACCGAATTCCAATAAAGACACAAGTAACAGTGGACACAAGACAGAACAAAGGCAAACAAAACAAAACAGACAACACCGAATTCCAATAAAGACACAAGCAACAGTGGACACAAGATAGAGTACAAAGGCAAACAAAACGAAACAGACAACACCGAATTCCAATAAAGACACAAGCAACAGTGGACACAAGACAGCACAAAGGCAAACAAAACAAAACAGACAACACCGAATTCCAATAAAGACACAAACAACAGTGGACACAAGACAGAGAACAAAGGCAAACAAAACAAAACAGACAACACCGAATTCCAATAAAGACACAAGCAACAGTGGACACAAGACAGAACAAAGGCAAACAAAACAAAACAGACAACACCGAATGCCAATAAAGACACAAGCAACAGTGGACACAAGACAGAACAAAGACAAACAAAACAAAACAGACAACACCGAATTCCAATAAAGACACAAACAACAGTGGACACAAGACAGATAACAAAGGCAAAGAAAACAAAACAGACAACACCGAATTCCAATAAAGACACAAGCAACAGTGGACACAAGACAGAACAAAGGCAAACAAAACAAAACAGACAACACCGAATTCCAATAAAAACACAAGCAAGAGTGGACACAAGACAGCACAAAGGCAAACAAAACAAAACAGACAACACCGAATTCCAATAAAGACACAAGCAACAGTGGACACAAAACAGAGAACAAAGGCAAACAAAACAAAACAGACAACACCGAATTCCAATAAAGACACAAGCAACAGTGGACACAAGACAGAACAAAGGCAAACAAAACAAAACAGACAACACCGAATTCCAATAAAGACACAAGCAACAGTGGACACAAGACAGAACAAAGGCAAACAAAACAAAACAGACAACACCGAATTCCAATAAAGACACAAGCAACAGTGGACACAAGATAGAGAACAAAGGCAAGCAAAACAAAACAGACAACATCGAATTGCAATAAAGACACAAGCAACAGTGGACACAAGACAGAACAAAGGCAAACAAAACAAAACAGACAACACCGAATTCCAATAAAGACACAAGCAACAGTGGACACAAGACAGAGAACAAAGGCAAACAAAACAAAACAGACAACACCGAATTCCAATAAAGACACAAGCAACAGTGGACACAAGACAGAACAAAGGCAAACAAAACAAAACAGACAACACCGAATTCCAATAAAGACACAAGCAACAGTGGACACAAGACAGAACAAAGGCAAACAAAACAAAACAGACAACACCGAATTCCAATAAAGACACAAGCAACAGTGGACACAAGACAGAGAACAAAGGCAAACAAAACAAAACAGACAACACCGAATTCCAATAAAGACACAAGCAACAGTGGACACAAGACAGAACAAAGACAAACAAAACAAAACAGACAACACCGAATTCCAATAAAGACACAAGCAACAGTGGACACAAGACAGAGAACAAAGGCAAACAAAACAAAACAGACAACACCGAATTCCAATAAAGACACAAGCAACAGTGGACACAAGACAGAACAAAGGCAAACAAAACAAAACAGACCACACCGAATTCCAATAAAGACACAAGCAACAGTGGACACAAAACAGAGAACAAAGGCAAACAAAGCAAAACAGACAACACCGAATTCCAATAAAGACACAAGCAACAGTGGACACAAGACAGAACAAAGGCAAACAAAACAAAACAGACAACACCGAATTCCAATAAAGACACAAGCAACAGTGGACACAAGACAGAGAACAAAGGCAAACAAAACAAAACAGACAACACCGAATTCCAATAAAGACACAAGTAACAGTGGACACAAGACAGAACAAAGGCAAACAAAACAAAACAGACAACACCGAATTCCAATAAAGACACAAGCAACAGTGGACACAAGATAGAGAACAAAGGCAAACAAAACGAAACAGACAACACCGAATTCCAATAAAGACACAAGCAACAGTGGACACAAGACAGAACAAAGACAAACAAAACAAAACAGACAACACCGAATTCCAATAAAGACACAAGCAACAGTGGACACAAGACAGAGAACAAAGGCAAACAAAACAAAACAGACAACACCGAATTCCAATAAAGACACAAGCAACAGTGGACACAAGACAGAACAAAGGCAAACAAAACAAAACAGACAACACCGAATTCCAATAAAGACACAAGCAACAGTGGACACAAAACAAAGAACAAAGGCAAACAAAGCAAAACAGACAACACCGAATTCCAATAAAGACACAAGCAACAGTGGACACAAGACAGAACAAAGGCAAACAAAACAAAACAGACAACACCGAATTCCAATAAAGACACAAGCAACAGTGGACACAAGATAGAGAACAAAGGCAAACAAAACGAAACAGACAACACCGAATTCCAATAAAGACACAAGCAACAGTGGACACAAGACAGAACAAAGACAAACAAAACAAAACAGACAACACCGAATTCCAATAAAGACACAAGCAACAGTGGACACAAGACAGAGAACAAAGGCAAACAAAACAAAACAGACAACACCGAATTCCAATAAAGACACAAGCAACAGTGGACACAAGACAGAACAAAGGCAAACAAAACAAAACAGACAACACCGAATTCCAATAAAGACACAAGCAACAGTGGACACAAAACAGAGAACAAAGGCAAACAAAGCAAAACAGACAACACCGAATTCCAATAAAGACACAAGCAACAGTGGACACAAGACAGAACAAAGGCAAACCAAACAAAACAGACAACACCGAATTCCAATAAAGACACAAGCAACAGTGGACACAAGACAGAGAACAAAGGCAAACAAAACAAAACAGACAACACCGAATTCCAATAAAGACACAAGTAACAGTGGACACAAGACAGAACAAAGGCAAACAAAACAAAACAGACAACACCGAATTCCAATAAAGACACAAGCAACAGTGGACACAAGATAGAGTACAAAGGCAAACAAAACGAAACAGACAACACCGAATTCCAATAAAGACACAAGCAACAGTGGACACAAGACAGCACAAAGGCAAACAAAACAAAACAGACAACACCGAATTCCAATAAAGACACAAGCAACAGTGGACACAAGACAGAACAAAGACAAACAAAACAAAACCGACAACACCGAATTCCAATAAAGACACAAGCAACAGTGGACACAAGACAGAACAAAGACAAACAAAACAAAACAGACAACACCGAATGCCAATAAAGACACAAGCAACAGTGGACACAAGACAGATAACAAAGGCAAAGAAAACAAAACAGACAACACCGAATTCCAATAAAGACACAAGCAACAGTGGACACAAGACAGAACAAAGGCAAACAAAACAAAACAGACAACACCGAATTCCAATAAAAACACAAGCAAGAGTGGACACAAGACAGCACAAAGGCAAACAAAACAAAACAGACAACACCGAATTCCAATAAAGACACAAGCAACAGTGGACACAAAACAGAGAACAAAGGCAAACAAAACAAAACAGACAACACCGAATTCCAATAAAGACACAAGCAACAGTGGACACAAGACAGAACAAAGGCAAACAAAACAAAACAGACAACACCGAATTCCAATAAAGACACAAGCAACAGTGGACACAAGACAGAACAAAGGCAAACAAAACAAAACAGACAACACCGAATTCCAATAAAGACACAAGCAACAGTGGACACAAGATAGAGAACAAAGGCAAGCAAAACAAAACAGACAACATCGAATTGCAATAAAGACACAAGCAACAGTGGACACAAGACAGAACAAAGGCAAACAAAACAAAACAGACAACACCGAATTCCAATAAAGACACAAGCAACAGTGGACACAAGACAGAGAACAAAGGCAAACAAAACAAAACAGACAACACCGAATTCCAATAAAGACACAAGCATCAGTGGACACAAGACAGAACAAAGACAAACAAAACAAAACAGACAACACCGAATTCCAATAAAGACACAAGCAACAGTGGACACAAGACAGAGAACAAAGGCAAACAAAACAAAACAGACAACACCGAATTCCAATAAAGACACAAGCAACAGTGGACACAAGACAGAACAAAGGCAAACAAAACAAAACAGACAACACCGAATTCCAATAAAGACACAAGCAACAGTGGACACAAAACAGAGAACAAAGGCAAACAAAGCAAAACAGACAACACCGAATTCCAATAAAGACACAAGCAACAGTGGACACAAGACAGAACAAAGGCAAACAAAACAAAACAGACAACACCGAATTCCAATAAAGACACAAGCAACAGTGGACACAAGACAGAGAACAAAGGCAAACAAAACAAAACAGACAACACCGAATTCCAATAAAGACACAAGTAACAGTGGACACAAGACAGAACAAAGGCAAACAAAACAAAACAGACAACACCGAATTCCAATAAAGACACAAGCAACAGTGGACACAAGATAGAGAACAAAGCAAACAAAACAAAACAGACAACACCGAATTCCAATGAAGACACAAGTAACAGTGGACACAAGGCAGAACAAAGGCAAACAAAACAAAACAGACAACACCGAATTCCAATAAAGACACAAGCAACAGTGGACACAAGACAGAACAAAGGCAAACAAAACAAAACAGACAACACCGAATTCCAATAAAGACACAAGCAACAGTGGACACAAGACAGAACAAAGGCAAACAAAATAAAACAGACAACACCGAACTCCAATAAAGACACAAGCAACAGTGGACACAAGACAGAACAAAGGCAAACAAAACAAAACACACAACAGTGGACACAAGACAGAGAACAAAGGCAAACAAAACAAAACACACAACACCGACAACCAATAAAGACACAAGCAACAGTGGGCACAAGACAGAGAACAAAGGCAAACAAAACAAAACACACAACACCGACAACCAATAAAGACACAAGCAACAGTGGACACAAGACAGAGAACAAAGGCAAACACAACAAAACACACAACACCGAACTCCAATAAAGACACAAGCAACAGTGGGCACAAGACAGAGAACAAAGGCAAACAAAACAAAGCACACAACAGTAGACACAAGACAGAGAACAAAGGCAAACAAAGCGAAACACACAACACCGACAACCAATAAAGACGCATTCAACAGTGGACACAAGACAAAGAACAAAGGCAAACAAAACAAAACACGCAACACCGAAAACCAATATGAACCCATATGCTTGCGAAGGGTAAGCAATTCCTTTTTCTTATAAGACTACCGCCACGTCACTCATATCAAAGAAAACATAATGAATGTGTACTACTGGTCTATTTGGAATTCTACTTTTATAATTATGGAAACCTTACCATGCAATGTTTTACGAAACCTTACTAGATAGTTTTATGATATTTTGCATATGTAGAGATATTTACGGATTTCCTTTGTTGTATCTGTGTTCTCATTCAGAGTCAATGATATCTCGAATGTTAATACTTGATACTTAATAAATATTGGATAACTGAATATGCGTAAACAAATCCGTTATATTGTTTCTAAACATGCAATTGTTATTGTGTATTACATTCAACATGAACATATTATTCTAGTGAATGATTGATTGTTCAAACCCATATCAATGACAGATTAGGTGTTTAAACAAACTATCAGTAAGGGGGTACGGCGTCAGCGCTGGGATGAACCTATGTGAAAAAATAATTGGAAAATGTTGCCTTACAACTGGTTAACATTGACCGTTTAGTTAGTTGGTAGTGTTTAAGCTATCGGTCTTTCGTAAATATATATGATGTCACATACATTAGGCCAAGCACGTTGCATTTTTGCCTCTATGTTCGATTTAAAATTCAAAATAAATGTTATTCAATATCTATTTATTTGTTTGTAGATTTAGTTTCATATGGAGAGAAAATTAAGATGGTATGTTTTATACCAATATAAAAGGGAGCGCTATGCTCGCATAATAGAAGAATATAGTTTTCCATTGCATTCATACGAGCCTACAAGTTAATTTTACAGATGTAAACCGGAAATGACAGTCTAACCGGAAGTGGGAATTAAACAAACATACTCAGAAAGCAAGAATAGATTTGACGTCACCGCTGAACTAGCAGACGTCCCTTCGGAATACGTTCTACCCCGAAGCGGTGAAACTATACTATATTTTTATACCCGGTGGTTCTACATGATAACGCATTAATGCTAACTGAATACAACTATTGTTTTCATAATTCAGTCTAACACAAGGGAACACTTTACAATTGCCATAGTGGCGTTCTTATAAAGCAATAACTGCACACCCTTCCGGGACACCCGAGTTCATCTTCGATTCTTAGTAGGGATCGTGTTGATCGAACTTTAGTTTTCTATGTAGTGATTGTAGATCGTTGTTTGTCCATTTGTCTTTTTTCTTTTGTGTTGTCTGTCCTTCTCCGATTTGTGGATTCTGATTACCCCTTTGGTGTCTTCAAATTGTTCCTACACAAATACAAATATTGACCAATAAAGAAAGTATATACATAGAGGCATTCCATGACAAGCAAAAAATAAAAAAACCCACTGATTCTAGTTGTTTTACACGATATATATACTTATGATTTGGATTATATCTCATGTTTTCTGGTACTGTTTAATATGAACTAGAAAGGTGAAAGTGCAAGGTCGTGTAAATCTGATAATTTAAATACCAATCACTATATAGTTCTATTAACACGAAATGATGTGGATTCAACTTAGTACCGACAAATCCTGTGTTGAAAATCAAAAGTATTCTGGCAGAAATAGGTGATTTGAAATTTTCAGACTTTCCCATCCCTTGGATTTAAATAAGGGATATTTTGTTGAAAGTCCATGTTTGAAAGATTAGCGTAATTAATTTGTTTTTCTAGTATACAGTTTTGGTTCATAGTGAGTGAGTGATTGTTGTTTAACGCCAACAATTTTTTCAGTTGTTTCATGTCGAGAACAAGTTAATTTGCAATGAGATGATGAGGTCCGCTTTGTATTAGACCAACACGCTTAGTTGGATTTTTATAGTGCTAGCTCACTGAAGCAACAGTCCGCGGATAGACATGTCGCCCTACTCGAACACAGTATTAGTATTCCAATCAGTCTTTGCTCTTTCTTCTTAATGCTGCGAGCTTAGCAGAGCAGCAACACATACCAATTTGATAGACTTTGGTTTGACCCGATCAGGGCTTGAACCCATTATCTACCACACTCAAGGCAAGCATGCTAACCAGTACACCACTAATACAGTTATCATTAACAAAAAGAGAGCCACGTTTATGTAGTATTTTTAAATTTAAACAGAAATGGTAAACAATATACCCATCCAAAATAATATATATTTTTACTAAATGAAATACAAAGCAAAGTTTGTATGTTCGATTGATGGGAATGTTGTTGTTAAATGCCACCTAAGATATTTACACTCCTTATATTAGTACATGTAAAATTATCCACAATCTTACTATGCTCTCTGTAACCCTTCCTGGCCTGTGTATATGATACATCCATCACTTGTCAAAATACCAGTGTGGGGGAATAGTGCAAAGACTCAATACACGAGTGAACCATAAAACAACAACAAAATGAAAATGTTTCAAGAAAGAGGAACTGTTTCTTACCATTCGTGAGTACCTGGGTTCAAAACAATTTCTTAAGCTTTGTGTGTGTGGTTTTTTTCTTTATTTCATTTCTGCGTTCTTTGTCTTGTGCCCAGTGTTGCCTATGCATCTGAACTGTGCATTCTTGATTGGGGGCCGTCGTGGTCGTGATCGTTTGATAGTTGGATTGTAATAAATACCTATCACCACTAGAGTTGTGAGTTCAAATCCCGTTGATGGCGAGGTGTACTCGATACAACAATATGCGATAAAGTTTGTCAGTGATTTGCGACAGGTCGGTGGTTTTCTTCCGGTACTCGGTTTCGTCCGCCAATAAAACTGACCTCCACGAAATAACTGATATATTGTTGAAAGTGGCATTAAACACTATAAACCAAACCATCCATTCTTGATTGTTCTTTTGGTTTTCTCTAACCTTTATTTAATATTACATTTACAATTACATTTACAATTACATTTACAATTACATTTACCATTACATTTACCATTACATTTACAATTACATTTACAATTACATTTACAATTACATTTACAATTACATTTACAATTACATTTACAATTACATTTTGAGACAAAATAAAATTGACAACCAATGCTCTATGAAATATTACGAAATTACTTCAACTGAAATATGAATATATAATGTAATTTTAAACAAGCGATTACAAAACTAGTGATTATCAGATTTCCTATATTGATTTCAAAAGGTTTCAAGTTTGTATGACGTAATGAATAATTTTGCTATTTAAAAAAGAACAAAACTGGCAGCTAGATTGGAAAGAATAATTCTAATGTAGTTGCTTAATATTCCTGGTTTGTGATTGGACAATGTTGTAATTTTCACGTTTACATTTTAAACTGGAAGTCCTCATATGACGTCATGTTGTTTATGTGCCAAAGTCGTCAACACTATTTCGCGGAATTTTGATTGGTGTGATTTTTAAACCCAGTGATATGCAAGAAGACATTTTTATGTTCAGTATTGCATTAGAATGGAGATAACGCGTCGCCAGTAAACTCAATTTGCGACCATCAAGTCTCCAATTGATGCAGTGAAATTTTCAAATACAATACAGTTATCTCCTAAATAGTCTTAATATTTGTATCCTTGGCTGTGCTTGCGTGATATTTGAAATGTTTTTGAAACCGTTTAAATAAGACATTTCTGACCATTATATTGGACAAATCTGAGTATGAACCGTTTCCTCTGGGGAAACAACAGTAAAATCAAGAAACAAGATAATACGAAAAAAAGATTATATTAGGATAATACAAACATTTCATACAATTTCACATTATGCTTGGGAGACAATGTCGATAATAGGAAATTAGAAACTCTGTCTCCATTTTGATTACACGTTAGCGTTACCAAAGATGAAAATGATAGAGGACAACATTTGCATTGGAAAGACCCGGCTATGTAAGATATACTTTAAAGCATGTTTTTTGTTGGAAAAGAAAGTTTAAACAATGATGATAGTAAATTCTAATGATATCAACAACAATCTCACATCAAACCATTGAACACAAATAAGACCATGGCATATGCCGATGGAAATCCAGTTCCTGGTTTTGGGTCAGGCACAACCTTGTGACGGGGTTGAAACTGTTAAAGTGGTCCCAACTCTTCACTATTGAGGATTGGTTCCCTAACGGTAATTCTTATATAAACAATGGCTGCCTGCCATCTAATATGGAATATATCAATATCAAATGTATGAATTTGGATAAGATAATTCCAAGTAGATGTATTAAACGAGACATTGCAGACATATATTTCTTATATGTTTGCAGTTACAAAATAATCAGTAAACACACTAAATACACTGAGACATGTCTTTCTTTGAGTTAAGGTTAGGGGTTATGGTGTTTAACGCCTCTTTCAACACTATTTCAGTTATATCGTAGCGGTCAGTTTTATTGATGGAGGGAATCGGAGTACCTGGAGAAAACCACCGATCTGCTGCAAGTCACTTTTTGTCTTAATTTGCAATCGTGCGTTCACTATCGGCCTGATTAAGGTTATAATATGTTGTTGAATTAAACGTTTGACACACTTTGATTTTATCATCTGCATATGGGTACTGTAGGAAATACATTCGATCATCTCTGGCTGCTCCTTTACTATATGTATCCGAATCAGCTGTCAAGAATTTGCTAGCGGCATTTTCATTGGTCTATTTAATGATCACGTTGACGTTATGTGAAATCGACTTTCCTTGGGTGTTGATTAGGCTTAGCATTTTTAACACGTCATTTTATTTAGGTTGCGTTCACGTATTTTACGGCATGCCAATTGACTATTTTCAGCAGTGCAGGAGTGGGCTGGAATGTGTTCGTGTCAAATAATAGGGGTGTACCGGACAGTCCGTGGAGGAGGGGAAGTTTTAGGTGAGGACCGGAAAGATGGGGGTGACAAGTTTTAGGACTGCACCAGATAGTGGGCTAACAAGAAAACATAAGTTACTGTTGGTTTCAAGACATGCTCTTACACCCCTTCATTGACTAAGCAATAACTTTATTTTCATTTCGTTCATAGTTGTATCATTGGTCATTCACGTCAAACTGATATGAAACACGAAGCAATAAATCTATTGTAGTCTAATATGATTGGACATTCAATATCTTTTTATGTTTTACATAGTTTATCTTTCACAGTTTAATGCGCTATCATTGAATAACAAAAATAGTCAATTTCTTTCCAATTGTTTCAAATCAAATCACCCTATTTCATACTGTGTCATATAACGGAAATCAATTTATTAACTTGTGATAACAACCTTTTGTAAAACAACTAATGTGAACGCAGGTCAAAATATACAGATAAGATAACTTATCTCAACTGACCTCTAAATCTACGAAGACTAGATAGTGACATATCTATTTGTTCTAATCCCTTACAATAGTTATATTTAACCGTTAAATTTGTTTTGTACTCTGTTCCCTTGGGCTCGCTGGACGTTAAACACTAATTTATCAATTAATCAAATCAATCAACCCTTGGACAAATTAAATCATTTCCCTATTTATTCACTGGCTCAGTTTAATAACTCATAAAACCTTATGTGAATTGTATGTTAACAGTTTTAATCCAAAGACCGTCTCACACATTTAGTTTAAATCAATCATTAACAATGTCAGTGTGGCCACCTACTTATTTTTAGTTGGCCGCTATAAATCAACTAAGTTTAATATAGAATCCAATAGGAACTATATGAAACTATTTGCAACCAATCAACGCATAACTGAAACTAATGTCCTCGACAAATTTTGATTTTTAGGTTCCCAACGAAAATCCAAAATGACCGCTACTACCATTGTATTGCCTGTCCTTTCCTATTTACTACTTCTGATTACCTCATTGGTAAATGCAAGCAACTTTTCTTAATGACCCCAAGTTAACAGAATGTAGTCTATAAGGTCAATTATCATGGGACATTGCCTTTCAAATATAGACAAAATGGGAAGGGATCATTATTTTATGGTGCGGGTAAACATAGCTCCATACCTGTTTAATATGAGAAGATCTCTATTCTCATTGTATTTTCAAAAATTACTCTTATGGTATAAACGATGTAAAGCACCACAGCCATAAGGCCGAGAACTGATACAAAAGCAGATAAAGCAGGGGTAATTATCATGGTTGCGAGAGAAAATTCTTTTATTTGTCAGATTATTAGTCCCAATAGGTATCATCCTCCCAGTAGTCAGTGCTTCGGTGCCGGCATGATTTATTAGATATTCTGATATGACGTCCTTCAAACGCTTTGAGTCCAAACCCGTGGTACAAATAATATATACCTACACCCATTGTAATTCATGACGTCATCGACAATTTATAACGATATTTTACCAATTTTTACATATTAGAATCGAAATAATTCATGGAAGCCATATGGATATATTGTTTTTACCACGGTAACGCTCAGGGTAAAACTTCGTGACATAAAGGCAATATATACATATGCCTTCCATGAATTATTTTTTAATCATTATTGTCGAAATTTACAGTTACCTATATGTTGTAATTATTAATAAACCTAAGGTTCTCCTCTCTCAGACATAGGTGATCTTAGCCATGTAATTATTAATAAAACTAAGGTTCTCCTCTCTCAGACATAGGTGATCTTAGCCATGTAATTATTAATAAATTAAGGTTCTCCTCTCTCAGACATAGGTGACCTTAGCCATGTAATTATTTATCAAACTAAGGTTCTACTCTCTCAGACATAGGTGATCTTAGCCATGTAATTATTAATAAACCTAAGGTTCTCCTCTCTCAGACATATATGAACTTAGCCATGTAATTATTAATAAACCTAAGGTTCTCCTCTCTCAGACATAGGTGATCTTAGCCATGTAATTATTAATAAAACTAAGGTTCTCCTCTCTCAGACATAGGTGATATTAGCCATGTAATTATTAATAAATTAAGGTTCTCCTCTCTCAGACATAGGTGACCTTAGCCTTGTAATTATTAATAAATCTAAGGTTCTCCTCTCTCAGACATAGGTGATCCTAGTCATGTAATTATTAATAAACCTAAGGTTCTCCTCTCTCAGACATAGGTGATCTAAGCCATGTAATTATTAATAAACCTAAGGTTCTTCTCTCTCAGTCATAGATGACCTTAGCCATGTAATTATTAATAAAACTAAGGTTCTCCTCTCTCAGACATAGGTGATCTTAGTCATGTAATTATTAATAAACCTAAGGTTCTCCTCTCTCAGACATAGGTGATCTTAGCCATGTAATTATTAATGAACCTAAGGTTCTCCTCTCTCAGACATAGGTGATATTAGCCATGTAATTATTAATAAATTAAGGTTCTCCTCTTTCAGACATAGGTGACCTTAGCCATGTAATTATTTATCAAACTAAGGTTCTCCTCTCTCAGACATAGATGATCTTAGCCATGTAATTATTAATACACCTAAGGTTCTCCTCTCTCAGACATAGGTGATCTTAGCCATGTAATTATTAATAAACCTAAAGTACTCCTCTCTCAGACATAGATGATCTTAGCCATGTAATTATTAATACACCTAAGGTTCTCCTCTCTCAGACATAGGTGATCTTAGCCATGTAATTATTAATAAACCTAAAGTACTCCTCTCTCAGACATAGATGATCTTAGCCATGTAATTATTAATACACCTAAGGTTCTCCTCTCTCAGACATAGGTGATCATAGCCATGTAATTATTAATAAACCTAAGGTTCTCCTCTCTCAGACATAGGTGATCTTAGTCATGTAATTATTAATAAACCTAAGGTTCTCCTCTCTCAGACATAGGTGATCATAGCCATGTAATTATTAATAAACCTAAGGTTCTCCTCTCTCAGACATAGATGATCTTAACCATGTAATTATTAATAAACCTAAGGTTCTCCTCTCTCAGACATATGTGATCTTAGCCATGTAATTATTAATAAAACTAATGTTCTCCTCTCTCAGACATAGGTGAACTTAGCCATGTAATTATTAATAAACCTAAGGTTCTCCTCTCTCAGTCATAGATGACCTTAGCCATGTAATTATTAATAAAACTAAGGTTCTCCTCTCTCAGACATAGGTGATATTAGCCATGTAATTATTGATAAATTAAGGTTCTCCTCTCTCAGACATAGGTGACCTTAGCCATGTAATTATTAATAAAATAAGGTTCTCCTCTCTCAGACATAGATGATCTTAGCCATGTAATTATTAATAAACCTAAGGTTCTCCTCTCTCAGACATAGGTGATCTTAGCCATGTAATTATTAATAAAACTAAGGTTCTCCTCTCTCAGACATAGGTGAACTTAGCCATGTAATTATTAATAAACCTAAGGTTCTCCTCTCTCAGTCATAGATGACCTTAGCCATGTAATTATTAATAAAACTAAGGTTCTCCTCTCTCAGACATAGGTGATATTATCCATGTAATTATAGATAAATTAAGGTTCTCCTCTCTCAGACATAGGTGACCTTAGCCATGTAATTATTAATAAAATAAAGTTCTCCTCTCTCAGACATAGGTGACCTTAGCCATGTAATTATTAATAAAACTTAGGTTCTCCTCTTTCAGACATAGGTGACCTTAGCCATGTAATTATTTATCAAACTAAGGTTCTCCTCTCTCAGACATAGGTGATCTTAGCCATGTAATTATTAATAAACCTAAGGTTCTCCTCTCTCAGACATAGATGATCTTAACCATGTAATTATTAATAAACCTAAGGTTCTCCTCTCTCAGACATATGTGATCTTAGCCATGTAATTATTAATAAAACTAATGTTCTCCTCTCTCTGACATAGGTGAACTTAGCCATGTAATTATTAATAAACCTAAGGTTCTCCTCTCTCAGTCATAGATGACCTTAGCCATGTAATTATTAATAAAACTAAGGTTCTCCTCTCTCAGACATAGGTGATATTAGCCATGTAATTATTGATAAATTAAGGTTCTCCTCTCTCAGACATAGGTGACCTTAGCCATGTAATTATTAATAAAATAAGGTTCTCCTCTCTCAGACATAGATGATCTTAGCCATGTAATTATTAATAAACCTAAGGTTCTCCTCTCTCAGACATAGGTGATCTTAGCCATGTAATTATTAATAAAACTAAGGTTCTCCTCTCTCAGACATAGGTGAACTTAGCCATGTAATTATTAATAAACCTAAGGTTCTCCTCTCTCAGTCATAGATGACCTTAGCCATGTAATTATTAATAAAACTAAGGTTCTCCTCTCTCAGACATAGGTGACCTTAGCCATGTAATTATTTATCAAACTAAGGTTCTCCTCTCTCAGACATAGGTGATCTTAGCCATGTAATTATTAATAAACCTAAGGTTCTCTTCTCTCAGACATAGGTGATCTTAGCCATGTAATTATTAATAAACCTAAGGTTCTCCTCTCTCAGACATAGATGATCTTAGCCATGTAATTATTAATAAACCTAAGGTTCTCCTCTCTCAGACATAGGTGATCTTAGTCATGTAATTATTAATAAACCTAAGGATCTCCTCTCTCAGACATATGTGATCTTAGTCATGTAATTATTAATAAAACTAATGTTCTCCTCTCAGACATAGGTGATCTTAGCCATGTAATTATTAATAAAACTAAGGTTCTCCTCTCTCAGACATAGATGATCTTAGCCATGCAATTATTGATAAATCTAAGGTTCTCCTCTCTCAGACATAGGTGATCTTAGCCATGTAATTATTAATAAACCTAAGGTTCTCCTCTCTCAGACATAGATAATCTTAGCCATGCAATTATTAATAAAACTAAGGTTCTCCTCTCTCAGACATAGGTGATCTTAGCCATGTAATTATTAATAAAACTAATGTTCTCCTCTCTCAGACATAGGTGATCTTAGCCATGTAATTATTGATAAAACTAATGTTCTCCTCTCTCAGACATAGGTGATCTTAGCCATGTAATTATTATTAAACCTAAGGTTCTCTTCTCTCAGACATAGGTGATCTTCGCCATGTAATTATTAATAAAACTAAGGTTCTTCTCTCTCAGACATAGGTGATCTTAGCCATGTTATTATTAATAAAACTAAGGTTCTCCTCTCTCAGACATAGGTGAACTTAGCCATGTAATTATTAATAAACCTAAGGTTCTCCTCTCTCAGTCATTGATGACCTTAGCCATGTAATTATTAATAAAACTAAGGTTCTCCTCTCTCAGACATAGGTGATATTAGCCATGTAATTATTGATAAATTAAGGTTCTCCTCTCTCAGACATAGGTGACCTTAGCCATGTAATAATTAATAAAATAAGGTTCTCCTCTCTCAGACATAGGTAACCTTAGCCATGTAATTATTTATCAAACTAAGGTTCTCCTCTCTCAGACATAGGTGATCTTAGCCATGTAATTATTAATAAACCTAAGGTTCTCCTCTCTCAGACATAGGTGATCTTAGCCATGTAATTATTAATAAACCTAAGGTTCTCCTCTCTCAGACATAGATGATCTTAGCCATGCAATTATTGATAAACCTAAGGTTCTCCTCTCTCAGACATAGGTGATCTTAGCCATGTAATTATTAATAAAACTAAGGTTCTCCTCTCTCAGACATAGATGATCTTAGCCATGCAATTATTGATAAACCTAAGGTTCTCCTCTCTCAGACATAGGTGATCTTAGCCATGTAATTATTAATAAAGCTAAGGTTCTCCTCTCTCAGACATAGATAATCTTAGCCATGCAATTATTAATAAAACTAAGGTTCTCCTCTCTCAGACATAGGTGATCTTAGCCATGTAATTATTAATAAAACTAATGTTCTCCTCTCTCAGACATAGGTGATCTTAGCCATGTAATTATTAATAAAACTAATGTTCTCCTCTCTCATACATAGGTGATCTTAGCCATGTAATTATTATTAAACCTAAGGTTCTCTTCTCTCAGACATAGGTGATCTTCGCCATGTAATTATTAATAAAACTAAGGTTCTTCTCTCTCAGACATAGGTGATCTTAGCCATGTAATTATTAATAAAACTAAGGTTCTCCTCTCTCAGACATAGGTGATATTAGCCATGTAATTATTGATAAATTAAGGTTCTCCTCTCTCAGACATAGGTGACCTTAGCCATGTAATTATTAATAAAATAAGGTTCTCCTCTCTCAGACATAGGTGACCTTAGCCATGTAATTATTTATCAATCTAAGGTTCTCCTCTCTCAGACATAGGTGATCTTAGCCATGTAATTATTAATAAACCTAAGGTTCTCCTCTCTCAGACATAGGTGATCTTAGCCATGTAATTATTAATAGACCTAATGTTCTCCTCTCTCAGACATAGGTGATCTTAGCCATGTAATTATTAATAAAACTAAGGTTCTCCTCTCTCAGACATAGGTGATCTTAGCCATGTAATTATTAATAAAACTAAGGTTCTCCTCTCTCAGACATAGGTGATCTTAGCCATGTAATTATTAATAAAACTAAGGTTCTCCTCTCTCAGACATAGGTGATCTTAGCCATGTAATTATTAATAAAACTAAGGTTCTCCTCTCTCAGACATAGGTGATCTTAGTCATGTAATTATTAATAAACCTAAGGATCTCCTCTCTCAGACATAGGTGATCTTAGCCATGTAATTATTAATAAAACTAATGTTCTCCTCTCTCAGACATAGGTGATCTTAGCCATGTAATTATTAATAAAACTAATGTTCTCCTCTCTCATACATAGGTGATCTTAGCCATGTAATTATTATTAAACCTAAGGTTCTCTTCTCTCAGACATAGGTGATCTTCGCCATGTAATTATTAATAAAACTAAGGTTCTTCTCTCTCAGACATAGGTGGTCTTAGCCATGTAATTATTAATAAAACTAAGGTTCTCCTCTCTCAGACATAGGTGAACTTAGCCATGTAATTATTAATAAACCTAAGGTTCTCCTCTCTCAGTCATAGATGACCTTAGCCATGTAATTATTAATAAAACTAAGGTTCTCCTCTCTCAGACATAGGTGATATTAGCCATGTAATTATTGATAAATTAAGGTTCTCCTCTCTCAGACATAGGTGACCTTAGCCATGTAATTATTAATAAAATAAGGTTCTCCTCTCTCAGACATAGGTGACCTTAGCCATGTAATTATTTATCAATCTAAGGTTCTCCTCTCTCAGACATAGGTGATCTTAGCCATGTAATTATTAATAAACCTAAGGTTCTCCTCTCTCAGACATAGGTGATCTTAGCCATGTAATTATTAATAAACCTAAGGTTCTCCTCTCTCAGACATAGGTGATCTTAGCCATGTAATTATTAATAAAACTAAGGTTCTCCTCTCTCAGACATAGGTGATCTTAGCCATGTAATTATTAATAAAACTAAGGTTCTCCTCTCTCAGACATAGGTGATCTTAGCCATGTAATTATTAATAAAACTAAGGTTCTCCTCTCTCAGACATAGGTGATCTTAGCCATGTAATTATTAATAAAACTAAGGTTCTCCTCTCTCAGACATAGGTGATCTTAGTCATGTAATTATTAATAAACCTAAGGATCTCCTCTCTCAGACATAGGTGATCTTAGTCATGTAATTATTAATAAAACTAAGGTTCTCCTCTCTCAGACATAGGTGATCTTAGCCATGTAATTATTAATAAAACTAAGGTTCTGCTCTCTCAGACATAGATGATCTTAGCCATTCAATTATTAATAAACCTAAGGTTCTCCTCTCCCAGACATAGGTGATCTTAGCCATGTAATTATTAATAAAACTAAGGTTCTCCTCTCTCAGACATAGATAATCTTAGCCATGCAATTATTAATAAAACTAAGGTTCTCCTCTCTCAGACATAGGTGATCTTAGCCATGTAATTATTAATAAAACTAATATTTTCCTCTCTCAGACATAGATGATCTTAGCCATGTAATTATTAATAAACCTAAGGTTCTCCTCTCTCAGACATAGGTGATCTTAGCCATGTAATTATTAATAAAACTAAGGTTCTCCTCTCTCAGACATAGGTGATCTTAGCCATGTAATTATTAATAAACCTAAGGTTCTCCTCTCTCAGACATAGATGATCTTAGCCATGTAATTATTAATAAACCTAAGGTTCTCCTCTCTCAGACATAGGTGATCTTAGCCATGTAATTATTAATAAACCTAATGTTCTCCTCTCTCAGGCATAGATGACCTTAGCCATGTAATTATTAATAAAACTAAGGTTCTCCTCTCTCAGACATAGGTGATCTTAGCCATGTAATTATTAATAAACCTAAGGTTCTCCTCTATCAGGCATAGACGACCTTAGCCATATAATTATTAATAAAGCTAAGGTTCTCCTCTCTCAGACATAGATGATCTTAGCCATGTAATCATTAATAAAACTAAGGTTCTCCTCTCTCAGACATAGGTGATCTTAGCCATGTAATTATTAATAAAACTAAGGTTCCCCACTCTCAGACATAGATGATCTTAGCCATGTAATTATTAATAAAACTAAGGTTCTCCTCTCTCAGACATAGGTGATCTTAGCCATGTAATTATTAATAAAACTAAGGTTCTCCTCTCTCAGACATAGATGACCTTAGCCATGTAATTATTAATAAAGCTAAGGTTCTCCTCTCTCAGACATAGATGATCTTAGCCATGTAATTATTAATAAAACTAAGGTTCTCCTCTCTCAGACATAGGTGATATTACCCATGTAATTATTAATAAAACTAAGGTTACCCACTCTCAGACATAGATGATCTTAGCCATGTAATTATTAATAAAACTAAGGTTCTCCTCTCTCAGACATAGGTGATCTTAGCCATGTAATTATTAATAAAACTAAGATTCTCCTCTCTCAGACATAGATGACCTTAGCCATGTAATTATTGATAAAGCTAAGGTTCTCCTCTCTCAGACATAGGTGATCTTAGCCATGTAATTATTAATAAAACTAAGGTTCTCCTCTCTCAGACATAGGTGATATTACCCATGTAATTATTAATAAAACTAAGGTTCCCCTCTCTCAGACATAGATGATCTTAGCCATGTAATTATTAATAAAACTAAGGTTCTCCTCTCTCAGACATAGATGATCTTAGCCATGCAATTATTAACAAAACTAAGGTTCTCCTCTCTCAGACATAGGTGATCTTAGCCATGTAATTATTAATAAAACTAAGGTTCTCCTCTCTCAGACATAGATAATCTTAGCCATGCAATTATTAATAAAACTAAGGTTCTCCTCTCTCAGACATAGGTGATCTTAGCCATGTAATTATTAATAAAACTGAGGTTCTCCTCTCTCAGACATAGATGATCTTAGCCATGTAATTATTAATAAAACTAAGGTTCTCCTCTCTCAGACATAGGTGATATTACCCATGTAATTATTAATAAAATTAAGGTTCCCCTCTCTCAGACATAGATGATCTTAGCCATGTAATTATTAATAAACCTAAGGTTCTTCTCTTTCAGACATAGGTAATCTTAGCAATGTAATTATTAATAAATCTAAGGTTCTCCTCTTTCAGACATAGGTGATCTTAGCCATGTAATTATTAATAAACCTGAGGTTCTCCTCTCTCAGTAAAAGATGATCTTAGCCATGTAATCATTGATAAAACTAAGGTTCTCCTCTCTCAGACATAGGTGATCTTAGCCATGTAATTATTAATAAACCTAAGGTTCTCCTCTCTCAGACATAGATGATCCTAGCCATGTAATTATTAATAAACCTAAGTTTCTCCTCTCTCAGACATAGGTGATCTTAGCCATGTAATTATTAATAAACCTAAGGTTCTCCTCTATCAGGCATAGATGACCTTAGCCATGTAATTATTAATAAAACTAAGGTTCTCCTCTCTCAGACATAGGTGATCTTAGCCATGTAATTATTAATAAAACTAAGGTTCTCCTCTCTCAGACATAGGTGATCTTAGCCATGTAATTATTAATAAAATTAAGGTTCCCCTCTCTCAGACATAGATGATCTTAGCCATGTAATTATTAATAAAACTAAGGTTCTCCTCTCTCAGACATAGGTGATCTTAGCCATGTAATTATTAATAAAACTAAGGTTCTCCTCTCTCAGACATAGATGATCTTAGCTATGCAATTATTAACAAAACTAAGGTTCTCCTCTCTCAGACATAGGTGATCTTAGCCATGTAATTATTAATAAAACTAAGGTTCTCCTCTCTCAGGCATAGATGACCTTAGCCATGTAATTATTAATAAAACTAAGGTTCTCCTCTCTCAGACATAGGTGATATTACCCATGTAATTATTAATAAAACTAAGATTCCCCTCTCTAAGACATAGATGATCTTAGCCATGTAATTATTAATAAAACTAAGGTTCTCCTCTCTCAGACATAGATGATCTTAGCCATGCAATTATTAACAAAACTAAGGTTCTCCTCTCTCAGACATAGGTGATCTTAGCCATGTAATTATTAATAAAACTAAGGTTCTCCTCTCTCAGGCATATATGACCTTAGCCATGTAATTATTAATAATACTAAGGTTCTCCTCTCTCAGACATAGGTGATCTTAGCCATGTAATTATTAATAAACCTAAGGTTCTCCTCTCTCAGGGATAGATCACCTAAGCCATGTAAATATTAATAAACTAAGGTTCTCCTCTCTCAGACATAGGTGATCTTAGCCATGTAATTATTAATAAAACTAAGGTTCTCCTCTCTCAGACATAGGTGATATTACCCATGTAATTATTAATAAAACTAAGGTTCCCCTCTCTCAGACATAGATGATCTTAGCCATGTAATTATTAATAAAACTGAGGTTCTCCTCTCTCAGACATAGATGACCTTAGCCATGTAATTATTAATAAACCTAAGGTTCTTCCCTTTCAGACATAGGTGATCTTAGCAATGTAATTATTAATAAACCTAAGGTTCTCCTCTCTCAGACATAGATGATCTTAGCCATGTAATTATTAATAAATCTAAGGTTCTCCTCTCTCAGACATAGGTGATCTTAGCCATGTAATTATTAATAAACCTGAGGTTCTCCTCTCTCAGTAAAAGATGATCTTAGCCATGTAATTATTGATAAAACTAAGGTTCTCCTCTCTCAGACATAGATGATCTTAGCTATGTAATTATTAATAAAACTAAGGTTCTCCTCTCTCAGACATAGATGATCTTAGCTATGTAATTATTAATAAAACTAAGATTCTCCTCTCTCAGACATAGGTGATCTTAGCCATGTAATTATTAATAAACCTAAGGTTCTCCTCTATCAGGCATAGATGACCTTAGCCATGTAATTATTAATAAAACTAAGGTTCTCCTCTCTCAGACATAGGTGATCTTAGCCATGTAATTATTAATAAAACTAAGGTTCTCCTCTCTCAGACATAGGTGATCTTAGCCATGTAATTATTAATAAAATTAAGGTTCCCCTCTCTCAGACATAGATGATCTTAGCCATGTAATTATTAATAAAACTAAGGTTCTCCTCTCTCAGACATAGGTGATCTTAGCCATGTAATTATTAATAAAACTAAGGTTCTCCTCTCTCAGACATAGATGATCTTAGCTATGCAATTATTAACAAAACTAAGGTTCTCCTCTCTCAGACATAGGTGATCTTAGCCATGTAATTATTAATAAAACTAAGGTTCTCCTCTCTCAGGCATAGATGACCTTAGCCATGTAATTATTAATAAAACTAAGGTTCTCCTCTCTCAGACATAGGTGATATTACCCATGTAATTATTAATAAAACTAAGATTCCCCTCTCTAAGACATAGATGATCTTAGCCATGTAATTATTAATAAAACTAAGGTTCTCCTCTCTCAGACATAGATGATCTTAGCCATGCAATTATTAACAAAACTAAGGTTCTCCTCTCTCAGACATAGGTGATCTTAGCCATGTAATTATTAATAAAACTAAGGTTCTCCTCTCTCAGGCATATATGACCTTAGCCATGTAATTATTAATAATACTAAGGTTCTCCTCTCTCAGACATAGGTGATCTTAGCCATGTAATTATTAATAAACCTAAGGTTCTCCTCTCTCAGGGATAGATCACCTAAGCCATGTAAATATTAATAAACTAAGGTTCTCCTCTCTCAGACATAGGTGATCTTAGCCATGTAATTATTAATAAAACTAAGGTTCTCCTCTCTCAGACATAGGTGATATTACCCATGTAATTATTAATAAAACTAAGGTTCCCCTCTCTCAGACATAGATGATCTTAGCCATGTAATTATTAATAAAACTGAGGTTCTCCTCTCTCAGACATAGATGACCTTAGCCATGTAATTATTAATAAACCTAAGGTTCTTCCCTTTCAGACATAGGTGATCTTAGCAATGTAATTATTAATAAACCTAAGGTTCTCCTCTCTCAGACATAGATGATCTTAGCCATGTAATTATTAATAAATCTAAGGTTCTCCTCTCTCAGACATAGGTGATCTTAGCCATGTAATTATTAATAAACCTGAGGTTCTCCTCTCTCAGTAAAAGATGATCTTAGCCATGTAATTATTGATAAAACTAAGGTTCTCCTCTCTCAGACATAGATGATCTTAGCTATGTAATTATTAATAAAACTAAGATTCTCCTCTCTCAGACATAGATGACCTTAGCCATGTAATTATTGATAAAACTAAGGTTCTCCTCTCTCAGACATAGATGATATTAGCCATGTAATTATTAATAAATTAAGGTTCTCCTCTTTCAGACATAGGTGATCTTAGCCATGTAATTATTAATAAAACTAATGTTCTCCTCTCTCAGACATAGGTGATATTAGCCATGTAATTATTAATAAAACTAAGGTTCTCCTCTCTCAGACAGAGGTGACCTTAGCCATGTAATTATTAATAAAACTAAGGTTCTCCTCTCTCAGACATAGGTGATCTTAGTCATGGAATTATTAATAAACCTAAGGTTCTCCTCTCTCAGACATAGGTGATATTAGCCATGTAATTATTAATAAATTAAGTTTCTCCTCTCTCATACATAGGTGACCTTAGCCATGTAATTATTTATAAACCTATGGTTCTCTTCTCTCAGACATAGGTGCTATTAGCCATGTAATTATTAATAAACTAATGTTCTCCTCTCTCAGACATAGATGACCTTAGCCATGTAATTAATAATAAACCTAAGGTTCTCTTCTCTCAGACATAGGTGACCGTAGTCATGTAATTATTAATAAAACTAAGGTTCTCCTCTCTCAGGCATAGATGACCTTAGCCATATAATTATTAATAAAACTAATGTTCTCCTTTCTCAGACATAGATGACCTTAGCTATGTAATTATTAATAAACCTAAGGTTCTCCTCTCTCAGACATAGGTGATCTTAGCCATGTAATTATTAATAAAACTAAGGTTCTCCTCTCTCAGACATAGGTGACCTTAGCCATGTAATTATTAATAAACCTTATGTTCTCCTCTCTCAGGCATAGATGACCTTAGCAATGTAATTATTAATAAAACTAAGGTTCTCCTCTCTGACATAGGTGACCTTAGCAATGTAATTATTAATAAAACTAAGGTTCTCCTCTCTCAGGCATAGATGACCTTATCCATGTAATTATTAATTAACCTAAGGTTCTCCTCTCTCAGACATAGGTGATCTTAGCCATGTAATTATTAATAAGACTAAGGTTCTCCTCCCTCAGACATAGGTGATTTTATCTATGTAATTATTAATAAACCTAAGGTTCTCCTCTTTCAGACATAGGTGATCTTAGCCATGTAATTATTAATAAACCTGAGGTTCTCCTCTCTCAGTAAAAGATGATCTTAGCCATGTAATTATTGATAAAACTAAGGTTCTCCTCTCTCAGACATAGGTGATCTTAGCCATGTAATTATTAATAAACCTAAGGTTTTCCTCTCTCAGACATAGATGATCTTAGCCATGTGATTATTAATAAACCTAATAATCTCCTCTCTCAGGCATAGATGACCTTAGCCATGTAATTATTAATAAAATTAAGGTTCTCCTCTCTCAGACATAGGTGATCTTAGCCATGTAATTATTAATAAACCTAAGGTTCTCCTCTCTGAGGCATAGATGACCTTAGCCATGTAATTATTAATAAAGCTAAGGTTCTCCTCTCTCAGACATGGGTGATCTTAGCCATATAATTATTAATAAAACTAAGGTTCTCCTCTCTCAGACATTGGTGATATTACCCATGTAATTATTAATAAAACTAAGGTTCCCCTCTCTCAGACATAGATGATCTTAGCCATGTAATTATTAATAAAACTAAGGTTCCCTTCTCTCAGACATAGGTGATCTTAGCCATATAAATATTAATAAACCTAAGTTTCTCCTCTCTCAGGCATAGATGACCTAAGCCATGTAATTATTAATAAAGCTAAGGTTCTCCTCTCTCAGACATAGGTGTTCTTAGCCATGTAATTATTAATAAAACTAAAGTTCACCTCTCTTAGACATAGGTGATATTACCCATGTAATTATTAATAAAACTAAGGTTCCCCTCTCTCAGACATAGATGATCTTAGCCATGTGATTATTAATAAACCTAAGGTTCTCCTCTCTCAGGCATAGATGACCTTAACCATGTAATTATTAATAAAGCTAAGGTTCTCCTCTCTCAGACAGAGGTGGTCTTAGCCATGTAATTATTAATAAAACTAAGGTTCTCCACTCTCAGACATAGGTGATATTACCCATGTAATTATTAATAAAATTAAGGTTCCCCTCTCTCAGACATAGATGATCTTAGCCATGTAATTATTGATAAAACTAAGGTTCTCCTCTCTCAGACATAGGTGATCTTAGCCATGTAATTATTAATAAACCTAAGGTTTTCCTCTCTCAGACATAGATGATCTTAGCCATGTGATTATTAATAAACCTAATAATCTTCTCTCTCAGGCATAGATGACCTTAGCCATGTAATTATTAATAAAATTAAGGTTCTCCTCTCTCAGACATAGGTGATCTTAGCCATTTAATTATTAATAAACCTAAGGTTCTCCTCTCTGAGGCATAGATGACCTTAGCCATGTAATTATTAATAAAGCTAAGGTTCTCCTCTCTCAGACATGGGTGATCTTAGCCATGTAATTATTAATAAAACTAAGGTTCTCCTCTGTCAGACATTGGTGATATTACCCATGTAATTATTAATAAAACTAAGGTTCCCCTCTCTCAGACATAGATGATCTTAGCCATGTAATTATTAATAAAACTAAGGTTCCCTTCTCTCAGACATAGGTGATCTTAGCCATATAAATATTAATAAACCTAAGTTCCTCCTCTCTCAGGCATAGATGACCTAAGCCATGTAATTATTAATAAAGCTAAGGTTCTCCTCTCTCAGGCATAGATGACCTTAGCCATGTAATTATTAATAAAACTAATGTTCTCCTCTCTCAGACATAGGTGATCTTAGCCATGTAATTATTAATAAACCTAAGGTTCTCCTCTCTCAGACATGGATGATCTTAGCCATGTAATTATTAATAAAACTGAGGTTCTCCTCTCTCAGACATAGATGACCTTAGCCATGTAATTATTAATAAACCTAAGGTTCTTCTCTTTCAGACATAGGTAATCTTAGCAATGTAATTATTAATAAACCTAAGGTTCTCCTCTTTCAGACATAGGTGATCTTAGCCATGTAATTATTAATAAACCTGAGGTTCTCCTCTCTCAGTAAAAGATGATCTTAGCCATGTAATTATTGATAAAACTAAGGTTCTCCTCTCTCAGACATAGGTGATCTTAGCCATGTAATTATTAATAAACCTAAGGTTCTCCTCTCTCAAACATAGATGATCTTAGCCATGTAATTATTAATAAACCTGAGGTTCTCCTCTCTCCGACATAGGTGATCTTAGCCATGTAAATATTAATAAACCTAAGGTTCTCCTCTATCAGGCATAGACGACTTTAGCCATGTAATTATTAATAAAACTAAGGTTCTCCTCTCTCAGACATAGGTGATCTTAGCCATGTAATTATTAATAAAACTAAGGTTCTCCTCTCTCAGACATAGGTGATATTAGCCATGTAATTATTAATAAAATTAAGGTTCCCCTCTCTCAGACATAGATGATCTTAGCCATGTAATTATTAACAAAACTAAGGTTCTCCTCTCTCAGACATAGGTGATCTTAGCCATGTAATTATTAATAAAACTAAGGTTCTCCTCTCTCAGACATAGATGATCTTAGCTATGCAATTATTAACAAAACTAAGGTTCTCCTCTCTCAGACATAGGTGATCTTAGCCATGTAATTATTAATAAAACTAAGGTTCTCCTCTCTCAGGCATAGATGACCTTAGCCATGTAATTATTAATAAAACTAAGGTTCTCCCCTCTCAGACATAGGTGATCTTATCCATGTAATTATCAATAAAACTAAGGTTCTCCTCTCTCAGACATAGGTGATATTACCCATTTAATTATTAATAAAACTAAGGTTACCCACTCTCAGACATAGATGATCTTAGCCATGTAATTATTAATAAAACTAAGGTTCTCCTCTCTCAGACATAGGTGATCTTAGCCATGTAATTATTAATAAAACTAAGATTCTCCTCTCTCAGACATAGATGACCTTAGCCATGTAATTATTGATAAAGCTAAGGTTCTCCTCTCTCAGACATAGGTGATCTTAGCCATGTAATTATTAATAAAACTAAGGTTCTCCTCTCTCAGACATAGGTGATATTACCCATGTAATTATTAATAAAACTAAGGTTCCCCTCTCTCAGACATAGATGATCTTAGCCATGTAATTATTAATAAAACTAAGGTTCTCCTGTCTCAGACATAGGTGATCTTAGCCATGTAATTATTAATAAAACTAAGGTTCTCCTCCCTCAGGCATATATGACCTTAGCCATGTAATTATTAATAAAACTAAGGTTCTCCTCTCTCAGACATAGGTGATCTTAGCCATGTAATTATTAATAAACCTAAGGTTCTCCTCTCTCAGGGATAGATGACCTTAGCCATGTAATTATTAATAAACTAAGGTTCTCCTCTCTCAGACATAGGTGATCTTAGCCATGTAATTATTAATAAAACTAAGGTTCTGCTCTCTCAGACATAGGTGATATTACCCATGTAATTATTAATAAAACTAAGGTTCCCCTCTCTCAGACATAGATGATCTTAGCCATGTAATTATTAATAAAACTGAGGTTCTCCTCTCTCAGACATAGATGACCTTAGCCATGTAATTATTAATAAACCTAAGGTTCTTCTCTTTCAGACATAGGTGATCTTAGCAATGTAATTATTAATAAACCTAAGGTTCTCCTCTCTCAGACATAGATGATCTTAGCCATGTAATTATTAATAAATCTAAGGTTCTCCTCTCTCAGACATAGGTGATCTTAGCCATGTAATTATTAATAAACCTGAGGTTCTCCTCTCTCAGTAAAAGATGATCTTAGCCATGTAATTATTGATAAAACTAATTTTCTCCTCTCTCAGACATAGATGATCTTAGCTATGTAATTATTAATAAAACTAAGGTTCTCCTCTCTCAGACAGAGGTGACCTTAGCCATGTAATTATTAATAAAACTAAGGTTCTCCTCTCTCAGACATAGGTGATCTTAGTCATGGAATTATTAATAAACCTAAGGTTCTCCTCTCTCAGACATAGGTGATATTAGCCATGTAATTATTAATAAATTAAGTTTCTCCTCTCTCATACATAGGTGACCTTAGCCATGTATTTATTTATAAACCTATGGTTCTCTTCTCTCAGACATAGGTGCTATTAGTCATGTAATTATTAATAAACTAATGTTCTCCTCTCTCAGACATAGATGACCTTAGCCATGCAATTAATAATAAACCTAAGGTTCTCCTCTCTCAGACATAGATGATCTTAGCCATGTAATTATTAATAAAACTAAGGTTCTCCTCTCTCAGACATAGGTGACCGTAGTCATGTAATTATTAATAAAAACTAAGGTTCTCCTCTCTCAGGCATAAATGACCTTAGCCATATAATTATTAATAAAACTAATGTTCTCCTTTCTCAGACATAGATGACCTTAGCTATTTAATTATTAATAAACCTAAGGTTCTCCTCTCTCAGACATAGGTGATCTTAGCCATGTAATTATTAATAAAACTAAGGTTCTCCTCTCTCAGACATAGGTGACCTTAGCCATGTAATTATTAATAAACCTAATGTTCTCCTCTCTCAGGCATATATGACCTTAGCAATGTAATTATTAATAAAACTAAGGTTCTCCTCTCTGACATAGGTGACCTTAGCCATGTAATTATTAATAAAACTAAGGTTCTCCTCTCTCAGGCATAGATGACCTTATCCATGTAATTATTAATAAACCTAAGGTTCTCCTCTCTCAGACATAGGTGATCTTAGCCATGTAATTATTAATAAGACTAAGGTTCTCCTCTCTCAGACATAGGTGATTTTATCTATGTAATTATTAATAAACCTAAGGTTCTCCTCTTTCAGACATAGGTGATATTAGCCATGTAATTATTAATAAAACTAAGGTTCTCCTCTCTCAGACATAGGTGATCTTAGCCATGTAATTATTAATAAACCTAAGGTTTTCCTTTCTCAGACATAGATGATCTTAGCCATGTGATTATTAATAAACCTAATAATCTCCTCTTAGCCATGTAATTATTAATAAAATTAAGGTTCTCCTCTCTCAGACAGAGGTGATCTTAGCCATGTAATTATTAATAAACCTAAGGTTCTCCTCTCTGAGGAATATATGACCTTAGCCATGTAATTATTAATAAAGCTAAGGTTCTCCTCTCTCAGACATGGGTGATCTTAGCCATGTAATTATTAATAAAACTAAGGTTCTCCTCTCTCAGACATAGATGATCTTAGCCATGCAATTATTAACAAAACTAAGGTTCTCCTCTCTCAGACATAGGTGATCTTAGCCATGTAATTATTAATAAAACTAAGGTTCTCCTCTCTCAGGCATATATGACCTTAGCCATGTAATTATTAATAAAACTAAGGTTCTCCTCTCTCAGACATAGGTGATCTTAGCCATGTAATTATTAATAAACCTAAGGTTCTCCTCTCTCAGGGATAGATGACCTTAGCCATGTAATTATTAATAAACTAAGGTTCTCCTCTCTCAGACATAGGTGATCTTAGCCATGTAATTATTAATAAAACTAAGGTTCTCCTCTCTCAGACATAGGTGATATTACCCATGTAATTATTAATAAAACTAAGGTTCCCCTCTCTCAGACATAGATGATCTTAGCCATGTAATTATTAATAAAACTGAGGTTCTCCTCTCTCAGACATAGATGACCTTAGCCATGTAATTATTAATCAACCTAAGGTTCTTCTCTTTCAGACATAGGTGATCTTAGCCATGTAATTATTAATAAACCTAAGGTTCTCCTCTCTCAGACATAGATGACCTTAGCCATGTAATTATTAATCAACCTAAGGTTCTTCTCTTTCAGACATAGGTGATCTTAGCCATGTAATTATTAATAAACCTGAGGTTCTGCTCTCTCAGTAAAAGATGATCTTAGCCATGTAATTATTGATAAAACTAAGGTTCTCCTCTCTCAGACATAGATGATCTTAGCTATGTAATTATTAATAAAACTAAGGTTCTCCTCTCTCAGACAGAGGTGACCTTAGCCATGTAATTATTAATAAAACTAAGGTTCTCCTCTCTCAGACATAGGTGATCTTAGTCATGGAATTATTAATAAACCTAAGGTTCTCCTCTCTCAGACATAGGTGATATTAGCCATGTAAATATTAATAAATTAAGTTTCTCCTCTCTCATACATAGGTGACCTTAGCCATGTAATTATTTATAAACCTATGGTTCTCTTCTCTCAGACATAGGTGCTATTAGCCATGTAATTATTAATAAACTAATGTTCTCCTCTCTCAGACATAGATGACCTTAGCCATGTAATTAATAATAAACCTAAGGTTCTCCTCTCTCAGACATAGATGATCTTAGCCATGTAATTATTAATAAAACTAAGGTTCTCCTCTCTCAGACATAGGTGACCGTAGTCAAGTAATTATTAATAAAACTAAGGTTCTCCTCTCTCAGGCATAGATGACCTTAGCCATATAATTATTAATAAAACTAATGTTCTCCTTTCTCAGACATAGATGACCTTAGCTATGTAATTATTAATAAACCTAAGGTTCTCCTCTCTCAGACATAGGTGATCTTAGCCATGTAATTATTAATAAAACTAAGGTTCTCCTCTCTCAGACATAGGTGACCTTAGCCATGTAATTATTAATAAACCTAATGTTCTCCTCTCTCAGGCATATATGACCTTAGCAATGTAATTATTAATAAAACTAAGGTTCTCCTCTCTGACATAGGTGACCTTAGCCATGTAATTATTAATAAAACTAAGGTTCTCCTCTCTCAGGCATAGATGACCTTATCCATGTAATTATTAATAAACCTAAGGTTCTCCTCTCTCAGACATAGGTTATCTTAGCCATGTAATTATTAATAAGACTAAGGTTCTCCTCTCTCAGACATAGGTGATCTTAGCCATGTAATTATTAATAAACCTAAGGTTTTCCTTTCTCAGACATAGATGATCTTAGCCATGTGATTATTAATAAACCTAATAATCTCCTCTTAGCCATGTAATTATTAATAAAATTAAGGTTCTCCTCTCTCAGACATAGGTGATCTTAGCCATGTAATTATTAATAAACCTAAGGTTCTCCTCTCTGAGGCATAGATGACCTTAGCCATGTAATTATTAATAAAGCTAAGGTTCTCCTCTCTCAGACATGGGTGATCTTAGCCATGTAATTATTAATAAAACTAAGGTTCTCCTCCCTCAGACATTGGTGATATTACCCATGTAATTATTAATAAAACTAAGGTTCCCCTCTCTCAGACATAGATGATCTTAGCCATGTAATTATTAATAAAACTAAGGTTCTCCTCTCTCAGACATAGGTGATCTTAGCCATGCAATTATTAATAAAACTAAGGTTCTCCTCTCTCAGGCATAGATGACCTTAGCCATGTAATTATTAATAAAACTAAGGTTCCCTTCTCTCAGACATAGGTGATCTTAGCCATATAAATATTAATAAACCTAAGTTTCTCCTCTCTCAGGCATAGATGACCTAAGCCATGTAATTATTAATAAAGCTAAGGTTCTCCTCTCTCAGACATAGGTGTTCTTAGCCATGTAATTATTAATAAAACTAAGGTTCCCCTCTCTCAGACATAGATGATCTTAGCCATGTGATTATTAATAAACCTAATGTTCTCTTCTCTCAGGCATAGATGACCTTAGCCATGTAATTATTAATAAAACTGAGGTTCTCCTCTCTCAGACATAGGTGATCTTAGCCATGCAATTATTAATAAAACTAAGGTTCTCCTCTCTCAGGCATAGATGACCTTAGCCATGTAATTATTAATAAAACTAAGGTTCCCTTCTCTCAGACATAGGTGATCTTAGCTATATAAATATTAATAAACCTAAGTTTCTCCTCTCTCAGGCATAGATGACCTAAGCCATGTAATTATTAATAAAGCTAAAGTTCTCCTCTCTCAGACATAGGTGATATTACCCATGTAATTATTAATAAAACTAAGGTTCCCCTCTCTCAGACATAGATGATCTTAGCCATGTGATTATTAATAAACCTAATGTTCTCCTCTCTCAGGCATAGATGACCTTAGCCATGTAATTATTAATAAAACTGAGGTTCTCCTCTCTCAGACATAGGTGATCTTAGCCATGTAATTATTAATAAACCTAAGGTTCTCCTCTCTCAGGCATAGATGACCTTAGCCATGTAATTATTAATAAAGCTAAGGTTCTCCTCTCTCAGACAGAGGTGATCTTAGCCATGTAATTATTAATAAACCTAAGGTTCTCCTCTCTCAGACATAGATGATCTTAGCTATGCAATTATTAACAAAACTAAGGTTCTCCTCTCTCAGACATAGGTGATCTTAGCCATGTAATTATTAATAAAACTAAGGTTCTCCTCTCTCAGGCATAGATGACCTTAGCCATGTAATTATTAATAAAACTAAGGTTTCTCCTCTCTCAGACATAGATGATATTACCCATGTAATTATTAATAAAACTAAGGTTCCCCTCTCTCAGACATAGATGATCATAGCCATGTAATTGTTAATAAAACTAAGGTTCTCCTCTCTCAGACATAGATGATCTTAGCCATGCAATTATTAACAAAACTAAGGTTCTCCTCTCTCAGACATAGGTGATCTTAGCCATGTAATTATTAATAAAACTAAGGTTCTCCTCTCTCAGGCATAGATGACCTTAGCCATGTAATTATTAATAAAACTAAGGTTCTCCTCTCTCAGACATAGGTGATCTTAGACATGTAATTATTAATAAACCTAAGGTTCTCCTCTCTCAGGGATAGATACCCTTAGCCATGTAATTATTAATAAACTAAGGTTCTCCTCTCTCAGACATAGGTGATATTACCCATGTAATTATTAATAAAACTAAGGTTCCCCTCTCTCAGACATAGATGATCTTAGCCATGTAATTATTAATAAAACTGAGGTTCTCCTCTCTCAGACATAGATGACCTTAGCCATGTAATTATTAATAAACCTAAAGTTCTTCTCTTTCAGACATAGGTGATCTTAGCAATGTAATTATTAATAAACCTAAGGTTCTCCTCTCAGACATAGATGATCTTAGCCATGTAATTATTAATAAATCTAAGGTTCTCCTCTCTCAGACATATGTGACCTTAGCCATGTAATTATTAATAAACCTGAGGTTCTCCTCTCTCAGTAAAAGATGATCTTAGCCATGTAATTATTGATAAAACTAAGGTTCTCCTCTCTCAGACATAGATGATCTTAGCTATGTAATTATTAATAAAACTAAGATTCTCCTCTCTCAGACATAGATGACCTTAGCCATGTAATTATTGATAAAACTAAGGTTCTCCTCTCTCAGACATAGATGATATTAGCCATGTAATTATTAATAAATTAAGGTTCTCCTCTTTCAGACATAGGTGATCTTAGCCATGTAATTATTAATAAAACTAAGGTTCTCCTCTCTCAGACATAGGTGATATTAGCCATGTAATTATTAATAAAACTAAGGTTCTCCTCTCACAGACAGAGGTGACCTTAGCCATGTAATTATTAATAAAACTAAGGTTCTCCTCTCTCAGACATAGGTGATCTTAGTCAAGGAATTATTAATAAACCTAAGGTTCTCCTCTCTCAGACAAAGGTGATATTAGCCATGTAATTATTAATAAAACTAATGTTCTCCTCTCTCAGACATAGATGACCTTAGCCATGTAATTATTAATAAACCTAAGGTTCTCCTCTCTCAGACATAGGTGATCTTAGCCAAGTAATTATTAATAAAACTAAGGTTCTCCTCTCTCAGACATAGGTGACCGTAGTCATGTAATTATTAATAAAACTAAGGTTCTCCTCTCTCAGGCATAGATGACCTTAGCCATATAATTATTAATAAACTAATGTTCTCCTTTCTCAGACATAGATGACCTTAGCTATGTAATTATTAATAAACCTAAGGTTCTCCTCTCTCAGACATAGGTGATCTTAGCCATGTAATTATTAATAATACTAAGGTTCTCCTCTCTCAGACATAGGTGACCTTAGCCATGTAATTAATAATAAACCTAATGTTCTCCTCTCTCAGGCATAGATGACTTTAGCCATATAATTATTAATAAAACTAAGGTTCTCCTCTCACAGGCATAGATGACCTTAGCCATGTAATTATTAATAAATCTAAGGTTCTCCTCTCTGACATAGGAGACCTTAGCCATGTAATTATTAATAACACTAAGGTTCTCCTCTCTTAGACATAGGTGATTTTATCCATGTAATTATTAATAAACCTAAGGTTCTCCTCTTTCAGACATAGGTGATATTAGCCATGTAATTATTAATAAAACTAAGGTTCTCCTTTCTCAGACATAGGTGATCTTAGCCATGTAATTATTAATAAACCTAAGGTTTTCCTCTTTCAGACATAGATGATCTTAGCCATGTGATTATTAATAAACCTAATGTTCTCCTCTCTCAGGCATAGATGACCTTAGCCATGTAATTATTAATAAAACTAAGGTTCTCCTCTCTCAGACATAGGTGATCTTAGCCATGTAATTATTAATAAACCTAAGGTTCTCCTCTCCCAGGCATAGATGACCTTAGACATGTAATTATTAATAACGCTAAGGTTCTCCTCTCTCAGACATAGGTGATCTTAGCCATGTAATTATTAATAAAACTAAGGTTCCCCTCTCTCAGACATAGATGATCTTAGCCATGTAATTATTAATAAAACTAAGGTTCTCCTCTCTCAGACATAGGTGATCTTAGCCATGCAATTATTAATAAAACTAAGGTTCTCCTCTCTCAGGCATAGATGACCTTAGCCATGTAATTATTAATAAAACTAAGGTTCCCTTCTCTCAGACATAGGTGATCTTAGCCATATAAATATTAATAAACCTAAGTTTCTCCTCTCTCAGGCATAGATGACCTAAGCCATGTAATTATTAATAAAGCTAAAGGTCTCCTCTCTCAGACATAGGTGATATTACCCATGTAATTATTAATAAAACTAAGGTTCCCCTTTCTCAGACATAGATGATCTTAGCCATGTGATTATTAATAAACCTAATGTTCTCTTCTCTCAGGCATAGATGACCTTAGCCATGTAATTATTAATAAAACTAAGGTTCTCCTCTCTCAGACATAGGTGATCTTAGCCATGCAATTATTAATAAACCTAAGGTTCTCCTCTCTCAGGCATAGATGACCTCAGCCATGTAATTATTAATAAACCTGAGGTTCTCCTCTCTCAGTAAAAGATGATCTTAGCCATGTAATTATTGATAAAACTAAGGTTCTCCTCTCTCAGACATAGATGATCTTAGCTATGTAATTATTAATTAAACTAAGATTCCCCTCCCTCAGACATTGATGACCTTAGCCATGTAATTATTAATAAAACTAAGGTTCTCCTCTCTCAGACATAGGTGATCTTAGCCATGCAATTATTAATAAAACTATGGTTCTCCTCTCTCAGGCATAGATGACCTTAGCCATGTAATTATTAATAAAACTAAGGTTCCCTTCTCTCAGACATAGGTGATCTTAGCCATATAAATATTAATAAACCTAAGTTTCTCCTCTCTCAGGCATAGATGACCTAAGCCATGTAATTATTAATAAAGCTAAAGTTCTCCTCTCTCAGACATAGGTGATATTAGCAATGTAATTATTAATAAAACTAAGGTTCCCCTCTCTCAGACATAGATGATCTTAGCCATGTGATTATTAATAAACCTAATGTTCTCCTCTCTCAGACATAGATGAACTTAGCCATGTAATTATTAATAAAACTAAGGTTCTCCTCTCTCAGACATAGGTGATCTTAGCCATGTAATTATTAATAAACCTAAGGTTCTCCTCTCTCAGGCATAGATGACCTTAGCCATGTAATTATTAATAAACCTGAGGTTCTCCTCTCTCAGTAAAAGATGATCTTAGCCATGTAATTATTGATAAAACTAAGGTTCTCCTCTCTCAGACATAGATGATCTTAGCTATGTAATTATTAATTAAACTAAGATTCTCCTCTCTCAGACATAGATGACCTTAGCCATGTAATTATTAATAAAACTAAGGTTCCCCTCTCTCAGACATAGATGATCTTAGCCATGTGATTATTAATAAACCTAATGTTCTCTTCTCTCAGGCATAGATGACCTTAGCCATGTAATTATTAATAAAACTAAGGTTCTCCTCTCTCAGACATAGGTGATCTTAGCCATGTAATTATTAATAAACCTAAGGTTCTCCTCTCTCAGGCATAGATGACCTCAGCCATGTAATTATTAATAAACCTGAGGTTCTCCTCTCTCAGTAAAAGATGATCTTAGCCATGTAATTATTGATAAAACTAAGGTTCTCCTCTCTCAGACATAGATGATCTTAGCTATGTAATTATTAATAAAACTAAGATTCCCCTCTCTCAGACATAGATGACCTTAGCCATGTAATTATTAATAAACTAAGGTTCTCCTCTCTCAGACATAGGTGATCTTAGCCATGCAATTATTAATAAAACTAAGGTTCTCCTCTCTCAGGCATAGATGACCTTAGCCATGTAATTATTAATAAAACTAAGGTTCCCTTCTCTCAGACATAGGTGATCTTAGCCATATAAATATTAATAAACCTAAGTTTCTCCTCTCTCAGGCATAGATGACCTAAGCCATGTAATTATTAATAAAGCTAAAGTTCTCCTCTCTCAGACATAGGTGATATTACCCATGTAATTATTAATAAAACTAAGGTTCCCCTCTCTCAGACATAGATGATCTTAGCCATGTGATTATTAATAAACCTAATATTCTCCTCTCTCAGGCATAGATGACCTTAGCCATGTAATTATTAATAAAACTAAGGTTCTCCTCTCTCAGACATAGGTGATCTTAGCCATGTAATTATTAATAAACCTAAGGTTTTCCTCTCTCAGGCATAGATGACCTTAGCCATGTAATTATTAATAAACCTGAGGTTCTCCTCTCTCAGTAAAAGATGATCTTAGCCATGTAATTATTGATAAAACTAAGGTTCTCCTCTCTCAGACATAGATGATCTTAGCTATGTAATTATTAATAAAACTAAGATTCTCCTCTCTCAGACATAGATGACCTTAGCCATGTAATTATTAATAAAACTAAGGTTCTCCTCTCTCAGACATAGGTGGTCTTAGCCATGTAATTATTAATAAACCTAAGGTTCTCCTCTCTCAGGCATAGATGACCTTAGACATGTAATTATTAATAAAGCTAAGGTTCTCCTCTCTCAGGCATAGATGACCTTAGCCATGTAATTATTAATAAAACTGAGGTTCCCCTCTCTCAGACATAGGTGATCTTAGCCATGTAATTATTAATAAAACTAAGGTTCCCCTCTCTCAGACATAGATGATCTTAGCCATGTGATTATTAATAAACCTAATGTTCTCCTCTCTCAGGCATAGATGACCTTAGCCATGTAATTATTAATAAAACTAAGGTTCTCCTCTCTCAGACATAGATGACCTTAGCCATGTAATTATTAATAAACCTTAGGTTCTCCTCTCTCAGTAAAAGATGATCTTAGCCATGTAATTATTGATAAAACTAAGGTTCTCCTCTCTCAGACATAGATGATCTTAGCTATGTAATTATTAATAAAACTAAGATTCTCCTCTCTCAGACATAGATGACCTTAGCCATGTAATTATTGATAAAACTAAGGTTCTCTTCTTTCAGAAATAGATGCTATTAGCCATGTAATTATTAATAAATTAAGGTTCTCCTCTTTCAGACATAGTTGATCTTAGCCATGTAATTATTAATAAAACTAAGGTTCTTCTCTCTCAGAGATAGGTGATATTAGCCATGTAATTATTAATAAAATTAAGGTTCTCCTCTCTCAGACAGAGGTGACATTAGCCATGTAATTATTAATAAAACTAAGGTTCTCCTCTCTCAGACATATGTGATCTTAGTCATGGAATTATTAATAAACCTAAGGTTCTCCTCTCTCAGACATAGATGATCTTAGTCATGTAATTATTAATAAAACTAAGGTTCTCCTCTCTCAGACATAGGTGATATTAGCCATGTAATTATTAATAAATTAAGGTTCTCCTCGCTCATACGTAGGTGACCTTAGCCATGTAATTATTTATAAACCTATGGTTCTCTTCTCTCAGACATAGGTGCTATTAGCCATGTAATTATTAATAAACTAATGTTCTCCTCTCTCAGACATAGATGACCATAGCCATGTAATTATTAATAAACCTAAGGTTCTCCTCTCTCAGACATAGGTGATCTTAGCCATGTAATTATTAATAAAACTAAGGTTCTCCTCTCTCAGACATAGGTGACCTTAGCCATGTAATTATTAATAAACCTAATGTTCTCCTCTCTAAGGCATAGATGACCTTAGCCATATAATTATTAATAAAACTAAGGTTCTCCTCTCTCAGGCATAGATGACCTTAGCCATGTAATTATTAATAAAACTAAGGTTCTTCTCTCAGACATAGGTGACCTTAGCCATGTAATTATTAATAAAACTAAGGTTCTCCTCTCTCAGGCATAGATGATCTTATCCATGTAATTATTAATAAACCTAAGGTTCTCCTCTCTCAGACATAGGTGATCTTAGCCATGTAATTATTAATAACACTAAGGTTCTCCTCTCTCAGACATAGGTGATTTTATCCATGTAATTATTAATAAACCTAAGGTTTTCATCTCTCAGACATAGATGATCTTAGCCATGTTATTATTAATAAACCTAATGTTCTCCTCTCTCAGGCATAGATGACCTTAGCCATGTAATTATTAATAAAACTAAGGTTCTCCTCTCTCAGACATAGGTGATCTTAGCCATGTAATTAATAATAAACCTAAGGTTCTCCTCTCTCAGGCATAGATGACTTTAGCCATGTAATTATTAATAAACCTAAGGTTCTCCTCTCTCAGACATAGGTGATATTAGCCATGTAATTATTAATAAATTAAGTTTTTCCTCTCTCATACATAGATGACCTTAGCCATGTAATTATTTATAAACCTATGGTTCTCTTCTCTCAGACATAGGTGCTATTAGCCATGTAATTATTAATAAACTAATGTTCTCCTCTCTCAGACATAGATGACCTTAGCCATGTAATTAATAATAAACCTAAGGTTCTCCTCTCTCAGACATAGGTGATCTTAGCCATGTAATTATTAATAAAACTAAGGTTCTCCTCTCTCAGACATAGATGATCTTAGCCATGTGATTATTAATAAACCTAATGTTCTCCTCTCTCAGGCATATATGACCTTAGCCATGTAATTATTAATAAAACTGAGGTTCTCCTCTCTCAGACATAGGTGATCTTAGCCATGTAATTATTAATAAACCTAAGGTTCTCCTCTCTCAGGCATAGATGACCTTAGCCATGTAATTATTAATAAAGCTAAGGTTCTCCTCTCTCAGACAGAGGTGATCTTAGCCATGTAATTATTAATAAAACTAAGGTTCTCCTCTCTCAGACATAGGTGATATTACCCATGTAATTATTAATAAAATTAAGGTTCCCCTCTCTCAGACATAGATGATCTTAGCCATGTAATTATTAATAAAACTAAGGTTCTCCTCTCTCAGACATAGGTGATCTTAGCCATGTAATTATTAATAAACCTAAGGTTCTCCTCTCTCAGACATAGATGATCTTAGCTATGCAATTATTAACAAAACTAAGGTTCTCCTCTCTCAGACATAGGTGATCTTAGCCATGTAATTATTAATAAAACTAAGGTTCTCCTCTCTCAGGCATAGATGACCTTAGCCATGTAATTATTAATAAAACTAAGGTTTCTCCTCTCTCAGACATAGGTGATATTAGTCAAGGAATTATTAATAAACCTAAGGTTCTCCTCTCTCAGACATAGGTGATATTAGCCATGTAATTATTAATAAAACTAATGTTCTCCTCTCTCAGACATAGATGACCTTAGCCATGTAATTATTAATAAACCTAAGGTTCTCCTCTCTCAGACATAGGTGATCTTAGCCAAGTAATTATTAATAAAACTAAGGTTCTCCTCTCTCAGACATAGGTGACCGTAGTCATGTAATTATTAATAAAACTAAGGTTCTCCTCTCTCAGGCATAGATGACCTTAGCCATATAATTATTAATAAACTAATGTTCTCCTTTCTCAGACATAGATGACCTTAGCTATGTAATTATTAATAAACCTAAGGTTCTCCTCTCTCAGACATAGGTGATCTTAGCCATGTAATTATTAATAATACTAAGGTTCTCCTCTCTCGGACATAGGTGACCTTAGCCATGTAATTAATAATAAACCTAATGTTCTCCTCTCTCAGGCATAGATGACTTTAGCCATATAATTATTAATAAAACTAAGGTTCTCCTCTCACAGGCATAGATGACCTTAGCCATGTAATTATTAATAAAACTAAGGTTCTCCTCTCTGACATAGGAGACCTTAGCCATGTAATTATTAATAACACTAAGGTTCTCCTCTCTTAGACATAGGTGATTTTATCCATGTAATTATTAATAAACCTAAGGTTCTCCTCTTTCAGACATAGGTGATATTAGCCATGTAATTATTAATAAAACTAAGGTTCTCCTTTCTCAGACATAGGTGATCTTAGCCATGTAATTATTAATAAACCTAAGGTTTTCCTCTTTCAGACATAGATGATCTTAGCCATGTGATTATTAATAAACCTAATGTTCTCCTCTCTCAGGCATAGATGACCTTAGCCATGTAATTATTAATAAAACTAAGGTTCTCCTCTCTCAGACATAGGTGATCTTAGCCATGTAATTATTAATAAACCTAAGGTTCTCCTCTCCCAGGCATAGATGACCTTAGACATGTAATTATTAATAACGCTAAGGTTCTCCTCTCTCAGACATAGGTGATCTTAGCCATGTAATTATTAATAAAACTAAGGTTCCCCTCTCTCAGACATAGATGATCTTAGCCATGTAATTATTAATAAAACTAAGGTTCTCCTCTCTCAGACATAGGTGATCTTAGCCATGCAATTATTAATAAAACTAAGGTTCTCCTCTCTCAGGCATAGATGACCTTAGCCATGTAATTATTAATAAAACTAAGGTTCCCTTCTCTCAGACATAGGTGATCTTAGCCATATAAATATTAATAAACCTAAGTTTCTCCTCTCTCAGGCATAGATGACCTAAGCCATGTAATTATTAATAAAGCTAAAGGTCTCCTCTCTCAGACATAGGTGATATTACCCATGTAATTATTAATAAAACTAAGGTTCCCCTTTCTCAGACATAGATGATCTTAGCCATGTGATTATTAATAAACCTAATGTTCTCTTCTCTCAGGCATAGATGACCTTAGCCATGTAATTATTAATAAAACTAAGGTTCTCCTCTCTCAGACATAGGTGATCTTAGCCATGCAATTATTAATAAACCTAAGGTTCTCCTCTCTCAGGCATAGATGACCTCAGCCATGTAATTATTAATAAACCTGAGGTTCTCCTCTCTCAGTAAAAGATGATCTTAGCCATGTAATTATTGATAAAACTAAGGTTCTCCTCTCTCAGACATAGATGATCTTAGCTATGTAATTATTAATTAAACTAAGATTCCCCTCCCTCAGACATTGATGACCTTAGCCATGTAATTATTAATAAAACTAAGGTTCTCCTCTCTCAGACATAGGTGATCTTAGCCATGCAATTATTAATAAAACTAAGGTTCTCCTCTCTCAGGCATAGATGACCTTAGCCATGTAATTATTAATAAAACTAAGGTTCCCTTCTCTCAGACATAGGTGATCTTAGCCATATAAATATTAATAAACCTAAGTTTCTCCTCTCTCAGGCATAGATGACCTAAGCCATGTAATTATTAATAAAGCTAAAGTTCTCCTCTCTCAGACATAGGTGATATTAGCAATGTAATTATTAATAAAACTAAGGTTCCCCTCTCTCAGACATAGATGATCTTAGCCATGTGATTATTAATAAACCTAATGTTCTCCTCTCTCAGACATAGATGAACTTAGCCATGTAATTATTAATAAAACTAAGGTTCTCCTCTCTCAGACATAGGTGATCTTAGCCATGTAATTATTAATAAACCTAAGGTTCTCCTCTCTCAGGCATAGATGACCTTAGCCATGTAATTATTAATAAACCTGAGGTTCTCCTCTCTCAGTAAAAGATGATCTTAGCCATGTAATTATTGATAAAACTAAGGTTCTCCTCTCTCAGACATAGATGATCTTAGCTATGTAATTATTAATTAAACTAAGATTCTCCTCTCTCAGACATAGATGACCTTAGCCATGTAATTATTAATAAAACTAAGGTTCCCCTCTCTCAGACATAGATGATCTTAGCCATGTGATTATTAATAAACCTAATGTTCTCTTCTCTCAGGCATAGATGACCTTAGCCATGTAATTATTAATAAAACTAAGGTTCTCCTCTCTCAGACATAGGTGATCTTAGCCATGTAATTATTAATAAACCTAAGGTTCTCCTCTCTCAGTAAAAGATGATCTTAGCCATGTAATTATTGATAAAACTAAGGTTCTCCTCTCTCAGACATAAATGATCTTAGCTATGTAATTATTAATAAAACTAAGATTCCCCTCTCTCAGACATAGATGACCTTAGCCATGTAATTATTAATAAAACTAAGGTTCTCCTCTCTCAGACATAGGTGATCTTAGCCATGCAATTATTAATAAAACTAAGGTTCTCCTCTCTCAGGCATAGATGACCTTAGCCATGTAATTATTAATAAAACTAAGGTTCCCTTCTCTCAGACATAGGTGATCTTAGCCATATAAATATTAATAAACCTAAGTTTCTCCTCTCTCAGGCATAGATGACCTAAGCCATGTAATTATTAATAAAGCTAAAGTTCTCCTCTCTCAGACATAGGTGATCTTAGCCATGTGATTATTAATAAACCTAATGTTCTCCTCTCTCAGGCATAGATGACCTTAGCCATGTAATTATTAATAAAACTAAGGTTCTCCTCTCTCAGACATAGATGACCTTAGCCATGTAATTATTAATAAACCTTAGGTTCTCCTCTCTCAGTAAAAGATGATCTTAGCCATGTAATTATTGATAAAACTAAGGTTCTCCTCTCTCAGACATAGATGATCTTAGCTATGTAATTATTAATAAAACTAAGATTCTCCTCTCTCAGACATAGATGACCTTAGCCATGTAATTATTGATAAAACTAAGGTTCTCTTCTTTCAGAAATAGATGCTATTAGCCATGTAATTATTAATAAATTAAGGTTCTCCTCTTTCAGACATAGTTGATCTTAGCCATGTAATTATTAATAAAACTAAGGTTCTCCTCTCTCAGAGATAGGTGATATTAGCCATGTAATTATTAATAAAATTAAGGTTCTCCTCTCTCAGACAGAGGTGACCTTAGCCATGTAATTATTAATAAAACTAAGGTTCTCCTCTCTCAGACATAGGTGATCTTAGTCATGGAATTATTAATAAACCTAAGGTTCTCCTCTCTCAGACATAGATGATCTTAGTCATGTAATTATTAATAAAACTAAGGTTCTCCTCTCTCAGACATAGGTGATATTAGCCATGTAATTATTAATAAATTAAGGTTCTCCTCGCTCATACGTAGGTGACCTTAGCCATGTAATTATTTATAAACCTATGGTTCTCTTCTCTCAGACATAGGTGCTATTAGCCATGTAATTATTAATAAACTAATGTTCTCCTCTCTCAGACATAGATGACCATAGCCATGTAATTATTAATAAACCTAAGGTTCTCCTCTCTCAGACATAGGTGATCTTAGCCATGTAATTATTAATAAAACTAAGGTTCTCCTCTCTCAGACATAGGTGACCTTAGCCATGTAATTATTAATAAACCTAATGTTCTCCTCTCTAAGGCATAGATGACCTTAGCCATATAATTATTAATAAAACTAAGGTTCTCCTCTCTCAGGCATAGATGACCTTAGCCATGTAATTATTAATAAAACTAAGGTTCTTCTCTCTGACATAGGTGACCTTAGCCATGTAATTATTAATAAAACTAAGGTTCTCCTCTCTCAGGCATAGATGATCTTATCCATGTAATTATTAATAAACCTAAGGTTCTCCTCTCTCAGACATAGGTGATCTTAGCCATGTAATTATTAATAACACTAAGGTTCTCCTCTCTCAGACATAGGTGATTTTATCCATGTAATTATTAATAAACCTAAGGTTTTCATCTCTCAGACATAGATGATCTTAGCCATGTTATTATTAATAAACCTAATGTTCTCCTCTCTCAGGCATAGATGACCTTAGCCATGTAATTATTAATAAAACTAAGGTTCTCCTCTCTCAGACATAGGTGATATTAGCCATGTAATTATTAATAAATTAAGTTTTTCCTCTCTCATACATAGATGACCTTAGCCATGTAATTATTTATAAACCTATGGTTCTCTTCTCTCAGACATAGGTGCTATTAGCCATGTAATTATTAATAAACTAATGTTCTCCTCTCTCAGACATAGATGACCTTAGCCATGTAATTAATAATAAACCTAAGGTTCTCCTTTCTCAGACATAGGTGATCTTAGCCATGTAATTATTAATAAAACTAAGGTTCTCCTCTCTCAGACATAGATGATCTTAGCCATGTGATTATTAATAAACCTAATGTTCTCCTCTCTCAGGCATATATGACCTTAGCCATGTAATTATTAATAAAACTGAGGTTCTCCTCTCTCAGACATAGGTGATCTTAGCCATGTAATTATTAATAAACCTAAGGTTCTCCTCTCTCAGGCATAGATGACCTTAGCCATGTAATTATTAATAAAGCTAAGGTTCTCCTCTCTCAGACAGAGGTGATCTTAGCCATGTAATTATTAATAAAACTAAGGTTCTCCTCTCTCAGACATAGGTGATCTTAGCCATGTAATTATTAATAAACCTAAGGTTCTCCTCTCTCAGGCATAGATGACCTTAGCCATGTAATTATTAATAAAGCTAAGGTTCTCCTCTCTCAGACAGAGGTGATCTTAGCCATGTAATTATTAATAAAACTAAGGTTCTCCTCTCTCAGACATAGGTGATCTTAGCCATGTAATTATTAATAAACCTAAGGTTCTCCTCTCTCAGACATAGATGATCTTAGCTATGCAATTATTAACAAAACTAAGGTTCTCCTCTCTCAGACATAGGTGATCTTAGCCATGTAATTATTAATAAAACTAAGGTTCTCCTCTCTCAGGCATAGATGACCTTAGCCATGTAATTATTAATAAAACTAAGGTTTCTCCTCTCTCAGACATAGATGATATTACCCATGTAATTATTAATAAAACTAAGGTTCCCCTCTCTCAGACATAGATGATCATAGCCATGTAATTGTTAATAAAACTAAGGTTCTCCTCTCTCAGACATAGATGATCTTAGCCATGCAATTATTAACAAAACTAAGGTTCTCCTCTCTCAGACATAGGTGATCTTAGCCATGTAATTATTAATAAAACTAAGGTTCTCCTCTCTCCGGCATAGATGACCTTAGCCATGTAATTATTAATAAAACTAAGGTTCTCCTCTCTCAGACATAGGTGATCTTAGACATGTAATTATTAATAAACCTAAGGTTCTCCTCTCTCAGGGATAGATACCCTTAGCCATGTAATTATTAATAAACTAAGGTTCTCCTCTCTCAGACATAGGTGATATTACCCATGTAATTATTAATAAAACTAAGGTTCCCCTCTCTCAGACATAGATGATCTTAGCCATGTAATTATTAATAAAACTGAGGTTCTCCTCTCTCAGACATAGATGACCTTAGCCATGTAATTATTAATAAACCTAAGGTTCTTCTCTTTCAGACATAGGTGATCTTAGCAATGTAATTATTAATAAACCTAAGGTTCTCCTCTCTCAGACATAGATGATCTTAGCCATGTGATTATTAATAAACCTAATGTTCTCCTCTCTCAGGCATATATGACCTTAGCCATGTAATTATTAATAAAACTGAGGTTCTCCTCTCTCAGACATAGGTGATCTTAGCCATGTAATTATTAATAAACCTAAGGTTCTCCTCTCTCAGGCATAGATGACCTTAGCCATGTAATTATTAATAAAGCTAAGGTTCTCCTCTCTCAGACAGAGGTGATCTTAGCCATGTAATTATTAATAAAACTAAGGTTCTCCTCTCTCAGACATAGGTGATCTTAGCCATGTAATTATTAATAAACCTAAGGTTCTCCTCTCTCAGGCATAGATGACCTTAGCCATGTAATTATTAATAAAGCTAAGGTTCTCCTCTCTCAGACAGAGGTGATCTTAGCCATGTAATTATTAATAAAACTAAGGTTCTCCTCTCTCAGACATAGGTGATCTTAGCCATGTAATTATTAATAAACCTAAGGTTCTCCTCTCTCAGACATAGATGATCTTAGCTATGCAATTATTAACAAAACTAAGGTTCTCCTCTCTCAGACATAGGTGATCTTAGCCATGTAATTATTAATAAAACTAAGGTTCTCCTCTCTCAGGCATAGATGACCTTAGCCATGTAATTATTAATAAAACTAAGGTTTCTCCTCTCTCAGACATAGATGATATTACCCATGTAATTATTAATAAAACTAAGGTTCCCCTCTCTCAGACATAGATGATCATAGCCATGTAATTGTTAATAAAACTAAGGTTCTCCTCTCTCAGACATAGATGATCTTAGCCATGCAATTATTAACAAAACTAAGGTTCTCCTCTCTCAGACATAGGTGATCTTAGCCATGTAATTATTAATAAAACTAAGGTTCTCCTCTCTCCGGCATAGATGACCTTAGCCATGTAATTATTAATAAAACTAAGGTTCTCCTCTCTCAGACATAGGTGATCTTAGACATGTAATTATTAATAAACCTAAGGTTCTCCTCTCTCAGGGATAGATACCCTTAGCCATGTAATTATTAATAAACTAAGGTTCTCCTCTCTCAGACATAGGTGATATTACCCATGTAATTATTAATAAAACTAAGGTTCCCCTCTCTCAGACATAGATGATCTTAGCCATGTAATTATTAATAAAACTGAGGTTCTCCTCTCTCAGACATAGATGACCTTAGCCATGTAATTATTAATAAACCTAAGGTTCTTCTCTTTCAGACATAGGTGATCTTAGCAATGTAATTATTAATAAACCTAAGGTTCTCCTCTCTCAGACATAGATGATCTTAGCCATGTAATTATTAATAAATCTAAGGTTCTCCTCTCTCAGACATAGGTGACCTTAGCCATGTAATTATTAATAAACCTGAGGTTCTCCTCTCTCAGTAAAAGATGATCTTAGCCATGTAATTATTGATAAAACTAAGGTTCTCCTCTCTCAGACATAGATGATCTTAGCTATGTAATTATTAATAAAACTAAGATTCTCCTCTCTCAGACATAGATGACCTTAGCCATGTAATTATTGATAAAACTAAGGTTCTCCTCTCTCAGACATAGATGATATTAGCCATGTAATTATTAATAAATTAAGGTTCTCCTCTTTCAGACATAGGTGATCTTAGCCATGTAATTATTAATAAAACTAAGGTTCTCCTCTCTCAGACATAGGTGATATTAGCCATGTAATTATTAATAAAACTAAGGTTCTCCTCTCTCAGACAGAGGTGACCTTAGCCATGTAATTATTAATAAAACTAAGGTTCTCCTCTCTCAGACATAGGTGATCTTAGTCAAGGAATTATTAATAAACCTAAGGTTCTCCTCTCTCAGACATAGGTGATATTAGCCATGTAATTATTAATAAATTAAGGTTCTCCTCTCTCATACATAGGTGACCTTAGCCATGTAATTATTTATAAACCTATGGTTCTCTTCTCTCAGACATAGGTGCTATTAGCCATGTAATTATTAATAAACTAATGTTCTCCTCTCTCAGACATAGATGACCATAGCCATGTAATTATTAATAAACCTAAGGTTCTCCTCTCTCAGACATAGGTGATCTTAGCCAAGTAATTATTAATAAAACTAAGGTTCTCCTCTCTCAGACATAGGTGACCGTAGTCATGTAATTATTAATAAAACTAAGGTTCTCCTCTCTCAGGCATAGATGACCTTAGCCATATAATTATTAATAAACTAATGTTCTCCTTTCTCAGACATAGATGACCTTAGCTATGTAATTATTAATAAACCTAAGGTTCTCCTCTCTCAGACATAGGTGATCTTAGCCATGTAATTATTAATAATACTAAGGTTCTCCTCTCTCAGACATAGGTGACCTTAGCCATGTAATTAATAATAAACCTAATGTTCTCCTCTCTCAGGCATAGATGACCTTATCCATATAATTATTAATAAAACTAAGGTTCTCCTCTCACAGGCATAGATGACCTTAGCCATGTAATTATTAATAAAACTAAGGTTCTCCTCTCTGACATAGGTGACCTTAGCCATGTAATTATTAATAAAACTAAGGTTCTCCTCTCTCAGGCATAGATGACCTTATCCATGTAATTATTAATAAACCTAAGGTTCTCCTCTCTCAGACATAGGTGATCTTAGCCATGTAATTATTAATAACACTAAGGTTCTCCTCTCTTAGACATAGGTGATTTTTATCCATGTAATTATTAATAAACCTAAGGTTCTCCTCTTTCAGACATAGGTGATATTAGCCATGTAATTATTAATAAAACTAAGGTTCTCCTTTCTCAGACATAGGTGATCTTAGCCATGTAATTATTAATAAACCTAAGGTTTTCCTCTTTCAGACATAGATGATCTTAGCCATGTGATTATTAATAAACCTAATGTTCTCCTCTCTCAGGCATAGATGACCTTAGCCATGTAATTATTAATAAAACTAAGGTTCTCCTCTCTCAGACATAGGTGATCTTAGCCATGTAATTATTAATAAACCTAAGGTTCTCCTCTCTCAGGCATAGATGACCTTAGACATGTAATTATTAATAACACTAAGGTTCTCCTCTCTCAGACATAGGTGATCTTAGCCATGTAATTATTAATAAAACTAAGGTTCCCCTCTCTCAGACATAGATGATCTTAGCCATGTAATTATTAATAAAACTAAGGTTCTCCTCTCTCAGACATAGGTGATCTTAGCCATGCAATTATTAATAAAACTAAGGTTCTCCTCTCTCAGGCATAGATGACCTTAGCCATGTAATTATTAATAAAACTAAGGTTCCCTTCTCTCAGACATAGGTGATCTTAGCCATATAAATATTAATAAACCTAATTTTCTCCTCTCTCAGGCATAGATGACCTAAGCCATGTAATTATTAATAAAGCTAAAGGTCTCCTCTCTCAGACATAGGTGATATTACCCATGTAATTATTAATAAAACTAAGGTTCCCCTCTCTCAGACATAGATGATCTTAGCCATGTGATTATTAATAAACCTAATGTTCTCTTCTCTCAGGCATAGATGACCTTAGCCATGTAATTATTAATAAAACTAAGGTTCTCCTCTCTCAGACATAGGTGATCTTAGCCATGTAATTATTAATAAACCTAAGGTTCTCCTCTCTCAGGCATAGATGACCTCAGCCATGTAATTATTAATAAACCTGAGGTTCTCCTCTCTCAGTAAAAGATGATCTTAGCCATGTAATTATTGATAAAACTAAGGTTCTCCTCTCTCAGACATAGATGATCTTAGCTATGTAATTATTAATAAAACTAAGATTCTCCTCTCTCAGACATAGATGACCTTAGCCATGTAATTATTGATAAAACTAAGGTTCTCCTCTCTCAGACATAGGTGATCTTAGTCAAGGAATTATTAATAAACCTAAGGTTCTCCTCTCTCAGACATAGGTGATATTAGCCATGTAATTATTAATAAATTAAGGTTCTCCTCTCTCATACATAGGTGACCTTAGCCATGTAATTATTTATAAACCTATGGTTCTCTTCTCTCAGACATAGGTGCTATTAGCCATGTAATTATTAATAAACTAATGTTCTCCTCTCTCAGACATAGATGACCTTAGCCATGTAATTATTAATAAACCTAAGGTTCTCCTCTCTCAGACATAGGTGATCTTAGCCAAGTAATTATTAATAAAACTAAGGTTCTCCTCTCTCAGACATAGGTGACCGTAGTCATGTAATTATTAATAAAACTAAGGTTCTCCTCTCTCAGGCATAGATGACCTTAGCCATATAATTATTAATAAACTAATGTTCTCCTTTCTCAGACATAGATGACCTTAGCTATGTAATTATTAATAAACCTAAGGTTCTCCTCTCTCAGACATAGGTGATCTTAGCCATGTAATTATTAATAAACCTAAGGTTCTCCTCTTTCGGACATAGGTGATATTAGCCATGTAATTATTAATAAAACTAAGGTTCTCCTTTCTCAGACATAGGTGATCTTAGCCATATAATTATTAATAAACTAATGTTCTCCTCTCTCAGGCATAGATGACCTTAGCCATATAATTATTAATAAAACTAAGGTTCTCCTCTCTCAGGCATAGATGACCTTAGCCATGTAATTATTAATAAAACTAAGGTTCTCCTCTCTCAGACATAGGTGATCTTAGCCATGTAATTATTAATAAACCTAAGGTTCTCCTCTCTCAGGCATAGATGACCTTAGACATGTAATTATTAATAACACTAAGGTTCTCCTCTCTCAGACATAGGTGATCTTAGCCATGTAATTATTAATAAAACTAAGGTTCCCCTCTCTCAGACATAGATGATCTTAGCCATGTAATTATTAATAAAACTAAGGTTCTCCTCTCTCAGACATAGGTGATCTTAGCCATGCAATTATTAATAAAACTAAGGTTCTCCTCTCTCAGGCATAGATGACCTTAGCCATGTAATTATTAATAAAACTAAGGTTCCCTTCTCTCAGACATAGGTGATCTTAGCCATATAAATATTAATAAACCTAAGTTTCTCCTCTCTCAGGCATAGATGACCTAAGCCATGTAATTATTAATAAAGCTAAAGGTCTCCTCTCTCAGACATAGGTGATATTACCCATGTAATTATTAATAAAACTAAGGTTCCCCTCTCTCAGACATAGATGATCTTAGCCATGTGATTATTAATAAACCTAATGTTCTCTTCTCTCAGGCATAGATGACCTTAGCCATGTAATTATTAATAAAACTAAGGTTCTCCTCTCTCAGACATAGGTGATCTTAGCCATGTAATTATTAATAAACCTAAGGTTCTCCTCTCTCAGGCATAGATGACCTCAGCCATGTAATTATTAATAAACCTGAGGTTCTCCTCTCTCAGTAAAAGATGATCTTAGCCATGTAATTATTGATAAAACTAAGGTTCTCCTCTCTCAGACATAGATGATCTTAGCTATGTAATTATTAATAAAACTAAGATTCTCCTCTCTCAGACATAGATGACCTTAGCCATGTAATTATTAATAAAACTAAGGTTCTCCTCTCTCAGACATAGATGATATTAGCCATGTAATTATTAATAAATTAAGGTTCTCCTCTTTCAGACATAGGTGATCTTAGCCATGTAATTATTAATAAAACTAAGGTTCTCCTCTCTCAGACATAGGTGATATTAGCCATGTAATTATTAATAAAACTAAGGTTCTCCTCTCTCAGACAGAGGTGACCTTAGCCATGTAATTATTAATAAAACTAAGGTTCTCCTCTCTCAGACATAGGTGATCTTAGTCAAGGAATTATTAATAAACCTAAGGTTCTCCTCTCTCAGACATAGGTGATATTAGCCATGTAATTATTAATAAATTAAGGTTCTCCTCTCTCATACATAGGTGACCTTAGCCATGTAATTATTTATAAACCTATGGTTCTCTTCTCTCAGACATAGGTGCTATTAGCCATGTAATTATTAATAAACTAATGTTCTCCTCTCTCAGACATAGATGACCTTAGCCATGTAATTATTAATAAACCTAAGGTTCTCCTCTCTCAGACATAGGTGATCTTAGCCAAGTAATTATTAATAAAACTAAGGTTCTCCTCTCTCAGACATAGGTGACCGTAGTCATGTAATTATTAATAAAACTAAGGTTCTCCTCTCTCAGGCATAGATGACCTTAGCCATATAATTATTAATAAACTAATGTTCTCCTTTCTCAGACATAGATGACCTTAGCTATGTAATTATTAATAAACCTAAGGTTCTCCTCTCTCAGACATAGGTGATTTTAGCCATGTAATTATTAATAATACTAAGGTTCTCCTCTCTCAGACATAGGTGACCTTAGCCATGTAATTAATAATAAACCTAATGTACTCCTCTCTCAGGCATAGATGACCTTAGCCATATAATTATTAATAAAACTAAGGTTCTCCTCTCACAGGCATAGATGACCTTAGACATGTAATTATTAATAAAACTAAGGTTCTCCTCTCTGACATAGGTGACCTTAGCCATGTAATTATTAATAAAACTAAGGTTCTCCTCTCTCAGGCATAGATGACCTTATCCATGTAATTATTAATAAACCTAAGGTTCTCCTCTCTCAGACATAGGTGATCTTAGCCATGTAATTATTAATAACACTAAGGTTCTCCTCTCTTAGACATAGGTGATTTTTATCCATGTAATTATTAATAAACCTAAGGTTCTCCTCTTTCAGACATAGGTGATATTAGCCATGTAATTATTAATAAAACTAAGGTTCTCCTTTCTCAGACATAGGTGATCTTAGCCATGTAATTATTAATAAACCTAAGGTTTTCCTCTTTCAGACATAGATGATCTTAGCCATGTGATTATTAATAAACCTAATGTTCTCCTCTCTCAGGCATAGATGACCTTAGCCATGTAATTATTAATAAAACTAAGGTTCTCCTCTCTCAGACATAGGTGATCTTAGCCATGTAATTATTAATAAACCTAAGGTTCTCCTCTCTCAGGCATAGATGACCTTAGACATGTAATTATTAATAACACTAAGGTTCTCCTCTCTCAGACATAGGTGATCTTAGCCATGTAATTATTAATAAAACTAAGGTTCCCCTCTCTCAGACATAGATGATCTTAGCCATGTAATTATTAATAAAACTAAGGTTCTCCTCTCTCAGACATAGGTGATCTTAGCCATGCAATTATTAATAAAACTAAGGTTCTCCTCTCTCAGGCATAGATGACCTTAGCCATGTAATTATTAATAAAACTAAGGTTCCCTTCTCTCAGACATAGGTGATCTTAGCCATATAAATATTAATAAACCTAAGTTTCTCCTCTCTCAGGCATAGATGACCTAAGCCATGTAATTATTAATAAAGCTAAAGGTCTCCTCTCTCAGACATAGGTGATATTACCCATGTAATTATTAATAAAACTAAGGTTCCCCTCTCTCAGACATAGATGATCTTAGCCATGTGATTATTAATAAACCTAATGTTCTCTTCTCTCAGGCATAGATGACCTTAGCCATGTAATTATTAATAAAACTAAGGTTCTCCTCTCTCAGACATAGGTGATCTTAGCCATGTAATTATTAATAAACCTAAGGTTCTCCTCTCTCAGGCATAGATGACCTCAGCCATGTAATTATTAATAAACCTGAGGTTCTCCTCTCTCAGTAAAAGATGATCTTAGCCATGTAATTATTGATAAAACTAAGGTTCTCCTCTCTCAGACATAGATGATCTTAGCTATGTAATTATTAATAAAACTAAGATTCTCCTCTCTCAGACATAGATGACCTTAGCCATGTAATTATTGATAAAACTAAGGTTCTCCTCTCTCAGACATAGGTGATCTTAGTCAAGGAATTATTAATAAACCTAAGGTTCTCCTCTCTCAGACATAGGTGATATTAGCCATGTAATTATTAATAAATTAAGGTTCTCCTCTCTCATACATAGGTGACCTTAGCCATGTAATTATTTATAAACCTATGGTTCTCTTCTCTCAGACATAGGTGCTATTAGCCATGTAATTATTAATAAACTAATGTTCTCCTCTCTCAGACATAGATGACCTTAGCCATGTAATTATTAATAAACCTAAGGTTCTCCTCTCTCAGACATAGGTGATCTTAGCCAAGTAATTATTAATAAAACTAAGGTTCTCCTCTCTCAGACATAGGTGACCGTAGTCATGTAATTATTAATAAAACTAAGGTTCTCCTCTCTCAGGCATAGATGACCTTAGCCATATAATTATTAATAAACTAATGTTCTCCTTTCTCAGACATAGATGACCTTAGCTATGTAATTATTAATAAACCTAAGGTTCTCCTCTCTCAGACATAGGTGATCTTAGCCATGTAATTATTAATAAACCTAAGGTTCTCCTCTTTCAGACATAGGTGATATTAGCCATGTAATTATTAATTAAACTAAGGTTCTCCTTTCTCAGACATAGGTGATCTTAGCCATATAATTATTAATAAACTAATGTTCTCCTCTCTCAGGCATAGATGACCTTAGCCATATAATTATTAATAAAACTAAGGTTCTCCTCTCTCAGGCATAGATGACCTTAGCCATGTAATTATTAATAAAACTAAGGTTCTCCTCTCTCAGACATAGGTGATCTTAGCCATGTAATTATTAATAAACCTAAGGTTCTCCTCTCTCAGGCATAGATGACCTTAGACATGTAATTATTAATAACACTAAGGTTCTCCTCTCTCAGACATAGGTGATCTTAGCCATGTAATTATTAATAAAACTAAGGTTCCCCTCTCTCAGACATAGATGGTCTTAGCCATGTAATTATTAATAAAACTAAGGTTCTCCTCTCTCAGACATAGGTGATCTTAGCCATGCAATTATTAATAAAACTAAGGTTCTCCTCTCTCAGGCATAGATGACCTTAGCCATGTAATTATTAATAAAACTAAGGTTCCCTTCTCTCAGACATAGGTGATCTTAGCCATATAAATATTAATAAACCTAAGTTTCTCCTCTCTCAGGCATAGATGACCTAAGCCATGTAATTATTAATAAAGCTAAAGGTCTCCTCTCTCAGACATAGGTGATATTACCCATGTAATTATTAATAAAACTAAGGTTCCCCTCTCTCAGACATAGATGATCTTAGCCATGTGATTATTAATAAACCTAATGTTCTCTTCTCTCAGGCATAGATGACCTTAGCCATGTAATTATTAATAAAACTAAGGTTCTCCTCTCTCAGACATAGGTGATCTTAGCCATGTAATTATTAATAAACCTAAGGTTCTCCTCTCTCAGGCATAGATGACCTCAGCCATGTAATTATTAATAAACCTGAGGTTCTCCTCTCTCAGTAAAAGATGATCTTAGCCATGTAATTATTGATAAAACTAAGGTTCTCCTCTCTCAGACATAGATGATCTTAGCTATGTAATTATTAATAAAACTAAGATTCTCCTCTCTCAGACATAGATGACCTTAGCCATGTAATTATTAATAAAACTAAGGTTCTCCTCTCTCAGACATAGATGATATTAGCCATGTAATTATTAATAAATTAAGGTTCTCCTCTTTCAGACATAGGTGATCTTAGTCAAGGAATTATTAATAAACCTAAGGTTCTCCTCTCTCAGACATAGGTGATATTAGCCATGTAATTATTAATAAATTAAGGTTCTCCTCTCTCATACATAGGTGACCTTAGCCATGTAATTATTTATAAACCTATGGTTCTCTTCTCTCAGACATAGGTGCTATTAGCCATGTAATTATTAATAAACTAATGTTCTCCTCTCTCAGACATAGATGACCTTAGCCATGTAATTATTAATAAACCTAAGGTTCTCCTCTCTCAGACATAGGTGATCTTAGCCAAGTAATTATTAATAAAACTAAGGTTCTCCTCTCTCAGACATAGGTGACCGTAGTCATGTAATTATTAATAAAACTAAGGTTCTCCTCTCTCAGGCATAGATGACCTTAGCCATGTAATTAATAATAAACCTAATGTTCTCCTCTCTCAGGCATAGATGACCTTAGCCATATAATTATTAATAAAACTAAGGTTCTCCTCTCACAGGCATAGATGACCTTAGCCATGTAATTATTAATAAAACTAAGGTTCTCCTCTCTGACATAGGTGACCTTAGCCATGTAATTATTAATAAAACTAAGGTTCTCCTCTCTCAGGCATAGATGACCTTATCCATGTAATTATTAATAAACCTAAGGTTCTCCTCTCTCAGACATAGGTGATCTTAGCCATGTAATTATTAATAACACTAAGGTTCTCCTGTCTTAGACATAGGTGATTTTTATCCATGTAATTATTAATAAACCTAAGGATCTCCTCTTTCAGACATAGGTGATAATAGCCATGTAATTATTAATAAAACTAAGGTTCTCCTTTCTCAGACATAGGTGATCTTAGCCATGTAATTATTAATAAACCTAAGGTTTTCCTCTTTCAGACATAGATGATCTTAGCCATGTGATTATTAATAAACCTAATGTTCTCCTCTCTCAGGCATAGATGACCTTAGCCATGTAATTATTAATAAAACTAAGGTTCTCCTCTCTCAGACATAGGTGATCTTAGCCATGTAATTATTAATAAACCTAAGGTTCTCCTCTCTCAGGCATAGATGACCTTAGACATGTAATTATTAATAACACTAAGGTTCTCCTCTCTCAGACATAGGTGATCTTAGCCATGTAATTATTAATAAAACTAAGGTTCCCCTCTCTCAGACATAGATGATCTTAGCCATGTAATTATTAATAAAACTAAGGTTCTCCTCTCTCAGACATAGGTGATCTTAGCCATGCAATTATTAATAAAACTAAGGTTCTCCTCTCTCAGGCATAGATGACCTTAGCCATGTAATTATTAATAAAACTAAGGTTCCCTTCTCTCAGACATAGGTGATCTTAGCCATATAAATATTAATAAACCTAAGTTTCTCCTCTCTCAGGCATAGATGACCTAAGCCATGTAATTATTAATAAAGCTAAAGGTCTCCTCTCTCAGACATAGGTGATATTACCCATGTAATTATTAATAAAACTAAGGTTCCCCTCTCTCAGACATAGATGATCTTAGCCATGTGATTATTAATAAACCTAATGTTCTCTTCTCTCAGGCATAGATGACCTTAGCCATGTAATTATTAATAAAACTAAGGTTCTCCTCTCTCAGACATAGGTGATCTTAGCCATGTAATTATTAATAAACCTAAGGTTCTCCTCTCTCAGGCATAGATGACCTCAGCCATGTAATTATTAATAAACCTGAGGTTCTCCTCTCTCAGTAAAAGATGATCTTAGCCATGTAATTATTGATAAAACTAAGGTTCTCCTCTCTCAGACATAGATGATCTTAGCTATGTAATTATTAATTAAACTAAGATTCCCCTCTCTCAGACATTGATGACCTTAGCCATGTAATTATTAATAAAACTAAGGTTCTCCTCTCTCAGACATAGGTGATCTTAGCCATGCAATTATTAATAAAACTAAGGTTCTCCTCTCTCAGGCATAGATGACCTTAGCCATGTAATTATTAATAAAACTAAGGTTCCCTTCTCTCAGACATAGGTGATCTTAGCCATATAAATATTAATAAACCTAAGTTTCTCCTCTCTCAGGCATAGATGACCTAAGCCATGTAATTATTAATAAAGCTAAAGTTCTCCTCTCTCAGACATAGGTGATATTACCCATGTAATTATTAATAAAACTAAGGTTCCCCTCTCTCAGACATAGATGATCTTAGCCATGTGATTATTAATAAACCTAATATTCTCCTCTCTCAGGCATAGATGACCTTAGCCATGTAATTATTAATAAAACTAAGGTTCTCCTCTCTCAGACATAGGTGATCTTAGCCATGTAATTATTAATAAACCTAAGGTTCTCCTCTCTAAGGCATAGATGACCTTAGCCATGTAATTATTAATAAACCTGAGGTTCTCCTCTCTCAGTAAAAGATGATCTTAGCCATGTAATTATTGATAAAACTAAGGTTCTCCTCTCTCAGACATAGATGATCTTAGCTATGTAATTATTAATAAAACTAAGATTCTCCTCTGTCAGACATAGATGACCTTAGCCATGTAATTATTAATAAAACTAAGGTTCTCCTCTCTCAGACATAGGTGGTCTTAGCCATGTAATTATTAATAAACCTAAGGTTCTCCTCTCTCAGGCATAGATGACCTTAGACATGTAATTATTAATAAAGCTAAGGTTCTCCTCTCTCAGGCATAGATGACCTTAGCCATGTAATTATTAATAAAACTGAGGTTCCCCTCTCTCAGACATAGGTGATCTTAGCCATGTAATTATTAATAAAACTAAGGTTCCCCTCTCTCAGACATAGATGATCTTAGCCATGTGATTATTAATAAACCTAATGTTCTCCTCTCTCAGGCATAGATGACCTTAGCCATGTAATTATTAATAAAACTAAGGTTCTCCTCTCTCAGACATAGATGACCTTAGCCATGTAATTATTAATAAACCTTAGGTTCTCCTCTCTCAGTAAAAGATGATCTTAGCCATGTAATTATTGATAAAACTAAGGTTCTCCTCTCTCAGACATAGATGATCTTAGCTATGTAATTATTAATAAAACTAAGATTCTCCTCTCTCAGACATAGATGACCTTAGCCATGTAATTATTGATAAAACTAAGGTTCTCCTCTCTCAGAAATAGATGCTATTAGCCATGTAATTATTAATAAATTAAGGTTCTCCTCTTTCAGACATAGTTGATCTTAGCCATGTAATTATTAATAAAACTAAGGTTCTCCTCTCTCAGAGATAGGTGATATTAGCCATGTAATTATTAATAAAATTAAGGTTCTCCTCTCTCAGACAGAGGTGACCTTAGCCATGTAATTATTAATAAAACTAAGGTTCTCCTCTCTCAGACATAGGTGATCTTAGTCATGGAATTATTAATAAACCTAAGGTTCTCCTCTCTCAGACATAGATGATCTTAGTTATGTAATTATTAATAAAACTAAGGTTCTCCTCTCTCAGACATAGGTGATATTAGCCATGTAATTATTAATAAATTAAGGTTCTCCTCGCTCATACGTAGGTGACCTTAGCCATGTAATTATTTATAAACCTATGGTTCTCTTCTCTCAGACATAGGTGCTATTAGCCATGTAATTATTAATAAACTAATGTTCTCCTCTCTCAGACATAGATGACCATAGCCATGTAATTATTAATAAACCTAAGGTTCTCCTCTCTCAGACATAGGTGATCTTAGCCATGTAATTATTAATAAAACTAAGGTTCTCCTCTCTCAGACATAGGTGACCTTAGCCATGTAATTATTAATAAAACTAAGGTTCTCCTCTCTCAGGCATAGATGACCTTATCCATGTAATTATTAATAAACCTAAGGTTCTCCTCTCTCAGACATAGGTGATCTTAGCCATGTAATTATTAATAACACTAAGGTTCTGCTCTCTCAGACATAGGTGATTTTATCCATGTAATTATTAATAAACCTAAGGTTTTCCTCTCTCAGACATAGATGATCTTAGCCATGTTATTATTAATAAACCTAATGTTCTCCTCTCTCAGGCATAGATGACCTTAGCCATGTAATTATTAATAAAACTAAGGTTCTCCTCTCTCAGACATAGGTGATCTTAGCCATGTAATTAATAATAAACCTAAGGTTCTCCTCTCTCAGGCATAGATGACTTTAGCCATGTAATTATTAATAAACCTAAGGTTCTCCTCTCTCAGACATAGGTGATATTAGCCATGTAATTATTAATAAATTAAGTTTTTCCTCTCTCATACATAGATGACCTTAGCCATGTAATTATTTATAAACCTATGGTTCTCTTCTCTCAGACATAGGTGCTATTAGCCATGTAATTATTAATAAACTAATGTTCTCCTCTCTCAGACATAGATGACCTTAGCCATGTAATTAATAATAAACCTAAGGTTCTCCTCTCTCAGACATAGGTGATCTTAGCCATGTAATTATTAATAAAACTAAGGTTCTCCTCTCTCAGACATAGGTGACCGTAGTCATGTAATTATTAATAAAACTAAGGTTCTCCTCTCTCAGGCATAGATGACCTTAGCCATATAATTATTAATAAAACTAATGTTCTCCTTTCTCAGACATAGATGAACTTAGCTATGTAATTATTAATAAACCTAAGGTTCTCCTCTCTCAGACATAGGTGATCTTAGCCATGTAATTATTAATAAAACTAAGGTTCTCCTCTCTCAGACATCGGTGACCTTAGCCATGTAATTATTAATAAACCTAATGTTCTCCTCTCTCAGGCATAGATGACATTAGCAATGTAATTATTAATAAACCTAAGGTTCTCCTCTCTCAGACATAGGTGATCTTAGCCATGTAATTATTAATAAACCTAAGGTTCTCCTCTTTCAGACATAGGTGATATTAGCCATGTAATTATTAATAAAACTAAGGTTCCCCTCTCTCAGACATAGATGATCTTAGCCATGTAATTATTAATAAACCTAAGGTTCTCCTCTCTCAGACATAGGTGATCTTAGCCATGTAATTATTAATAAAACTAAGGTTCTCCTCTCTCAGACATAGGTGACCTTAGCCATGTAATTATTAATAAACCTAATGTTCTCCTCTCTCAGGCATAGATGACCTTAGCAATGTAATTATTAATAAACCTAAGGTTCTCCTCTCTCAGACATAGGTGATCTTAGCCATGTAATTATTAATAAACCTAAGGTTCTCCTCTTTCAGACATAGGTGATATTAGCCATGTAATTATTAATAAAACTAAGGTTCCCCTCTCTCAGACATAGATGATCTTAGCTATGTAATTATTAATAAACCTAAGGTTCTCCTCTCTCAGACATAGGTGATCTTAGCCATGTAATTATTAATAAAACTAAGGTTCTCCTCTCTCAGACATAGGTGATCTTAGCCATGTAATTATTAATAAACCTAATGTTCTCCTCTCTCAGGCATAGATGACCTTAGCAATGTAATTATTAATAAACCTAAGGTTCTCCTCTCTCAGACATAGGTGATTTTATCCATGTAATTATTAATAAACCTAAGGTTCTCCTCTTTCAGACATAGGTGATATTAGCCATGTAATTATTAATAAAACTAAGGTTCCCCTCTCTCAGACATAGATGATCTTAGCCATGTAATTATTAATAAAACTAAGGTTCTCCTCTCTCAGGCATAGATGACCTAAGCCATGTAATTATTAATAAAACTAAGGTTCTCCTCTCTCAGACATAGGTGTTCTTAGCCATGTAATTATTAATAAAACTAAAGTTCTCCTCTCTCAGACATAGGTGATATTACCCATGTAATTATTAATAAAACTAAGGTTCCCCTCTCTCAGACATAGATGATCTTAGCCATGTAATTATTAATAAACCTAAGGTTCTCCTCTCTCAGACATAGGTGATATTACACATGTAATTATTAATAAAATTAAGGTTCCCCTTTCTCAGACATAGATGATCTTAGCCATGTAATTATTAATAAAACTAAGGTTTTCCTCTCTCAGACATAGGTGATCTTAACCATGTAATTATTAATAAAACTAAGGTTCTCCTCTCTCAGACATAGATGATCTTAGCTATGCAATTATTAACAAAACTAAGGTTCTCCTCTCTCAGACATAGGTGATCTTAGCCATGTAATTATTAATAAAACTAAGGTTCTCCTCTCTCAGGCATAGATGACCTTAGCCATGTAAATATTAATAAAACTAAGGTTTCTCCTCTCACAGACATAGGTGATATTACCCATGTAATTATTAATAAAACTAAGGTTCCCCTCTCTCACACATAGATGATCTTAGCCATGTAATTATTAATAAAACTAAGGTTCTCCTCTCTCAGACATAGGTGATCTTAGCCATGTAATTATTAATAAAACTAAGGTTCTCCTCTCTCATGCATAGATGACCTTAGCCATGTAATTATTAATAAAACTAAGGTTCTCCTCTCTCAGACATAGGTGATCTTAGCCATGTAATTATTAATAAAACTAAGGTTCTCCTCTCTCATGCATAGATGACCTTAGCCATGTAATTATTAATAAAACTAAGGTTCTCCTCTCTCAGACATAGGTGATCTTAGCCATGTAATTATTAATAAAACTAAGGTTCTCCTCTCTCAGGCATAGATGACCTTAGCCATGTTATTATTAATAAACCTAAGGTTCTTCTCTTTCAGACATAGGTGATCTTAGCAATGTAATTATTAATAAACCTAAGGTTCTCCTCTCAGACATAGATGATCTTAGCCATGTAATTATTAATAAATCTAAGGTTCTCCTCTCTCAGACATAGGTGACCTTAGCCATGTAATTATTAATAAACCTGAGGTTCTCCTCTCTCAGTAAAAGATGATCTTAGCCATGTAATTATTGATAAAACTAAGGTTCTCCTCTCTCAGACATAGATGATATTAGCCATGTAATTATTAATAAATTAAGGTTCTCCTCTTTCAGACATAGGTGACCTTAGCCATGTAATTATTAATAAAACTAAGGTTCTCCTCTCTCAGACATAGGTGATCTTAGTCATGGAATTATTAATAAACCTAAGGTTCTCCTCTCTCAGACATAGGTGATCTTAGTCATGTAATTATTAATAAAACTAAGGTTCTCCTCTCTCAGACATAGGTGATATTAGCCATGTAATTATTAATAAATTAAGGTTCTCCTCTCTCATACATAGGTGACCTTAGCCATGTAATTATTTATAAACCTATGGTTCTCTTCTTTCAGACATAGGTGCTATTAGCCATGTAATTATTAATAAACTAATGTTCTCCTCTCTCAGACATAGATGACCTTAGCCATGTAATTATTAATAAACCTAAGGTTCTCCTCTCTCAGACATAGGTGATCTTAGCCATGTAATTATTAATAAAACTAAGGTTCTCCTCTCTCAGACATAGGTGACCGTAGTCATGTAATTGTTAATAAAACTAAGGTTCTCCTCTCTCAGGAATAAATTACCTTAGCCATGTAATTATTAATAAAACTAATGTTCTCCTCTCTCAGACATAGATGACCTTAGCTATGTTATTATTAATAAACCTAAGGTTCTCCTCTCTCAGAGATAGGTAATCTGAGCCATGTAATTATTAATAAAACTAAGGTTCTCCTCTCTCAGACATAGATGACCTTAGCCATGTAATTATTAATAAACCTAATGTTCTCCTCTCTCAGGCATAGATGACCTTAGCCATATAATTATTTATAAAACTAAGGTTCTCCTCTCTCAGGCATAGATGACCTTAGCCATGTAATTATTAATAAAACTAAGGTTCTCCTCTCTGACATAGGTGACCTTAGCCATGTAATTATTAATAAAACTAAGGTTCTCCTCTCTCAGACATAGGTGATCTTAGCCATGTAATTATTAATAAAACTAAGGTTCTCCTCTCTCAGACATAGATTACCTTAGCTATGTAATTATTAATAAACCTAAGGTTCTCCTCTCTCAGACATAGGTGATCTTAGCCATGTAATTATTAATAAAAATAAGGTTCTCCTCTCTCAGACATAGGTGACCTTAGCCATGTAATTATTAATAAACCTAATGTTCTCCTCTCTCAGGCATAGATGACCTTAACCATATAATTATTTATAGAACTAAGGTTCTCCTCTCTCAGGCATAGATGACCTTAGCCATGTAATTATTAATAAATTTAAGGTTCTTCTCTCTGACATAGATGACCTTAGCCATGTAATTATTAATAAAACTAAGGTTCTCTTCTCTCAGACATAGGTGATCTTATCCATGTAATTATTAATAAACCTAAGGTTCACCTCTCTCAGACATAGGTGATATTAGCCATGTAATTATTAATAAATTAAGGTTCTCCTCTCTCATACATAGGTGACCTTAGCCATGTAATTATTTATAAACCTAAGGTCCTCTTCTCTCAGACTTAGGTGCTATTAGCCATGTAATTATTAATAAACTAATGTTCTCCTCTCTCAGACATAGATGACCTTAGCCATGTAATTATTAATAAACCTTAGGTTCTCCTCTCTCAGACATATGTGATCTTAGCCATGTAATTATTAATAAAACTAAGGTTCTCCTCTCTCAGACATAGGTGACCGTAGTCATGTAATTGTTAATAAAACTAAGGTTCTCCTCTCTCAGGAATAAATGACCTTAGCCATGTAATTATTAATAAAACTAATGTTCTCCTCTCTCAGACATAGATGACCTTAGCTATGTTATTATTAATAAACCTAAGGTTCTCCTCCCTCAGAGATAGGTGATCTTAGCCATGTAATTATTAATAAAACTAAGGTTCTCCTCTCTCAGACATAGGTGATATTACCCATGTAATTATTAATAAAACTAAGGTTCCCCTCTCTCAGACTTAGATGATCTTAGCCATGTAATTATTAATAAAACTAAGGTTCTCCTCTCTCAGACATAGGTGATCTTAGCCATGTAATTATTAATAAAACTAAGATTCTCCTCTCTCAGGCATAGATGATCTTAGCCATGTAATTATTAATAAACCTGAGGTTCTCCTCTCTCAGTAAAAGATTATCTTAGCCATGTAATTATTGATAAAACTAAGGTTCTCCTCTCTCAGACATAGGTGACCTTAGCCATGTAATTATTTATCAAACTAAGGTTCTCCTCTCTCAGACATAGATGATCTTAGCCATACAATTATTAATAAACCTAAGGTTCTCCTCTCTCAGACATAGGTGACCTTAGCCATGTAATTATTAATAAACCTAAGGTTCTCCTCTCTCAGGCATAGGTGATCTTAGCCATGTAATTATTAATAAACCTAAGGTTCTCCTCTCTCAGGCATAGATGACCTCAGCCATGTAATTATTAATAAACCTGAGGTTCTCCTCTCTCAGTAAAAGATGATCTTAGCCATGTAATTATTGATAAAACTAAGGTTCTCCTCTCTCAGACATAGATGATCTTAGCTATGTAATTATTAATAAAACTAAGATTCTCCTCTCTCAGACATAGATGACCTTAGCCATGTAATTATTAATAAAACTAAGGTTCTCCTCTCTCAGACATAGATGATATTAGCCATGTAATTATTAATAAATTAAGGTTCTCCTCTTTCAGACATAGGTGATCTTAGTCAAGGAATTATTAATAAACCTAAGGTTCTCCTCTCTCAGACATAGGTGATATTAGCCATGTAATTATTAATAAATTAAGGTTCTCCTCTCTCATACATAGGTGACCTTAGCCATGTAATTATTTATAAACCTATGGTTCTCTTCTCTCAGACATAGGTGCTATTAGCCATGTAATTATTAATAAACTAATGTTCTCCTCTCTCAGACATAGATGACCTTAGCCATGTAATTATTAATAAACCTAAGGTTCTCCTCTCTCAGACATAGGTGATCTTAGCCAAGTAATTATTAATAAAACTAAGGTTCTCCTCTCTCAGACATAGGTGACCGTAGTCATGTAATTATTAATAAAACTAAGGTTCTCCTCTCTCAGGCATAGATGACCTTAGCCATGTAATTAATAATAAACCTAATGTTCTCCTCTCTCAGGCATAGATGACCTTAGCCATATAATTATTAATAAAACTAAGGTTCTCCTCTCACAGGCATAGATGACCTTAGCCATGTAATTATTAATAAAACTAAGGTTCTCCTCTCTGACATAGGTGACCTTAGCCATGTAATTATTAATAAAACTAAGGTTCTCCTCTCTCAGGCATAGATGACCTTATCCATGTAATTATTAATAAACCTAAGGTTCTCCTCTCTCAGACATAGGTGATCTTAGCCATGTAATTATTAATAACACTAAGGTTCTCCTGTCTTAGACATAGGTGATTTTTATCCATGTAATTATTAATAAACCTAAGGATCTCCTCTTTCAGACATAGGTGATAATAGCCATTTAATTATTAATAAAACTAAGGTTCTCCTTTCTCAGACATAGGTGATCTTAGCCATGTAATTATTAATAAACCTAAGGTTTTCCTCTTTCAGACATAGATGATCTTAGCCATGTGATTATTAATAAACCTAATGTTCTCCTCTCTCAGGCATAGATGACCTTAGCCATGTAATTATTAATAAAACTAAGGTTCTCCTCTCTCAGACATAGGTGATCTTAGCCATGTAATTATTAATAAACCTAAGGTTCTCCTCTCTCAGGCATAGATGACCTTAGACATGTAATTATTAATAACACTAAGGTTCTCCTCTCTCAGACATAGGTGATCTTAGCCATGTAATTATTAATAAAACTAAGGTTCCCCTCTCTCAGACATAGATGATCTTAGCCATGTAATTATTAATAAAACTAAGGTTCTCCTCTCTCAGACATAGGTGATCTTAGCCATGCAATTATTAATAAAACTAAGGTTCTCCTCTCTCAGGCATAGATGACCTTAGCCATGTAATTATTAATAAAACTAAGGTTCCCTTCTCTCAGACATAGGTGATCTTAGCCATATAAATATTAATAAACCTAAGTTTCTCCTCTCTCAGGCATAGATGACCTAAGCCATGTAATTATTAATAAAGCTAAAGGTCTCCTCTCTCAGACATAGGTGATATTACCCATGTAATTATTAATAAAACTAAGGTTCCCCTCTCTCAGACATAGATGATCTTAGCCATGTGATTATTAATAAACCTAATGTTCTCTTCTCTCAGGCATAGATGACCTTAGCCATGTAATTATTAATAAAACTAAGGTTCTCCTCTCTCAGACATAGGTGATCTTAGCCATGTAATTATTAATAAACCTAAGGTTCTCCTCTCTCAGGCATAGATGACCTCAGCCATGTAATTATTAATAAACCTGAGGTTCTCCTCTCTCAGTAAAAGATGATCTTAGCCATGTAATTATTGATAAAACTAAGGTTCTCCTCTCTCAGACATAGATGATCTTAGCTATGTAACTATTAATTAAACTAAGATTCCCCTCTCTCAGACATTGATGACCTTAGCCATGTAATTATTAATAAAACTAAGGTTCTCCTCTCTCAGACATAGGTGATCTTAGCCATGCAATTATTAATAAAACTAAGGTTCTCCTCTCTCAGGCATAGATGACCTTAGCCATGTAATTATTAATAAAACTAAGGTTCCCTTCTCTCAGACATAGGTGATCTTAGCCATATAAATATTAATAAACCTAAGTTTCTCCTCTCTCAGGCATAGATGACCTAAGCCATGTAATTATTAATAAAGCTAAAGTTCTCCTCTCTCAGACATAGGTGATATTACCCATGTAATTATTAATAAAACTAAGGTTCCCCTCTCTCAGACATAGATGATCTTAGCCATGTGATTATTAATAAACCTAATATTCTCCTCTCTCAGGCATAGATGACCTTAGCCATGTAATTATTAATAAAACTAAGGTTCTCCTCTCTCAGACATAGGTGATCTTAGCCATGTAATTATTAATAAACCTAAGGTTCTCCTCTCTAAGGCATAGATGACCTTAGCCATGTAATTATTAATAAACCTGAGGTTCTCCTCTCTCAGTAAAAGATGATCTTAGCCATGTAATTATTGATAAAACTAAGGTTCTCCTCTCTCAGACATAGATGATCTTAGCTATGTAATTATTAATAAAACTAAGATTCTCCTCTGTCAGACATAGATGACCTTAGCCATGTAATTATTAATAAAACTAAGGTTCTCCTCTCTCAGACATAGGTGGTCTTAGCCATGTAATTATTAATAAACCTAAGGTTCTCCTCTCTCAGGCATAGATGACCTTAGACATGTAATTATTAATAAAGCTAAGGTTCTCCTCTCTCAGGCATAGATGACCTTAGCCATGTAATTATTAATAAAACTGAGGTTCCCCTCTCTCAGACATAGGTGATCTTAGCCATGTAATTATTAATAAAACTAAGGTTCCCCTCTCTCAGACATAGATGATCTTAGCCATGTGATTATTAATAAACCTAATGTTCTCCTCTCTCAGGCATAGATGACCTTAGCCATGTAATTATTAATAAAACTAAGGTTCTCCTCTCTCAGACATAGATGACCTTAGCCATGTAATTATTAATAAACCTTAGGTTCTCCTCTCTCAGTAAAAGATGATCTTAGCCATGTAATTATTGATAAAACTAAGGTTCTCCTCTCTCAGACATAGATGATCTTAGCTATGTAATTATTAATAAAACTAAGATTCTCCTCTCTCAGACATAGATGACCTTAGCCATGTAATTATTGATAAAACTAAGGTTCTCCTCTCTCAGAAATAGATGCTATTAGCCATGTAATTATTAATAAATTAAGGTTCTCCTCTTTCAGACATAGTTGATCTTAGCCATGTAATTATTAATAAAACTAAGGTTCTCCTCTCTCAGAGATAGGTGATATTAGCCATGTAATTATTAATAAAATTAAGGTTCTCCTCTCTCAGACAGAGGTGACCTTAGCCATGTAATTATTAATAAAACTAAGGTTCTCCTCTCTCAGACATAGGTGATCTTAGTCATGGAATTATTAATAAACCTAAGGTTCTCCTCTCTCAGACATAGATGATCTTAGTTATGTAATTATTAATAAAACTAAGGTTCTCCTCTCTCAGACATAGGTGATATTAGCCATGTAATTATTAATAAATTAAGGTTCTCCTCGCTCATACGTAGGTGACCTTAGCCATGTAATTATTTATAAACCTATGGTTCTCTTCTCTCAGACATAGGTGCTATTAGCCATGTAATTATTAATAAACTAATGTTCTCCTCTCTCAGACATAGATGACCATAGCCATGTAATTATTAATAAACCTAAGGTTCTCCTCTCTCAGACATAGGTGATCTTAGCCATGTAATTATTAATAAAACTAAGGTTCTCCTCTCTCAGACATAGGTGACCTTAGCCATGTAATTATTAATAAACCTAATGTTCTCCTCTCTAAGGCATAGATGACCTTAGCCATATAATTATTAATAAACTAAGGTTCTCCTCTCTCAGGCATAGATGACCTTAGCCATGTAATTATTAATAAAACTAAGGTTCTTCTCTCTGACATAGGTGACCTTAGCCATGTAATTATTAATAAAACTAAGGTTCTCCTCTCTCAGGCATAGATGACCTTATCCATGTAATTATTAATAAACCTAAGGTTCTCCTCTCTCAGACATAGGTGATCTTAGCCATGTAATTATTAATAACACTAAGGTTCTGCTCTCTCAGACATAGGTGATTTTATCCATGTAATTATTAATAAACCTAAGGTTTTCCTCTCTCAGACATAGATGATCTTAGCCATGTTATTATTAATAAACCTAATGTTCTCCTCTCTCAGGCATAGATGACCTTAGCCATGTAATTATTAATAAAACTAAGGTTCTCCTCTCTCAGACATAGGTGATCTTAGCCATGTAATTAATAATAAACCTAAGGTTCTCCTCTCTCAGGCATAGATGACTTTAGCCATGTAATTATTAATAAACCTAAGGTTCTCCTCTCTCAGACATAGGTGATATTAGCCATGTAATTATTAATAAATTAAGTTTTTCCTCTCTCATACATAGATGACCTTAGCCATGTAATTATTTATAAACCTATGGTTCTCTTCTCTCAGACATAGGTGCTATTAGCCATGTAATTATTAATAAACTAATGTTCTCCTCTCTCAGACATAGATGACCTTAGCCATGTAATTAATAATAAACCTAAGGTTCTCCTCTCTCAGACATAGGTGATCTTAGCCATGTAATTATTAATAAAACTAAGGTTCTCCTCTCTCAGACATAGGTGACCGTAGTCATGTAATTATTAATAAAACTAAGGTTCTCCTCTCTCAGGCATAGATGACCTTAGCCATATAATTATTAATAAAACTAATGTTCTCCTTTCTCAGACATAGATGAACTTAGCTATGTAATTATTAATAAACCTAAGGTTCTCCTCTCTCAGACATAGGTGATCTTAGCCATGTAATTATTAATAAAACTAAGGTTCTCCTCTCTCAGACATCGGTGACCTTAGCCATGTAATTATTAATAAACCTAATGTTCTCCTCTCTCAGGCATAGATGACATTAGCAATGTAATTATTAATAAACCTAAGGTTCTCCTCTCTCAGACATAGGTGATCTTAGCCATGTAATTATTAATAAACCTAAGGTTCTCCTCTTTCAGACATAGGTGATATTAGCCATGTAATTATTAATAAAACTAAGGTTCCCCTCTCTCAGACATAGATGATCTTAGCCATGTAATTATTAATAAACCTAAGGTTCTCCTCTCTCAGACATAGGTGATCTTAGCCATGTAATTATTAATAAAACTAAGGTTCTCCTCTCTCAGACATAGGTGACCTTAGCCATGTAATTATTAATAAACCTAATGTTCTCCTCTCTCAGGCATAGATGACCTTAGCAATGTAATTATTAATAAACCTAAGGTTCTCCTCTCTCAGACATAGGTGATCTTAGCCATGTAATTATTAATAAACCTAAGGTTCTCCTCTTTCAGACATAGGTGATATTAGCCATGTAATTATTAATAAAACTAAGGTTCCCCTCTCTCAGACATAGATGATCTTAGCTATGTAATTATTAATAAACCTAAGGTTCTCCTCTCTCAGACATAGGTGATCTTAGCCATGTAATTATTAATAAAACTAAGGTTCTCCTCTCTCAGACATAGGTGATCTTAGCCATGTAATTATTAATAAACCTAATGTTCTCCTCTCTTAGGCATAGATGACCTTAGCAATGTAATTATTAATAAACCTAAGGTTCTCCTCTCTCAGACATAGGTGATTTTATCCATGTAATTATTAATAAACCTAAGGTTCTCCTCTTTCAGACATAGGTGATATTAGCCATGTAATTATTAATAAAACTAAGGTTCCCCTCTCTCAGACATAGATGATCTTAGCCATGTAATTATTAATAAAACTAAGGTTCTCCTCTCTCAGGCATAGATGACCTAAGCCATGTAATTATTAATAAAACTAAGGTTCTCCTCTCTCAGACATAGGTGTTCTTAGCCATGTAATTATTAATAAAATTAAGTTCTCCTCTCTCAGACATAGGTGATATTACCCATGTAATTATTAATAAAACTAAGGTTCCCCTCTCTCAGACATAGATGATCTTAGCCATGTAATTATTAATAAACCTAAGGTTCTCCTCTCTCAGACATAGGTGATATTACACATGTAATTATTAATAAAATTAAGGTTCCCCTTTCTCAGACATAGATGATCTTAGCCATGTAATTATTAATAAAACTAAGGTTCTCCTCTCTCAGACATAGGTGATCTTAACCATGTAATTATTAATAAAACTAAGGTTCTCCTCTCTCAGACATAGATGATCTTAGCTATGCAATTATTAACAAAACTAAGGTTCTCCTCTCTCAGACATAGGTGATCTTAGCCATGTAATTATTAATAAAACTAAGGTTCTCCTCTCTCAGGCATAGATGACCTTAGCCATGTAAATATTAATAAAACTAAGGTTTCTCCTCTCACAGACATAGGTGATATTACCCATGTAATTATTAATAAAACTAAGGTTCCCCTCTCTCACACATAGATGATCTTAGCCATGTAATTATTAATAAAACTAAGGTTCTCCTCTCTCAGACAAAGGTGATCTTAGCCATGTAATTATTAATAAAACTAAGGTTCTCCTCTCTCATGCATAGATGACCTTAGCCATGTAATTATTAATAAAACTAAGGTTCTCCTCTCTCAGACATAGGTGATCTTAGCCATGTAATTATTAATAAAACTAAGGTTCTCCTCTCTCATGCATAGATGACCTTAGCCATGTAATTATTAATAAAACTAAGGTTCTCCTCTCTCAGACATAGGTGATCTTAGCCATGTAATTATTAATAAAACTAAGGTTCTCCTCTCTCAGGCATAGATGACCTTAGCCATGTTATTATTAATAAACCTAAGGTTCTTCTCTTTCAGACATAGGTGATCTTAGCAATGTAATTATTAATAAACCTAAGGTTCTCCTCTCAGACATAGATGATCTTAGCCATGTAATTATTAATAAATCTAAGGTTCTCCTCTCTCAGACATAGGTGACCTTAGCCATGTAATTATTAATAAACCTGAGGTTCTCCTCTCTCAGTAAAAGATGATCTTAGCCATGTAATTATTGATAAAACTAAGGTTCTCCTCTCTCAGACATAGATGATATTAGCCATGTAATTATTAATAAATTAAGGTTCTCCTCTTTCAGACATAGGTGACCTTAGCCATGTAATTATTAATAAAACTAAGGTTCTCCTCTCTCAGACATAGGTGATCTTAGTCATGGAATTATTAATAAACCTAAGGTTCTCCTCTCTCAGACATAGGTGATCTTAGTCATGTAATTATTAATAAAACTAAGGTTCTCCTCTCTCAGACATAGGTGATATTAGCCATGTAATTATTAATAAATTAAGGTTCTCCTCTCTCATACATAGGTGACCTTAGCCATGTAATTATTTATAAACCTATGGTTCTCTTCTTTCAGACATAGGTGCTATTAGCCATGTAATTATTAATAAACTAATGTTCTCCTCTCTCAGACATAGATGACCTTAGCCATGTAATTATTAATAAACCTAAGGTTCTCCTCTCTCAGACATAGGTGATCTTAGCCATGTAATTATTAATAAAACTAAGGTTCTCCTCTCTCAGACATAGGTGACCGTAGTCATGTAATTGTTAATAAAACTAAGGTTCTCCTCTCTCAGGAATAAATTACCTTAGCCATGTAATTATTAATAAAACTAATGTTCTCCTCTCTCAGACATAGATGACCTTAGCTATGTTATTATTAATAAACCTAAGGTTCTCCTCTCTCAGAGATAGGTAATCTGAGCCATGTAATTATTAATAAAACTAAGGTTCTCCTCTCTCAGACATAGATGACCTTAGCCATGTAATTATTAATAAACCTAATGTTCTCCTCTCTCAGGCATAGATGACCTTAGCCATATAATTATTTATAAAACTAAGGTTCTCCTCTCTCAGGCATAGATGACCTTAGCCATGTAATTATTAATAAAACTAAGGTTCTCCTCTCTGACATAGGTGACCTTAGCCATGTAATTATTAATAAAACTAAGGTTCTCCTCTCTCAGACATAGGTGATCTTAGCCATGTAATTATTAATAAAACTAAGGTTCTCCTCTCTCAGACATAGATTACCTTAGCTATGTAATTATTAATAAACCTAAGGTTCTCCTCTCTCAGACATAGGTGATCTTAGCCATGTAATTATTAATAAAAATAAGGTTCTCCTCTCTCAGACATAGGTGACCTTAGCCATGTAATTATTAATAAACCTAATGTTCTCCTCTCTCAGGCATAGATGACCTTAACCATATAATTATTTATAGAACTAAGGTTCTCCTCTCTCAGGCATAGATGACCTTAGCCATGTAATTATTAATAAATTTAAGGTTCTTCTCTCTGACATAGATGACCTTAGCCATGTAATTATTAATAAAACTAAGGTTCTCTTCTCTCAGACATAGGTGATCTTATCCATGTAATTATTAATAAACCTAAGGTTCACCTCTCTCAGACATAGGTGATATTAGCCATGTAATTATTAATAAATTAAGGTTCTCCTCTCTCATACATAGGTGACCTTAGCCATGTAATTATTTATAAACCTAAGGTCCTCTTCTCTCAGACTTAGGTGCTATTAGCCATGTAATTATTAATAAACTAATGTTCTCCTCTCTCAGACATAGATGACCTTAGCCATGTAATTATTAATAAACCTTAGGTTCTCCTCTCTCAGACATATGTGATCTTAGCCATGTAATTATTAATAAAACTAAGGTTCTCCTCTCTCAGACATAGGTGACCGTAGTCATGTAATTGTTAATAAAACTAAGGTTCTCCTCTCTCAGGAATAAATGACCTTAGCCATGTAATTATTAATAAAACTAATGTTCTCCTCTCTCAGACATAGATGACCTTAGCTATGTTATTATTAATAAACCTAAGGTTCTCCTCCCTCAGAGATAGGTGATCTTAGCCATGTAATTATTAATAAAACTAAGGTTCTCCTCTCTCAGACATAGGTGATATTACCCATGTAATTATTAATAAAACTAAGGTTCCCCTCTCTCAGACTTAGATGATCTTAGCCATGTAATTATTAATAAAACTAAGGTTCTCCTCTCTCAGACATAGGTGATCTTAGCCATGTAATTATTAATAAAACTAAGATTCTCCTCTCTCAGGCATAGATGATCTTAGCCATGTAATTATTAATAAACCTGAGGTTCTCCTCTCTCAGTAAAAGATTATCTTAGCCATGTAATTATTGATAAAACTAAGGTTCTCCTCTCTCAGACATAGGTGACCTTAGCCATGTAATTATTTATCAAACTAAGGTTCTCCTCTCTCAGACATAGATGATCTTAGCCATACAATTATTAATAAACCTAAGGTTCTCCTCTCTCAGACATAGGTGACCTTATCCATGTAATTATTAATAAAACTAAGGTTCTCCTCTCTCAGACATAGGTGATCTTAGTCATGTAATTATTAATAAACCTAAGGTTCTCCTCTCTCAGACATAGGTGATCTTAGTCATGTAATTATTAATAAAACTAAGGTTCTCCTCTCTCAGACATAGGTGATATTAGCCATGTAATTATTAATAAATTAAGGTTCTCCTCTCTCAGACATAGATGACCTTAGCCATGTAATTATTAATAAACCTTAGGTTCTCCTCTCTCAGACATAGGTGATCTTAGCCATGTAATTATTAATAAAACTAAGGTTCCCCTCTCTCAGACATAGATGATCTTAGCCATGTGATTATTAATAAACCTAATGTTCTCCTCTCTCAGGCATAGATGACCTTAGCCATGTAATTATTAATAAAACTGAGGTTCTCCTCTCTCAGACATAGGTGATCTTAGCCATGTAATTATTAATAAACCTAAGGTTCTCCTCTCTCAGACATAGGTGATATTACACATGTAATTATTAATAAAATTAAGGTTCCCCTTTCTTAGACATAGATGATCTTAGCCATGTAATTATTAATAAAACTAAGGTTCTCCTCTATCAGACATAGGTGATCTTAGCCATGTAATTATTAATAAAACTAAGGTTCTCCTCTCTCAGACATAGATGATCTTAGCTATGCAATTATTAACAAAACTAAGGTTCTCCTCTCTCAGACATAGGTGATCTTAGCCATGTAATTATTAATAAAACTAAGGTTCTCCTCTCTCAGGCATAGATGACCTTAGCCATGTAAATATTAATAAAACTAAGGTTTCTCCTCTCACAGACATAGGTGATATTACCCATGTAATTATTAATAAAACTAAGGTTCCCCTCTATCAGACATAGTTGATCTTAGCCATGTAATTATTAATAAAACTAAGGTTCTCCTCTCTCAGACATAGATGATCTTAGCCATGCAATTATTAACAAAACTAAGGTTCTCCTCTCTCAGACATAGGTGATCTTAGCCATGTAATTATTAATAAAACTAAGGTTCTCCTCTCTCAGGCATAGATGACCTTAGCCATGTAATTATTAATAAAACTAAGGTTCTCCTCTCTCAGACATAGGTGATCTTAGACATGTAATTATTAATAAACCTAAGGTTCTCCTCTCTCAGGGATAGATGCCCTTAGCCATGTAATTATTAATAAACTAAGGTTCTGCTCTCTCAGACATAGGTGATCTTAGCCATGTAATTATTAATAAAACTAAGGTTCTCCTCTCTCAGGCATAGATGACCTTAGCCATGTTATTATTAATAAACCTAATGTTCTTCTCTTTCAGACATAGGTGATCTTAGCAATGTAATTATTAATAAACCTAAGGTTCTCCTCTCAGACATAGATGATCTTAGCCATGTAATTATTAATAAATCTAAGGTTCTCCTCTCTCAGACATAGGTGACCTTAGCCATGTAATTATTAATAAACCTGAGGTTCTCCTCTCTCAGTAAAAGATGATCTTAGCCATGTAATTATTGATAAAACTAAGGTTCTCCTCTCTCAGACATAGGTGATCTTAGCCATGTAATTATTAATAAAACTAAGGTTCTCCTCTCTCAGGCATAGATGACCTTAGCCATGTTATTATTAATAAACCTAAGGTTCTTCTCTTTCAGACATAGGTGATCTTAGCAATGTAATTATTAATAAACCTAAGGTTCTCCTCTCAGACATAGATGATCTTAGCCATGTAATTATTAATAAATCTAAGGTTCTCCTCTCTCAGACATAGGTGACCTTAGCCATGTAATTATTAATAAACCTGAGGTTCTCCTCTCTCAGTAAAAGATGATCTTAGCCATGTAATTATTGATAAAACTAAGGTTCTCCTCTCTCAGACATAGATGATATTAGCCATGTAATTATTAATAAATTAAGGTTCTCCTCTTTCACACATAGGTGACCTTAGCCATGTAATTATTAATAAACCTAAGGTTCTCCTCTCTCAGACATAGGTGATCTTAGTCATGTAATTATTAATAAAACTAAGGTTCTCCTCTCTCAGACATAGGTGATATTAGCCATGTAATTATTAATAAATTAAGGTTCTCCTCTCTCATACATAGGTTACCTTAGCCATGTAATTATTTATAAACCTATGGTTCTCTTCTCTCAGACATAGGTGCTATTAGCCATGTAATTATTAATAAACTAATGTTCTCCTCTCTCAGACATAGATGACCTTAGCCATGTAATTATTAATAAACCTAAGGTTCTCCTCTCTCAGACATAGGTGATCTTAGCCATGTAATTATTAATAAAACTAAGGTTCTCCTCTCTCAGACATAGGTGACCGTAGTCATGTAATTGTTAATAAAACTAAGGTTCTCCTCTCTCAGGAATAAATGACCATAGCCATGTAATTATTAATAAAACTAATGTTCTCCTCTCTCAGACATAGATGACCTTAGCTATGTTATTATTAATAAACCTAAGGTTCTCCTCTCTCAGAGATAGGTGATCTTAGCCATGTAATTATTAATAAAACTAAGGTTCTCCTCTCTCAGACATAGATGACCTTAGCCATGTAATTATTAATAAACCTAGTGTTCTCCTCTCTCAGGCATAGATGACCTTAGCCATATAATTATTTATAAAACTAAGGTTCTCCTCTCTCAGGCATAGATGACCTTAGCCATGTAATTATTAATAAAACTAAGGTTCTCCTCTCTGACATAGGTGACATTAGCCATGTAATTATTAATAAAGCTAAGGTTCTCCTCTCTCAGACATAGGTGATCTTAGCCATGTAATTATTAATAAAACTAAGGTTCTCCTCTCTCAGACATAGATGACCTTAGCTATGTAATTATTAATAAACCTAAGGTTCTCCTCTCTCAGACATAGGTGATCTTAGCCATGTAATTATTAATAAAAATAAGGTTCTCCTCTCTCAGACATAGGTGATCTTAGCTATGCAATTATTAACAAAACTAAGGTTCTCCTCTCTCAGACATAGGTGATCTTAGCCATGTAATTATTAATAAAACTAAGGTTCTCCTCTCTCAGGCATAGATGACCTTAGCCATGTAAATATTAATAAAACTAAGGTTTCTCCTCTCACAGACATAGATGACCTTAGCCATGTAATTATTAATAAATTTAAGGTTCTCCTCTCTGACATAGATGATCTTACCCTTGTAATTATTAATAAAACTAAGGTTCTCCTCTCTCAGACATAGGTGATCTTATCCATGTAATTATTAATAAACCTAAGGTTCTCCTCTCTCAGACATAGGTGATATTAGCCATGTAATTATTAATAAATTAAGGTTCTCCTCTTTCATACATAGGTGACCTTAGCCATGTAATTATTTATAAACCTAAGTTCCTCTTCTCTCAGACTTAGGTGCTATTAGCCATGTAATTATTAATAAACTAATGTTCTCCTCTCTCAGACATACATGACCTTAGCCATGTAATTATTAATAAACCTTAGGTTCTCCTCTCTCAGACATATGTGATCTTAGCCATGTAATTATTAATAAAACTAAGGTTCTCCTCTCTCAGACATAGGTGACCGTAGTCATGTAATTGTTAATAAAACTAAGGTTCTCCTCTCTCAGGAATAAATGACCTTAGCCATGTAATTATTAATAAAACTAATGTTCTCCTCTCTCAGACATAGATGACCTTAGCTATGTTATTATTAATAAACCTAAGGTTCTCCTCTCTCAGAGATAGGTGATCTTAGCCATGTAATTATTAATAAAACTAAGGTTCTCCTCTCTCAGACATAGGTGACCTTAGCCATGTAATTATTAATAAAACAAATGTTCTCCTCTCTCAGACATAGATGACCTTAGCCATATAATTATTAATAAAACTAAGGTTCTCCACTCAGACATAGGTGATCTTAGCCATGTAATTATTAATAAACCTAAGGTTCTCCTCTCCCAGACATAGATGATCTTAGCCATGTAATTATTAATAAACCTAATGTTCTCCTCTCTCAGACATAGATGACCTTAGCCATGTAATTATTAATAAAACTAAGGTTCTCCTCTCTCAGACATAGGTGATCTTAGCCATGTAATTATTAATAAACCTAAGGTTCTCCTCTCTCAGGCATAGATGACCTTAGCCATGTAATTATTAATAAAGCTAAGGTTCTCCTCTCTCAGACATAGGTGATCTTAGCCATGTAATTATTAATAAAACTAAGGTTCTCCTCTCTCAGACATAGGTGATATTACCCATGTAATTATTAATAAAACTAATGTTCCCCTCTCTCAGACATAGATGACCTTAGCCATGTAATTATTAATAAACCTAAGGTTCTCCTCTCTCAGAGATATGTGATCTTAGCCATGTAATTATTAATAAAACTAATGTTCTCCTCTCTCAGACATAGGTGACAGTAGTCATGTAATTGTTAATAAAACTAAGGTTCTCCTCTCTAAGGCATAGATGACCTTAGCCATGTAATTATTAATAAAACTAATGTTCTCCTCTCTCAGAGATAGGTGATCTTAGTCATGTAATTATTAATAAAACTAAGGTTCTCCTCTCTCAGACATAGGTGACCTTAGCCATGTAATTATTAATAAACATAATGTTCTCCTCTCTCAGGCATAGATGACCTTAGCCATATAATTATTAATAAAACTAAGGTTCTCCTCTCTCAAGCATAGATGACCTTAGCCATGTAATTATTAATAAAACTAAGGTTCTCCTCTCAGACATAGGTGATCTTAGCCATGTAATTATTAATAAACCTAAGGTTCTCCTCTCCCAGACATAGATGATCTTAGCTATGTAATTATTAATAAACCTAATGTTCTCCTCTCTCAGGCATAGATGACCTTAGCCATGTAATTATTAATAAAACTAAGGTTCTCCTCTCTCAGACATAGGTGATCTTAACCATGTAATTATTAATAAACCTAAGGTTCTCCTCTCACAGGCATAGATGACCTTAGCCATGTAATTATTAATAAAGCTAAGGTTCTCCTCTCTCAGACATAGGTGATCTTAGCCATGTAATTATTAATAAAACTAAGGTTCTCCTCTCTCAGACATAGGTGATATTACCCATGTAATTATTAATAAAACTAAGGTTCCCCTCTCTCAGGCATAGATGATCTTAGCCATGTAATTATTAATAAACCTGAGGTTCTCCTCTCTCAGTAAAAGATTATCTTAGCCATGTAATTATTGATAAAACTAAGGTTCTCCTCTCTCAGACATAGGTGACCTTAGCCATGTAATTATTTATCAAACTAAGGTTCTCCTCTCTCAGACATAGATGATCTTAGCCATGTAATTATTAATAAACCTAAGGTTCTCCTCTCTCAGACACAGGTGACCTTATCCATGTAATTATTAATAAAACTAAGGTTCTCCTCTCTGACATAGATGACCATAGCCATGTAATTATTAATAAAACTAAGGTTCTCCTCTCTCAGACATAGGTGATCTTATCCATGTAATTATTAATAAACCTAAGTTTCTCCTCTTTCAGACATAGGTGATATTAGCCATGTAATTATTAATAAAACTAATGTTCTCCTCTCTCAGACATAGGTGATCTTAGCCATGTAATTCTTAATAAAACTAATGTTCCCCTCTCTCAGACATAGATGACCTTAGCCATGTAATTATTAATAAACCTAAGGTTCTCCTCTCTCAGAGATATGTGATCTTAGCCATGTAATTATTAATAAAACTAAGGTTCTCCTCTCTCAGACATAGGTGACCGTAGTCATGTAATTGTTAATAAAACTAAGGTTCTCCTCTCTAAGGCATAGATGACCTTAGCCATGTAATTATTAATAAAACTAATGTTCTCCTCTCTCAGAGATAGGTGATCTTAGTCATGTAATTATTAATAAAACTAAGGTTCTCCTCTCTCAGACATAGGTGACCTTAGCCATGTAATTATTAATAAACCTGAGGTTCTCCTCTCTCAGTAAAAGATGATCTTAGCCATGTAATTATTGATAAAACTAAGGTTCTCCTCTCTCAGACATAGATGATATTAGCCATGTAATTATTAATAAATTAAGGTTCTCCTCTTTCACACATAGGTGACCTTAGCCATGTAATTATTAATAAACCTAAGGTTCTCCTCTCTCAGACATAGGTGATCTTAGTCATGTAATTATTAATAAAACTAAGGTTCTCCTCTCTCAGACATAGGTGATATTAGCCATGTAATTATTTATAAACCTATGGTTCTCTTCTCTCAGACATAGGTGCTATTAGCCATGTAATTATTAATAAACTAATGTTCTCCTCTCCCAGACATAGATGACCTTAGCCATGTAATTATTAATAAACCTAAGGTTCTCCTCTCTCAGACATAGGTGATCTTAGCCATGTAATTATTAATAAAACTAAGGTTCTCCTCTCTCAGACATAGGTGACCGTAGTCATGTAATTGTTAATAAAACTAAGGTTCTCCTCTCTCAGGAATAAATGACCATAGCCATGTAATTATTAATAAAACTAATGTTCTCCTCTCTCAGACATAGATGACCTTAGCTATGTTATTATTAATAAACCTAAGGTTCTCCTCTCTCAGAGATAGGTGATCTTAGCCATGTAATTATTAATAAAACTAAGGTTCTCCTCTCTCAGACATAGATGACCTTAGCCATGTAATTATTAATAAACCTAGTGTTCTCCTCTCTCAGGCATAGATGACCTTAGCCATATAATTATTTATAAAACTAAGGTTCTCCTCTCTCAGGCATAGATGACCTTAGCCATGTAATTATTAATAAAACTAAGGTTCTCCTCTCTGACATAGGTGACCTTAGCCATGTAATTATTAATAAAGCTATGGTTCTCCTCTCTCAGACATAGGTGATCTTAGCCATGTAATTATTAATAAAACTAAGGTTCTCCTCTCTCAGACATAGATGACCTTAGCTATGTAATTATTAATAAACCTAAGGTTCTCCTCTCTCAGACATAGGTGATCTTAGCCATGTAATTATTAATAAAAATAAGGTTCTCCTCTCTCAGACATAGGTGACCTTAGCCATGTAATTATTAATAAACCTAATGTTCTCCTCTCTCAGGCATAGATGACCTTAACCATATAATTATTTATAAAACTAAGGTTCTCCTCTCTCAGGCATAGATGACCTTAGCCATGTAATTATTAATAAATTTAAGGTTCTCCTCTCTGACATAGATGATCTTACCCTTGTAATTATTAATAAAACTAAGGTTCTCCTCTCTCAGACATAGGTGATCTTATCCATGTAATTATTAATAAACCTAAGGTTCTCCTCTCTCAGACATAGGTGATATTAGCCATGTAATTATTAATAAATTAAGGTTCTCCTCTTTCATACATAGGTGACCTTAGCCATGTAATTATTTATAAACCTAAGTTCCTCTTCTCTCAGACTTAGGTGCTATTAGCCATGTAATTATTAATAAACTAATGTTCTCCTCTCTCAGACATACATGACCTTAGCCATGTAATTATTAATAAACCTTAGGTTCTCCTCTCTCAGACATATGTGATCTTAGCCATGTAATTATTAATAAAACTAAGGTTCTCCTCTCTCAGACATAGGTGACCGTAGTCATGTAATTGTTAATAAAACTAAGGTTCTCCTCTCTCAGGAATAAATGACCTTAGCCATGTAATTATTAATAAAACTAATGTTCTCCTCTCTCAGACATAGATGACCTTAGCTATGTTATTATTAATAAACCTAAGGTTCTCCTCTCTCAGAGATAGGTGATCTTAGCCATGTAATTATTAATAAAACTAAGGTTCTCCTCTCTCAGACATAGGTGACCTTAGCCATGTAATTATTAATAAAAACAAATGTTCTCCTCTCTCAGACATAGATGACCTTAGCCATATAATTATTAATAAAACTAAGGTTCTCCACTCAGACATAGGTGATCTTAGCAATGTAATTATTAATAAACCTAAGGTTCTCCTCTCCCAGACATAGATGATCTTAGCCATGTAATTATTAATAAACCTAATGTTCTCCTCTCTCAGACATAGATGACCTTAGCCATGTAATTATTAATAAAACTAAGGTTCTCCTCTCTCAGACATAGGTGATCTTAGCCATGTAATTATTAATAAACCTAAGGTTCTCCTCTCTCAGGCATAGATGACCTTAGCCATGTAATTATTAATAAAGCTAAGGTTCTCCTCTCTCAGACATAGGTGATCTTAGCCATGTAATTATTAATAAAACTAAGGTTCTCCTCTCTCAGACATAGGTGATATTACCCATGTAATTATTAATAAAACTAATGTTCCCCTCTCTCAGACATAGATGACCTTAGCCATGTAATTATTAATAAACCTAAGGTTCTCCTCTCTCAGAGATATGTGATCTTAGCCATTTAATTATTAATAAAACTAAGGTTCTCCTCTCTCAGACATAGGTGACCGTAGTCATGTAATTGTTAATAAAACTAAGGTTCTCCTCTCTAAGGCATAGATGACCTTAGCCATGTAATTATTAATAAAACTAATGTTCTCCTCTCTCAGAGATAGGTGATCTTAGTCATGTAATTATTAATAAAACTAAGGTTCTCCTCTCTCAGACATAGGTGACCTTAGCCATGTAATTATTAATAAACATAATGTTCTCCTCTCTCAGGCATAGATGACCTTAGCCATATAATTATTAATAAAACTAAGGTTCTCCTCTCTCAAGCATAGATGACCTTAGCCATGTAATTATTAATAAAACTAAGGTTCTCCTCTCAGACATAGGTGATCTTAGCCATGTAATTATTAATAAACCTAAGGTTCTCCTCTCCCAGACATAGATGATCTTAGCTATGTAATTATTAATAAACCTAATGTTCTCCTCTCTCAGGCATAGATGACCTTAGCCATGTAATTATTAATAAAACTAAGGTTCTCCTCTCTCAGACATAGGTGATCTTAACCATGTAATTATTAATAAACCTAAGGTTCTCCTCTCACAGGCATAGATGACCTTAGCCATGTAATTATTAATAAAGCTAAGGTTCTCCTCTCTCAGACATAGGTGATCTTAGCCATGTAATTATTAATAAAACTAAGGTTCTCCTCTCTCAGACATAGGTGATATTACCCATGTAATTATTAATAAAACTAAGGTTCCCCTCCCTCAGACATAGATGATCTTAGTCATGTAATTATTAATAAAACTAAGGTTCTCCTCTCTCAGACATAGGTGATCTTAGCCATGTAATTATTAATAAAACTAAGATTCTCCTCTCTCAGGCATAGATGATCTTAGCCATGTAATTATTAATAAACCTGAGGTTCTCCTCTCTCAGTAAAAGATTATCTTAGCCATGTAATTATTGATAAAACTAAGGTTCTCCTCTCTCAGACATAGGTGACCTTAGCCATGTAATTATTTATCAAACTAAGGTTCTCCTCTCTCAGACATAGATGATCTTAGCCATGTAATTATTAATAAACCTAAGGTTCTCCTCTCTCAGACATAGGTGACCTTATCCATGTAATTATTAATAAAACTAAGGTTCTCCTCTCTGACATAGATGACCATAGCCATGTAATTATTAATAAAACTAAGGTTCTCCTCTCTCAGACATAGGTGATCTTATCCATGTAATTATTAATAAACCTAAGTTTCTCCTCTTTCAGACATAGGTGATATTAGCCATGTAATTATTAATAAAACTAATGTTCTCCTCTCTCAGACATAGGTGATCTTAGCCATGTAATTCTTAATAAAACTAATGTTCCCCTCTCTCAGACATAGATGACCTTAGCCATGTAATTATTAATAAACCTAAGGTTCTCCTCTCTCAGAGATATGTGATCTTAGCCATGTAATTATTAATAAAACTAAGGTTCTCCTCTCTCAGACATAGGTGACCGTAGTCATGTAATTGTTAATAAAACTAAGGTTCTCCTCTCTAAGGCATAGATGACCTTAGCCATGTAATTATTAATAAAACTAATGTTCTCCTCTCTCAGAGATAGGTGATCTTAGTCATGTAATTATTAATAAAACTAAGGTTCTCCTCTCTCAGACATAGGTGACCTTAGCCATGTAATTATTAATAAACATAATGTTCTCCTCTCTCAGGCATAGATGACCTTAGCCATATAATTATTAATAAAACTAAGGTTCTCCTCTCTCAAGCATAGATGACCTTAGCCATGTAATTATTAATAAAACTAAGGTTCTCCTCTCAGACATAGGTGATCTTAGCCATGTAATTATTAATAAACCTAAGGTTCTCCTCTCCCAGACATAGATGATCTTAGCTATGTAATTATTAATAAACCTAATGTTCTCCTCTCTCAGGCATAGATGACCTTAGCCATGTAATTATTAATAAAACTAAGGTTCTCCTCTCTCAGACATAGGTGATCTTAACCATGTAATTATTAATAAACCTAAGGTTCTCCTCTCACAGGCATAGATGACCTTAGCCATGTAATTATTAATAAAGCTAAGGTTCTCCTCTCTCAGACATAGGTGATCTTAGCCATGTAATTATTAATAAAACTAAGGTTCTCCTCTCTCAGACATAGGTGATATTACCCATGTAATTATTAATAAAACTAAGGTTCCCCTCTCTCAGACATAGATGATCTTAGTCATGTAATTATTAATAAAACTAAGGTTCTCCTCTCTCAGACATAGGTGACCTTAGCCATGTAATTATTTATCAAACTAAGGTTCTCCTCTCTCAGACATAGATGATCTTAGCCATGTAATTATTAATAAACCTAAGGTTCTCCTCTCTCAGACATAGGTGACCTTATCCATGTAATTATTAATAAAACTAAGGTTCTCCTCTCTGATATAGATGACCATAGCCATGTAATTATTAATAAAACTAAGGTTCTCCTCTCTCAGACATAGGTGATCTTATCCATGTAATTATTAATAAACCTAAGTTTCTCCTCTTTCAGACATAGGTGATATTAGCCATGTAATTATTAATAAAACTAATGTTCTCCTCTCTCAGACATAGGTGATCTTAGCCATGTAATTCTTAATAAACCTAAGGTTCTCCTCTCTCAGACATAGATGATCTTAGCCATGTAATTATTTTTAAACCTAAGGTTCTCCTCTCTCAAACATAGATGACCTTAGCCATGTAATTATTAATAAAACTAAGGTTCTCCTCTCTCAGGCATAGATGACCTTAGCCATGTAATTAGTAATTAAACTAATGTTCTCTTCTCTCAGACATAGATGACCTTAGCTATGTAATTATTAATAAACATAAGGTTCTCCTCTCTCAGACATAGCTGATCTAAGCCATGTAATTATTAATAAAACTAAGGTTCTCCTCTCTCAGACATAGGTGACCTTAGCCATGTAATTATTAATAAACCTAAGGTTCTCCTCTATCAGGCATAGATGACCTTAGCCATATAATTATTAATAAAACTAAGGTTCTCCTCTCTCAGGCATAGATGATCTTAGCCATGTAATTATTAATAAAACTAAGGTTCTCCTCTCTGACATAGGTGACCTTAGCCATGTAATTATTAATAAAACTAAGGTTCTCCTCTCTCAGACATAGGTGATCTTATCCATGTAATTATTAATAAACCTAAGGTTTTCCTCTCTCAGACATAGGTGATATTAGCCATGTAATTATTAATAAATTAAGGTTCTCCTCTCTCATACATAGGTGACCTTAGCCATGTAATTATTTATAAACCTAAGGTTCTCTTCTCTCAGACTTAGGTGCTATTAGCCATGTAATTATTAATAAACTAATGTTGTCCTCTCTCAGACATAGATGACCTTAGCCATGTAATTATTAATAAACCTAAGGTTCTCCTCTCTCAGACATATGTGATCTTAGCCATGTAATTATTAATAAAACTAAGGTTCTCCTCTCTCAGACATAGGTGACCGTAGTCATGTAATTGTTAATAAAACTAAGGTTCTCCTCTCTAAGGCATAGATGACCTTAGCCATGTAATTATTGATAAAACTAAGGTTCTCCTCTCTCAGACATAGGTGACCTTATCCATGTAATTATTAATAAAACTAAGGTTCTCATCTCTCAGACATAGGTGATCTTAGTCATGCAATTATTAATAAACCTAAGGTTCTCCTCTCTCAGACATAGGGGATCTTAGTCATGTAATTATTAATAAAACTAAGGTTCTCCTCTCTCAGACATAGTTGATATTAGCCATGTAATTATTAATAAATTAAGGTTCTCCTCTCTCAGACATAGATGACCTTAGCCATGTAATTATTAATAAACCTAAGGTTCTCCTCTCTCAGACATAGGTGATTTTAGCCATGTAATTATTAATAAAACTAAGATTCTCCTCTCCCAGACATAGATGACCTTAGCCATGTAATTATTAATAAAACTAATGTTCTCATCTCTCAGACATAGATGACCTTAGCTATGTAATTATTAATAAACCTAAGGTTCTCCTCTCTCAGACATAGGTGATCTTAGCCATGTAATTATTAATAAAACTAAGGTTCTCCTCTCTCAGGCATAGATGACCTTAGCCATGTAATTATTAATAAAACTAAGGTTCTCCTCTCTCAGACATATGTGATCTTAGCCATGTAATTATTAATAAACCTAAGGTTCTCCTCTCTCAGGCATAGATGACCTTAGCCATGTAATTATTAATAAAGCTAAGGTTCTCCTCTCTCAGACATAGGTGATCTTAGCCATGTAATTATTAATAAAACTAAGGTTCTCCTCTCTCAAACATAGGTGATATTACCCATGTAATTATTAATAAAACTAAGGTTCTCCTCTCTCAGACATAGATGATCTTAGCCATGTAATTATTAATAAATCTAAGGTTCTCCTCTCTCAGGCATAGATGATCTTAGCCATGTAATTATTAATAAACCTGAGGTTCTCCTCTCTCAGTAAAAGATTATCTTAGACATGTAATTATTGATAAAACTAAGGTTCTCCTCTCTCAGACATAGATGATCTTAGCTATGTAATTATTAATAAAACTAAGATTCTCCTCTCTCAGACATAGATGACCTTAGCCATGTAATTATTGATAAAACTAAGGTTCTCCTCTCTCAGACATAGATAATATTAGCCATGTAATTATTAATAAATTAATGTTCTCCTCTCTCAGACATAGGTGATCTTATCCGTGTAATTATTAATAAAACTAAGGTTCTCTTCTCTCAGACATAGGTGATATTAGCCATGTAATTATTAATAAAACTAAGGTTCTCCTCTCTCAGACATAAGTGACCTTATCCATGTAATTATTAATAAAACTAAGGTTCTCATCTCTCAGACATAGGTGATCTTAGTCATGTAATTATTAATAAACCTAAGGTTCTCCTCTCTCAGACATAGGTGATCTTAGTCATGTAATTATTAATAAAACTAAGGTTCTCCTCTCTCAGACATTGGTGATATTAGCCATGTAATTATTAATAAATTAAGGTTCTCCTCTCTCAGACATAGATGACCTTAGCCATGTAATTATTAATAAACCTAAGGTTTCCTCTCTCAGACATAGGTGATCTTAGCCATGTAATTATTAATAAAACAAAGGTTCTCCTCTCTCAGGCATAGATGACCTTAGCCATGTAATTATTAATAAAACTAAGGTTCTCCTCTCTCAGACATATGTGACCTTAGCCATGTAATTATTAATAAACCTAAGGTTCTCCTCTCGCAGGCATAGATGACCTTAGCCATGTAATTATTAATAAAGCTAAGATTCTCCTCTCTCAGACATAGGTGATCTTAGCCATGTAATTATTAATAAAACTAAGGTTCTCCTCTCTCAAACATAGGTGATATTACCCATGTAATTATTAATAAAACTAAGATTCTCCTCTCTCAGACAAAGATGACCTTAGCCATGTAATTATTGATAAAACTAAGGTTCTCCTCTCTCAGACATAGATGATATTAGCCATGTAATTATTAATAAATTAATGTTCTCCTCTCTCAGACATAGGTGATCTTATCCATGTAATTATTAATAAAACTAAGGTTCTCCTCTCTCAGACATAGGTGATATTAGCCATGTAATTATTAATAAAACTAAGGTTCTCCTCTCTCAGACATAGGTGACCTTATCCATGTAATTATTAATAAAACTGAGGTTCTCCTCTCTCAGACATAGGTGATCTTAGTCATGTAATTATTAATAAACCTAAGGTTCTCCTCTCTCAGACATAGGTGATCTTAGTCATGTAATTATTAATAAAACTAAGGTTCTCCTCTCTCAGACATAGGTGATATTAGCCATGTAATTATTAATAAATTAAGGTTCTCCTCTCTCAGACATAGATGACCTTAGCCATGTAATTATTAATAAACCTAAGGTTCTCCTCTCTCAGACATAGGTGATCTTAGCCATGTAATTATTAATAAACCTAAGTTTCTCCTCTTTCAGACATAGGTGATATTAGCCATGTAATTATTAATAAAACTAATGTTCTCCTCTCTCAGATATAGGTGATCTTAGCCATGTAATTATTAATAAACCTAAGGTTCTCCTCTCTCAGACATAGATGATCTTAGCCATGTAATTATTAATAAACCTAAGGTTCTCCTCTCTCAGACATAGGTGACCTTAGCCATGTAATTATTAATAAACCTAATGTTCTCCTTTCTCAGGCATAGATGACCTTAGCCATATAATTATTAATAAAACTAAGGTTCTCCTCTCTCAGGCATAGATGATCTTAGCCATGCAATTATTAATAAAACTAAGGTTCTCCTCTCTCAGGCATAGATGACCTTAGCCATGTACTTATTAATAAAACTAATGTTCTCCTCTCTCAGACATAGATGACCTTAGCTATGTAATTATTAATAAACCTAAGGTTCTCCTCTCTCAGACATAGCTGATCTTAGCCATGTAATTATTAATAAAACTAAGGTTCTCCTCTCTCAGACATAGGTGACCTTAGCCATGTAATTATTAATAAACCTAATGTTCTCCTCTCTCAGGCATAGATGACCTTAGCCATATAATTATTAATAAAACTAAGGTTCTCCTCTCTCAGGCATAGATGATCTTAGCCATGCAATTATTAATAAAACTAAGGTTCTCCTCTCTGACATAGGTGACCTTAGCCATGTCATTATTAATAAAACTAAGGTTCTCCTCTCTCAGACATAGGTGATCTTATCCATGTAATTATTAATAAACCTAAGGTTTTCCTCTCTCAGACATAGGTGATATTAGCCATGTAATTATTAATAAATTAAGGTTCTCCTCTCTCATACATAGGTGACCTTAGCCATGTAATTATTTATAAACCTAAGGTTCTCTTCTCTCAGACTTAGGTGCTATTAGCCATGTAATTATTAATAAACTAATGTTGTCCTCTCTCAGACATAGATGACCTTAGCCATGTAATTAATAATAAACCTAAGGTTCTCCTCTCTCAGACATATGTGATCTTAGCCATGTAATTATTAATAAAACTAAGGTTCTCCTCTCTCAGACATAGGTGAACGTAGTCATGTAATTGTTAATAAAACTAAGGTTCTTCTCTCTAAGGCATAGATGACCTTAGCCATGTAATTATTAATAAAACTAATGTTCTCCTCTCTCAGAGATAGGTGATCTTAGTCATGTAATTATTAATAAAACTAAGGTTCTCCTCTCTCAGACATAGGTGACCTTAGCCATGTAATTATTAATAAACCTAATGTTCTCCTCTCTCAGGCATAGATGACCTTAGCCATATAATTATTAATAAAACTAGGGTTCTCCTCTCTCAGGCATAGATGACCTTAGCCATGTAATTATTAATAAAACTAAGGTTCTCCTCTCAGACATAGGTGATCTTAGCCATGTAATTATTAATAAACCTAAGGTTCTCCTCTCCCAGACATAGATGATCTTAGCCATGTAATTATTAATAAACCTAATGTTCTCCTCTCTCAGGCATAGATGACCTTAGCCATGTAATTATTAATAAAACTAAGGTTCTCCTCTCTCAGACATATGTGATCTTAGCCATGTAATTATTAATAAACCTAAGGTTCTCCTCTCTCAGGCATAGATGACCTTAGCCATGTAATTATTAATAAAGCTAAGGTTCTCCTCTCTCAGACATAGGTGATCTTAGCCATATAATTATTAATGAAACTAAGGTTCTCCTCTCTCAGACATAGCTGATATTACCCATGTAATTAAAAGTTTCCCTCTCTCAGACATAGATGATCTTAGCCATGTAATTATTAATAAAACTAAGGTTCTCCTCTCTCAGACATAGGTGATCTTAGCCATGTAATTATTAATAAACCTGAGGTTCTCCTCTCTCAGTAAAAGATTATCTTAGCCATGTAATTATTGATAAAACTAAGGTTCTCCTCTCTCAGACATAGATGACATTATCCATGTAATTATTAATAAATTAAGGTTCTCCTCTCTCAGACATAGATGATCTTAGCCATGTAATTATTAATAAAACTAAGGTTCTCCTCTCTCAGACATAGATGATCTTAGCTATGTAATTATTAATAAAACTAACATTCTCCTCTCTCAGACATAAATGACCTTAGCCATGTAATTATTGATAAAACTAAGGTTCTCCTCTCTCAGACATAGATGATATTAGCCATGTAATTATTAATAAACCTAAGGTTCTCCTCTCTCAGACATAGGTGATCTTAGTCATGTAATTATTAATAAAACTAAGGTTCTCCTCTGTCAGACATAGGTGATATTAGCCATGTAATTATTAATAAATTAAGGTACTCCTCTCTCAGACATAGATGACCTTAGCCATGTAATTATTAATAAACCTAAGGTTCTCCTCTCCCAGCTATTGATGACCTTAGCCATGTAATTATTAATAAAACTAAGGTTCTCCTCTCTCAGGCATAGATGACCTTAGCCATGTAATTATTAATAAACCTGAGGTTCTCCTCTCTCAGACATAGGTGATCTTAGCCATGTATTTATTAATAAAACTAAGGTTCTCCTCTCTGACATAGGTGACCATAGCCATGTAATTATTAATAAAACTAAGGTTCTCCTCTCTCAGACATAGGTGATCTTATCCATGTAATTATTAATAAACCTAAGTTTCTCCTCTTTCAGACATAGGTGATATTAGCAATGTAATTATTAATAAAACTAATGTTCTCCTCTCTCCGACATAGGTGATCTTAGCCATGTAATTATTAATAAACCTAAGGTTCTCCTCTCTCAGACATAGATGATCTTAGCCATGTAATTATTAATAAACCTAAGGTTCTCCTCTCTCAGACATATGTGATCTTAGCCATGTAATTATTAATAAACCTAATGTTCTCCTCTCTCAGGCATAGATGACCTTAGCCATGTAATTATTAATAAAACTAATGTTCTCCTCTCTCAGACATAGATGACCTTAGCTATGTAATTATTAATAAACCTAAGGTTCTCCTCTCTCAGACATAGCTGATCTTAGCCATGTAATTATTAATAAAACTAAGGTTCTCCTCTCTCAGACATAGGTGACCTTAGCCATGTAATTATTAATAAACCTAATGTTCTCCTCTCTCAGGCATAGATGACCTTAGCCATATAATTATTAATAAAACTAAGGTTCTCCTCTCTCAGGCATAGATGATCTTAGCCATGTAATTATTAATAAAACTAAGGTTCTTTTCTCTGACATAGGTGATCTTATCCATGTAATTATTAATAAACCTAAGGTTTTCCTCTCTCAGACATAGGTGATATTAGCCATGTAATTATTAATAAATTAAGGTTCTCCTCTCTCATAAATAGGTGACCTTTGCCATGTAATTATTTATAAACCTAAGGTTCTCTTCTCTCAGACTTAGGTGCTATTAGCCATGTAATTATTAATAAACTAATGTTGTCCTCTCTCAGACATAGATGACCTTAGCCATGTAATTATTAATAAACCTAAGGTTCTCCTCTCTCAGACATAGGTGATCTTAGCCATGTAATTATTAATAAAACTAAGGTTCTCCTCTCTCAGACATAGGTGACCGTAGTCATGTAATTGTTAATAAACCTAAGGTTCTCCTCTCTCAGACATACATGATCTTAGCCATGTAATTATTAATAAACCTAAGGTTCTCCTCTCTCAGACATAGGTGATCTTAGCCATGTAATTATTAATAAACCTAATGTTCTCCTCTCTCAGGCATAGATGACCTTAGCCATGTAATTATTTATAAAACTAAGGTTCTCCTCTCTCAGGCATAGATGACCTTAGCCATGTAATTATTAATAAAACTAAGGTTCTCCTCTCAGACATAGGTGATCTTAGCCATGTAATTATTAATAAAGCTAAGGTTCTCCTATCCCAGACATAGATGATCTTAGCCATGTAATTATTAATAAACCTAATGTTCTCCTCTCTCAGGCATAGATGACCTTAGCCATGTAATTATTAATAAAACTAAGGTTCTCCTCTCTCAGACATAGGTGATCTTACCCATGTAATTATTAATAAACCTAAGGTTCTCCTCTCTCAGGCATAGATGACCTTAGCCATGTAATTATTAATAGAGCTAAGGTTCTCCTCTCTCAGACATAGGTGATCTTAGCCATGTAATTATTAATAAAACTAAGGTTCTCCTCTCTCAGGCATAGATGACCTTAGCCATGTAATTATTAATAAAGCTAAGGTTCTCCTCTCTCAGACATAGGTGATCTTAGCCATGTAATTATTAATAAAACTAAGGTTCTCCTCTCTCAGACATAGGTGATATTACCCATGTAATTATTAATAAAACTAATGTTCACCTCTCTCAGAAATAGATGACCTTAGCCATGTAATTATTAATAAACCTAAGGTTCTCCTCTCTCAGACATAGGTGATCTTAGCCATGTAATTATTAATAAAACTAAGGTTCTCCTCTCCCAGGCATAGATGACCTTAGCCATGTAATTATTAATAAAACTAATGTTCTCATCTCTCAGACATAGATGACCTTAGCTATGTAATTATTAATAAACCTAAGGTTCTCCTCTCTCAGACATAGGTGATCTTAGCCATGTAATTATTAATAAAACTAAGGTTCTCCTCTGTCAGACATAGGTGATATTAGCCATGTAATTATTAATAAATTAAGGTACTCCTCTCTCAGACATAGATGACCTTAGCCATGTAATTATTAATAAACCTAAGGTTCTCCTCTCCCAGCTATTGATGACCTTAGCCATGTAATTATTAATAAAACTAAGGTTCTCCTCTCTCAGGCATAGATGACCTTAGCCATGTAATTATTAATAAACCTGAGGTTCTCCTCTCTCAGACATAGGTGATCTTAGCCATGTATTTATTAATAAAACTAAGGTTCTCCTCTCTGACATAGGTGACCATAGCCATGTAATTATTAATAAAACTAAGGTTATCCTCTCTCAGACATAGGTGATCTTATCCATGTAATTATTAATAAACCTAAGTTTCTCCTCTTTCAGACATAGGTGATATTAGCAATGTAATTATTAATAAAACTAATGTTCTCCTCTCTCCGACATAGGTGATCTTAGCCATGTAATTATTAATAAACCTAAGGTTCTCCTCTCTCAGACATAGATGATCTTAGCCATGTAATTATTAATAAACCTAAGGTTCTCCTCTCTCAGACATATGTGATCTTAGCCATGTAATTATTAATAAACCTAATGTTCTCCTCTCTCAAGCATAGATGACCTTAGCCATGTAATTATTAATAAAACTAAGGTTCTCCTCTCTCAGACATAGGTGATCTTAGCCATGTAATTATTAATAAACCTAAGGTTCTCCTCTCTCAGGCATAGATGACCTTAGCCATGTAATTATTAATAGAGCTAAGGTTCTCCTCTCTCAGACATAGGTGATCTTAGCCATGTAATTATTAATAAAACTAAGGTTCTCCTCTCTCAGGCATAGATGACCTTAGCCATGTAATTATTAATAAAGCTAAGGTTCTCCTCTCTCAGACATAGGTGATCTTAGCCATGTAATTATTAATAAAACTAAGGTTCTCCTCTCTCAGACATAGGTGATATTACCCATGTAATTATTAATAAAACTAATGTTCACCTCTCTCAGAAATAGATGACCTTAGCCATGTAATTATTAATAAACCTAAGGTTCTCCTCTCTCAGACATAGGTGATCTTAGCCATGTAATTATTAATAAAACTAAGGTTCTCCTCTCCCAGGCATAGATGACCTTAGCCATGTAATTATTAATAAAACTAATGTTCTCATCTCTCAGACATAGATGACCTTAGCTATGTAATTATTAATAAACCTAAGGTTCTCCTCTCTCAGACATAGGTGATCTTAGCCATGTAATTATTAATAAAACTAAGGTTCTCCTCTGTCAGACATAGGTGATATTAGCCATGTAATTATTAATAAATTAAGGTACTCCTCTCTCAGACATAGATGACCTTAGCCATGTAATTATTAATAAACCTAAGGTTCTCCTCTCCCAGCTATTGATGACCTTAGCCATGTAATTATTAATAAAACTAAGGTTCTCCTCTCTCAGGCATAGATGACCTTAGCCATGTAATTATTAATAAACCTGAGGTTCTCCTCTCTCAGACATAAGTGATCTTAGCCATGTATTTATTAATAAAACTAAGGTTCTCCTCTCTGACATAGGTGACCATAGCCATGTAATTATTAATAAAACTAAGGTTCTCCTCTCTCAGACATAGGTGATCTTATCCATGTAATTATTAATAAACCTAAGTTTCTCCTCTTTCAGACATAGGTGATATTAGCAATGTAATTATTAATAAAACTAATGTTCTCCTCTCTCCGACATAGGTGATCTTAGCCATGTAATTATTAATAAACCTAAGGTTCTCCTCTCTCAGACATAGATGATCTTAGCCATGTAATTATTAATAAACCTAAGGTTCTCCTCTCTCAGACATATGTGATCTTAGCCATGTAATTATTAATAAACCTAATGTTCTCCTCTCTCAGACATAGATGACCTTAGCTATGTAATTATTAATAAACCTAAGGTTCTCCTCTCTCAGACATAGCTGATCTTAGCCATGTAATTATTAATAAAACTAAGGTTCTCCTCTCTCAGACATAGGTGACCTTAGCCATGTAATTATTAATAAACCTAATGTTCTCCTCTCTCAGGCATAGATGACCTTAGCCATATAATTATTAATAAAACTAAGGTTCTCCTCTCTCAGGCATAGATGATCTTAGCCATGTAATTATTAATAAAACTAAGGTTCTTTTCTCTGACATAGGTGATCTTATCCATGTAATTATTAATAAACCTAAGGTTTTCCTCTCTCAGACATAGGTGATATTAGCCATGTAATTATTAATAAATTAAGGTTCTCCTCTCTCATAAATAGGTGACCTTAGCCATGTAATTATTTATAAACCTAAGGTTCTCTTCTCTCAGACTTAGGTGCTATTAGCCATGTAATTATTAATAAACTAATGTTGTCCTCTCTCAGACATAGATGACCTTAGCCATGTAATTATTAATAAACCTAAGGTTCTCCTCTCTCAGACATAGGTGATCTTAGCCATGTAATTATTAATAAAACTAAGGTTTTCCTCTCTCAGACATAGGTGACCGTAGTCATGTAATTGTTAATAAACCTAAGGTTCTCCTCTCTCAGACATACATGATCTTAGCCATGTAATTATTAATAAACCTAAGGTTCTCCTCTCTCAGACATAGGTGATCTTAGCCATGTAATTATTAATAAACCTAATGTTCTCCTCTCTCAGGCATAGATGACCTTAGCCATGTAATTATTTATAAAACTAAGGTTCTCCTCTCTCAGGCATAGATGACCTTAGCCATGTAATTATTAATAAAACTAAGGTTCTCCTCTCAGACATAGGTGATCTTAGCCATGTAATTATTAATAAAGCTAAGGTTCTCCTATCCCAGACATAGATGATCTTAGCCATGTAATTATTAATAAACCTAATGTTCTCCTCTCTCAGGCATAGATGACCTTAGCCATGTAATTATTAATAAAACTAAGGTTCTCCTCTCTCAGACATAGGTGATCTTAGCCATGTAATTATTAATAAACCTAAGGTTCTCCTCTCTCAGGCATAGATGACCTTAGCCATGTAATTATTAATAGAGCTAAGGTTCTCCTCTCTCAGACATAGGTGATCTTAGCCATGTAATTATTAATAAAACTAAGGTTCTCCTCTCTCAGGCATAGATGACCTTAGCCATGTAATTATTAATAAAGCTAAGGTTCTCCTCTCTCAGACATAGGTGATCTTAGCCATGTAATTATTAATAAAACTAAGGTTCTCCTCTCTCAGACATAGGTGATATTACCCATGTAATTATTAATAAAACTAATGTTCACCTCTCTCAGAAATAGATGACCTTAGCCATGTAATTATTAATAAACCTAAGGTTCTCCTCTCTCAGACATAGGTGATCTTAGCCATGTAATTATTAATAAAACTAAGGTTCTCCTCTCCCAGGCATAGATGACCTTAGCCATGTAATTATTAATAAAACTAATGTTCTCATCTCTCAGACATAGATGACCTTAGCTATGTAATTATTAATAAACCTAAGGTTCTCCTCTCTCAGACATAGGTGATCTTAGCCATGTAATTATTAATAAAACTAAGGTTCTCCTCTCTCAGGCATAGATGACCTTAGCCATGTAATTATTAATAAAACTAAGGTTCTCCTCTCTCAGGCCTAGATGACCTTAGCCATGTAATTATTAATAAAACTAAGGTTCTCCTCTCTCAGACATAGGTGATCTTATCCATGTAATTATTAATAAACCTAAGTTTCTCCTCTTTCAGACATAGGTGATATTAGCCATGTAATTATTAATAAAACTAATGTTCTCCTCTCTCAGACATAGGTGATCTTAGCCATGTAATTATTAATAAACCTAAGGTTCTCCTCTCTCAGACATAGATGATCTTAGCCATGTAATTATTAATAAACCTAAGGTTCTCCTCTCTCAGACATAGGTGATCTTAGCCATGTAATTATTAATAAACCTAATGTTCTCCTCTCTCAGGCATAGATGACCTTAGCCATGTAATTATTAATAAAACTAAGGTTCTCCTCTCTCAGAGATAGTTGATCTTAGTCATGTAATTATTAATAAAACTAAGGTTCTCCTCTCTCAGGCATAGATGACCTTAGCCATGTAATCATTAATAAACCTAAGGTTCTCCTCTCAGACATAGCTGATCTTAGCCATGTAATTATTAATAAACCTAAGGTTCTCCTCTCTCAGACATAGATGATCTTAGCCATGTAATTATTAATAAACCTAATGTTCTCCTCTCTCAGGCATAGATGACCTTAGCCATGTAATTATTAATAAAACTAAGGTTCTCCTCTCTCAGACATAGGTGATCTTATCCATGTAATTATTAATAAACCTAAGGTTTTCCTCTCTCAGACATAGGTGATATTAGCCATGTAATTATTAATAAATTAAGGTTCTCCTCTCTCATACATAGGTGACCTTAGCCATGTAATTATTAATAAACCTAAGGTTCTCCTCTCTCAGACATATGTGATCTTAGCCATGTAATTATTAATAAAACTAAGGTTATCCTCTCTCAGACATAGGTGACCGTAGTCATGTAATTGTTAATAAAACTAAGGTTCTCCTCTCTAAGGCATAGATGACCTTAGCCATGTAATTATTAATAAAACTAAGGTTCTCCTCTCTCAGACATAGGTGACCTTAGACATGTAATTATTAATAAACCTAATGTTCTCCTCTCTCAGGCATATATGACCTTAGCCATATAATTATTAATAAAACTGCGGTTTTCCTCTCTCAGGCATAGATGACCTTAGCCATGTAATTATTAATAAAACTAAGGTTCTCCTCTCAGACATAGGTGATCTTAGCCATGTAATTATTAATAAACCTAAGGTTCTCCTCTCCCAGACATAGATGATCTTAGCCATGTAATTATTAATAAACCTAATGTTCTCCTCTCTCAGGGATAGATGACCTTAGCCATGTAATTATTAATAAAACTAAGGTTCTCCTCTCTCAGACATAGGTGATCTTAGCCATGTAATTATTAATAAACCTAAGGTTCTCCTCTCTCAGGCATAGATGACCTTAGCCATGTAATTATTAATAAAGCTATGGTTCTCCTCTCTCAGACATAGGTGATCTTAGCCATGTAATTATTAATAAACCTAAGGTTCTCCTCTCTCAGACATAGATGATCTTAGCCATGCAATTATTAACAAAACTAAGGTTCTCCTCTCTCAGACATAGGTGATCTTAGCCATGTATTTATTAATAAAACTAAGGTTCTCCTCTCTCAGGCATAGATGATCTTAGCCATGTAATTATTAATAAACCTGAAGTTCTCCTCTCTCAGTAAAAGATTATCTTAGCCATGTAATTATTGATAAAACTAAGGTTCTCCTCTCTCAGACATAGGTGATATTAGCCATGTAATTATTAATAAATTAAGGTTCTCCTCTCTCATACATAGATGACCTTAGCCATGTAATTATTAATAAAACTAAGGTTCTCCTCTCTCAGGCATAGATGACCTTAGCCATGTAATTATTAATAAAACTAATGTTCTCCTCTCTCAGACATAGATGACCTTAGCTATGTAATTATTAATAAACCTAAGGTTCTCCTCTCTCAGACATAGCTGATCTTAGCCATGTAATTATTAATAAAACTAAGGTTCTCCTCTCTCAGACATAGGTGACCTTAGCCATGTAATTATTAATAAACCTAATGTTCTCCTCTCTCAGGCATAGATGACCTTAGCCATATAATTATTAATAAAACTAAGGTTCTCCTCTCTCAGGCATAGATGATCTTAGCCATGTAATTATTAATAAAACTAAGGTTCTTTTCTCAGACATAGGTGACCTTAGCCATGTAATTATTAATAAAACTAATGTTCTCCTCTCTCAGAGATAGGTGATCTTAGTCATGTAATTATTAATAAAACTAAGGTTCTCCTCTCTCAGACATAGGTGACCTTAGCCATGTAATTATTAATAAACCTAATGTTCTCCTTTCTCAGGCATAGATGACCTTAGCCATATAATTATTAATAAAACTAGGGTTCTCCTCTCTCAGGCATAGATGACCTTAGCCATGTAATTATTAATAAAACTAAGGTTCTCCTCTCAGACATAGGTGATCTTAGCCATGTAATTATTAATAAACCTAAGGTTCTCCTCTCCCAGACATAGATGATCTTAGCTATGTAATTATTAATAAAACTAAGATTCTCCTCTCTCAGACATAGGTGATATTAGCCATGTAATTATTAATAAATTAAGGTTCTCCTCTCTCATACATAGATGACCTTAGCCATGTAATTATTAATAAAACTAAGGTTCTCCTCTCTCAAGCATAGATGACCTTAGCCATGTAATTATTAATAAAACTAATGTTCTCCTCTCTCAGACATAGATGACCTTAGCTATGTAATTATTAATAAACCGAAGGTTCTCCTCTCTCAGACATAGCTGATCTTAGCCATGTAATTATTAATAAAACTAAGGTTCTCCTCTCTCAGACATAGGTGACCTTAGCCATGTAATTATTAATAAACCTAATGTTCTCCTCTCTCAGGCATAGATGACCTTAGCCATATAATTATTAATAAAACTAAGGTTCTCCTCTCTCAGGCATAGATGATCTTAGCCATGTAATTATTAATAAAACTAAGGTTCTTTTCTCTGACATAGGTGACCTTAGCCATGTAATTATTAATAAAACTAATGTTCTCCTCTCTCAGAGATAGGTGATCTTAGTCATGTAATTATTAATAAAACTAAGGTTCTCCTCTCTCAGACATAGGTGACCTTAGCCATGTAATTATTAATAAACCTAATGTTCTCCTCTCTCAGGCATAGATGACCTTAGCCATATAATTATTAATAAAACTAGGGTTCTCCTCTCTCAGGCATAGATGACCTTAGCCATGTAATTATTAATAAAACTAAGGTTCTCCTCTCAGACATAGGTGATCTTAGCCATGTAATTATTAATAAACCTAAGGTTCTCCTCTCCCAGACATAGATGATCTTAGCCATGTAATTATTAATAAACCTAATGTTCTCCTCTCTCAGGCATAGATGACCTTAGCCATGTAATTATTAATAAAACTAAGGTTCTCCTCTCTCAGACATATGTGATCTTAGCCATGTAATTATTAATAAACCTAAGGTTCTCCTCTCTCAGGCATAGATGACCTTAGCCATGTAATTATTAATAAAGCTAAGGTTCTCCTTTCTCAGACATAGGTGATCTTAGCCATATAATTATTAATGAAACTAAGTTTCTCCTCTCTCAGACATAGCTGATATTACCCATGTAATTATTAATAAAACTAAGGTTCCCCTCTCTCAGACATAGATGATCTTAGCCATGCAATTATTAATAAACCTAAGGTTCTCCTCTCTCAAACATAGATGACCTTAGCCATGTAATTATTAATAAAACTAAGGTTCTCCTCTCTCAGGCATAGATGACCTTAGCCATGTAATTAGTAATTAAACTAATGTTCTCTTCTCTCAGACATAGATGACCTTAGCTATGTAATTATTAATAAACATAAGGTTCTCCTCTCTCAGACATAGCTGATCTAAGCCATGTAATTATTAATAAAACTAAGGTTCTCCTCTCTCAGACATAGGTAACCTTAGCCATATAATTATTAATAAACCTAATGTTCTCCTCTATCAGGCATAGATGACCTTAGCCATATAATTATTAATAAAACTAAGGTTCTCCTCTCTCAGGCATAGATGATCTTAGCCATGTAATTATTAATAAAACTAAGGTTCTCCTCTCTGACATAGGTGACCTTAGCCATGTAATTATTAATAAAACTAAGGTTCTCCTCTCTCAGACATAGGTGATCTTATCCATGTAATTATTAATAAACCTAAGGTTTTCCTCTCTCAGACATAGGTGATATTAGCCATGTAATTATTAATAAATTAAGGTTCTCCTCTCTCATACATAGGTGACCTTAGCCATGTAATTATTTATAAACCTAAGGTTCTCTTCTCTCAGACTTAGGTGCTATTAGCCATGTAATTATTAATAAACTAATGTTGTCCTCTCTCAGACATAGATGACCTTAGCCATGTAATTATTAATAAACCTAAGGTTCTCCTCTCTCAGACATATGTGATCTTAGCCATGTAATTATTAATAAAACTAAGGTTCTCCTCTCTCAGACATAGGTGACCGTAGTCATGTAATTGTTAATAAAACTAAGGTTCTCCTCTCTAAGGCATAGATGACCTTAGCCATGTAATTATTGATAAAACTAAGGTTCTCCTCTCTCAGACATAGGTGACCTTATCCATGTAATTATTAATAAAACTAAGGTTCTCATCTCTCAGACATAGGTGATCTTAGTCATGTAATTATTAATAAACCTAAGGTTCTCCTCTCTCAAACATAGGGGATCTTAGTCATGTAATTATTAATAAAACTAAGGTTCTCCTCTCTCAGACATAGGTGATATTAGCCATGTAATTATTAATAAATTAAGGTTCTCCTCTCTCAGACATAGATGACCTTAGCCATGTAATTATTAATAAACCTAAGGTTCTCCTCTCTCAGACATAGGTGATTTTAGCCATGTAATTATTAATAAAACTAAGGTTCTCCTCTCCCAGACATAGATGACCTTAGCCATGTAATTATTAATAAAACTAATGTTCTCATCTCTCAGACATAGATGACCTTAGCTATGTAATTATTAATAAACCTAAGGTTCTCCTCTCTCAGACATAGGTGATCTTAGCCATGTAATTATTAATAAAACGAAGGTTCTCCTCTCTCAGGCATAGATGACCTTAGCCATGTAATTATTAATAAAACTAAGGTTCTCCTCTCTCAGACATATGTGATCTTAGCCATGTAATTATTAATAAACCTAAGGTTCTCCTCTCTCAGGCATAGATGACCTTAGCCATGTAATTATTAATAAAGCGAAGGTTCTCCTCTCTCAGACATAGGTGATCTTAGCCATGTAATTATTAATAAAACTAAGGTTCTCCTCTCTCAAACATAGGTGATATTACCCATGTAATTATTAATAAAACTAAGGTTCTCCTCTCTCAGACATAGGTGATCTTAGCCATGTAATTATTAATAAATCTAAGATTCTCCTCTCTCAGGCATAGATGATCTTAGCCATGTAATTATTAATAAACCTGAGGTTCTCCTCTCTCAGTAAAAGATTATCTTAGACATGTAATTATTGATAAAACTAAGGTTCTCCTCTCTCAGACATAGATGATCTTAGCTATGTAATTATTAATAAAACTAAGATTCTCCTCTCTCAGACATAGATGACCTTAGCCATGTAATTATTGATAAAACTAAGGTTCTCCTCTCTCAGACATAGATGATATTAGCCATGTAATTATTAATAAATTAATGTTCTCCTCTCTCAGACATAGGTGATCTTATCCGTGTAATTATTAATAAAACTAAGGTTCTCCTCTCTCAGACATAGGTGATATTAGCCATGTAATTATTAATAAAACTAAGGTTCTCCTCTCTCAGACATAGGTGACCTTATCCATGTAATTATTAATAAAACTAAGGTTCTCATCTCTCAGACATAGGTGATCTTAGTCATGTAATTATTAATAAACCTAAGGTTCTCCTCTCTCAGACATAGGTGATCTTAGTCATGTAATTATTAATAAAACTAAGGTTCTCCTCTCTCAGACATTGGTGATATTAGCCATGTAATTATTAATAAATTAAGGTTCTCCTCTCTCAGACATAGATGACCTTAGCCATGTAATTATTAATAAACCTAAGGTTTCCTCTCTCAGACATAGGTGATCTTAGCCATGTAATTATTAATAAAACTAAGGTTCTCCTCTCTCAGGCATAGATGACCTTAGCCATGTAATTATTAATAAAACTAAGGTTCTCCTCTCTCAGACATATGTGACCTTAGCCATGTAATTATTAATAAACCTAAGGTTCTCCTCTCGCAGGCATAGATGACCTTAGCCATGTAATTATTAATAAAGCTAAGATTCTCCTCTCTCAGACATAGGTGATCTTAGCCATGTAATTATTAATAAAACTAAGGTTCTCCTCTCTCAAACATAGGTGATATTACCCATGTAATTATTAATAAAACTAAGATTCTCCTCTCTCAGACAAAGATGACCTTAGCCATGTAATTATTGATAAAACTAAGGTTCTCCTCTCTCAGACATAGATGATATTAGCCATGTAATTATTAATAAATTAATGTTCTCCTCTCTCAGACATAGGTGATCTTATCCATGTAATTATTAATAAAACTAAGGTTCTCCTCTCTCAGACATAGGTGATATTAGCAATGTAATTATTAATAAAACTAAGGTTCTCCTCTCTCAGACATAGGTGACCTTATCCATGTAATTATTAATAAAACTGAGGTTCTCCTCTCTCAGACATAGGTGATATTAGCCATGTAATTATTAATAAAATAAGGTTGTCCTCTCTCAGACATAGATGACCTTAGCCATGTAATTATTAATAAACCTAAGGTTCTCCTCTCTCAGACATAGGTGATCTTAGCCATGTAATTATTAATAAAACTAAGGTTCTCCTCTCCCAGGCATAGATGACCTTAGCCATGTAATTATTAATAAAACTAATGTTCTCATCTCTCAGACATAGATGACCTTAGCTATGTAATTATTAATAAACCTAAGGTTCTCCTCTCTCAGACATAGGTGATCTTAGCCATGTAATTATTAATAAAACTAATGTTCTCCTCTCTCAGGCATAGATGACCTTAGCCATGTAATTATTAATAAAACTAAGGTTCTCCTCTCTCAGGCCTAGCTGACCTTAGCCATGTAATTATTAATACAACTAAGGTTCTCCTCTCTGACATAGGTGACCATAGCCATGTAATTATTAATAAAACTAAGGTTCTCCTCTCACAGACATAGGTGATCTTATCCATGTAATTATTAATAAACCTAAGTTTCTCCTCTTTCAGACATAGGTGATATTAGCCATGTAATTATTAATAAAACTAATGTTCTCCTCTCTCAGATATAGGTGATCTTAGCCATGTAATTATTAATAAACCTAAGGTTCTCCTCTCTCAGACATAGATGATCTTAGCCATGTAATTATTAATAAACCTAAGGTTCTCCTCTCTCAGAAATAGGTGATCTTAGCCATGTAATTATTAATAAACCTAATGTTCTCCTCTCTCAGGCATAGATGACCTTAGCCATGTAATTATTCATAAAACTAAGGTTCTCCTCTCTCAGGCATAGATGACCTTAGCCATGTAATTATTAATAAAACTAATGTTCTCCTCTCTCAGACATAGATGACCTTAGCTATGTAATTATTAATAAACCTAAGGTTCTCCTCTCTCAGACATAGCTGATCTTAGCCATGTAATTATTAATAAAACTAAGGTTCTCCTCTCTCAGACATAGGTGACCTTAGCCATGTAATTATTAATAAACCTAATGTTCTCCTCTCTCAGGCATAGATGACCTTAGCCATATAATTATTAATAAAACTAAGGTTCTCCTCTCTCAGGCATAGATGATCTTAGCCATGCAATTATTATTAAAACCAAGGTTCTCCTCTCTGACATAGGTGACCTTAGCCATGTAATTATTAATAAAACTAAGGTTTTCCTCTCTCAGACATAGGTGATCTTATCCATGTAATTATTAATAAACCTAAGGTTTTCCTCTCTCAGACATAGGTGATATTAGCCATGTAATTATTAATAAATTAAGGTTCTCCTCTCTCATACATAGGTGACCTTAGCCATGTAATTATTTATAAACCTAAGGTTCTCTTCTCTCAGACTTAGGTGCTATTAGCCATGTAATTATTAATAAACTAATGTTGTCCTCTCTCAGACATAGATGACCTTAGCCATGTAATTAATAATAAACCTAAGGTTCTCCTCTCTCAGACATATGTGATCTTAGCCATGTAATTATTAATAAAACTAAGGTTCTCCTCTCTCAGACATAGGTGAACGTAGTCATGTAATTGTTAATAAAACTAAGGTTCTTCTCTCTAAGGCATAGATGACCTGAGCCATGTAATTATTAATAAAACTAATGTTCTCCTCTCTCAGAGATAGGTGATCTTAGTCATGTAATTATTAATAAAACTAAGGTTCTCCTCTCTCAGACATAGGTGACCTTAGCCATGTAATTATTAATAAACCTAATGTTCTCCTCTCTCAGGCATAGATGACCTTAGCCATATAATTATTAATAAAACTAGGGTTCTCCTCTCTCAGGCATAGATGACCTTAGCCATGTAATTATTAATAAAACTAAGGTTCTCCTCTCAGACATAGGTGATCTTAGCCATGTAATTATTAATAAACCTAAGGTTCTCCTCTCCCAGACATATGTGATCTTAGCCATGTAATTATTAATAAACCTAAGGTTCTCCTCTCTCAGGCATAGATGACCTTAGCCATGTAATTATTAATAAAGCTAAGGTTCTCCTCTCTCAGACATAGGTGATCTTAGCCATATAATTATTAATGAAACTAAGGTTCTCCTCTCTCAGACATAGCTGATATTACCCATGTAATTATTAATAAAACTAAGGTTCCCCTCTCTCAGACATAGATGATCTTAGCCATGTAATTATTAATAAAACTAAGGTTCTCCTCTCTCAGATATAGGTGATCTTAGCCATGTAATTATTAATAAAACTAAGGTTCTCCTCTCTCAGACATAGATGATCTTAGCCATGCAATTATTAACAAAACTAAGGTTCTCCTCTCTCAGACATAGGTGATCTTAGCCATGTAATTATTAATAAAACTAAGGTTCTCCTCTCTCAGGCATAGATGATCTTAGCCATGTAATTATTAATAAACCTGAGGTTCTCCTCTCTCAGTAAAAGATTATCTTAGTCATGTAATTATTGATAAAACTAAGGTTCTCCTCTTTCAGACATAGATGATCTTAGCTATGTAATTATTAATAAAACTAAGATTCTCCTCTCTCAGACATAGATGACCTTAGCCATGTAATTATTGATAAAACTAAGGTTCTCCTCTCTCAGACATAGATGACATTATCCATGTAATTATTAATAAATTAAGGTTCTCCTCTCTCAGACATAGATGATCTTAGCCATGTAATTATTAATAAAACTAAGGTTCTCCTCTCTCAGACATAGATGATCTTAGCTATGTAATTATTAATAAAACTAACATTCTCCTCTCTCAGACATAAATGACCTTAGCCATGTAATTATTGATAAAACTAAGGTTCTCCTCTCTCAGACATAGATGATATTAGCCATGTAATTATTAATAAATTAATGTTCTCCTCTCTCAGACATAGGTGATCTTATCCATGTAATTATTAATAAAACTAAGGTTCTCCTCTCTCAGACATAGGTGATATTAGCCATGTAATTATTAATAAAACTAAGGTTCTCCTCTCTCAGACATAGGTGACCTTATCCATGTAATTATTAATGAAACTAAGGTTCTCCTCTCTCAGACATAGGTGATCTTAGTCATGTAATTATTAATAAACATAAGGTTCTCCTCTCTCAGACATAGGTGATCTTAGTCATGTAATTATTAATAAAACTAAGGTTCTCCTCTGTCAGACATAGGTGATATTAGCCATGTAATTATTAATAAATTAAGGTACACCTCTCTCAGACATAGATGACCTTAGCCATGTAATTATTAATAAACCTAAGGTTCTCCTCTCCCAGCTATTGATGACCTTAGCCATGTAATTATTAATAAAACTAAGGTTCTCCTCTCTCAGGCATAGATGACCTTAGCCATGTAATTATTAATAAACCTAAGGTTCTCCTCTCTCAGACATAGGTGATCTTAGCCATGTATTTATTAATAAAACTAAGGTTCTCCTCTCTCAGACATAGGTGATCTTATCCATGTAATTATTAATAAACCTAAGTTTCTCCTCTTTCAGACATAGGTGATATTAGCAATGTAATTATTAATAAAACTAATGTTCTCCTCTCTCCGACATAGGTGATCTTAGCCATGTAATTATTAATAAACCTAAGGTTCTCCTCTCTCAGACATAGATGATCTTAGCCATGTAATTATTAATAAACCTAAGGTTCTCCTTTCTCAGACATAGGTGATCTTAGCCATGTAATTATTAATAAACCTAATGTTCTCCTCTCTCAGGCATAGATGACCTTAGCCATGTAATTATTAATAAAACTAAGGTTCTCCTTTCTCAGGCATAGATGACCTTAGCCATGTAATTATTAATAAAACTAATGTTCTCCTCTCTCAGACATAGATGACCTTAGCTATGTAATTATTAATAAACCTAAGGTTCTCCTCTCTCAGACATAGCTGATCTTAGCCATGTAATTATTAATAAAACTAAGGTTCTCCTCTCTCAGACATAGGTGACCTTAGCCATGTAATTATTAATAAACCTAATGTTCTCCTCTCTCAGGCATAGATGACCTTAGCCATATAATTATTAATAAAACTAAGGTTCTCCTCTCTCAGGCATAGATGATCTTAGCCATGTAATTATTAATAAAACTAAGGTTCTTTTCTCTGACATAGGTGATCTTATCCATGTAATTATTAATAAACCTAAGGTTTTCCTCTCTCAGACATAGGTGATATTACCCTTGTAATTATTAATAAATTAAGGTTCTCCTCTCTCATACATAGGTGACCTTAGCCATGTAATTATTTATAAACCTAAGGTTCTCTTCTCTCAGACTTAGGTGCTATTAGCCATGTAATTATTAATAAACTAATGTTGTCCTCTCTCAGACATAGATGACCTTAGCCATGTAATTATTAATAAACCTAAGGTTCTCCTCTCTCAGACATAGGTGATCTTAGCCATGTAATTATTAATAAAACTAAGGTTCTCCTCTCTCAGACATAGGTGACCGTAGTCATGTAATTGTTAATAAACCTAAGGTTCTCCTCTCTCAGACATACATGATCTTAGCCATGTAATTATTAATAAACCTAAGGTTCTCCTCTCTCAGACATAGGTGATCTTAGCCATGTAATTATTAATAAACCTAATGTTCTCCTCTCTCAGGCATAGATGACCTTAGCCATGTAATTATTAATAAAACTAAGGTTCTCCTCTCTCAGGCATAGATGACCTTAGCCATGTAATTATTAATAAAACTAAGGTTCTCCTCTCAGACATAGGTGATCTTAGCCATGTAATTATTAATAAAACTAAGGTTCTCCTCTCCCAGACATAGATGATCTTAGCCATGTAATTATTAATAAACCTAATGTTCTCCTCTCTCAGGCATAGATGACCTTAGCCATGTAATTATTAATAAAACTAAGGTTCTCCTCTCTCAGACATAGGTGATCTTAGCCATGTAATTATTAATAAACCTAAGGTTCTCCTCTCTCAGGCATAGATGACCTTAGCCATGTAATTATTAATAAAGCTAAGGTTCTCCTCTCTCAGACATAGGTGATCTTAGCCATGTAATTATTAATAAAACTAAGGTTCTCCTCTCTCAGGCATAGATGACCTTAGCCATGTAATTATTAATAAAGCTAAGGTTCTCCTCTCTCAGACATAGGTGATCTTAGCCATGTAATTATTAATAAAACTAAGGTTCTCCTCTCTCAGACATAGGTGATATTACCCATGTAATTATTAATAAAACTAATGTTCACCTCTCTCAGAAATAGATGACCTTAGCCATGTAATTATTAGTAAACCTAAGGTTCTCCTCTCTCAGACATAGGTGATCTTAGCCATGTAATTATTAATAAAACTAAGGTTCTCCTCTCCCAGGCATAGATGACCTTAGCCATGTAATTATTAATAAAACTAATGTTCTCATCTCTCAGACATAGATGACCTTAGCTATGTAATTATTAATAAACCTAAGGTTCTCCTCTCTCAGACATAGGTGATCTTAGCCATGTAATTATTAATAAAACTAAGGTTCTCCTCTCTCAGGCATAGATGACCTTAGCCATGTAATTATTAATAAAAGTAAGGTTCTCCTCTCTCAGGCCTAGATGACCTTAGCCATGTAATTATTAATAAAACTAAGGTTCTCCTCTCTGACATAGGTGACCATAGCCATGTAATTATTAATAAAACTAAGGTTCTCCTCTCTCAGACATAGGTGATCTTATCCATGTAATTATTAATAAACCTAAGTTTCTCCTCTTTCAGACATAGGTGATATTAGCAATGTAATTATTAATAAAACTAATGTTCTCCTCTCTCAGACATAGGTGATCTTAGCCATGTAATTATTAATAAACCTAAGGTTCTCCTCTCTCAGACATAGATGATCTTAGCCATGTAATTATTAATAAACCTAAGGTTCTCCTCTCTCAGACATAGGTGATCTTAGCCATGTAATTATTAATAAACCTAATGTTCTCCTCTCTCAGGCATAGATGACCTTAGCCATGTAATTATTAATAAAACTAAGGTTCTCCTCTCTCAGAGATAGTTGATCTTAGTCATGTAATTATTAATAAAACTAAGGTTCTCCTCTCTCAGGCATAGATGACCTTAGCCATGTAATCATTAATAAAACTAAGGTTCTCCTCTCAGACATAGCTGATCTTAGCCATGTAATTATTAATAAACCTAAGGTTCTCCTCTCTCAGACATAGATGATCTTAGCCATGTAATTATTAATAAACCTAATGTTCTCCTCTCTCAGGCATAGATGACCTTAGCCATGTAATTATTAATAAAACTAAGGTTCTCCTCTCTCAGACATAGGTGATCTTATCCATGTAATTATTAATACACCTAAGGTTTTCCTCTCTCAGACATAGGTGATATTAGCCATGTAATTATTAATAAATTAAGGTTCTCCTCTCTCATACATAGGTGACCTTAGCCATGTAATTATTAATAAACCTAAGGTTCTCCTCTCTCAGACATATGTGATCTTAGCCATGTAATTATTAATAAAACTAAGGTTCTCCTCTCTCAGACATAGGTGACCGTAGTCATGTAATTGTTAATAAAACTAAGGTTCTCCTCTCTAAGGCATAGATGACCTTAGCCATGTAATTATTAATAAAACTAATGTTCTCCTCTCTCAGAGATAGTTGATCTTAGTCATGTAATTATTAATAAAACTAAGGTTCTCCTCTCTCAGACATAGGTGACCTTAGACATGTAATTATTAATAAACCTAATGTTCTACTCTCTCCGGCATAGATGACCTTAGCCATATAATTATTAATAAAACTGAGGTTCTCCTCTCTCAGGCATAGATGACCTTAGCCATGTAATTATTAATAAAACTAAGGTTCTCCTCTCAGACATAGGTGATCTTAGCCATGTAATTATTAATAAACCTAAGGTTCTCCTCTCCCAGACATAGATGATCTTAGCCATGTAATTATTAATAAACCTAATGTTCTCCTCTCTCAGGCATAGATGACCTTAGCCATGTAATTATTAATAAAACTAAGGTTCTCCTCTCTCAGACATAGGTGATCTTAGCCATGTAATTATTAATAAACCTAAGGTTCTCCTCTCTCAGGCATAGATGACCTTAGCCATGTAATTATTAATAAAGCTAAGGTTCTCCTCTCTCAGACATAGGTGATCTTAGCCATGTAATTATTAATAAACCTAAGGTTCTCCTCTCTCAGACATAGATGATCTTAGCCATGCAATTATTAACAAAACTAAGGTTCTCCTCTCTCAGACATAGGTGATCTTAGCCATGTAATTATTAATAAAACTAAGGTTCTCCTCTCTCAGGCATAGATGATCTTAGCCATGTAATTATTAATAAACCTGAAGTTCTCCTCTCTCAGTAAAAGATTATCTTAGCCATGTAATTATTGATAAAACTAAGGTTCTCCTTTCTCAGACATAGGTGATATTAGCCATGTAATTATTAATAAATTAAGGTTCTCCTCTCTCATACATAGATGACCTTAGCCATGTAATTATTAATAAAACTAAGGTTCTCCTCTCTCAGGCATAGATGACCTTAGCCATGTAATTATTAATAAAACTAATGTTCTCCTCTCTCAGACATAGATGACCTTAGCTATGTAATTATTAATAAACCTAAGGTTCTCCTCTCTCAGACATAGGTGATCTTAGCCATGTAATTATTAATAAAACTAAGGTTCTCCTCTCTCAGACATAGGTGACCTTAGCCATGTAATTATTAATAAACCTAATGTTCTCCTCTCTCAGGCATAGATGACCTTAGCCATATAATTATTAATAAAACTAAGGTTCTCCTCTCTCAGGCATAGATGATCTTAGCCATGTAATTATTAATAAAACTAAGGTTCTTTTCTCTGACATAGGTGACCTTAGCCATGTAATTATTAATAAAACTAATGTTCTCCTCTCTCAGAGATAGGTGATCTTAGTCATGTAATTATTAATAAAACTAAGGTTCTCCTCTCTCAGACATAGGTGACCTTAGCCATGTAATTATTAATAAACCTAATGTTCTCCTCTCTCAGGCATAGATGACCTTAGCCATATAATTATTAATAAAACTAGGGTTCTCCTCTCTCAGGCATAGATGACCTTAGCCATGTAATTATTAATAAAACTAAGGTTCTCCTCTCAGACATAGGTGATCTTAGCCATGTAATTATTAATAAACCTAAGGTTCTCCTCTCCCATACATAGATGATCTTAGCCATGTAATTATTAATAAAACTAAGATTCTCCTCTCTCAGACATAGGTGATATTAGCCATGTAATTATTAATAAATTAAGGTTCTCCTCTCTCATACATAGATGACCTTAGCCATGTTATTATTAATAAAACTAAGGTTCTCCTCTCTCAGGCATAGATGACCTTAGCCATGTAATTATTAATAAAACTAATGTTCTCCTCTCTCAGACATAGATGACCTTAGCTATGTAATTATTAATAAACCGAAGGTTCTCCTCTCTCAGACATAGCTGATCTTAGCCATGTAATTATTAATAAAACTAAGGTTCTCCTCTCTCAGACATAGGTGACCTTAGCCATGTAATTATTAATAAACCTAATGTTCTCCTCTCTCAGGCATAGATGACCTTAGCCATATAATTATTAATAAAACTAAGGTTCTCCTCTCACAGGCATAGATGATCTTAGCCATGTAATTATTATTAAAACTAAGGTTCTTTTCTCTGACATAGGTGACCTTAGCCATGTAATTATTAATAAAACTAATGTTCTCCTCTCTCAGAGATAGGTGATCTTAGTCATGTAATTATTAATAAAACTAAGGTTCTCCTCTCTCAGACATAGGTGACCTTAGCCATGTAATTATTAATAAACCTAAGGTTCTCCTCTCCCAGACATAGATGATCTTAGCCATGTAATTATTAATAAACCTAATGTTCTCCTCTCTCAGACATAGATGACCTTAGCCATGTAATTATTAATAAAACTAAGGTTCTCCTCTCTCAGACATATGTGATCTTAGCCATGTAATTATTAATAAACCTAAGGTTCTCCTCTCTCAGGCATAGATGACCTTAGCCATGTAATTATTAATAAAGCTAAGGTTCTCCTCTCTCAGACATAGGTGATCTTAGCCATATAATTATTAATGAAACTAAGTTTCTCCTCTCTCAGACATAGCTGATATTACCCATGTAATTATTAATAAAACTAAGGTTCCCCTCTCTCAGACATAGATGATCTTAGCCATGTAATTATTAATAAAACTAAGGTTCTCCTCTCTCAGACATAGGTGATCTTAGCCATGTAATTATTAATAAAACTAAGGTTCTCCTCTCTCAGACATAGATGATCTTAGCCAAGCAATTATTAACAAAACTAAGGTTCTCCTCTCTCAGACATAGCTGATCTTAGCCATGTAATTATTAATAAAACTAAGGTTCTCCTCTCTCAGGCATAGATGATCTTAGCCATGTAATTATTAATAAACCTGAGGTTCTCCTCTCTCAGTAAAAGATTATCTTAGCCATGTAATTATTGATAAAACTAAGGTTCTCCTCTCTCAGACATAGATGACCTTAGCCATGTAATTATTAATAAAGCTAAGGTTCTCCTCTCTCAGACATAGGTGATCTTAGCCATGTAATTATTAATAAAACTAAGGTTCTCCTCTCTCAGACATAGGTGATATTACCCATGTAATTATTAATAAAACTAATGTTCACCTCTCTCAGAAATAGATGACCTTAGCCATGTAATTATTAGTAAACCTAAGGTTCTCCTCTCTCAGACATAGGTGATCTTAGCCATGTAATTATTAATAAAACTAAGGTTCTCCTCTCCCAGGCATAGATGACCTTAGCCATGTAATTATTAATAAAACTAATGTTCTCATCTCTCAGACATAGATGACCTTAGCTATGTAATTATTAATAAACCTAAGGTTCTCCTCTCTCAGACATAGGTGATCTTAGCCATGTAATTATTAATAAAACTAAGGTTCTCCTCTCTCAGGCATAGATGACCTTAGCCATGTAATTATTAATAAAAGTAAGGTTCTCCTCTCTCAGGCCTAGATGACCTTAGCCATGTAATTATTAATAAAACTAAGGTTCTCCTCTCTGACATAGGTGACCATAGCCATGTAATTATTAATAAAACTAAGGTTCTCCTCTCTCAGACATAGGTGATCTTATCCATGTAATTATTAATAAACCTAAGTTTCTCCTCTTTCAGACATAGGTGATATTAGCAATGTAATTATTAATAAAACTAATGTTCTCCTCTCTCAGACATAGGTGATCTTAGCCATGTAATTATTAATAAACCTAAGGTTCTCCTCTCTCAGACATAGATGATCTTAGCCATGTAATTATTAATAAACCTAAGGTTCTCCTCTCTCAGAGATAGTTGATCTTAGTCATGTAATTATTAATAAAACTAAGGTTCTCCTCTCTCAGGCATAGATGACCTTAGCCATGTAATCATTAATAAAACTAAGGTTCTCCTCTCAGACATAGCTGATCTTAGCCATGTAATTATTAATAAACCTAAGGTTCTCCTCTCTCAGACATAGATGATCTTAGCCATGTAATTATTAATAAACCTAATGTTCTCCTCTCTCAGGCATAGATGACCTTAGCCATGTAATTATTAATAAAACTAAGGTTCTCCTCTCTCAGACATAGGTGATCTTATCCATGTAATTATTAATACACCTAAGGTTTTCCTCTCTCAGACATAGGTGATATTAGCCATGTAATTATTAATAAATTAAGGTTCTCCTCTCTCATACATAGGTGACCTTAGCCATGTAATTATTAATAAACCTAAGGTTCTCCTCTCTCAGACATATGTGATCTTAGCCATGTAATTATTAATAAAACTAAGGTTCTCCTCTCTCAGACATAGGTGACCGTAGTCATGTAATTGTTAATAAAACTAAGGTTCTCCTCTCTAAGGCATAGATGACCTTAGCCATGTAATTATTAATAAAACTAATGTTCTCCTCTCTCAGAGATAGTTGATCTTAGTCATGTAATTATTAATAAAACTAAGGTTCTCCTCTCTCAGACATAGGTGACCTTAGACATGTAATTATTAATAAACCTAATGTTCTACTCTCTCCGGCATAGATGACCTTAGCCATATAATTATTAATAAAACTGAGGTTCTCCTCTCTCAGGCATAGATGACCTTAGCCATGTAATTATTAATAAAACTAAGGTTCTCCTCTCAGACATAGGTGATCTTAGCCATGTAATTATTAATAAACCTAAGGTTCTCCTCTCCCAGACATAGATGATCTTAGCCATGTAATTATTAATAAACCTAATGTTCTCCTCTCTCAGGCATAGATGACCTTAGCCATGTAATTATTAATAAAACTAAGGTTCTCCTCTCTCAGACATAGGTGATCTTAGCCATGTAATTATTAATAAACCTAAGGTTCTCCTCTCTCAGGCATAGATGACCTTAGCCATGTAATTATTAATAAAGCTAAGGTTCTCCTCTCTCAGACATAGGTGATCTTAGCCATGTAATTATTAATAAACCTAAGGTTCTCCTCTCTCAGACATAGATGATCTTAGCCATGCAATTATTAACAAAACTAAGGTTCTCCTCTCTCAGACATAGGTGATCTTAGCCATGTAATTATTAATAAAACTAAGGTTCTCCTCTCTCAGGCATAGATGATCTTAGCCATGTAATTATTAATAAACCTGAAGTTCTCCTCTCTCAGTAAAAGATTATCTTAGCCATGTAATTATTGATAAAACTAAGGTTCTCCTTTCTCAGACATAGGTGATATTAGCCATGTAATTATTAATAAATTAAGGTTCTCCTCTCTCATACATAGATGACCTTAGCCATGTAATTATTAATAAAACTAAGGTTCTCCTCTCTCAGGCATAGATGACCTTAGCCATGTAATTATTAATAAAACTAATGTTCTCCTCTCTCAGACATAGATGACCTTAGCTATGTAATTATTAATAAACCTAAGGTTCTCCTCTCTCAGACATAGGTGATCTTAGCCATGTAATTATTAATAAAACTAAGGTTCTCCTCTCTCAGACATAGGTGACCTTAGCCATGTAATTATTAATAAACCTAATGTTCTCCTCTCTCAGGCATAGATGACCTTAGCCATATAATTATTAATAAAACTAAGGTTCTCCTCTCTCAGGCATAGATGATCTTAGCCATGTAATTATTAATAAAACTAAGGTTCTTTTCTCTGACATAGGTGACCTTAGCCATGTAATTATTAATAAAACTAATGTTCTCCTCTCTCAGAGATAGGTGATCTTAGTCATGTAATTATTAATAAAACTAAGGTTCTCCTCTCTCAGACATAGGTGACCTTAGCCATGTAATTATTAATAAACCTAATGTTCTCCTCTCTCAGGCATAGATGACCTTAGCCATATAATTATTAATAAAACTAGGGTTCTCCTCTCTCAGGCATAGATGACCTTAGCCATGTAATTATTAATAAAACTAAGGTTCTCCTCTCAGACATAGGTGATCTTAGCCATGTAATTATTAATAAACCTAAGGTTCTCCTCTCCCATACATAGATGATCTTAGCCATGTAATTATTAATAAAACTAAGATTCTCCTCTCTCAGACATAGGTGATATTAGCCATGTAATTATTAATAAATTAAGGTTCTCCTCTCTCATACATAGATGACCTTAGCCATGTTATTATTAATAAAACTAAGGTTCTCCTCTCTCAGGCATAGATGACCTTAGCCATGTAATTATTAATAAAACTAATGTTCTCCTCTCTCAGACATAGATGACCTTAGCTATGTAATTATTAATAAACCGAAGGTTCTCCTCTCTCAGACATAGCTGATCTTAGCCATGTAATTATTAATAAAACTAAGGTTCTCCTCTCTCAGACATAGGTGACCTTAGCCATGTAATTATTAATAAACCTAATGTTCTCCTCTCTCAGGCATAGATGACCTTAGCCATATAATTATTAATAAAACTAAGGTTCTCCTCTCACAGGCATAGATGATCTTAGCCATGTAATTATTATTAAAACTAAGGTTCTTTTCTCTGACATAGGTGACCTTAGCCATGTAATTATTAATAAAACTAATGTTCTCCTCTCTCAGAGATAGGTGATCTTAGTCATGTAATTATTAATAAAACTAAGGTTCTCCTCTCTCAGACATAGGTGACCTTAGCCATGTAATTATTAATAAACCTAAGGTTCTCCTCTCCCAGACATAGATGATCTTAGCCATGTAATTATTAATAAACCTAATGTTCTCCTCTCTCAGACATAGATGACCTTAGCCATGTAATTATTAATAAAACTAAGGTTCTCCTCTCTCAGACATATGTGATCTTAGCCATGTAATTATTAATAAACCTAAGGTTCTCCTCTCTCAGGCATAGATGACCTTAGCCATGTAATTATTAATAAAGCTAAGGTTCTCCTCTCTCAGACATAGGTGATCTTAGCCATATAATTATTAATGAAACTAAGTTTCTCCTCTCTCAGACATAGCTGATATTACCCATGTAATTATTAATAAAACTAAGGTTCCCCTCTCTCAGACATAGATGATCTTAGCCATGTAATTATTAATAAAACTAAGGTTCTCCTCTCTCAGACATAGGTGATCTTAGCCATGTAATTATTAATAAAACTAAGGTTCTCCTCTCTCAGACATAGATGATCTTAGCCAAGCAATTATTAACAAAACTAAGGTTCTCCTCTCTCAGACATAGCTGATCTTAGCCATGTAATTATTAATAAAACTAAGGTTCTCCTCTCTCAGGCATAGATGATCTTAGCCATGTAATTATTAATAAACCTGAGGTTCTCCTCTCTCAGTAAAAGATTATCTTAGCCATGTAATTATTGATAAAACTAAGGTTCTCCTCTTTCAGACATAGATGATCTTAGCTATGTAATTATTAATAAAACTAAGATTCTCCTCTCTCAGACATAGATGACCTTAGCCATGTAATTATTGATAAAACTAAGGTTCTCCTCTCTCAGACATTTATGACATTATCCATGTAATTATTAATAAATTAAGGTTCTCCTCTCTCAGACATAGATGATCTTAGCCATGTAATTATTAATAAAACTAAGGTTCTCCTCTCTCAGACATAGATGATCTTAGCTATGTAATTATTAATAAAACTAACATTCTCCTCTCTCAGACATAAATGACCTAAGCCATGTAATTATTGATAAAACTAAGGTTCTCCTCTCTCAGACATAGATGATATTAGCCATGTAATTATTAATAAATTAATGTTCTCCTCTCTCAGACATAGGTGATCTTATCCATGTAATTATTAATAAAACTAAGGTTCTCCTCTCTCAGACATAGGTGATATTAGCCATGTAATTATTAATAAAACTAAGGTTCTCCTCTCTCAGACATAGGTGACCTTATCCATATAATTATTAATGAAACTAAGGTTCTCCTCTCTCAGACATAGGTGATCTTAGTCATGTAATTATTAATAAACCTAAAGTTCTCCTCTCTCAGACATAGGTGATCTTAGTCATGTAATTATTAATAAAACTAAGGTTCTCCTCTGTCAGACATAGGTGATATTAGCCATGTAATTATTAATAAATTAAGGTACTCCTCTCTCAGACATAGATGACCTTAGCCATGTAATTATTAATAAACCTAAGGTTCTCCTCTCCCAGGCATTGATGACCTCAGCCATGTAATTATTAATAAAACTAAGGTTCTCCTCTCTCAGGCATAGATGACCTTAGCCATGTAATTATTAATAAACCTAAGGTTCTCCTCTCTCAGACATAGGTGATCTTAGCCATGTATTTATTAATAAAACTAAGGTTCTCCTCTCTGACATAGGTGACCATAGCCATGTAATTATTAATAAAACTAAGGTTCTCCTCTCTCAGACATAGGTGATCTTAGCCATGTAATTATTAATAAACCTAAGGTTCTCCTCTCTCAGACATAGATGATCTTAGCCATGTAATTATTAATAAACCTAAGGTTCTCCTCTCTCAGACATAGGTGATCTTAGCCATGTAATTATTAATAAACCTAATGTTCTCCTCTCTCAGGCATAGATGACCTTATCCATGTAATTATTAATAAAACTAAGGTTCTCCTCTCTCAGGCATAGATGACCTTAGCCATGTAATTATTAATAAAACTAATGTTCTCCTCTCTCAGACATAGATGACCTTAGCTATGTAATTATTAATAAACCTAAGGTTCTCCTCTCTCAGGCATAGATGACCTTAGCCATATAATTATTAATAAAACTAAGGTTCTCCTCTCTCAGGCATAGATAATCTTAGCCATGTAATTATTAATAAAACTAAGGTTCTTTTCTCTGACATAGGTGATCTTATCCATGTAATTATTAATAAACCTAAGGTTTTCCTCTCTCAGACATAGGTGATATTAGCCATGTAATTATTAATAAATTAAGGTTCTCCTCTCTCATACATAGGTGACCTTAGCCATGTAATTATTTATAAACCTAAGGTTCTCTTCTCTCAGACTTAGGTGCTATTAGCCATGTAATTATTAATAAACTAATGTTGTCCTCTCTCAGACATAGATGACCTTAGCCATGTAATTATTAATAAACCTAAGGTTCTCCTCTCTCAGACATAGGTGATCTTAGCCATGTAATTATTAATAAAACTAAGGTTCTCCTCTCTCAGACATAGGTGAGCGTAGTCATGTAATTGTTAATAAACCTAAGGTTCTCCTCTCTCAGACATAGATGATCTGAGCCATGTAATTATTAATAAACCTAAGGTTCTCCTCTCTCAGACATAGGTGATCTTAGCAATGTAATTATTAATAAACCTAATGTTCTCCTCTCTCAGGCATAGATGACCTTAGCCATGTAATTATTAATAAAACTAAGGTTCTCCTCTCTCAGGCATAGATGACCTTAGCCATGTAATTATTAATAAAACTAAGGTTCTCCTCTCAGACATAGGTGTTCTTAGCCATGTAATTATTAATAAAGCTAAGGTTCTCCTCTCCCAGACATAGATGATCTTAGCCATGTAATTATTAATAAACCTAATGTTCTCCTCTCTCAGGCATAGATGACCTTAGCCATGTAATTATTAATAAAACTAAGGTTCTCCTCTCTCAGACATAGGTGATCTTAGCCATGTAATTATTAATAAACCTAAGGTTCTCCTCTCTCAGGCATAGATGACCTTAGCCATGTAATTATTAATAAAGCTAAGGTTCTCCTCTCTCAGACATAGGTGATCTTAGCCATGTAATTATTAATAAAACTAAGGTTCTCCTCTCTCAGGCATAGATGACCGTAGCCATGTAATTATTAATAAAGCTAAGGTTCTCCTCTCTCAGACATAGGTGATCTTAGCCATGTAATTATTAATAAAACTAAGGTTCTCCTCTCTCAGACATAGGTGATATTACCCATGTAATTATTAATAAAACTAATGTTCACCTCTCTCAGACATAGATGACCTTAGCCATGTAATTATTAATAAACCTAAGGTTCTCCTCTCTCAGACATAGGTGATCTTAGCCATGTAATTATTAATAAAACTAAGGTTCTCCTCTCCCAGGCATAGATGACCTTAGCCATGTAATTATTAATAAAACTAAGGTTCTCATCTCTCAGAAATAGATGACCTTAGCTATGTAATTATTAATAAACCTAAGGTTCTCCTCTCTCAGACATAGGTGATCTTAGCCATGTAATTATTAATAAAACTAAGGTTCTCCTCTCTCAGGCATAGATGACCTTAGCCATGTAATTATTAATAAAACTAAGGTTCTCCTCTCTCAGGCCTAGATGACCTTAGCCATGTAATTATTAATAAAACTAAGGTTCTCCTCTCTGACATAGGTGACCATAGCCATGTAATTATTAATAAAACTAAGGTTCTCCTCTCTCAGACATAGGTGATCTTAGCCATGTAATTATTAATAAACCTAAGGTTCTCCTCTCTCAGACATAGATGATCTTAGCCATGTAATTATTAATAAACCTAAGGTTCTCCTCTCTCAGACATAGGTGACCTTAGCCATGTAATTATTAATAAACCTAATGTTCTCCTCTCTCAGGCATAGATGACCTTAGCCATATAATTATTAATAAAACTAAGGTTCTCCTCTCTCAGGCATAGATGACCTTAGCCATGTAATTATTAATAAAACTAAGGTTCTCCTCTCAGACATAGCTGATCTTAGCCATGTAATTATTAATAAACCTAAGGTTCTCCTCTCTCAGACATAGATGATCTTAGCCATGTAATTATTAATAAACCTAATGTTCTCCTCTCTCAGGCATAGATGACCTTAGCCATGTAATTATTAATAAAACTAAGGTTCTCCTCTCTCAGACATAGGTGATCTTATCCATGTAATTATTAATAAACCTAAGGTTTTCCTCTCTCAGACATAGGTGATATTAGCCATGTAATTATTAATAAATTAAGGTTCTCCTCTCTCATACATAGGTGACCTTAGCCATGTAATTATTAATAAACCTAAGGTTCTCCTCTCTCAGACATATGTGATCTTAGCCATGTAATTATTAATAAAACTAAGGTTCTCCTCTCTCAGACATAGGTGACCGTAGTCATGTAATTGTTAATAAAACTAAGGTTCTCCTCTCTAAGGCATAGATGACCTTAGCCATGTAATTATTAATAAAACTAATGTTCTCCTCTCTCAGAGATAGTTGATCTTAGTCATGTAATTATTAATAAAACTAAGGTTCTCCTCTCTCAGACATAGATGACCTTAGACATGTAATTATTAATAAACCTAATGTTCTCCTCTCTCAGGCATAGATGACCTTAGCCATATAATTATTAATAAAACTAAGGTTCTCCTCTCTCAGGCATAGATGACCTTAGCCATGTAATTATTAATAAAACTAAGGTTCTCCTCTCAGACATAGATGATATTAGCCATGTAATTATTAATAAACCTAAGTTTCTCCTCTTTCAGACATAGGTGATATTAGCAATGTAATTATTAATAAAACTAATGTTCTCTTCTCTCAGACATAGGTGATCTTAGCCATGTAATTATTAATAAACCTAAGGTTCTCCTCTCTCAGACATAGATGATCTTAGCCATGTAATTATTAATAAAACTAAGGTTCTCCTCTCTCAGACATAGGTGACCTTAGCCATGTAATTATTAATAAACCTAATGTTCTCCTCTCTCAGGCATAGATGACCTTAGCCATATAATTATTAATAAAACTAAGGTTCTCCTCTCTCAGGCATAGATGACCTTAGCCATGTAATTATTAATAAAACTAAGGTTCTCCTCTCAGACATAGCTGATCTTAGCCATGTAATTATTAATAAACCTAAGGTTCTCCTCTCTCAGACATAGATGATCTTAGCCATGTAATTATTAATAAACCTAATGTTCTCCTCTCTCAGGCATAGATGACCTTAGCCATGTAATTATTAATAAAACTAAGGTTCTCCTCTCTCAGACATAAGTGATCTTATCCATGTAATTATTAATAAACCTAAGGTTTTCCTCTCTCAGACATAGGTGATATTAGCCATGTAATTATTAATAAATTAAGGTTCTCCTCTCTCATACATAGGTGACCTTAGCCATGTAATTATTAATAAACCTAAGGTTCTCCTCTCTCAGACATATGTGATCTTAGCCATGTAATTATTAATAAAACTAAGGTTCTCCTCTCTCAGACATAGGTGACCGTAGTCATGTAATTGTTAATAAAACTAAGGTTCTCCTCTCTAAGGCATAGATGACCTTAGCCCTGTAATTATTAATAAAACTAATGTTCTCCTCTCTCAGAGATAGTTGATCTTAGTCATGTAATTATTAATAAAACTAAGGTTCTCCTCTCTCAGACATAGGTGACCTTAGACATGTAATTATTAATAAACCTAATGTTCTCCTCTCTCAGGCATAGATGACCTTAGCATTATAATTATTAATAAAACTAAGGTTCTCCTCTCTCAGGCATAGATGACCTTAGCCATGTAATTATTAATAAAACTAAGGTTCTCCTCTCAGACATAGGTGATCTTAGCCATGTAATTATTAATAAACCTAAGGTTCTCCTCTCCCAGACATAGATGATCTTAGCCATGTAATTATTAATAAACCTAATGTTCTCCTCTCTCAGGCATAGATGACCTTAGCCATGTAATTATTAATAAAACTAAGGTTCTCCTCTCTCAGACATAGGTGATCTTAGCCATGTAATTATTAATAAACCTAAGGTTCTCCTCTCTCAGGCATAGATGACCTTAGCCATGTAATTATTAATAAAGCTAAGGTTCTCCTCTCTCAGACATAGGTGATCTTAGCCATGTAATTATTAATAAACCTAAGGTTCTCCTCTCTCAGACATATATGATCTTAGCCATGCAATTATTAACAAAACTAAGGTTCTCCTCTCTCAGACATAGGTGATCTTAGCCATGTAATTATTAATAAAACTAAGGTTCTCCCCTCTCAGGCATAGATGATCTTAGCCATGTAATTATTAATAAACCTGAAGTTCTCCTCTCTCAGTAAAAGATTATCTTAGCCATGTAATTATTGATAAAACTAAGGTTCTCCTCTCTCAGACATAGATGATCTTAGCTATGTAATTATTAATAAAACTAAGATTCTCCTCTCTCAGACATAGGTGATATTAGCCATGTAATTATTAATAAATTAAGGTTCTCCTCTCTCATACATAGATGACCTTAGCCATGTAATTATTAATAAAGCTAAGGTTCTCCTCTCTCAGGCATAGATGACCTTAGCCATGTAATTATTAATAAAACTAATGTTCTCCTCTCTCAGACATAGATGACCTTAGCTATGTAATTATTAATAAACCTAAGGTTCTCCTCTCTCAGACATAGCTGATCTTAGCATGTAATTATTAATAAAACTAAGGTTCTCCTCTCTCAGACATAGGTGACCTTAGCCATGTAATTATTAATAAACCTAATGTTCTCCTCTCTCAGGCATAGATGACCTTAGCCATATAATTATTAATAAAACTAAGGTTCTCCTCTCTCAGGCATAGATGATCTTAGCCATGTAATTATTAATAAACCTAATGTTCTCCTCTCTCAGGCATAGATGACCTTAGCCATGTAATTATTAATAAAACTAAGGTTCTCCTCTCTCAGACATAGGTGATCTTATCCATGTAATTATTAATAAACCTAAGGTTTTCCTCTCTCAGACATAGGTGATATTAGCCATGTAATTATTAATAAATTAAGGTTCTCCTCTCTCATACATAGGTGACCTTAGCCATGTAATTATTAATAAACCTAAGGTTCTCCTCTCTCAGACATATGTGATCTTAGCCATGTAATTATTAATAAAACTAAGGTTCTCCTCTCTCAGACATAGGTGACCGTAGTCATGTAATTGTTAATAAAACTAAGGTTCTCCTCTCTAAGGTATAGATGACCTTAGCCATGTAATTATTAATAAAACTAATGTTCTCCTCTCTCAGAGATAGTTGATCTTAGTCATGTAATTATTAATAAAACTAAGGTTCTCCTCTCTCAGACATAGGTGACCTTAGACATGTAATTATTAATAAACCTAATGTTCTCCTCTCTCAGGCATAGATGACCTTAGCCATATAATTATTAATAAAACTAAGGTTCTCCTCTCTCAGGCATAGATGATCTTAGCCATGTAATTATTAATAAACCTGAAGTTCTCCTCTCTCAGTAAAAGATTATCTTAGCCATGTAATTATTGATAAAACTAAGGTTCTCCTCTCTCAGACATAGATGATCTTAGCTATGTAATTATTAATAAAACTAAGATTCTCCTCTCTCAGACATAGGTGATATTAGCCATGTAATTATTAATAAATTAAGGTTCTCCTCTCTCATACATAGATGACCTTAGCCATGTAATTATTAATAAAGCTAAGGTTCTCCTCTCTCAGGCATAGATGACCTTAGCCATGTAATTATTAATAAAACTAATGTTCTCCTCTCTCAGACATAGATGACCTTAGCTATGTAATTATTAATAAACCTAAGGTTCTCCTCTCTCAGACATAGCTGATCTTAGCCATGTAATCATTAATAAAACTAAGGTTCTCCTCTCTCAGACATAGGTGACCTTAGCCATGTAATTATTAATAAACCTAATGTTTTCCTCTCTCAGGCATAGATGACCTTAGCCATATAATTATTAATAAAACTAAGGTTCTCCTCTCTCAGGCATAGATGATCTTAGCCATGTAATTATTAATAAACCTAATGTTCTCCTCTCTCAGGCATAGATGACCTTAGCCATGTAATTATTAATAAAACTAAGGTTCTCCTCTCTCAGACATAGGTGATCTTATCCATGTAATTATTAATAAACCTAAGGTTTTCCTCTCTCGGACATAGGTGATATTAGCCATGTAATTATTAATAAATTAAGGTTCTCCTCTCTCATACATAGGTGACCTTAGCCATGTAATTATTAATAAACCTAAGGTTCTCCTCTCTCAGACATATGTGATCTTAGCCATGTAATTATTAATAAAACTAAGGTTCTCCTCTCTCAGACATAGGTGACCGTAGTCATGTAATTGTTAATAAAACTAAGGTTCTCCTCTCTAAGGCATAGATGACCTTAGCCATGTAATTATTAATAAAACTAATGTTCTCCTCTCTCAGAGATAGTTGATCTTAGTCATGTAATTATTAATAAAACTAAGGTTCTCCTCTCTCAGACATAGGTGACCTTAGACATGTAATTATTAATAAACCTAATGTTCTCCTCTCTCAGGCATAGATGACCTTAGCCATATAATTATTAATAAAACTAAGGTTCTCCTCTCTCAGGCATAGATGACCTTAGCCATGTAATTATTAATAAAACTAAGGTTCTCCTCTCAGACATAGGTGATCTTAGCCATGTAATTATTAATAAACCTAAGGTTCTCCTCTCCCAGACATAGATGATCTTAGCCATGTAATTATTAATAAACCTAATGTTCTCCTCTTTCAGGCATAGATGACCTTAGCCATGTAATTATTAATAAAACTAAGGTTCTCCTCTCTCAGACATAGGTGATCTTAGCCATGTAATTATTAATAAACCTAAGGTTCTCCTCTCTCAGGCATAGATGACCTTAGCCATGTAATTATTAATAAAGCTAAGGTTCTCCTCTCTCAGACATAGGTGATCTTAGCCATGTAATTATTAATAAACCTAAGGTTCTCCTCTCTCAGACATAGATGATCTTAGCCATGCAATTATTAACAAAACTAAGGTTCTCCTCTCTCAGACATAGGTGATCTTAGCCATGTAATTATTAATAAAACTAAGGTTCTCCTCTCTCAGGCATAGATGATCTTAGCCATGTAATTATTAATAAACCTGAAGTTCTCCTCTCTCAGTAAAAGATTATCTTAGCCATGTAATTATTGATAAAACTAAGGTTCTCCTCTCTCAGACATAAATGATCTTAGCTATGTAATTATTAATAAAACTAAGATTCTCCTCTCTCAGACATAGGTGATATTAGCCATGTAATTATTAATAAATTAAGGTTCTCCTCTCTCATACATAGATGACCTTAGCCATGTAATTATTAATAAAGCTAAGGTTCTCCTCTCTCAGGCATAGATGACCTTAGCCATGTAATTATTAATAAAACTAATGTTCTCCTCTCTCAGACATAGATGACCTTAGCTATGTAATTATTAATAAACCTAAGGTTCTCCTCTCTCAGACATAGCTGATCTTAGCCATGTAATTATTAATAAAACTAAGGTTCTCCTCTCTCAGACATAGGTGACCTTAGCCATGTAATTATTAATAAACCTAATGTTCTCCTCTCTCAGGCATAGATGACCTTAGCCATATAATTATTAATAAAACTAAGGTTCTCCTCTCTCAGGCATAGATGATCTTAGCCATGTAATTATTAATAAAACTAAGGTTCTTTTCTCTGACATAGGTGACCTTAGCCATGTAATTATTAATAAAACTAAGGTTCTCCTCTCTCAGACATAGGTGATCTTATCCATGTAATTATTAATAAACCTAAGGTTTTCCTCTCTCAGACATAGGTGATATTAGCCATGTAATTATTAATAAATTAAGGTTCTCCTCTCTCATACATAGGTGACCTTAGCCATGTAATTATTTATAAACCTAAGGTTCTCTTCTCTCAGACTTAGGTGCTATTAGCCATGTAATTATTAATAAACTAATGTTGTCATCTCTCAGACATAGATGACCTTAGCCATGTAATTATTAATAAACCTAAGGTTCTCCTCTCTCAGACATAGGTGATCTTAGCCATGTAATTATTAATAAAACTAAGGTTCTCCTCTCTCAGACATAGGTGACCGTAGTCATGTAATTGTTAATAAAACTAAGTTTCTCCTCTCTAAGGCATAGATGACCTTAGCCATGTAATTATTAATAAAACTAATGTTCTCCTCTCTCAGAGATAGTTGATCTTAGTCATGTAATTATTAATAAAACTAAGGTTCTCCTCTCTCAGACATAGGTGACCTTAGCCATGTAATTATTAATAAACCTAATGTTCTCCTCTCTCAGGCATAGATGACCTTAGCCATATAATTATTAATAAAACTAAGGTTCTCCTCTCTCAGGCATAGATGACCTTATCCATGTAATTATTAATAAAACTAAGGTTCTCCTCTCAGACATAGGTGATCTTAGCCATGTAATTATTAATAAACCTTAGGTTCTCCTCTCCCAGACATAGATGATCTTAGCCATGTAATTATTAATAAACCTAATGTTCTCCTCTCTCAGGCATAGATGACCTTAGCCATGTAATTATTAATAAAACTAAGGTTCTCCTCTCTCAGACATATTTGATCTTAGCCATGTAATTATTAATAAACCTAAGGTTCTCCTCTCTCAGGCATAGATGACCTTAGCCATGTAATTATTAATAAAGCTAAGGTTCTCCTCTCTCAGACATAGGTGATCTTAGCCATGTAATTATTAATAAAACTAAGGTTCTCCTCTCTCAGACATTGGTGATATTACCCATGTAATTATTAATAAAACTAATGTTCCCCTCTCTCAGACATAGCTGATCTTAGCCATGTAATTATTAATAAAACTAAGGTTCTCCTCTCTCAGACATAGGTGATCTTAGCCATGTATTTATTAATAAAACTAAGGTTCTCCTCTCTCAGACATAGATGATCTTAGCCATGCAATTTTTAACAAAACTAAGGTTCTTCTCTCTCAGACATAGGTGACCGTAGCCATGTAATTATTAATAAAACTAAGGTTCTCCTCTCTCAGGCATAGATGTCCTTAGCCATGTAATTATTAATAAAACTAATGTTCTCCTCTCTCAGACATAGATGACCTTAGCTATGTAATTATTAATAAACCTAAGGTTCTCCTCTCTCAGACATAGCTGATCTTAGCCATGTAATTATTAATAAAACTAAGGTTCTCCTCTCTCAGACATAGGTGACCTTAGCCATGTAATTATTAATAAACCTAATGTTCTCCTCTCTCAGGCATAGATGACCTTAGCCATATAATTATTAATAAAACTAAGGTTCTCCTCTCTCAGGCATAGATGATCTTAGCCATGTAATTATTAAGAAAACTAAGGTTCTCCTCTCTGACATAGGTGACCTTAGCCATGTAATTATTAATAAAACTAAGGTTCTCCTCTCTCAGACATAGGTGATCTTATCCATGTAATTATTAATAAACCTAAGGTTTTCCTCTCTCAGACATAGGTGATATTAGCCATGTAATTATTAATAAATTAAGGTTCTCCTCTCTCATACATAGGTGACCTTAGCCATGTAATTATTTATAAACCTAAGGTTCTCTTCTCAGACTTAGGTGCTATTAGCCATGTAATTATTAATAAATTAATGTTGTCCTCTCTCAGACATAGATGACCTTAGCCATGTAATTATTAATAAACCTAAGGTTCTCCTCTCTCAGACATATGTGATCTTAGCCATGTAATTATTAATAAAACTAAGGTTCTCCTCTCTCAGACATAGGTGACCGTAGTCATGTAATTGTTAATAAAACTAAGGTTCTCCTCTCTCAGGCATAGATGACCTTAGCCATGTAATTATTAATAAACCTAATGTTCTCCTCTCTCAGGCATAGATGACCTTAGTCATATAATTATTACTAAAACTAAGGTTCTCCTCTCTCAGGCATAGATGACCTTAGCCATGTAATTATTAATAAAACTAAGGTTCTACTCTCAGACATAGGTGATCTTAGCCATGTAATTATTAATAAACCTAAGGTTCTCCTCTCCCAGACATAGATGATCTTAGCCATGCAATTATTAATAAACCTAATGTTCTCCTCTCTCAGTCATAGATGACTTTAGCCATGTAATTATTAATAAAACTAAGGTTCTCCTCTCTCAGACATAGGTGATCTTAGCCATGTAATTATTAATAAACCTAAGGTTCTCCTCTCTCAGGCATAGATGACCTTAGCCATGTAATTATTAATAAAGCTAAGGTTCTCCTCTCTCAGACATAGGTGATCTTAGCCATGTAATTATTAATAAAACTAAGGTTCTCCTCTCTCAGACATAGGTGATATTACCCATGTAATTATTAATAAAACTAAGGTTCCCCTCTCTCAGACATAGATGATCTTAGCCATGTAATTATTAAAAAAACTAAGGTTCTCCTCTCTCAGACATAGGTGATCTTAGCTATGTAATTATTAATAAAACTAAGGTTCTCCTCTCTCAGACATAGATGATCTTAGCCATGCAATTATTAACAAAACTAAGGTTCTCCTCTCTCAGACATAGGTGATCTTAGCCATGTAATTATTAATAAAACTAAGGTTCTCCTCTCTCAGGCATAGATGACCTTAGCCATGTAATTATTAATAAAACTAAGGTTCTCCTCTCTCAGACATAGGTGATCTTAGCCATGTAATTATTAATAAACCTAAGGTACTCCTCTCTCAGACATAGGTGATCTTAGCCATGTAATTATTAATAAAACTAAGGTTCTCCTCTCTCAGACATAGGTGATATTACACATGTAATTATTAATAAAACTAAGGTTCCCCTCTCTCAGACATAGATGATCTTAGCCATGTAATTATAAATAAAACTAAGGTTCTCCTCTCTCAGACATAGGTGATATTAGCCTTGTAATTATTAATAAAACTAATGTTCTCCTCTCTCAGATATAGGTGATCTTAGCCATGTAATTATTAATAAACCTAATGTTCTCCTCTCTCAGGCATAGATGACCTTAGCCATGTAATTATTAATAAAACTAAGGTTCTCCTCTCTCAGACATAGGTGGTTTTAGCCATGTAATTATTAATAAACCTAAGGTTCTCCTCTCTCAGGCATAGATGACCTTAGCCATGTAATTATTAATAAAGCTAAGGTTTTCCACTCTCAGACATAGGGGATCTTAGCCATGTAATTATTAATAAAACTAAGGTTCTCCTCTCTCAGACATAGGTGATATTACCCATGTAATTATTAATAAAACTAAGGTTCCCCTCTCTCAGACATAGATGATCTTAGCCATGTAATTATTAATAAAACTAAGGTTCTCCTCTCTCAGACATAGGTGATCATAGCCATGTAATTATTAATAAAACTAAGGTTCTCCTCTCTCAGGCATAGATGACCTTAGCCATGTAATTATTAATAAAGCTAAGGTTCTCCTCTCTCAGATATAGGTGATCTTAGCCATGTAATTATTAATAAACGTAAGGTTCTCCACTCTCAGACATACATGACCTTAGCCATATAATTATTAATAAACCTAATGTTCTCCTCTCTCAGGCATAGATGACCTTAGCCATGTAATTATTAATAAAACTAAGGTTCTCCTCTCTGACATAGGTGACCTTAGCCATGTAATTATTAATAAAATTAAGGTTCCCCTCTCTCAGACATAGATGATCTTAGCCATGTAATTATTAATAAAATTAAGGTTCTCCTCTCTCAGACATAGGTGATCTTAGCCATGTAATTATTAATAAAACTGAGGTTCTCCTCTCTCAGACATAGATGACCTTAGCCATGTAATTATTAATAAACCTAAGGTTCTTCTCTCTCAGACATAGGTGATCTTTGCAATGTAATTATTAATAAACCTGAGGTTCTCCTCTCTCAGTAAAAGATGATCTTAGCCATGTAATTATTGATAAAATTTAGGTTCTCCTCTCTCAGACATAGATGACCTTAGCCATGTAATTATTAATAAAGCTAAGGTTCTCCTCTCTCAGGCATAGATGACCTTAGCCATGTAATTATTAATAAAACTAAGGTTCTCCTCTCTCAGGCATAGATGACCTTAGTCATGTAATTATTAATAAAACTAAGGTTCTCCTCTCTGACATAGGTGACATTAGCCATGTAATTATTAATAAAACTAAGGTTCTCCTCTCTCAGACATAGGTGATCTTATCCATGTAATTATTAATAAACCTAAGGTTCTCCTCTTTCAGACATAGGTGAAATTAGCCATGTAATTATTAATAAAACTAAGGTTCTCCTCTCTCAGATATAGGTGATCTTAGCCATGTAATTATTAATAAACCTAAGGTTCTCCTCTCTCAGACATAGATGATCTTAGCCATGTAATTATTAATAAACCTAAGGTTCTCCTCTCTCAGACATAGGTGATTTTAGCCATGTAATTATTAATAAACCTAATGTTCTCCTCTCTCAGGCATAGATGACCTTAGCCATGTAATTATTAATAAAACTAAGGTTCTCCTCTCTCAGACATAGGTGGTTTTAGCCATGTAATTATTAATAAACCTAAGGTTCTCCTCTCTCAGGCATAGATGACCTCAGCCATGTTATTATTAATAAAGCTAAGGTTTTTCTCTCTCAGACATAGGTGATCTTAGCCATGTAATTATTAATAAAACTAAGGTTCTCCTCTCTCAGACATAGGTGATATTACCCATGTAATTATTAATAAAACTAAGGTTCCCCTCTCTCAGACATAGATGATCTTAGCCATGTAATTATTAATAAAACTAAGGTTCTCCTCTCTCAGACATAGGTGACCTTAGCCATGTAATTATTAATAAAACTAAGGTTCTCCTCTCTCAGGCATAGATGACCTTAGCCATGTAATTATTAATAAATCTAAGGTTCTCCTCTCTCAGATATAGGTGATCTTAGCCATGTAATTATTAATAAACCTAAGGTTCTCCACTCTCAGGCATAGATGACCTTAGCCATGTAATTATTAATAAACCTAATGTTCTCCTCTCTCAGGCATAGATGACCTTAGCCATGTAATTATTAACAAAACTAAGGTTCTCCTCTCTCAGGCATAGATGACCTTAGCCATGTAATTATTAATAAAACTAAGGTTCTCCTCTCTCAGACATAGGTGGTCTTAGCCATGTAATTATTAATAAACCTAAGGTTCTCTTCTCTCAGGCATAGATGTCCTTAGCCATGTAATTATTAATAAAGCTAAGGTTCTCCTCTCTCAGACATAGGTGATCTTAGCCATGTAATTATTAATAAAACTAAGGTTCTCCTCTCTCAGACATAGGTGATATTACCCATGTAATTATTAATAAAACTAAGGTTCCCCTCTCTCAGACATAGGTGATCTTAGCCATGTAATTATTAATAAAACTAAGGTTCTCCTCTCTCAGACATAGATGACTTTAGCCATGCAATTATTAACAAAACTAAGGTTCTCTTCACTCAGACATAGGTGATCTTAGCCATGTAATTATTAATAAAACTAAGGTTCTCTTCACTCAGACATAGGTGATCTTAGCCATGTAATTATTAATAAAACTAAGGTTCTGCTCTCTCAGGCATAGATGATCTTAGCCATGTAATTATTAATAAAACTAAGGTTCTCCTCTCTCAGGAATAGATGATCTTAGCCATGTAATTATTAATAAAACTAAGGTTCTCCTCTCTCAGACATAGGTGATCTTAGCCATGTAATTATTAATAAACCTAATGTTCTCCTCTCTCAGGCATAGATGACCTTAGCCATGTAATTATTAATAAAGCTAAGGTTCTCCTCTCTCAGACATAGGTGATCTTAGCCATGTAATTATTAATAAAACTAAGGTTCTCCTCTCTCAGACATAGGTGATATTACACATGTAATTATTAATAAAACTAAGGTTCCCCTCTCTCAGACATAGGTGATCTTAGCCATGTAATTATTAATAAAACTAAGGTTCTCCTCTCTCAGACATAGGTGATCTTAGCCATGTAATTATTAATAAAACTGAGGTTCTCCTCTCTCAGACATAGATGACCTTAGCCATGTGATTATTAATAAACCTAAGGTTCTTCTCTCTCAGACATAGATGATCTTAGCCATGTAATTATTAATAAAACTAAGGTTCTCCTCTCTCATACATAGGTGATCTTAGCCATGTAATTATTAATAAAACTAAGGTTCTCCTCTCTCAGGCATAGATGACCTTAGCCATGTAATTATTAATAAAACTAAGGTTCTCCTCTCTCAGACATAGGTGATCTTAGCCATGTAATTATTAATAAACCTAATGTTCTCCTCTCTCAGGCATAGATGACCTTAGCCATGTTATTATTAATAAAGCTAAGGTTCCCCTCTCTCAGACATAGGTGATCTTAGCCATGTAATTATTAATAAAAGTAAGGTTCTCCTCTCTCAGACATAGGTGATATTACACATGTAATTATTAATAAAACTAAGGTTCCCCTCTCTCAGACATATATGATCTTAGCCATGTAATTATTAATAAAACTAAGGTTCTCCTCTCTCAGACATAGGTGACCTTAACCATGTAATTATTAATAAACCTAATGTTCTCCTCTCTCAGGCATAGATGACCTTAGTCATATAATTATTAATAAAACTAAGGTTCTCCTCTCTCAGGCATAGATGACCTTAGCCATGTAATTATTAATAAAACTAAGGTTCTCCTCTCAGACATAGGTGATCTTAGCCATGTAATTATTAATAAACCTAAGGTTCTCCTCTCCCAGACATAGATGATCTTAGCCATGTAATTATTAATAAACCTAATGTTCTCCTCTCTCAGGCATAGATGACTTTAGCCATGTAATTATTAATAAAACTAAGGTTCTCCTCTCTCATACATAGGTGATCTTAGCCATGTAATTATTAATAAACCTAAGGTTCTCCTCTCTCAGGCATAGATGACCTTAGCCATGTAATTATTAATAAAGCTAAGGTTCTCTTCTCTCAGACATAGGTGATCTTAGCCATGTAATTATTAATAAAACTAAGGTTCTCCTCTCTCAGACATAGGTGATATTACCCATGTAATTATTAATAAAACTAAGGTTCCCCTCTCTCAGACATAGATGATCTTAGCCATGTAATTATTAATAAAACTAAGGTTCTCCTCTCTCAGACATAGGTGATCTTAGCCATGTAATTATTAATAAAATTAAGGTTCTCCTCTCTCAGACATAGATGATCTTAGCCATGCAATTATTAACAAACTAAGGTTCTCCTCTCTCAGACATAGGTGATCTTAGCCATGTAATTATTAATAAAACTAAGGTTCTCCTCTCTCAGGCATAGATGACCTTAGCCATGTAATTATTAATAAAACTAAGGTTCTCCTCTCTCAGACATAGGTGATCTTAGCCATGTAATTATTAATAAACCTAAGGTTCTCCTCTCTCAGACATAGGTGATCTTAGCCATGTAATTATTAATAAACCTAAGGTTCTCCTCTCTCAGGCATAGATGACCTTAGCCATGTAATTATTAATAAAGCTAAGGTTCTCCTCTCTCAGACATAGGTGATCTTAGCCATGTAATTATTAATAAAACTAAGGTTCTCCTCTCTCAGACATAGGTGATATTACCCATGTAATTATTAATAAAACTAAGGTTCCCCTCTCTCAGACATAGATGATCTTAGCCATGTAATTATTAAAAAAACTAAGGTTCTCCTCTCTCAGACATAGGTGATCTTAGCTATGTAATTATTAATAAAACTAAGGTTCTCCTCTCTCAGACATAGATGATCTTAGCCATGCAATTATTAACAAAACTAAGGTTCTCCTCTCTCAGACATAGGTGATCTTAGCCATGTAATTATTAATAAAACTAAGGTTCTCCTCTCTCAGGCATAGATGACCTTAGCCATGTAATTATTAATAAACCTAATGTTCTCCTCTCTCAGGCATAGATGACCTTAGCCATGTAATTATTAATAAAACTAAGGTTCTCCTCTCTCAGGCATAGATGATCTTAGCCATGTAATTATTAAGAAAACTAAGGTTCTCCTCTCTGACATAGGTGACCTTAGCCATGTAATTATTAATAAAACTAAGGTTCTCCTCTCTCAGACATAGGTGATCTTATCCATGTAATTATTAATAAACCTAAGATTTTCCTCTCTCAGACATAGGTGATATTAGCCATGTAATTATTAATAAATTAAGGTTCTCCCCTCTCATACATAGGTGACCTTAGCCATGTAATTATTTATAAACCTAAGGTTCTCTTCTCAGACTTAGGTGCTATTAGCCATGTAATTATTAATAAATTAATGTTGTCCTCTCTCAGACATAGATGACCTTAGCCATGTAATTATTAATAAACCTAAGGTTCTCCTCTCTCAGACATATGTGATCTTAGCCATGTAATTATTAATAAAACTAAGGTTCTCCTCTCTCAGACATAGGTGACCGTAGTCATGTAATTGTTAATAAAACTAAGGTTCTCCTCTCTCAGGCATAGATGACCTTAGCCATGTAATTATTAATAAACCTAATGTTCTCCTCTCTCAGGCATAGATGACCTTAGTCATATAATTATTACTAAAACTAAGGTTCTCCTCTCTCAGGCATAGATGACCTTAGCCATGTAATTATTAATAAAACTAAGGTTCTCCTCTCAGACATAGGTGATCTTAGCCATGTAATTATTAATAAACCTAAGGTTCTCCTCTCCCAGACATAGATGATCTTAGCCATGCAATTATTAATAAACCTAATGTTCTCCTCTCTCAGTCATAGATGACTTTAGCCATGTAATTATTAATAAAACTAAGGTTCTCCTCTCTCAGACATAGGTGATCTTAGCCATGTAATTATTAATAAACCTAAGGTTCTCCTCTCTCAGGCATAGATGACCTTAGCCATGTAATTATTAATAAAGCTAAGGTTCTCCTCTCTCAGACATAGGTGATCTTAGCCATGTAATTATTAATAAAACTAAGGTTCTCCTCTCTCAGACATAGGTGATATTACCCATGTAATTATTAATAAAACTAAGGTTCCCCTCTCTCAGACATAGATGATCTTAGCCATGTAATTATTAAAAAAACTAAGGTTCTCCTCTCTCAGATATAGGTGATCTTAGCCATGTAATTATTAATAAACCTAAGGTTCTCCTCTCTCAGACATAGATGATCTTAGCCATGTAATTATTAATAAACCTAAGGTTCTCCTCTCTCAGACATAGGTGATTTTAGCCATGTAATTATTAATAAACCTAATGTTCTCCTCTCTCAGGCATAGATGACCTTAGCCATGTAATTATTAATAAAACTAAGGTTCTCCTCTCTCAGACATAGGTGGTTTTAGCCATGTAATTATTAATAAACCTAAGGTTCTCCTCTCTCAGGCATAGATGACCTCAGCCATGTTATTATTAATAAAGCTAAGGTTTTTCTCTCTCAGACATAGGTGATCTTAGCCATGTAATTATTAATAAAACTAAGGTTCTCCTCTCTCAGACATAGGTGATATTACCCATGTAATTATTAATAAAACTAAGGTTCCCCTCTCTCAGACATAGATGATCTTAGCCATGTAATTATTAATAAAACTAAGGTTCTCCTCTCTCAGACATAGGTGACCTTAGCCATGTAATTATTAATAAAACTAAGGTTCTCCTCTCTCAGGCATAGATGACCTTAGCCATGTAATTATTAATAAATCTAAGGTTCTCCTCTCTCAGATATAGGTGATCTTAGCCATGTAATTATTAATAAACCTAAGGTTCTCCACTCTCAGGCATAGATGACCTTAGCCATGTAATTATTAATAAACCTAATGTTCTCCTCTCTCAGGCATAGATGACCTTAGCCATGTAATTATTAACAAAACTAAGGTTCTCCTCTCTCAGGCATAGATGACCTTAGCCATGTAATTATTAATAAAACTAAGGTTCTCCTCTCTCAAACATAGGTGGTCTTAGCCATGTAATTATTAATAAACCTAAGGTTCTCTTCTCTCAGGCATAGATGTCCTTAGCCATGTAATTATTAATAAAGCTAAGGTTCTCCTCTCTCAGACATAGGTGATCTTAGCCATGTAATTATTAATAAAACTAAGGTTCTCCTCTCTCAGACATAGATGACTTTAGCCATGCAATTATTAACAAAATAAGGTTCTCTTCACTCAGACATAGGTGATCTTAGCCATGTAATTATTAATAAAACTAAGGTTCTCTTCACTCAGACATAGGTGATCTTAGCCATGTAATTATTAATAAAACTAAGGTTCTGCTCTCTCAGGCATAGATGATCTTAGCCATGTAATTATTAATAAAACTAAGGTTCTCCTCTCTCAGGAATAGATGATCTTAGCCATGTAATTATTAATAAAACTAAGGTTCTCCTCTATCAGACATAGGTGATCTTAGCCATGTAATTATTAATAAACCTAAGGTTCTCCTCTCTCAGGCATAGATGACCTTAGCCATGTAATTATTAATAAAGCTAAGGTTCTCCTCTCTCAGACATAGGTGATCTTAGCCATGTAATTATTAATAAAACTAAGGTTCTCCTCTCTCAGACATAGGTGATATTACACATGTAATTATTAATAAAACTAAGGTTCCCCTCTCTCAGACATAGGTGATCTTAGCCATGTAATTATTAATAAAACTAAGGTTCTCCTCTCTCAGACATAGGTGATCTTAGCCATGTAATTATTAATAAAACTGAGGTTCTACTCTCTCAGACATAGATGACCTTAGCCATGTAATTATTAATAAACCTAAGGTTCTTCTCTCTCAGACATAGATGATCTTAGCCATGTAATTATTAATAAAACTAAGGTTCTCCTCTCTCATACATAGGTGATCTTAGCCATGTAATTATTAATAAAACTAAGGTTCTCCTCTCTCAGGCATAGATGACCTTAGCCATGTAATTATTAATAAAACTAAGGTTCTCCTCTCTCAGACATAGGTGATCTTAGCCATGTAATTATTAATAAACCTAAGGTTCTCCTCTCTCAGGCATAGATGACCTTAGCCATGTTATTATTAATAAAGCTAAGGTTCCCCTCTCTCAGACATAGGTGATCTTAGCCATGTAATTATTAATAAAAGTAAGGTTCTCCTCTCTCAGACATAGGTGATATTACACATGTAATTATTAATAAAACTAAGGTTCCCCTCTCTCAGACATATATGATCTTAGCCATGTAATTATTAATAAAACTAAGGTTCTCCTCTCTCAGACATAGGTGACCTTAACCATGTAATTATTAATAAACCTAATGTTCTCCTCTCTCAGGCATAGATGACCTTAGTCATATAATTATTAATAAAACTAAGGTTCTCCTCTCTCAGGCATAGATGACCTTAGCCATGTAATTATTAATAAAACTAAGGTTCTCCTCTCAGACATAGGTGATCTTAGCCATGTAATTATTAATAAACCTAAGGTTCTCCTCTCCCAGACATAGATGATCTTAGCCATGTAATTATTAATAAACCTAATGTTCTCCTCTCTCAGGCATAGATGACTTTAGCCATGTAATTATTAATAAAACTAAGGTTCTCCTCTCTCATACATAGGTGATCTTAGCCATGTAATTATTAATAAACCTAAGGTTCTCCTCTCTCAGGCATAAATGACCTTAGCCATGTAATTATTAATAAAGCTAAGGTTCTCTTCTCTCAGACATAGGTGATCTTAGCCATGTAATTATTAATAAAACTAAGGTTCTCCTCTCTCAGACATAGGTGATATTACCCATGTAATTATTAATAAAACTAAGGTTCCCCTCTCTCAGACATAGATGATCTTAGCCATGTAATTATTAATAAAACTAAGGTTCTCCTCTCTCAGACATAGGTGATCTTAGCCATGTAATTATTAATAAAATTAAGGTTCTCCTCTCTCAGACATAGATGATCTTAGCCATGCAATTATTAACAAAACTAAGGTTCTCCTCTCTCAGACATAGGTGATCTTAGCCATGTAATTATTAATAAAACTAAGGTTCTCCTCTCTCAGGCATAGATGACCTTAGCCATGTAATTATTAATAAAACTAAGGTTCTCCTCTCTCAGACATAGGTGATCTTAGCCATGTAATTATTAATAAACCTAAGGTTCTCCTCTCTCAGACATAGGTGACCTTAGCCATGTAATTATTAATAAAACTAAGGTTCTCCTCTCTCTGACATAGGTGATATTACACATGTAATTATTAATAAAACTAAGGTTCCCCTCTCTCAGACATAGATGATCTTAGCCATGTAATTATTTATAAAACTAAGGTTCTCCTCTCTCAGACATAGGTGATATTAGCCATGTAATTATTAATAAAACTAATGTTCTCCTCTCTCAGATATAGGTGATCTTAGCCATGTAATTATTAATAAACCTAAGGTTCTCCTCTCTCAGATATAGATGACCTTAGCCATGTAATTATTAATAAAACTAAGGTTCTCCTCTCTCAGACATAGGTGGGTTTAGCCATGAAATTATTAATAAAACTAAGGTTCTCCTCTCTGACATAGGTGACCTTAGCCATGTAATTATTAATAAAACTAAGGTTCTCCTCTCTCAGACATAGGTGATATTACCCATGTAATTATTAATAAAACTAAGGTTCCCCTCTCTCAGACATAGATGATCTTAGCCATGTAATTATTAATAAAACTAAGGTTCTCCTCTCTCAGACATATGTGATCATAGCCATGTAATTATTAATAAAACTAAGGTTCTCCTCTCTCAGGCATAGATGACCTTAGCCATGTAATTATTAATAAAACTAAGGTTCTCCTCTCTCAGATATAGGTGATCTTAGCCATGTAATTATTAATAAACCTAAGGTTCTCCTCTCTCAGACATAGGTGATCTTAGCCATGTAATTATTAATAAAACTGAGGTTCTCCTCTCTCAGACATTGATGACCTTAGCCATGTAATTATTAATAAACCTAAGGTTCTTCTCTCTCAGACATAGATGATATTAGCAATGTAATTATTAATAAACCTAAGGTTCTCCTCTCTCAGACATAGATGATCTTAGCCATGTAATTATTAATAAACCTAAGGTTCTCCTCTCTCAGACATAGGTGATCTTAGCCATGTAATTATTAATAAACCTGAGGTTCTCCTCTCTCAGTAAAAGATGATCTTAGCCATGTAATTATTGATAAAATTTATGTTCTCCTCTCTCAGACATAGATGATCTTAGCTGTGTAATTATTAATAAAACTAAGATTCTCCTCTCTCAGACATAGATGACCTTAGCCATGTAATTATTGATAAAACTAAGGTTCTCCTCTCTCAGACATAGATGATATTAGACATGTAATTATTAATAAATTAAGGTTCTCCTCTCTCAGACATAGGTGATCTTAGCCATGTAATTATTAATAAAACTAAGGTTCTCCTCTCTCAGATATAGGTGATATTAGCCATGTAATTATTAATAAAACTAAGGTTATCCTCTCTCAGACATAGGTGATCTTAGCCATGTAATTATTAATAAAACTAAGGTTCTCCTCTCTCAGGCATAGATGACCTTAGCCATGTAATTATTAATAAAACTAAGGTTCTCCTCTCTCAGGCATAGATGACTTTAGTCATGTAATTATTAATACAACTAAGGTTCTCCTCTCTGACATAGGTGACCTTAGCCATGTAATTATTAATAAAACTAAGGTTCTTCTCTCTCAGACATAGGTGATCTTATCCATGTAATTATTAATAAACCTAAGGTTCTCCTCTTTCAGACATAGGTGATATTAGCCATGTAATTATTAATAAAACTAATGTTCTCCTCTCTCAGATATAGGTGATCTTAGCCATGTAATTATTAATAAACCTAAGGTTCTCCTCTCTCAGACATAGATGATCTTAGCCATGTAATTATTAATAAACCTAAGGTTCTCCTCTCTCAGACATAGGTGATTTTAGCCATGTAATTATTAATAAACCTAATGTTCTCCTCTATCAGGCATAGATGACCTTAGCCATGTAATTATTAATAAAACTAAGGTTCTCCTCTCTCAGACATAGGTGGTTTTAGCCATGTAATTATTAATAAACCTAAGGTTCTCCTCTCTCAGGCATAGATGACCTTAGCCATGTAATTATTAATAAAGCTAAGGTTTTCCTCTCTCAGACATAGGTGATTTTAGCCATGTAATTATTAATAAAACTAAGGTTCTCCTCTCTCAGACATAGGTTATATTACCCATGTAATTATTAATAAAACTAAGGTTCCCCTCTCTCAGACATAGATGATCTTAGCCATGTAATTATTAATAAAACTAAGGTTCTCCTCTCTCAGACATAGGTGATCATAGCCATGTAATTATTAATAAAACTAAGGTTCTCCTCTCTCAGGTATAGATGACCTTAGCCATGTAATTATTAATAAATCTAAGGTTCTCCTCTCTCAGATATAGGTGATATTAGCCATGTAATTATTAATAAACCTAAGGTTCTCCACTCTCAGACATAGTTGACCTTAGCCATGTAATTATTAATAAACCTAATGTTCTCCTTTCTCAGGCATAGATGACCTTAGCCATGTAATTATTAACAAAACTAAGGTTCTCCTCTCTCAGGCATAGATGACCTTAGCCATGTAATTATTAATAAAACTAAGATTCTCCTCTCTGACATAGGTGACCTTAGCCATGTAATTATTAATAAAACTAAGGTTCTCCTCTCTCAGACATAGGTGATCTTATCCATGTAATTATTAATAAACCTAAGGTTCTCCTCTTTCAGACATAGGTGATATTAGCCATGTAATTATTAATAAAACTAAGGTTTTCCTCTCTCAGACAAAGGTGATCTTAGCCATGTAATTATTAATAAACCTAAGGTTCTCCTCTCTCAGTCTTAGATGATCTTAGCCATGTAATTATTAATAAACCTAAGGTTCTCCTCTCTCAGACATAGGTGATCTTAGCCATGTAATTATTAATAAACCTAATGTTCTCCTCTCTCAGGAATAGATGACCTTAGCCATGTAATTATTAATAAAACTAAGGTTCTCCTCTCTCAGACATAGGTGGTCTTAGCCATGTAATTATTAATAAAACTAAGGTTCTCTTCTCTCAGGCATAGATGTCCTTAGCCATGTAATTATTAATAAAGCTAAGGTTCTCCTCTCTCAGACATAGGTGATCTTAGCCATGTAATTATTAATAAAACTAAGGTTCTCCTCTCTCAGATATAGGTGATATTACCCATGTAATTATTAATAAAACTAAGGTTCCCCTCTCTCAGACATTGATGATCTTAGCCATGTAATTATTAATAAAACTAAGGTTCTCCTCTCTTAGACATAGGTGATCTTAGCCATGTAATTATTAATAAAGCTAAGGTTCTCCTCTCTCAGACATAGATGACTTTAGCCATGCAATTATTAACAAAACTAAGGTTCTCCTCTCTCAGACATAGGTGATCTTAGCCATGTAATTATTAATAAAACTAAGGTTCTCCTCTCTCAGACATAGATGACTTTAGCCATGCAATTATTAACAAAACTAAGGTTCTCCTCTCTCAGGCATAGATGATCTTAGCCATGTAATTATTAATAAAACTAAGGTTCTCCTCTCTCTGACATAGGTGATCTTAGCCATGTAATTATTAATAAACCTAAGGTTCTCCTCTCTCAGGCATAGATGACCTTAGCCATGTAATTATTAATAAAGCAAAGGTTCTCCTCTCTCAGACATAGGTGATCTTAGCCATGTAATTATTAATAAAACTAAGGTTCTCCTCTCTCAGACATAGGTGATATTACACATGTAATTATTAATAAAACTAAGGTTCCCCTCTCTCAGACATAGATGATCTTAGCCATGTAATTATTAATAAAACTAAGGTTCTCCTCTCTCAGACATAGGTGATCTTAGCCATGTAATTATTAATAAAACTGAGGTTCTCCTCTCTCAGACATAGATGACCTTAGCCATGTGATTATTAATAAACCTAAGGTTCTCCTCTCTCAGACATAGGTGATATTACACATGCAATTATTAATAAAACTAAGGTTCCCCTCTCTCAGACATATATGATCTTAGACATGTAATTATTAATAAAACTAAGCTTCTCCTCTCTGACATAGGTGACCTTAGCCATGTAATTATTAATAAAACTAAGGTTTATTAATAAAACTAAGGTTCTCCTCTCTCAGACATAGGTGATCTTATCCATGTAATTATTAATAAACCTAAGGTTCTCCTCTTTCAGACATAGGTGATATTAGCCATGTAATTATTAATAAAACTAATGTTCTCCTCTCTCAGATATAGGTGATCTTAGCCATGTAATTATTAATAAACCTAAGGTTCTCCTCTCTCAGACATAGATGATCTTAGCCATGTAATTATTAATAAACCTAAGGTTCTCCACTCTCAGACATAGATGACCTTAGCCATGTAATTATTAATAAACCTAATGTTCTCCTCTCTCAGGCATAGATGACCTTAGCCATGTAATTATTAACAAAACTAAGGTTCTCCTCTCTCAGGCATAGATGACCTTAGCCATGTAATTATTAATAAAACTAAGATTCTCCTCTCTGACATAGGTGACCTTAGCCATGTAATTATTAATAAAACTAAGGTTCTCCTCTCTCAGACATAGGTGATCTTATCCATGTAATTATTAATAAACCTAAGGTTCTCCTCTTTCAGACATAGGTGATATTAGCCATGTAATTATTAATAAAACTAAGGTTTTCCTCTCTCAGACAAAGGTGATCTTAGCCATGTAATTATTAATAAACCTATGGTTCTCCTCTCTCAGTCTTAGATGATCTTAGCCATGTAATTATTAATAAACCTAAGGTTCTCCTCTCTCAGACATAGGTGATCTTAGCCATGTAATTATTAATAAACCTAATGTTCTCCTCTCTCAGGAATAGATGACCTTAGCCATGTAATTATTAATAAAACTAAGGTTCTCCTCTCTCAGACATAGGTGGTCTTAGCCATGTAATTATTAATAAACCTAAGGTTCTCTTCTCTCAGGCATAGATGTCCTTAGCCATGTAATTATTAATAAAGCTAAGGTTCTCCTCTCTCATACATAGGTGATCTTAGCCATGTAATTATTAATAAAACTAAGGTTCTCCTCTCTCAGACATAGGTGATATTACCCATGTAATTATTAATAAAACTAAGGTTCCCCTCTCTCAGACATTGATGATCTTAGCCATGTAATTATTAATAAAACTAAGGTTCTCCTCTCTTAGACATAGGTGATCTTAGCCATGTAATTATTAATAAAACTAAGGTTCTCCTCTCTCAGACATAGATGACTTTAGCCATGCAATTATTAACAAAACTAAGGTTCTCCTCTCTCAGACATAGGTGATCTTAGCCATGTAATTATTAATAAAACTAAGGTTCTCCTCTCTCAGACATAGATGACTTTAGCCATGCAATTATTAACAAAACTAAGGTTCTCCTCTCTCAGGCATAGATGATCTTAGCCATGTAATTATTAATAAAACTAAGGTTCTCCTCTCTCAGACATAGATGATCTTAGCCATGTAATTATTAATAAACCTAAGGTTCTCCTCTCTCAGGCATAGATGACCTTAGCCATGTAATTATTAATAAAGCTAAGGTTCTCCTCTCTCAGACATAGGTGATCTTAGCCATGTAATTATTAATAAAACTAAGGTTCTCCTCTCTCAGACATAGGTGATATTACACATGTAATTATTAATAAAACTAAGGTTCCCCTCTCTCAGACATAGATGATCTTAGCCATGTAATTATTAATAAAACTAAGGTTCTCCTCTCTCAGACATAGGTGATCTTAGCCATGTAATTATTAATAAAACTGAGGTTCTCCTCTCTCAGACATAGATGACCTTAGCCATGTGATTATTAATAAACCTAAGGTTCTCCTCTCTCAGACATAGGTGATATTACACATGCAATTATTAATAAAACTAAGGTTCCCCTCTCTCAGATATATATGATCTTAGCCATGTAATTATTAATAAAACTAAGCTTCTCCTCTCTGACATAGGTGACCTTAGCCATGTAATTATTAATAAAACTAAGGTTCTCCTCTTTCAGACATAGGTGATATTACCCATGTAATTATTAATAAAAATAAGGTTCCCCTCTCTCAGACATAGATGATCTTACCCATGTAATTATTAATAAAACTAAGGTTCTCCTCTCTCAGACATATGTGATCATAGCCATGTAATTATTAATAAAACTAAGGTTCTCCTCTCTCAGGCATAGATGACCTTAGCCATGTAATTATTAATAAAACTAAGGTTCTCCTCTCTCAGATATAGGTGATCTTAGCCATGTAATTATTAATAAACCTAAGGTTCTCCTCTCTCAGACATAGGTGATCTTAGCCATGTAATTATTAACAAAACTGAGGTTCTCCTCTCTCAGACATAGATGACCTTAGCCATGTAATTATTAATAAACCTAAGGTTCTTCACTCTCAGACATAGGTGATCTTAGCAATGTAATTATTAATAAACCTAAGGTTCTCCTCTCTCAGACATAGATGATCTTAGCCATGTAATTATTAATAAACCTAAGGTTCTCCTCTCTCAGACATAGGTGATCTTAGCAATGTAATTATTAATAAACCTGAGGTTCTCCTCTCTCAGTAAAAGATGATCTTAGCCATGTAATTATTGATAAAATTTAGGTTCTCCTCTCTCAGACATAGATGATCTTAGCTGTGTAATTATTAATAAAACTAAGATTCTCCTCTCTCAGACATAGATGACCTTAGCCATGTAATTATTGATAAAACTAAGGTTCTTCTCTCTCAGACATAGATGATATTAACCATGTAATTATTAATAAATTAAGGTTCTCCTCTCTCAGACATAGGTGATCTTAGCCATGTAATTATTAATAAAACTAATGTTCTCCTCTCTCAGATATAGGTGATATTAGCCATGTAATTATTAATAAAACTAAGGTTATCCTCTCTCAGACATAGGTGATCTTAGCCATGTAATTATTAATAAAACTAAGGTTCTCCTCTCTCAGGCATAGATGATCTTAGCCATGTAATTATTAATAAAACTAAGGTTCTCCTCTCTCAGACATAGGTGATCTTATCCATGTAATTATTAATAAACCTAAGGTTCTCCTCTCTGACATAGGTGACCTTAGCCATGTAATTATTAATAAAACTAAGGTTCTCCTCTCTCAGACATAGATGATCTTATCCATGTAATTATTAATAAACCTAAGGTTCTCCTCTCTCAGACATAGGTGATATTAGCCATGTAATTATTAATAAAACTAATGTTCTCCTCTCTCAGATATAGGTGATCTTAGCCATGTAATTATTAATAAACCTAAGGTTCTCCTCTCTCAGACATAGATGATCTTAGCCATGTAATTATTAATAAACCTAAGGTTCTCCTCTCTCAGACATAGGTGATTTTAGCCATGTAATTATTAATAAACCTAATGTTCTCCTCTCTCAGGCATAGATGACCTTAGCCATGTAATTATTAATAAAACTAAGGTTCTCCTCTCTCAGACATAGGTGGTTTTAGCCATGTAATTATAAATAAAACTAAGGTTCTCCTCTCTCAGACATAGGTGATATTACCCATGTAATTATTAATAAAACTAAGGTTCCCCTCTCTCAGACATAGATGATCTTAGCCATGTAATTATTAATAAAACTAAGGTTCTCCTCTCTCAGACATAGGTAATCATAGCCATGTAATTATTAATAAAACTAAGGTTCTCCTCTCTCAGGCATAGATGACCTTAGCCATGTAATTATTAATAAATCTAAGGTTCTCCTCTCTCAGATATAGGTGATCTTAGCCATGTAATTATTAATAAACCTAAGGTTCTCCACTCTCAGGCATAGATGACCTTAGCCATGTAATTATTAATAAACCTAATGTTCTCCTCTCTCAGGCATAGATGACCTTAGCCATGTAATTATTAACAAAACTAAGGTTCTCCTCTCTCAGGCATAGATGACCTTAGCCATGTAATTATTAATAAAACTAAGGTTCTCCTCTCTCAGACATAGGTGATCTTAGCCATGTAATTATTAATAAACCTAAGGTTCTCCTCTCTCAGGCATAGATGACCTTAGCCATGTAATTATTAATAAAGCTAAGGTTCTCCTCTCTCAGACATAGGTGATCTTAGCCATGTAATTATTAATAAAACTAAGGTTCTCCGCTCTCAGACATAGGTGATATTACACAGGTAATTATTAATAAAACTAAGGTTCCCCTCTCTCAGACATAGATGACCTTAGCCATGTGATTATTAATAAACCTAAGGTTCTTCTCTCTCAGACATAGATGATCTTAGCCATGTAATTATTAATAAAACTAAGGTTCTCCTCTCTCAGACATAGGTGATCTTAGCCATGTAATTATTAATAAAACTAAGGTTCTCCTCTCTCAGACATAAGTGATATTACCCATGTAATTATTAATAAAACTAAGGTTCCCCTCTCTCAGACATAGATGATCTTAGCCATGTAATTATTAATAAAACTAAGGTTCTCCTCTCTCAGACATAGGTGATCTTAGCCATGTAATTATTAATAAAACTAAGGTTCTCCTCTCTCAGACATAGATGACTTTAGCCATGCAATTATTAACAAAACTAAGGTTCTCCTCTCTCAGACATAGGTGATCTTAGCCATGTAATTATTAATAAAACTAAGGTTCTCCTCTCTCAGGCATAGATGATCTTAGCCATGTAATTATTAATAAAACTAAGGTTCTCCTCTCTCAGACATAGGTGATCTTAGCAATGTAATTATTAATAAACCTAAGGTTCTCCTCTCTCAGGCATAGATGACCTTAGCCATGTAATTATTAATAAAGCTAAGGTTCTCCTCTCTCAGACATAGGTGATCTTAGCCATGTAATTATTAATAAAACTAAGGTTCTCCTCTCTCAGATATAGGTGATATTACACATGTAATTATTAATAAAACTAAGGTTCCCCTCTCTCAGACATAGATGATCTTAGCCATGTAATTATTAATAAAACTAAGGTTCTCCTCTCTCAGACATAGGTGATCTTAGCCATGTAATTATTAATAAAACTGAGGTTCTCCTCTCTCAGACATAGATGACCTTAGCCATGTGATTATTAATAAACCTAATGTTCTTCTCTCTCAGACATAGATGATCTTAGCCATGTAATTATTAATAAAACTAAGGTTCTCCTCTCTCATGCATAGGTGATCTTAGCCATGTAATTATTAATAAAACTAAGGTTCTCCTCTCTCAGGCATAGATGACCTTAGCCATGTAATTATTAATAAAACTAAGGTTCTCCTCTCTCAGACATAGGTGATCTTAGCCATGTAATTATTAATAAACCTAAGGTTCTCCTCTCTCAGGCATAGATGACCTTAGCCATGTTATTATTAATAAAGCTAAGGTTCTCCTCTCTCAGACATAGGTGATCTTAGCCATGTAATTATTAATAAAACTAAGGTTCTCCTCTCTCAGACATAGGTGATATTACACATGTAATTATTAATAAAACTAAGGTTCCCCTCTCTCAGACATATGTGATCATAGCCATGTAATTATTAATAAAACTAAGGTTCTCCTCTCTCAGGCATAGATGACCTTAGCCATGTAATTATTAATAAAACTAAGGTTCTCCTCTCTCAGATATAGATGATCTTAGCCATGTAATTATTAATAAACCTAAGGTTCTCCACTCTCAGACATAGGTGATCTTAGCCATGTAATTATTAATAAAACTGAGGTTCTCCTCTCTCAGACATAGATGACCTTAGCCATGTAATTATTAATAAACCTAAGGTTCTTCTCTCTCAGACATAGGTGATCTTAGCAATGTAATTATTAATAAACCTAAGGTTCTCCTCTCTCAGACATAAATGATCTTAGCCATGTAATTATTAATAAACCTAAGGTTCTCCTCTCTCAGACATAGATGATCTTAGCAATGTAATTATTAATAAAACTAAGCTTCCCCTCTCTCAGACATAGATGATATTACCCATGTAATTATTAATAAATTAAGGTTCTCCTCTCTCAGACATAGGTGATCTTAGCCATGTAATTATTAATAAAACTAAGGTTCTCCTCTCTCAGATATAGGTGATATTAGCCATGTAATTATTAATAAAACTAAGGTTATCCTCTCTCAGACATAGGTGATCTTAGCCATGTAATTATTAATAAAACTAAGGTTCTCCTCTCTCAGGCATAGATGACCTTAGCCATGTAATTATTAATAAAACTAAGGTTCTCCTCTCTCAGGCATAGATGACCTTAGTCATGTAATTATTAATAAAACTAAGGTTCTCCTCTCTGACATAGGTGACCTTAGCCATGTAATTATTAATAAAACTAAGGTTCTCCTCTCTCAGACATAGGTGATCTTATCCATGTAATTATTAATAAACCTAAGGTTCTCCTCTTTCAGACATAGGTGATATTAGCCATGTAATTATTAATAAAACTAATGTTCTCCTCTCTCAGATATAGGTGATCTTAGCCATGTAATTATTAATAAACCTAAGGTTCTCCTCTCTCAGACATAGATGATCTTAGCCATGTAATTATTAATAAACCTAAGGTTCTCCTCTCTCAGACATAGGTGATTTTAGCCATGTAATTATTAATAAACCTAATGTTCTCCTCTCTCAGGCATAGATGACCTTAGCCATGTAATTATTAATAAAACTAAGGTTCTCCTCTCTCAGACATAGGTGGTTTTAGCCATGTAATTATTAATAAACCTAAGGTTCTCCTCTCTCAGGCATAGATGACCTTAGCCATGTAATTATTAATAAAGCTAAGGTTTTCCTCTCTCAGACATAGGTGATCTTAGCCATGTAATTATTAATAAAACTAAGGTTCTCCTCTCTCAGACATAGGTGATATTACCCATGTAATTATTAATAAAACTAAGGTTCCCCTCTCACAGACATAGATGATCTTAGCCATGTAATTATCAATAAAACTAAGGTTCTCCTCTCTCAGACATAGGTGATCATAGCCATGTAATTAATAATAAAACTAAGGTTCTCCTCTCTCAGGCATAGATGACCTTAGCCATGTAATTATTAATAAATCTAAGGTTCTCCTCTCTCAGATATAGGTGATCTTAGCCATATAATTATTAATAAACCTAATGTTCTCCTCTCTCAGGCATAGATTACCTTAGCCATGTAATTATTAACAAAACTAAGGTTCTCCTCTCTCAGGCATAGATGACCTTAGCCATGTAATTATTAATAAAACTAAGATTCTCCTCTCTGACATAGGTGACCTTAGCCATGTAATTATTAATAAAACTAAGGTTCTCCTCTCTCAGACATAGGTGATCTTAGCCATGTAATTATTAATAAACCTAAGGTTCTCCTCTCTCAGTCTTAGATGATCTTAGCCATGTAATTATTAATAAAACTAAGGTTCTCCTCTCTCAGACATAGGTGATCTTAGCCATGTAATTATTAATAAACCTAAGGTTCTCCTCTCTCAGTCTTAGATGATCTTAGCCATGTAATTATTAATAAACCTAAGGTTCTCCTCTCTCAGACATAGGTGATCTTAGCCATGTAATTATTAATAAACCTAATGTTCTCCTCTCTCAGGAATAGATGACCTTAGCCATGTAATTATTAATAAAACTAAGGTTCATCTCTCTCAGACATAGGTGGTCTTAGCCATGTAATTATTAATAAACCTAAGGTTCTCTTCTCTCAGGCATAGATGTCCTTAGCCATGTAATTATTAATAAAGATAAGGTTCTCCTCTCTCAGACATAGGTGATCTTAGCCATGTAATTATTAATAAAACTAAGGTTCTCCTCTCTCAGACATAGGTGATATTACCCATGTAATTATTAATAAAACTAAGGTTCCCCTCTCTCAGACATAGATGATCTTAGCCATGTAATTATTAATAAAACTAAGGTTCTCCTCTCTCAGACATAGGTGACCTTAGCCTTGTAATTATTAATAAAACTAAGGTTCTCCTCTCTCAGACATAGATGACTTTAGCCATGCAATTATTAACAAAACTAAGGTTCTCATCTCTCAGACATAGGTGATCTTAGCCATGTAATTATTAATAAAACTAAGGTTCTCCTCTCTCAGACATAGATGACTTTAGCCATGCAATTATTAACAAAACTAAGGTTCTCCTCTCTCAGGTATAGATGATCTTAGCCATGTAATTATTAATAAAACTAAGGTTCTCCTCTCTCAGACATAGGTGATCTTAGCCATGTAATTATTAATAAAACTAAGGTTCCCCTCTCTCAGACATAGATGATCTTAGCCATGTAATTATTAATAAAACTAAGGTTCTCCTCTCTCAGACATAGGTGATCTTAGCCATGTAATTATTAATAAATCTGAGGTTCTCCTCTCTCAGACATAGATGACCTTAGCCATGTGATTATTAATAAACCTAAGGTTCTTCTCTCTCAGACATAGATGATCTTAGCCATGTAATTATTAATAAAACTAAGGTTCTCCTCTCTGAGACATAGGTGATCTTAGCCATGTAATTATTAATAAAACTAAGGTTCTCCTCTCTCAGACATAGGTGATATTACCCATGTAATTATTAATAAAACTAAGGTTCCCCTCTCTCAGACATAGATGATCTTAGCCATGTAATTATTAATAAAACTAAGGTTCTCCTCTCTCAGACATAGGTGATCTTAGCCATGTAAATATTAATAAAACTAAGGTTCTCCTCTCTCAGACATAGATGACTTTAGCCATGCAATTATTAACAAAACTAAGGTTCTCCTCTCTCAGACATAGGTGATCTTAGCCATGTAATTATTAATAAAACTAAGGTTCTCCTCTCTCAGGCATAGATGATCTTAGCCATGTAATTATTAATAAAACTAAGGTTCTCCTCTCTCAGACATAGGTGATCTTAGCCATGTAATTATTAATAAACCTAAGGTTCTCCTCTCTCAGGCATAGATGACCTTAGCCATGTAACTATTAATAAAGCTAAGGTTCTCCTCTCTCAGACATAGGTGATCTTAGCCATGTAATTATTAATAAAACTAAGGTTCTCCTCTCTCAGACATAGGTGATATTACACATGTAATTATTAATAAAACTAAGGTTCCCTCTCTCAGACATAGATGATCTTAGCCATGTAATTATTAATAAAACTAAGGTTCTCCTCTCTCAGACATAGGTGATCTTAGCCATGTAATTATTAACAAAACTGAGGTTCTCCTCTCTCAGACATAGATGACCTTAGCCATGTGATTATTAATAAACCTAAGGTTGTTCTCTCTCAGACATAGATGATCTTAGCCATGTAATTATTAATAAAACTAAGGTTCTCCTCTCTCATACATAGGTGATCTTAGCCATGTAATTATTAATAAAACTAAGGTTCTCCTCTCTCAGGCATAGATGACCTTAGCCATGTAATTATTAATAAAACTAAGGTTCTCCTCTCTCAGACATAGGTGATCTTAGCCATGTAATTATTAATAAACCTAAGGTTCTCCTCTCTCAGGCATAGATGACCTTAGCCATGTTATTATTAATAAAGCTAAGGTTCTCCTCTCTCAGACATAGGTGATCTTAGCCATGTAATTATTAATAAAACTAAGGTTCTCCTCTCTCAGACATAGGTGATATTACACATGTAATTATTAATAAAACTAAGGTTCCCCTCTCTCAGACATATATGATCTTAGCCATGTAATTATTAATAAAACTAAGGTTCTCCTCTCTCAGACATAGGTGATCTTGGCCATGTAATTATTAATAAAACTGAGGTTCTCCTCTCTCAGACATAGATGACCTTAGCCATATAATTATTAATAAACCTAAGGTTCTTCTCTCTCAGACATAGGTGATCTTAGCAATGTAATTATTAATAAACCTAAGGTTCTCCTCTCTCAGGCATAGATGACCTTAGCCATGTAATTATTAATAAAGCTAAGGTTCTCCTCTCTCAGACATAGGTGATCTTAGCAATGTAATTATTAATAAACCTAAGGTTCTCCTCTCTCAGGCATAGATGATCTTAGCCATGTAATTATTAATAAAACTAAGGTTCTCCTCTCTCAGACATAGGTGATCTTAGCCATGTAATTATTAATAAACCTAAGGTTCTCCTCTCTCAGGCATAGATGACCTTAGCCATGTAATTATTAATAAAGCTAAGGTTTTCCTCTCTCAGACATAGGTGATCTTAGCCATGTAATTATTAATAAAACTAAGATTCTCCTCTCTCAGACATAGGTGATATTACCCATGTAATTATTAATAAAACTAAGGTTCCCCTCTCACAGACATAGATGATCTTAGCCATGTAATTATTAATAAATCTAAGGTTCTCCTCTCTCAGATATAGGTGATCTTAGCCATGTAATTATTAATAAACCTAAGGTTCTCCACTCTCAGGCATAGATGACCTTAGCCATGTAATTATTAATAAACCTAATGTTCTCCTCTCTCAGGCATAGATTACCTTAGCCATGTAATTATTAACAAAACTAAGGTTCTCCTCTCTCAGGCATAGATGACCTTAGCCATGTAATTATTAATAAAACTAAGATTCTCCTCTCTGACATAGGTGACCTTAGCCATGTAATTATTAATAAAACTAAGGTTCTCCTCTCTCAGACATAGGTGATCTTAGCCATGTAATTATTAATAAACCTAAGGTTCTCCTCTCTCAGTCTTAGATGATCTTAGCCATGTAATTATTAATAAAACTAAGGTTCTCCTCTCTCAGACATAGGTGATCTTATCCATGTAATTATTAATAAACCTAAGGTTCTCCTCTTTCAGACATAGGTGATATTAGCCATGTAATTATTAATAAAACTAATGTTCTCCTCTCTCAGATATAGGTGATCTTAGCCATGTAATTATTAATAAACCTAAGGTTCTCCTCTCTCAGACATAGATGATCTTAGCCATGTAATTATTAATAAACCTAAGGTTCTCCTCTCTCAGACATAGGTGATTTTAGCCATGTAATTATTAATAAACCTAATGTTCTCCTCTCTCAGGCATAGATGACCTTAGCCATGTAATTATTAATAAAACTAAGGTTCTCCTCTCTCAGACATAGGTGGTTTTAGCCATGTAATTATTAATAAACCTAAGGTTCTCCTCTCTCAGGCATAGATGACCTTAGCCATGTAATTATTAATAAAGCTAAGGTTTTCCTCTCTCAGACATAGGTGATCTTAGCCATGTAATTATTAATAAAACTAAGGTTCTCCTCTCTCAGACATAGGTGATATTACCCATGTAATTATTAATAAAACTAAGGTTCCCCTCTCACAGACATAGGTGATCATAGCCATGTAATTAATAATAAAACTAAGGTTCTCCTCTCTCAGGCATAGATGACCTTAGCCATGTAATTATTAATAAATCTAAGGTTCTCCTCTCTCAGATATAGGTGATCTTAGCCATGTAATTATTAATAAACCTAATGTTCTCCTCTCTCAGGCATAGATTACCTTAGCCATGTAATTATTAACAAAACTAAGGTTCTCCTCTCTCAGGCATAGATGACCTTAGCCATGTAATTATTAATAAAACTAAGATTCTCCTCTCTGACATAGGTGACCTTAGCCATGTAATTATTAATAAAACTAAGGTTCTCCTCTCTCAGACATAGGTGATCTTAGCCATGTAATTATTAATAAACCTAAGGTTCTCCTCTCTCAGTCTTAGATGATCTTAGCCATGTAATTATTAATAAAACTAAGGTTCTCCTCTCTCAGACATAGGTGATCTTAGCCATGTAATTATTAATAAACCTAAGGTTCTCCTCTCTCAGTCTTAGATGATCTTAGCCATGTAATTATTAATAAACCTAAGGTTCTCCTCTCTCAGACATAGGTGATCTTAGCCATGTAATTATTAATAAACCTAATGTTCTCCTCTCTCAGGAATAGATGACCTTAGCCATGTAATTATTAATAAAACTAAGGTTCTCCTCTCTCAGACATAGGTGGTCTTAGCCATGTAATTATTAATAAACCTAAGGTTCTCTTCTCTCAGGCATAGATGTCCTTAGCCATGTAATTATTAATAAAGATAAGGTTCTCCTCTCTCAGACATAGGTGATCTTAGCCATGTAATTATTAATAAAACTAAGGTTCTCCTCTCTCAGACATAGGTGATATTACCCATGTAATTATTAATAAAACTAAGGTTCCCCTCTCTCAGACATAGATGATCTTAGCCATGTAATTATTAATAAAACTAAGGTTCTCCTCTCTCAGACATAGGTGACCTTAGCCTTGTAATTATTAATAAAACTAAGGTTCTCCTCTCTCAGACATAGATGACTTTAGCCATGCAATTATTAACAAAACTAAGGTTCTCCTCTCTCAGGTATAGATGATCTTAGCCATGTAATTATTAATAAAACTAAGGTTCTCCTCTCTCAGACATAGGTGATCTTAGCCATGTAATTATTAATAAACCTAAGGTCCTCCTCTCTCAGACATAGATGACCTTAGCCATGTAATTATTAATCAAGCTAAGGTTCTCCTCTCTCAGACATAGGTGATCTTAGCCATGTAATTATTAATAAAACTAAGGTTCTCCTCTCTCAGACATAGATGATCTTAGCCATGTAATTATTAATAAAACTAAGGTTCTCCTCTCTCAGACATAGGTGATCTTAGCCATGTAATTATTAATAAATCTGAGGTTCTCCTCTCTCAGACATAGATGACCTTAGCCATGTGATTATTAATAAACCTAAGGTTCTTCTCTCTCAGACATAGATGATCTTAGCCATGTAATTATTAATAAAACTAAGGTTCTCCTCTCTCAGACATAGGTGATCTTAGCCATGTAATTATTAATAAAACTAAGGTTCTCCTCTCTCAGACATAGGTGATATTACCCATGTAATTATTAATAAAACTAAGGTTCCCCTCTCTCAGACATAGATGATCTTAGCCATGTAATTATTAATAAAACTAAGGTTCTCCTCTCTCAGACATAGGTGATCTTAGCCATGTAAATATTAATAAAACTAAGGTTCTCCTCTCTCAGACATAGATGACTTTAGCCATGCAATTATTAACAAAACTAAGGTTCTCCTCTCTCAGACATAGATGACTTTAGCCATGCAATTATTAACAAAACTAAGGTTCTCCTCTCTCAGACATAGGTGATCTTAGCCATGTAATTATTAATAAACCTAAGGTTCTCCTCTCTCAGGCATAGATGACCTTAGCCATGTAACTATTAATAAAGCTAAGGTTCTCCTCTCTCAGACATAGGTGATCTTAGCCATGTAATTATTAATAAAACTAAGGTTCTCCTCTCTCAGACATATGTGATATTACACATGTAATTATTAATAAAACTAAGGTTCCCTCTCTCAGACATAGATGATCTTAGCCATGTAATTATTAATAAAACTAAGGTTCTCCTCTCTCAGACATAGGTGATCTTAGCCATGTAATTATTAATAAAACTGAGGTTCTCCTCTCTCAGACATAGATGACCTTAGCCATGTAATTATTAATAAACCTAAGGTTGTTCTCTCTCAGACATAGATGATCTTAGCCATGTAATTATTAATAAAACTAAGGTTCTCCTCTCTCATACATAGGTGATCTTAGCCATGTAATTATTAATAAAACTAAGGTTCTCCTCTCTCAGGCATAGATGACCTTAGCCATGTAATTATTAATAAAACTAAGGTTCTCCTCTCTCAGACATAGGTGATCTTAGCCATGTAATTATTAATAAACGTAAGGTTCTCCTCTCTCAGGCATAGATGACCTTAGCCATGTTATTATTAATAAAGCTAAGGTTCTCCTCTCTCAGACATAGGTGATCTTAGCCATGTAATTATTAATAAAACTAAGGTTCTCCTCTCTCAGACATAGGTGATATTACACATGTAATTATTAATAAAACTAAGGTTCCCCTCTCTCAGACATATATGATCTTAGCCATGTAATTATTAATAAAACTAAGGTTCTCCTCTCTCAGACATAGGTGATCTTGGCCATGTAATTATTAATAAAACTGAGGTTCTCCTCTCTCAGACATAGATGACCTTAGCCATGTAATTATTAATAAACCTAAGGTTCTTCTCTCTCAGACATAGGTGATCTTAGCAATGTAATTATTAATAAACCTAAGGTTCTCCTCTCTCAGGCATAGATGACTTTAGCCATGTAATTATTAATAAAGCTAAGGTTCTCCTCTCTCAGACATAGGTGATCTTAGCAATGTAATTATTAATAAACCTAAGGTTCTCCTCTCTCAGGCATAGATGATCTTAGCCATGTAATTATTAATAAAACTAAGGTTCTCCTCTCTCAGACATAGGTGATCTTAGCCATGTAATTATTAATAAACCTAAGGTTCTCCTCTCTCAGGCATAGATGACCTTAGCCATGTAATTATTAATAAAGCTAAGGTTCTCCTCTCTCAGACATAGGTGATCTTAGCCATGTAATTATTAATAAAACTAAGGTTCTCCTCTCTCAGACATAGGTGATATTACACATGTAATTATTAATACAACTAAGGTTCCCTCTCTCAGACATAGATGATCTTAGCCATGTAATTATTAATAAAACTAAGGTTCTCCTCTCTCAGACATAGGTGATCTTAGCCATGTAATTATTAATAAAACTGAGGTTCTCCTCTCTCAGACATAGATGACCTTAGCCATGTGATTATTAATAAACCTAAGGTTGTTCTCTCTCAGACATAGATGATCTTAGCCATGTAATTATTAATAAAACTAAGGTTCTCCTCTCTCATACATAGGTGATCTTAGCCATGTAATTATTAATAAAACTAAGGTTCTCCTCTCTCAGGCATAGATGACCTTAGCCATGTAATTTTTAATAAAACTAAGGTTCTCCTCTCTCAGACATAGGTGATCTTAGCCATGTAATTATTAATAAACCTAAGGTTCTCCTCTCTCAGGCATAGATGACCTTAGCCATGTTATTATTAATAAAGCTAAGGTTCTCCTCTCTCAGACATAGGTGATCTTAGCCATGTAATTATTAATAAAACTAAGGTTCTCCTCTCTCAGACATAGGTGATATTACACATGTAATTATTAATAAAACTAAGGTTCCCCTCTCTCAGACATATATGATCTTAGCCATGTAATTATTAATAAAACTAAGGTTCTCCTCTCTCAGACATAGGTGATCTTAGCCATGTAATTATTAATAAAACTGAGGTTCTCCTCTCTCAGACATAGATGACCTTAGCCATGTAATTATTAATAAACCTAAGGTTCTTCTCTCTCAGACATAGGTGATCTTAGCAATGCAATTATTAATAAACCTAAGGTTCTCCTATCTCAGACATAGATGATCTTAGCCATGTAATTATTAATAAACCTAAGGTTCCCCTCTCTCAGACATAGGTGATCTTAGCCATGTAATTATTAATAAACCTGAGGTTCTCCTCTCTAAGTAAAAGATGATCTTAGCCATGTAATTATTGATAAAATTTAGGTTCTCCTCTCTCAGACATAGATGATCTTAGATGTGTAATTATTAATAAAACTAAGATTCTCCTCTCTCAGACATAGATGACCTTAGCCATGTAATTATTGATAAAACTAAGGTTCTCCTCTCTGACATAGGTGACCTTAGCCATGTAATTATTAATAAAACTAAGGTTATCCTCTCTCAGACATTGGTGATCTTATCCATGTAATTATTAATAAACCTAAGGTTCTCCTCTTTCAGACATAGGTGATATTAGCCATGTAATTATTAATAAATTAAGGTTCTCCTCTCTCAGACATAGGTGATCTTAGCCATGTAATTATTAATAAAACTAAGGTTCTTCTCTCTCAGATATAGGTGATATTAGCCATGTAATTATTAATAAAACTAAGGTTATCCTCTCTCAGACATAGGTAACCTTAGCCATGTAATTATTAATAAAACTAAGGTTCTCCTCTCTCAGACATAGGTGATCTTAGCCATGTAATTACTAATAAAACTAAGGTTCTCCTCTCTCAGGCATAGATGACCTTAGCCATGTAATTATTAATAAAACTAAGGTTCTCCTCTCTCAGGCATAGATGACCTTAGTCATGTAATTATTAATAAAACTAAGGTTCTCCTCTCTGACATAGGTGACCTTAGCCATGTAATTATTAATAAAACTAAGGTTCTCCTCTCTCAGACATAGGCGATCTTATCCATGTAATTATTAATAAACCTAAGGTTCTCCTCTTTCAGACATAGGTGATATTAGCCATGTAATTATTAATAAAACTAATGTTCTCCTCTCTCAGATAGAGGTGATCTTAGCCATGTAATTATTAATAAACCTAAGGTTCTCCTCTCTCAGACATAGATGATCTTAGCCATGTAATTATTAATAAACCTAAGGTTCTCCTCTCTCAGATATCGGTGATCTTAGCCATGTAATTATTAATAAACATAAGGTTCTCCTCTCTCAGACATAGGTGATCTTAGCCATGTAATTATTAATAAAACTGAGGTTCTCCTCTCTCAGACATAGATGACCTTAGCCATGTGATTATTAATAAACCTAAGGTTCTTCTCTCTCAGACATAGATGATCTTAGCCATGTAATTATTAATAAAACTAAGGTTCTCCTCTCATACATAGGTTATCTTAGCCATGTAATTATTAATAAAACTAAGGTTCTCCTCTCTCAGGCATAGATGACCTTAGCCATGTAATTAATAATAAAACTAAGGTTCTCCTCTCTCAGACATAGGTGATCTTAGCCATGTAATTATTAATAAACCTAAGGTTCTCCTCTCTCAGGCATATATGACCTTAGCCATGTTATTATTAATAGAGCTAAGGTTCTCCTCTCTCAGACATAGGTGATCTTAGCCATGTAATTATTAATAAAACTAAGGTTCTCCTCTCTCAGACATAGGTGATATTACACATGTAATTATTAATAAAACTAAGGTTCCCCTCTCTCAGACATATATGATCTTAGCCATGTAATTATTAATAAAACTAAGGTTCTCCTCTCTCAGACATAGGTGATCTTAGCCATGTAATTATTAATAAAACTGAGTTTCTCCTCTCTCAGACATAGATGACCTTAGCCATGTAATTATTAATAAACCTAAGGTTCTCCTCTCTCAGACATAGGTGATCTTAGCAATGTAATTATTAATAAACCTAAGGTTCACCTCTCTCAGACATAGATGATCTTAGCCATGTAATTATTAATAATCCTAAGGTTCCCCTCTCTCAGACATAGGTGATCTTAGCCATGTAATTATTAATAAACCTGAGGTTCTCCTCTCTCAGTAAAAGATGATCTTAGCCATGTAATTATTGATAAAATTTAGGTTCTCCTCTCTCAGACATAGATGATCTTAGCTGTGTAATTATTAATAAAACTAAGATTCTCCTCTCTCAGACATATATGACCTTAGCCATGTAATTATTGATAAAACTAAGGTTCTCCTCTCTCAGACATAGATGATATTAGCCATGTAATTATTAATAAATTAAGGTTCTCCTCTCTCAGACATAGGTGATCTTAGCCATCAATTATTAATAAAACTAAGGTTCTTCTCTCTCAGATATAGGTGATATTAGCCATGTAATTATTAATAAAACTAAGGTTATCCACTCTCAGACATAGGTGACCTTAGCCATGTAATTATTAATAAAACTAAGGTTCTCCTCTCTCAGAAATAGGTGATCTTAGCCATGTAATTATTAATAAAACTAAGGTTCTCCTCTTTCAGGCATAGATGACCTTAGCCATGTAATTATTAATAAACCTAAGGTTCTTCTCTCTCAGACATAGGTGATCTTAGCAATGTAATTATTAATAAACCTAAGGTTCTCCTCTCTCAGGCATAGATGACTTTAGCCATGTAATTATTAATAAAGCTAAGGTTCTCCTCTCTCAGACATAGGTGATCTTAGCAATGTAATTATTAATAAACCTAAGGTTCTCCTCTCTCAGGCATAGATGATCTTAGCCATGTAATTATTAATAAAACTAAGGTTCTCCTCTCTCAGACATAGGTGATCTTAGCCATGTAATTATTAATAAAACTAAGATTCTCCTCTCTCAGACATATATGACCTTAGCCATGTAATTATTGATAAAACTAAGGTTCTCCTCTCTCAGACATAGATGATATTAGCCATGTAATTATTAATAAATTAAGGTTCTCCTCTCTCAGACATAGGTGATCTTAGCCATCTAATTATTAATAAAACTAAGGTTCTTCTCTCTCAGATATAGGTGATATTAGCCATGTAATTATTAATAAAACTAAGGTTATCCACTCTCAGACATAGGTGACCTTAGCCATGTAATTATTAATAAAACTAAGGTTCTCCTCTCTCAGAAATAGGTGATCTTAGCCATGTAATTATTAATAAAACTAAGGTTCTCATCTTTCAGGCATAGATGACCTTAGCCATGTAATTATTAATAAACCTAAGGTTCTTCTCTCTCAGACATAGGTGATCTTAGCAATGTAATTATTAATAAACCTAAGGTTCTCCTCTCTCAGGCATAGATGACTTTAGCCATGTAATTATTAATAAAGCTAAGGTTCTCCTCTCTCATACATAGGTGATCTTAGCAATGTAATTATTAATAAACCTAAGGTTCTCCTCTCTCAGGCATAGATGATCTTAGCCATGTAATTATTAATAAAACTAAGGTTCTCCTCTCTCAGACATAGGTGATCTTAGCCATGTAATTATTAATAAAACTAAGGTTCTCCTCTCTCAGACATAGGTGATATTACACATGTAATTATTAATAAAACTAAGGTTCCCTCTCTCAGACATAGATGATCTTAGCCATGTAATTATTAATAAAACTAAGGTTCTCCTCTCTCAGACATAGGTGATCTTAGCCATGTAATTATTAATAAAACTGAGGTTCTCCTCTCTCAGACATAGATGACCTTAGCGATGTGATTATTAATAAACCTAAGGTTGTTCTCTCTCAGACATAGATGATCTTAGCCATGTAATTATTAATAAAACTAAGGTTCTCCTCTCTCATACATAGGTGATCTTAGCCATGTAATTATTAATAAAACTAAGGTTCTCCTCTCTCAGGCATAGATGACCTTAGCCATGTAATTTTTAATAAAACTAAGGTTCTCCTCTCTCAGACATAGGTGATCTTAGCCATGTAATTATTAATAAACCTAAGGTTCTCCTCTCTCAGGCATAGATGACCTTAGCCATGTTATTATTAATAAAGCTAAGGTTCTCCTCTCTCAGACATAGGTGATCTTAGCCATGTAATTATTAATAAAACTAAGGTTCTCCTCTCTCAGACATAGGTGATATTACACATGTAATTATTAATAAAACTAAGGTTCCCCTCTCTCAGACATATATGATCTTAGCCATGTAATTATTAATAAAACTAAGGTTCTCCTCTCTCAGACATAGGTGATCTTAGCCATGTAATTATTAATAAAACTGAGGTTCTCCTCTCTCAGACATAGATGACCTTAGCCATGTAATTATTAATAAACCTAAGGTTCTTCTCTCTCAGACATAGGTGATCTTAGCAATGCAATTATTAATAAACCTAAGGTTCTCCTATCTCAGACATAGATGATCTTAGCCATGTAATTATTAATAAACCTAAGGTTCCCCTCTCTCAGACATAGGTGATCTTAGCCATGTAATTATTAATAAACCTGAGGTTCTCCTCTCTAAGTAAAAGATGATCTTAGCCATGTAATTATTGATAAAATTTAGGTTCTCCTCTCTCAGACATAGATGATCTTAGATGTGTAATTATTAATAAAACTAAGATTCTCCTCTCTCAGACATAGATGACCTTAGCCATGTAATTATTGATAAAACTAAGGTTCTCCTCTCTGACATAGGTGACCTTAGCCATGTAATTATTAATAAAACTAAGGTTATCCTCTCTCAGACATAGGTGATCTTATCCATGTAATTATTAATAAACCTAAGGTTCTCCTCTTTCAGACATAGGTGATATTAGCCATGTAATTATTAATAAATTAAGGTTCTCCTCTCTCAGACATAGGTGATCTTAGCCATGTAATTATTAATAAAACTAAGGTTCTTCTCTCTCAGATATAGGTGATATTAGCCATGTAATTATTAATAAAACTAAGGTTATCCTCTCTCAGACATAGGTAACCTTAGCCATGTAATTATTAATAAAACTAAGGTTCTCCTCTCTCAGACATAGGTGATCTTAGCCATGTAATTACTAATAAAACTAAGGTTCTCCTCTCTCAGGCATAGATGACCTTAGCCATGTAATTATTAATAAAACTAAGGTTCTCCTCTCTCAGGCATAGATGACCTTAGTCATGTAATTATTAATAAAACTAAGGTTCTCCTCTCTGACATAGGTGACCTTAGCCATGTAATTATTAATAAAACTAAGGTTCTCCTCTCTCAGACATAGGCGATCTTATCCATGTAATTATTAATAAACCTAAGGTTCTCCTCTTTCAGACATAGGTGATATTAGCCATGTAATTATTAATAAAACTAATGTTCTCCTCTCTCAGATAGAGGTGATCTTAGCCATGTAATTATTAATAAACCTAAGGTTCTCCTCTCTCAGACATAGATGATCTTAGCCATGTAATTATTAATAAACCTAAGGTTCTCCTCCCTCAGATATCGGTGATCTTAGCCATGTAATTATTAATAAACATAAGGTTCTCCTCTCTCAGACATAGGTGATCTTAGCCATGTAATTATTAATAAAACTGAGGTTCTCCTCTCTCAGACATAGATGACCTTAGCCATGTGATTATTAATAAACCTAAGGTTCTTCTCTCTCAGACATAGATGATCTTAGCCATGTAATTATTAATAAAACTAAGGTTCTCCTCTCAGAAATAGGTGATCTTAGCCATGTAATTATTAATAAACCTAAGGTTCTCCTCTCTCAGGCATATATGACCTTAGCCATGTTATTATTAATAGAGCTAAGGTTCTCCTCTCTCAGACATAGGTGATCTTAGCCATGTAATTATTAATAAAACTAAGGTTCTCCTCTCTCAGACATAGGTGATATTACACATGTAATTATTAATAAAACTAAGGTTCCCCTCTCTCAGACATATATGATCTTAGCCATGTAATTATTAATAAAACTAAGGTTCTCCTCTCTCAGACATAGGTGATCTTAGCCATGCAATTATTAATAAAACTGAGGTTCTCCTCTCTCAGACATAGATGACCTTAGCCATGTAATTATTAATAAACCTAAGGTTCTCCTCTCTCAGACATAGGTGATCTTAGCAATGTAATTATTAATAAACCTAAGGTTCACCTCTCTCAGACATAGATGATCTTAGCCATGTAATTATTAATAATCCTAAGGTTCCCCTCTCTCAGACATAGGTGATCTTAGCCATGTAATTATTAATAAACCTGAGGTTCTCCTCTCTCAGTAAAAGATGATCTTAGCCATGTAATTATTGATAAAATTTAGGTTCTCCTCTCTCAGACATAGATGATCTTAGCTGTGTAATTATTAATAAAACTAAGATTCTCCTCTCTCAGACATATATGACCTTAGCCATGTAATTATTGATAAAACTAAGGTTCTCCTCTCTCAGACATAGATGATATTAGCCATGTAATTATTAATAAATTAAGGTTCTCCTCTCTCAGACATAGGTGATCTTAGCCATCTAATTATTAATAAAACTAAGGTTCTTCTCTCTCAGATATAGGTGATATTAGCCATGTAATTATTAATAAAACTAAGGTTATCCACTCTCAGACATAGGTGACCTTAGCCATGTAATTATTAATAAAACTAAGGTTCTCCTCTCTCAGAAATAGGTGATCTTAGCCATGTAATTATTAATGAAACTAAGGTTCTCCTCTTTCAGGCATAGATGACCTTAGCCATGTAATTATTAATAAAACTAAGGTTCTCCTCTCTCAGGCATAGATGACCTTAGTCATGTAATTATTAATAAAACTAAGGTTCTCCTCTCTGACATAGGTGACCTTAGCCATGTAATTATTAATAAAACTAAGGTTCTCCTCTCTCAGACATAGGTGATCTTATCCATGTAATTATTAATAAACCTAAGGTTCTCCTCTTTCAGACATAGGTGATATTAGCCATGTAATTATTAATAAAACTAATGTTCTCCTCTCTCAGATAGAGGTGATCTTAGCCATGTAATTATTAATAAACCTAAGGTTCTCCTCTCTCAGACATAGATGATCTTAGCCATGTAATTATTAATAAACCTAAGGTTCTCCTCTCTCAGACATAGGTGATTTTAGCCATGTAATTATTAATAAACCTAATGTTCTCCTCTCTCAGGCATAGATGACCTTAGCCATGTAATTATTAATAAAACTAAAGTTCTCCTCTCTCAGACATAGGTGGTTTTAGCCATGTAATTATTAATAAACCTAAGGTTCTCCTCTCTCAGGCATAGATGACCTTAGCCATGTAATTATTAATAAAGCTAAGGTTTTCCTCTCTCAGACATAGGTGATCTTAGCCATGTAATTATTAATAAAACTAAGGTTCTCCTCTCTCAGACATAGGTGATATTACCCATGTAATTATTAATAAAACTAAGGTTCCCCTCTCTCAGACATAGATGATCTTAGCCATGTAATTATTAATAAAACTAAGGTTCTCATCTCTCAGGCATAGATGACCTTAGCCATGTAATTATTAATAAATCTAAGGTTCTCCTCTCTCAGATATAGGTGATCTTAGCCATGTAATTATTAATAAACCTAAGGTTCTCCACTCTCAGGCATAGATGACCTTAGCCATGTAATTATTAATAAACCTAATGTTCTCCTCTCTCAGGCATAGATGACCTTAGCCATGTAATTATTAATAAACCTAAGGTTCTCCTCTCTCAGGCATAGATGACCTTAGCCATGTAATTATTAATAAAACTAAGATTCTCCTATCTGACATAGGTGACCTTAGCCATGTAATTATTAATAAAACTAAGGTTCTCCTCTCTCAGACATAGGTGATCTTATCCATATAATTATTAATAAACCTAAAGTTCTCCTCTTTCAGACATAGGTGATATTAGCCATGTAATTATTAATAAAACTAATGTTCTCCTCTCTCAGGAATAGATGACCTTAGCCATGTAATTATTAATAAAACTAAGGTTCTCCTCTCTCAGACATAGGTGGTCTTAGCCATGTAATTATTAATAAACCTAAGGTTCTCTTCTCTCAGGCATAGATGTCCTTAGCCATGTAATTATTAATAAAGCTAAGGTTCTCCTCTCTCAGACATAGGTGATCTTAGCCATGTAATTATTAATAAAACTAAGGTTCTCCTCTCTCAGACATAGGTGATATTACCCATGTAATTATTAATAAAACTAAGGTTCCCCTCTCTCAGACATAGATGATCTTAGCCATGTAATTATTAATAAAACTAAGGTTCTCCTCTCTCAGACATAGGTGATCTTAGCCATGTAATTATTAATAAAACTAAGGTTCTCCTCTCTCAGACATAGATGGCCTTAGCCATGCAATTATTAACAAAACTAAGGTTCTCCTCTCTCAGACATAGGTGATCTTAGCCATGTAATTATTAATAAACCTAAGGTTCTCCTCTCTCAGGCATAGATGATCTTAGCCATGTAATTATTAATAAAACTAAGGTTCTCCTCTCTCAGACAAAGGTGATCTTAGCCATGTAATTATTAATAAACCTAAGGTTCTCCTCTCTCAGGCATAGATGACCTTAGCCATGTAATTATTAATAAAGCTAAGGTTCTCCTCTCTCAGACATAGGTGATCTTAGCCATGTAATTATTAATAAAACTGAGGTTCTCATCTCTCAGACATAGATGACCTTAGCCATGTGATTATTAACAAAACTAAGGTTCTCCTCTCTCAGACATAGGTGATCTTAGCCATGTAATTATTAATAAAACGAAGGTTCTCCTCATTCATACATAGGTGATCTTAGCCATGTAATTATTAATAAAACTAAGGTTCTCCTCTCTCAGGCATAGATGACATTAGCCATGTAATTATTAATAAAACTAAGGTTCTCCTCTCTCAGACATAGGTGATCTTAGCCATGTAATTATTAATAAACCTAAGGTTCTCCTCTCTCAGGCATAGATGACCTTAGCCATGTTATTATTATTAAAGCTAAGGTTCTCCTCTCTCAGACATAGGTGATCTTAGCCATGTAATTATTAATAAAACTAAGGTTCTCCTCTCTCAGACATAGGTGATATTACACATGTAATTATTAATAAAACTAAGGTTCCCCTCTCTCAGACATATATGATCTTAGCCATGTAATTATTAATAAAACAAAGGTTCTCCTCTCTCAGACATAGGAGATCTTAGCCATGTAATTATTAAAAAAACTGAGGTTCTCCTCTCTCAGACATAGATGACCTTAGCCATGTAATTATTAATAAAGCTAAGGTTCTTCTCTCTCAGACATAGGTGATCTTAGCCATGTAATTATTAATAAAACTAAGGTTCTCCTCTCTCATACATAGGTGATCTTAGCCATGTAATTATTAATAAAACTTAGGTTCTCCTCTCTCAGGCATAGATGACCTTAGCCATGTAATTATTAATAAACTTAAGGTTCTCCTCTCTCAGGCATAGATGACCTTAGCCATGTTATTATTAATAAACCTAAGGTTCTCCTCTCTCAGACATAGGTGATATTACACATGTAATTATTAATAAAACTAAGGTTCCCCTCTCTCAGACATAGATGATCTTAGCCATGTAATTATTAATAAAACTAAGGTTCTCCTCTCTCAGACATAGGTGATCTTAGCCATGTAATTATTAATAAAACTGAGGTTCTCCTCTCTCAGACATAGATGACCTTAGCCATGTAATTATTAATAAACCTGAGGTTCTTCCCTCTCAGACATAGGTGATCTTAGCAATGTAATTATTAATAAACCTAAGGTTCTCCTCTCTCAGACATAGGTGATATTAGCCATGTAATTATTAATAAAACTAAGGTTCTCCTCTCTCAGACATAGGTGACCTTAGCCATGTAATTATTAATAAAACTAAGGTTCTCCTCTCTCAGACATAGGTGATCTTAGCCATGTAATTATTAATAAACCTAAGGTTCTCCTCTTTCAGACATAGGTGATATTAGCCATGTAATTATTAATAAAACTAATGTTCTCCTCTCTCAGACATAGATGATCTTATCCGTGTAATTATTAATAAACCTAAGGTTCTCCTCTCTCAGTAAAAGATGATCTTAGCCATGTAATTATTAATAAATTAAGGTTCTCCTCTCTCAGACATAGGTGATCTTAGCCATGTAATTATTAATAAAACTAAGGTTCTCCACTCTCAGATATAGGTGATATTAGCCATGTAATTATTAATAAAACTAAGGTTCTCCTCTCTCAGACATAGGTGACCTTAGCCATGTAATTATTAATAAAACTAAGGTTCTCCTCTCTCAGACATAGGTGATCTTAGCCATGTAATTATTAATAAAACTAAGGTTCTCCTCTCTCAGACATAGATGATCTTAGCTATGCAATTATTAACAAAACTAAGGTTCTCCTCTCTCAGACATAGGTGATCTTAGCCATGTAATTATTAATAAACCTAAGGTTCTCCTCTTTCAGACATAGGTGATATTAGCCATGTAATTATTAATAAAACTAATGTTCTCCTCTCTCAGACATAGGTGATATTACCCATGTAATTATTAATAAAACTAAGGTTCCCCTCTCTCAGACATAGATGATCTTAGCCATGTAATTATTAATAAAACTAAGGTTCTCCTCTCTCAGACATAGGTGATCTTAGCCATGTAATTATTAATAAAACTAAGGTTCTCCTCTCTCAGACATAGATGATCGTAGCCATGCAATTATTAACAAACTAAGGTTCTCCTCTCTCAGACATAGGTGATCTTAGCCATGTAATTATTAATAAAACTAAGGTTCTCCTCTCTCAGGCATAGATGACCTTAGCCATGTAATTATTAATAAACCTAAGATTCTCCTCTCTCAGACATAGGTGATCTTATCCATGTAATTATTAATAAACCTAAGGTTCTCCTCTTTCAGACATAGGTGATATTAGCCATGTAATTATTAATAAAACTAAGGTTCTCCTCTCTCAGACATAGGTGATCTTAGCCATGTAATTATCAATAAACCTAAGGTTCTCCTCTCTCAGGCATAGATGACCTTAGCCATGTAATTATTAATAAAACTAAGGTTCTCCTCTCTCAGACATAGGTGGTCTTAGCCATGTAATTATTAATAAACCTAAGGTTCTCCTCTCTCAGGCATTGATGTCCTTAGCCATGTAATTATTAATAAAGCTAAGGTTCTCCTCTCTCAGACATAGGTGATCTTAGCCATGTAATTATTAATAAAACTAAGGTTCTCCTCTCTCAGACATAGGTGATATTACCAATGTAATTATTAATAAAACTAAGGTTCTCCTCTCTCAGACATAGGTGATCTTAGCCATGTAATTATTAATAAAACTAAGGTTCTCCTCTCTCAGACATAGATGATCTTAGATATGCAATTATTAACAAAACAAAAGTTCTCCTCTCTCAGGCATAGATGACCTTAGCCATGTAATTATTAATAAAACTAAGGTTCTCCTCTCTCAGATATAGGTGATCTTAGCCATGTAATTATTAATAAACCTAAGGTTCTCCTCTCTCAGGCATAGATGACCTTAGCCATGTAATTATTAATAAAGCTAAGGTTCTCCTCTCTCAGACATAGGTGATCTTAGCCATGTAATTATTAATAAAACTAAGGTTCTCCTCTCTCAGACATAGATGATATTACACATGTAATTATTAATAAAACTATGGTTCCCCTCTCTCAGACATAGATGATCTTAGCCATGTAATTATTAATAAAACTAAGGTTCTCCTCTCTCAGACATAGGTCATCTTAGCCATGTAATTATTAATAAAACTGAGGTTCTCCTCTCTCAGACATAGATGACCTTAGCCATGTAATTATTAATAAAACTAAGGTTCTTCTCTCTCAGACATAGGTGATCTTAGCAATGTAATTATTAATAAACCTAAGGTTCTCCTCTCTCAGACATAGATGATCTTAGCCATGTAATTATTAATAAACCTAAGGTTCTCCTCTCTCAGACATAGGTGATCTTAGCCATGTAATTATTAATAAACTGAGGTTCTCCTCTCTCAGTAAAAGATGATCTTAGCCATGTAATTATTGATAAAACTAAGGTTCTTCTCTCTCAGACATAGGTGATCTTAGCCATGTAATTATTAATAAACCTAAGGTTCTCCTCTCTCAGGCATAGATGATCTTAGCCATGTAATTATTAATAAAACTAAGGTTCTCCTCTCTCAGACAAAGGTGATCTTAGCCATGTAATTATTAATAAACCTAAGGTTCTCCTCTCTCAGGCATAGATGACCTTAGCCATGTAATTATTAATAAAGCTAAGGTTCTCCTCTCTCAGACATAGGTGATCTTAGCCATGTAATTATTAATAAAACTGAGGTTCTCCTCTCTCAGACATAGATGACCTTAGCCATGTGATTATTAACAAAACTAAGGTTCTCCTCTCTCAGACATAGGTGATCTTAGCCATGTAATTATTAATAAAACGAAGGTTCTCCTCATTCATACATAGGTGATCTTAGCCATGTAATTATTAATAAAACTAAGGTTCTCCTCTCTCAGGCATAGATGACATTAGCCATGTAATTATTAATAAAACTAAGGTTCTCCTCTCTCAGACATAGGTGATCTTAGCCATGTAATTATTAATAAACCTAAGGTTCTCCTCTCTCAGGCATAGATGACCTTAGCCATGTTATTATTAATAAAGCTAAGGTTCTCCTCTCTCAGACATAGGTGATCTTAGCCATGTAATTATTAATAAAACTAAGGTTCTCCTCTCTCAGACATAGGTGATATTACACATGTAATTATTAATAAAACTAAGGTTCCCCTCTCTCAGACATATATGATCTTAGCCATGTAATTATTAATAAAACAAAGGTTCTCCTCTCTCAGACATAGGAGATCTTAGCCATGTAATTATTAAAAAAACTGAGGTTCTCCTCTCTCAGACATAGATGACCTTAGCCATGTAATTATTAATAAAGCTAAGGTTCTTCTCTCTCAGACATAGGTGATCTTAGCCATGTAATTATTAATAAAACTAAGGTTCTCCTCTCTCATACATAGGTGATCTTAGCCATGTAATTATTAATAAAACTTAGGTTCTCCTCTCTCAGGCATAGATGACCTTAGCCATGTAATTATTAATAAACTTAAGGTTCTCCTCTCTCAGGCATAGATGACCTTAGCCATGTTATTATTAATAAAACTAAGGTTCTCCTCTCTCAGACATAGGTGATATTACACATGTAATTATTAATAAAACTAAGGTTCCCCTCTCTCAGACATAGATGATCTTAGCCATGTAATTATTAATAAAACTAAGGTTCTCCTCTCTCAGACATAGGTGATCTTAGCCATGTAATTATTAATAAAACTGAGGTTCTCCTCTCTCAGACATAGATGACCTTAGCCATGTAATTATTAATAAACCTGAGGTTCATCCCTCTCAGACATAGGTGATCTTAGCAATGTAATTATTAATAAACCTAAGGTTCTCCTCTCTCAGACATAGGTGATATTAGCCATGTAATTATTAATAAAACTAAGGTTCTCCTCTCTCAGACATAGGTGACCTTAGCCATGTAATTATTAATAAAACTAAGGTTCTCCTCTCTCAGACATAGGTGATCTTAGCCATGTAATTATTAATAAACCTAAGGTTCTCCTCTTTCAGACATAGGTGATATTAGCCATGTAATTATTAATAAAACTAATGTTCTCCTCTCTCAGACATAGATGATCTTATCCGTGTAATTATTAATAAACCTAAGGTTCTCCTCTCTCAGTAAAAGATGATCTTAGCCATGTAATTATTAATAAATTAAGGTTCTCCTCTCTCAGACATAGGTGATCTTAGCCATGTAATTATTAATAAAACTAAGGTTCTCCACTCTCAGATATAGGTGATATTAGCCATGTAATTATTAATAAAACTAAGGTTCTCCTCTCTCAGACATAGGTGACCTTAGCCATGTAATTATTAATAAAACTAAGGTTCTCCTCTCTCAGACATAGGTGATCTTAGCCATGTAATTATTAATAAACCTAAGGTTCTCCTCTTTCAGACATAGGTGATATTAGCCATGTAATTATTAATAAAACTAATGTTCTCCTCTCTCAGACATAGGTGATATTACCCATGTAATTATTAATAAAACTAAGGTTCCCCTCTCTCAGACATAGATGATCTTAGCCATGTAATTATTAATAAAACTAAGGTTCTCCTCTCTCAGACATAGGTGATCTTAGCCATGTAATTATTAATAAAACTAAGGTTCTCCTCTCTCAGACATAGATGATCGTAGCCATGCAATTATTAACAAACTAAGGTTCTCCTCTCTCAGACATAGGTGATCTTAGCCATGTAATTATTAATAAAACTAAGGTTCTCCTCTCTCAGGCATAGATGACCTTAGCCATGTAATTATTAATAAACCTAAGATTCTCCTCTCTCAGACATAGGTGATCTTATCCATGTAATTATTAATAAACCTAAGGTTCTCCTCTTTCAGACATAGGTGATATTAGCCATGTAATTATTAATAAAACTAAGGTTCTCCTCTCTCAGACATAGGTTATCTTAGCCATGTAATTATCAATAAACCTAAGGTTCTCCTCTCTCAGGCATAGATGACCTTAGCCATGTAATTATTAATAAAACTAAGGTTCTCCTCTCTCAGACATAGGTGGTCTTAGCCATGTAATTATTAATAAACCTAAGGTTCTCCTCTCTCAGGCATTGATGTCCTTAGCCATGTAATTATTAATAAAGCTAAGGTTCTCCTCTCTCAGACTTAGGTGATCTTAGCCATGTAATTATTAATAAAACTAAGGTTCTCCTCTCTCAGACATAGGTGATATTACCCATGTAATTATTAATAAAACTAAGGTTCTCCTCTCTCAGACATAGGTGATCTTAGCCATGTAATTATTAATAAAACTAAGGTTCTCCTCTCTCAGACATAGATGATCTTAGATATGCAATTATTAACAAAACTAAGGTTCTCCTCTCTCAGGCATAGATGACCTTAGCCATGTAATTATTAATAAAACTAAGGTTCTCCTCTCTCAGATATAGGTGATCTTAGCCATGTAATTATTAATAAACCTAAGGTTCTCCTCTCTCAGGCATAGATGACCTTAGCCATGTAATTATTAATAAAGCTAAGGTTCTCCTCTCTCAGACATAGGTGATCTTAGCCATGTAATTATTAATAAAACTAAGGTTCTCCTCTCTCAGACATAGGTGATATTACACATGTAATTATTAATAAAATTATGGTTCCCCTCTCTCAGACATAGATGATCTTAGCCATGTAATTATTAATAAAACTAAGGTTCTCCTCTCTCAGACATAGGTCATCTTAGCCATGTAATTATTAATAAAACTGAGGTTCTCCTCTCTCAGACATAGATGACCTTAGCCATGTAATTATTAATAAAACTAAGGTTCTTCTCTCTCAGACATAGGTGATCTTAGCAATGTAATTATTAATAAACCTAAGGTTCTCCTCTCTCAGACATAGATGATCTTAGCCATGTAATTATTAATAAACCTAAGGTTCTCCTCTCTCAGACATAGGTGATCTTAGCCATGTAAATATTAATAAACTGAGGTTCTCCTCTCTCAGTAAAAGATGATCTTAGCCATGTAATTATTGATAAAACTTAGGTTCTCCTCTCTCAGACATAGATGATCTTAGCTGTGTAATTATTATTAAAACTAAGATTCTCCTCTCTCAGACATAGATGACCTTAGTCATGTAATTATTGATAAAACTAAGGTTATCCTCTCTCAGACATAGATGATATTAGCCATGTAATTATTAATAAATTAAGGTTCTCCTCTCTGAGACATAGGTAATCTTAGCCATGTAATTATTAATAAAACTAAGGTTCTCCTCTCTCAGACATAGGTGATATTAGCCATGTAATTATTAATAAAACTAAGATTCTCCTCTCTCAGACATAGGTGACCTTAGCCATGTAATTATTAATAAAACTAAGGTTCTCCTCTCTCAGACATAGGTGATCTTAGTCATGTAATTATTAATAAAACTAAGGTTCTCCTCTCTCAGACATAGGTGATCTTAGTCATGTAACTATTAATAAAACTAAGGTTCTCCTCTCTCAGACATAGGTGATATTAGCCATGTAATTATTAATAAATTAAGGTTCTCCTCTCTCATACAGAGTTGACCTTAGCCATGTAATTATTAATAAACCTAAGGTTCTCCTCTCTCAGACTTAGGTGATCTTAGCCATGTAATTATTAATAAACCTGAGGTTCTCCTCTCTCAGTAAAAGATGATATTAGCCATGTAATTATTGATAAAACTAAGGTTCTCCTCTCTCAGACATAGATGATCTTAGCCATGTAATTATTAATAAAACTAAGATTCTCCTCTCTCAGACATAGATGACCTTAGCCATGTAATTATTGATAAAACTAAGGTTCTCCTCTCTCAGACATAGATGATATTAGCCATGTAATTATTAGTATATTAAGGTTCTCCTCTCTCAGACATAGGTGATTTTAGCCATGTAATTATTAATAAAACTAAGGTTCTCCTCTCTCAGACATAGGGGATATTTACCATGTAATTATTAACAAAACTAAGGTTCTCCTCTCTCAGACAAAGGTGACCTTAGCCATGTAATTATTAATAAAACTAAGGTTCTCCTCTCTCAGACATAGATGATCTTAGTCATGTAATTATTAATAAACCTAAGGTTCTCCTCTCTCAGACATAGGTGATCTTAGTCGTGTAATTATTAATAAAACTAAGGTTCTCCTCTCTTAGACATAGGTGATATTAGCCATGTAATTATTAATAAATTAAGTTTCTCCTCTCTCATACATAGGTGACCTTAGCCGTGTAATTATTAATAAACCTAAGGTTCTCTTATCTCAGACATAGGTGATCTTAGCCATGTAATTATTAATAAAACTAAAGTTCTCCCCTCTCAGGCATAGATGATCTTATCCCTGTAATTATTAATAAACCTAAGGTTCTCCTCTTTCAGACATAGGTGATATTAGCCATGTAATTATTAATAAACCTAAGGTCCTCCTCTCTCAGACGTAGATGCTCTTAGACATGTAATTATTAATAAACCTAAGGTTCTCCTCTCTCAGGCATAGATGACGTTAGCTATGTCATTATTAATAAAACTAAGGTTCTCCTCTCTCAGACATAGGTAATATTAGCCATGTAATTATTAATAAATTAAGGTTCTCCTCTCTCAGACATAGGTGATCTTAGCCATGTAATTATTAATAAACCTAAGGTTCTCCTCTCTCAGACATAGGTGATCTTAGCTATGTAATTATTAATAAAACTAAGGTTCTCCTCTCTCAGACATAGGTGACCGTAGTCATGTAATTATTAATAAAACTAAGGTTCTCCTCTCCCAGGCATAGATGACCTTAGCCATGTAATTATTAATAAAACTAATGTTCTCCTCTCTCAGACATAGATGACCTTAGCTATGTAATTATTAATAAACCTAAGGTTCTCCTCTCTCAGACATAGGTGATCTTAGCCATGCAATTATTAATAAAACTAAGGTTCTCCTCTCTCAGGCATAGATGACCTTAGCCATGTAATTATTAATAAAACTAAGGTTCTCCTCTCTCAGGCATAGATGACCTTAGCCATGTAATTATTAATAAAACTAAGGTTCTCCTCTCTGACATAGGTGACATGCGCCATGTAATTATTAATAAAACTAAGGTTCTCCTCTCTCAGACATATGTTATCTTATCCATGTAATTATTAATAAACCTAATGTTCTCCTCTTTCAGACATAGGTGATATTAGCCATGTAATTATTAATAAAACTAATGTTCTCCTCTCTCAGACATAGGTGATCTTAGCCATGTAATTATTAATAAACCTAAGGTTCTCTTCTCTCAGACATAGGTGATATTAGCCATGTAATTATTAATAAACTAATGTTCTCCTCTCTCAGACATAGGTGACCGTAGTCATGTAATTATTAATAAACCTAAGATTATCCTCTCTCTGACATAGGTGATCTTAGCCATGTAATTATTAATAAAACTAAGGTTCTCCTCTCTCAGGCATAGATGACCTTAGCCATGTAATTATTAATAAAACTAAGGTTCTCCTCTCTGACATAGGTGACCTTAGCCATGTAATTATTAATAAAACTAATGTTCTCCTCTCTCAGACATAGGTGATCTTAGTCATGTAACTATTAATAAAACTAAGGTTCTCCTCTCTCAGACATAGGTGATATTAGCCATGTAATTATTAATAAATTAAGGTTCTCCTCTCTCATACAGAGTTGACCTTAGCCATGTAATTATTAATAAACCTAAGGTTCTCCTCTCTCAGACTTAGGTGATCTTAGCCATGTAATTATTAATAAACCTGAGGTTCTCCTCTCTCAGTAAAAGATGATATTAGCCATGTAATTATTGATAAAACTAAGGTTCTCCTCTCTCAGACATAGATGATCTTAGCCATGTAATTATTAATAAAACTAAGATTCTCCTCTCTCAGACATAGATGACCTTAGCCATGTAATTATTGATAAAACTAAGGTTCTCCTCTTTCAGACATAGGTGATATTAGCCATGTAATTATTAATAAACCTAAGGTCCTCTTCTCTCAGACGTAGATGCTCTTAGACATGTAATTATTAATAAACTTAAGGTTCTCCTCTCTCAGGCATAGATGACGTTAGCTATGTCATTATTAATAAAACTAAGGTTCTCCTCTCTCAGACATAGGTGATATTAGCCATGTAATTATTAATAAATTAAGGTTCTCCTCTCTCAGACATAGGTGATCTTAGCCATGTAATTATTAATAAAACTAAGGTTCTCCTCTCTCAGACATAGGTGACCGCAGTCATGTAATTATTAATAAAACTAAGGTTCTCCTCTCCCAGGCATAGATGACCTTAGCCATGTAATTATTAATAAAACTAATGTTCTCCTCTCATAGACATAGTTGACCTTAGCTATGTAATTATTAATAAACCTAAGGTTCTCCTCTCTCAGAAATAGGTGACCGTAGTCATGTAATTATTAATAAAACTAAGGTTCTCCTCTCCCAGGCATAGATGACCTTAGCCATGTAATTATTAATAAAACTAATGTTCTCCTCTCTCAGACATAGATGACCTTAGCTATGTAATTATTAATAAACCTAAGGTTCTCCTCTCTCAGACATAGGTGATCTTAGCCATGCAATTATTAATAAAACTAAGGTTCTCCTCTCTCAGGCATAGATGACCTTAGCCATGTAATTATTAATAAAACTAAGGTTCTCCTCTCTCAGGCATAGATGACCTTAGCCATGTAATTATTAATAAAACTAAGGTTCTCCTCTCTGACATAGGTGACATGCGCCATGTAATTATTAATAAAACTAAGGTTCTCCTCTCTCAGACATAGGTTATCTTATCCATGTAATTATTAATAAACCTAAGGTTCTCCTCTTTCAGACATAGGTGATAATAGCCATGTAATTATTAATAAAACTAATGTTCTCCTCTCTCAGACATAGGTGATCTTAGCCATGTAATTATTAATAAACCTAAGGTTCTCTTCTCTCAGACATAGGTGATATTAGCCATGTAATTATTAATAAACTAATGTTCTCCTCTCTCAGACATAGGTGATCTTAGCCATGTAATTATTAATAAAACTAAGGTTCTCCTCTCTCAGGCATAGATGACCTTAGCCATGTAATTATTAATAAAACCAAGGTTCTCCTCTCTGACATAGGTGACCTTAGCCATGTAATTATTAATAAAACTAATGTTCTCCTCTCTCAGACATAGATGTTCTTATCCATGTAATTATTAATAAACCTAAGGTTCTCCTCTTTCAGACATAGGTGATATTAGCCATGTAATTATTAATAAACCTAAGGTCCTCTTCTCTCAGACGTAGATGCTCTTAGACATGTAATTATTAATAAACTTAAGGTTCTCCTCTCTCAGGCATAGATGACGTTAGCCATGTCATTATTAATAAAACTAAGGTTCTCCTCTCTCAGACATAGGTGATATTAGCCATGTAATTATTAATAAATTAAGGTTCTCCTCTCTCAGACATAGGTGATCTTAGCCATGTAATTATTAATAAAACTAAGGTTCTCCTCTCTCAGACATAGGTGATCTTAGCCATGTAATTATTAATAAAACTAAGGTTCTCCTCTCTCAGACATAGGTGACCGCAGTCATGTAATTATTAATAAAACTAAGGTTCTCCTCTCCCAGGCATAGATGACCTTAGCCATGTAATTATTAATAAAACTAATGTTCTCCTCTCATAGACATAGTTGACCTTAGCTATGTAATTATTAATAAACCTAAGGTTCTCCTCTCTCAGACATAGGTGCTCTTAGCCATGTAATTATTAATAAAACTAAGGTTCTCCTCTCTCAGGCATAGATGACCTTAGCCATGTAATTATTAATAAAACCTAAGGTTCTCCTCTCTCAGGCATAGATGACCTTAGCCATGTAATTATTAATAAAACTAAGGTTCTCCTCTCTGACATAGGTGACCTTAGCCATGTAATTATTAATAAAAATAAGGTTCTCCTCTCTCAGACATAGGTGAATTTATCCATGTAATTATTAATAAACCTAAGGTTCTCCTCTTTCAGACATAGGTGATCTTATCCATGTAATTATTAATAAACCTAATGTTCTCCTCTTTCAGACATAGGTGATATTAGTCATGTAATTATTAATAAAACTAATGTTCTCCTCTCTCAGACATAGGTGATCTTAGCCATGTAATTATTAATAAAACTAAGGTTCTCCTCTCTCAGACATAGACGATCTTAGCCATGTAATTATTACTAAACCTAAGGTTCTTCTCTCTCAGACATAGATGATCTTAGCCATATAATTATTAATAAAACTAAGGTTCCCCTCTCTCAGACATAGATGCTCTTAGACATGTAATTATTAATAAAACTAAGGTTCTCCTCTCTCAGACATAGGTGATCTTAGCCATGTAATTATTAATAAAACTAAAGTTCTCCACTCTCAGACATAGGTGATCTTAGCCATGTAATTATTAATAAACCTAAGGTTCTTCTCTCTCAGACATAGATGATCTTAGCCATGTAATTATTAATAAAACTAAGGTTCCCCTCTCTCAGATATAGGTGATCTTAGCCATGTAATTATTAATAAAACTAAGGTTCTCCTCTCTCAGACATAGGTGATATTAGCCATGTAATTATTAATAAAACTAAGGTTCCCCTTTCTCAGACATAGACGATCTTAGCCATGTAATTATTAATAAAACTAAGGTTCCCCTTTCTCAGACATAGACGATCTTAGCCATGTAATTATTAATAAAACTAAGGTTCTTCTCTCTCAGACATAGATGATCTTAGCCATATAATTATTAATAAAACTAAGGTTCCCCTCTCTCAAACATAGATGATCTTAGCCATGTAATTATTAAAAAAAACTAAGGTTCTCCTCTCTCAGACATAGGTGATCTTAGCCATGTAATTATTAATAAAACTAAGGTTCTCCTCTCTCAGACATAGGTGATCTTAGCCATGTAATTATTAATAAACCTAAGGTTCTTCTCTCTCAGACATAGATGATCTTAGCCATGGAATTATTAATAAAACTAAGGTTCCCCTCCCTCAGATATAGATGATCTTAGCCAAGTAATTATTAATAAACCTAAGGTTCTTCTCTCTCAGACATAGATGATCTTAGCCATGTAATTATTAATAAAACTAAGGTTCTCCTCTCTCAGACATAGGTGATAATAGCCATGTAATTATTAATAAAACTAAGGTTCTCCTCTCTCAGACATAGACGATCTTAGCCATGTAATTATTAATAAAACTAAGGTTCCCCTCTCTCAGACATAGGTGATCTTAGCCATGTAATTATTAATAAAACTAAGGTTCTCCTCTCTCAGACATAGGTGATATTACACATGTAATTATTAATAAAACTAAGGTTCCCCTCTCTCAGACATATATGATCTTAGCCATGTAATTATTAATAAAACTAAGGTTCTCCTCTCTCAGACATAGGTGATATTAGCCATGTAATTATTAATAAAACTGAGGTTCTCCTCTCTCAGACATAGATGACCTTAGCCATGTAATTATTAATAAAGCTAAGGTTCTTCTCTCTCAGACATAGGTGATCTTAGCCATGTAATTATTAATAAAACTAAGGTTCTCCTCTCTCATACATAGGTGATCTTAGCCATGTAATTATTAATAAAACTAAGGTTCTCCTCTCTCAGGCATAGATGACCTTAGCCATGTATTTATTAATAAACCTAAGGTTCTCATCTCTCAGGCATAGATGACCTTAGCCATGTTATTATTAATAAAGCTAAGGTTCTCCTCTCTCAGACATAGATGATCTTAGCCATGTAATTATTAATAAAACTAAGGTTCTCCTCTCTCAGACATAGGTGATATTACACATGTAATTATTAATAAAACTAAGGTTCCCCTCTCTCAGACATAGATGATCTTAGCCATGTAATTATTAATAAAACTAAGGTTCTCCTCTCTCAGACATAGGTGATCTTAGCCATGTAATTATTAATAAAACTGAGGTTCTCCTCTCTCAGACATAGATGACGTTAGCCATGTAATTATTAATAAACCTAAGGTTCTCCTCTCTCAGACATAGGTGATATTAGCCATGTAATTATTAATAAAACTAAGGTTCTCCTCTCTCAGACAAGGTGACCTTAGCCATGTAATTATTAATAAAACTAAGGTTCTCCTCTCTCAGACATAGGTGATCTTAGCCATGAAATTATTAATTTACCTAAGGTTCTCCTCTTTCAGACATAGGTGATATTAGCCATGTAATTATTAATAAAACTAATGTTCTCCTCTTTCAGACATAGGTGATCTTAGCCGTGTAATTATTAATAAACCTAAGGTTCTCCTCTCTCAGTAAAAGATGATCTTAGCCATGTAATTATTAATAAATTAATGTTCTCCTCTCTCAGACATAGATGATCTTATCCATGTAATTATTAATAAACCTAAGGTTCTCCTCTTTCAGACATAGGTGATATTAGCCATGTAATTATTAATAAAACTAAGGTTCTCCTCTCTCAGACATAGGTGACCTTAGCCATGTAATTATTAATAAAACTAAGGTTCTCCTCTCTCAGACATAGGTAATCTTAGCCATGTAATTATTAATAAACCTAAGGTTCTCCTCTTTCAGACATAGGTGATATTAGCCATGTAATTATTAATAAAACTAATGTTCTCCTCTCTCAGACATAGGTGATCTTAGCTGTGTAATTATTAATAAACCTAAGGTTCTCCTCTCTCAGACATAGATGATCTTAGCCATGTAATTATTAATAAACCTAAGGTTCTCCTCTCTCAGACATAGGTGATCTTAGCCATGTAATTATTAATAAACCTAATGTTCTCCTCTCTCAGGCATAGATGACCTTAGCCATGTAATTATTAATAAAACTAATGTTCTCCTCTCTCAGACATAGGTGATCTTAGCCATGTAATTATTAATAACCCTAAGGTTCTCCTATCTCAGTAAAAGATGATCTTAGCCATGTAATTATTAATAAATTAAGGTTCTCCTCTCTCAGACATAGGTGATCTTAGCCATGTAATTATTAATAAAATTAAGGTTCTCCACTCTCAGACATAGGTGATATTAGCCATGTAATTATTAATAAAACTAAGGTTCTTCTCTCTAAGACATAGGTGACCTTAGCCATGTAATTATTAATAAAACTAAGGTTCTCCTCTCTCAGACATAGGTGATCTTAGCCGTGTAATTATTAATAAACTAAGGTTCTCCTCTCACAGACATAGATGATCTTAGCCATGTAATTATTAATAAACCTAAGGTTCTCCTCTCTCAGACATAGGTGATCTTAGCCATGTAATTATTAATAAACCTAATGTTCTCCTCTCTCAGGCATAGATGACCTTAGCCATGTAATTATTAATAAACCTAAGGTTCTCCTCTCTCAGGCATAGATGACCATAGCCATGTAATTATTAATAAAGCTAAGGTTCTCCTCTCTCAGACATATGTGATATTACCCATGTAATTATTAATAAAACTAAAGTTCTCCTCTCTCAGACATAGGTGATATTACCCATGTAATTATTAATAAAACTAAGGTTCTCCTCTCTCAGACATAGGTGATCTTAGCCATGTAATTATTAATAAAACTAAGGTTCTCCTCTCTCAGACATAGATGATCTTAGCCATGCAGTTATTAACAAAACTAAGATTCTCCTCTCTCAGACATAGGTGATCTTAGCCATGTAATTATTAATAAAACTAAGGTTCTCCTCTCTCAGGCATAGATGAACTTAGCCATGTAATTATTAATAATACTAAGGTTCTCCTCTCTCAGATATCGGTGATCTTAGCCATGTAATTATTAATAAACCTAAGGTTCTCCTCTCTCAGGCATAGATGACCTTAGCCATGTAATTATTAATAAACCTAATGTTCTCCTCTCTCAGGCATAGATGACCTTAGCCATGTAATTATTAATAAAACTAAGGTTCTCCTCTCTCAGGCATAGATGACCTTAGCCATGTAATAATTAATAAAACTGAGGTTCTCCTCTCTGACATAGGTGACCTTAGCCATGTAATTATTAATAAAACTAAGGTTTTCCTCTCTCAGACATAGGTGATCTTATCCATGTAATTATTAATAAACCTAAGGTTCTCCTCTTTCAGACATAGGTGATATTAGCCATGTAATTATTAATAAAACTAAGGTTCTCCTCTCTCAGACATAGGTGATCTTTGCCATGTAATTATTAATAAACCTAAGGTTCTCCTCTCTCAGGCATAGATGACCTTAGCCATGTAATTATTAATAAAACTAAGGTTCTCCTCTCTCAGACATAGGTGGTCTTCGCCATGTAATTATTAATAAACCTTAGGTTCTCCTCTCTCAGGCATAGATGTCCTTAGCCATGTAATTATTAATAAAGCTAAGGTTCTCCTCTCTCAGACATAGGTGATCTTAGCCATGTAATTATTAATAAAACTAAGGTTCTCCTCTCTCAGACATAGGTGATATTAGCCATGTAATTATTAATAAAACAAAGGTTCTCCTCTCTCAGACATAGGTGATCTTAGCCATGTAATTATTAATAAAACTAAGGTTCTCCTCTCTCAGACATAGATGATCTTAGATATGCAATTATTAACAAAACTAAGGTTCTCCTCTCTCAGACATAGGTGATCTTAGCCATGTAATTATTAATAAAACTAAGGTTCTCCTCTCTCAGGCATAGATGACCTTAACCATGTAATTATTAATAAAACTAAGGTTCTCCTCTCTCAGACATAGGTGATCTTAGCCATGTAATTATTAATAAACCTAAGGTTCTCCTCTCTCAGGCATAGATGACCTTAGCCATGTAATTATTAATAAAGCTAAGGTTCTCCTCTCTCAGACATAGGTGATCTTAGCCATGTAATTATTAATAAAACTAAGGTTCTCCTCTCTCAGACATAGGTGATATTACACATGTAATTATTAATAAAACTATGGTTCCCCTCTCTCAGACATAGATGATCTTAGCCATGTAATTATTAATAAAACTAAGGTTCTCCTCTCTCAGACATAGGTCATCTTAGCCATGTAATTATTAATAAAACTGAGGTTCTCCTCTCTCAGGCATAGATGACCTTAGCCATATAATTATTAATAAACCTAAGGTTCTTCTCTCTCAGACATAGATGATCTTAGCCATGTAATTATTAATAAACCTAAGTTTTCCTCTCTCAGACATAGATGATCTTAGCCATGCAATTATTAATAAACCTAAGGTTCTCCTCTCTCAGACATAGGTGATCTTAGCCATGTAATTATTAATAAACCTGAGGTTCTCCTCTCTCAGTAAAAGATGATCTTAGCCATGTAATTATTGATAAAACTTAGGTTCTCCTCTCTCAGACATAGATGATCTTAGCTGTGTAATTATTATTAAAACTAAGATTCTCCTCTCTCAGACATAGATGACCTTAGTCATGTAATTATTGATAAAACTAAGGTTATCCTCTCTCAGACATAGATGATATTAGCCATGTAATTATTAATAAATTAAGGTTCTCCTCTCTGAGACATAGGTGATCTTAGCCATGTAATTATTGATAAAACTAAGGTTCTCCTCTCTCAGACATAGGTGATATTAGCCATGTAATTATTAATAAAACTAAGGTTCTCCTCTCTCAGACATAGGTGACCTTAGCCATGTAATTATTAATAAAACTAAGGTTCTCCTCTCTCAGACATAGATGACCTTAGCCATGTAATTATTGATAAAACTAAGGTTCTCCTCTCTCAGACATAGATGATATTAACCATGTAATTATTAGTAAATTAAGGTTCTCCTCTCTCAGACATAGGTGATTTTAGCCATGTAATTATTAATAAAACTAAGGTTCTCCTCTCTCAGACATAGGTGATATTTACCATGTAATTATTAACAAAACTAAGGTTCTCCTCTCTCAGACATAGGTGACCTTAGCCATGTAATTATTAATAAAACTAAGGTTCTCCTCTCTCAGACATAGGTGATCTTAGTCATGTAATTATTAATAAACCTAAGGTTCTCCTCTCTCAGACATAGGTGATCTTAGTCGTGTAATTATTAATAAAACTAAGGTTCTCCTCTCTGAGACATAGGTGATATTAGCCATGTAATTCTTAATAAATTAAGTTTCTCCTCTCTCATACATAGGTGACCTTAGCCGTGTAATTATTAATAAGCCTAAGGTTCTCTTATCTCAGACATAGGTGATCTTAGCCATGTAATTATTAATCAAACTAAAGTTCTCCTCTCTCAGGCATAGATGATCTTATCCATGTAATTATTAATAAACCTAAGGTTCTCCTCTTTCAGACATAGGTGATATTAGCCATGTAATTATTAATAAACCTAAGGTCCTCCTCTCTCAGACGTAGATGCTCTTAGACATGTAATTATTAATAAACCTAAGGTTCTCCTCTCTCAGGCATAGATGACGTTAGCTATGTCATTATTAATAAAACTAAGGTTCTCCTCTCTCAGACATAGGTAATATTAGCCATGTAATTATTAATAAATTAAGGTTCTCCTCTCTCAGACATAGGTGATCTTAGCCATGTAATTATTAATAAAACTAAGGTTCTCCTCTCTCAGACATAGGTGATCTTAGCCATGTAATTATTAATAAAACTAAGGTTCTCCTCTCTCAGACATAGGTGACCATAGTCATGTAATTATTAATAAAACTAAGGTTCTCCTCTCCCAGGCATAGATGACCTTAGCCATGTAATTATTAATAAAACTAATGTTCTCCTCTCTCAGACATAGATGACCTTAGCTATGTAATTATTAATAAACCTAAGGTTCTCCTCTCTCAGACATAGGTGATCTTAGCCATGTAATTATTAATAAAACTAAGGTTCTCCTCTCTCAGGCATAGATGACCTTAGCCATGTAATTATTAATAAAACTAAGGTTCTCCTCTCTCAGGCATAGATGACCTTAGCCATGTAATTATTAATAAAACTAAGGTTCTCCTCTCTGACATAGGTGACCTGCGCCAGGTAATTATTAATAAAACTAAGGTTCTCCTCTCTCAGACATAGGTTATCTTATCCATGTAATTATTAATAAACCTAAGGTTCTCCTCTTTCAGACATAGGTGATATTAGCCATGTAATTATTAATAAAACTAATGTTCTCCTCTCTCAGACATAGGTGATCTTAGCCATATAATTATTAATAAACCTAAGGTTCTCTTCTCTCAGACATAGGTGATATTAGCCATGTAATTATTAATAAACTAATGTTCTCCTCTCTCAGACATAGGTGACCGTAGTCATGTAATTATTAATAAACCTAAGATTATCCTCTCTCAGACATAGGTGATCTTAGCCATGTAATTATTAATAAAACTAAGGTTCTCCTCTCTCAGGCATAGATGACCTTAGCCATGTAATTATTAATAAAACTAAGGTTCTCCTCTCTGAATTAGGTGACCTTAGCCATGTAATTATTAATAAAACTAATGTTCTCCTCTCTCAGACATAGATGATCTTATCCATGTAATTATTAATAAACCTAAGGTTCTCCTCTTTCAGACATAGGTGATATTAACCATGTAATTATTAATAAACCTAAGGTCCTCCTCTCTCAGACGTAGATGCTCTTAGACATGTAATTATTAATAAACCTAAGGTTCTCCTCTCTCAGGCATAGATGACGTTAGCTATGTCATTATTAATAAAACTAAGGTTCTCCTCTCTCAGACATAGGTGATATTAGCCATGTAATTATTAATAAATTAAGGTTCTCCTCTCTCAGACATAGGTGATCTTAGCCATGTAATTATTAATAAAACTAAAGTTCGCATCACTCAGACATAGGTGATCTTAGCCATGTAATTATTAATAAAACTAAGGTTCTCCTCTCTCAGACATAGGTGACCGCAGTCATGTAATTATTAATAAAACTAAGGTTCTCCTCTCCCAGGCATAGATGACCTTAGCCATGTAATTATTAATAAAACTAATGTTCTCCTCTCCCAGGCATAGATGACCTTAGCCATGTAATTATTAATAAAACTAATGTTCTCCTCTCTCAGACATAGATGACCTTAGCTATGTAATTATTAATAAAACTAAGGTTCCCCTTTCTCAGACATAGACGATCTTAGCCATGTAATTATTAATAAAACTAATGTTCTCCTCTCTCAGGCATAGATGACCTTAGCCATGTAATTATTAATAAAACTAAGGTTCTCCTCTCTGACATAGGTGACCTTAGCCATGTAATTATTAATAAAACTAAAGTTCCCCTCTCTCAGACATAGGTGATCTTAGCAATGTAATTATTAATAAACCTAAGGTTCTTCTCTCTCAGACATAGGTGATATTAGCCATGTAATTATTAATAAAACTAAGGTTCCCCTTTCTCAGACATAGACGATCTTAGCCATGTAATTATTAATAAAACTAAGGTTCTCCTCTCTCAGACATAGACGATTTTAGCCATGTAATTATTAATAAACCTAAGGTTCTTCTCTCTCAGACATAGATGATCTTAGCCATATAATTATTAATAAAACTAAGGTTCCCCTCTCTCAAACATAGATGATCTTAGCCATGTAATTATTAAAAAAAACTAAGGTTCTCCTCTCTCAGACATAGGTGATCTTAGCCATGTAATTATTAATAAAACTAAGGTTCTCCTCTCTCAGACATAGGTGATTTTAGCCATGTAATTATTAATAAACCTAAGGTTCTTCTCTCTCAGACATAGATGATCTTAGCCATGTAATTATTAATAAAACTAAGGTTCCCCTCTCTCAGACATAGATGATCTTAGCCATGTAATTATTAATAAACCTAAGATTCTTCTCTCTCAGACATAGATGATCTTAGCCATGTAAATATTAATAAAACTAAGGTTCTCCTCTCTCAGAAATAGGTGATATTAGCCATGTAATTATTAATAAAACTAAGGTTCCCCTCTCTCAGACATAGACGATCTTAGCCATGTAATTATTAATAAAACTAAGGTTCCCCTCTCTCAGACATAGATGATCGTAGTCATGTAATTATTAATAAACCTAAGGTTCTCCTCTCTCAGATATAGGTGACCTTAGCCATGTAATTATTAATAAAACTAAGGTTCTCCTCTCTCAGACATAGATGATCTTAGCCATGTAATTATTAATAAACCTAAGGTTCTTCTCTCTCAGACATAGATGATCTTAGCCATGTAATTATTAATAAAACTAAGGTTCTCATCTCTCAGACATAGGTGACCTTAGCCATGTAATTATTAATAAACCTAATGTTCTCCTCTCTCAGGCATAGATAACCTTTGCCATGTAATTATTAATAAAACTAAGGTTCTCCTCTCTCAGGCATAGATGAACTTAGCCATGTAATTATTAATAAAACTAAGGTTCTCCTCTCTGACATAGGTGACCTTAGCCATGTAGTTATTAATAAAACTAAGGTTCTCCTCTCTAAGACATAGGTGATCTTATCCATGTAATTATTAATAAACCTAAGGTTCTCCTCTCTCAGACATAGGTGATATTAGCCATGTAATTATTAATAAACCTAAGGTTCCCCTCTCTCAGACATGTATGACCTTAGCCATGTAATTATTAATAAACCTAAGGTTCTCCTCTCTCAGGCATAGATGACCTTAGCCATGTAATTATTAATAAACCTAAGGTTCTCCTCTCTCAGGCATAAATGACCTTAGCCATGTAATTATTAATAAAACTAAGGTTCTCTTCTCTGACATAGTTCACCTTAGCCATGTAATTATTAATAAAACTAAGGTTCTCCTCTCTCAGACATAGATGATCTTAGCCATGTAATTATTAATAAACCTAAGGTTCTCCTCTCTCAGACATAGGTGATATTAACCATGTAATTATTAATAAAACTAAGTTTCTCCTCTCTCAGACATGGATGGCCTTAGCCATGTAATTATTAATAAACCTAAGGTTCTCCTCTCTCAGATGTGGGTGGTATTAGCCATGTAATTATTAATGAAACTACGTTCCCTTCTCTCAGACATAGGTGACCTTAGCCATGTAATTATTAATAAAACTAAGGTTCTCCTCTCTCAGACATAGGTGATCTTAGTCATGTAATTATTAATAAACCTAAGGTTCTCCTCTCTCAGACATAGGTGATCTTAGTCGTGTAATTATTAATAAAACTAAGGTTCTCCTCTCTGAGACATAGGTGATATTAGCCATGTAATTCTTAATAAATTAAGTTTCTCCTCTCTCATACATAGGTGACCTTAGACGTGTAATTATTAATAAGCCTAAGGTTCTCTTATCTCAGACATAGGTGATCTTAGCCATGTAATTATTAATCAAACTAAAGTTCTCCTCTCTCAGGCATAGATGATCTTATCCATGTAATTATTAATAAACCTAAGGTTCTCCTCTTTCAGACATAGGTGATATTAGCCATGTAATTATTAATAAACCTAAGGTCCTCCTCTCTCAGACGTAGATGCTCTTAGACATGTAATTATTAATAAACCTAAGGTTCTCCTCTCTCAGGCATAGATGACGTTAGCTATGTCATTATTAATAAAACTAAGGTTCTCCTCTCTCAGACATAGGTAATATTAGCCATGTAATTATTAATAAATTAAGGTTCTCCTCTCTCAGACATAGGTGATCTTAGCCATGTAATTATTAATAAAACTAAGGTTCTCCTCTCTCAGACATAGGTGATCTTAGCCATGTAATTATTAATAAAACTAAGGTTCTCCTCTCTCAGACATAGGTGACCGTAGTCATGTAATTATTAATAAAACTAAGGTTCTCCTCTCCCAGGCATAGATGACCTTAGCCATGTAATTATTAATAAAACTAATGTTCTCCTCTCTCAGACATAGATGACCTTAGCTATGTAATTATTAATAAACCTAAGGTTCTCCTCTCTCAGACATAGGTGATCTTAGCCATGTAATTATTAATAAAACTAAGGTTCTCCTCTCTCAGGCATAGATGACCTTAGCCATGTAATTATTAATAAAACTAAGGTTCTCCTCTCTCAGGCATAGATGACCTTAGCCATGTAATTATTAATAAAACTAAGGTTCTCCTCTCTGACATAGGTGACCTGCGCCAGGTAATTATTAATAAAACTAAGGTTCTCCTCTCTCAGACATAGGTTATCTTATCCATGTAATTATTAATAAACCTAAGGTTCTCCTCTTTCAGACATAGGTGATATTAGCCATGTAATTATTAATAAAACTAATGTTCTCCTCTCTCAGACATAGGTGATCTTAGCCATATAATTATTAATAAACCTAAGGTTCTCTTCTCTCAGACATAGGTGATATTAGCCATGTAATTATTAATAAACTAATGTTCTCCTCTCTCAGACATAGGTGACCGTAGTCATGTAATTATTAATAAACCTAAGATTATCCTCTCTCAGACATAGGTGATCTTAGCCATGTAATTATTAATAAAACTAAGGTTCTCCTCTCTCAGGCATAGATGACCTTAGCCATGTAATTATTAATAAAACTAAGGTTCTCCTCTCTGAATTAGGTGACCTTAGCCATGTAATTATTAATAAAACTAATGTTCTCCTCTCTCAGACATAGATGATCTTATCCATGTAATTATTAATAAACCTAAGGTTCTCCTCTTTCAGACATAGGTGATATTAGCCATGTAATTATTAATAAACCTAAGGTCCTCCTCTCTCAGACGTAGATGCTCTTAGACATGTAATTATTAATAAACCTAAGGTTCTCCTCTCTCAGGCATAGATGACGTTAGCTATGTCATTATTAATAAAACTAAGGTTCTCCTCTCTCAGACATAGGTGATATTAGCCATGTAATTATTAATAAATTAAGGTTCTCCTCTCTCAGACATAGGTGATCTTAGCCATGTAATTATTAATAAAACTAAAGTTCGCATCACTCAGACATAGGTGATCTTAGCCATGTAATTATTAATAAAACTAAGGTTCTCCTCTCTCAGACATAGGTGACCGCAGTCATGTAATTATTAATAAAACTAAGGTTCTCCTCTCCCAGGCATAGATGACCTTAGCCATGTAATTATTAATAAAACTAATGTTCTCCTCTCCCAGGCATAGATGACCTTAGCCATGTAATTATTAATAAAACTAATGTTCTCCTCTCTCAGACATAGATGACCTTAGCTATGTAATTATTAATAAAACTAAGGTTCCCCTTTCTCAGACATAGACGATCTTAGCCATGTAATTATTAATAAAACTAATGTTCTCCTCTCTCAGGCATAGATGACCTTAGCCATGTAATTATTAATAAAACTAAGGTTCTCCTCTCTGACATAGGTGACCTTAGCCATGTAATTATTAATAAAACTAAAGTTCCCCTCTCTCAGACATAGGTGATCTTAGCAATGTAATTATTAATAAACCTAAGGTTCTTCTCTCTCAGACATAGGTGATATTAGCCATGTAATTATTAATAAAACTAAGGTTCCCCTTTCTCAGACATAGACGATCTTAGCCATGTAATTATTAATAAAACTAAGGTTCTCCTCTCTCAGACATAGACGATTTTAGCCATGTAATTATTAATAAACCTAAGGTTCTTCTCTCTCAGACATAGATGATCTTAGCCATATAATTATTAATAAAACTAAGGTTCCCCTCTCTCAAACATAGATGATCTTAGCCATGTAATTATTAAAAAAACTAAGGTTCTCCTCTCTCAGACATAGGTGATCTTAGCCATGTAATTATTAATAAAACTAAGGTTCTCCTCTCTCAGACATAGGTGATTTTAGCCATGTAATTATTAATAAACCTAAGGTTCTTCTCTCTCAGACATAGATGATCTTAGCCATGTAATTATTAATAAAACTAAGGTTCCCCTCTCTCAGACATAGATGATCTTAGCCATGTAATTATTAATAAACCTAAGATTCTTCTCTCTCAGACATAGATGATCTTAGCCATGTAAATATTAATAAAACTAAGGTTCTCCTCTCTCAGACATAGGTGATATTAGCCATGTAATTATTAATAAAACTAAGGTTCCCCTCTCTCAGACATAGACGATCTTAGCCATGTAATTATTAATAAAACTAAGGTTCCCCTCTCTCAGACATAGATGATCGTAGTCATGTAATTATTAATAAACCTAAGGTTCTCCTCTCTCAGATATAGGTGACCTTAGCCATGTAATTATTAATAAAACTAAGGTTCTCCTCTCTCAGACATAGATGATCTTAGCCATGTAATTATTAATAAACCTAAGGTTCTTCTCTCTCAGACATAGATGATCTTAGCCATGTAATTATTAATAAAACTAAGGTTCTCATCTCTCAGACATAGGTGACCTTAGCCATGTAATTATTAATAAACCTAATGTTCTCCTCTCTCAGGCATAGATCACCTTTGCCATGTAATTATTAATAAAACTAAGGTTCTCCTCTCTCAGGCATAGATGAACTTAGCCATGTAATTATTAATAAAACTAAGGTTCTCCTCTCTGACATAGGTGACCTTAGCCATGTAGTTATTAATAAAACTAAGGTTCTCCTCTCTAAGACATAGGTGATCTTATCCATGTAATTATTAATAAACCTAAGGTTCTCCTCTCTCAGACATAGGTGATATTAGCCATGTAATTATTAATAAACCTAAGGTTCCCCTCTCTCAGACATGTATGACCTTAGCCATGTAATTATTAATAAACCTAAGGTTCTCCTCTCTCAGGCATAGATGACCTTAGCCATGTAATTATTAATAAACCTAAGGTTCTCCTCTCTCAGGCATAAATGACCTTAGCCATGTAATTATTAATAAAACTAAGGTTCTCTTCTCTGACATAGTTCACCTTAGCCATGTAATTATTAATAAAACTAAGGTTCTCCTCTCTCAGACATCGATGATCTTAGCCATGTAATTATTAATAAACCTAAGGTTCTCCTCTCTCAGACATAGGTGATATTAACCATGTAATTATTAATAAAACTAAGTTTCTCCTCTCTCAGACATGGATGGCCTTAGCCATGTAATTATTAATAAACCTAAGGTTCTCCTCTCTCAGATGTGGGTGGTATTAGCCATGTAATTATTAATGAAACTACGTTCCCTTCTCTCAGACATAGGTGATCTTAGCCATGTAATTATTAATAAAACTAAGGTTCTCCTCTCTCAGACTTAGGTGACCTTAGCCATGTAATTATTAATAAAACTAAGGTTCTCCTCTCTCAGTCATAGATGACCTTAGCCATGTAATTATTAATAAACCTAAGGTTCTCCTCTCTCAGACATAGGTGATATTAGCCATGTAATTATTAATAAAACTACGGTTCCACTCTCTCAGACATAGGTGATCTTAGCCATGTAATTATTAATAATACTAAGGTTCTCCTCTCTCAGACATAGGTGATCTTAGCCATGTAATTATTAATAAACCTAAGGTTCTTCTCTCTCAGACATAGATGATCTTAGCCATGTAATTATTAATAAAAATAAGGTTCTCCTCTCTCAGACATAGGTGATCTTAACCATGTATTTATTAATAAACCTAAGGTTCTTCTCTCTCAGACATAGGTGATATTTGCCATGTAATTATTAATATAACTAAGGTTCTCCTCTTTCAGACATAGATGATCTTAGCCATGTAATTATTAATATAACTAAGGTTCTCCTCTCTCAGACATAGATGATCTTAGCCATGTAATTATTAATATAACTAAGGTTCTCCTCTTTCAGACATAGATGATCTTAGCCATGTAATTATTAATATAACTAAGGTTCTCCTCTCTCGGACATAGATGATCTTAGCCATGTCATTATTAATAAAACTAAGGTTCTCCTCTCTCAGACATAGATGATCTTAGGCATGTAATTATTAATATAACTAAGGTTCTCCTCTCTCAGACATAGATGATCTTAGCCATGTAATTATTAATATAACTAAGGTTCTCCTCTCTCAGACATAGACGATCTTAGCCATGTAATTATTAATATAACTAAGGTTCTCCTCTCTCAGACATAGATGATCTTAGCCATGTAATTATTAATAAAACTAAGGTTCTCCTCTCTCAGACATAGATGATCTTAGGCATGTAATTATTAATATAACTAAGGTTCTCCTCTCTCAGACATAGATGATCTTAGCCATGTAATTATTAATATAACTAAGGTTCTCCTCTCTCAGACATAGATGATCTTAGCCATGTAATTATTAATAAAACTAAGGTTCTCCTCTCTCAGACATAGGTGATCTTAGGCATGTAATTATTAATATAACTAAGGTTCTCCTCTCTCAGGCATAGATGATCTTAGGCATGTAATTATTAATATAACTAAGGTTCTCCTCTCTCAGACATAGATGATCTTAGGCATGTAATTATTAATATAACTAAGGTTCTCCTCTCTCAGACATAGGTGATCTTAGGCATGTAATTATTAATATAACTAAGGTTCTCCTCTCTCAGACATAGATGATCTTAGCCATGTAATTATTAATAAAACTAAGGTTCTCCTCTCTCAGACATAGGTGATCTTAGGCATGTAATTATTAATATAACTAAGGTTCTCCTCTCTCAGAAATAGGTGATCTTAGCCATGTAATTATTAATATAACTAAGGTTCTCCTCTCTCAGGCATAGATGATCTTAGGCATGTAATTATTAATATAACTAAGGTTCTCCTCTCTCAGACATAGATGATCTTAGCCATGTAATTATTAATATAACTAAGGTTCTCCTCTCTCAGACATAGATGATCTTAGGCATGTAATTATTAATATAACTAAGGTTCTCCTCTCTCAGACATAGATGATCTTAGCCATGTAATTATTAATATATCTAAGGTTCTCCTCTCTCAGACATAGACGGTCTTAGCCATGTAATTATTAATATAACTAAGGTTCTCCTCTCTCAGACATAGATGATCTTACGCATGTAATTGTTAATATAACTAAGGTTCTCCTCTCTCAGGCATAGATGAGCTTAGCCATGTAATTATTAATATAACTAAGGTTCTCCTCTCTCAGACATAGATGATCTTAGCCATGTAATTATTAATATAACTAAGGTTCTCCTCTCTCAGGCATAGATGATCTTAGCCTTGTAATTATTAATATAACTAAGGTTCTCCTCTCTCAGGCATAGATGATCTTAGCCATGTAATTATTAATATAACTAAGGTTCTCCTCTCTCAGACATAGATGATCTTAGCCATGTAATTATTAATATAACTAAGGTTCTCCTCTCTCTCAGGCATAGATTACCTTAGCCATGTAATTATTAATATAACTAAGGTTCTCCTCTCTCTCAGACATAGATGATCTTAGCCATGTAATTATTAATATAACTAAGGTTCTCCTCTCTCTCAGGCATAGATGATCTTAGCCATGTAATTATTAATATAACTAAGGTTCTCCTCTCTCAGACATAGATGATCTTAGCCATGTAATTATTAATATAACTAAGGTTCTCCTCTCTCTCAGACATAGATGATCTTAGCCATGTAATTATTAATATAACTAAGGTTCTCCTCTCTCTCAGACATAGATGATCTTAGCCATGTAATTATTAATATAACTAAGGTTCTCCTCTCTCAGACATAGATGATCTTAGCCATGTAATTATTAATATAACTAAGGTTCTCCTCTCTCAGACATAGATGATCTTAGCCATGTAATTATTAATAAACCTAAGGTTCTTCTCTCTCAGACATAGATGATCTTAGCCATGTAATTATTAATAAAACTAAGGTTCTCATCTCTCAGACATAGGTGACCTTAGCCATGTAATTATTAATAAACCTAATGTTCTCCTCTCTCAGGCATAGATAACCTTTGCCATGTAATTATTAATAAAACTAAGGTTCTCCTCTCTCAGGCATAGATGAACTTAGCCATGTAATTATTAATAAAACTAAGGTTCTCCTCTCTGACATAGGTGACCTTAGCCATGTAGTTATTAATAAAACTAAGGTTCTCCTCTCTAAGACATAGGTGATCTTATCCATGTAATTATTAATAAACCTAAGGTTCTCCTCTCTCAGACATAGATGATATTAGCCATGTAATTATTAATAAACCTAAGGTTCCCCTCTCTCAGACATGTATGACCTTAGCCATGTAATTATTAATAAACCTAAGGTTCTCCTCTCTCAGGCATAGATGACCTTAGCCATGTAATTATTAATAAACCTAAGGTTCTCCTCTCTCAGGCATAAATGACCTTAGCCATGTAATTATTAATAAAACTAAGGTTCTCTTCTCTGACATAGGTCACCTTAGCCATGTAATTATTAATAAAACTAAGGTTCTCCTCTCTCAGACATAGATGATCTTAGCCATGTAATTATTAATAAACCTAAGGTTCTCCTCTCTCAGACATAGGTGATATTAACCATGTAATTATTAATAAAACTAAGTTTCTCCTCTCTCAGACATGGATGGCCTTAGCCATGTAATTATTAATAAACCTAAGGTTCTCCTCTCTCAGATGTGGGTGGTATTAGCCATGTAATTATTAATGAAACTACGTTCCCTTCTCTCAGACATAGGTGATCTTAGCCATGTAATTATTAATAAAACTAAGGTTCTCCTCTCTCAGACTTAGGTGACCTTAGCCATGTAATTATTAATAAAACTAAGGTTCTCCTCTCTCAGTCATAGATGACCTTAGCCATGTAATTATTAATAAACCTAAGGTTCTCCTCTCTCAGACATAGGTGATATTAGCCATGTAATTATTAATAAAACTACGGTTCCACTCTCTCAGACATAGGTGATCTTAGCCATGTAATTATTAATAATACTAAGGTTCTCCTCTCTCAGACATAGGTGATCTTAGCCATGTAATTATTAATAAACCTAAGGTTCTTCTCTCTCAGACATAGATGATCTTAGCCATGTAATTATTAATAAAAATAAGGTTCTCCTCTCTCAGACATAGGTGATCTTAACCATGTAATTATTAATAAACCTAAGGTTTTTCTCTCTCAGACATAGGTGATATTTGCCATGTAATTATTAATATAACTAAGGTTCTCCTCTTTCAGACATAGATGATCTTAGCCATGTAATTATTAATATAACTAAGGTTCTCCTCTCTCAGACATAGATGATCTTAGCCATGTAATTATTAATATAACTAAGGTTCTCCTCTCTCAGACATAGATGATCTTAGCCATGTAATTATTAATATAACTAAGGTTCTCCTCTTTCAGACATAGATGATCTTAGCCATGTAATTATTAATATAACTAAGGTTCTCCTCTCTCAGACATAGATGATCTTAGCCATGTCATTATTAATATAACTAAGGTTCTCCTCTCTCAGACATAGATGATCTTAGGCATGTAATTATTAATATAACTAAGGTTCTCCTCTCTCAGACATAGATGATCTTAGCCATGTAATTGTTAATATAACTAAGGTTCTCCTCTCTCAGACATAGACGATCTTAGCCATGTAATTATTAATATAACTAAGGTTCTCCTCTCTCAGACATAGATGATCTTAGGCATGTAATTATTAATATAACTAAGGTTCTCCTCTCTCAGACATAGATGATCTTAGCCATGTAATTATTAATAAAACTAAGGTTCTCCTATCTCAGACATAGGTGATCTTAGGCATGTAATTATTAATATAACTAAGGTTCTCCTCTCTCAGGCATAGATGATCTTAGGCATGTAATTATTAATATAACTAAGGTTCTCCTCTCTCAGACATAGATGATCTTAGCCATGTAATTATTAATATAACTAAGGTTCTCCTCTCTCAGACATAGATGATCTTAGCCATGTAATTATTAATATAACTAAGGTTCTCCTCTTTCAGACATAGATGATCTTAGCCATGTAATTATTAATATAACTAAGGTTCTCCTCTCTCAGACATAGATGATCTTAGCCATGTCATTATTAATAAAACTAAGGTTCTCCTCTCTCAGACATAGATGATCTTAGGCATGTAATTATTAATATAACTAAGGTTCTCCTCTCTCAGACATAGATGATCTTAGCCATGTAATTATTAATAAAACTAAGGTTCTCCTATCTCAGACATAGGTGATCTTAGGCATGTAATTATTAATATAACTAAGGTTCTCCTCTCTCAGGCATAGATGATCTTAGGCATGTAATTATTAATATAACTAAGGTTCTCCTCTCTCAGACATAGATGATCTTAGGCATGTAATTATTAATATAACTAAGGTTCTCCTCTCTCAGACATAGGTGATCTTAGGCATGTAATTATTAATATAACTAAGGTTCTCCTCTCTCAGACATAGATGATCTTAGCCATGTAATTATTAATAAAACTAAGGTTCTCCTCTCTCAGACATAGGTGATCTTAGGCATGTAATTATTAATATAACTAAGGTTCTCCTCTCTCAGAAATAGGTGATCTTAGCCATGTAATTATTAATATAACTAAGGTTCTCCTCTCTCAGGCATAGATGATCTTAGGCATGTAATTATTAATATAACTAAGGTTCTCCTCTCTCAGACATAGATGATCTTAGCCATGTAATTATTAATATAACTAAGGTTCTCCTCTCTCAGACATAGATGATCTTAGGCATGTAATTATTAATATAACTAAGGTTCTCCTCTCTCAGACATAGATGATCTTAGCCATGTAATTATTAATATAACTAAGGTTCTCCTCTCTCAGACATAGATGATCTTAGCCATGTAATTATTAATATATCTAAGGTTCTCCTCCCTCAGACATAGACGGTCTTAGCCATGTAATTATTAATATAACTAAGGTTCTCCTCTCTCAGACATAGATGATCTTAGGCATGTAATTGTTAATATAACTAAGGTTCTCCTCTCTCAGGCATAGATGATCTTAGCCATGTAATTATTAATATAACTAAGGTTCTGCTCTCTCAGACATAGATGATCTTAGCCATGTAATTATTAATATAACTAAGGTTCTCCTCTCTCAGGCATAGATGATCTTAGCCTTGTAATTATTAATATAACTAAGGTTCTCCTCTCTCAGGCATAGATGATCTTAGCCATGTAATTATTAATATAACTAAGGTTCTCCTCTCTCAGACATAGATGATCTTAGCCATGTAATTATTAATATAACTAAGGTTCTCCTCTCTCTCAGGCATAGATTACCTTAGCCATGTAATTATTAATATAACTAAGGTTCTCCTCTCTCTCAGATATAGATGATCTTAGCCATGTAATTATTAATATAACTAAGGTTCTCCTCTCTCTCAGGCATAGATGATCTTAGCCATGTAATTATTAATATAACTAAGGTTCTCCTCTCTCAGACATAGATGATCTTAGCCATGTAATTATTAATATAACTAAGGTTCTCCTCTCTCTCAGACATAGATGATCTTAGCCATGTAATTATTAATATAACTAAGGTTCTCCTCTCTCTCAGACATAGATGATCTTAGCCATGTAATTATTAATATAACTAAGGTTCTCCTCTCTCAGACATAGATGATCTTAGCCATGTAATTATTAATATAACTAAGGTTCTCCTCTCTCAGATATAGATGATCTTAGGCATGTAATTATTAATATAACTAAGGTTCTCCTCTCTCAGACATAGATGATCTTAGGCATGTAATTATTAATATAACTAAGGTTCTCCTCTCTCAGACATAGATGATCTTAGCCATGTAATTATTAATATAACTAAGGTTCTCCTCTCTCAGACATAGATGATCTTAGCCATGTAATTATTAATAAAACTAAGGTTCTCCTCTCTCAGACATAGGTGATCTTAGGCATGTAATTATTAATATAACTAAGGTTCTCCTCTCTCAGGCATAGATGATCTTAGGCATGTAATTATTAATATAACTAAGGTTCTCCTCTCTCAGACATAGATGATCTTAGGCATGTAATTATTAATATAACTAAGGTTCTCCTCTCTCAGACATAGGTGATCTTAGGCATGTAATTATTAATATAACTAAGGTTCTCCTCTCTCAGACATAGATGATCTTAGCCATGTAATTATTAATAAAACTAAGGTTCTCCTCTCTTAGACATAGGTGATCTTAGGCATGTAATTATTAATATAACTAAGGTTCTCCTCTCTCAGAAATAGGTGATCTTAGCCATGTAATTATTAATATAACTAAGGTTCTCCTCTCTCAGGCATAGATGATCTTAGGCATGTAATTATTAATATAACTAAGGTTCTCCTCTCTCAGACATAGATGATCTTAGCCATGTAATTATTAATATAACTAAGGTTCTCCTCTCTCAGACATAGATGATCTTAGGCATGTAATTATTAATATAACTAAGGTTCTCCTCTCTCAGACATAGATGATCTTAGCCATGTAATTATTAATATAACTAAGGTTCTCCTCTCTCAGACATAGATGATCTTAGCCATATAATTATTAATATATCTAAGGTTCTCCTCCCTCAGACATAGACGGTCTTAGCCATGTAATTATTAATATAACTAAGGTTCTCCTCTCTCAGAAATAGATGATCTTAGGCATGTAATTGTTAATATAACTAAGGTTCTCCTCTCTCAGGCATAGATGATCTTAGCCATGTAATTATTAATATAACTAAGGTTCTCCTCTCTCAGACATAGATGATCTTAGCCATGTAATTATTAATATAACTAAGGTTCTCCTCTCTCAGGCATAGATGATCTTAGCCATGTAATTATTAATATAACTAAGGTTCTCCTCTCTCAGGCATAGATGATCTTAGCCATGTAATTATTAATATAACTAAGGTTCTCCTCTCTCAGACATAGATGATCTTAGCCATGTAATTATTAATATAACTAAGGTTCTCCTCTCTCTCAGGCATAGATTACCTTAGCCATGTAATTATTAATATAACTAAGGTTCTCCTCTCTCTCAGACATAGATGATCTTAGCCATGTAATTATTAATATAACTAAGGTTCTCCTCTCTCTCAGGCATAGATGATCTTAGCCATGTAATTATTAATATAACTAAGGTTCTCCTCTCTCAGACATAGATCATCTTAGCCATGTAATTATTAATATAACTAAGGTTCTCCTCTCTCTCAGACATAGATGATCTTAGCCATGTAATTATTAATATAACTAAGGTTCTCCTCTCTCTCAGACATAGATGATCTTAGCCATGTAATTATTAATATAACTAAGGTTCTCCTCTCTCAGACATAGATGATCTTAGCCATGTAATTATTAATATAACTAAGGTTCTCCTCTCTCAGATATAGATGATCTTAGGCATGTAATTATTAATATAACTAAGGTTCTCCTCTCTCAGACATAGATGATCTTAGGTATGTAATTATTAATATAACTAAGGTTCTCCTCTCTCAGACATAGATGATCTTAGCCATGTAATTATTAATATAACTAAGGTTCTCCTCTCTCAGACATAGATGATCTTAGCCATGTAATTATTAATATAACTAAGGTTCTCCTCTCTCAGATGATCTTAGCCGATTTTGGCTATCCTTTTTTTTCTGAACTACAAATATTACTCTAAAGAACTAGTAGAGGGTCATACTAATATGTGTGAAAACTGCTTCTGACGAAAAACTGCTTGCATATAATTCGCAAACTTTTCTTATGAATTATTAAACCGAGGGAAAGGGGTTATATCATTATCCCTTACCAGTCTCCGTACAACTCAAAATATGAGAAACTGTTTTTTCCCATTGATTTCAATCTTTATGTTCAATTATATATAGTGGTTTATATTCTTTGTACTAACTTTATAGTATTAAATGTTTCTGTCTATGTCATGTATGGAGTTCAATGATATAGTATTAAATGTTTCTGTCTATGTCATGTATGGAGTTCAGTGATATAGTATTAAATGTTTCTGTCTATGTCATGTATGGAGTTCAGAGATATTGTATTAAATGTTTCTGTCAATGTCATGTATGGAGTTCAATGATATTGTATTAAATGTTTCTGTCTATGTCATGTATGGAGTTCAATGATATTGTATTAAATGTTTCTGTCTATGTCATGTATGGAGTTCAATGATATTGTATTAAATGTTTCTGTCTATGTCATGTATGGAGTTCAATGATATTGTATTAAATGTTTCTGTCTATGTCATGTATGGAGTTCAGTGATATTGTATTAAATGTTTCTGTCAATGTCATGTATGGAGTTCAATGATATTGTATTAAATGTTTCTCTCTATGTCATGTATGGAGTTCAATGATATTGTATTAAATGTTTCTGTCTATGCCATGTATGGAGTTCAGTGATATTGTATTAACTGTTTCTGTCTATGTCATATATGGAGTTCAATGATATTGTATTAAAAGTTTCTGTCTATGTCATGTATGGAGTTCAATGATATTGTATTAAATGTTTCTGTCTATGTCATGTATGGAGTTCAATGATATTGTATTAAATGTTTCTGTCTATGTCATGTATGGAGTTCAATGATATTTTATTAAATGTTTCTGTCTATGTCATGTATGGAGTTCAGTGATATTGTATTAAATGTTTCTGTCTATGTCATGTATGGAGTTCAATGATATTTTATTAAATGTTTCTGTCTATGTCATGTATGGAGTTCAGTGATATTGTATTAAATGTTTCTGTCTATGTCATGTATGGAGTTCAGTGATATTGTATTAAATGTTTCTGTCTATGTCATGTATGGAGTTCAATGATATTGTATTAAATGTTTCTGTCTATGTCATGTATGGAGTTCAATGATATTGTATTAAATGTTTCTGTCTATGTCATGTATGGAGTTCAATGATATTGTATTAAATGTTTCTGTCTATGTCATGTATGGAGTTCAATGATATTGTATTAAATGTTTCTGTCTATGTCATGTATGGAGTTCAATGATATTGTATTAAATGTTTCTGTCTATGTCATGTATGGAGTTCAGTGATATTGTATTAAATGTTTCTGTCTATGTCATGTATGGAGTTCAGTGATATTGTATTAAATGTTTCTGTCTATGTCATGTATGGAGTTCAGTGATATTGTATTAAATGTTTCTGTCTATGTCATGTATGGAGTTCAGTGATATTGTGTTAAATGTTTCTGTCTATGTCATGTATGGAGTTCAATGATATTGTATTAAATGTTTCTGTCTATGTCATGTATGGAGTTCAATGATATTGTATTAAATGTTTCTGTCAATGTCATGTATGGAGTTCAATGATATTGTATTAAATGTTTCTGTCTATGTCATGTATGGAGTTCAATGATATTGTATTAAATGTTTCTGTCTATGTCATGTATGGAGTTCAATGATATTGTATTAAATGTTTCTGTCTATGTCATTTATGGAGTTCAGTGATATCGTATTAAATGTTTCTGTCTATGTCATGTATGGAGTTCAGTGATATTGTATTAAATGTTTCTGTCTATGTCATGTATGGAGTTCAATGATATTGTATTAAATGTTTCTGTCTATGTCATGTATGGAGTTCAATGATATTGTATTACATAATCATAGTAATACAAATGAAATCATTTCAGCATGCATATTTTTATGTCCATAATTCTCAATAACATTTCTTTATATGGATGTTTTGTAAAAAGGAAAGATGCAATAAAAACGTATGAAATTTAATACATATAACACATTTCTGGAAAAACCTTCATCAGGTACGCACAAGGTCAAAATATTGGAAAACCAAATAATTCAAAAGCATATTCTTTTTTTCAACAATGATAATTATTATTTACGTTGTCAAATGGACGTCTTAACAACGTTTTGATTATTTGATTATAGAAATCTTTAAGATAATAAGAAGAAGAGTTTGAAGATACCAAAGAACAGACAACACAATGACCAAAAGAAAAAGTACAAAAGGACAAACGATCTACAAAACATACACATAGAACTAAAGATCGAATAACACGAACCCCACTAAAAACCGGTTGTGAACTCAGGTGCTCCAGAAGGGTAAGCAGTTCCTGCGCCACTAGTGATGTTCGTTGTGTTAATCTAGATACAAATCCGGTGATAAGCCATGAATCTATATTTTCACATTATCATTAGTATGATTAAAAACCTTAAATGATTAAAAAGACATTTTTACGGACTCTGATTACCACTTCGGCATATTCCAGTTTTTGCTTTTCCTGTCTTATGCATTAAATTGTTTTTATAAAACAACTTTGGTATTGTCAGTACATTTGTTATGTCATATAAACAACAACACAAGAGATGATTATATCGTGAGTTTAATGAACACAACAACAAAATATTTGTATAAATTGTAGAGAAAGCCCATTTATGAAACCCGAAATATTTCCGCAAATTGATGGTTCACATCATATTATCGCTATAAAAAGATCCAGAAATTCCTCAACAAAAGGGGGGTTTAATTGTTATTTTGATATGTTCTAAAGATTTATGGACATAATAGAATGCCTGAAAAGAGGATTGAATGATTATTTAATATTACTTATAGATTTATAAACAAATATCTGAGCAGCATACGTTCAATAACAGTGATATATTAACTCTAAATGAAATGTTTGTACGGACATTGCTACATATACACAACATACATGTAAACACTTCGAAATGGTAACTTTTCTACCAATCACCTTATTTCGGTCTATCATGATTTATTATACTGTCTGTATCTCTAATATACCATAGAATTCGTGAGGAATGTAAATTATTTGTTTTATATTTACAACTCGATGTCAATAATTATGACACATTATCGTATCAGGTTAAGCGATACAGACTATATTTAATACGTATGACGTCAATGGCTGGCTATACTTTTGTTAATCACCGAAAACACATGACTTGACTGATATATATTGTTACTTGCTTTAAACAGATAGTTCTGGTCAATGGCCATATTAAAAGTTTATATATTTATGCCATTTAATAAACAAGTTATTAAAGAGGGATAACAGAAACCAAAGGGGTAATCAGAATTTGCAAATCGAAGAAGGACAGACATATCGCCATATTAAAAGTTTATATATTTATGCCATTTAATAAACAAGTTGTTAAACTCGCCATATTTAAAGTTTATATATGTATGCCATTTAATAAACAAGTTGTTAAACTCGCCATATTAAAATTTATATATTTATGCCATTTAATAAACAAGTTGTTAAGCTCGCCATATTAAAAGTTTATATATTTATGCCATTTATGAAACAAGTTGTTTAACTCGCCATATTCAAAAGCTATAGTCAGTGAGTGAATGATTCTTGCTTAGCGCCAACTCGACAGTTTTTCAGCCTTTATCATTGTGAGAACAAGTTAATTTTCAATGAGATGATGATGAGGTCCGCTTTGTACTAGACCAACACGCTTAGTTGGATTTTTATAGTGCTAGCGCACTGAAACAACAATCCTCGGATAGACTTGTTGCCCAACTCGGACACATTATCCTGATTTAGAGCCAACCAGTATTTGCTCTTTCTCCTTATGCTATGTGCTTAGCAGAGAAACAACAAATACTAATTTTATAGTATTTGGCTCAACCTGATCGGGGCTCGAACCCACATTATAATATGACGTCCTTCAAACGCTTTGAGTCCAAACCCGTGGAAAAATAATATTAATCTATGACCGATTAAATTTATAACGTCATCGACAATTTATAACGATATTTTACCAATTTTTACATATTAGAATCGAAATAATTCATGGAAGCCATATGTATATATTGTTTTTACCACGGGTAGGCCTTTATGTCAGCTTTTTGCTTTTTAAAACTTCGTGACATAAAGGCCTACCCGTGGTAAAAACAATATATACATATGGCTTCCATGAATTATTTCTTAAGTCTACCACATTCGAGGCTGGCACGCTTATAATTACATTACCGATACCGATGAATATACATTTATGCTATTTAATAAACAAATAGTTAAACTCGCCATATTTTATGTTTCAATATTGATGCCATTTCATAAACAGTTATTAAACTCGCCATATTAAAAGTCTACGGTGGCTGAGCGATTGTTATTTAACGCCAACTCAACAATTCTGCAATTAATTTTCAATAAGATGATGATGAGCCCCGCTTTGTACTAGACCAACACACTTTGCTTGCATATTTATGTCATTCAATATACAAATTGTTAAACTCGCAATATTAAAGTTTAAATATTTATGACATTTAATAAACAAGTAGCTAAACTCGCTATATTAAAAGTATATGGTGAGTGACTGATTGTTTTAGTCATATCATGGCGAGAACAAGTTAATTTTCAGTGAGAAGATGATGGATCCGCTTTGTACTAGACCAACACGCTTAGTTGGATTTGTATTGTGCTAGCTCATTAAAACACCAATCCGGATTCAGGGCCAACCAGTCTTTGCTCTTTCTCCTTAATGCTGCCTGCTACGCGGAGAAGCAACAAATACTAAATTTATAGTATTCGGTTTGACCCGATCGGGGCTCGAACCCACAATCTACCGCATTCGAGGCCAGCACGATATCCATTACACCACTGATGCTATTTATATATTTATGCCATTTACTATGTAAATTGTTAAACTCGCTATTTTAAATGTTTAGATATTTATGCCATTTAATAAACAAGTTGTTAATCTCGCCGAAGGGGCAATCAAGCAATGGACAATCCAGGAAAAACTGGCAACATTGGGTAAAAAAACTGGCAACATTGGGTAAAAAAACTGGCAACATTGGGTAAACAAACTGGCAACATTGGGTAAACAAACTGACAACATTAGGTAAACAAACTGGCAACATTGGGTAAACAAACTGGCAACATTGGGTAAACAAACTGGCAACATTGGGTAAACAAACTGGCAACATTGGGTAAACAAACTGACAACATTGGGTAAACAAACTGGCAACATTGGGTAAACAAACTGGCAACATTGGGTAAACAAACTGGCAACATTGGGTAAACAAACTGGCAACATTGGGTAAGCAAACTGGCAACATTAGGTAAACAAACTGGCAACATTGGGTAAGCAAACTGAAGACGAAGAGAAGCAAAACCACATAACAAAATATGTATTGGACACCACTATACGTAAGCAAACACACATAGCGTAAATAAGACATGCGCACTCCTACAAACAACTGGAGGCAAAGACAAACCGAACAGCGTTGTTATGCAGAAATCGTAACGGACATCACAACATTGAATTGCGAATACAAAGATACATGACAGGACACAAAAGACTTCACCCCTCATACAAAGGGGTAAAGACGAACTGAACTCGGCATATTAAAGATTATATATTTATGTCACTTAATAGACAAATGGCTAAACTCGCCATATTAAAGTTTACATATTTATGCCATTTAATAAACAAATGGTTAAACTCGCCATATTAAAGTTTACATATTTATGCCATTCAATAAAGAAATTGTTAAACTCACCAAATTAAAACTTTATATATTTTATGAGTTTTCTGAGGAAAAATAACAGAAAGACCATGTGAATTTATATTCACGTATAGACAAGTAATGTTTATTTATTAGGGACAACACCCTTTTATAAATATAGAGTATATATTATGAGTCCTGACCTTGTAGTCGACACAAACATTACGTATATTTCAGCGGTAATTCACTATCAACACGCCTACAATACTTAATCTAAATTTAATATGTATATAACCGCAGACAACCGGCCATTTCTGAATATAATATCCATCAGACCGTCTGTTGCTGTTGTATTAAATTAGTATTTACGAACAAGAACATGCTTAGCTTATCAAAAACAAACAGCTTTAGTAGAGACTGATCGCACATACAAATATTAATTTATTATTCATGATACCAATAGATGAGCCATTATTCCTCTTAAAATATTTGTGTACCAGCCATTGTTCTACTTAAATCATTTTATATGTATTAACACAACTGTAATGTTACAATTTAAAAAAATTTGCCAAAAAAAACAAAATGTAAGAAAATCTAGCAAAGTTTCATATATATGCTTTTTTTCTAAAAAAATTATAGAATTAACGCTAATTGTATCATATTGATTGATAAATCACCATATGTTCCTCCTAGTAATCGTAGAATGCGTGGTTACCATGGTAATTTATTGATTCACATTGCAGATAGAGGATCGTCAATAATTTGACTGAAGTCGTTCATTACTATTTCATAGTACATGCTTGGTAATTTTCTATTGAATTTCGCTTAACAGCTTTATTCAGGATTCAACAAAAAGAAAAATAAGTTTTCACATATTAAATAATTATCTAATACAAGGTATGGGGTCACATATAGTTAAACGGGACGACCTTCGTATTTATATAACCACAAGTGAAGTGTACCCTAGATAAATTAATATTTAAGAGCCAACGGTGATATTGAATAAGCATAAGAGAAAACCGAAGTGGCAGTCAATAGTGTTCACTAATTATAGACTGTTTACGACAGTTCCGACATATACTATGAATATTCAATTCATCATTTGCATATTTGGTTTCAATCATAGTGTGTTTGTTTGTTTGTTTGATGGTGTTTAACGCCACTTTCAACAATATTTCAGTTATATCGTGGCGGTCAGTTTTATTGGTGGAGGAAACCACAGGACCCGGAGAAAACCAACGACCTGTCGCAAGTCATTGACAAACATTATCACATAATTTGTATCGAGTTGACCTCACCATGAGAGGGATTCTAACCAACAACGGTAGTGGTGATATGTGCTGATTGCACAGGTAGTTGAAAATCCAACTACCATACGATCACGAGCACGACGGCCCCTTATATACATTAAGGAAATACAACAGCTTTTGTATATTGGTTTTTTTCAATGCGACGTGTTTTTATAGTATAATCTCTATATCGCAATAGTTGAAAATCCAAAGCATACATGGCCCATGACTTATTTACGTTATTTGTGTTTTTCTGTGTAGAGTGGAGTCCAACACATACTATGTTGTGTGTGTGTTTTTTGCTTTGTTGTTGTTTTTTTGTTTGTTGTTGTCTTAGATTGTCCATTTTTGATTGCCTCTTTGTTGTTGTTTTTTGTTTGTTGTTGTCTTAAATGGTCCATTTTTGATTGCCTCTTTGTTGTTGTTTTTTGTTTGTTGTTGTCTTAAATGGTCCATTTTTGATTGCCTCTTTGTTGTTGTTTTTTGTTTGTTGTTGTCTTAGATTGTCCATTTTTGATTGCCTCTTTGTTGTTGTTTTTTGTTTGTTGTTGTCTTAGATTGTCCATTTTTGATTGCCTCTTTGTTGTTGTTTTTTGTTTGTTGTTGTCTTAGATTGTCCATTTTTGATTGCCTCTTTGTTGTTGTTTTTTGTTTGTTGTTGTCTTAGATTGTCCATTTTTGATTGCCTCTTTGTTGTTGTTTTTTGTTTGTTGTTGTCTTAGATTGTCCATTTTTGATTGCCTCTTTGTTGTTGTTTTTTGTTTGTTGTTGTCTTAGATTGTCCATTTTTGATTGCCTCTTTGTTGTTGTTTTTTGTTTGTTGTTGTCTTAGATTGTCCATTTTTGATTGCCTCTTTGTTTTTGTTTTTTTTGTTCATTGTTGTCTTAAATTGTCCATTTGTGATTGCCTCTTCGGTATTCTCTTACGTTTATTTTACACACAGACACAACATGATGACATGAAAAACCTATTCATAATAAAGCAGTTTGATACTTGTAAATGTGTGGTACAATGGACAAGGAACGAGATCAAATAAGACCTAAAGATATAATTCATATTACAATGAACTGTGAAATAACAATACAGATAAACAAAACGACAAAGCACACTGAACCAAACGAATGCGGACAAACAAAAGGGAAATACACTAATGTGCATTGAAAAGGTCAGCATCTAAGTAACCATGACAACAGCCACCTATATTGATTATAAGAACATAATTGTAACCGGAAATGGCATTGGATAACACAATACTTTTAATAATGCATAAAACACAGATTAACAACAACCTAAGGTTAATGACTGTTCATTCATGTTATACGTCTAACTTATGTGTTTTGCACATTATTCCAGTAATCCTAACCATTGAACGAGTTCAAGGAGACCTCTAAAATTTAGAACGATCTGGGAGCTTCTATCATTTTGTAACCTTGGCGTGTGTCAGTGGTGGATTCTATTAACTATCGAATGACGTTGTGATAACATACTGGTTAGTGGCCAATACTGGAGAGTTGCTAGAATAGGAATGATAGTGTTTGTTGTTCAAATGAAACTCTATTGATGGATTGCTTTTTTGGTGTTTAACGCCACTTTGAGCAATATTTCAGCTATATCATGGCGACCAGTTTTAGTGGTGGAAGAAGCCGGAGTACCCGGAGAGAACCACCGACCATGGGTAAGCAACTGGTAACCTTTATCACTTGCGGCTGCGAGTCGAGTGCACCCTTTTTGTAATTTACAAAGACGGGCGCGAACCCACGCCGTATTGGTGATAGGCTTGTATGAGTTGTTAAGTAATATAGCTACCTAACTCATTGAGCCACCCGGGCATTCAAATGAAACTCTAGTCGGTCATCCTAGTTCAGCTAAAACTTTCCGATTGTCGTACTTACATTGTGGTCAATTCTTTATGTACATGTAATACAATAAGATATAATACTACTCAGTATAACATTCTTTTCTCTACTTGTATGACAGTATTTCATTTCTATCAACAGTCTATGGTATGTTTTAGACTTGTACATATATCAGATATTTTTGTTTACATTTCTGTCTCATTTAAATGGTATTTGAAATATAGAGGGACAATATTGCAGTTGAAGATGACAACGAGCAAAGTAGTGTCTAGTAAAAATAATATTGACAAATTTACGACGGATGCATTTTGTTGATACTATAATCACTTAGATATGACTTGATTGATTGCTGATTAACGTCAAGCGAACAATACCGCAGCTATATTTACGATGACAATGAGTTTACAAATCACAAATCAACAAAGTGATAAAAAGGGGGAACTTAGATGGATCAATATACGGATGTCTAAAATGCACTTTGTTTGTACCAGCATGCATATTTCTTGCTCTCATACTAATAATAGATGTGGCTGAAATATGGCTTGTTCGATCTTCTAGAACCACCCATCAATCTGTCCCATTGTATCCATGAATTCCTCTGTTGGGAAAGTTTGAAGACGATACCCAAAAGGTTAATCAGGATTCGGAACTGAAAGAAGGACAGACAATACCATGACCAATAGAATAGGAACCAAAAGACAAATAATGGTTTTTCACAGCACAGAAAACTAAAATCTTGCGACATTACGGTGTTTATTCTTGTATACCCCTGATTCCTCATCCGATAAAACTAACCATCATGATACAACTGAAATGTTGTTAAAAAAGTGTAAATACCAATAAAGTAACGACTACGCCAAACTAGATATACACGCGAGAGTTCACCCCTGGTTTTGAGTGGGTTTCGTGTTACTCGATCTTTAGTTTTATATGTATGTTTTGTAGATTATTGTTTGTCCTTTTGTTCTTTTTCTTTTGGCCATTGTTTCATGAGCAAATTTACATACAAAGGACAGTGGTTTTAAAATTCTAAAAGTATGATGTATTGAAAATGAGAATAGAATGAAAGTAAATCTTTAGAAATTTAATTTTTGGTCATTATATTTGCGGAAAACAAATACGCTTAGTAGAACAATTAGAGTAACCAACTATATATCGCTGTTGGCATGGATACTGGTGTAAGCTTGGCGTCCAATACAGGGAGTTCCTGTATCACTTACATTTGTACCAAAGGGCCCGGGTGGCTCAATGAGTTAGGTAGTTGGATTACCTAACAACTCATACAAGCCTATCACCATTACGGCGTAGGTTCGCGCCCGGCTTTGTAAATTGCAAAAAAGGGTGCACTCGATACGCAGCCACAAGTGATAAAGTTTACCAGTTGCTTGCCCATGGTCGGTGGTTTTCTCCGGGTACTCCTGCTTCTTCCACCACTAAAACTGGTCGCTATGATATAGCTGAAATATTGCTGAAAGTGGCGTTAAAACACCAAAAATCAATACAAATCTATTTTTTACCGAACGATCTAAGGACAGATATGGGATACACTATATACGTTTAACGTTATAACGTTTTATTTCTTTGGAGAGCTTTAGTAAACAGGAAAGAGTAAAATAAATTCATTAGAAACACATCTGACTATCGTTTCCGTGACGTTTTAATGTAATAGAAAATTTGCTTTACCTGGAAAAGTACATTAATCGAATTAATTGCCTCCTAATATGTATATTTTGAATTAATTTCTGATGGAACTGATGAAATACGCCTCCAGGAATATACCAAGTAATAAAGTCAATGATTTGTTCATCCTGTAGTTTGTATCAGAGAGATTAGTCTTTAGTGGAGAAAACATGCTTCATAAAGACATGTATGCTATGTGGATGTAGTTACTCAAATTTGGGACAATTACATAAACTGCTTCGAAACAAAATGATATATATATTTCAGAATTATTTTAAAGCAGGCTCTGGTGTGTAATTCAATTGTATGCGAGTACCTTTATGACACTGTCTGATATTATGGTATTTAACGCCACTTTCAACAATATTGCAGTTATATCGTGGCGGTAAGTCTTATTGGTGGAGGAAACCGGAGTACCAGGAGAAAATACCCAACCTGCTGCAGGCCACTGACAAACTTTATCACATAATGTTGTATCGCGTACACCTCGCCATGAGTGGATTCGAGCTCACAACTTTAGTGGTAATAGGCACTGATTGCTCTGATCTCAAATTCTATGTCAAATGCTTAATACTTCAATCGGCTTATGTCGTAGTTTCTTTTGTGTGTTGAATATTTAGATGTTTGATGAGAGAGGTAATTGTTTGTTTTGTTGAACTTACCTACCTCTGCATTCCATGATTTATCACCACTAATGTTATCGGTTCGAGTACTGGGATCCCATTAAGCGGTTTAACACCGCAACATGTTATGCCTGACCTAATCCAGGACCTGGAGTTCTATCGACAATATTGTCTTTTTTGTGTTTTAACAGGGGTTTTAATCCAAGAGAAGCAACCCTGATGTCCATCTCCTTAGATGACCGAATTCATTTATTGTACCAGGCAAACAGACGGGGCAGAGAACGGAAATCATACGGCAGTCATTGCAATTGCTGTGGAATATAAGTGCCTGCCTTATTCGTCTAGTATACGTATAACAGTTTCCTGAATCATGAAGATTAATACTTATCTTAATGATTAAAATGATGATTACGTCCCTTCATTTATTAAAATGAACTATTCATAGAGCGAATCCATTCATTTACAATAAACAGTGGCAAAATAACGCGGACGTGAAAGAGGACATCCTTGAAACGATTGATGACGCTTGTTTCTGCTTTCTTCAGTACATTTCTAGTTGTTTTGGATCTTTTAGCATTGCAGGTGGAACACAATATGCTTACATTGTCATTAAAAAGCTTAAAACAATCAGAGAGGCAGTCAAGGGTGACAATAATAATGTATCTCCATTGACACATACTTCGGATTGTAAAGGCTCACAATACTAGTGTCGAGGGTGACAATACTGTTATGGAGGGCGACAATAATATTGTAACTTTTTTGCTGAAACAAAATACGAGTTACTTGGATAGACAATATGGTTATTTACAGTGTAGGAAATTGTTAGGATGGTCAATGAACACACTAAAAATTATCTACAGTCACGTGATTTTAAATAATTCAATAGAAGACAATCATGTACAGCGAGGAATGATAATATGCTACGATACGTTACGATTAGTATTGAAAAGATATAAATATAATATGAAAAAGACAACGTTGTTCCTTTGCTTCTATTTTAATTTGTTTGTTTTTTTTGTGGGTTTTCTGTGTTTATTTTTTATCAACGACTTTGCATTATCGACCACATTTAAAATTTCATATATTTATATTTCCTTCAAATATAAATTTGTTGAAAAAATGTCGTACAACATTTTGAAAATACCAATTTTGAGAATTTTCGAATTTTCGATTTTTCTTCAATATTGTATGAGCTGGGCAAAATGTAGCGAGATCTTTAAAAAAAAAAGAATGCATAGCTAGACGAACAACTTATGTTTTAATTCCATACATGTATACATTTTTGTTATTAGATTTAATTAAGAAATAAGTCATGGAAGCCAGAATGTGTTGGGAGTTTTAACATGGGTTGGCGGATATTAGTATGTTATCCCTAGCGAGAGGCGATAAAATTTACTAATATCCGCCAACCCATGTTAAAACTCAAAACACATTCTGGCTTCCATGATTTATTTCGATTCTGGTATGTCTAAGAGTACAAATACGGTAGTATACTTTGATTGGAAGACGGTAATTTATATTTACGTTTGCGGAAAATGTCGCACACAATTTATGCTGCCAATGGAAAAGTCAGCCACATTCACCGGCGCATGTGCGAATGGGATTATACCATCGATACATCGCTCGTTTGTCTACAAAGCGAAAGAAGGACGCCATGTTAGAATTAATAATAATTTTCAAAGAAACTATAATACACTCTATTTTTTGTAGCTTTAAAATGAACTTTCCTTTATATTGTACCGACAAAAATGGATATCAAAATAAAATAATTCCCAGCATAAAGAGAGATAAAAAGCATTTGCTACAAAAGATATTTATGTGCACTTTTTAACTTCAATCACATATTGTTGCTTTTATCTCTTGAATTCTATTGAATTCTAATTATGTATTTCAGTCTAATATATTTTGGCTTCCGTCCATTGAATAACAATTCAATCACATATTGCTATTAAGGTTTGTATCTATTGAATTCAAATGATTTAATCCATTTCTCTGACGTCACACCATTGTGCTAACAGTTGATTATTTATTAGAACCAACAGCTTTTTCTTTTGTTCTTGTTTCTTTGAACTTTACACTGTTACTATTTTAGTTAAATCTACTACAATGTTGGTACTTGCAGGTATCGAACACTTACTGGGCCTCAATAATCATAAATGTCACAAATCACTGACATACTTTATTACATACAGTTGTATCGAATACACCCCGAGCGGGAATCGAACTCACAACTTTCAGTTGTAACAGGCAGTGATTGCATCAACTACCATACGATCACGAAGCCCCCACAACATAATCAATATATATATGTGAGAAAATTATATTTTTAGCAATATCAATAACCATGATACAATTATTTCAATTCTGGCAAAATTATTGTTCAGAACTGTACTTGAACTTTTAAAATATATTCTTGCAATATAAACAAAACAACTAAGGAAGCGACCGGAAGAAATTACAAATATATCAAACAGACCATATGTGATAATTTGGGACACATGAAATATCTAAATATGAATGAGAACTGGAAGGATGTTCTGCTTTTGTTAACTACAATCTAATATAACTTTTTAAACATTAAAAATGCAAAAATATAAAACAAAGTTTTTTTTTGTAGATGGAAGTGTATTCAGTAGGAGAATACATTCCAGTTTGTATAACCACATCACTGTTGTAATGGTTACTGTGCTCGCCCCGGGTGCGGTAGATCGTGGGCTCGAGCCCCGATCGTGTCAAACCAAAGACAATAAAATTGGTATGTGTTGCTTCTCCGCTAAGTACGCACACTCAGGAGAAAGAGCAACGACTGGTTGGCTCGGAATCAGGATAATGTGTCAGAGTGGGGCAACATGTCTATCCGCGGACTGTTCCAGTGAGCTAGCACTATAAAAATCCAACTAAGCCTCTTTGTCTAGTACAAAGCGGACCTCATCATCATCTCAATGAAAATTAACTTGTTCCCGCCATGATATAGCTGAAAAATTGCTGAGTTAAACAACACTCAAACATGGGGTCCTTCGTTCGCTTTGTAGACAAACGAGCGATTTATCGATTGTATAATCGCATTCGCACATGCGGCCAGTGAATGTGACTGACTTTTCCATTGACAGTATACATTGTGTGCGACATTTTCCGCAAGCGTAAATATAAATTACCGTCTTCCAATCAAAGCATACTACCGTATTTGTACTCTTAGACATATCAGAATCGAAATAAATCATGGAAGCCAGAATGTGTTTTGAGTTTTAACATGGGTTGCCGGATATTAGTAAAGTGTATCCCTCCCCTCTGGCTCGGAATAAAATACTAATATCCGCCAATCCATGTTAAAGCTGAAAACACATTCTGGCTTCCATGATTTATTTCTTAAATCACTCACTCAACTTGTATATTCTTCATAAAGAATTAACCGAATCGTTAAGGGTCTAGTTAAATTTTTTAAAGAATCTACAGGTAGAGTACAGTGTCCGTAATGTAATTATTCACATACTAGTATATTGTGGCCTTTGTCTATTAAATTTAAATTCTGTAATTCAAACACAGATATTGTTCTTTTCGTCTATCGAATTTAAATTCTATAATTTAGTCACCTGTCGTTGCCTTTTGTCCATTGAATCCAAATTAGGTAATACAATCCCATATGTGTGGGGTTTTTCCATTTAAATCAAATATTCTATATTATGACATTTTTTAATTGATTTCAAAGTATGTAATTCAATCACATATGTTGTGACTTTTTTCCTTTTAATTCAAAATTTTGTAATTCAAACATCCATATTGTGGTCTTGTTTCATAGAATTCAAATTTTGTTATTCAATCAGATTTATATTAATATTTATCATTCAATATATCTTCTAGTGTTTGTCATTTTCACAAAATGATACATCTAAGTTAATGTATAAAATATATTTGAATCGGAAATAGTACACCATGCAGATATTATGCTAATATCTAAAAACGTACAAAATTGTTCAAAATACAGAGCATATGGTGTTAAACATCACTGAAGATTTAGATACATGAATGCACATCTGGTGCATACTATCTAAATAGCTATATCCTTGATGTGTTTTCAATATTTATTAAATAACTGTTTAACGTGAGTTACACGATGGGTAACACTTGTGGAGTAGGTACTTATAACCCTACCATTTTGAGTACGTTTTGCTCCATCGTCAGTCTTCGAAATAGTTTATTACCGACCAATGTTTGTCTCTATTTGTCGTATTTATCGTATTTGCTTTGGCCATTGTATTTACTGACGTTAAAAGTGCTTTGACATTACGACCCGATCACAACATATCATATCAAACCTATAACAAGTCTGTAAATGCGTAGTTTTGTTTTGTTTTTTTCTCCACACCTAAGTGTTATCATGCGAGAGAGAAATGTGGTTGCCCAATCTAATGGTTAAGATATGACAGGTTTTTTTTATTACACTGCTAATATGTAGTAGAAATTAGTTCACCTGTCGTAAATGACAACGAAGTCAGATAGATCTAATATGATATCGTTGTAGACATTTAAGACATTAATATTATATAATTTCTAGTACATGATAATCCTGGATTTACTAGTAACTTCAATATATTCTACTTTACGAGGAAACATAACTGCATAAATGCGTAGGACCTTTTTTAATATTTAACAAACACCATGTTACATTATTTAACAGCTGCGACACCAAATGGTATATTATGATCTTCTTGATAACTTTCCCCCTACAGCATGGAAACTATGTTGAATAGAGATATTTCCGTTGCAAATGTGAAAAATGTAAATTGTGGAACTGATAAACTGGTGATTGTAACCAAAAAGTCTCACCAAAAGAATCTTTGACCTTTACCAATCAACATCACAACATTGAAGTTGAATGGTAGAACATAAATACGTAAACGCTTTAATATACCAAAAGACCAAACAGAAGCCGTATATTGAAGGACAGAAACTACAAAAGACGACAAACGACCAACAATAATCCATAAAACATTACAGAGAAAATATAAGATTGAACAACATGAACCCCACTAAAAACAATAGGTGAACTCCTATGTTTCGGAAGGGTACCCAGTTCTTACTCTAATAGTGGCACAGGTCGCGCTACTCTTATAAAAGATCCGGTCAATTAAGGCTGAGAGATTTTAATTTCTATCAAAATGTATGTAGGGATATTGATGAAAAAGAAAAAATTGATCAATCTCAATTGACACGTAGAAAGCATTTTGGTTTTTTTTAATTTCTTCTCGTTATTGTACAGTACACCCCATTAAGGTCTTCAGTGATCACCATAACTTATATACTAAATTGAGTGTGTATCAAATCATGTAGCCTGCAGATGACTGGCATTCTTTACATCTTCTAGATAACTGATACATGTAGGCGTCCTTGTCTGTTATAAATAATACATAGAAATGATTTGTTTGCTTGTTCGCTTGATGGTGTTTCGCACCACTTTCAACATTATTTCAATTATATCGTGGCTGTGAGTTTTATTGGTGGAGGACCCAGAGAAAACCACAAACTTTATCACTTAATGTTGTGCACCTCGCCCTGATCGAGATTCGAACTAACTCACAATATCAGTGGTGATAGGCACTAATTGCATAGGTAGGTGTAAATCCAATTACGATACGATCAAGGCCACGAAGGTCCCTACATAGAAATGATATCACAGACCATGAGTCATCAAAGATACAATAAACAGTTGTAGTGGTCTTACAAATTACCAAAAATTCAAGTAATTTACATCTCAAATAATTAGGTTGAAGAATGAAGGGATGTTAGGAGTGTGCGTCATTACTGATATTTCCGTTGGACATTCGATTGTAAATTACAATTACATTTAAATCTACTGTATCATATCTTAAATTTCAAATTCCAGCAATTCAAACATTTTTCAGTTATTATTATTGGACTTTAAGCTTTTTCAAATTGCCTGTAATGTATTAAAGCTTTTTATATGATCAAAATGTTAGTTTTAACATTTATTCGAGAATTAAAATGTTGAAATCAAGTATCAAGAAATGATTATGACTTCAAGACTAGTTTGTATTTCTTCAATATACGGCTTCTGATTACCTCTTTGGTATCTCCCAACAAGTCTTGCCTTAATCCCTATGGTGCCCCATATACAACAGTAATATATCTGTTGCAATATGTGAGAACACGCAATGTCGTAATGTTATTATTTAACAAGAAAATAATGGGATATATGCATTCATCTAACAATATAAAATGCAATATTATTACCTCTGGTAGTACACTTGAATGGGTGCTGATAAGATTCCGTCTTTATTAGATACTGTACTCTTATCTTAAGCTATTTTGTCTGAAATGTAATACTGAGCTTTCATTGTTCATTAGTTTCACTGTTATTTAATATTGTGTGTAAACATGTCGGCAAACATTCCGATTGTGACAGGTTATAATATATATCCAATGTTGTATTCCATTAATTTAGTCACGTATTAGATTTATTTAATATCTGGATTATTGCGAATATTAAATAGAAATCTAGCGATTACATAAGAATGTCATTTCCGTGTTGCTAATCTTTTTAATGTTCTGTGTAGTGTTTTTTGCTTTGTTTGTCTTCGTCCTATGTCTTGTGTACTCAATGTTGCCAGTGTCTATGTATTGTCCATTCGTGATTGCCCCTTCGGATTGCTTTAACGTTTATTTAATTTACTATATGTGTAATACAATATATTTTATTTTATTTATTTATTTTTTTAATCACAGATTTTATTGCACTAATTGCTGTTAACAATTTACTAGATATACAGCTTTTATCTAGTATCCCTAGTTGTTAATCATTAAATAGCAAGGGATTTGCTATTTGGTGAAGCTTAGTTCAAAATAAATGTTGTTAGTACACTTATTCAGTTAATATCCAGTATATATTGTAATTCTGACATGTAATAAACATATAATAGCTGTCTATGGTGATTTCACATGCTTTTTGTTGACAATATCCGGATATTTGACACTTTCAAACCGATCACGGTCGAAAGGTTAATTGTTCATGCTCGTGGATTACATGCACGATTGCGGTGTTGCCTTTCCCTATTTTGATTGTAGTTCGCTTTATTTTGTAATTGTTAGAATATGATATCTATGAGTGAAAGGATTACTTCTGTCCGCTGTAAAATGTAAAATACAATATATTTATACATTACAATAACTGAAAGTACTATGTATTATAATTTATTTTTAAACTTCTACTTTAAACTTTATAGTCGGTAATTGTAGCACAATTGTTAATTACATGATAGTGACAAATATGTTCTTTCCAGTTTTTACTTTGGAAACATTCAATTATGATAATAAATCCTATAATTGCAAAAGACACAAGAAGCAAATCCCTTTGATATGGTGTTGCATGTTATTTTAGCAGTATTTTTCATAATGTAGAGCATTTTTATATTCCTTGACTTTGCTTTTTTGGTATATATGTATGTTATTCTTGGGTAAATAAAGCATTTACTCTTCATCTGTTTTGATTACAAACTCCATAATAGTTTTGCCCTTTTGCTTTATAAGAGTTTGGACTCCGAAGACCAATGACGACAAAATTGAGTTTAATAATCTTGTTTGTACTTATTATGAACTTACTTAAAAATTTGATTGAGTACAAAGAAAACTGTTCTCATATATGTAATTCAGTAGTATGCTAAATGTTCTCATAAAACCATTAACATTGTTGTGTCCATTGATTTGCGTTGTTTGTTGATATTTGTGCAGTTTACATCACTGTTGAAACGTTCAGTCTATAACCAAACCAATTATTTTGACGAAAAATGTGAACACATGAAACGTATGTTTCTGTATGCGCAAATTGGTGAAAATTTCTGTCTATTACGATAGATAAGTTAAACAATATATTTCCGAACGTACCACGGGTTGGGACAGGTTTCACATATAGAATCATAGTTTCATCTTTTAGAAATAACAAATTATGTCCACAGTTTTGTATTTACATATACATATAAGTGAAACCTGTATCCTTTTTATAATGTGTAAACGTGAAATTCAATATTCATGCAAAAAGTTATTTTTCTGATTAAATATGAACATAATGTTTACTTGTTTTTATTTGTTTAAAGTATGTTGTTGTTTTTTTCTTTTAGTTTTTATTTTCGTTTGTTTTTTCTCTGTTTTTGCATATGTTCTGTATTCCAACATTCATTCTGTTAACGGTTAATACTTTACATCTATAATGGACGGAATTCTGTGAAAATCAAATGTTATAACAAGTCTGATAATTTACTATAAACAAATAAGGACTACCTTTCTATGGTAAAACCAAATCAAATAACAATGTGCAATCTACTGACAAAATACTAAATTTTCCATGATAAAGCAATTCGAAGATAAAGGAATTATATTATATGTTACAGGGGCTGTAGTAGTTGTGAATGTACGGTAGTTGGATTTATCACTATCTGTGCAATCAGTGCCTATCACTACGAAAGTTGAGAGTTTGAATCACGCTTATGGAGAAGTACACTCTATACACCATTATGTGATAAAGTTTGTGAATGACTTGCGGTAGGTCGGTGGTTTTCTTCGTGTACTCATTTCTACCCTGAAATATTTTTGAAAGTGGCGTTCGACATCATAACCCTAGCCATAACCCCGATTATATGTTGCACCATACTATCAAAAAATAGAGCAAAATAAATATATGTATATATAATATTACAGAAGTCTTTCGAAATATATAGTTTATTCGAATGAAGTTTACAAACGTAAGAAAAAGGGCCAAGGTTTACCCGAGTCTGTCCTCTGAAAATACATAAATTTTATATTATAAAATGCTGCAATGATATTATGTCTATCTTCATAACAATCTGTTAATCCATTAACGACATATTCAATATTTAATGAGAAAATTATGCAATTATCTGTTGTTTGCCTCTTTTGATATTTTCTGTCAACAGGAAGCGATTGATTTGGTTTACATCTAGTTCACTAAAGTTCACCAGATGAATAGACAATATTAGTGCAGTGTCTTACAATATAAAGTTTATGTTTATGAGGCTTAAATCTTATGATAAAGACAAGATTCACTGAGCCTTTCTCCAGTTTTGTGCCGAATACACATAATCTTTATATTTTAAGACACTGCATTAATATTGTGTTTATGTTGCAGAAAAATCACATGAATCCATTGACATTTATAGTTTGAATTAAATAATAGAGTTATATAATTATCCCTCGATAGCCCCTTTTGATGTTTTCTGTCAACGGGAAGTGAATTGGATTTACAATTAGGTTCCCAAAGCACAACAGGTAATATATGGAAGGGGTACCAGAAAAGGCTGTATTTCAGTCAGTGACAGTATATAACAAAAATGTATCCAGTCAATGCAGTTTGCTTGGTCAAATAAAATAAGTTCAGTATAAAATATGCGAAATGTATAACAGATAACGTGATCTAATGTTAGTATTAGATTGTAACGTTAATTTTTATCTGATATCTTCATTTTATTGTGAGATGCACCAACAGTGGTATGTAAATGACGTGGGGGTGGGGCAGGGGACGGTAATTACATTATATTCGCCAAAAATATATGACTTTTTCAAAGGGAAAATTATTTTCAAGTAATAACTTGACAACCATCACACAACAAGACAGAGTTCCTTGATACTATATATTACCGCTTAGTTCTCTTCGCAAATATACCTGCAATACTACTCAATATCATTTGATATAAAACAACAATCAATTTAGAAGTAGAAGCCATATATAATACGACGGATGCCACTATTGAATCAGGAATCGCCTACCCTTCCGGATCATCTCAGTACATCTGTGGTATTTTGGGTTCGTGTTGTTCAATCTGTAGTTTTCTCTGTAGTATTTTGGGTTCGTGTTGTTCAATCTGTAGTTTTCTCTGTGGTATTTTGGGTTCGTGTTGTTCAATCTGTAGTTTTCTCTGTGGTATTTTGGGTTCGTGTTGTTCAATCTGTAGTTTTCTCTGTAGTATTATGGAGACGATTGTTTGTCTTGTCGTCCATTTGTTGATTACATTGTTTGTCATTGTTTCTACGTAGACTGTTGATTCTTACAACTTAAAAAGGATTTTATCATTGTATTTAAGACATTTCGAATTGGAGATTCGCTTCCATTTATGTGTTCATATGTTCTGAATCACATTTATTGCAAATTGATAGTTTTGTTGATATACAATACTATGTCTTTATTATGTTTTATCGAATCATTTGTGTCTCATAAAGCACAATTAATTTGTACTCCACACATTAGTGTTATAAAAGGACATTGTATTTAGATACATAAAAACTAATGATATAAATCTACCTGATTTAAGTAGATACGCCTGAGTTTGTTTTTGTTTAATCTTCATTTAAATTCAAAACTGGAATTATTTTTAATATTTAACACAAACTATTTAAATATGTGACATCAGTTATTTCAAAATAATTAATTCCAATGTGAAGAATGAAGAGTTGGGCTTCACTTATTACTCTAATAAGAATAACAATTATAGAAAGTCCTACGAAATGAAACATTTTTCTCTGGCTGATGTATGATGACAAATGAATGTCCAGACACCCATCAAAATAATAAAAACCAATCAATAAACATGATAACAAAATTTTAAGAGCATGTCAGGTCAAGACCACATAAGAAAAAGGTGTGAATATGTGCAGGTGATATTTTTGGTTGTTTATATTTGTAGTGCCGTTAGAGATCGAAATATCAAGATGAGAAATGTGTGATCCCATTAACCGGTTTAATCCCGTCGCATGTTTTGCATATGATCTGTAATATTTGAATATGTTCCACCATATCCATTTTCATATTTCAATTTGAGATATTATTTCATATCTTGTTCCATACTGTCAATTTTAATATTATCCATCATATTTGACTTCGTCCTAAAATATAAAATGATTAAATTCTATAATGTTTCATATTCATCTGAGAAACAGGCTACTGGACCAGGGCTATAAAAAGATTCGCCTTATTCGATCTCTTAAAAAGTTTATATTCCGATACCAATATCTTGTCGAAATATATTCCGTCTCTGCAGAAAAAATTATAAGCGATGCATTTTCATATAGTGAAAATGTATAAAGATAAAGAAGTCAATTTTTTTTTTGTCAATGTGTGACGTTTACGTCACCGAATATGGTACTGCTTTGACAACTATTTTACCTATTTTGTTCCTGTATTTAAATACTGTTACAGTGACAGCCGGAACCTTTGAACCGTAATGAGAGCGGGAGGTTTGGCGCTTTAAAATCTGATTCAACCCACCATTTCTTTAGAAATGCCTGTACCAAGTCAGGGTCATTACGGTTTTCACAGTTTTCCGGTTGTTGACTGATTTTGTCTGTTTATATAATTATGAGTTTTGACTTTCCCTTTGTAAGATTGTTCGGAGTTCGGTAATTTTGTTATTACCCTTATTTACATACTATCTAATTACTCTCTATAAGTTAATATAAATCCACAATATCTGATTCCATCGTATAATTTTAAATATCTCCGCCGTTTCTGATTCCATTGTAAAGTTTAAAATAATTTCCCCCATTTTCGAATCCATCGTATGATCTAAAATATTTAGTTTTTCCACCATGTCTGATTTCGTCTGAAAATACAGAATGTTTAAAACCATATCTGATTCCGCAATATAATTCTAAATATTATCCACCCTTTTTTTCATTTTACTCCTATAATATATATAGATTATTACATGGCATTTTTCATATCATACCTTTTATCAGCCCGAGGTCATGATGTCAGCCCGAGAGCCGATAGGCTCAAGGGATGATATATATACAATACTTGTGCACTGTCGAAGCATATAGGTAATATGTGTATGAGACTTAGAAACGGGGAAAAGGCGAGGCTTCGCCGAGCCTTTTCCCGCGTTTCGCGCCGAATATACATATTTACCTATATGCTTCGACAGTGCACATGTATTGTATTTATCCTGCAATTTTAAATCGTAAATAAACGTTTACTGGACGATGATAAAAGTATTTGAAATAATTTTGTGTATGTATTTGAAAACAATATCCCCGATGTGCCCCGTTGAGTTTGCTATATGTTCTATTTATAACTGACCAATATCAAAACAAATATTGGGCAGGCTATATTGGTCGGTAAATGCTGTCATTGCAGGATAAATGTATATATGAACTAGGGCTGGTAAAGGGTATGATATGAAAAATGACATGTTATGATATGTTTATCATATACTTCAACAGAGGATATAAATGATTTGTACCAAAATGTTTAGTCATTTTGGCTAGAATTAAATACATGTATATAGTAATAGAATAAGAAAATTATTGTTTTAATATACAAATCCAATAAATGCACTTGTTTTAAGTACTTTCAATATCATAAGAGAGAAATTGGTAGTTAATAATATTTTGTGCAAATATTTTATAAAACAGTTGAATCCGCCGTGTCTGTAAACACAGTTTTCCGAAAATTCACGAAGTGAACTTACGGACATTGACGGAAAGGCATGTAATAACATTCCGGAAGCAGTTAATAAACTTGCTTTATCAGCCCGCTTGGACCATTCTTGTGAAACTGGGTGAAATAAACATGACCCCTCTTATTATTCTAAACAAAGCTCAAAGTTTTATTACAGGGTAAAATTTTACCTTTATTATCTACAAGTAGATGATAAAAATAATTTATCTACCAAGTCGTAGTGCGCTATATATTTTAAGATAAGTACCTCCATCAGATAATTTAAATTATTTTCCATCATATCCTATTTGGTCTAAAATATAGAATGTTTAAACCATATCTGATTTAGCCGAATGTAAAAAATAATAATTTCAGCCTTTTCTGATTCTACCCTATTTGTTTAAATTTTAGAATATCTTGCACTTCATAGTTTCCTTTCTGTCAAGTTCTGATTCCGCTATGCAAATATTTTTTCCAACAAAATTTGATTCCACTCTATACTTTATTATTTTGGAGCGGTATTGTATTTTTTATATCAGCTTGCTTGATTTTATTTTCTTGATAATTCCAATTAGTTTCTAATATTATGTATATTGGTTTGCGAGATTGAACATTATTGATACAGAACGTTTAAAATGGAGATTCTTTAAGGGCTGAAAATGGCCCATATTGGTTATTAATGATATTTACAACAAATTGTCTCCATAATATCGACTTTTCCAAACTATATTTCCATTTCAAAATGATACTGATGGTATCCTTTGTTCACGATGAACACTGTTTTAAGCCAAGACGGTCTTGGTTGTTTGCTTCCAAAGACTTTTTGATTATTAGGCTTTCGATGACAACTATTCAAGAATGAAAACGTAGATAACAAATTTAGTGCGCATGACGCATTTCTGGGTTAACATTCATCACAATACGCTCAAGATCAAAAGATTGGAAAGCCAAATAATTTATAGTTTTGAGAGCAATGAAGCCAAAGGGCGTAAACAGAATCGCCAAATTCGGCTAATGTTTCATATGCCCGAGGAAGAAGAAACTTAGCTTTATTATTAATTACATTATTGGTGCGTACTAGATAAGATTTCTACCTTTTCATTACGATCACTCAAGATTCAAGATTCTTTATTCTCATAAACCAATGCATTACAATGGTACAGAGATAAATACAAACATTCAATATCAATATTTGCACTCACATGACAAGAGGATGGATGTAACACAATAAAAACACAACAAAGAAGGAGAGAGAGGTGACTATTAGTTTCCGAAAAAATACTATCCGCCCAGTAGTGAGATTCACCGCATTGGCATGATTTATAATATATAGTTATTATATTGAAATGTACATGTCCTAGATAATGTTATGATTATTATCAAAATTAAGGTTCATTTCCTTCGGCATATGTCATCTTAGTCGTTTTGATTTTCTTGCTTGTTTTATTTACTCGTAATGATAAAACACCAAAGGGGTACCTGGCGAGGTGATAACGTTTGTCAGTGACTTGCGGCAGGTCGGCGATTTTCGTCGGGTACTGCGGTTTTCTCCACCAATAAAACTGAAAGTCGCGCTAAGCACCATAACAAAACCAAACCAAAGCGCTACCAACGTGCTACCAAAGCCCATCGAGTGAAAAATAGAATCAAAAGCTTTTCAAAACAACAAAGTGTTAGATTATGACAGCTACACAAATTGAAAGAGTAACAAGCTTAGTTAATGAAGCACCCTACCGCCCAATGTTTTGTATCTAATATGTTTTTCATGGTGGATTTTTAATTCATGTTTAACGAGTGAAATGTGCTGCTTTCATAACTGGGTCAACGTATTAGCTTTAATTGTATTGTATGATAATCGAGGTTTATTTTGCACCCATACTTCATAAGCTTTATGCACTAAGTTATACCCTTTTACGAAAATTGGTGCAATAACCTTAATATTATCTTCTCTGTTCTGATATTTGTTTTCTTGTTGGTGTGTGCATGTATGTCCTGAATTGGCTTAGGGATTGTATATGTATGTGTCACTGACACATAGCATTGGAGACTTAATTGAATATTTTAGACTTAATTTATGTCAACATAAAACTCTCATCTCATTTTTATATTTCGACATAATGTCTCGCAAGGCAAAATAACACACAGTTTGATATAATCTTTTTCAATGTTTGTATCATGAAGACAATTAATATTTAAGTATGTTTTATGGCAAACAAATATTAAATATAATAGAAGTATGTGAAAAATTTTCTTCAGATATATGGTATAAAATCGACGGTGGTCGTAAAGTTTCATCCCAGAAAAGCCAGCTTGACCCCGACACATTTTATTGAAGTGCTTATACCAAGACAAGAAATGGAGCGATGTATTTGTGTGTTGGGGGTATTTATTTTACATTTTTTGCTACGATTTTTCAATTGGATTTTGGAACTGTTTAGACAGTTTGTTTCTCGTTTATTCGAACCTGTATATATTTTGTTTATTCCTTGTTTTATATCTAACCGTTTGTCATCGGTATGTCTAGAGAGCTATAGGTGAACCATTAACATGATTATGTTTGATTCGAACGAGAACATAATCTTATATCGAGTTCTGTATTGGTCCGTCCGTAGCATTTCATGAAAGTATTATTTACAGAACAAGTGCGGAAATAATAATCGTTAGTTCAAAACATACAATAAAGCCAAACGAATAAACAAAACAACAACAACTCAAAAATTAAATAACCCAGTCGCACCGAAGACCGAAGATAAAAACATTTGCATGGCAGGGGATCATTATAAAAAAAAATTCAAAAACAACTATCTTACTGACTTAAACTTTACCCAAATTAATATCTCATTATTCTATAACATGAAAGACTGGCAAAATGAAATTCAATTGCGTAATGTCAATTTGAGTCTCTAAAACGAGCATGGCCTCCTTGGCTTCTCCACTACGACACACGGAGACGATCATTATCTTAACCTGAGTACTGGTAACGGTTTCAACGGCTAACTCCCCCAAAAAACTGACCAACACAACTCCAGCTGTCCTCTCGATATAAATGGTCGTACAGAATACAAGGACGGCATTGACGATAACAATTCTTTGGTATGACAGATACCAGAAATTGTGTTTCGTGATCGAATCTTCTACTCTACCAAATACTGACCGCCCTTCAACTAGTTGAAGATAATAGCAGAGAGGTCAAGATTATGTCAAATCTACCATTTACGTGCGATAAGCAACGTCTATGTTGATAGTTTCCGCCTGTGAAACTGCCTTCCGCGATTGGAAACTATTTGTTCTTAGTGTGAGAAACACAGTTAACCGTGCATAAAATATGATTTACGTACAATAACACAGTTTCTATGGTAACAAGATACTTCCACAGATACACTTTTATACGGAATTGAACTGTGTTTAATTTGTGAATACAGAACGTGGGATTTTCTCGAGATGATAGCATAACATCTGAAAGCTTCAGCAATTTAAAATACAAAATGGGTAATAAAATACTACTATACACCACTGCTCTATCATATTTGTTGACAATAATGTTCATATATGCTATGGTAATGGTGCACAAAATTACACGTAGTTAATTATATACAAGATATAAACATGAGGAAGTGTGGAATAAAAATCATGCATATTCATAATTACATATACTCTTAACATTTGTCTAATGTCCTACTTTAAATTAAAAATTTTCATATTTCAAAACACTGAAAAATTTGTTTTTGAAGCAGACGAACCAACTGAACTGTAAATAATAATAATAATAATAATAATAATAATATAACTCACTACTATTAGTCACGTTTTGTAATAATAAAGCATAACGAACAATTGTTTGAGAAATAAAAGTCACGTATATTTATATTAGATACACTCTAATGCTAATTTATATTTAAAGTTATAGTATTTCAAATGACGGAAAAATGTGTTTTAAGCAGACGAACCAACTGAACTGTTAATTATAATTGTATTACAAGTCACGTTTTTGAACAATAAAATATAATGAACAAATGTTTGTGGAAATAAAACCTTACATATGATTTAAAAAAAAGGTCTTAATATTTCCTCTAATTTAGTGATATTTGGAAAAACAGAAAAATGTATTCGGAGCAAACGAACCAAGCTGAACTGTTTATGATAACAATATTAAGTCAAGTTTTTGGACAATAAAAATAATGAACTGTTTATTTATTTAAATTATGCATTTGCAACAATAGCTTATGCATTTTCTCGATTATCCATTGATTGCTGTTTAACCTCAATTGAACAGTAATGTAAGCTTTAAAACAATAAAGAGGACCCGGCTGGCTCAATGAGTTAGGTAGTTGGATTACCTAACAACTCATACAAGCCTATCACCAATACAGGGTGGGTTCGCGCCCGGAATTGTAAATTACAATAAAAGTGCACTCGACTCGCAGCCGCAAGTGATAAAATTTACCAGTTGCTTGCCCATGGTCGGTGGTTCTCTCCGGGTACTCCGGCTTCTTCCACCACTAAAACTGGTCGCCATGATATAGCTGCAATATTGATGAAAGTAGCGTTAAACACAATAAATCAATCAATAACTCAATCAAACAATAAGTTATATAAGGTTGGTATTATACACCACGAGTGCCAAGTAACAAACCGGAGATGTTGATATATCTATAACACCTGATCAACGTCAACGGCCCTGGAGATGTTGATATATCTATAACACTTGATCAACGTCAACGGCCCTGGAGATGTTGATATATCTATAACACCTGATCAACGTCAACGGCCCTGGAGATGTTGATATATCTATAACACGTGATCAACGTCTACGGCCCTAACATCTCCTTTTAGTGACTTGATGCGATCATTCAAGTGTTTTCCAAAGTGAGTAAAATGCCGACCTACGTATATAGCTATGAGACTTACCTATCTGGCTGAAGCCATCTTTCATGCAAAGAATGTCATGAGTAGAGCAGTATATTCTTGCTGTTTCACATCACATGACATTTAGGTCATAAAACATTAGAGCACGAGTTTTTACTCGTACTCCTAATAAAAACGTGGACATCAAAATTAGTACACAGGACGCGTTTCTGGAATAACCTGCATCAGGTATTCTCAAAGCCAAAATATTTGAAAGCCAAATAATTTAAAAGTCTTTGAGAGCAAGACTACCAAAGGCACAAGACAGGATAACTACATTGCTTCAGGGAGGAAACCTTAGTTTTAATGATAATTACATGACTTAAGGTGGTACCATACACGTCAGGTAAAATTTGATCTGCTCGTTTAATTTTCTTATTTTTTTGGCAGTGTGTTTGAATATATCCACTGTAATAAATATCAAAATTTTAACAAATTCCAACCAACAGACTCAGAGCTATAAATTCACTAGCCACATAGCAGCTTTTCTCTCTGTGGTTTTGATCACCGAGATGCTTGAAATATGCATACAAACATCATATGATCAAAACGTTCAATTGATTTTAAAGAGTTATCTCCCTGTAGTGTATGGTACCCCCTTAAGAACTGTAAATTTCGATAAAAATATATCAAATAAACCATGTCAGTATTACTGGGTGGATGATACCCTTGGGGACTAATAGTCCACGAGCAGAGGTATCCACCAAGTGAGAGTGAAACAAATCTTTGATATCAAATTTGGACAATCAGGAAATTTATTTAAATAAAAACATTGTTCTCTAACTGAAGAATTGTGGAGTACGCCTATAACCCTAAGATATGTCTTCCTTCCTAGCTGTCTTGTTGCTGTGAAGGGTTCGTGTTCCCTTTATATATATTAAGTGATTTAGATATTGTGATGTACAACGACTTCATTGAAAAACAGCTGTTCTGTTTCTTTTTTTGTATAGATAGTTTATGACTAAGATAATGTTTGTATTTCTTTTTACTGGCGTGTTATGATCTCCACCATCACGATTTTCGTGTAAACAAAACGCTGTTCGTGTCGGTGTTATACACCGGATATGTTTATATATCTATAACACCTGATCAACCATCATGTGTTGTCGTGTTTTCTGGTCGTTTGGTATGTTATTTCCTTTTAATTAATTTCACACGAAGTCTTTCCGGATCACCTGCGTTCACCCTTGCTTTCAGTGGCGATCGTGTTGCTCAATCTTTAGCTTTCTGTTTTGTGTAGTTTTTGTCGACCTACCATTGTTTACATATTTGTCTTTTTCCTTTTGGTGTTTATATTGTCCGTCCTTCGAATTATAACTTCTGATTAACTCTTTGGTGTCTTCAAACTTTTTTTCACTAAGGGAGGATGCTTTGAACCCATAACACCAGCTTAGCTCCGCCATTTTATTTTTATTTAAGTGCATATGCCAAGCCAGGAGCGTGAGCGGTCATGTATATGTGGTAGTGATGTCGATTTTACGAATGACTATTTTAATACGCTTAATTGGTACGCGTAATTGAATTATTTGCATTTAACGCGTACAATATTTCAATGTATCATTAAATTTAAAATTTTGATAGTGTTGGGAATAAAACGTAGATATCAAATTTAGTGAGCACAAAGCGTTTCTGGAATAACATTCATCAGGTATGCTCAAAGTCGAACGATTGCAAAGCCAAATAATTTAAAAATTTTGGGGCAATACAACCAAAGGACCTAAACAGGATAGCCACAATCGATTAAGGTCACCTATGCCTGAGGGAGGAGAACCTTTGTTTGATTAATAATTACATTATTTAGGAATATACAGTCAACACTGTTTTATGTGACCTTCCAAGGGAACAGTGAAATATGGTCACGTAAGACAGGTGGTCGCTTAATACAGGTTTAATTGATAAGAAATGCACTGTGAAGGGGAATTAAAATTAAGGTCACATTATACATGTCATTGCTTAATAGAGGTGGTGACTAAAGCAGATTTGACTGTATGTAATAATTTGATTGTATTTGAATTTCGCTGTCCATATAAGAACATCTATAACTCTACTGGTGTACTATAAGTCCCAGAGGATATTTTCAGCCTAGTTGTCAGTGTTTTTGTATTGTTCATTAGATATATTTAATATTGACATTTACAGTTCCTAGATAATGTTTATATTGAATATTAATCCCGAAAAACGCGTCGTGCGCACTAAATTAGATATCCACATTTTCAAATCATAGAAAATATTCATTACATATATAAAAAAATATACACATTATTTTGTAATTTTAATATCGTTTTTTCATTTAATAATGTTTTTTTTATAGATCAGCTTACGAAGTAGACCGGAATGAAAAAGTATTGTACATAGAATATTTTTAGTTTCTGATATGACCAGAATAATACATATTCCTTATGGTTCTGTTTATTTGGAAATATGTAGTGATTCACAAATATAAAAATGCATAAAGACATGGCATTTTACCCATTCATGTGTTTATTAATATAACTCGTGATTTAATTTTGATAGTCACGCTCAGCAAATACTTTGTTGACATTGTGTATTTGGTTTTCTAAAGGTTTTTTTCTTTATAATAATGTATTCATTTAAACATTATAAAAGATTTGAAAGCCAATACATTAGAACATTAAAATGGCGGTGTCATAATCCGATAATGCTCACATATGTCTTTACATTTAGTTACACACGCGATGGAATTTAGATCTAATCGCATTGCAATCGTGATCACGCGTACCAACATGTGACACTCGCAATGCCTCTATACACATACAAAGAACAGCTTGATAAAGTGGTCAAATCGATCATACGAGGATATTATTATCTCTTTGATAATGAGCGTAGTGATATTGTGTCTGCTTGTACTGCATTCCGTTCCAGATAGGAAAAACTGTTATCTAAGATATAAAATATTTATCTTTTACTAAAATTACACAGAGATACATTCGTAATTCAATTCAGGTTTTACGTTTTTGTTTACGGTTGAAGACAAACCCTACCATTCTTAAAGCATTAAATATTTATCTGTTACTTAAATTAAACAGCGATGTATCCATAATGCAATTCAGTTTGTACGTTTTTGCTTACGGTTCTGGTTGAAGACAAACCCTACCATTCTGAACCCCTTAAATAAATAAACAGATAGTGAAATTATTGTAAATGTACTTAAAGCCATTTATTCTTATAACTTACGACGCCATAAAACATGTATATTTTACTGCGTGATATATCAATGTCAAAATTAGCTGTCGTCTGCTGTTTTAATGGCTACCTATTTTTATTACGAATAGAATTAAAATACACAAAATGATTGTACCTGGATTTTATAGAAAACATTGAGCAAACAAATCTTTTAAATACTACAGTAGAAATCTATTTTATACAATTTAAACATTTTGTGTATAATAATTTCTTACTGGTGCTTCCCAAAAGTTTTAATGTGACCTTCAAGCGGGATAGCCCGCTTTCTTTGTTTGCTATGTACAGTAGTGCAGACAATAACATAATATGTTTAAACTAATTGATGGAGTGATGAATTTGGTTTTTACTTTAAAGTTATACAAAGTAGAGATAATTCTTTTAATCATAAATTAAGCAACACTATAGGTATTTTAATAATATTCTATAAGATTCTTTATTTACAATGAATACATGACCTTAGTTCATATGAATACATTAACATTCCAGAATGGTATTAATCACGTATTCTTCCCCTCGAAGGTTTTTATGGCAAATTATGGTGCATGCGTAGGACGATGATTCTACATTGTGTATGATTATTAATATATTAGCCCTACTACATTATAGCTTAACATTAATATTACACTTACTATTGATGTAATACAAGGTTTGTGTATTGCATAATGCTAAATCTGAAAACAGCTAGTGGATTGTGGTATCAGGAATATCTTAAATTATACAATATGGCTACAATCTTATCATACTAGTTGTTGCTATGCTTACAACTAAAAGATATGAATATATTTACGTCATTCGTGTTTGTTTCCGCATAGTGGTGTCTTTTTGTTTTGTTTTCCTTCGTGTTGCTTACCCTGTGTTGTCGGTTTCTCTAGATTGTCCTTTTTGATTGCCCCTTCGGCGTGTGCTAACTTTTATTAGTCTAATGTCCAAACAATCTTTAAAATATATAGACTGACTAGACATTAACCTTAATAAAACAGCATGGTACAAATGAATGATTAGATTGTAACACATAAAATAAAATAAAAACGTAGATATCAAATTTAGTGCGCACGACGCGTTTCTAGAATAACCATCACCAGGTGACGCTCAAAATCGAAGGATTGGAAAGTCAAATAATTTAAATTTAGACAGCAATAAAAACGTTGTTCATTTTCTTTGGGAGTAATAAAACCAAAGGCTTTAAACAGGATAGTCATCATCGGTTAAGGTCACCTTCAAAGTTATACTATTGTTTTTCTTTTCTTAGTTTTTTGTTGTGTATATACAGTAACAGTGGTGTTTTTTCAACATTTGAGCAATATATTCTTGTACTTGCAGTTATAATTATTTGCAATTCCAACAAAATTACTAATTTCATTATAGAAAGAAAGTTTAAACAATTCCATTATTAACAAAGCAAACAATCACCTCTCACCACAACTCATTGACTAAATAAAGTAAACAATCACCTCTCACCACAACTCATTGACTAAATAAAGTAAACAATAACCTCTCACCACAACTCATTGACTAAATAAAGTAAACAATCACCTCTCACCACAACTCATTGACTAACTAAGGTAAATAATCACCTCTCACCACAACTCATTGACTAAATAAAGTAAACAATCACCTCTCACCACAACTCATTGACTAAATAAAGTAAACAATCACCCCTCACCACAAATCATTGACTAAATAAAGTAAACAATCACCTCTCACCACAACTCATTGACTAAATAAAGTAAACAATTACCTCTCATCACAACTCATTGACTAAATAAAGTAAACAATTACCTCTCACCACAACTCATTGACTAAATAAAGTAAACAATCACCTCTCACCACAATTCATTGACTAAATAAAGTAAACAATCACCTCTCACCACAACTCATTGACTAAAGAAGGTAAACAATCACCCCTCACCACAACTCATTGACTAAATAAAGTAAACAATCACCTCTCACCACAACTCATTGACTAAATAAAGTAAACAATCACCTCTCATCACAACTCATTGACTAAATAAAGTAAACAATCACCTCTCACCACAACTCATTGACTAAATAAAGACAACGATATATGACGTTGACAACCCATGACCTGAGTTGGAACAAGATTGTGATTTTGATGTTTCACGTCACCTTCAGCAATATTTCAGCTATATCATGGCGAACAGTTTTAGTGGTGGAAGAAGCCGGAGAGAACCATCGACCATGGGCAATCAACTAGTAAACTTTATCACTTGCGCTGCGAGTCGAGTGCACCTTTTTGTAATTCACAAAGCCGGACGCGAACCCACGCCGTATTGGTGATAGGCTGAACAGGCACAAGACATGGCGTGATTAAACTGGTTAATGGTATCTTAATCCCCCCCCCCCTTTCAGTGTTGTTTTTAACTTTATAAATATATAACAACTATGAATATATTATCTGATTTAATTCAGCAAGTATTGCTAAAAGTGTAAGAAGTCTTGAAATAATGTTGTTCTCTATTATGTACAACAGGAAATGTTGAAATTGGGATGAACTCGGAACCAGGAAATACTTTGGTTAATAGAATAGGACAACCAATGATTAGCTTAAACATATTTCTCTTTCTTTTTCATGTCCCATAGGTCTCTTTGATCACAGAGTATTAAGTGTCATTTAATGTGACTTTGACAAGACATGACACATACATAACCTACGTGCCTTTTTTAAATGATCTCCGATCTAGTGATTTATAATGAAAATACACACACGAATGTCAATTTCAGAAAACAGGTGAGTTACCTGTGTGTAACATAAACGACAATATAAAGTAGAAATACAGGTAACCTCCTTTGTTCAGACAAATCAGGCTTTCATTATTAAATTCAACATGTAGTATTACTTATTAATGTGTTGTCTGAACTTTAATTCTTTTTGTTTGGTTTATAACATTTGGTATATATGCAGATATTGATTAAAATTTAAGCCTTTAATATTTGAACTTACTTAGAAATTAGAAATTTGCAGCAACAACTTATTCATTCAACAAGTATATCAGTTATATCGAATCAATCACATTTATTGCAGAGAGATTGATATAATTGCTTAGTGTCATTTCACCTCTATTACATTTATATTTCAAAATGAAACAAATGTGTTAATGGGTTGGGCATATGTTAGCAACTGCCTACCCTTCGCGAGCACATGGGTTCACCCTCGGCTTTATTTGTTGGTACCTGTGTTATTCATCTTGTTAGTTGTCCATGTTGTTTTGTCTTGTTTGTCTTCGTTCACTGTCTTCTGCCTAATGTTGCTCATGTTGCCGGATTATTCATTCCAGATAATAGAGAATCTAGTCACAACAGCTTATCGTGTCAATCGCCACCAGCCATCATTGCTACAATGTATATATTCAGTATATTGAATGGTTGCTGGTTGCTTAACGTTCATGCAAATATTTTATGCATATTCAGTACGTGAACACGTTCAACAATCTATAAAATCTTTAGACATGAGTACGTAATGGGTGAACCGGACAACGACTTTTGACTGCAACTGAAAATGTATAGAGAGTTGGTTAGGAACGACACATTTAGTATGTTGTAGCGGTAGACACTATGTGCCTTCTCTTTTTCGAAATCTGTCAAAGATGTCTTTTACGTGATCTATCAACTGTGGACAGTTATGTGGGTTCATTATGATTAACTGTTAGGTGCTGCACCTCTAAGGTTTATATCCTGGCGGAGACAATCATTGATGCTATATAAGTAACTAACATGCCATAGCCAATAAGATTACACATCCTTACCAGCGGAAGACGAATTCGACCGTAATCGATTAATAGGCACTGGATGCATAGGTATATGGTAATCTGGATACCACACAGTCGCGTTTTAAGAGTCCCTCGGAATAAATAATAAATGCACATATACTGGTAAAATACTGAGGTTAATCTTAAACTGGTATATGTCTTTACTAGAATTGTTGTTATCTGATCATTGAATACGGTGTACTTATCATCACCGCATTCCGACATGATGGTGACGACTCTAATTTACATCCAAGTTGGCAAAGACTCTTAATTCTGTAATCTTAACTTGAATAGATATATAAATTTCTGAGCTTGAAATTGTGAAAACAACTAACATTATAATGATGGAAAATGTTTGGAACACGAACAGCACCCGAAGCATATAAAAATCCAAGACTACATATTTAGTTTGTAGAGGTGAAGGAGATTTGAGATAAATTTTATATGACAAAAAAATACTAAAATCTGAAATTGCAATGTTTTCGCTTAATGACAATATCGTAAAAATCTACAGCAGATAAATGCTTCTTATATTGCTAGCATTACCATACCTTATAAATTTGGTGATTATATATAATTCATTATCTACTGTGCACCCAATGCCTGTCTAAATCCAGAACCTTGATTTCGAACGTCATATGACGTGGTCTTGTTTGTCTTCAGTGAACTGAGTGGAGGTGAGAGGTGATTGTTCGTTTTGTTGATATTGGTGGAATTGATGACCATCGCTGATGCTTAAACTTTTCTTTTCATACTTTGCCGAAATATGAAAAAGAGACAAAGACAAAGATTATTCTACGTGAACAAACACAGAACAATAAAGATGCTTTTATCAGTTTGTAAACTAGCCTGATGATCATCTCCATCTTAATAATGTTAATGAAAACTGACACATTGATAAACTCATACAAAACGACATTTAATTTAAGCTCATACAAAATAGCAATTAATTTAAACTCATGCAAGATAACATTTAATTTAAGCTCATACAAAATAGCATTTAATTTAAACTCATTCAAGATAACATTTAATCTAAATTCATACAAAATAACATTTATTTTAAACTCATACAAATAACATTTAATCTAAGCTCATACAAAATAGCATGTCATTTAAACTCATACAAATAACATTTAATCTAAGCTCATGCAAAGCAACATTTAATTTAAGGTCATACAAAATAACATTTATTTTAAACTCATACAAATAACATTTAATCTAAGCTCATACAAAATAGCATGTCATTTAAACTCATACAAATAACATTTAATCTAAGCTCATGCAAAGCAACATTTAATTTAAGGTCATGCAAAACAACATTTAATTTAAGCTCATACAAAAAGACTTTTATTTAAACTCATTAAGGAATATTTGAAATTGTTGAACAGGTTATACGATATAACCTGGTTTGGGTCAGTTTACGCTTAATAAAACGCAAAGCGGTTTATGAAAAGCGTAAGCTGACCCAAACCAGGTTATGCAAGTATAACCTGTTCAACAATTTCAAATATTCCTTATAATTTAATTTTTACAGTAAAATTTAATGATTCCTCGATTTTAATTACGATTATTTCATGTGACTATTTGAATTTGTCGTTGGCGGATGAACACGTTGGTGACGTCACAATACCAACCCAGGTTATCGAGTATAACAAAAATTTTCTCCAGACGGATTAGCCAATCAGATTGAAATATTCAAATCAAATTAGATTATTACAAAATAGAATTTATTTTAAACTCGTACAAAATAGCATTTAATTCCAATCCAAATTGTCAAAAAGGTGAGTGAATATGAGGTGAACATAGCTTTATCGATGTAGATTTTTTTTCTTTCAAATTTGGTGTTTATTGTCCAATGAAAATACAAAAATTATTTTAACGAAGTTATACTTTCGAGTTGAAATAGGAATATGTGTGGGACATCTTTGATATAATTTCCATATACAATTTTGATTCCTTTTTTATTTGCTTTGTCCAATTGCATTCTATGATATTATCCATCCTCTACATATATCGAAAATGTGAATTACATTTCACATTTTAATTACATTTTCCAAATATGAATGTTTTAGTGTCAAAATTCGCGCGTGCAGAAAAAAAACAATAATTCTACATTCTGATATACTGGTAAAAATAAATACCAAACTGGTGGAACAATTCCAAAATCAGACATCAAAATGCATGACCGCTCACTTTCTTGGATTTTTTCCAAATAGGATCATACCAATTTCTCTTTTTTTTTTTTTAATTTTCCGTATACTTTATGATTAAAACTAGGAGGAAATTGTATGCTATTATAATTTATTTAATTGTAACTAAAAAGCATCTTTAGATAGTGATTTAAAATATTCTATATTAACCAATACCCATTTAGCATGTTTGTTTATTTTGCTTTTGTTTTGGGCTTTTTTTTCTCTGTTTTTATTTATGTTTTTGTTTTGTTTTGTTTGTTTTTGTTTTTGACTTGTTTTGCTTTCATTTTGTTTTTGCTATGTTGTTTTTAATTTTCTTATTGATTTCTTTTTCCTTAGATTTATTTGTCCTTTTATCCATCTACAATCATGCTTCCAAATCAACGCCATATATACATTTCACCAGTATCATGGGAATGAATGTCAATTGTTCTGTTTAATGGACTGTAATACACTATTAACATTTTAACTTTAGTAGTCGTAGAGTTCCTTATAATAATTTATATAAGAGAAAACACTTTTCAATGAATAAGAACAGTTACCAAAGAGGCAATCAGAAGCCGTAAACCGAGGAAGCACAGACAATACAATTGCTAAGAGAAAATTAAAAGGACAAACATCGATTTACAAAGCACTATGTAGAAAATTAAAGATCGAACAACACGAACCGACCTGTAAATCGGGGGTGAACTCAGCTGTTCCTGAATGGTAAGCAGTTCCGCCTCCTGTCTCTTGTGTGCCTAATGTTGTCTCTGTCTCTGGATTGTCCATTCTTGATTCCCTTTTCGGTTTTTTTCTGGCATTTTGATAAAGAATTGTTTATACTTGCATGATCAAATACAGAATAATATTTAAATTATTCCATTATTTATATTTTACCCAAAATAACACCGTATAATTTAGAAGCTTTTCTGGAATAACCAGCATCAGGTGCGCTAAAATATCGAAATATTGCAAAGCCAGATAATGCAAAAATGTTTGGGAGCAAGAAAACCAAAGGGTAAAAACACTAGCTTCCCCTTCTGTTTTTCTGTTCTCTTTTACATGTGTATTTGTTACTGGCATACATACAATAATGTGTATGCTCTGTTCCATATGTATATTTGTTATAATTGTTATGTAAATCAACGGAGAAGATTTCATAAGTTGGAAACAGTTGTTTCTGATCCTTTTTGTCAATATGAGCAAATGAAATTGTTATAAACTAAACCAAAGGCTCCCAACAGAACAGGTACACCAAATACTTTTTACAACAAATGTTTTAAGCATGTTTGTCACGTATCAATGATTGGCTGACATTTGAAAATTTCAATATCAAATAACCCCAGTATGTATAATTGTCAAATAATCATTTATCATCACATCAGTGAATGCCACATTCGGGTAATTAAAATTCATATGATATTCAGTGTATAGAATTTTATTCTGAGTAATGAATATTTTTTCATCATTTAATTTAAAATGTTTTTCACCTTGAAAATAAAATACAGAATGTATTACAATCATGGCTTCCTCATATTAATTGGTCACCTGGAACAAACACATATAAAACGCAAAAACATTACAGCTATTATAAGCACGGCTACGGAGCATAATCTCGGTTATGGAGCCAAGGTTTATTATTTTACAGACCTACAAACAACACATTTCTTTCGGGAACTTCTTACCCTTCCGAAGCACCTGAATTCACCCACGGTTTTCAGTGGGGTTCATATTCCTCGATCTTTAGTTTTATGTGTATGTTTAGTAGATCGTTGTTTGTCCTTTTGTCCTTTTTCTTTTTGCCATTGTGTTGTCTGTTCTTCTTTGATTTACCGATTCTGATTAGCCCTTTCGTATCTTCAAAATCTTCTTTCATGTTCAGGACACTCCATCCTATAGATGAATCTACATTTGAGTACAATTTGAATGTTAACTGGGTAGATTCACACATTGTATCATAGCTACAAATGAAATCCGAAGACATTACAGCGGGGTATTTTGATGGTTGTATCTATTGAACATGATAATGAGTTTGTACACACAGTAGCATTTTCAAAAGAAATATCCCCTAATAGAGAATACATCTCAGCTTTATTTTATATTTTAAAAGTAAGCATATGAGTCATTTCCATCATTTCGCTAAGTAGGCAGTTCTTAACTAGTTTAACGCCTCCACTTTTTCTTGAAGTTTCTGTACTAAGGCAGGTATGTGAGTGGTCATGTATTTGTGTGCAAGAGGTTTTGAGTTTGCCTCTTTCTATGATTTTGATAATTGACTTTGAAAGTTTTCTGACACTGTGGTATGTTTTTCTCCATTGTATTCCTTTATTGTAATGTTTGTTCTCATACTATTGGTTCGTTCATGTCTAGCATCAGTCCAGTCGATCTAGGACAAATCATAAACTGGAAAATAACACATGCTAAGATATATACTACTGGTGTCTGAGCGCATTTATATGCATGTAATATTCATTTATTACTAAAAGACGGATAGTTTAGTTAACATGAAAAGCTGTATTGAGTACATAGGCATACTTATCAACGTATGAATGCCAAATTCCGGGGTTTCATTCGTCTTTTTGTCATATTTTGAAAATAAAATGTTGGTATTCTTTTTTCAAAGAAACCTCCGGTCCACTTGCGTAAGGATGTTTGAAATAATAAAAATAAATTTTAGAAATCCAAATCACAACTTATTTAAAGATATTACAATATTTATTTTATGATTGTTTCAGATTATATTTCAGTTCAAAATGGTTCTGTATGCTATCTGTGCTAGTAATATACACTTATTGACTGGGTATGAGGGTAATATCACTGTTATTGTCCCCAAGGTAACAACTATTTTCCGAGGCAACGCCGAGGAAAATAGTTGGTACAGAGGGGACAATTAAAGTGCTATTACCCGAATATAAAGTCTATAAGTGTTTTATTATACTGAACAACTGTGCAATTCAAAATTCTAAATTAGGTCCTTTTCTGATGGATTTCTAGTCTATTTTATTAATGCTTTTTAAAACTAATACATTTTCATGTGTGCATTTGAAGAAGAAATTAATTTTTTTTTAAAACACAAAAAAACATGTGATTAAAGTGTTATTCACCGGCCGGTGAATAGTCATTTGTGCTATTCACCGGTGAATAGTACTTTTCAGACAAATTAAATGAAATTATGGAAAATAGTATTTTTATTGCAATAAAATTTATTTAGAAAAAAGTATGAGAAGTATAATAATTTCTGATAATACCTTAAGAAAAAAAAATATTTTACTATGTTAAAAGACTAATGTACATTTGTATATATTATGTAGCACATATGTTACTGTCTCATATATAATTTTGCATGGTGTGTATGTATTTATATATTGTTGTTCATTAATACGTGATACTATAATTACTAATTTATATTAATAATGATATTAATAATAATTTATATACACAATGAAAGAAAATTAATTACATAAAATGATGGATGGGAATGGGGTACAGTCAATGATTTTTTTTCTTCAAATAATGAAAAATGTAATCTGTCTAACAAGCAATAAAATGAATTTTGATCATATTAATTAATAATTCATTCATTCTGTCAGCGGGGTGCAAGCCATAAAAGAACTGTTATTATATATATATTAATTATTAATTTGGTTTAGCAATGGGGTACAAGCAAAAAAGAAAATATATTTAGATAAATTAATGACTAATTTAATATATCAATGAGTAGAAGCAATAAAAGGCAATTCATTTATGTAAATAAATTATTAATTTAGTGTGGCAATGAGGTACAAGCAATAAAATAAATTTATTTGCATAAACTGATGATTAATTTAATGTGGCAATGGGATGTAAGCAACAACAATGTGTCTATATATATTGATGACTATATTAGTGTGATTAAGAGGTGCAAGCAATAAAAGAAATGTTTGATACAATTTGATGATTAATCTAGTGTGGCAATGGGGTACAATAGATAAAATTGTTGTGCCGGATGCAACATTATGTGATAAAGTTTGTCAGTGACTTGCATCAGGTCGGTGGTTTTTTTCGGGAACTCCCATTTCCTCCACAAATAAAACTGACCGCCACGATATAGCTGAATTATTGTTGAAAGTGGCGCACAATACCATAACCCACCCCAAACCACAAGCAAAACAGCCACTAATGAAGCAGGAACTGCTTTCCCTTCCGGATTACCTGAGTCCACCCCGGTTTCGATTTCGATTTACGGATTCTGATTGCCATTTGCTTCAAACTTTCCTTAGGGGACACGTATTAGTATGTCTTTATCGCAATAAAGTTGTGGACGGAAACTTGGCAATAAAACATGATTAATATTTCACCGGAAGTATCCTTTTGTAAAATGTCTTAAGAAAGATATAAAATAACACAGAATACACTAAGAAATGTTTGAAGATACTAAGGGGGTAACCATAATCCATAAATCGAAGACGGACAGACAACAAAATGGTCAAAAGAAAAAGGACAAAAGGACAAACAGCGATCTACAAAACATACACATAATACTAAAGATCGAGTAACACGAACCCGGGCGTGAACTCAGGTGCTCCGGAAAGGTGAACAGTTCCTGTGTATTATCTATCAGACAGTAAATTATGAGCTTTAAATAGTTTGATTGCTAGGTTACTACAAGAGGTGGAAAATACCAAAGGGTAATCAAAAACCATAAATCGAAAAAGGACTGACAATACAATGGCCAAATGAAAAAAGACAGAAGGACAAACAACGATCTATAAAACGCTAAATATCAAATTCGGAGAAGAAGAATAATCAAATAAGGATAATAACAAAATTACCGAACTCCGAACAATCTTCCAAAGGGAAAGTCAAAAGTATATAAGCAGACAAAATCAGTCAACAACCGGAAAACTGTGAAAACCGTAATGACCCTGACTTGGTACAGGTATTTCTAAGGAAATGGTGGGTTGAATCAGATTTTAAAGCGCCAAGCATCCCGCTTTCATTACCATGAACATTCAAAACCATGGACATTCAATTACAACATGATACTATCAAACAAAGATGATAGCCAAAATAGATATGAAATTACACCAACTTATATGAGTATATCAAAATATTCCATTTAACAGCAGCTTTGATATATAGAACATAATCTGATTTTTGGTGTTATATTTCTTCTTTATATACTAGATAATACATAATATAACATGAGTAGATCTAAATATTTTATATAATAGCAGCTTTGATATACATTGCAGAACATAATATGATTTTGGTGTAATATGTCGTCTTAGTATATCATATAATGTACCACAGATGCATCAGCCAATTATCTGATCCCTCACATAATGTAAATAATTTCATAATCTTAAAACAACTAATATGACTAAGACTAAATTCTGTTTTTGGTTGGAGAGAAATGCATCTTGTGGAAAACGTTTGAGTCAATGATTTCGTCGTCCAGAGATAAAGCAATAAATATAGGTCTACAAAATGTAATGAATAGAGAGGAAGATGCCCCTCCCCCCAAAAAAAGAAATAAAACCAAGCAATCTCAAATGAAAACACAATATGTGTAATAAACCCGTAAAATAATTGTTAATTTGCATAAAACGTGCTTACAATGCGAATATTACGTTTTGATCCAACATAAGAAATTGGAAATAAGAGGTAAAACAGCAATGGTCGACAATGTAACCAACCTAAGCTATCCTTCCTCTGGAAGACGTCACACATAAAAAAAAGCGGTGCTTGAAAATGCTAGAGATTATGGAAATCTACCATCTGCCTTAAAAGATACACAAAATTATGTGCGGGTTAAACCTGCTAAATGGATCACAATCATCTCCACTTGGTAACTCGACTCCAAACAGATACAAACATGTTTGACCCTTTCAAGCGTTCCATGGTACCATTATAATTGAGATACAAAAACAATATTAATTTTTGTTCGATGTCGGTTGCCATGTAAAGACTTATTATATTCAAATGTCCATTGTACATTGAATTCATTATAAAGTATTTTATTATTTTTCAAATGTAAAACAACAAACGCACCATCTTATGGCGGCAATCATTTCCACTGATATATACATGACCTTTAATAACACGGGAAGAACATTATTAAAAATAACACAATAAGACAATTCGGTCAAGACGACATGATTGAATGATTTGTAAAGAATTTTTATATTCCGATACGTCACGCAATTATGAATAACATTCTTTAGATATGTTCTAAATTATTACCCTTACATAGTACACATAATAGGAAAAACCATATAGACTAAAAACGTGGATATCTAAATTAGTGTGCATTACGTGATATTGGAATAACCTTCACTCGGTAGACTCAATGTCAAATGATTTGAAAGTCAAATATTTTAATATATTTGGGAGCATGAAAATCAAATCAAAGGCCATAAAAAGGATAGACAATTTTGGTGAGATCATCTGTACCTGACGGAGGTTGCCCTTACAATTAAGAAATAAACGTTAGAGAATACCGAAGGAGCAATCCAAAATGGACAATTCAGAGAAACTGGCAGCATAGGGTACACAAGACGAAGAAAAACAAAACAAAAACAAAACGCAATATGTGCCGGACACTACCATGCGCAAACAAGCACAAATAACGTAAATAAGACATGAACCCTCATACAAAAAAAAATCATTTACGAAGGTCAAATTTCAAGCTTAAATAAACACAATCCATAATAAACATGGGAACTTTGTTTGTCACTAGAACACCAATAACGATTCGGTCAATGGACACGGCTGAAGGGTTCATATAGAGTGGGTTATATTCGTACAATTATCTATAACATACCTTTCTTGAACAAAATTAGCTAATAAATTATATTGAAATATGCAATTGGGGTTTGAAATTTGAACCAACATCTGGATTGCTTGTTTGTTTGTTTGTTTGGTTGATGGTATCTAACGCCACTTTCTACAATATTTCAGCTATATCGTGGCAGTCATTTTTAAAATATTGGTGGAGGAAACCGGAGTATCCGGAGAAAACCACTGACCTGTCAAACCACTGACAATTTTTATCACATAATGTTGTACACCTCGCCCTGATCGAGATTCGAACTCACAATATCAATGGCGATAGGCACTGATTGCATGGGTAGTTGTACATCCAAATACCATACGATCATGGCCACGACAGCCCTATCTGAATTGTTGATTTCAATGTATAAATAACTATGCAACATATTTCTAACGTTGGCAAGGGTAAATATAAGTAATACACATATAGGTAATTTACATTTAAATGAAAGCCTACATATACTGTTATCGACCATTAATTATATATGGATGACTAATATTTAAATATACTTTCGTGTAAATATCCAATATTTGATTTGTGACTTGAGGCAGCCATTGATTAAGCTAACGTGATAATTATTATACATGTTACAATGTAGAACGTGTTACCACTGTTACAAGATAAATGCAAACAGAACACATCCGTTGACTTGTTGTTATCACATATTCCCCCACGAAGTACTGATATGCATGATAAATGGCTGAAATTAGACTAAATGGAACACAATTTTCAAACCAATCAACAAAATCATAAACTGTATAAATGTTCAATTCAAAATGTGTTCGAAGATTTAAAAAATATGCTTTAGTAGAATGAAAAAACAAAACAGTGTAAGTCTGCAATAAAACAAATCATATCAGGTCAGAACAAAATTCCTTAAATTCTTCAAACGACATTCAAAACAACTCTCAAACTCTCCAACCAACTCACCGAAAAGCATTCCAACAATCTCTTCAAAAGACATTTCAACCAACTCAACAATAGAAATACTAACCAACTCTCCAGAAATTTCAACAATATTTTTTTCATTCAAAACATTGGCATAGCTAATGTTATTAATGTCCTTTGTGTTTTTTTGTCTTACACAGAATTGTAAATTATTTGTCTTTGTAATCATTTGGCCTTCTGCGTACATGATTAAGGTTATACCAGCCCATCGTGTACAATACATGAGATATCTACATGTGTATCAGTGAATGGGAAATATAAACAAATATCGAAGATTACATATATTATTAGCAGTTTGTATCTGTTTTGGGATGGTCTTAATGGTAGTATATTATGCGCAGGAGTTCATCTCCAGTTTTAGTGTGGTTCGTGTTACTCGATCTTTAGTTTTCTGTGTAATGCTTTGTGGATCGTTGTTAGTTCTTTTGTCCATTTTGTTTTGGCCATTGTGGTGACTGTCCTTCTTCGATTTTACGGATTTTGATTACGCCTTAGGTATATTCAAACTCTACTTGTGTACTCTACTGTGTCTTACAGTATATTCATTCTCATTTTTACTGATGTTCGTGATATTTATTCTTTTATGTTGGTTTATTGCTAGCCCTTTGACATATTCTTGATTCTAAATCGTATTACTAATGGTAATTTTAAAATGCAGATGTAAGTAATTGAATACCACGCGACGATCTACATTTAATAACTTTTACAGGGCAGCTGTTTCATACAAATTATTTTGATGCGATATCGACCGTAGAACATTATTGTATATATGCGTAGTAAAGTTACTGTATTTCTGTTATGCTTCATATTTTTGCTTTGTCTATGATTTGTTTGTTTACTTGTTTGCTTCGTTTATGTTTTTATTTATTTAAAAGATAAATAAATTGGGATTTCTTTAAACTTATTTACTTTCTTATTTTATTTGTTGTTCTTTGTTTTGCTTATGTTTTTATGTTTGTTTCTGAAATTTTCAATTGTTGTTTTTGAATATTATTACAATACTCAACTAAGAACTGAAATACACATTCTAACAAATACGACTCCTGGTGGTTAAATAAGTTTCAGACATTCAATCATTCATAATCCTTGTCTTTTATCCGGATTGGCAATACTTTTCTATAGTTAACGTTGTATACGAAATCGATATTTTACTGTAGATAATTTGATAATTTATCAATGTATATATTCTCGTCAAAGGTAATTGACAGTTTACATGAGTGCGTTGTAACTACACTACATTGATACGACCATAATATTTAAATGACAGACATGTCTGGCCAAAGCTATGCTCTTGATTCTTGTAGTTTCTCAACATTTATCGATATAAATAATCGTTAGAGAAAACCGAAGGGTTAATGAAGAATGAGCAATCCAGAGACACAGACCACATTAGGCACCAGATACAGAACAAAGACACACAGAAAAAAAACACAACACAGAAAAATAAAAAGAGGAGGAACACGGCAATGAACTCGGGTGCTCTTGAAGGGTACGCAGTTCATGCTTCTTATAATCTACAATTCTTTTACAAAGAAGAAGGTAACTATAGCAATACAAATCCATTGAGACGTGATTAGAAAAAAATATAACATTAATAGAGCACATCAAAACCAAATAAGAAAAAATATGGTCAAATTAAAAACATATTTATATGTATTAATAGGTATAACATATTGCACGCCATTTAAATATTAATAGTACATAATGATATGCTAATCATATCTCATGTAGATTACACTGAAATTTCATCCGACATAACGAAATACAGAAAGTGGCAAACTATCCTTGTTTTTTTAGTAAATCATTTACGGATCTTACCTAGTAAGTCATTAATATATTTTACTTAGTAAATCCTTAACGAACTTTACTTAATAAATCTTTCATGAACTTTTTCCAAGTAACGCGACAGATTTTATCAAGTAAATCATAAATAAATTGTTCCCAGTAAATCCTTAACGATATATTTTATATTGTTGATCATAACTCTCTTGTTTTCTTTCTATACGTTATACAACTGAAATATTGTTGAAAGTGGCACCAAACACCATAACCCTAACTCTAATCCTTTTACAGTGGTACATGTATATCAAAAGTACGAATCAGAAATTTGGGTATATTGCTTGGAGAAATAGTAGTTATGAATATTATGAATATTGTACATTGGTATTTTAGTACCAATAAAAACAACAAATGTTTAGCTGTCATGTCCAGTGTTCTCATTGAATTGCATGGTTCTCGTGTTTCTAAGGGTTAGGGTTATTGTGCTTAACACTACTTTCAACAATATTTCCGCTATATCGTGGCGTCAGTTTTATTAGGTGGAGGAAAACGGAGTACCTGGAGAAAACCACCGAGCTGCCGGCAGTCAATGACAAACTGTATTGCATAATGTTGTATCGAGTACACCTCGTGTTCTTATAGGTAAGGTTTTTCAAATAAAATCCAACAAGCTAACGATACTGTGATGATCTATATGTTTTATGTTAAGCTAGAGTATCTTATTTCAAAATGAATTAGTTCATTGTATAAATATGCATATCTATCTGTAAACCATGAGTTATATGATAAATGACCTCGACTGAATAAGAAAAACATACTATTTCCTGTTCATTAGGCACTTTCTCGTACTTGTGTTTTTATAATCAAGATAGTGGTTTTGGCTAACATGAATGTTTTTCCGATAGTTGTGATGCAAGCCTCATTTTGAAAAGACCTAAATAGGTCATTGAACGAAAACAAATTGATTACATATTATTCAGTACAAATATTTATCAAATGCAAGTATAGTATTTGTTTCGCTGAGAAACAAATCTATTGGAAAGAAATTCACCTTTGAATATCGCAGGAACACAATTTACATTGCATATAAAGCATTTCATTGATATAATTAAATACTGTTGATGTTCAACCTAATAAGCATATAGTCAGGAACATTTTGACATTTTTATGTACAATTTCTCAACCCCACTGTCAGAATTCAGTATAATTAAAAACTGCCTCTAAAACTCTGCATTTAATATTGAAATTTACAGGAAAATAATTACGGTATGCTATACAATTATCGCCTTTTGACGATGACAATGTCAATAGTTATTAACTAGATAAAGACATATTGACCGAGGACAAAGTCTGAGGTTTGATATATTTTCATTTGGTCAGGAAATCCAGGTATTGATCGATATCAAAAGGCTACCATTGTTTTATTATTATTTTATTTATCAATATTATTATATTATTTATTATTAATATTATTATTATATGACTTTAATGTTTAGCATGCTAACAACTATAATGGTATAATAATTGAAATTATGCAGTTTTAAATATTACTGTTTTCATATGACATATTTAACCAGCTCATTAATGATGACCCTGATGGCGACAGGTAAGTTCTTAAACCTAATTCCGACATGAGCAGACACTAACTAAATCAGGTTTATCTGCATATAACATAAATTGCATTTAATGTCGGCTGAGGCTTAAAACATGATGGTTCATCCTTATTCTATTCAAATTTGGTTTTCATTTGTTTGGAGATAAATTTACACCCGGTGCACAAAAGCAATATCGGTAGCTTTGATGGATATTAATCAATGAAATGAAAACACAAATACCTCACCATAACATGGTCGAATACTGTTATAGTGACAGCCGGAACCTTTGAGTTGTAATGAAAGCGGGAGGTTTGGCGCTTTAGAATCTGATTCAACCCACCATTTCTTTAGAAATGCCTGTACCAAGTCAGGGTTATTACGGTTTTCACAGTTTTCCGGTTGTTGACTGATTTTGTCTGTTTATATACTTATGAGTTTTGACTTTCCCTTTGTACGATTGTTCGGTGTTCGGTGATTTTGTTATTACCCTTATTCACATATACATACCGCCCACTCCAATGACTTGGTACAAGCTCTTCAATAAAAATTGGCAGTGTTAAATTAGCTTAGGGTTTGTGTTTATTCCGATCAGATTTATTCCCCAGCGTCTAAATAATGAATATAATTAAATTACAATTACCGAGGAAAGCTTGAAGACATTAAAGAGATAAGAAAAAAACTAGCTCTAATGTAATTTTGTGCATTACAGAATTTATACAGTATATACAATTCACAATATACATTTCGCATTTCGGGTTCCCACTTTGAACGAACCGCCAAATTGGATTTTTAGCATCCAACATGTGATAAATAGCATACAACACAACACAACACAACACAAAAAACTAAAAATTCCTGTTTGGTTTATGTTTTTGCACAGTTTTTTTGGAGGGGGGCGTGGTGTTAATTCTTTTGCTTTGTTTTTGTGTTTTTGTTTTGTTTGTTTATTTGTTGCTTTGTTGATGTCGATATTGTTATTACATTGTTTGTTTTATTTGTTTATTCTGTATGGTTTTTTGGCAGTTGTTAGGCGAATACATGCAGGTCTTTTGCTTTTTTGTTTTTGCAAATTTTGTGATTAAGCGCGTTATTCCTTGATTGGATTGTGATATTACATTATTGGATTATTATTGTGCAATATTGTTTGTCGGACATATGTTTTTCACATTCCGAATACAATCAGAATAATGTTTTACTTAGCTTTTGTATATTTGGTTTTTCCATGGGAAACTAATTTACTTGCATTTTATTCAAGTAAAACTATAAACATATTACATTTAATTAAAACGGGTTTAACAGATCATTCAAAATATTGATTTTATTGATAATTTAATTGTTCAAAGTTATTTTTGTGTCTATTGTCCTCGATCAATCAAATTATTTTAAGCTTTATCGCAATACGTATTTGTCATACAGGTTCTAGCATGTCTAAAAGTAACTATTATCATATGTTTACTATATCAATTTAGCTTACAGATATTTTATTTGAATATTTGTCTATTACCTCGAATATAGCCCGAGTAGTGATCTCATGGAAGAAATTAAATAACTACTTCCCATATTTTGTTTATTATACGAACATAGTATATCTGTAGCTGTTGCTTTGCTCAACAATTAACAGCCTGTATTGCCGGGGTACAGTTCAGTTCTACAATTAATAAAAAAAATCGAAGGGGCAATCAAGAGTTACAGGCAGCATTGGGCACAATACACAGAGGACAAAGACATAAAAAAAAATACCCCCCCCCCCCAAAAAAACAAACAAAAAAAACAATCAAAACAAACAAACAAACAAAACAAAACAAAGCAAAATAAAATCACACGCACACACAACACTTAATACTAAAAAGATAAACATCGTAGATCTCACCAAATTCCGGTATTAATTAATATAATGTATATTTTGTGTGTAACAATTTCCTAAAATAGAATGGGATACAGTAGTGCACAGAACAGACATCAAATGCTCCCCAACTGTTTCAATCTAAAAGTAAAGTATGATTGGTTACAGTGACATTTGGAGATCATCTTCTAGTACTGACGGAATGGGAGTAATGATTTTTGATAAAGATGTTGTCAAACATGTAGTGACAAGCTATATAAAGTTGTTTGGATAGAGATAAACTTATCAAATGCAGAAAGGGCAGATCAAAGAACACCTGGTTATTCAGGATTTCTGCCTTTGATAGGGCTGTCGGTGGATCTGTTAAGTCATAAGATGTATCGTTACTACAAATACCTTCAATGAAATTGGTAAACAAATGCGACTTGCATACACTCGATACATTACTTGATACTTTGTCAACTGGAACAACAACATTTTTGTCATGAGATTCGCATACAAATATGTAGAAATGGGTTTGACCACGTACATTGATAATTGATAACAATCGATGTTATCAAATAATGTAAAATTTATTATGCAATACTGTATCTGCTCACAACATCTTATCCAACAATATTCACCGAAAAAAAATATAAAACCATAAAACCGAATAGTTCGAAAAAAAAAATACAACGACATGCTCATTAGGATCCCTGAATGTATATTGGGAAATATGGCAAGTTTCTCTGTTGTGGGTTGCAAGAAGATCTTGAATACACCAAAGGGGGGAATCGAATAAGGACAGACAACACAATGGTCAAACGAAAAACAACACAAATGGACAAACGACGATCTACAAAACATTACACATAAAACTAAAGATCTAGTAACACGAACCCACAACAACGGGGATGAAAGCAGGTAGGTGCTCCACTAGTGGCACCCGTGTAAAATGGTTGTACGGAGCGAGTCAAACACACAACTTGCATTTAGTATTGGCCGGACATGGGTGCATCATGTTAAAAGAAAGTACAAGATTCTTTGTTTCTAAATTTGTTCTAGTCATAACTATGTTTAAAATACTGTTGACGTATAGTTAAACAACAATAGATCAATAGATCAATCATAATAAAAATCAAAATAACATTTATTCTGACATAGCAGATATATATAAAAAAATAAACTAATAAAAACGTGGACACCAAATTTAGTGTGCACAACACGTTTCTGGAATAACCTTCATCAAGGACGCTCAAAGTCGAAAGGTTGGAAAGCCAAATAATTTAAAGTTTAGGGAGCAATAAAACAAAGATGCCTAAACAGGATAACCAAAATCGGCTAAGGTCACCTATGTGTGAGGGAGGAGAACCTTAATTTGATTAATAATTACATTATTTAAGTAAATCAAGAACTGTACATTTCAGAAATAAATATTTTAATATAATACGGAATAAATCAAATTACCTGGGATTTTTTGTTGTTGTTGTGGACGCAACGATTCTATCGGCTACTGTATGCCGTAGGTATTTTGTTCTAATACAAGTAATATACAAAAGAATGCGAAAACGTTAATCATAGTTGTAGTAACATTATGTATAGGAGAATGTCCGAGTAACTCTCCATTCCTTAAACATAATGGAGCCGAGGCCCCGAAGCGGCCGTGACCCATTGTTTTTAAGAAATGGAGAGATACGAGGACATTCTCCAACTTAAAATCCACCCATTGTACTTTATTAATTTTATTAATTATTAATCTTGTAACAAAAAAAAGTCTGTGTATAGTATCTAAAGTACAAAGGGAACAATAACTCTCCATTCCTTAAATATAATGGAGAGTTTTGACAATAGATTTACATAACAGGTGGATTTTAACTTATTGTAATTAAAACCGGAATATTTTAATGTATTATATTCTAATTGATCACGTAGTACACTTAACAATAAAATAATTTGAGTGTACCTAAACATTTAAAAAATGTCCTTCGTCGTAAAATCACCAATAACGTTGTTTATTCGATTTAATTATATATTTGTATGTGTATGACATCAACAAATACTCCAAATAAAGAATGTTAATGACACTCAATTGTTGTTTTCCTCAACAGATGTATATGGAAATATAAGTTGATTTCTGTGCTGCTGTATGGAACCGTCAGAAAAAAGGAAGAAGTCCTCTGGGTGTAATATATACGCAAGGATGGGACGCAAATTATGAGTGTATCATGCTTAGAGGATTAATGCTACCCTCATGGCACATAGATGAAAATTTTGAAGATACCAAAAGTATAATCAGAAGCCAAACATCGAAGAATGAGAGACAATACAATGGGCAATAGAAAGAAGACGAAAAGACGAACAATGGTCAACAAAACACGGCGAGATTGAGGCACACGAACAACGCTACAAATCTGTGGTGAAAGCTTGCAACAGTTCTGAATGAGCAAATCTTCTTATGCATGGTTTTTTGGTGGACCGTTGTAATGAAAATCCTTCATCAAATATTGGTCCTTTTAATAAAAATATACTCCTTTATACAGTATATGTCACCAATAGAGATTCATACTTATGACACACGAAAATCAGTCAGTGAAATACTATAAGAATCGACAAATCAATATGATTAACAAAAATGCTATTGGCAACAAAAAGCATGTGAAATCACCATAGACAGCTATTATATGTTTATTACATGTCAGAATTACAATATATACTGGATATTAACTGTATAAGTGTACTAACAACATTTATTTTGAACTAAGCTTCACTAAATAGCAAATCCCTTGCTATTTAGTGATTAACAACTAGGGATACTAGGTAAAAGCTGTATACCTAGTGAACTGTTAACAGCAATTAGTGCAATAAAATTATCTGTGATTATAAAAAAAAAAAAAAAAAAAATGCTTTGAGTGTCGACTTCTTGGTGACCCTAGATGAGAAATTTTATAAAAGGTGAGGGTCTTAACACATACATGTAAACGGACCTCATAATATTGTATATCAACTGTAATATAATACTTTATATACATTTGAACAAATCATAGAATTTGCCAAAAATTATCGCAAAATTATTGGGTAATATCATGAATGAAAGTACAATTATATGAAAATCACTCGGTTATATCAGATACCACATTAGTTGTTAATACCAACAAAGCATCATACATGAATATTCAAAAACTTATCGATGCTTTATTTTAGTTTTATCAACTCCTTGGAGGAGAAACAAGCTCATTATGCCTTATGCAAAAACCATCTACAGCAAGTGTTAGGCAGTTGTATAGTAGTTAGTTTGGATGGCGGACGAAACCGGTGTATCAAGAGAAATACATTGATCATCGTTGAACCAATGGCGAACTAGTTTAAATGAGATTTTATCCAGCACGCCTTGCCACAGCCTTGATTTGGACTCACAAACATTTGTGACTGTGAAATTTACGTTCCGAGTTAATATAAATACTCGGTGAAATATAAATTTAACATTTACTACAATTATCCCAGTATATCTTTTTTTTTCATTTTTATTCTTGCCTTCAATAATTATAATATTTTCTCGACATTAATTTATCGTTAATTATATTTCCCACGATACTTCTATATTTCCTTCTATTTTTCTTTCAATATGAAATAAGAAATTGATATGCTACAAATATCCATAAATTCGAGACAAACGAAAAAGCCGATCCTCAAAGAGTCGTTTATAGCAATAGGGTAAATGTAATAATATGTAAGCTAGAAAAAATATACACAAAATTGATATTTAATAAACATAATTAGCTTAGTACACAAATTGTTGTTATTCATGTAAAGTGCCAGGACTGGATACATTATTATGCATGTTGTTCGTTTCATAATCATGGTTAACATGTTTCACTTCCGGTACTGTTTCACTTCCGGTACTGTCAAACCAAAGCCTGCATATGAAAGAATAATACAATAATACATATAATGCACAATTATTGTTATTTATTGTTTTTGATTAGGTATCGATGTAAAATCGCAAAGTAGATATGAAAAATATAAATTGACGAAATAATAAAATAGAGAGAATATGGACACATTGATAAAATTAACATAATGAAAGGAAAGAATTATTGAACGACATGAACTACTGTTGGATCAGGAACTGCTACTAGTCAGGGGCACATGAGTTCATCTCTGGTGCTTAGTGGGGTTCGTGTTGCTCGATCTTTAGTTTTCTTTGTAGTGTTTTGCAGTTCATTGTTTGTCTTGTTCTTTTAGACATTAAATGACCTGTTCTTTTAGACATTATATGGTCTGTTCTTTTAGACATTATATGGCCTGTTCTTTTAGACATTATATGGCCTGTTCTTTTAGACATTATATGGCCTGTTCTTTTAGACATTATATGGCCTGTTCTTTTAGACATTATATGGCCCTGTTCTTTTAGACATTATATGGCCTGTTCTTTTAGACATTATATGGCCTGTTCTTTTGGACATTATATGGCCCTGTTCTTTTAGACATTATATGGCCTGTTCTTTTAGACATTATATGGCCTGTTCTTTTAGACATTATATGGCCCTGTTCTTTTAGACATTATATGGCCTGTTCTTTTAGACATTATATGGCCTGTTCTTTTAGACATTATATGGCATGTTCTTTTAGACATTATATGTCCTGTTCTTTTAGAAATTATATGGCCCTGTTCTTTTAGACATTATATGGCCTGTTCTTTTAGACATTATATGGTCTGTTCTTTTAGACATTATATGGCCCTGTTCTTTTAGACATTATATGGCCTGTTCTTTTAGACATTATATGGCCTGTTCTTTTAGACATTATATGGCCTGTTCTTTTAGACATTATATGGCCTGTTCTTTTAGACATTATATGGCCTGTTCTTTTAGACATTATATGGCCTGTTCTTTTGGACATTATATGGCCCTGTTCTTTTAGACATTATATGGCCTGTTCTTTTAGACATTATATGGCCTGTTCTTTTAGACATTATATGGCCTGTTCTTTTAGACATTATATGGCCCTGTTCTTTTAGACATTATATGGCCTGTTCTTTTAGACATTATATGGCCTGTTCTTTTAGACATTATATGGCATGTTCTTTTAGACATTATATGACCTGTTCTTTTAGAAATTATATGGCCCTGTTCTTTTAGACATTATATGGCCTGTTCTTTTAGACATTATATGGTCTGTTCTTTTAGACATTATATGGCCCTGTTCTTTTAGACATTATATGGCCTGTTCTTTTAGACATTATATGGCCTGTTCTTTTAGACATTATATGGCCTGTTTTTTTAGACATTATATGGCCTGTTCTTTTAGACATTATATGACCTGTTCTTTTAGATATTATATGGCCTGTTCTTTTAGACATTACATGGTCCTGTTCTTCTTTTAGACATTATATGGCCTGTTCTTTTAGACATTATATGGCCTGTTCTTTTAGACATTATATGGCCTTGTTCTTCTTTCATTTACGCATCGTGTTCACTCTTTGGTTTCTTCATACTTTTCGTAGATAGATCTACTCTAAAAAAAATAAAAACATATATATGTAGAAAATTGTAGTATTTTTGTGGTTTCACCAGACAATCGCATTGATCATGAATTTCACATTTTTTCTTCAAAATTAATGTTGCTTATACCTGAGGGTGGGGAACCTTAGTTTTAGTTAAAAAATACATTATTTCTTAACCGGAAATGTCAACAATAAATATATGTTTTAGGACTTTCCGGTAATAGATGTTTGCTTGTTTGTTTTATGGTGCTTAACTCCGCTTTCCACAATATTTCAGTTATATCGTGGCGGTCAGTTTTATTGGTGCAGGAAACCGGAGTACCCGAAGAAAACCACCGACCTGGCGCAAGTCACTGACAAACTTTATCATTTAATGTTGTACACCTCGCCCTGACCGAGATTCGAACTCACAACATTAATGGTGATGGGCACTGATTGCATAGGTAGTTGTAAATCCAACTAGCATACGATCACGGCCACCACGACCCCTTCTAGTAATATATATTGTACCAGTTATTGTTATTTAGAACATAGTAAAGTACTCTCGACAATAGAATCATTAAGACCATGGATTTTCCCCATTGTTCTGACTTTCTACAGCTGGAAAATATTGCCTTGGGCCATCTGACAACAATATACAGTAGATTAAATGGTGTTACCAATTGTTATGAAATGCCCCAAAGCATTATCAGCTGAATAAAAGATTAAATGTTGAATTAAATTTAATACTGTCAAGAAATAATAACTTTTATTAATAACATCTATATTTCCAAGCAATATCTCTTTCCATTCTTGAAAATCGAAATGTTTACAGTTGTAAAAAAACACAATATAACTTAATCCAGTAGATAAATCGATATTGAACACACCACTATCCCACAGAGCTTGTTCATCATTGGGTAATACCGGATCTGCTCGTTTCACTTGAGTTCCTATTCCTTGATTAGTAAGTTCCTTCATCCTACTGTCTAAACATTTTCGAAAGAAAGCAAATACTGTTGTATCCTTCTGGAAAAACAGACTAACTACATGTAGCAATATGGATTTTTACAGTGTTTTATATGTAAGGAAAGTACAGTTCACAAACTGCTTATGCATGACCCGTGAAAATTTCATATACTAGTTTATAATGGTTCACTTGTACATTTTTTACTTACAAATAGTGTTCACTAAATGTATAGAAATAGCTTGACAGATAACTGTGTTTATAAAGTATATTTAACAATCAATAATGATATTATATTGTCTTGATTACTTTACAATGTTCTAGTAATAGATATTGTACTAGTTATTGTTATGTAGAATGGAATTTAAGAGCATTCATACAACGATTACAATCCCTTTAACAAATTCTGTAACTCCAAAAACTCCATTCTTTTTTTTCTAACGTAACAACGATACAAATGAACCATAAATCAAGGAAATAGTTCAAATTCCTATACAGATTACGTACTGTCACAAGTCACACATTTTCATAAAGGGGTGCTTTATAAACATATGTTGTCATGCAATATGCTTCAGGCAATACTATTTCTTACAACATGGCACAGGTAAAAAAATATATGTATTTATCATTTCTGTACAAGTCTGACAGGTAAACGCGTGATTGACTTTTATGTTTCATGTATGACTCATTGCTAATACAACTAAGTGCATTACAGTGTTCTATACGTTTATTGAAATTTACGAAATGTGTCGCTGAATGCATCATATAAGCTTGAACTTTCTATTATCAATTTATTCAAAGATACGAATAATAACTAAATATCGATATGCACAGACATATCCAAGGCAACACATGTTTGCTATACTGATTGGTTAATCTAGAGCTACTACTTAATAATAGTAGCAGCATCGATGGTGCAATGGTTAGCGTGCTCTTCTAGAGTGCAGTAGACTGTGGTTTCGAGTCCCATCGGGCAAAACCAAAGACAATGAAATTAGTATTTGCTTCTTCTCCGCTAAGCACGCACTATTAAAAATTAAATTGCCTTTCAAGTATATAATTATCTTTAGTAAAATTTGTGAAGTTGAAATACACACTGAATACATGTTTAGTTGCTTGCTCATGGTCGGTGGTTCTCTCCGGGTACTCCGGCTTCTTCCACCACTAAAACTGGTTGCCATGATATAGCTGAAATATTTACCTATTCCGTCTTAAGTAAATTTTAGATCATCGTCGGTAACCTACAGTCGACTACGTACGTTCCCTCTCCATCATCCGTGAGTAAATTGATTTGATAACTTTTGTACTCATGAACCGATATCATTGGTCGCATTACAAAATACTATATCAATTGAATGACAGTGGAGGAACAAGCATATCTACCTTAGATAACCGACGATGTATTCGGCGTTCTCTCTTCTTTATTTCATTTTCCCGCACTATATTCAATACTCTAGATTCATTGGAAGACTCTAGATTCATTGGAAGTACAAAGTGAACATACGTGGTTAAAAATTATCAACTAAAATATTGTATATTGAGTACAAGATACAGAACGAAGACAATCAACAAAAAAGCACACGCACACACACAACACAGTAAACTAAAATAGAGACCCCCACAAAAAAGCTTGGGTTGGTTTCATGTGCTGCCAAGGGTCAGTAGTTCACGTTACTTATATAAAGCATCCACATTGCTACTCATTGTCAAGTCCGATAAAAGTTAGGTATATATTTATTAAAATCATTAAATTCATATACAATATAGTTCAAATAAAGGATGCCAAAATGTTTGTTTATAACAACCAATAAGATAGCAGCCAGCAGGTAAATATCTATAATTGGACATGTCTTACTTTATGAGCCATACACCTGTATACATTACAATCTATACCACTAGATTTTTACGACCTAATACAGTCAAACCTGTATTAAGAGGTCACCTTTGGGACAACGAAAAAGTGGCCTTATAAAACAAGTAATCTCTTAAAAGGGGTTCAATTCATATGAAATTTTCCTTGACAGGAGAGGGAAAATGTGACCTTTTAGTGCAAGTGACTGCTTACTAGATGTGACTGCATGGGCAGGTTTGACTGTATTGTCCCATCGTGTTACATTTTCATCATAGCTTAAACGATTCCATTATGCATACATATTAGAGAATTACTTCGTGAATATACTTATACTGATTATCTGACATTGTTGCTTTGATAATACAAGCACGCACACAATAACTGATTAATACAAGCTGTTCATGTTCATTCTGTTTTGATGAAACGAGGTATAATTGTATTAATGATTTAGATAGCTATAGCTTCATTACCTCTGAGCAATAAAATATAGTATTACAATTATCATAAACTAAATACTCGTTAGAGAATACCGAAGGGCAATCAACAATGGACAATCCAGAGAAACTGGCAACATGGGGTACACAAGCAGGAGGAAAATACAATACAACGCAATTTGTGTTGGACACTACTATACCAAACAAGCACAAATAACGTAAATAAGGCATGAGCCGTCCTACGCCTCATTGGTTAACCAAAATATACTTTTCTTCTGGTCAAATAAACTTTAGAGTTATTTAGTCATAGGCCTAATAAAGTATTTATGTTACCTGATTCATGTAGAGCGACAGAAAGAAACGGCAACAGTATAAGCGCTGACATCACATGTGACGTCATTGAAAACGATTAGAACGACGCATGTTTTCAGACAATTTGGCAGGTGTGTGGGGCTTTTTGATATTGCAGCATAAGCACAAAATACGTACATTGATATACAGTATCATAGTATAAAATATATGGCCTCATTATTTAACAAAAATTTACTTTCCTTCACATGATTTCCATTGCCATTATATATTATTAGTCTAAAAAGGTAGAATATGGCGCTTTGAAAAATATGTAAACTTGTTAAACGGCAAGGCTGATCACATTTTTATCTAAATGTTCTAACATTAACGCAAAAAGTACATTTTTGTCTGAACGTTGTCATAAGAGTAATGGTCATTAGCCAACATATTCTACATTCTTAGAGTTTGAATCCTACCCAGTCGAGGTGTACTCGATACAACGCTATGTGATAAAGTTTGTCAATGACTTGCGGCAGTTCGTTGGTTTCCTCCGGGTGCTCCGGTTTCCTCCACCAATAAAAGCTGACCGCCATGATATAACTGAACTATTGTTGAAAGTGGCCTTAAACACCCTAACCTTCTACATTCTTAGCTAGTAGTCAGTTAACTACGAGCGCTCATTAACCCTGCTATTGTAATGTCCATGTGTATGTTGTCATTCATTTGATCTTATCGAGTGGAAGCGAATCTGAGCAGGTTTTTAATCATTTGTTTATGTATTGCCATTGCGGATCCAATCATCAAGAAAGAACGGTTGGGATCCCACTACCCAGTGTAATTCCGGCACAATTATAATGTCTGTCCCATGAAAGAAGCTGGATTTCCAACGTCATATGTCATGGTTTTTTATGTTTAGTGATTTGATGTGAGTGGTGATTGTTCGTGGTGAATGTTTTTACTTCTCTTTTCTTAGTATGCATTAATTAAAAGAAAAGCAGAAATATGTACATGTAGAGATCGCATAAAGGAGAGTGATATTAAATTTCGACTTGACCTACACTCACAGTACCTTTCTAGAGATTTTTATTTTGTGTAATCGTCTGCTATATATATAGAGATTTTGTAAACGGTGAAATTGTCGTCTGCTGTTTTTGTAGAAATTGGCGATCGAAACGAAGGGTCAGATATAAACGACGGAAAAGTTTATAGTTCATAATCTATTATATATATATATATATATATATTGGTACATAATGTCATGTTGTTGTGTTTTTTGGTATTTCCTGTGTATAATATATATATAGTATACTTCTGCTTTAATTGTGAATGTTATAGTCATAGTTTGTGTTGCTCTTAGGATAATATATTGATTGGTTGGTTTTTGTCGGTTTATGGTTTTTAACGCCACACTATTGCAGTTAAATCGTGACGGTTAGTTTTATTTGTGGAGGAAACCGGAGTACCCGGAGAAAACCGTGGACCTGTCGCAAGTCACTGACAAACTGTATCACATAATGTTGTATCGAGTACACTTCCCCATGAACAGGGTTCGCACTTACAACTTTAGTGGGGATAGGCACTGATTGCACAGGTAGCTATAAATCCAACTACCATACGATCACTACCACGACGATCCTCTATAACATATTGGAGTCATAATTTATTTTGTATTAACGTATAAACAAATGTATAGGTGAAATAAAATATTAATAAAATGTAAGGAACATATTTTACAATCGCCAGTTTTAAACCATAATGTCCTTGTATAAATATAATTTAAACCTTTTCGACTATATCCGATTATCTTTTTAAGCTTAGTACCATTCCACGTGTTATTGACACAATGTGTTTAATGGTAGGTATACGGTCTAAAACGTTACAGATAATATGATCATTAGATGGTCTGTTGATAATTGGTATGTTTCAATAGGTTCAATAATGATTACTGATACTTAATACTCACTTACGTTTTAATGTTTTTGAATTGAACACATTAAGATATGAAACTATATAGAAATACGAAGATCAAACATGTAAACACTATGTTTGTCAGTTTGTCATGCATATACAGTACTTATAAATAAGGACTTGAAATAAACAAAGCGCAGCAGGTTTTTCCTATTTTAATTTTAAAAAAAAACGGTTCAAAATAACCAAAGCACATCAGGTTTTTCCTATTTCAAATAAATGACTTGTCACCGGGTATGTAACTAGATTAACTCGACGGGTGTCACTAGTGGAGCAGGAACTGCTTACCCTTCAGGAGCACCTGAGTTCACCCCCGGTGTTTAGTGGGATTCGTGTTACTCGATCTTTAGTTTTATATGTATGTTTTGTTGATCGTTGTTTGTCCTTTTGTACTTTTTCTTTTGACCATGGTGTTGTCTGTTCGTCTTCGATATACGGATTCTGATTGCCCCTTTGGTATCTTAAAACTCTTCAAATAAAAAAGGGTTCAAAATAAACAAAGCACAACAGGTTTTTATATTTCAAATAAAGAGGGCTCAAAATAAACAAAGCACAACAGGTTTTTATATTTCAAATAAAGAGGGCTCAAAATAAACAAAGCACAACTGGTTTTTCATATTTCGAATAAAAAGGAGCTCAAAATAACCAAAGCGAGACTGGTTTTTCCTACTTTTGCATATCAGTAGTATACATAATTATAATCTACTGATGTCCTAAGTAACGTAATTTATTAAAACAAAGTCCAATCTTTCTCAGCCATAGCCAACCATAGCCAGTTTTACTATCATGTTTAAGTATTTTGGCTTACTTGCTTCCCTAAGACTTTAATATGAGTAGGCATGGCCTATATAGAGGACGTAAGTGAACGTGTATGTGCAGAAAAAAGCTTTTATAAGACTAAGAGGTATTTTGGCTTACTTGCTTCCCTAAGACTTTAATATGAGTAGGCATGGCCTATAGAGGACGTAAGTGAACGTGTATGTGCAGAAAAAAGCTTTTATAAGACTAAGAGGTATTTTGGCGTACTTGCTTCCCTAAGACTTTAATATGAGTAGGCATGGCCTATAGAGGACGTAAGTGAACGTGTATGTGCAGAAAAAAGCTTTTATAAGACTAAGAGGTACTATGAACCTGCTTGTTTTGAAAAATTTACTATTTCATACTCTTAGTCTCCCCAGGGTGTTTATAACTTGAACTAACATCTTCTAGCTTGTAACTAGATATAATACTTTATACCACAGAAGCTCTTCAACCTATTAAACATTTTTTCCTGCTTCTGGTTAGACTTTAACTAACATCTTCTAGCTTGTAACTAGATGTAATACTTTATACAACAGAAGCTCTTCAACCTATAAACCATTTTGTCCTGCTTCTGGTTAGACTGATTTGTGCACATGTAAAGAAGCAGTGCATAAGAATAAAAAATATTGACACAATATTATTAGATGTATAGCATTATCGAATACCATCCACAATTTTTGCGTAGAACAAATTATGAAATTAGGAAAAAATTTGCCCAAGCCGGTGACAGTGATACAAGTTTGGGCTTACACAAGACGTCAAAATTTTATGCGAAATTGACATAGAAGTAGTTTTTTAATTTATTGAACGAAAATACAATATTTTATTTAATAAATACAAAACAAAGTTGTTATTATTTAAATCTTTTTCATGAAAGTATTTACTTTCGTATCTATGTTGGCTTTACACATGTGGGTTTAAATGTCAGCGCCTACACATTTTTAGTCTACCGTGAGGACTCAAGAAATAGTCGATCAGTATAGATACACCATGGGTGGGACTAAAATTAACTCGCTCTGAATTTTAGTCCCACCCATGCTAATCTATACACACACAATCATTTCCCATACAGTAACTAAAACATACAACTTAGCATTACATTCAAGGAGGTACAAATGTAGTTCATACATTCTGACCATGCAAACCCAGGACACATGTATTCACAGTACTTCAATGTTGAAATATACTTATTTTTTAGTATTGAGGGTGTAAATGGATATTTTTTGTATAGTTTCATTGTGAATGATTAATTGTATATTTTGTGATACACATGTGACATTTGAAGAAGCAGTGTATAAGAATAAAAAATATTGACAATATCTGTTGTAAATATTGTTTTTACACACTTCATGGAATGATGGATAGGTAACCAGCAACAAAATCTAGGTAATACTGGACCAGAAAGATGCGCAAGTGCATGCATGCCTAACAACTCAAACTTTCCAGTCTGGAGATACAGAGCAGAACATTTCTTCAGAAAGTCGAAATATAAATCAGGGGATCTGAATGAGTTTAGTAAAACACATTTTCCATCATAAACTTGACATGGCAAGACGCAAATTACTAAAGATTGACTTTTTCAAATTCGTTAAATGTTTAAAGTCATCAAAAAGATTATTTTTGGTTTAATATTTGGGGAGTTCTACCTACTTTATCGTAAATTACTTCTTCTACATCCGCCGTTGATAATGGTTTCCATGTTTGTTTAAATGCCATTTTATGGTGGGATTCTGAGGACAAATCACTACTTTAAAATTAATCCATAGCTGTTGTCGATCAATTCAAGGACACAATATTATTAGATGTAAAGCATTTTCAAATACCATTCACAATTTTTGCGTAGGAAATATTACGAAATCAAAAAAAAAATGCCAAGACGGTGACAGTGATACGAGTTTGTGTTTACACAAGACGTCACGATTTTATTTGATGCAAATTTGACATAGTTGCCAAATAGATGTATTTTTTTAATTTATTGAACGAAAATACAATATTTTATTTTATAAAAACAAAACAAAGCTGCTATTATTTAATTTTTTTCATGAAAGTATTTACTTTCGTATCTATGTTGGCTTACACATCCGGGTTTAAATGTCAGCGCCCCAACATTTCTAGTCTCGCGATCGCGAGACCGACGCGTGAAAGAGTGCATCAGTATGTGGTCTACCGCAATGAGGACTTATAATTACGTCCTCTAATAACAACGTAGATATCTAACTTAATGCTTTCGTTGCGTTTCTGAAATAAACCTTCATCAGGTACGTTTTAAATTATTTGGATTTCCAATCGTTTGACTAATATGATAACAGGTGTTACCTAACTTGGGACGAAGTCCAATAATTTTTTTTAAACAATATTAACTCAGATATATGGATCCATAATTTTTTTCAAAGTAGACCGGGGGCGGATCTAGACTTTCTCAAAAGAGGGGGCAAATAGGGGGACCCAAACCCAAATTTTCCGTCGTTTTTTAAGGTTTTTTGCCAAAACGGGGACCTTCCCCCTCCTGTAGACTGTGCACCCAGTCCGATGTTGTATAATCCGGTACTCGACGTCTCAATTTCATAGAATATATTATTTCGGACAGGAGAAGGAAGAAATGAAACTCTGTTTAATGATATTGTCAGTCCCATGATATTGTCAGTCCCATGGTATATGTTTAATGAGCTAGAACATACTCTATTTTGAGTCATTTTTTAACATTCATAACCGGAAGTAGTTCAAGATTACTGGGCATCCTTACGGAGTCGAATTTCACCAGTAAATTACCCTGTATTGGTTTCCTGTTGCGTCATTTCCGGTGCAAGGAATTTTGTCCATTGGTGCTATGGATCTGGAATCAAAATATTGCTATTTCTACCATAGTTGGGACTTCGTCCCATATTAGCGTACATGAGTTCACCTCCGGTTTTTAGTAGGGTTCATGTTACTCGATCTTTAGTTTTATGTGTATGTTTTGTAGATCGTTGCTTGTCCTTTTGTCCTTTTTCTTTTGGCCATTGTGTTGTCTGTTTTTCTTCGATTTAAGGATTCTGATTAGCCCTTGTATCTTCAAACTCTTCTGATTGCAAAAAGGCGTTATGTACACTTAATTAGATATGTAATATACGTAGAATTTCATGGTTGTTAGTTGATTGTAACTGACTCCTTGACAAGCCTGCAACATTGTTTACAGATGATATCATCGTTGATGATTGTGTACTACTCATGTATATAGATTGTGTATTTTATACGTGTTGGGTCAATGTCATTTTTTGTGTATACTACTCATGTCTAGATAGTGTATTTTATACGTGTTGGGTCAACGGAACGTTTTTGTGTATTACTCATGTCTAGATAGTGTATTTTTATACGTGTTGGGTCGATGGCGGTTTTGGTTTTTTTAAGCAGTCACGTTTTTGCTCTACCCCACTGATTAACCCAAACAAATATTGATCTGATATACACATCCATTATCAATCATTACAATCTATATTGCGTTTTCACTTCATGAATGTTATGTACAGTTTATTATGTACGTTACAAATTGTGACCTTTAAGGTAAAAACCACTTTTAGAAAGCATAACATACAACACGCTATTTCCTTTTTCAGTATAGGGTAACAACGTGTAAATCTCCTTACATGTTCTTAATCACAGACAAATTGAAGGGAGCATTCAGTTGGAAAGATATGAATTTTTAAAGTAAAAACCAATTTTAGAAAGCACCCGTGTAAAAATCACCCAGTTTGTTCTTAATCACAGACAAGGTGAAGGGAGCATTCAGTTGGAAAGATATGAATTGTTAAAGTAAAAACCAATTTTAGAAAGCACCCGTGTAAAAATCACCCAGCTTGTTCTTAATCACAGACAAATTGAAGGTGTCATTCAGTTGGAACGATATGAAAAGTAATACAAACACACTGTTTTATACTATTATTTTGACATATCTGTTTGATCTGAGTGTAATACATATAGTGACAACAATTATTTGCATGCAGTGTACAACATAAACGTGTCACTATTTGCAATAATCGTAGAATATATTTTATAGTAGGGTGAATATATTGTCTTAGAGACAAACGGAATGGAGGTTTGTTGATTTAATTCATTTTATTGTGTTTAACGCCACTTTCAGCAATATTTCAGTTATATCATGGCCACCGGTTTCAGTGGTGGAAGAAGCCGGAGTACCCGGAGAGAACCACCGACCATGGGCGAGCAACCGGAATGGGGGTTGGTGGAGGAGAATAATTGGGCGGTTTTTCTTGTTAGTAGATGTGATAATTCTTATCTTCTCAGCGCGTAATCTTTTATCTGGTAATTTATATAGGACATAATATGAGGAAAAGGGGGATGCTTCAACGTTGGAAAATATGCTTAGTCAGACTGGTCGAAGACAAAAAAATGCAAAAACAATCCCAGCCCCAAGGAAATAATAGAGATGATGTGTAATTTACATTGTTTTATCATCTGTCTTCATGTGGAAACTTTACGATTTCCATATAATATGAGATAATCTATTTTATACAGAATCTTGCAAATTGAAATAAAATTAATATTTTATAAGGTTTATCTCAATACATAAGGTGGATTTTATATGATTGAAACATATAAAGGTTTCTGATTTTATTTTATTTTATTTTTGGTGTTTAACGCCACTTTCAGCAATATTTCAGCTATATCATGGCGACCAGTTTTAGTGGTGGAAAAAGCCGGAGTACCCGTAGAGAACCACCGACCATGGGCAAGTAACTGGTAAACTGTATCACCTGCGGCTGCGAGTCTAGTGCACCCTTTTTGTAATTTACAAAGCCGAGCGCGAACCTACGCCGTATTGGTGATAGGCTTGTATGAGTTGTTAGGTAATCCAACTACCTAACTCATTGAGCCACCCGTACCCTTAAAGGTTTCTGTATTGTGCTGTATATATCTATATTTATATATAATACAAGTGCATTGTCATGTTTAAATCACATGGAACCGTCGTGGTCGTGACCATATGGTAGTTGGATTTACAACTACCTGTGCAATCAGTGCCTATCACCACTAAGTTTGTGAGGTCGAATCCTGCTCATGGCGAGGTGTACTCGATACAACATTATTTGATAAAGTTTGTCAGTGACTTCCGGCAGGTCGGTGGTTTTCTCCGGGTACTTCGGTTTCCTCCACCAATAAAACTGACCGCCACGATATAGCTGAAATATTGTTGAAAGTGACGTTAAACATCATAACCCTAACCCCCTGCTTAAATGACAGGCCGTACAGTTTACTCCGGCTTCCTCCACCACTAAAACTGGTCGCCATGATATAGCTGAAATATTGCTGAAAGTGGCGTTAAAACACACAAAAAAATCAATCAATAAATTTTCATTTAATGGCTTTTAGTGTCGAGTCTTATTCCGGATGTTTTATTTTATGTAATCTGTTTGACTTATAAGTTATGTATTTGCATGTGATATTAATACCAGATTAGTTGACTATAGCACAATGAATATATGTCATCAGAGATTAAATTATATTGACACCGATGGTTGACGATAACGGTATCATACTATTTAGAGAGACCAGTAAAAGAAATCAACATCCGGGTATTAAACAACACTAATGACACATGCGCATAGACTTTATATAGAACAGTGCAAGAAATCACAATTTGTATTGTCAAGACAACATCAGTAATAAATAAAATTCGACTAATATGGAATGAAACAAGAAATCCCAATTCGGATGGACAGCAAAACCAGTTAAGATGAAATATTTTTAATCACAATCCGGATTGAAAAAAAGAACATTGGTGATGCGTGAAGTGTCATATAAGAAGAAAGAACTGTTTACCTCTCGGAAGAGCCTGGATTTACCCCCTGGTTTTGGTGGGGTTCATGTTGCTCATCTTTTTAGCTTGCTGTGTTGTGCTTTGTGCTTTGTTTGTGTTCATCCTGTGTTTTGTGTACTCAATATTGCGTGTGTCTCTGGGTTGTCCATTCTTGATTGCCCCATCGGTTTTCTCTAAAGTTTATTTAAAAAGAACATTACATGAAAACATTATCCACAAAGAAACATATAAGATACAATTTAGAGAGAACCGTGAAATGACAATCCGGACCATTATATCACCCTGAAACACAAAATATTATATATATAGAACAGTACGAGAAATCCGAATCTGGATAAAACCAACACCTGTGAAATATTTAATATCATTTATATATAGCAACGCAGGAAATTACCATCAGTATAGACACCAGCATAAGTGAAACATATGTAGAAGAGATTGAAGGTACCAAAGGTGTAATCAGAATCCGTAAATCTAAGAAGAACAGACAACACAATGGCCAAAAGAAAAAGGACAAAAGGAAAAACAATCTGCAAAACATTACACATAAAACTAAAGATCGAGTAACACGAACACCACTAAACCCGGGGTGAACTCGGGTGATCCGGAAGGGTTAGCCGTTTCTGTTCCACTAGTGGAACCCGTTGTGTTACTCTAGTTACCAACACGGTGGCAAACTATGACCGAGGAAAGGACAAGTGGAACATATCCATGGTCAACAACATGAGAAAACACGATGTATATTAAAAGAAACAACAGTGTGAGACCCAAAACAACACTTATATAGAACAAGACAAGAAATCACGATGTGTATAGAAAACAACAGCTGTGAGACCCAAAACAACACTTATATAAAACAAGACAAGAAATCACGATGTGTATAGAAAACAACAGCTATGAGACCCAAAGCAACACTTATATAGAACAAGACAAGAAATCACAACACAAATAAAGATCATCATCAGGGAAATTTAAATACCATTTTTAAATAACTGAAATATTCCATTAACCAGAAATTTTAAACAGTAAAAAAAGAAATCAAAACCCAGATAGAAAACAACACAATTGGAACATAAAATTGAAATAAAAAAAATAACAAACGATAGGAAAATTCGAATTCCTACTAAAACAGGAGTGTGTCCAGATGAATCGAAAGGTGAAGCTTTTAATTCTTTATACATAGTATAATTGTATTGGACATCTTAAGGTCTTTAATCGAAGCCTAAGTAGCTCATATATTCGCTAAGCATATTTTTAGAGGATGCTTCTATCTTTGAACCATGCTAAAATCAATACTGACCAGATACCATTTGCCGGGTGTAAGGTTTGAAAATATTATCCATTTTATTATCAATGTAAAAATAGTTGTAAGCATTTCTTTTACAAGATTTTTGACAAATACGTCAATCAGTTTTCGATCAATATGGTTACTTAATATAATTTCTCATAAATACTTATGCATACTTTGATTTTTACATGGAAATGTAGACATCTTGGCGTTTTTCCAGAATTATACAGAAGTGTTATCTGGTATGATAATCGAGTATAATTTGTTTTACATACAACTAGGAGATATGAAACAGAATCATGCTATTATAATACATAAGACAATCCAAATGATTCAAATACGACCGGGCATTAGCTACGTGTATAAGGGTTATGCTTAGATTAGGTTTGTGGTGTTTAGCGCCACTTTCAGCAATCTTTTAGATCGTGGCGGTCAGCTTTACTGGTGGAGGAAACCGGAATAGCTGTAAAAACCACCGACCTGTCGCAAATCACTGACAAACTTTAACATATAATGTTGTATAATCGGGATTCGAACTCACAACTTTAATGGTGATAGGCACTGACTGTATAGGTAGTTGTTATTCAACAACCATGCGAGCACTACCACAACGGCCCCTCAATGTACTATGTACTCCTCCCTTAACCATAGGTAACCTTAGCCGGCCGAATTTGGCTTTTCTGCATATGTCATTTGGGTGTCTTGCTCCCAAATACTTTTACATTATTTTAGTTTCCCAATCTTTTGACATTGAGCTTAGCGGATGCAAGTTATTGCAAGCAAATAATAAGATTATCCATGATAAAGGAATTACACTTATAAAAGGCTACTAATCACACAAACACAAATCAGAAATCTTTTGTGTTTTGCTTGGTAGGAAATACCCCCACAGTAGTAAAAATGAAAGACCTAACCTGAAAAAAGTAAATGCTTGCATATTTTGTATACAAAATATACTAGAACAGGATTTAATTACAGTAAAGAAATATATGATATGTCATAATTTTTAGCGCGTCGTCTGCGCTAAATTAGATATCTACGTTTTCTTTTCTTTTTTTTATCATCGAAACGCTATTCTACCATGTGTCTAATGGAAGTGTGGTACAATCAGCCTGACATCGAAGAAGGAGGTTTAGATTTATGGTTTATTCTAATTTGATATGCATTAAATCCAATCGTGCAGCCGGAACTGCCTACTCTTCCGGAGCACCTGAGTTCACCCCCAGTTTCTGGTGGGTTTCGTGTTACTCGATCTTTGTGTTTTGTAGATCGTTGTTTGCCTTTTTGTACTTTTCCTTTTGGCCATAGTGTTGTCTGTTCTTCTTCGATATACGGATTCTGATTACCCCTTCGGTATCTTCAAACTCTTCTTATCTACCATGTTTCTAATGCAAGTGTGGTACAATCAGCCTGACATCAAAGGAGGTTTAGATTTATGGTTTATTCTAATTTGATAAGAATTAAATCCAAACGTTAGCACCAAGAAGTCATTTTATATCTTGAAAGTTTAATTAAGCAAAATATGTTATCAGTTGAGGAAGTTAATATTCAGAGATGATCACACTGAATTATCTCCTTTGGGTTTAATAAGTTCATAAAGATAAAGATAAATACCAATATAAATGGACAGTGCAAAATAAACGGCAGATAATACCAAAGAGGCAATCACAAATGGGAAACAAAGAGAAACTGGCAACATAGGGTACATAAGACAAAAAATCACAACGCAAAGAAACATAAATAAGACATGAGCCCTCCAACAAACAACTGGGGGTAAAAACGAACCGAACACAGTTGTTATGCGGAAATCGTAGCGGACATCACAACACGGAACTAAGAACAGAAAGACACATAACAATCTGGATTAGTCGCACAACGCCAGGAAAACATAGGCAGAAGAACAAACTTGAACAAAAATATGATAAAATCAATCCAATTATTGACCACTATCTTGTTGAATAAAACACTTACATTGCCCGCAACTCTAAAAATACTACTGCAGAGAGGGCCTCCTCATTACCAAGGGCAAGAAAAATTTAAATATGTATATGCAACAGTAATTGTCTCTGCGTTTTCATATTGTTTTGTGAAAACATATTATTTTTTACAGTAATATGAATACATGGTATCTATCCAAGGCACTCAATACTTATCTGTGCATAGTATATACATGATGTATACAATATGTTACTATTAAAATGCAGTTTTAATGTGTATTGAATGGTAGGTAAGTAATACAGCAAAAGTATATAAACAAGATTAATATAAATAATACATTTTCTGAGTTTAATAATTGATTTTACTTTAATGGTTTGATTTTAAAAACAGGATCAGGCACACTACATTCAACATTAGATAGGCAGTCTAGAATGCTAGTAAAAACTGAAAATAATAACACATTAACAAATGTTCATTACCTGCATGGTTATACTATACCATTACTACACATCCAATCTTATTTCATACTGTGTGTTGAGGTAAAGAAAAACGAAGATATCAAATTGTGTGCGCATGACGCGTTTCTGGAATAACCTTCATCAGGTACACTCAAAATCGAAAGGTCGGAAAACCAAATAATTTTAAAAGTTTTGGGAGTAAGTAAACCAAAGGGCCTAAACATGTTCGCCAAAATCGGCTAGTGTCATCTATGCTTGGGGGAGAAGAACCTTAGTTTTAATAATGATTATATTATTTAGGAACTGTAAACTTCAATAACAAATATTTATAATAAATTTGGTCAGTGCCGAAACAGTGACTACTGGATCAGGATAATGGACAGAATAAGGTGGTATTGCTTAATTTATAATATATAGATCCATTGTTGTAATTTTCTTGTTGATATATATGATGAATCACCTAATCGCACTCTTTCTCTTGACAGTTTTTACAGACTATTATTACTAATTGTAGCACAAGTGTAACCATTTATTAAAGTAAGTATCATAGACATAAGTCATTAGTGAATATATGTTTTCATATGTAAACCATCATATATGGTTGACTAATATGCAATAAGACAAATAAACGTTAGAGAACACCGAATGGGCAATGAACAATGGACAATCTAGAGAAACTGGCAACATTTGGCACGCAAGACACAGGACGAAGACAAATAAAACAAAACAAACGTAGAGTGGCCGAGATCTGGAGAAATAAAAGAAAAATGGGACAATCTGGATACAATAGAACCAAGACGAAAGAACAAAAGATCAAACAACAAGAGCTCCTAAACACCAGGAATATATATGACATTGACAATATTTATTTTTTATGTCGGAGTTTCAAGGTAATAAATTCACCGGTGATTTACTGTTTATTGGCGTCATCCTGACTTCATTTACCTGTTACCATAGCGGTATGGTTACCGTTGTTAAGAGTGATGAGACAAATACTGTTCTTTTGACCATTGTGTTGTCTGTCCTTCTCCTGATTACCACTTTGGTATCTTCAAACTCTTCCTAATTGCTTATTCCAAATTTTATTTTTATCGTAATTTAAGTAGTTATAACGAATCTTTCCATAGCATATCATTATAAGATTGTCCATTCCTTGCCTTCTGTTACATATGGAACCAGTTTGCTGAATAGCTTGTTAATATCTATCTGGTGTCATATTTCCTCATAGAAGATTATGTATTCTAAAAAGAACAACTTCTTCTGCTTCATTGTTATATAAATATATTGTAAGATGTTTACATATGTATTTAATTATGTTTGCAGCGGCGGAAATATTTTCTTGATGCATACATAATCTTCTGAAACAATTGTAAATAAACAAGTTATATTTGTTTCTCATTTCGGTTGATTTGAGGCATGGCCTCAGTCAGGACCTGGATGTCCAACGTCATATGCCACAGTCATTTTTATGCTCAGCGATTTGAGGTGAAGGGTGATTGTTCGTTTTGTTGATATTGGTGAAGTTGTTGACCATCACTGTTTAAACTTTTCTTTCATAATAATACGTCACGACCATGAGGGCCCCTTAAATCAACGCACAAACAGCCAATCATGGTGTTAGATTGTTTACTACGTCTAAAGATATCATTACAAATAGTGTAATGTCGGGACGTTTGTATTATTTACTTAGTTAAATGTCTTGTAGGATAAATCATTGAACGCTAAATGTTATCAGATAGCTTCGTAATTTGAAATGGTTGCTATGGAAATAAATACTTAAGCAAATAAATTTCGAATTTTCCCTATGTAGCACGATCTTATCTTACAGAGAAAAGTTGAATGCTCATGTTTCAAATTGATGCCTTATTGATCTAAGTTTCTTCATCACTTCATTTATATTTTAATAATATATACTAATGTATAAATATATGTTGAAATAACAAACAGAGAAAGAATCAAGAGTTTAAATGTGTTTCTTTCTTTATTCATTGTGTATGTAGCATGGTTTGTGACGGTACACTCCAACTGGTGCCAAAATAGATTTTTTTGTTTCCTAATCACTGCTTTATATTTTAATAATATATACTAATGGTTTTTTTTTCAAATATGTGTTGAAACAACAAACACAGAAAGTATCAAGAGCTTAAATGTGTTTCTTTATTCATCATGTGTGTAGGATTGTTTGTGCCAGTACATTCCCACGTGTACCAAGTTAGAATTTTTGTTTCCTAATCACTTCTTAATATTGCAATAATATATACTAATGTTTTTTGTTTTTTTTCAAATATATGTTGAAACAACAAACAGAGAAAGCATCAGCAGCTTAAATGTGTTTCTTTATTCATCATGTGTTGGATCGTTTGTGCCGGTGCAGTCCCACGTGTACCAAATTAGATTTTTTAATTCCTAATCTCTTCTTAATATTGTAATAATATATACTAATGTTTTGGTTTTTTTTTCAAATATTTGTTGAAACAGCAAACAGAGAAAGCATCAGCAGCTTAAGTTTGTTTCTTTATTCATCATGTGTGTTATGTAGGATTGTTTGTGCCGGTGCAGTCCCACGTGTACCAAATTAGATTTTTTTGTTTCTTCATCGCTTCATTTATATAATAATAATATATACATTTTTTTCTGTACTAATGTTTTGGTTTTTTTTCTCAAATATTTGTTGAAGCAACAAACAGAGAAAGCATCAGCAGCTTAAATGTGTTTCTTTATTCTTCATGTGTTGGATCGTTTGTGCCGGTGCAGTCCCACGTGTACCAAATTAGATTTTTTAATTCCTAATCTCTTCTTAATATTGTAATAATATATACTAATGTTTTGGGTTTTTTTTCAAATATTTGTTGAAACATCAAACAAATAAAGCATCAGTAGCTTAAATTTGTTTTTTTATTCATCATGTGTGTAGATTGTTTGTTGTTGTCCATACCAACGTGTACCAAATTAGATGTACGGTTACCTAGATGTCTTAAGTAATACACTGAAACCTGCCTATGCGGTCACCCCTGTTAAGCAGACACCTGTAGTAAAAGGTCATCTTTTTCTTGTCCTTTCAATGAAAATTCTATATGACTTGAACCTCTTTTAAGGCGTCACCTGTCATATAAGGCCACTTTTTCTTTGTCCGAAATGTGACCTCCTAATACAGATTTGACTGTATAATAATGCACATTGCAATGTTTAAAGGAATACATCAAAGCAAACGGCAGTTTTAATATAATATGGCATGTATGCAATGGAAGGGAAACATCAATATGGAAAAACAAGCTAGTCATTTGTACAATACAAGCATGCATACCATGTGCCCCGATAGAGTTTCCAGTAAATGGGTTATTACGCTGAATATTTTAAATACCTATTCACATCTAAAATAAATATTTATATTTCAAAAATAATATCCCTTTGATATGTTCATTTTAACGTATTAGAGCGAAATATCCAGGAGAGAAAAAAAGAGAGAAACATTAATTACTTTAAAGCGACAAACTATTATTAACCTATAGAAATTATTATGTGATTTTAACAATCATTTCCATAAGTAGTCTATTAAATGATATTATGTTTTGTAGATCATTGTTTGTCCTTTTGTCTTTAAACTTTTTTTTTAAACCATTGTGTTGTCTCTACTTCTTCGGATTCTGATTACCCTTTTGGTATCTTCAAACTCTTTTTATTTTTACATCTGTATATTTAAAATAAAATAATGGTCCACATTGCCATCGATCGCATGGTAGCTGGATTTTCATCTACTTATACACCCATGCCTATTAACACCGGAGACGGTAGCTCGATACAACCGTATGTGATGATCATTTAGGTCCTCTATGGAAGGTTCATGGTTTTCCACGGGTATTCCGGTTTCCACCACTAATGAATTTGATGCCATGATATATTTGAATAAAATGTAGAGAAAACCGAAGGGACAATCAGGAATTGACAATCCAGAGACACTGGCAACATTGAGAACGAAGACAAACAGACACCAAAACACAACACAACACAGAAAGCTAAGTAACATTAGTACATTGGACCACATCAAACACCGGGTCTGTACCCTGGTGCTGACGAAGGGTAAACATTTTCTGCTTCTTTTCAGGCAACCGCGTTAAATATCCATAAATCCCATCTCCTCAAGATGAAAAACAATGATTTTAGTGGGGTTCGTCGATTATTAGTGTTCTGTGTAGTGTTTTGTGGATCATTGTCATGTTTTCCCTTTCCTTTTGATCATTGTATTGTCTGTCCTTCTTCGATTGACATCTTTCTGGTTACGCCTTTGGTATCTACAAACTTTTCTAACATACCAGTAAACAGGTAAATATATTTGTGCCGTTGTAAATATGAAACCAATGATACAAATTTAAGATCTACGACTTTTGTACTCTCCACATATGTTAATAAGAAAACTTGTGAATATGTAAATAGGTAGTTGCCAAGGCAACAGGTGAAATTAAACTGATTGGAAGACAAAAACAAGTGCCCTGGGCTATAACCCTTGTATTCACCTTTATCATTTTATATGTGATATGTTTAATAGATACCGTTCATTATTTTTGTAATAAATATGATCTGGACTTGTGCCTTTTATATTTCCAATACATTTTTTTTTCTAATTATATTGAGTATCAACAGCTAAGCGACTCAAATTTGAAATGTCTGATAGCATTGATCGAAAACGATTGTAATCAGCTAAGTATCAGTCTATGAAAACTTGGCTGATCGGTTTGTCTACATTAAAACATAGTTAGTCTATCACACAAATACATTAAGTGTTATGTAGATGTCCTTTCTGTTTTGTCGTGACATTTATCTTCATGAATGTCTATCTAAATATAACTAACTAGTTATAATGCTATTTCATACATATGTATTTTTCCTGTTTGTACAGACGAATTGTGGGGGCCGTAGTGGTCGTGATCGCATAGTAGTTGGATTTATGACTACCTTTGCAAGCAGTGCCTATCACCACTAACGTTGCGAGTTCGAATCCTACCCACTTGAGATGTACAAGATACAACTTTATATGATAAAGTTTGTCAGTAACTTCCGACAGGTCGGTGGTCTTCTCCGGTTACTCCAGGTGTCCTCCACCAATAACACTGACCGCCACGATATAACGGAAATTTTGTTGAAAGTGGCGTTAAACACCATAAACCAACCTAGACGAATGTGTCCTTATTGGTAACATTAACATGAAAATCACATATTTTTGTATCTACGGAATAAATGTACATTCGGCTAATAAATAAACATTGGAGAAAACCGAAGTGTCAATCAAGAATGAACAATCAGGCAACATTGGACACACAAAACACAGGACGAAAGCAAACAGAACACAAAAAGACAACACAACACAAACAACTACAAAGATGAGTAACACGGACAGTACTAAAACCCGGGGGGGACACAAGTGCTCACGAAGGGCTAACAGTTCCTTCTTCTTATAAGACACCCGCCATGGGTTACCCATGCACATAGTCAAATTCGATAAAAGTATTAGCCGTATAGGAAAGAAAATATCTACGTATAAAGCAAATGATCCCGGGGGAACACAAGTGCTCACGAAGGGCTAACAGTTCCTCTTCTTATAAGACACCCGCCATGTGTTACTCATATATATAGTCAAATTCGATAAAGGTCTTATCGGTAATAGAGGAAAGAAAACATCTACGTATAGTCAGTGAAATTGAAAGTTAAATCTAAACATATTGAAATGTTAAATGCTGTTTCACATAATCACAATAAAAACGTAGATATCAAACGTAGGGTGCATGACGCGTTTCTGGAATAACATTCATCAGATACTCTCAAAGCAAAACTATTTGAAAGCCAAAGAATTTAAAAAAATCTTTTGAACAAAAAAACCAAAGGGCCTAAACAGGACATATATTCCTGAGGACAGGAGAACCTTAGTTTTATTAATGATTTCTGATTTAGCATCTGTCAATATCAATAAAAAAAAATATCTAATAAATCATGTCAGTGCAAAAGCACTGACTACTGGATGGGGATTAATAGTTCACCAGCAGAGGTATCGACCCAGTGATTGACATAAAAACGTAGATATCAAATTTAGGGAGCACGACGCGTTTCTGAAATAATCTTTATCAACCTAGAGGCTAAATACCAAAGTACTATTGATTGGTATTTCTACTGATGATTGTTTTATATCATTTAAGGTGTCTTTTATTTGTGTTGAATTTATTATATCCCTTGCCTTAGCAATTGCTTGACTGAGTAAGAGGTTAAAATTGAACCCTCATGGATACATTTTATAAATTATTTGTGATATATGTTTTATACCGTCTGATGATATATAAACCGGTTAAACCAAGAAATGCTAACCCTTCGAGGAGCGTTTGAGTTCACTCCAGTTTTTAATTGGGTTCACGCTGCTTAATCTATAATTTTCGGTGTAGTATTTGGTCTTTTTCCCTTTTTTGTTATTGTGTTGTTTGTCCTTTCCAGGGCGTTTGATTGCATTTTGGTATCTGCAGTTTTTCATAATATTTGTTGGTAGATTTCCTATCTATCCCGAGGCAGAAATGGGATTCATGTTGGCGTTTAGTGATTGTCACTCCCGTGGGGATCATGCTGTTGTGGTTGTTTATATTGGCGTCTAGTGATTGTCACTTCCGTGGGGAGCATGTTGTTGTGGTTGTTTATATTGGGGTCTAGTGATTGTCACTTCCGTGGGTATCATGTTGTTGTGGTTATTTATTTTGGCGTCTAGTGATCGTCACGTCCGTGGGGATCATGTTGTTGTGGTTGTTTATATTGGCGTCTAGTGATTGTCACTCCCGTGGGGATCAAGTTGTTGTGGTTGTTTATATTGGCGGCAAGTGATTGTCACTCCCGTGGGGTTCATGTTGTTGTAGTTGTTTATATTGGTGACTAGTGATTGTCACTTCCGTGGGGATCATGCTGTTGTGGTTGTTTATATTGGGGTCTAGTGATTGTCACTCCCGTGGGGATCATGTTCTTGTGGTTGTTTATATTGGCGTCTAGTGATTGTCACTTCCGTGGGGATCATGTTGTTGTGGTTGTTTATATTGGCGTCTACTGATTGTCACTCCCGTGGGGATCATGTTGTTGTAGTTGTTTATATTGGCGTCTAGTGATTGTCACTCCCGTGGGAATCATGTTGTGGTTGTTTATAGTGGCGTCTAGTGATTGTCACTTCCGTGGGGATCATGTTGTTGTGGTTGTTTATATTGGCGTCTAGTGATTGTCACTCCCGTGGGGAACATGTTGTTGTGGTTGTTTATATTGGCGTCTAGTGATTGTCACTTCCGTGGGATCATGTTGTTGTGGTTGTTTATATTGGCGTCTAGTGATTGTCACTCCCGTGGGGATCATTCTGTTGTGGTTGTTTATATTGGTGTCTAGTGATTGTCACTCCCGTGGGGATCATGTTGTTGTGTTGTTTATATTGGCGTCTAGTGATTGTCACTCCCGTGGGGATCATATTGTTGTGGTTGTTTATATTGGCGTCTAGTGATTGTCACTCCCGTGGGGATCATGTTGTTGTAGTTGTTTATATTGGCGTCTAGTGATTGTCACTCCCGTGGGGATCAAGTTGTTGTGTTTGTTTATATTGGCGTCTAGTGATTGTCACTTCCGTGAGGATCATGTTGTTGTGGTTGTTTATATTGGCGTCTAGTGATTGTCATTTCCGTTGGGATCATGTTGTTGTGGTTGTTAATATTGGCGTCTAGTGATTGTCACTCCCGTGGGAATCATGTTGTTGTGGTTGTTTATATTGGCGTCTAGTAATTGTCACTTCCGTGGGGGATCATATTGTTGTGGTTGTTTATATTGGCGTCTAGTGATTGTCACTCCCGTGGGGATCAAGTTGTTGTGGTTGTTTATATTGGCGTCTAGTGATTGTCACTCCCGTGGGGATCATCCTGTTGTGGTTGTTTATATTGGCGTCTAGTGATTGTCACTCCCGTGGGGATCAAGTTGTTGTGGTTGTTTATATTGGCGTCTAGTGATTGTCACTTCCGTGAGGATCATGTTGTTGTGGTTGTTTATATTGGCGTCTAGTGATTGTCACTTCCGTTGGGATCATGTTGTTGTGGTTGTTGATATTGGCGTCTAGTGATTGTCACTCCCGTGGGGATCATGTTCTTGTGGTTGTTTATATTGGCGTCTAGTGATTGTCACTTCCGTGGGGATCATGTTTTTGTGGTTGTTTATATTGGCGTCTAGTGATTGTCACTCCCGTGGGGATCAAGTTGTTGTGGTTGTTTATATTGGCGTCTAGTGATTGTCACTTCCGTGGGGATCATGTTCTTGTGGTTGTTTATATTGGCGTCTAGTGATTGTCACTCCCTTGGGGATCATGTTGTTGTGGTTGTTTATATTGGCGTCTAGTGATTGTCACTCCCGTGGGGATGATGGTGTTATAGTTGTTTGTATTGGCGTCTAGTGATTGTCACTCCCGTGGGGATCATGTTGTTGTGGTTTTTTATATTGGCGTCTAGTGATTGTCACTCCCGTGGGGATCATGTTGTTGTGGTTGTTTATATTGGCGTCTAGTGATTGTCCCTTCCGTGGGGATCATTTTGTTGTGGTTGTTTATATTGGCGTCTAGTGATTGTCACTTCCGTTGGGATCATGTTGTTGTGGTTGTTTATATTGGCGTCTAGTGATTGTCACTCCCGTGGGGATCATGTTGTTGTAGTTGTTTATATTGGCGTCTAGTGATTGTCACTTCCGTGAGGATCAAGTTCTTGTGGTTGTTTATATTGGCGTCTAGTGATTGTCACTTCTGTTGGGATCATGTTGTTGTGGTTGTTTATATTGGCGTCTACTGATTGTCACTCCCGTGGGGATCAAGTTGTTGTGGTTGTTTATATTGGCGTCTAGTGATTATCATTTCCGTGGGGATCATGTTGTTGTGGTTGTTTATATTGGCGTCTTGTGATTGTCACTTCCGTGGGGATCAAGTTTTTTTTTGTGGTTTTTTATATTGGCGTCTAGTGATTGTCACTCTCGTGGGGATCATGTTGTTGTGGTTTTTTATATTGGCGTCTAGTGATTGTCACTCTCGTGGGGATCATGTTGTTGTGGTTGTTTATATTGGCGTCTAGTGATTGTCACTTCCGTGGGGATTAAGTTGTTGTGGTTGTTTATATTGGCGTCTAGTGATTGTCACTTCCTTTGGGATCATGTTGTTGTGGTTGTTGATATTGGCGTCTAGTGATTGTCACTCCCGTGGGGATCATGTTGTTGTAGTTGTTTATATTGGCGTCTAGTGATTGTCACTTCCTTTGGGATCAAGTTGTTGTGGTTGTTTATATTGGTGTCTAGTGATTGTCACTCCCGTGGGGATCATGTTGTTGTGGTTGTTTATATTGGCGTCTAGTGATTGTCACTCCCGTGGGGATCAAGTTGTTGTGGTTGTTTATATTGGCGTCTAGTGATTGTCACTTCCTTTGGGATCAAGTTGTTGTGGTTGTTTATATTGGCGTCTAGTGATTGTCACTCCCGTGGGGATCATGTTGTTGTAGTTGTTTATATTGGCGTCTAGTGATTGTCACTCTCGTGGGGATCATGTTGTTGTGGTTGTTTATATTGGCGTCTAGTGATTGTCACTCTCGTGGGGATCAAGTTGTTGTGGTTGTTTATATTGGCGTCTAGTGATTGTCACTTCCGTGGGGATCATGTTCTTGTGGTTTTTTATATTGGCGTCTAGTGATTGTCACTCTCGTGGGGATCATGTTGTTGTGGTTGTTTATATTGGCGTCTAGTGATTGTCACTCTCGTGGGGATCATGTTGTTGTGGTTGTTTATATTGGCGTCTAGTGATTGTCACTTCCGTGGGGATTAAGTTGTTGTGGTTGTTTATATTGGCGTCTAGTGATTGTCACTTCCTTTGGGATCATGTTGTTGTGGTTGTTGATATTGGCGTCTTGTGATTGTCACTCCCGTGGGGATCATGTTGTTGTAGTTGTTTATATTGGCGTCTAGTGATTGTCACTTCCTTTGGGATCAAGTTGTTGTGGTTGTTTATATTGGTGTCTAGTGATTGTCACTCCCGTGGGGATCATGTTGTTGTGGTTGTTTATATTGGCGTCTAGTGATTGTCACTCCCGTGGGGATCAAGTTGGTGTGGTTGTTTATATTGGCGTCTAGTGATTGTCACTTCCTTTGGGATCAAGTTGTTGTGGTTGTTTATATTGGCGTCTAGTGATTGTCACTCCCGTGGGGATCATGTTGTTGTAGTTGTTTATATTGTATACCATTGTTTTTAATTAATTTTGTCAGTAGGTTTTTGTACTTATTTTTGTGAATTGTGTTGGATAAAGTTGTGTATGTTAGCAAAATTAACAAATAGGAATTGATGTTGGCTTGTTTTTCTGTTTGTTTGCTCATTGTAGTGCTCAACGCATATTGACTATGTGAGTAAAATGGCGGGAACTGCTTGTCCTTCCCGGGTGCTTGGGTTTGCCCTCTATTTTGTTGGGTCTGTGTTGTTCATCTTTGCAGTTTTTTGTGTTGTGTTTTATTGTTGGGTTTGTCTTCGTCTGTATATTATGTACCAAATGTTGCCAGTGTCTCTGGATTGTCTATTCTTGATTGCACCTTCGGTTTTCTCTAACGTTTATATATACTATCTCTGACGTAGTATAACATTCGTATGTTTGCATTGAAGTGCTTTAACAAACCATGCGGTCATGTGTGTGTTATGTGTATTGATTTTACCTCTGTTTCTATGTGCTTCCTGTTAGATTATAAAATGTTTTGACGATCGTGTATATTTTGTTTTTATTTTTATTATGTAGATCTTTACTTATAGTTATTATTAGACTACAGGCAATATTTGTCACATATTATCTTGATTTTGTTTTCCCTAAAATATATTTCCACATTTTCAACAACAATTCAATTAAGACTATGCTTTTGTATTTAATACTATTGGCGTACAGTGACGCCTGTAAACATTAAACAATTTTTGTGTTCGTAATATGTACCTGTTCGGTTAAATATGCAAGTAATATATTTCAGATCTTAAGTCTAAATTTAAATGGCATATCACAAAGGATTTTAGTTTATTCATGGTTCATCTTAGACATGTTTCACTTTACGCAGTGTGTATGAGTAAAATGATATATGTTGTCTCAAGCAGTGTCGAGTAATAATACTCATATACATGTACAAAGAGTATTTCCACCATAGTATTGGACGTAAGCTTTTGTGACGTTTGTTCCGTTATGAAATATGGTGGTGAATGGTGCGTTCATAAAATATACGATATATTCTGTTTTTCGTTAAAATGTTGTTCGATGTTTTATGCGATTTCAGTAATAAGTAGGCGATTTCAAAGTCAGTACTACTTGATGTATCTGCTTGATGTTCGTGTTGCTTGATCTTTAGTTTTCTGTGTAGTGTTTTGTAGATCGTTGTTTACGGATTTTGATTCCACCTTTGGTATCTTCAAACTCTTCTTTCATGATGTATTCTCTCTTCCATTCCTTCGTAGGAACTATTTACTCTTAAGAATAGTTTGAAGATTCCAAAGGGGCAATCAGAATCCGTATATCGAAGAACAGACAGCACAATGGCACAAAGGAAAAAGTACAAAAGGACAAACAACGATCAACAAAACATACATATAAAACTAAAGATCGAGTAACATGAACCCCGGAGGTGAACTCAGGTGCTCCGGAAGGGTAAACAGTTCCTGCTCCACTAGTACCTGGCTTTACCCCAGTTGTTCAGTGGGTTTCGTATCACTATGTTTTCGTCTTACTGTGTGGTGTTTTGTCTACCATTGTTTGTTACTTTGTCGTTTTTCTATTCAATATTACAATGGCTGTCCTTAGTAGAGCAGGAACTGCTTACCCTTCCGGGGCACCTGATTTCACCCCTGGTTTTTAGTGGGGTTCGTGTTACTCCATCTTAAGTTTTATATATATGTTTTGTTGATAGTTTTTTGTCCTTTTGTACATTTTCTTTTGGCCATTGTTTGTTTCTGTTCTTCTTCGATATACGGATTCTGATTGCCCCTTTGGTATCTTCAAGCCCTTCTTACGGCTTCTGATTACTCCTTTGTTTTATCATTATTGTAAGAATGTTGTCTCGTGGTAAAATATACTAAAACGACTACTAAAGTGAAATAATATATTTCAAATTAATATATACTATACCGACACGACTTTTACCGAACTTGACTATATGAATAACAGTACCTGTTTACCCTTCGTGAGCACCTGAGTTCATCCCCATTGTTTGTTTGTTTGTTGTTTGTATTGTTTTGTTTTGTTTTGTTGTTTTGTTTTTTTTTGTGTGGAGTCCTTTCCTTGTTGTTCATCCTTTTTAATGTTTTGTGTTGTTATTGCTTTGTGTGTTTTCGTTCTGTGTCTTGTGTTCCCAATGTTGGCAGTGTCTATGGATTGTCCATTCTCCACTGGCCCTTCAGTTTTCTCTAACGTTTATTTATGCTGAAATTAATCTTCCGTAGTTTGTTTTAAAAACTACAGACAAAAATAATTTGAATAGAAGCTTTCCGCCATTACGATTATATGTGAATGGTTTAGTGCAAGCATTTATAATTGACATTGTATGTTTTAATGCGTCGTTTTATTTCGTAGTCGGCCATGTTTTTATTTTATATGATATTTTGTCTTGTTCATTCCTGTTTGGCAAAAAATAAACACTGGCCTATTAGTGGTTTAATAACATGGCGATAACTTTCAACCTCTGTATATTAATTAAATAGTTCAGCATCGCTTGTCAAAACCATAGGCTTGTCATACACTGATTTCCTCATACATTGCTGATAACTTCAAAATCTAACAACCTTTTATATAATTCTATTAATAGCTCATATATTCAAATACGTTCACGAACGTCAGACCAAGGCCTTTAATTTATGTTATAATGCTTTCGAAAGTTTATTCCGCCGACAATATAAACACAAACAATTTATTGTGCTAATACATCAATAACATGTAATGTATGTATCCATAGAGTGGCGTGAGAGATTGTTATTGATATTAACATTCCAGGCAACAAATACGAGCAGACGACACAACAGTGTTTGTATGTTACCATTTCAGCCAAAACAAAGTTAAAAGTTTATCCGCCTTATATTATATACCACCGTCATGCTGGTTTGTTTTTATTTTTATCTAATACAATTAATTAACAACGGCGTTACATCAAATATCAATATATTAAGACAGAAAAATATTTAAATCAACATGTCTGGTCGCGTTATTAGTCACCACAAGACATATTGTGTATCGTTGTATCAAATAAATTTATTATACTTTACTTTACAAGTATGAAATCTTTTAATATTATTAGAAAACTGTTCAAGATTCTGTCTGTTTAGTATAAGATATTGTGTCAGTTTTCTTTATGTGACTAAACCCTCGTCTGTATATGACCTATTTCCATCGCTCTTTTATCAGTTTATATATACTGAGCCTTTTCCGTCTGATATACCAGTGTAATGCTCATTATTGAAGTGTATTTATAAAGTCCCGAAGATAAACAATAGCTGTGCGTCACAGTTCAGGGGAAGACTGGTAAGTTTATTGTATGTTTTTACATATATATATATAATATAATTGTGTCTATTGAAGTGTGAACAAAACTGTAAGTCGCGTGTTTGTTATATAGGAGAAAATAAGATCTTAAAATAGTAACATTTTTATCAATCACGTTATACCTAGTGTTTCCTGCCTTGACAAGTAAATATTCTGATATTAAACAACAAATGTACCAGCCAATGTTGTTCTTCTGTAAGTGTCGTATTTACATTGTACATGCAGATTTGTTTATTTGTTTATATGTCTTTAATACATTGTATACATTATATATTTGTTTATTTAGTTATATTACTTATGGTATTCTTACCATTAAAACAAAATCATAGAATTTTGACATTAGAGGTTAATCTCTTAAGGTGGGTATTATTTAACAGGTAAAACTTTAATATATTAGTGTATGCGTAACAATGTCAATAAATCCCATGGAAATACGGCGTGTTGCTTCAATATGTACATACATGTTTTCTAGTTTTGTATGAGTAGAAATACAATGTTCTAAGCTAGTATCGCGCTACTAGAAGACTATTAGTTTATTCTTCCGACTAAAATATCTAATTACGGCCGACATGATTTTTCTGACGTAACACTGGTTTGCGGCGTTTGCACAAACACATCCAGGGTGTGAATGTGCGTCATTACACGTAGCATTAATTGGTGCATATAAAACATGGAATGCGCAATAGATGATCCGTAATAGCTGTTAAAAAGCGATGTATCAACAATGTTTAAAGCATGCGGTAAAATTCTCAAACACTTCGACAATGCACTTCAGAACGTGTCTTTTTGATTATTGCAAATCGCCATTAAATATCGCTATATCAAATCATGTTACAACTGCGGCCAAATTATGACATAATTCGACAATAGCCCGTTACTATCTGACGCATACTTTTGTCGAAGTGTTTTGAGAGTCTGGTTGCCATGGTTTAACATGATATACATGTATATATTTTTATATCGCTATTTAATTGTGAGTCTACGTCATTTATTGCATTATGCGAATCCATGTTATAGTTGTGATAAAACGAAAGAAAAGGCTACAAATATTTTTTTTTAATTCGGGGCGAAACGGAAGTTCGAGTTCGGGGTCCATGCTATTTGATGGGGTACAATTACGCTACTGACGTCAAGACAATTCTTTCATGTTGCTTCATATTTCTTTTATTTGATTGATGAAGTTTATGCTTCTGACGGAAGCGTTTGAATATACCAAAAGGGTAATTGAAGAAGGACAGACAACATAATGGTAAAACGAAAAGGGGCAAAAGGACAAACAACGATCTACAAAACACTACATTACACTACACTAAACTAAAGAATGAGTAACACGAACCCACTAATCCCTGGGGTGAACACATGTGCTCCGGAAGGATAGACAATTCCTGCTTCACTATTTACACCTACGAATATTGGTTAAAAATGCGATAATAATATTTCTCTTTTGATTGGGCGTTATTATCAGCTTCTCATGTCATTTGTTGTTTTAAGATATCGTATGAGATTCCATATTCATTTTCTAAAGAAAACTTAATGTCATTTTATGAGTGACCCATTGCGCGATGATATAAGAAGCGTTTGAAGATACAGATACATAAGGGGTAATCAAAATCCGTAAATCGAAGAAGAACAGACAACAAAACGACCAAAAGAGGAAGGACAAACATGTTGTTTCACGCAAACAATCATGACCTGTCACCGAATATCGCTTATAATCAGAATTTTAACACGGCCAATAGTACTAATAGAGTAGGAACTTGTTACCTTTCCGGGAGCACCTACGTTCACCTGGTTTATTGTTGGGTTCGTGTTGCTCAGTCTTAAGCTTTCTATCTAGTGTATTGTTTTCATTTAGTCATTGTATTGTCTGTTCTTACTGCTTATTTATCCCGGAATCCTTTCCCATGACGGTAACACTAAGTAAGATTTTATTACTTTTTTTTTATAAATTAAGAGCTGTTTATTCACTGTATTTATAGATGAATTTAAATGTACATGCTACTAAGTGTGTAAGCATTTTATTATTTTGAACTGAGTATTTCTTTCACTATGTATGTCTGTTTGGATCATCATATTTTGCACTGTTTCCTCAAATTGTGATTTTAATCGTTTTCTCAAACGTTTTTTGTTGTTATTAGTTACCCTTCCTTTCTTTTATGACATCACGGTGACGTCATGCTGCATTTACCTTACTTTATAAGTACTTTGCTGATGGTCAAGTGATGGCATATATCAAGGGCGTAGGAGCTGGGTGCAAAGGGTGCACTTCCCCACACTTTGAAAAGAAATTGCATAAAAACAATCTTTGAGTTGTTATTATCCACGAGACAGCTGTAGTGTAGGCTAGCTCTTTCTCATTCTTTTACTTTATATTGTTCTGCCATTTTTATTCTACTGGTTTGAATTTGTTTCACTTGTGCTTTACTGTGCTTTGTCTTTGTCTTGTTATTCTCCATCTTGTTTACCCTATTTTGCCAGTTTCTCTGGATTGTTCTTTTTGGATTGCCCTTTCGGTATTCTCTAACGTTTATTTCATCATTTTTTTTTATATAGCTCCCTCGAATTACTTTTGTCTTGTAATGAAATATTTTGTGTGTATTCGTATACATGGGGTCAATCAATTAACCCTTGTGTCCATAAATCATGAGAACAACAACAAATGAGAGAAAAGGGTGTTGTTTCCATATTGATTTAAATAGCACTCTTGTTTTAATTAACTCTAGTCTACTTAGCTATTTGTCAAATAAAGATAATTTTTGTCATGTATCATGTCATAATATCTACTTTGTGTTTAATACACTACTAATTAAAAAAAATGTAGAAATTAAATTTAGTACACATGTTTATGGAATCACCTTCACCATGTAAACTCGTATTCATAAGATTGGAGAGCCGATTAAACAATGAGTTCACCCCCAGGTTTTTGTTGGGGTACGTGTTGCTCATCTTTTTAGTTTTTTGTGTTGTCCTATTATGTGTCTTTACGTTCTGAGTTCCGCGTTGTGATGCCCGTTACAATTTCCGCATAAAACGATGTTCGGTTCGCCTTTACCTCCAGTTGTTTGTAGGAGGCTCAAGTCTTATTAACGTTATTTGTGTTTGTGGTGTCCAACACATATTGTGTTGTGTTTTTCTTCGTCTTGTGTACCCTATGTTGCCAGTTTCTCTAGATTGTCCATTCTTGATTGCCTCTTCGGTTTTTTCTAACGTTTACTTAGTACGCACAACGCGTTTATGGAATGACTTTCACCAGGTACACTCATACTCAAAAGACTAGAAAAGCCGAATAGACAATATGTTAGTTGGTACGTGTTAACAGAAATCTATGCATAATTGATACCGTTCGTTCATTTATTGTCGTTTTAATAATGAACAAAACGGATCAGCCCATGTGATAGGTCTTAATTGACTAATGTAAATAAATACGATGTTCTTCTTGCAGAAAAAAAATGTATAATGTAAAACATACTTGATTCAGTTTACAAATTATTGATGATACAGACGCTATATTATATTATAATTGCCAATATAGCAAAATCGAAAAATTATTAGACGTGATATTTCCACGATAATGTTTAGGGTTGACAAGTAGAGTGTGTCATATGGTAGACAGCGTCGTCAGCAAGCAGATGGTGAGTACCATGATTTATACTACTAATTTGTTGTTTATGCTAATTTCTCTTTTAGGCAAACAATAGAATATCGAGAAATAATCAGAAAATCCTAAAGGTAAACTATATTATATTATATGCTATTTTCATTAAATGCTATTCATATACAATTTGTATTGGTAACAATGAACATTTGATGTGGACGTGAAATATACAACTAAGTAGCGTACTTTTGTAACCAAGGCAACATTCAATCATTGGATTGCACTTTCAGTTGTATCGTGTTATATGTTGAATTGTACTTTCAATGGCCTTTCAGTTGTCTCGTGCCAATTAACTTATATTGCTGGGAGAAACTGGACTGTATAAGAGTATCTGGACAAAGACCGCTTATCTGCCGCAAGTTACTAACAAACTTTATGTCAATAAAATGACAAACCAAACAATACCACACTGTCGGAAATATTCCAAAATCTGATCGAAAAGCGTAGAAATAGAGGCAAAATCGACGAAAATCGTAGAAATAGAGGCAAAATCGACACCCTTAACACGCATATACATGACTGCTTACTTTCCTGGCATGATACAAGCACTCATAAAGTGGCGGGGTATTATTTTACGTCGAGTACATACATCTCGCCCGGTTTTGAATCGAACTAATAATGTTAGTGTTTGATAGACACTCAAACTTATTGATAAGTTAAGTGTAAATCCATAAGGTCACGGTTGAACTTTGGTACAGATATATCGTTTTAGTAGGTGACAAGTAAAATGAAATTATATTTCGCACAGAACACTCAATATGAAGTGAAATACAGATTGCAATATTAATTTGTGATATGCATCACTTAAGTTGTCATGGTAACGATGTTTTGTATTTTTTTACCAGTAAATTGCTTATTTTCCCCACAGGGAAAACCAAGTTTACATGAATACAAGTGACATGTTTGCTATATACAAGTAATCTACAAGATTAACGTTATATTCTTTCAGTTTATTAAAAGGCTTGTGTTCGATGATTTCATTATCTACGCACGAAACTGTGATTTAAGATCCACGCTTTTATGAATAGTAAGACACATATTTAAATTCCATAAAATCCACTTTGGCTCATTCTAAATTAAAAATAATGTAAAAATTGGATCTTTTCATTGGCGATTATTCTCAAAGTACTCCGGTTTCCTCCACCAATAAAACTGACCACCACGATATAGCTGAAATATTGTTGAAAGTGACGTTAAGCACCATAAACCATCAACCAACCATTGGCGATCCACTAATACGCGTACCTAAAATTCCGTTTTGATTATTATCATGGGTAATATAACAACCTACTTATCAACGACGAGGAAATAATATCTTGCAATATTAAATATCATAGACTTTTTTTGGGGGGGATAAAGAGCTTCCTAATGTTACAAAGACGACATGTCAGTGTCTATTAAATTGAATGTCATTTTGTAGCTTTGAAACTTATTTAAGCCTAGCTCGCACTTTTAATGAGTGATAGTTGTTTCCATCATCCCCCTTTTTTTCTTGTCGTAATCAAAACATCCAGTTATAAACCCAACCTATCGCCATTTTATATACTATGTATTGGTTCTCTTATATATACTGTTCTGTTATGTTAAATAACAATCAATTGATAAATCTCTCGACAAAAATAATAAATTGGTAAATAAATCCTTATTTGGAAGGTACTGTATACATTCACTGCCCCTTTTCCCCAACTGTATTTTCTTGATATTTACATTAAAGTATAATATCTACTTGGATAAATACTGGATTTATATTGTAAGGACTGGAAATAAGCTATAACCTCATTCCAAATATTCTCAAAATAAATTAGATTGCACTATTCTAAATATTTTGCAATATGTTGTCCAAAAAAACATGGTGGTTAAAGTAGATGTTTTGAGATAGCTTGCTCATAACAACGGTTTCTATCGTAACATAGGTAGATATATGATGACGTGGCAATGGCCACCAATCCTAACTTAATCATGCAATTATTATTAAAACTAATGCTCTATCCCCTAAGGAATTGGTGACCTTAGCTGAATTTGGATATCCTGTTTAGACCCTTTGGTTTTCTTGCTCCCAAAGACTTCAAAATCATTTAGCTTTTAAATAATTTTGCTTTGAGCGTACCCGATGAATGTTATTCCAGAAACGCGTAGTGCTCACTAAATTAGATATCTACGTTTTTATTAATGTCGTAATGATCTTAAATCTAGTCAGATTAAAAAACAATTAAATTATGACTACATGTTTCCATGAAACTGGTTTGTAAACTATGACATCACGACAGGTACCATTCGTTGAGCAGGCGATGTTAACCCTTCCACAGCAATCGATGCCTTTATCAGTTCCAATGCTTTATAACGTTACTGTTCATAGTAAGATGCCATCTGGTTTGGTCATTCCTCTTTCACTTTGATCGTTTTCTTTCAGCGTTCAAATATAGATTACATACTAGTGTACAAACTTATCGAATAGTTTTTAATAATTTATTTCTTTAAAATCTAGATTTATGGTGTTTTTGTTAAAAAAACAATTTTATTACGTAACATGTTGCATAATTTATTTGTATGAAATAATACAATGAATTTGTTACTGTTACTATGGTAGCGAAAATGTACTTATTCTTATATGTTTATTTTACATTGACTATGCATTAGTGGGTTTGTGGATAGACGTGTTTGGGGAATGCTGTTCTTCAGAGGAAGTAATATTTCTTTTTATCCTATGGTTGTTCTATTTGACCAGTCAAATTGCATTGACTGGATAATGTTTTGTTATATACGGTTACAGATACAAAATAAACGTTAGAGGAAACCGAAGTGGCAATCAACAAGTGACAATTCAGAGACACTGGCAACAATGTGCACACAAGACACAGGACGTTTTGGTACCCTTTTAGCTTTTTACCTGTTGAGCTGTGGCAAACTAGTTGTAATTTAGTTGACTTACTGTTAACAGAATATAGATAAAAGTTAGAGAATACCGAAGGACTATCACAAAAGGACAATCCAGAGAAACTGGCAACATAGGTTACACAAGAAGAAGAAAAACAAAACAAAAAGAATATTTGACTATAACACCATACATGACGTCGTATCATTATTGAGGCTATAAAAGGATACGGGGACAAGATTGTGGAAAATAGGGGTAATACACTTTAAAGGGTTTAGCAAAATATTATCATGCAATTTATTTTTGTAGCATTGCAGGACGAAGATTGTGTTCAATAATTGATGGTAAACCACCTTCTGATAGAGGTAATTATCAAGTACGATATTAAGAATTACATGATAGAATATCTTCAAAATTTTCGCTTTGTGTAAATAATTATATATACTTATTGAAATGGAAGAGGGGGTTAGTGTTATAGTGTTTAACGCCACTTTCAACAATATTTCAGTTATATCGCGACGGTAAGTTTTTATTGGTGGAGGAAACTGGAGTATCCAGAGAAAACCACCGATCTACCACAAGTCACTGACAAACTTTATCACATAATGTTGTATCAAGTACACTTCGCCTGAGCGTGTTAGGAACTCAAAATGTTAGTGGTGATAATCACCGCTTGCATAGGTAGTTATAAATCCATTTACCACACGATCACGACCACGACGGCCCCTTGAAATAGAAGAAAACATCAAATGCAGAACACTTATATAAACTAAACCCAAACTACCAAAATAAATAAAAACTAATTTGAACCGACTGTCATCATGAAACTGAAATATGGTTCAAGGAGGTGCAAACCATTCATGGTACAACCTACTGTAGAGTTAAAGTTTTGATACTTAGCGCCACTTTCAACAATATTTCAGATATATCGTGGCGGTTCAACATATTCTAAAAATAGCAATAAAAAATAACTATATTTACCAAGATACATCTTTATCTGTTAGTCAAGTATTGCAAATTACCATGTGGAAACTTAAACAAACTAGAACGAGAATAGAATAATCCACGACCCCCCCCCCCCCCCCCTAAAACCGATTAAAGAAGAAAAGATTATAAGGAGAGCATGAAAGCCCCCCCTCCCTCACCCCCTCCATAAAAAAACTAATAGAGGCACATTTTCTGGTAAGTAATAAACGTCATTATATCTATATATGTTTTCCTCAACACGGTAGCCTGGTTACAACATAAAAAATATGTGTCTTTGTTATTAACAAAGGAAACGTCTAATTATTATAAAGCATGATTGGCGGGAAACAATTCAAGTGAGTTTCCTGTATTAATACAATTGCACCAAGTAGCCGTATGACTAGTACCAGTCATTATTGGGTGTGGTTTTTTAATAATATTTACAAATAAAAATTTAAATGTACTGAACTTTCTGTTATTTCTTTATATTGTAGATTATGTTGTTCTATTGTGTGTATTTATGCTCTGAGTTCCGTATTGGGACGTCCGTTACGATTTCCGCATAAAAAAGTATTGTTTACTTGTAGTTGTGTCTGGCACGTATTGTGTCGTGTTTTCCCCTTCATCTTGTGTACCCTGTTGCCAGTTTCTCTGGATTGTCCATTTCTGATTGTCCCTTCGGTATTATTTATTTTCTAATTGGTAGTGTTATCTACTTCCATAGAGTACTTATTTTCGGGACTTGCTTTTTTTTCTTGGGATTTGTTTTTTATTTTGATGATTTTGGCTAAGATAATAGAATAGTGCCAATTGTTTTTAATCATTAGAGTATAAATCGTTCTTTATCGCAACAGAAAAATGATTAACGAGTTTATGTTAAAGTCATCGACCATTGATGCAACGTCTTTGCAAAATGATAAAGCAAACAAGTATGTATTTCACCGCTTAATAATTTTCAAATAATCGTTTTCAAGATACTGAAATTAGCATGATTAAGTTAATAAAACTTCATCAACCTATAGATCGAAATACTACCTACCCTTCCGGAGCACCTGAGTTCACTTCCGGTTGTTAGTGGAGTTCGTGTTGATCAATCTTTAGTTTTATGTGTAGTGTTTTGTAGAGAATTGTTTGTCCTTTTGTCATTTTTCTTTTGACCATTGTATTGTGTGTCCTTCTTCGAATTACGGCTTCTGATTACCTCTTTGGTATCTTCCATTTTTGCTTACACTGAAGCAGTTCAGTCCCTTGATATATTGTATAATTGTAAATAAAAAGTTGATCAAATTCATGCAATATAAAAAAAATGCTAAAAAAATGTCAGTGTGCAAATTAATTTCGGTGAGTGTTATGTATGCAACCGTTATAAAACTGCACAACAACATGTTGATATGAACAATTTATTGTTTTCAAAGATATTCATTTTCAATTTTTTATGAGGATTTCTAAATAATTACCATAGTTTCGTGATGATGAAAAACAAAAACAAGTGGTATCATATTTTGGCTGTCGGCGAAATTCTTTGATAATTAGAATGACTATCGTTTTGTGTTTGATGTAGTTTCAAACCCTACTTTCTCTATTAATTTTGCATAGACATATAACATTACTTATTCAATGCCATTACTAACTTATGATCGATTACGATGTACATGTTTCAAAATGTAAAGGGTTTCACTGGAATCGAAATCTTTGGTTACTAGAATTGTTTTCACGTTTTTGTTGTTTTTGTTTTGTTGTTGTTGTTGTTTTTGTTTTGTTGTTGTTGTTGTTTTTATACGTTTATGTTTTTATGGTCTTTCTTCGCATTTTTCCTTTAAAGAAAACTTCATATTTGAGTTTCAGAGCATTTAAGACAATTGAATATTGCATTTCTCCCAATATTGTTGTGTCATTTCTACATGGTTCTATTTTCATTTCACATGACACGAACCTGACCTTTTTTGGTATTTCAGGACATTTTCAAGGTCAATTTGACCTTCCTATGAACATGTCATAAACAAACATATGCAATTGTCATCAACAAACATATGCAATCCTTTAAATCACCATTCACTGTTCATAAGTACTTATGAACTTTCGAAAGTTTTGAAAGCTATCATACAAGTTTTTTCGAAAGCTTTGAAAGCTATCATACAAATTTTACGAATGCTTTGAAAGCTATTTTTTAGTTGATTGTTTTTTTTTATCTTGGAAATCAATTCTCCTTCTGGTTTTCTTTGATTTTATTAGGAATATAATTGCATAGCTCTGCATGGTGTTCACCCAAATTAATTGTCAGCATATTTCTATTTGCACCTAAATATTCCAGTATATTGTCCAATACCTGTTAGAGATCAAATGCTACATTGTAAAGCTAAAACTTATTTTTTATTAAAATACAGCAATTACAAATAAACTAACACACCATGTAATTCCTTATAGTTTAGCCTATGCAATCAGTGCCTATCACCAATTACGTTATCCCGCTCAGCCGAGGTATACTCCATACAACATTATGTGATAAAGTTTGTCGGTGACTTATGGCAGGTCGGTGGTTTTCTCCGGATACTCCGGTTTCCTCCATCAATAAAACTGACCGCCACGATATAGCTTAAATATTGTTGAAAGTGGCGTTAAGCACCATAATTCTACTAACCCTCATAGTTTAATACTGCAATTAGTTCACTGTTCATAATTACATTTGTGTGTGTAATTAGTTTAAAACTGATTTTAAAACCTGATTCTTTTATGTTGAAATTTAATATCTTAATAAACCTTAACAACAATATTCAAAAATCGTTCAACCCAGTAACTGGTACGAACGATTAACATAACTGCAATGCAATGCTAATTAATATATATAAAGCAATACTTCTGAAATTTTGCGTGGGTTATTTTTGGTTTTCTTATATCGACATCATTTCTACAATTACTATCTATTTTTAATGTGTGTTTCTTGTTATATATTAACATGACGTCACACTGTCATAGACAATGATTTTGAATGGTTCATACACTATAAGTGTCTATACAATGTGTTAACATTATTTCCTTGTGTAAATGAACCGTCTCAATGAAAATGGGAATCTCATTAAACAATAAAAAAAAAACGAACATTTGTATTATTATTATTATTATTATTATATTACTATTGTAAAAGTAATAATTTTCGTTAGTTTAATATAATTATTTTGTTGCACATTCTAAATTTCATTTTATAATTTTAAATGACGTTCTTCGACAAAAAAATTAAAGTTTTGAATTCACGAGAGTATTATGTTATCCAGCTTAAAGTTGACAAAGAATTCCAAATAACGGTAAATAATATAAAATATTGATACTATTGTAATGTCTGAGCACTGTAGTTAAAAAAAATAAAAAGTTAAAAAGTTACTGTATTTCGTAAAAAATAGAAAAAGTCCGTATACCAATTCAGTTTATCATTCTTTTATTTTTTAAACATTTGTAACCTGACAAACTGTTCGTTCAAAACATACCAGATCGAACGTGATCTGTAAATATTTAAAAGCATGCACACTAAAAATATATTATTGACATGAAAGATTATATCTAATTAAAATATTTGAAACATTTAAACACTACACAAATTATGCACAGCAACGTGTGTTTTCTCCGTTCGTTCTGCATTGACAATCAAAGATAATGACCGCAAAGGTTAGTAACACGTACAAATAAATCATATATTATAAGAAGCAGGAACTGCTTACCCTTCCGGAGCACATGGGTACACTTTCACTTTATTTCTATACTGACATGGAATGTAAGCTTTTGTAAGGAACAAGTCAACCTTCCAATACCTTGAAGGAATTAAATTATGAACCATGATTGTAAAACGAACAATGCTCAGACTAGTAATACACGTATAAATATTATAAATTCACTATATTTAAATATAACCAAATTCGTCAAAAAAAAAAACGTATTGGAGCATATAATGTGAAGACTGGGGACAAGTTTTTTCAATGTATCGTTAAGGTCAATAAACGTTCAAGATGCCAAGGTCGATCAATAATTGTACATGATGCGTTAATGTATATTTAATGTCTTCAGTGGTACGTGACCACAAACAGTTTGAACCATAGAGCTAAATGGTATTACGTGACCCCAAACAGTTTGAACCTTAGATCTAAATATTATTACGTGACCCCAAACACTTTAAACCTTAGATCTAAATATTATTACGTGACCCTAAACAGTTTGAACCTTAGATCTAAATATTATTACGTGACCCTAAGCAGTTTGAACCTCAGATCTAAATATTATTACGTCACCCCAAACAGTTTGAACCTTATATTAAAATATTAAACATTGAAAAAACAGTTCGTAAATAGTTGCTAAGCATTTGTTCAAATTGTTGTTAAAAAATGTTTGCATACATTTATTATTACAATGTAAAATGTATTTGTAGTAAAACCTTTTTATTACACAGTATTACATATGACTACCTTGCAGGATTATATGTCCTACATCAATAAATGGGGAGATATTTTTTTTGGAAGTAAAGATGCCTCGTTAATAAATTTTACTATTCTGAAACAGACGTCTAATGCGTTGGGGGTCGTCGTGGTCGTGATCATATGGCATAGATGGATTTACAACTACTTGTGCAATCAGTGCCTATCACCACTAAAGTTGTGAGTTCGAATCCCGTTCATGGCGGGGTGTACTCGATATAACATTATGTGATAAAATTTGTCGACGAGTTGCGACAGGTCAGTGGTTTGCAATATGTGATTTCCGTGATATGCACACAACAACAAAAACACCAATTAAGCGCATCTTCGCAATAGTTTATCTGTAATACTAAATATGTAGAATTTTATATTCAGAATAAATGGAATCATTAGTTTATACTATCTACCCTTCCGGACAACTTGGGTTCACCCCCGGTTTTTAGCGGAATTCGTGTTGCTAAATCTTTAGATTTCTGTGTAATGTTTTGTAGATCGTTGTTTGTCCTTTTGTTCTTTTCATTTTAGCCATTGTATTGTCTGTCCTTCGATTTACATCTTTTGATTACCCCTTTGGTATCTTCAAACTTTTTGCATACTATTTACATGTTAAAATATTGGAATTTGTTTGATAAACCAGTTGTAAACAATTCATCACAAGGAAAGGTTGAAAACATCAATGCTTTTAAGAGCCTTCCGTATCACCTGGTCTCATTTCCGGTTCGTGTGGGAGTATGCGCTGTCATGGGTTTTGTTCTTTTGCTTCCGTTAAGATTACGTATGTCGTCCTATCTGTTGTATCCTGATGTTACCTTTACTTTAATAGCTCATCCGACATAGATATTATTCGCTTGTCTATATAACTGAAATTTTGAACAGATGCCATTGCGAGTTGACTATTAGTTTAAAGATGATATCAACCCAAAAACCTGCATGAAATTTGCTTCTAAACGTTGACTCGTTTTGAAATTATACTCAAATTATTTTTTGTCTTCTGGAATTAGGATTTCACAACGGATATCAATGATGAGACATGATATGCTAACCCATTCGAGGGAGTTCTGCTGTTTAAGTTTCGTTTTTGTTTTATATTTGTAATTTTGTTTTTGCATCACGTTCCTCCCTTTCACACAATATTCACTTGTACGTTTTTCTCGGCAACTTGAAATTATATTACCAATATGGTTTACTTCCATCCAGTATTGTCGTATTATGTGTCTTTACATTCCGAGTTTTTCGTGGCGATTTCTGCATAAAAACGATGTGCGGTTCGTCTTTACCTCCAGTTGTTTATAGGATGACTCATGTCTTTCTTACTTTATTTGTGGGTTTTTTCGCATTGTGGTGTCCAACACGTATTGTGTTGTGTGTTTTTCTTTTGTTTGTCTTCGTCTTGTGTCTTATGTTGATATTTTCTCTGGATTGTCTATTTGTGATTGCCCCTTCTGTATTCTCTAATGTTTATTAACAAATACTTTTCTATTTTTTTCGATTATTTGCCATTCAATTTTTTTTATAATTCTAGTAGTTTGGATGTCCTGTTAGATCTCGTTGGATATCATTTCTAATAAAAACCACCGAAGTGGCAATCAAAAAATGGATATTCCTGAGAATCTGGCAACATTGCGTACACAAGACACAAGACGAAGACAGACAAAATAAAAAACACACCACTATGCGCAAGTAAGCACAAATAACGTAAATAAGTCATGAGCCCTCCTACAAACAAACAGCTTGAGGTAAAGACGAATCGGACATCATTTTTATGCGGAAATCATAACGGACATCACAACTAAGAATGTAAAGACGCTATAAATAGGACAACATAAAAATCTAAAAACCATGATATGTTGCAATTATGTATATGAGATTGAATTGTTGTTGGTATTTTATGATAGTATATGTAAGTTATTTATGAAATGCGTACATATGAATCACTAATAACAATATGATAATATGATAATACAGAATTAGGTGATCAATTTACAATGATGCAATGATGTATTCAAAAGTATGTACATTTGTATGCATAAGAAAAATGTAATCATAACAGTTATTTGGATGCTCGTGTATATTTGTTTTTGCAGATATTTCCTTTCCATCGTAAAGAAAATATGGGTAAGTAACACCAAACAAGCAAACAAACAAGCAACAAACAATACAGACAAAACAAACAAGCAAACAAACAAGACAGACAAGTATTTGCCATCATTTAGAAACGTTTCACTTGCTTCAGTCTTTGCCCAAATTTAGAAACTTAACTGGTTGTCTTTATAAAGTACATGATCTCCATCCTTGACTATTCTTTTCTGAACTTGCCATGTCATATCACAGCTCAAAGATGAAAACTATGACGTACAGGTTGAGGTTTCTTTAGTAATAAGCATTTGTCTTATTAATTGATGATTTTGATTGATTTTTGGTGTTTTATCGCCACTTTCAGCAATATTTCAGCTATATCATGGAGACCAGCTTTATTGGTGGAACAAGCCGGAATACCCGGAGAAAACCACCGACCATGGGCAAGCAACTGGTAAAGCTTATCATTTGCGACTGCTAGTCGAGTGCACCCTCTTGTGTAATTTATAAAGCAGGGCGCGAGCCCACGCCGTATTGGTGATATGCTTGTATGAGTTGTTAGGTAATCCAACAACAATAATGTCTTGTTAACCTACATTACTGTCTTGTTGACCTACAATATTGTCATGTTGACCTATAATATTGTCATGTTGTCCTATAATACTGTCTTGTTGACCTATAATACTGTCTTGTTGACCTACAATACTGTCTTGTTGACCTACAATAATGTCTTGTTGACCTATAATACTGTCTTGTTGACCTACAATACTGTTGTTGACCTACAATACTGTCTTGACCTACAATACTGTCTTGTTGACCTATAATACTGTCTTGTTGACCTATAATACTGTCTTGTTGACCTACAATACTGTCTTGTTGACCTACAATAATGTCTTGTTGACCTATAATACTGTCTTGTTGACCTACAATACTGTTGTTGACCTATAATAATGTCTTGTTGACCCACAATACTGTCTTGACCTACAATACTGTCTTGTTGACCTACAATACTGTCTGGTTGACCTACAATTCTTTCATGTTGACCTACAATACTGTCTTGTTGACCTACAATACTGTCTTGTTGATTTATAATATTGTCTTGTCGACCTACAATACTGTCTGGTTGACCTACAATACTGTCTTGTTGACCTACAATACTATTTTATTGACCTACAATACTGTCTTGACCTACAATACTGTCTTGTTGACCTACAATACTGTCTGGTTGACCTACAATACTGTCTTGTTGACCTACAATACTGTATTGTTGACCTACAATACTGTCTTGTTAATCTATAATATTGTCTTGTCGAACTACAATACTGTCTTGTTGACCTACAATACTATTTTATTGACCTACAATACTCTCTTGATCTACAATACTGTCTGGTTGACCTACAATTCTTTTTTGTTGATCTACAATACTGTCTGGTTGACCTACAATACTGTCTTGTTGACCTACAATACTGTCTTATTGACCTACAATACTGTATTGTTGACCTACAATACTGTCTTGTTAATCTATAATATTGTCTTGTGGACCTACAATACTGTCTTGTTGACCTACAATACTATTTTATTGACCTACAATACTCTCTTGATCTACAATACTGTCTGGTTGACCTACAATTCTTTTTTGTTGATCTACAATACTGTCTGGTTGACCTACAATACTGTCTTGTTGACCTACAATACTATTTTATTTACCTACAATACTGTCTTGTTGACCTACAATACTGTCTTGTTGACTTACAATAATGTTTTGTTGACTTACAATACTGTATTGTTGACTTACAATACTGTCTTGTTGACCTACAATACTCTATTGTTGGCCTACAATACTGTTTTGTTGACGTACAATACTGTCTTGTTGACCTACAATACTGTCTTGTTGACCTACAATACTACAATACTGTTTTGTTGACATATAATACTGTCTTGTTGACCTAGAATACTGTCTGGTTGACATACAATACTGTCTTGTTGACCTACAATACTGTCTGGTTGACCTACAATACTGTGTTGTTGACTTACAATACTGTCTTGTTGACCTACAATACTGTTTTGTTGAGTTACAATAATGTCTTGTTGACCTACAATACTGTCTTGTTGACCTACAATACTGTTTTGTTGACTTACAATACTGTCTTGTTGACCTACAATACTGTCTTGTTGACCTACAATACTGTTTTGTTGAGCTACAATGCTGTCTTGTTGACCTACAATACTGTCTGGTTGACCTACAATACTGTTTTGTTGACTTACAATACTGTCTTGTTGACCTACAATACTGTCTTGTTGACCTACAATACTGTTTTGTTGACCTACAATACTGTCTTGTTGACCTACAATACTGTTTTGTTGACTTACAATACTGTTGTTGACCTACAATACTGTTTTGTTGACCTACAATTCTGTTTTGTTGACCTACAATACTGTCTTGTTGACCTACAATACTGTTTTGTTGACCTGCAATACTGTCTTGTTGACCTACAATTCTGTTTTGTTGACCTACAATACTGTTTTGTTGACTTACAAGACTGTTTTGTTGATCTACAGTACAGTCTTGTTGACTTACAATAATGTCTTGTTGACCTATAATACTGTCTTGTTGACCTACAATACTGTTGTTGACCTATAATAATGTCTTGTTGACCTACAATACTGTCTTGACCTACAATACTGTCGTGTTGACCTATAATACTGTCTTGTTGACCTACAATTCTGTTTTGTTGGCCTACAATACTGTCTTGTTGACCTACAATACTGTTTTGTTGACCTACAATTCTGTTTTGTTGACCTACAATACTGTCTTGTTGACCTACAATACTGTTTTGTTGACCTGCAATACTGTCTTGTTGACCTACAATTCTGTTTTGTTGACCTACAATACTGTTTTGTTGACTTACAAGACTGTTTTGTTGATCTACAGTACAGTCTTGTTGACTTACAATAATGTCTTGTTGACCTATAATACTGTCTTGTTGACCTACAATACTGTTGTTGACCTATAATAATGTCTTGTTGACCTACAATACTGTCTTGACCTACAATACTGTCTTGTTGACCTATAATACTGTCTTGTTGACCTACAATTCTGTTTTGTTGGCCTACAATACTGTCTTGTTGACCTACAATACTGTCTTGACCTACAATAATGTCTTGTTGACCTATAATACTGTCTTGTTGACCTACAATACTGTTGTTGACCTATAATAATGTCTTGTTGACCTACAATACTGTCTTGACCTACAATACTGTCTTGTTGACCTATAATACTGTCTTGTTGACCTACAATTCTGTTTTGTTGGCCTACAATACTGTCTTGTTGACCTACAATACTGTTTTGTTGACCTACAATTCTGTTTTGTTGACCTACAATACTGTCTTGTTGACCTACAATACTGTCTTGTTGACCTGCAATACTGTCTTGTTGACCTACAATTCTGTTTTGTTGACCTACAATACTGTTTTGTTGACTTACAAGAATGTTTTGTTGATCTACAGTACAGTCTTGTTGACTTACAATACTGTCTTGTTGACCTACATTACTGTCTTGTTGACCTACTATGATATTTTTGTTTTTATTCTGATTATGGGTGTTTAACCCCACATGCAACAGTATTTTAGTTGCATCGGCCAGATTTATTGTTGGAGGAAGTGGGAGTATCCAGATAAACCTTTCGGAAGGTTTCGAAAGTCACTGATGCACTTTATCTCTTGAGGTTGTACCAAGTACACATTGAATAGGCACTGATTGTACATATAGATGGAAATCCACTAAAAAATTCAACCACGAAGGTCTCTGCTGCCATTTTTCTGAAAACATTTGCCAAGATGGCCTGTTGCCATCTTTGTTGTGTTGGATTGATATTTTCAGCAAGAGACAGAACAATAAATATATAGATTTTTCTGAATATGATTAACACGTGTTAATACAATCGAATGTTACAAGAGGAACATGTACAAGTGGATGACATACAAATTCCTTGATCTTAATGATCTCGTGTGCACTAAATTAGATATCTACGTTTGTATTATGTTTCATTATTGAATCGTCCAGTTCTATTACATTTTTATTATTGAAAAATTATAGTTTTAAGTCGAATTAAAAAACAAAATACAATATTGTACTAAATTGAGATAAAGTGAAACATAATTGCTATTATTTCAAAATTATTTTGTTCCCTTAGATTCCCTAGCTATTGTTACGAGAATTGTTGACTTTTTAGTCTTATTCACGAAGCCGGAAATGAGTCACTATTTTAACCTTTTTAAAGATAAGTAAGTAAAATGTTTCCCGGATATAGCAGCTTCCTGTTTCCTGTAGATGTTAAATAATTCTGAACAAATAACGCAAACATTGTTTGTGTATAATAGAATGTGTGATTACATAGAAACAAATATGTAAGCTCATTGTCAATATCCGATTATCTGGATTACACGATTTTATTTACTAGTAAGAGGTGGCTATTAAACAGAATTGTTGGACAATATTTACGGAATAAAATTAAGCTTAAACAGTTCTTAAGTGTTTATTTTGTAGCATTATTACATTGTATATCATATTAAAATGTTTTACAAAATATAGTTTCTTCTTGTATTTTGTTGCCTGCTCTTGTTACATATTCTGTAATGCCCATTTTTCTAAGGCAATGCAAACTTCCTTATTATGTAATCAAAAACTCTAGTATAACCAAGGACTCAAGTAGAATCAAAGATCCCAGTGTAATCAAAAAGGTCAGTGTAATTAAATATTACAATGAAATCAATGACTCCATTGTAATCAAAGATCTCAGTCTAATCTAAGAGCCGAGTGTAGTCAATGACTGAAAGTGTAATCAAAGATTGCAGTGTAATCAAGGATTGCAATGTAATCAAACATTTCAATTGTAATCAAAGACCTCAGTGTAATCAAAGAGCCAAGTGTAGTCAATGACTGGAAGTGTAATTAAAGACTGCAGAAATATAAAAGATCCTAGTGTAATCAAAGAGCTGAGTGTAATCAAAGTGTCGAGTGTATTTAATGACTGAAAGTGTAATCAAAGATTCCATTTTAATCAACGAACCGAGTGTGATCAATGACTGTAGTGTAATCAATGATTCCATTGAAATCAAAGAGCCGAGTGTAATCAATGACTTAGGAGTCATCAAATATCCATTGTAATCAAAAACAAGTTTAACTAAAATTTCAGTATAATCAATGAAATGATAAACAAAAAATACCACTTCGTCAGAGCCAAAGTCCAAAGTCCAATCTGAAATCGTAGAAATAGAGGCCAGATCGATACCCCTAAGATACATATGCAAGACCACTCTCTTGGCTTCAGTAAAAAGTTTTTGGACCCAAAATTATTTTAAATAGAATTCTTTCAAATTAGAGAATTATATTATCCATCTAAATGTTTATCTGAATTTTTTTTGCTATAAGAAATAAATATTCATAGTTTCCGTTATGCTTTCCTTGTGATTTTACGTTACTCAGAACATATCACATAGATGTCTAAGGCTAAGCGACTATAGTCAGTTTCCTATTTCAATTGTGTTTTATAACGTTTGACTACGGACTCTATCATTCAGGTTAGTAATATTAGATGTGTGAGTTTTTGTACATGTGAAAACACTAGTTTATTGCTTGCTTATATTGTCGTCTTTGGTATCTAGAATCCTGACAATAAGATAACCATAATTTGTACCACGAAGCCATGCAATATCACATCTAGGACGTTGATTATTGCACAGCTCTCTGAGAGTAACAATACTAGAGTCCAGATTTAAAGTATGCAATATCTCGTATCTGGGAGTATTATTTCATAGTTCTTAGATGTTGCTTACATTCTTATATATAAACAATAAAAAGATCAAAGCAAAATAATGCATTCATGTTACAAATGTTTTAATTGGTTGGATCATCGATTATTGCAGTTTGTATGTATGCAGAACTGCCTACTCGTTACAATCCGCGTGACACCACGATATAACTGAAATACTGATAAAGTTGACGTTAAACATCAATTAATCAATCAATTGGCCTTTTCAATCGTGCATAACATAGTTAACAAGAATTTAATACTAGGGGTCATAAATGTCTCTATGTATTGAGGTTTTGATTGATTAATCATTAAAAGGATTGGGTACATTAGACGCTAAAATATTATTTAGAGTTTTTTATGAAATATTATTTAAAGTTTTTCTATGAAATATTATTTAGAGTTTTTCTATGAAATGAAATATTATTTAGAGTTTTTCTATGAAATGAAATATTATTTAGAGTTTTTCTATGAAATATTCTTTCATGTAAATTTCACAACAACAAAAAATAAATCGCATAGGTGACTAAATATCATCAATGACACGCTTTATCGAGACATACGTATTTCCTAGAAAAAAGACTTCACCACGGATTAAGTATTTCTCTGAAACGTGTTTTGTTCAGTTCACGTCCTTCCGTATTTAATCAATATTAAATGTGTTTAACAATAACAATATTGGCTAAAGTTGTTTGATAAACTACACGGGAACAACATTGACGTTCATTATATCTGATTTGCGTGCGTCCATATTTAACCAATAATAAATGTGGTTAACAACAACACTTTTAGGTAAAAGTTGCTCGCTAAACAACACGGGGACACATTTTCGTGCATTATATCTGAACTTCCGTTCGTCTATATTTAACCAATAACACATATGTTTAACAACAACACTATTGGCTAAAGTTGTTTGATAAACTACACGGCAATGACATACGTTATATTTGAGCGATAAAACTGAAATATTGTTGAAAGTGGTGTTAAGGACTATAAACCAAACCAAACCTATATTTGAACTTATGTCTATCCGTAGATAACCAATAACAAATATGTTCAACAACACTATTGGCTAAAGGTTGCTTGATAAACAATACGGCAATGACGTACGCTATATCTGAACTTTGGGTCATATAATGTACCTTCCCTAAAAATCAATAGTCGTATCTGTATTTAACTTGTATATTAATCTTAATGGCGAGATCGATGAGGTTCAATATAAGTAATTTTGTGAATGATCTAATTGCCTGTTAATATTTATCAATACATATGATAAATAATATAAAACGTAGATATTATTGTGTACTGTGTAATACGTGTATGTGTTGTTTCTGTAGAACCAGTTCATGTCTTGGTTGTATTGGTTTGAATCAATCCACGAAGTGTAAAACAAAATCCAACGATATATCATTATTTCTTTCTGTTTACGGGAACAACACTAATAAATAACACGCACCGCATCAAGATGATTTGAAACTATTCAACCCGCCACTTTTTTTTATTAAAATGCCTGTATACATGTGTGTTTGTCTCTTCATTTTGATTCTGTTCTGATGGTGTCGTGTTATTTTTGTTTTCCATTGTATTCCTTTCTTTGGTTTAATCTTATTTTTGAAGGGCCCGGGTGGCTCAATGAGTTAGGTAGTTGTACGGCCCGGGTGGCTCAATGAGTTAGGTAGTTGTAGGGCCCGGGTGGCTCAATGAGTTAGGTAGTTGCATTACCGTACAACTCATACAAGCCTATCACCAATACGGCGTGGGTTCGCGCCCCGCTTTGTAAATTACAAAAAGGGTGCACTCGACTCGCAGCCGCAAGTGATAAAGTTTACCAGTTGCTTGTCCATGGTTGGTGGTTCTCTCCGGGTACTCCGGCTTCTTCCACCACTAAAGACTGGTCGCCATGATATAGCTGAAATATTGCTGAAAGTGGCGTTAAAACACCAAAAATCAATGAATCTTATTTTTGGAAATGATGATGTTATACAGTTATTCCACAGTAACTTGTTATTCAAACTGTTTTTAATATTATGTAGTCACTGCCTGTCTTAGAATTATTCTGATTGTAATCATATATCTTGTCTGTTGAATGTGTTTGCCTCATGACGAATTTGCATTATAAATGCCATGGAGAGAAATATATATTCTAGATGAGAACTATAGTATTGATTTGATTAGAAAATGGCGTATGCTTTCGGTATTTTCTTATGGGTAGTTTGTATTATGACTATCATCCTGCTCGGTATCAATAGGAAATTTCAAAATTGTGTTTACAAAATTATTGCTAGTGCATTCTTGCTTACGATGAGATCTATACTAAATATTCATTATAATAAAACTACGTTAGAATGACAACTTTGAGGTTGACTAATCATTGTCTGTATATTTTTGATTAATTCCAGACTTTGTCAGGTTGTTTTCAGAGAAATTTATATTGACGTCTTCTTACAAATTTAATGTGATGTCTTAGTGGTGTAAAACCCTATATCAGGTTTCTACAGCGGGAATGACTGTCATCTCAAACGCTTATGACGTCAATAAATACATTCGTTAATTGTTTGATGACAAGAGGAAGGAAAATAAAGAAGCTTACTTACTCGTTTGCTGTCTTATGACGTTAATGGTAATTTGATTAGACTACAACCGAAAACAAGCTGATTATCGTTGGTATATAACAAGGACCAAGCGTTTTAATGACGTTGATTAGCTCTGGTATAAGACGACAAGGATCAAGCGCTTTAATGACGTTGATTAGCTCTGGTATAAGACGACAAGGACCAAGCGTTTTAATTACGTTGATTAGCCCGGGTATAACACGACAAAGACTAAGCGTTTTAATGACGTTGATTAGTGCGGGTTTAAGACGACAAAGACTAAGCGTTTAATGACGTTGATCAGCTGTGGTGTAAGCCAACAAGTGCCTTAATGACATTGATATGGGACGAAGTCCCAGCTTTGGTAGAAATAGCAATATTTTGATTCCAGATCCATATCACTAATGGCTTAAATTTCATGCACTGGAAATGACACACCGGAAACCAATACATGGTTAAATCTGCAGAAAATCGTATGTGCAGTTATCTGGAAATACTTCCGGTTATTAATGTTAAAAGTCGTCCCCGATATATTTCGGCCCTAAGAAAACGTCGTCCCCGATATATCTCGGCCCAAAAAATCTCGACACTATGTTGATGCACTGAATGAGCGTGAAATTGGCAGATAATTTTCAGATTCGCGAGCATTCATGGCTGTGCCTGTTTCAATAGATGGAAAGAGCATCCTTACATTGTACTACAGTACACTCCAAAAAGTAAAATTTCTATTTCAATCAACCCAAGGATTTACATGATTTAAATATTAGATAATGTGGATTGTGCTTCTCTGGCACTACAGGTAACACCTGTCTCATATTATTGTTTAAAAAAATTATTGGACTTCGTCCCAAGTTAGGTAACACCTATTATCATATTAGTATATTGAATAAGTTTATAACAGAAATATAACAATATGATAATTAGTGGGGTCATAAGACGAGGACAATGACCAATTGTTTAAATGACGTCTATCAAAACAATATTTGAGCACATGTTGATTATAGAAATATATATGATGACATTGAGGAAACTCTGCTTTTCCGTTGAACAAATTGTAGCCCCAGCAAAAGCTACAGCATACTGTTTTTTCTTAACTGGAATTAACAATATGGTGCATGTGTCAAATATTAATGAAGAGAATGACATTAGTCAAGTATTGTTTCGTCATGCCTAATATAAAATGTATAATGTCAGGTGATTTCAAAAGTTGACGAATTTGAATTATTACGTCAGTAAAGTTCACATTGATAAGAATTCAACAATGACTATATCAAATACAAACATATTTCGCCTAAAGTTACCTCCAGTCGTTTGTAGGGGGGTTCATGTCTTATTTACATTAGTCGTGTTTGTTTGCATACAGTTGTACCAGCACATATTAGGTTGTGGTTTGTTTTTCTTTGTTTTCGTCTTGTGGGTTGTGTATCCAATGTTGCCAGTTTTTCTGGATTGTCCATTCTTGAATGTCCCTTCGGGTTCCTCTAACGTGCATCATTTAATTTGTCTTTTATTATAAATATTATTAGAAATGGCATGCGGAGAGTAGATGTTGGGATGCTTAGGGAAGGGCATCGATTGAATTAGTGGTTAATTGTTTTGTTATGAAGTTGAAATGTTTACAATGTTGTGTCATGTTTACCGGTTAACGATAATTAGCATTGCGGATTTGGGATGGTCAACGTCACTTTATTTCAAAATATATACTAGTCAAATAAAGAAACGTTACACCTAATTTTTTATAAATATATTTTATTCAACAAACACGAAATGAAATCAAGCATTAAAAATTAAAACTTTATGATGCTTCAAAGGTAAGAAAAGTAACACTTTTCATTTTTCAACAGAAGGAGTTGGGCCACTAAGTGGTGTTTTTGGCCTTTACTTAAAAACATACAATCTTTAGCTTTTCTTCATAAAAGAACCCTTCTTTTTTATGTTATGTATTTGTTTTTAACCTTGAGTTTCATGGTTTTTGGGGCAAAAACATGAAAATAACACAAAAATTGCTGATTTCTGGAAATTTTTTATAGAAGAAAAAGCAAATGCAGAACAAATCATCCAACTATCACATACAATGTGAAATAGCATATTTACTTACTTCTGAACATCAAAAATTATCCTATGGATTATGTGGGGTTATTTTGGGGTAAAATAATAAATAAAATAACAAAAAACTTAGTATTTCTGGAAATTAACCGTATTGCATATAATAAATGCATTACAATTGCTTGTATAGTTTGTATGTTTTGTTATTGAGCTTTTCAATTGAATAATAATCAATTATCCAATAAAAAAAAGTACAAATGGATTCAATTTTAGATAGGTCAATATTTAAAAAACAAAAAACTGAGGATTTCTGGAAATGAATCATATTGCTATTTTTAATGCTGGTTTTAACGAATATTTTTAGTTTGGATATATTTATATAATAATGTGGTCTTGAAAGGGGAGGGTAATATGTCTCTAAGACCTGGGTAATATTTTGGCATATTACCTGGACAAGACCATATTAATATCATTATTATACTGAGTGTCTAATTGTCCAGGTAATATGCCAAAATATTACCCAGGTAATATGCCAAAATGTTACAGTACCAAATATCACTACAGAAACTTACACGAAGTATAATAATATCTAATAACCCTCGTAATTAATAAACATAGAGTTCACAGTTTCTTGAAAAACGTTATATTTGTCTTCGACAAAGTCGACATCATTCTTCAATTGTGCTACTCTCACTCTCGGAATCTGAATTGTCTACTTGTTGTGCGTCCTCAACGAATTCTCCCCAGTTTCTAACACCATATAACTGTTTTTCATTATGCCTGGCGAATCCTAGATACCACAGTAGAGATGCTATATGGGAACAGACACCAACAACACGGGCACCGGCGCGACACTTACAGTATCATGCGCTGATCGTAGATTCTGTGAATTTGATCCATAGAATATATTGTTTGGAAGATGTGTGCCTGCTGTGTATTTTAAGTCGGATTAGTCCTGGGTCTTCCTTATGAATAAGGTTCTGGCTTTCACCATCTAAGTACTCCTGGATGTAACTAGGACTAAGTTTCAATTGATAAACCCCACAAGTAATGTTCCTCAATTCCTGTTCGCCTAGGAATGTAAAGTCTTTTATGTCTTCTGTTATTTCCCACTTTGCAGATTTCCGCTCTAGATTATATTCTTCCACAAAGCTTTTAAGGGAGTTAATCTCCTTTGAAAAGAACTTCATCTTAGCAGCAAGAATTTCGTCCTCTTCTGCAGCACCAGATGAGAGTGGTGGAAAAAACTTATTGCAAATGGCACAAATAATCTTGATATTTTCGGAAATATATGGCACTTGATTGGTTGGCAGTATGTTTGCAAAATATTTCCATCTTTTTATACGAGCATTAGCTGCTTCGACTACCCATCGAACCTGGAAGTTAAAAACAAGACAAAAAGATAGCACTCGCCGAACGAATGGCAAAATATAATTCACCAACTTAAGTCTATTGGCATAAATAATCGTCATGTAAATTCTTAATAACAGTAAAACAGTATCAGAAACCGGTTCCCTGATTCAATAACAGACAACAATTTGCTCAAAAATTAAACCTCTACTTCAATATAAAGATGATCAGGTCTGGTGATTCAAAAGGAACTCCATTCAATGCTTTTCTTTAAGCTGATAAAGGTGCATAAAAGAGGGATTATAATAAAATATTATATGCATGTCAAATTCAAATATGGGCTTACTCTATCGTAAATGGGTATTTTCATTGTTGAAATAAATAAAGATTAATAAGTATTATTATATGACTTCAGATAATGTCTTTTATGATTGGCTGACGTCCCTAGTAACGTTCTTTGATAAAACGTTATAATCACCTCACGCGACGTAACGCGCGGTGAATATAACATTCCAACGTCTTGCACCATACGAAACCAAAGAAAACGTCGTGATAAAAGCCTATTTTAAGGGTAAAAGCAACATATAAAATATGTCATATAATAAAACAATAAATGACTTTTAATTCGATGGATACCAGGACTTATTAACCCAAGAATAATATATTTACTTCGACCATCTGGCCTCGGTAAATATAATGTTCCTGGGTTAATAAATCTTTGTATCCACCTCATTAAAAGTCATTAATTGTATATAATATCACTGCCTTATATGTCTATTATAATTATTCATTTAATAAAATGGAAAACAACAAATACCAGACTGTCGGAACAGTTCACAATCCAATAGAAAAACAACAAATACCACACTGTCGGAACAGTTCACAATCCAATAGAAAAACAACAAATACCACACTGTCGGAACAGTTCACAATCCAATAGAAAAACAACAAATACCACACTGTCGGAACAGTTCACATCCAATAGAAAAACAACAAATACCACACTGTCGGAACAGTTCACAATCCAATAGAAAAACAACAAATACCACACTGTCGGAACAGTTCACAATCCAATAGAAAAACAACAAATACCAGACTGTCGGAACAATTCACAATCCAATAGAAAAACAACAAATACCACACTGTCGGAACAGTTCACAATCCAATAGAAAAACAACAAATACCACACTGTCGGAACAGTTCACAATCCAATAGAAAAACAACAAATACCACACTGTCCGAACAGTTCACAATCCAATAGAAAAACAACAAATACCACACTGTCGGAACAGTTCACAATCCAATAGAAAAACAACAAATACCACACTGTCAGAACAGTTCACAATCCAATAGAAAAAATACCACACTGTCAGAACAGTTCACAATCCTATAGAAAAAATACCACACTGTCGGAACAGTTCACAATCCAATAAAAAACAACAAATACCACACTGTCGGAACAGTTCACAATCCAATAGAAAAACAACAAATACCAGACTGTCGGAACAATTCACAATCCAATAGAAAAACAACAAATACCACACTGTCGGAACAGTTCACAATCCAATAGAAAAACAACAAATACCACACTGTCGGAACAGTTCACAATCCAATAGAAAAACAACAAATACCACACTGTCCGAACAGTTCACAATCCAATAGAAAAACAACAAATACCACACTGTCGGAACAGTTCACAATCCAATAGAAAAACAACAAATACCACACTGTCAGAACAGTTCACAATCCAATAGAAAAAATACCACACTGTCAGAACAGTTCACAATCCTATAGAAAAAATACCACACTGTCGGAACAGTTCACAATCCAATAGAAAAACAACAAATACCACACTGTCGGAACAGTTCACAATCCAATAGAAAAATACCACACTGTCGGAACAGTTCACAATCCAATAAAAAACAACAAATACCACACTGTCGGAACAGTTCACAATCCAATAGAAAAACAACAAATACCACACTGTCGGAACAGTTTACAATCCAATAGAAAAATCGTAGAAAGAGTGAAAATAGATACCCTAACACACAAATAGATGACCGATCACTTTCCTGGCTTGGTAGAGGCACTTCAGTAAAACGTTGTTACACTAGTGAAATGATGCATTCATGCAAGTGTTTTTTCACATGCGAATAAAGTGCCAATCCTCACATATAAGCGTGCGAAAAGCATTATTGTAAAGAACGCTATAATCATCTGGAATATCATACATAATATATTTAACTATTTTATATACATGAATTATATATTATTATAATTATAGTTTTCCTTATTTTTAATCCACAAGATTTACCTGAGTTTACCTGAGGTTTACAAAATAGTTTCCCCTATGCAGGCCCCTTAATCCATTTTAATTAAAGTGGTCAATGTCTTTTGATATTTTTGAAAGTTGACGTTCGGGGAATCAGCCGTTTTGCCTGTCCTTCGATTTATGGTTTCTGATTACCCCAAGACACAAACAAATACCTAGATACAACACCAATATTAAATAGCAGGTAATAAATAAAATTCAAGCATTAAATCAGACAGTGGCACTCATTTCAAATTGATTTTCACAGGCCATCACCCAATTCCAACACTTGCCGATCAGTCGCTGTGATATGTGTCCACAAAAGTCTAAGTAACAAAGAAAAGTGTTAGATAGAGATTGTCTATAGTTCTGTCCTTTTAGCAGTTATATCAAAGCTCAAATTATTGAAGAATTAACAAATGGAACTGATCCCAAATGTGTGTATTTGAATTCCTTGTATATATTTATTCTTTTTATTGAAGAACCTGTACCAAGCCAGCAAAGTGAGTGGTCATGAGGTATTCATTTTGCCTTTTTCTACGATTTTTCTTTTTAGATTTTAAAAAAGTTCCGACATAATCCAAACCCGACAGTGTGATATTTTGATACATAAAAGGTGTTGATATGCATGAATGATAAATGGTATCTGATGTAATATATATCCTTGACAAGTGTCGTATTTTTTTGTATTTAGATACTTCCTAGTACCGTTTACTTCCTGGTCTAATCTAAACAAGGAAGTTTTATCTCAAGGGATTGAAATATTTTATTTCAAGTTACTTAGATTCAAGTCTATATACCTTATTTAGGTTATTTGTGTATATTTGCGCATAGTGGTGTCCAACACATATTGTGTTGTGTTTTTTCTTTGTTTGTCTTCGTATGTTGCCAGTTTTTCTGGATTTTTATTTTTTGATTTTCCCTTCGATATTCTCTAACGTTTATCTATGCTGTAAGCATATCGTTCCATATTTTCCCATCTTTTTAGTTTTCAGTGTTGTCCTATTATGTGTCTTTACGTTCTGAGTTCCATGTTATGATGTCCGTTACGATTTCCGCATAAAAACTATGTTTGGTTCGTCTGTAGCTCCTGTTGTTTGTTGTTATGAAATGTTTACGTTATTTGTGTTTCTTTGCGCACAGTGGTGTCCAACGCATATTTGTTGTGTTTTTGTTGTGTTTGTCTTGGTCTATGTTGCCAGTTTCTCTGGATTGTCCCTTTTTAGTTGCCTCTTCGGTTTTCTCTAGCGTTTAATTAGTGACCGGTATCTATTGATTGTTAATATTTGTTTTGATGATGACAATAATATCTACTGTATCTGTCATCGGAGGGTAAATTTTTTTTCTAGAAACACGTATTGCGCACTGAATTCGATATCTACGCATTTAATTTGATTAGTAAAATCTTTAGGTTTGGTAAAACAAAACCTATCAAAGAACGGCTAGATCTTGCATAGCATACTATTATCCAATTTCACATAACAAAAAACCCATAGTAATTGAAACAAATTTCACTAAATAATTTTGTTAAGAATCTAAAACAATAAAGCACGGGTTTACCATTCCAATTACAGGATGATGAAAGACTATAGTGATATAAATATTAAATTCTTTTTAACATAATTATTTTTGGCCCTTTGGTTTTATTGCTCTCAGACAATTGTAAGTTATTTCGGTTCCTATTCTTTCGATTTTGAGCGTACCCGATGAGGATTATTCCCAAGAACGCGTACTAAATTTGATGCCTACGTTTTCTTTTAAATCTTCAACTTTTGAAAACAATGAGAGGTGAGAATCTAGAAAAGTGTTCTTTACTGAAATTTAATAAAATAAAATAAAAAAAAAGAATAACTTGCCCTTTAGTTACTAGGCATCTTGTGACATTTATGTCACAAAACATGGGAAATGTACATACTTCTGACTATAATCAATATCTCTCACTATCCAAAGTTCAATTTCAAAACAGATACATAATTAAACTATTTAAAATTGTACAATGAGGTTTAGATTTAGGTTTATGTTGCTTAACGCCACTTTCAACAATATTTCAGTTATATCGTGGCGGTCAGTTTTATTGATGAAGGAAACCGGAGTACCCGGAGAAAACCACCGACCTGTCGCAAGTTACTGGCAAACTTTATCACATAATGTTGTATCGAGTTCACTTCGCCACGAACTTTTAGAACTTTTTATGTGAATACTAGTCATCCAGCTGGGAAGATCTCTTTTAAGCAAAAGAAGTAGTGATCTACAAAAATACACAATAAATAAAAAAAATATCTTACAATTTTAAAAAACATGCTTTCAGCATATCCGTTCCATTAGTACGAGATAACCATATTAGAACAACTATTCGATATAATTTTATTTATATATGTATGGTTAATTGAAATAAGCGAAAGCTAAATAGATACATGTATATCCGTCTAGCAACCACGATATAACTGAAATATTGTTGAAAGTGGCGTTAAACACCATAACACTACACCTCCTTTTCTAGCAACGTTGGTGTTACCTTGTCTGTAGAAATGCACATCTGTTGCATGTATAAATTGATATATCCGTCTCTTAATTATTCATTTTATACAAGAAATAAAATACAAAAACAAACATTACCACACAGTTCCCAAATCTAGTAAAACAGAGGTCAAATAGGCACCCCTAACGCACATATATAAGCCCGCTTACTCCTCCCCTTGCTTGGTACAGGCACTCAAAAAAGTGGAGGAGTTCAGCAAGTTTTAGGGCGCAAAAAAAAGTATTGTTTAGTATGCCAGATTTTATTTCATTAGTGCTAATTTTGACTTAAATTTTGGTTCTTTTTTTTTATTTATTTGCTTCGCTTTTTTTGTTTGTTTGGTTTTGTTTTTGTTTTTTGTTTTGTTTTGTTTTGTTTTGTTTTTTGTTTTTTGTGTTTTTTGTTTCTCCAACAGATTAAGTTTTAATGTGTTTATAAAACAGCGTACAACAGTCCTGTTAAAATTATAGTCCATGGTTTGTCATGGCGACATTAATTAGCACAGCCAGAAAGTTCAAACCTGACACATTTAACCATTCCACTTTGAGCGTACCTAATGAAGGTTATTCCACGTCGTGCGCACTAGGTTTTTATTAAGCTTGTAAAATCTTATTCGTAAAGGCAGCTACAGTTCACTCATTGAGACAGGTTTACATGGCTAAAAATTTGACAATCTTCTAGCGATTAAATGAGTACATTTATATTTCATTCCGTATTTTATTACTATTTTTTTACATATCTTTGATTCCAACAAGTTGATGACCTATTTATTCTGGTCTCCCAAGAAGACCATTAAAGTCTTTAGATGTTCATGACTAATTGATAATAAATCTGTTAGAAGTATCAGCTGTGATTTTTTTTGTCTAAAGAGTAATGATATTTAAATAACAGATTCTACCGTCCTAGCTAGTAGTCAGTTAACTACCAGCATTCATTTATCCTGCGGTTTTCATTCATTTTTGTGGTAGTAGGTGGGGTTTTGGGTAGAAGAGATTCTGTGCATGTCTTTATCGTTTGTTTATATATGTATTGCCGTTGAAGATCCAGTTGTCAAGGGTTGGGATCACATAAACCCCGTTATATCTTTTTAGCCTGTCCCAAGTCAGAACCTGGATTTCCAACGTCATATGTCGTGGTCATTTTATTATCAGTGAGGTCTGTTAAGATAAGATTGTTCGTTTTGTTGATATTGGTGGAAATGATAACCATCACTGTTTAAGCTTTCTTTTCATAATTTACCAACCTGGTATGTTTGGTAATGGCAAAAGATTTGCTGCCAATATTTTTTTTATTAATAAATGTTCGGCTGTGCTGTAACAAATGTCCTTTATTATCACACATTTTTGGGTGGCGCATGTTTATTGTCGTTCACATCCAATTGTCCATTTACACCTTTCCTATTGTATTATATTTTGTTGCTGTAAAAGATATTTCCCTTTAAGGTGTGCAAAGTGTCTAATTTCATGCAAAATTCAAGAAACATAGCATATTTTTTCGCCCATGGTCTGTAAAAAAAATTAATGTCATAACAACTTGCTATCAAGGATTTGTATACTATACAAATGCTTGTTGCTATCAAATTGTCGTTTGATTTTTTTTATAATGTTCAAATATCTACAAATTACAAGAAAATCGTACTCAAATTATTTGTTCTTTCCGTTGCTCTTGCAAGAACGGGTATTAATTTGCCCGTCGTAAGGGATACAACTCCAATAAAACAAGAGCAACGCAAAGCGTGGTGTATCTCCTCGCCTAAAAATTTGACCCGGTGACCTTGACCTTTGACATTGAAAATCAATAGGGTTCCAGATTCTCTTAAGGACTAAGTATGTACCAAGTTTGGTCAAAATCCATTAAAGGATGTTGATTCTAGAGTGTTCACAAGGATGTTACGGGAGGCCGGACGGACGGACGGAAGGACGGTAGCGTTACTATATCCCTTCGCAACTTCGTTGGCGAGGGGATAAAAAAGGTATAAAAACGTGTAATTTTAGGATGAAATCGGGAATGTGCAAAATGGTATATTCCCCACTAAAAATGAAATTGATTGATAACTATAACAAGAGTTTGAAGATACCAAAGGGGTAATCAGAATCCGTACATAGAAGGACAGAAAACATAATGGCCAAAAAGGACACAAGGACAAACAACGATTTACAAAACATACACATAAAACTAAAGATCGAGTAACACGAACCTAGAAACAATACTTTGTTACTCCCAGACCGTGTAACTGGGAAATTTACATTTTCAAATTTCTTTTATCAAATCTTAAAATCCGAAAATATTCCACTTTATATTATTATTTAATCATTTTATAGTTTAGATCAATTGAGGTTAGAAATGTCGACTGCAACCAAAGAAACGTTTGTAGTTAAACATTTTATCTTGATTAGATAATATACGTATAATCTGTTATTATTTTGAAGTTCTTGACCTCGTTACTGCTACACTGGTTTGTTATCCGCGTTTGTAAGCTGTTGTACAATACCTCTGCAGGCAATTTTATTTTTATTTTTCAATAAACTGTCCAATGCAAAGGCTGTATTCCCCACACACAGGACATACTAATCAATTATTATATTGTGATCCAATAAAATTTATGTCATAAACAACCATCTTTAATTTCCTTTTTATCGTATTAAGAAACATATTGTGTTCTATTTTAAACTTTTAAAATATAAATTAGGACATAAACAATTGTTTAGTATTGTCTAATGTTAATTTAAAGACACGAGTGACTGGTTATTTTGGAGAATTTCGGAGGTACTGACAACGATCAATGTATTTGTATTGCTTCTTGCTTAATGTAGACCCTTTGTAAAAGCTGTGTGACGTCATATCCGCTCCACTAGATTGGCAGCATACACCGCCATTATCATATCCCTGGAAAGAACGACACTTCAATTCTGTCAATTTAAGGAAGAAATATAACTTTTATCAGATGAATTATTAGTGCAAAACACGATGGACGAAAAGGTAAAGGGGCGGCCATATTATTCGTGAACTTTGATTGTTGAAAAAATATTTTAATAACTATTGTTTATGCGAAGCGGGTGTGAATAATGCACCCTCGCTTATCGATTTTGTGTTGCCACGATAATGTGACTGGTTAAAAAAAATACACGCGTGTAGTAAACAAAGCATGTATGTGTGTAACAAGGTGTATGTACGAGTTATTTAGTACGATGAATGAAAATATATATTTATTAGTAAATGACATTTAACAATAAATATGTTATATTATGAAAATATTGTAATTTTAATTGGTATTGGGACCTATTAATTTTTTTTTAAATCATGTGACAAAAAATAAAAATAATAATTTGTGTTTAAATAATAAATAACAAAACATGATACATGAAAAAGATAAATAATATTTCTGTTATTAACAGAGACCTAATTTTGAAATATGTCACATTTTGACAAATATTTTGTTTTGGAAATGGAGAAAGAGGGGGAGGGGGGGGGTTATGTAGTGACATTTCTGTGAGTACAAGGAGAAAAGATTATGTTATTATTAAACTGTATAATAAAGATTTTCAATATTTGGGTACCTGTCATTGATATTATTTTTCAACATTTTTTTTCATTTAAAAAAAAAGGGGGGGGGGGCATTGTAGGTGTACCATTCAAGCTGTATAAATTATTCACAGAATCATGCAAAACCTGTTATTATGTGTCTAGGAAAGGTAAATTAGCTGATCTGCCAATCACGAGGACCGATGGTTTCCATTTGGCTTATATAATAACAGATATCTCCTTTTCTCTCGAAATATAGCACTTTGCCATTTAAACAAAAATTGTATATGGCAAGAATCCTCCGAGATTATCTTCAGCATAACAACTTTGCTTGTTTCGTTGAATTTCATTTACAAAATAAATAATTATTGTGTGCAAGGTTTATTGGTGGTATAATAGTTGATATTTACTAAATAAATGCAATTAATATGTCTATTTTGACTCATCGTGAGTTTTGATTCCTGAATACAGTATGTTAGTGACGTGTGGCAAGTTGACAGTTTCTGTAGATTCCACCACAAAAGAAAGCTGCTGATAAGATTTAACTGAAATGATGTTTAAAGTGGTGTTGAATGCCCATCATCGTGTATGTCTATGATTATGGTATTTAACGTCCCTTTCAACAATATTTCAGTTATATCATGGCGGTCAGTTGTATTGGTGGAAGAAACAGGAGTGCCTGCCGACAACCACTGACCTGTCGGAGGTTACTGAAAACTTGTCACATAATGTTGTATCGAGTACTATGGATGGAAGGGCAAGCAGTTCCTGCTCCATTAGTGGCACCCATCGTTTGACTGTTGAGCAACAAAAATTAAATATATGATATGAAATCATGTTGACTACCTGTATACACATGGCATGCGTACATAAATACAAATAACAGAGATAAAGAATGAACCCTCTAAGAAACAAATAGGAGTCCAAATGAATTTGATATCAGTTTAAACGGAAATCATAACATACTGTACATTACAATATTGAACAAAAAAAACGTGATGATATATATAATTAGACAAAATCAAGAACATGAATGAGAATCCCACTAAATATCGGGGTTGTATTTGGGTCAGGGTGTCTAGAAGGGTGAGCAGTTTCTGCTCATCTAGTTGCACCTGCCATGCAATCTGATTAAAATCACATGTCTTACTTGCTCCCCTTTACTGATTTGTCATGTCATTGAAAATCTGAAGAAACTCCATTACGGATCACATGTGAGTGACCTCTATGTTGTCGTCCAATGAAAATGGCAATTAAGTGATTCAAATTAGACTGCTTTGTTTGCTACAAAGAATTCAATTTGTCGAAATCGGTCATCACCCATAATAATCATATCATTAAGAATTCATAACATATGGTCAATTGCATGTTACCCATAATGGAGTTTCTGCAGATCTCCCACATCGCCCAAGCGTAATAATATCAACAAAGGGTACATGTAGCAAATTTGAGATGTGATTTAAATCATATTGCCTATCTTCTACAATGTAAATGTTAAAAATGTGGCTTTGATTGACAGCTTATGATTACCCCTTTTGGTATCTGTATTTGTACATTTTATCGAAAGTGGCATTAAACGTCATGAAGCTGTATTTTCATTGGACGCCCAGCCTGGGGGCAGGTACATCATACTATGTATGTGGCTGGAGACGTAGATATATCTCTGGAATAGTATTATGCTTCCGAACACTCTTTAAGGGCTAAGTAAGGGAAAATAAGAAAGACTTCCGAAAGCTTGCAGTTATTTTGTTGCCTTCCCAGCTACAGGATGTCCCCCTAGCTTTCACAAAAGAAAGGTGTTGCTCAACGATCGTTAAAAGAGATGAAATCGACAATATAGAATAAAGTATTGAATATATGTAAGACTCAGATCGACGTCCAGTCTCTAGTCAACGTTCAATCCTCAAATCGGCATCCAATTCTCAAATATGTGGCCGTTTTTCACTTTCTCAAATCGACGTCACTGACGTATACTTCAAATGTTAGTTTAGGGAATGTTTTTGAAGCAATGATGGAAAAGGGACAAGACCAGATTCCAGATGAGGGGTTCTTGATGACAAAAATGCCTATGTATTTTATAGTTACTGTAGATAAAATCCTATTGTGTTTAGGAGTACTTCTACTTTAGCGGACCCTAACCTTAACCCTAATCCTAACCCTAACGCTAACTTTAACCTTAACCCTAACCTTAAACCTAACTCTAACTCTGACCAAGAATGGGAAAATTCTTAAAAACACACACACACACAAAAACAGATTAAAAAAAAAACTGTCGTTACAATTATTTTTGATGGCAAACTTTGATCGTGTAAACGAGCCTATAGATATGAGAGTTCAGGGATTGAAAATTCCTCAAGTCCGATGCCCAGGACTAGAATATTGAAACTTCGGGCTTGCCGTTTTTCCATGGAAAAAGCCTGTCGGGCATGCCTTTAATAAAAATAAAAACTCCCCCTTTTTCTAAGCATCTTGTTTTCAATTCAAATCACATGCAAGTTTTTGTCAATCGTCCCCTTTCACTGTAAATAAGTACTAAAAAGCTATTTTAAGAATGGTAATACACATCCTTGACGGATCGATATTCCTCATGAATATTAGTTCCGAATCACCTATGCGCTTCCCACATACCTATGTAAAAGTCAAGCATCGGAATAACATTGATCAATCGTATGTTTATGTTGACAACTTTTGAGAAAAATGTTGTTGCTTAATTTTAATTTGACAGTCAAAAAAGCAGAAAAACGGAAAGCCAACGACGAGCCAACTGATCCTGAAACTCCCAGAAATAAACATCTTAAGTAGAATAGAATAGAATACATTTTATTGCCTAATCATAGGGCCCACATGAGGCATCATTAACAATACAAACATTATGAATTTATGATAGGGAGAAAAGAACGAGAACATTTCAAAACCCTGAATAGATAAATTTCCTTGGGTCGTCTCTGATGAGAATGCTCAGGAAATGTACTGCAAGTACTGTAGAAAATTTCCACACTTGTCAGATAGGAAAGATGCCCTTACTCGGGGAACTAAAAATATACGCATTGATGGACTTAAGTTACACGATAAACACCAGGAGCACTTGTTATGTGTCGAGCATTGGTTTAAGCTAAGGAACTTGATGATCCTCGGGCAGCTGCCGGCCCTTCACAGGCCTTTACTGACACCTCAATAGGCCAGTCATTATTGAAATTAGATGAAAGTCAGAGAAAACGTCTTGAAAGTTTTGTTTAATACAGCTGCCTACAGTGTTGTCAAAGCTGGAAAACCATTTTCAGATTATGAATTGATATGTGAAATACAAGTTAAAAATGGACTTGACCTGGGTGAAAACTATAGAAATATTAATGGTTGTAAAACTTTTGCTGCATCAATTGCACAAACTTTAGTTGATAAGCAAGTAAAATTTCAAATGTTATCCTACAAATTCGGACTTGGCAAATCACTGACCGGACTTGGGTTAGAAAAGTTTAAAAAGCCCTGGGCTTGGGCCTGCCCAAAAAAAATTTCAACCCCTGGAGTTTGGAAAGGATGCCGATTTGAGAATATCCTAAAATTGGATCATGATTTGAGATAATGACATCAGTGGACGCCGATTTGAGGAGTGGACGTCGATCTGAGTCTATCATATATATCAAATTTTATGATGGAATGCACATGCTATGCATGTGTATAAATGAACCAGAACTTGTTGTTCAGTGATCTTGACGTCAGCGATTTTCTTTGATTATAAATCCTTTCATTGATTATTAGCATCGTTGCTCTTCAAACGACCGACAATCGATCATCAGCGACAATAGCTTCATCACTGGTATATAATGTCACAGTCCTCACGATGACCACCGGTCCTCCGACCCAAAACCAGTAAATGTTCCAATTTTTATTTAGATATATACATGTCCATTTGTATATAAAAATAAAGTCAAGAATTTGATTCGGACTGGTATTCAAATTAAAATTTTCATTTTGAGGACTGATGTCACATTCCCAGCTTTGAAGGTACATACAATGATACTGTAAATCAGAATTCCAGAATGTGTCATATTCCCTGTCTAGCACCTGAATAACACATGATAATATAGCATAAATTACAAGTTGGTGATCATAATTAAGATAGTATAAAAAGATTTGTGTTGTAATTCTCCATATTTCTCTATTATTCACTGGCGGTAAACTGATCGTGGTAACTGCAGTTACGACGATCACAACATGGCGGAGGCAGAAATAGGTAAGATCGTTTTCTGCTAATTTCTCCATTCTAACGTGTTGTTGTCAAGAATTACTCAGCCGCAAGGTTGATCTGTACAATTTTGTTGTTTGTGTGTGTTCTTGATACCATATATGGTCTCGTTACCAAGAAAATAGCCGTCGGAAATTTAAGGAAGATAATCGTAACTCCAAAGTCCAGTTACGATTGTCATGCAAAAAATAATTTATGGAGTTACGATTATCTTCCTTAAATTTCCAATGGCTATTTTCTTGGTAACGAGACTATATATGGTATCAAGAACACACACGTACAACAAAATCGTACAGATCAACCTTGCGGCTGAGTAATTCTTGACAACAACACGTTAGAATGGAGAATTTAGCAGAAAACGATCTTACCTATTTCTACCTCCGCTATGTTGTGATCGTCGTAACTGCAGTTACCAAGATCAGTTTACCGCCAGTGAACATTTAACATGTTTAAGCAAAAATTATGTCAGTCTTGTTAAAATTAGATGTATCTGTTTAAAAAAAAATTCTTTGGCAAATCACCAGCAGTAATTTATAAGAACATCTTGTTTGAGGTCATGTCATGTAACTTTTCATTCATCTTTGACCGTTCAATCATGCAAGACAGTTATTTATATTGACCAATAGGACAACAGCTCTTGATGTGTACTCGGTTTTGATACCTAAAAATTTAATAGGCTCATTGCTGATTGGTCAGTTGAAAATATGAACCTTGGCGTGACCTAACATGGCATGTCATACATGTATCACCAAAGATTTTTTTTTTTAAAAGATACGCAAGTAGCTATTTTTAAATAGATTGAAATTACATGTGAATTATTCCAATTCAATTTTCACAGAAAATTAATGCCAAATTGGGCCATGACTATTTCTACTTAAAACCCATTACTGGCCCCTTCTTCTGTTATACTACAAGATTAACATAAATTGAAGCCAAACTATGATGATATTTTTTTTTCAAAATATATATACATTTGTAGCCCTCCATCCAAGATACATGTACATGTAATTGCCAATACAATTTAATTTGTCCGGCCAACAATAGAATTTTGTAGTTTAAATTTGCTGTATCATTATTGACCAATTAAAACTGTATCTACCTAAAAATTATAATTAGGAATTGCAAAATTTAAAGTTTCCTTTCATTTGCAATTAGAAAAATAAGCAAATATATTATAAAAAAAAAAAAAAAAAACATTTTTTTTCTTTTGCATTATAGTAAGCTTCTTCAGAATATAATGGAAAAAGGCTAATCTAATGCCCTAGCATGGATTTTGCAATGGGGGGAGGTGGAGTCAATATACTTTCATAGTCAAAATTAAGCCAAAATCTTGACTTCAATAGCTAATAGTATTTCCTGGTTTTCAGGACAAGTATAATAGTTTGTTTAGAAATGAATATTTAACTTTAACTACATGTATGTATAATATTAATACAGTGGATTTTTGGGGGGTGCCTTTTAAGAATGTAAAACTAAAGCAGGTAAATGGAGGGGCAGTCGTGGATTTACAACTACCTATGCAATCAATGCCTATCGCCATTATAGTTGTGAGTTCGAATCTCGATCAGGGCAGGGTGTACAACATTATGTGATAAAGTTTGTCAATGACCTACAACAGGTCGGTGGTTTTCTCCGGGTCCTCCAGTTTCCTCCACCAATAAAACTGACCGTCACGATATAACTGAAATATAGTTGAAAGTGGCGTTAAACACCATAAAGCAAACCAAACCATGTAAAAGGAAAATGAACAAAAACATTGATTTTGTGTTTTGGATGACACTAATTAATATGTACTTGTAGCTGCATGAGACAGATTATATCAATTCAATTATTCTGATAAAACTAGAGTGGAAGTTAAAAATTAAAAAAATTAAATATTTTTACTGTAAGAAGGATTTGTATTAAACTTATATAAATGCATACAGACATTACCATGGTAGCCACACAGGAAAGGCAAGGAAAAGAAATAATATTGAGAACTTTTATTATCAAAATAGTGAAACATTTGAAAGCCATCTAAAGGTTAAAAGCTATGGACAACTAAAACAAATGTGTGTTACTTCAAGTTAAATAGCTTTCTTGAACTCCATATAAAAGTTGCATGCATGTCATTCTTGAAAAGAGCTATTCAATGATCTGCTTCAAAATTAATATTGTTAAATTCCATTCATAGTTCAAACTATATATTTCTTACCAAAATATTTTTCTCCAAATCTGAGATATTTTTCTTGTTATCCTTTTTATGCTCACTTGACTAAAATGGTCAGGTGAGCTATCACTATCACTTGGTGTCTGCTGTCTGTCAGTAAGCTTTCTTACTTTTGACATCTCCTCTGGTCTTCGAACACTGGGCCAATTTTAACAAAGCTTGGTGAAAAGGTCCATTATAAGTTGGGTTCTCTAAAAAATGTGTTTACCAACGATCGGTGAATCTTCAAATATGGCCATCGTTAGTACTAAAAACTGAAATATTTACTTTCGACATCTCCTCGGGAATCCACAGGGACAATTTTTTTCTGGACTTGGTTAGAATGGGTCTTTGCTGTCCCTCTTTAAAAATGTCAAAGAGGTCCGTCAACCTTCAAATATGGCCACCTTTAAAATAAAAATAGAATTGTCTACTTTCAACATCTCTGCAGAAACCACTGGACCATTTTTTACCAAACTTAAAATTCATTTGAAGATTTATTTCTCATAAAGTACAGTTACATTACCAAATTAGATTAGACCAAACTTGATTTTGGTTGAAATGGTCCTCTTTCAAAACTGTGTCCAAGATGACTTAAAAAGAAATATTTAATTTCGACATAACGTACATGATGAAACCGCAGGACCAATTTAACTACTCTTGGAAGGGAAGATGTATATATATGATCACATACAAAATCGTATGTACAGGTACATGTATTTGTTATTAAGGTCTACACTCATGTAAAATTTATTTATTAAGGATTGATCGCAATTTTTGTTCGGTTCATGAAGAAATAACCTTAATCAGGTTGTACACACCGGGTAACCCGCATAGCGGGTTACGCAAGGGTGTGTACAACCTGATTGAGGTTATTTCGAATGAACCGAACAAATAATTTCGATCAATCCTTATAAATTAATTCAAACTTTTTAGCTCACCTTACCAAAGACAATGTGAGCTTTTGCCATCACTTGGCGTCCGTCGTCTGTCTTCCGTTAACTTTTCACATTTTAATATTCTCCTCTGAAACCTCTCAACCAAATGAACTGAAACTTGGTAGGAAGCATCTATGGAAGGTCCTCTATAAAGATTGGTCATTTCGTCCCGATCCATTAACAAACATGGCCGCCACAGGCAATTCTTGTTTCTGATTGGCCGATTTTTTTAAATCTCTTCTGAAACTGCTTGGCCAAATGAACCGAAACTTGGTAGGAAGAATTTGGAAGGTTTTCTGTAAAGATTGCACATTTCGTCCCAATCCGTTAACAAACATGACCGCCACAGGCGATTCTTGTTTCTGATTGGCTGATTTTTAGCTCACCTGGCCATAGGCCATGTGAGCTTTTGTCATGGGTAAGCGTCCGTCCGTTAGCTTTTCACATTTAAATCTTCTTCTCTGAAACCGCTGAACAGATTTCAACCAAACTTGCCAGAAATGTTCATTGGATGGTCCTCTACCAGATTTGTGTTTTTGGTGCTGATTTGAAATCCAACATGGCTGCCAGGGTCCATAATGTGTTCTCATTGGCTGAAATTTTAAAGATCTTCTTGTCAGAAACCACCAAGCCAATTGAATTGTGACTTTGCAGGAATGATCATTGGGTGGTCCTGTACTAAACTTGTGAATCGTTTGCCGATTGGAAATTCAAGATGGCTGCCATGACTCGACTTAATTTAACATTGGACCCTATGGGAATTTCACATTTTCATCTTTTTTTCTGAAACCACAAAACAGATTTGAACCAAACTTGGCAGAAATGTTCATTGGATGGTCATATACAAGATTTTTGTTTTTGGTGCTGATCGGAAATCCAACATGGCTGCCAGGGCCCATAATGTGTTCTGATTGGTCGAAATTTTAAAAATCTTCTTGTTAGAAACCACTAAGCCAATTGAATAGTGACTTTGCAGGAATGATCATTGGGTGGTCCTGTACTAAACTTGTGAATCGTTTGCCGATCGGAAATTCAAGATGGTCGCCATGACTCGACTTAATTTTAACATGGGACCCTATGGAAAAAATGTTTAAAAGTCTTCTCTGATGAAACCAGTAAGTCAATTTAAAGCAAACATGGCATGAATGGTCCTTAGATGGTCAACTTTCAAATTTGTATGTCCTGTGACCCTGACCTCCATCCAAGATGGCCACCGTCAGCAGACATAGTTTTAACATAGGACCCTATGGGAAAAATGTTTAAAAAAAATTTCCTCTGAAACCAGTAAGCTAATTTAAAGCAAACATGGCATGAATGGTCCTTAAATGGTCAACTTTCAAAATTATATCCAGTAACCCAAACCTCCATCCAAGATGGCCACCATCAGTGGACATAGTTTTAACATAGGACCCAATGGGAAATATGTTTAAAAATCTTCTCCTCTGAAACCAGTAAGCCAATTTAAAGCAAACATGGCATGGATGGTCCTTAAGTGGTCAATTTTCAAAATTGTGTCCAGTGACCCTGACCTCCATCCAAGATGGCTGCCTTCAGCGGACATACTGTAGTTTTAACATAGGACCCTATGGGAAAAAATGTTTTAAAATCTTCTCCTCTGAAACCAGTAAGCCAATATAGCAAACATGTCATCGATGGTCCTTAGGTGGTCAACTTCCAAAATTGTGTTCAGTGACCCCGATCTCGGTCCAAAATGGCCACCGTCAGCGGACATAGTTTTAACATAGGACCCTATGGGAAAATTGTTTAAATGTCTTCTACTCTGAAACCAGTCAGCCAATTTAAAGCAAGCATGGCATGGATGGTGCTTGGGTAGTATACTTTCAAAATTGTGTCCGGTGACCACGACCTCCATCCAAGATGGCTGCCATGAGCGGACATAGTTTTAGCATAGAACCCTATGGCAGTATGGGATTTGAATAGTAACTTAGATGTATTCGGCATGCAGACATTCTTAAGAGGACTTATTTATGTCAGGTGAGCGATACAGGCTCACCTGAGCCTCTAGTTTAAATTCTTCTCATCTAAAACCGTTTGGCCAAATGAACCGAAACTTGGTAGGAAGCATCTATGGGCGGTCCTCTCTAAAGATTGCACATTTTGTCCCGATCAGTTAACAAACATGGCCGCCACAGGCAATTCTTGTTTCTGATTGGTTGATTTCTAAAAAATCTCCTCTGTTAAAAGAAAGATAACTCTTGCCATTATCTCCCGTAGAAATTAACTAATGCTGATATAGTGTAACATGTTTATTCTATACATTACAAGTAGGTATTCATATTTTAATATTTTTTTTTAGCAAACCTTGCCAAAGACAATATGAGCTTTTGCCATCACTTGGTGTCTGTCATCTGTTTACTTTTCACATTTTAATCTTCTCCTCTGAAAACCCTCAGCCAAATGAACTGAAACTTGGCAGGAAGCATCTATGGAAGGTCCTCTCGAAAGAGTGCACATTTTGTTATGATCCATTACCAAACATGGCCGCCACATGCAATTCTTTTTTCTGATTGGCCGATTTTATAAAATCTTCTCCTCTGAAACCGCTTGGGCGAATGAACCGAAACTTGGTAGGAAGCATCTATGGAATGTCCTCTATTAAGATTGCTCATTTCGTCCCGATCGGGTAGCAAACATGGCTACCACCGAAACTTGGTAGGAAGCATCTATGGAATGTCCTCTATGAAGATTGCTCATTTCGTCCCGATCGGTTACAAACATGGTGACCACATGCAATTCTTGTTTCTGATTGGTCGATTTCTTGAAAATCTTCTCCTTTGAAACTGCTTAGCCATATGAACCGAAACTTGGTAGGAAGCATCTACATGTATGGAAGGTTCTGTATTAAGTTTCCTCAAAGCAGAATGAAAGGTGAGTGACACAGGCTCAGCCCACTGACCTCTAGTTTTGTTACAATATTGAAAAATATATTTATTTTTTCAAAATAAGGCAAATAATCGGAAATAAATTTAAATAACCCCAAAGGTGCCCCATTTAAAGAAAATCAAGTGATGACAACGGCACGTGACGCATTGAGACTGACGTCTATTTTTAGATTTCGTTCATTGACAAATAACCTCAACTTTTTAAACCAATCAAAACACGTATTAAATGACATGTGACTCTAAAATTAATTTATTTGCTCTAAGACATGTACCCGGTATACAAATGTAGATCAGAATCTGATGACTCTGTGAAGTCAAAAGTTGTACCCTGTTTTAACATACTTTTTAATCTGGAAGTGAGAAGATAATTTTGACTTTTTGGTAAAATGTATATTGTAAAGTAGCTTCTAGTCAAATTCAATCATCAAATTATAGAGAGTTTGATGAAGTTATTCAAGTTTAAAAAAAAAAAAATATTACAGTCAACATACATGTAGTACCATTAGCCAAAAATAACCACAAGAGGTACAAATTATCTGTCTAAAGTATTAAAGCTTCTGTCCAAATTTCATATAATTATATGAAGGTTAGTGCAGTTTAATATTCAAGATTTAAAACTACAGTACAGTCAGAGACATAGCGTGATAAATCAGTGATATACATATGAATCATTTTGGTGATTTGGATATATCTTTTGTTCTGTCAAATATATCTTTAAAATTTATTTTACATTTAGAGTGTTACTTACTATCACCCAAAAGGTATATCAAAATAAGTAAATAGATTAAACAGATCAAAAGATATATCAGTATCACCAAGAAAAGTGATACGTCTATCACAATGATTTATCATGGTATGTCTCTGACTGTACTATACTCAATATAAACATTAATCTTATTAAATTCTTTGTGTAGATACAATATTTTGACAATAGTGAAACTTGAACCATTGTTTCATGAAAAGTACATCTTGAAGATTTAACAAAAAAAACATAACAATTAGGAAATGAACCTTATTAATATGGGTTGACCGAAGTCAGAATTCAAAAATGTCAAAGACATTACTGCCAATCTGTTGGTCATAAGCAATAAATTCAATCCAAAATTATTATTATTATTATTATTTTTTTTTTTTATAAATTATCAAAATATAATATGAGTTGAAGTCCCAAGATATACAAATCTACATGTATTTAAGTGTGTAGTCATATATGGTATACATGGCAGTATATTGTCTGTGGCTGTGATCCCAGGTCGGGTAAAGCCAAAGATTATAGAATTATTATTTGCTGATTCCCCGCTAAACATGCAGCATTAAGAAATAAGAACAAAGACTGGATGACTCTGTCTGTCTGTCTATTTCCGTGAGCTAACACTATCTATGAAGAAATCCAACTGATCGTGTTGATCTAGTACAAAAAAAATGTAAATTGTTCTTGCCATGATATACAAAATGTAGCTGAAAAATTGCTCACTTAGCATTAAAGAATTACTCCTGATTCACTGTTCACAAACATGTGATGTACTAAAATAAAATAAAATAAAATACCACACTGTCAGAGCAGTTCCAAAATCCAATTGAAAAATCGTAAGAAGAGACAAATTCCAATAATAAATGCAATTTAACTGAAAACATGGCCGTTGTTAAAAAACAATGAAATTTTGGCCCAAAAAACATATAATCATTTTTGTATTTATTAATTTACCAGTAAACTTGGTTAATGTACTAGAACAAAGTCAAATATAAGGGAAAAAAAAGTTAGAAAAAAATATCTGGAATTACACAGCACATAGAGATTCAACTAGACAGATACTTTATAAGATTTCTTAGATGTACATGTATATATTGAACCTATTACAAAATTGTGAAATTAGCTGTAAACATGGTAATTAAATAACGAGCTTAATGAGCTTAAGCCATTGTCTATTTTTAGGTAACAGCTGGTTGTGACAAAATGCAGTAAATATAAAGAAAAGGTTGAAGATGCCAAAGGTGGTAATCAGTGATCTGTAAATCAAAGAAGGACGAACAATGAACCTCAAAACAATACACAGAACACGGATGATTGAGCAACACAAACTCTTCAAAAACACACCGTGTTAATTCTATTAAATTTTGTATAATTGTTAAACTTTTTTTTTTCGTTTCAGATAACCTCCAAAATAGCTACAAAACTGATCACAAGAAGCAAAACAAAGACCTCCAAAAGTCACAAGAAAATTGTTGCTATGTTAAACAATCTTAGTAAGGATAAATCAGGAGCACCAGTCAAGTGGAAATTTAACAAATCAGGTGTGAAACAAGCGAACAAAGTTGGCAAAAGACTTGCAACTGCTCAAGAAAAAGATCTTACAAGTCAAGGTTCATTGCCCCAAAGTACAATGCAAAAGAAAGAAACAAAAAATTCAAAACCTACCGACGTGCTTAAAAAATCTGACAATAAAGACGGTAAAACTGAAGAAATCATAGTAAAAAGAAAACCTGGACGACCGAAACTTGTGAAGTCTGAAAAACAGTCGGATCTCGCTTCTGTGTCTAATGTAAGCATAGACAGACTCAATGACAATAAAGTAGTTGAACCGTCGACCGAAGTAAATGAAAAAGATGACGACTCAATTTCAATAGGATTGAATAGCAATTTGAATGAGAAACCAGATTTATCATTGTCTGAAGGCAACACACACAAAACAGGATCAAAACAAGGGAAAAGAAATACAATTTTATCAAAAAATATCCGAATAAAGAGACTAGAAATTTTAAAACGTCATATTGAAAGAGGAAAGGGTAAAGGTCGTAGTGGAATAAAGAGAATTCGTGAATATCGCTCGGCAACACCTGTAAGTGATACAAACTCTGAAACACTGCCTGATGAAATGAATGAGCAATCAACAGTAAGCAATAACCAAGACAAACTCAAAATGTTAAAAGAACAAATAGACAGTGAAAGACGGCGTGGAAGAGGCAGAGGTAATTTAAGACGAGGACGAGGTCGCTGGAAAAGTTTTCAGGATAGCGATGTCAATGAAAGTTCTTTTTCTGCCGGTTCAAGTCAATATCAAGACGTTCATGCAGGTGACGATTCTATTTTAAAAACTGAAGCAACACAACTAGAAATGTTAAAGCTCCAAGTTGGACAGGGGAATTCCCATAGAGGAAGGAGAGGTCGTCCTAAATGGAAACATTTAAATATTGGTAATAGGACAAATGAAGGTACAAGGGATGCAGATTCCTTCTCAGCCGAAAACCAAAATCTAATTGGAAATTCGGCGGGAAGGTTTCGAGGTGCTAGAGGCAGAGGCCCAACGTGGACATCATTAAATAGACAAACGTTAAATAAATTGGTTCTAAATGAACATACAAAGCAAGCTGTATGTAGTGGGACTTTGTCATTGGTTAATCAGTTGAATGATAATAATTTAATAGACTCTGAAAACGAAAGTATTGACTCTAATCTTAGTAGTGTATCGTCAAAAGCGAGGAAGCGAAAAATGTTCCATCTCAGGGGAATTAAATTAGGACCAGCAAAACTATTAAGAAGCCAAGATAGTATGAAAACAAGAAATTATAAGGATTTAAATGCGCAGCGTGTGCCTAAGAAAAGAAAACGAACATTAAGCGGTGAATTTGAACTGTTGGATGAAGTATCGCTACGGAAACAAATGCGAGGTAAAGATGATGATGACTCTTCCACTATAAGGTCATTCGACGATAGTTGGGCAGATATGACGGATTCTGAACTAACAGATTCACGACTAGATTTCACAAAAGGTGATTATGAACAGAAAAATGATAGTGGAAATAAGTGTACAAAAGTAAAGACAAAATCTGATGAAACTATAGACAGGGACGACTTGCAAAAAGGAAAAGTTATTTTGAATAAAAAAAGCTTAACAGAAAAAGACGTGAAAACACCTCGAAAGAAAGGTAGACCACCCAAAATATTATCGAAGAAATATAAAACTGAAGTTAAAGTTAAGAAAAAAGATTTCATTAATACAAAGCATCCATTTATCAGCAGAAATACAACAGGAAGATTAACAATAATTGGACCAGGAGGAAAATATTTCGTTAAAATTAAAAATCCGCCTTCGGATGAAAATGAAATAATACTGGGTAATGAATTAGATGGTGTTGGTGTGAATGAAAATATTGACACTGATAGCAGCAAAGATACAGCAGTGAAATCAGAATTGAAAAAGGAGGTTAAAATTGAGGACATTAAGGATGATTATACTAAGGAGAATGAGGTTGTCATTAAAGTTGTAATTGAGAATTCTGAAATAATAGATTCACAGGAGGAACAGGAAACTTCAGTTGAACCAACCAAAAGAGAAGACAATGTTTCAATACAAAGCGTAGACAATGCAAAAGAAGACTATTCTATGGAAACAGAAAATACTAGAGAAACAATAAATATGTCGTTAAAACACGTAACACACGAGAATAATCATGATAATAAGGACACACTCAATTCCAAAGATCGACTGCTCAAACAGTCAGAAAATTTAGATAGAGCAGATTCTCTTAAAAATATTGACAGTGAACAACAATCTGAACAGAATTCTTTGAAAGTTCAGGATTCGGTACTAGAGGAAAAATCTCCATCAGTGGGAATATCCACAAAAGAATGTAACAATGACTTTTCTTCCAGTATTAAAACTCAGAATTTAGCAAATGAACTAGAAAAACAAAACCCATCAGATGAAAATATCACTGGAAAAAATGATAGTGTTGTCAATAAATGTGTGTTACGCTCTTCTAATGAAGTTGAAAATAAAATTGAAGAGAAAATGGAAATTAATGGAGAGATTAGTGTAGAAGACGCACACCGTGTGAACAATGTAGCAAGTGTTGATACAAATGAAGTCTCGTCAGCATCAAACGTAGGTAGGAGTGCCACCTCTAAAACTGTCAATCAGTCAGAACCACCACCTGTCACTAATGGCGACGAGATTAAAAATCTATCTATAGATGAACAAGTGTTACATCAGGGTAACAGTGAGCAGCTGGAGAACAATAAAAGACCAGATGTTGTAGAAAGTGAGAAACTCGTATCGTCTTCAGTGTCTGTTGCAAAGCTGGACAACACCGAATTAAACGAACCTAGCGATTATAATGTTAAAGGAACAGAGTCTGTAGTCATGGAAGTTCTAGAACATCTTTTAGTTAATGTTTGTGGAAAACTGGACTCTAAAATTGTTAATGATGTTCAGGGTACCAGTCATATACTAGGAAATGATGAGGAAAAAACTGAATTAAGTGGAACGAATATTGATATCAAAGAAAGTTTGACCGATAGTAAAATTGTAAGTGAAGTATCTTCTATGCCTGATCAGAGTGATAATGGGGGTATTAATAAGATCAATATGGAAAATAACCCAGAATTAACTTTGGAAAAAGAAAGTTTGACGAAAAATACTGAGGAAGAAAAGTTTGTTCAGCGTAACATAAATGCCGAAAAAAATAAAGACAAAATGGAAAATGATATCGCAGCTGTCATTTCTGACAGAACAGAAATAAATATTTCTGAAAAACCAGGACAGTCGTTTTTCACTGTACCATCAGACGATATCGTACTTAACAACAAGTTAAAAGAAACATGTGATAATGATTTCGAAATAGACTCTATTGAAATAAAGAACCAAGAAGAAAAAAATGGCCCTAAACCAGATATTAACATGGTAGAAACAAGTGATAAGGAAGCAAAGACTCTAGAACTGGAATCAAAAGAAAACAGAGAGGATGAAATGCATCGTAAAACCGTAGAAATCGTAGTCAATGACACTGAGGCTGATGAAAACGTTGGTATGTCAGATAATTTAATGGACGAAAGTACGCCAATGGAACCTGAGACGTGTGACTCCCAGGTTAAAAGAAAACGGAAGAACGAATTAGAATCGGATTCAAAATCAGGCATGTTAGAACCAGAACTCCAGGACTCGAACACTGCATCTCCTGAAGCCTTTGGCAAAACCGAGACGAAGCGAGTGTTCCAGTTACGTAAAAAAGCTTCACGATCTCCATTGGAAATTATTGCAATGAAGCATAGTATGGAGGAAAGACAATATATGTTGGAAGAAACACAAAGAGCAATCAGAAGGGAAGAAAAACAAAAGAAAATGTTCCAAAATAAATTACTGAGACAAACAATTGAGCAGTTGTCTCCCCCTAAACAAATGGAACATGGGTCGCCTCCAAAACCAACATCGGAACACATGGAATCAGTTTCACCCGAAAAATCAGAAGTATTCACACTTGAGCCAATACATCAATGTAGACCATGTTCAGTTGTTTTAATTGACTTCGTAAAATATTTGAAAATGAATGAAAATTCAGAAAAATGTGACACCGTTCCCGATATAGATGAATTATCGACCACTGAAGAGGAACCTATGACTGAAAGTGAAAGTAGCGAAAAGTTAGAATTAGATCCTATGAATAAGGATACCAATTTAATCGATGATACTAATGTTATGTTAGATAATGCTACTCCCTCTTTACCTCAAGGCAATCCTCCACCAATTAAAAGGCCAGCAACGGCTAGAAAACAGGCAAAGTCATACAATTATTCTGCTAAGCTGACAGCAGAGATAGTTTCAAGTCCGGAACCAACTGAAAGTGGCTCTAAATCTTTCATGGTGCCTCCGTTAAGGTTAAAAATAAAACAGAAAGAGAAAGGTAAAAGACGATATAAAGGTCACAAATGGACGGCATCAAGAAACAAAGCCAGAAAGCAAATGAGTCCAACGAAAAGTCTGATACCAAGAGAACAGTTTGAATTTGAAACATTAGGTTTGAAGGAAGGAGGTTATGAAATTTCACCAACTCCAGATAAAGTTGTTAAACTTGACGGAATGAAGGATGCTTCCAAAGGGAAAACCATCTCTGATCCTTCTACTTCAGAGAACACTAATTTTCAGATGCCCTTGGATGGAAACAATGTATATCGATTTAAATGTAGGGACAAAAATTGTGACTTCAAATCTCAAATGAGAAACATCATGGAATCACATATATACATTCACATAAACGACGTGCCGTTTAAATGTTTTCATTGTGAATTGATTTACTCCAATCGAAACATGGCATTCAATCATTCCAAAAAAATTCATCCCGACAAAGAACCTAAAATCATTGCAGTCGTACCTGTCGAGGAAAGCAATTTTTATGAAGAAATAAATGTTCCACAAGGAGCAGACAACTCTAACGTTATTCAAGCAGACATTCAGGACGTTCAGCATTCGTCAGAATCGTTGATAATAAGTGTACGACTTCCGCGAAACATCAATGACAGTTCAACTGGTTGCTTCTGTTGTTGCCATTGTGACTATTCCTCGAGCAAGGTACCAGATATTAATGCACATGTGGAAGAAAGGCATAGAGAGCTCATACAGTACATTTGTTCCGTGTGTAATGAAGCTGTTTATCGACATGGTGAAGGAATTGCAAAGCACTTCTCTGTAGAACATCCAGATCAGCCTGTCGCATACAAAAGTTTACCAGACTTCTATGATGTCAGAAAAACAATTGAAAAATCCTTGACCAATGGAGACAAAGGAAATATATTTGAAAGAATGAGTGATCTTTTTGCTGGAAAAAAGAATCGGGGAACGGGGTCCCAATCAAATTCTGTACCAGAGAAAACCAGTGCAGAGGCTGATAGTACAACCATGGAGACAGATGAAGAAATGGCAGCTGCTACAACACAGCGGAACACTCCTCCTGTTGGTGGGAAGACTGTTGTACCAGTTCACAGGGAACCAGATGGTATTGAACAGCTGGCACAGATGTTTGGTTCTTCATCTTCTAATGAAATGGGAAGATGCACAACAGACAGTAATAGGTATTTTATTTCATTTCATTTTTTAAGCTGAAAGGTAATGTACACGTATGTCTTCAACCGCATCGGTGGTGTAATGGTTAGTGTGTTCGCCTTGAGTGCGGTAGATCGTGGGTTCGCATTCTGATCGGATCAAACCAAAGACTATGAAATTGGTATTTGTTGCTTCTCTGCTAAGCAATCAGCATTAAGGAGTAAAATCAAAGACTGGCTGGCTTAGCTTGGAATCAGGATAATGTGTCCGAGTGGGGCAACCTGTCTAAATTTAAAGGTATTAATCAATTTAAACATATTGTTCAAATAAACAAAAATAATGGATCAGACAACTTGGCATCGTCTGTACATACTATGGGTATTTACACAAAATGGAAAAAAAATGTGGTGAGTTCAAATCCCGCCCGCTCATGTCGAGATTGATTGATTGGTGTTTAGCGCCAACTTTTGCAGTATTTCAGCTACATTGTATATTGTAGCATGAACAAATTTTATACTAATTTAAGACACCTAAATGACTCGTGTCGAGGTGTACAAAATATAACATTGTGATAAAGTTTGTCAGTGACTTGCGACATGTCAGTGGTTTTCTCCAGGTACTCTGATTTCCTCCACCAATAAAACTGACTGCCACGATATTACTGAAATATTGTTGAAAGTGGCGTTAAATACCATAACCCTAACTCCTTAATTTAGATTAGCAAAATAAATGTGTTCATTTGATCATGAAAAAGTCACTGTCATGATGCAAACATGGACAGATGGCGGGAGATAGTCCAATCTTATATTACAACACAAACAGTGTCAGTGGTGTAATGCTCAATTAGCCATGCTTGTCTCAAGTGCAGTAGATCGTGGGTTTGAGCCGTGGTTTGTCAACATAAAGACTATAGAATTGGGCTTTGCTTCATCTCTGTTAAACACACAGCTGTATCAAGACTATGTAAATGCAAAGACTGGTTGGCTTGAAATCAGGATAATAAATGTTTCCGAGTATAGCGACAGAGTAGAGCGACATGTCTATCTACGGACTATAGTTTCAGTGAGCTACATGACATTCAAATACATGTATATACAGTAGTGTGACAAATCACTGTGATAGACATATCACTCTTCTTAGTGATTCTGATACATTTTTTGCTCCGTTTAATCTATTTGCTTTCTTTCTGATGCATCTTGGGTGATCACAAATTACGTAACACTCAAAATACAAATGAAATTGATATGTAGTGAAACGTGTCTAAAACTGAGCCCTAAATAAAACAGAATCCTGTATAAGCCGAAGTTTAATTAAAGTTTCAATTTAGGAAATCTTCCTTAATTGATTTAACTTGTATAAAACACCTGTCTATTCCGAGCACAAAAGCTGGTCCCAAGAAGGTTTTGCTTTTGACAGGTCTCACTGTATATTAAATAGAAATAGAGATATACATGTAGATCCATATCACCAAGATGTCTAAGCAAATTTTCATTCATCCCATTTATAGTACTGATTATGCAACTTAGGTTTATTAAGGCATATATGGTATATAGTAATTAAGAAAACAAATTATCTTGTTATTTAATAAAAATGGTGCATATCCAGTAATTGAGAAATTCGTTAATGCCGTAATTAGCATATTTCTATCTCTCTTTCAGAAATTCCGGCAGTGGAGAAAAGAACACGGAAGACAATAATGGAAATGATATGGGTCTCAAAATCGTTGACGTTGTCAGTCTGCAAGGAGGAAGTGACTTTGCCAAAAATGTTTGGGGAGAACCTGCTACCATTGGTAAATTGGTTCCTCCATATTCAGGTCAAATGCCAGTTCAAACAGTGCATCGTCCGCCAGTACTGGTACCGACATCTACTTTGCAAAGCGTTCTGCAATCACATAGACCAATTCTTCCAATGCCACAGAGAATTCCATCTTCTCAGTCTGCAAATATTGACACTGCAAAATTAAAAGAGACAACTACAACATACAAATGTGAAAAATGTAATGTACATGCTCCAGTATTATCAGCGATGGTCGAACATTTACGTACGGGACATAAAGATATACCACGACTCTTTCTATGCCCGTTTTGTAGACAATATGAAGGTGCGACAGAACCTGACATTCATAAACATATTAAGCAATTCCATCCATCGCCTGACACGCGTAGTCCACCTGTGGCATTGTCAGGTGATGCGAAACAACATCTACGAACAATTGAAGTGCCCATTGGGGACACGCAGAAAGTCAATGGAAAATATTTAATAGAGAAAAATATTTATAAATGTTTAAAGTGTAAGAGACACATGCCTTCGTTAGATTATATATATGAACATTTAGAAAAGGAACACAACGAAGTCTTTGTTTACGTGTGTCCCGATTGTAAACGATTCCGCGCGAAAGAAGAGGAAGTTGTCTTCAATCATATTAAAACAGTTCATAATAAAAATACTGATGACATTATTTTATCGCTTGCAATCGAAGAGAATTTGTTTACGAAAGTGCAGTGCCTTATTAAAGATAAACATGCACAAAATAAGGCCCCGTTGCAAAAACAAATTCCGCCACCTCTTACTTCACAGCAAGGAATTCAAGGCAGACAAATGCAGGATAATGGTATGCTTGTTGCCCAAAATAGACCTCAAACTCAAAGAACGATGCCAGTTTATCATCAGAGACCCCTAATGCATGCATTACGAGCTCCAATGCAACCAGTGTTTCCTGGCATGATTCAGAATCGACCAGTAAGAATGCCTGGTCCAGCAATGGCATCTATGCCCATGCATGCACAATCAAATATAAAACCACCTGTTTCTATTCCACCAATGAACAAATCGGCAATGCGGAAATCAAGACCTGTTCATATTCCGCAACAACAACAAAATATGGATCATGTAGCTACTTCACATACAGTGCAGCATTTACCAAGCGATGGAAGACGAATTTCAAGTCCACCTCCTCTTATGAGAGGACCACCTCCTCTTATCAGGTTTCAAGACAATCAAAGTATTTCACAAGCATCTACTCACCCTGTACAGTCTTCTGCAGCAATCAGGAGTGCAAACTTTTCAATGAGTGATAAAGTACATAGACTCCATCCACATCCTCAGAGTCATACCCTCGCGATGAACACATCGCCTCCGCCGCCACAAGGTCGACCCGTTCTTAAAGTGCCATCTGTTCCAATACGACGAACATCTGCAACATCGCCCACGTTTAATGAAGGGCGTCAGACTACAGAAGGGGGTGCACCACTTGATTTATCAAGAACTTCAACTCCCAATAGTCAGCCTGACACCTCCGAAGATATCGAAGATATGTCACCGGACGCATTTCAGATATTTAACTTGCAACCAGTGAGACCGCCGCAGGCTCCCCAAATACGGCCGAATCACTTTTCACAAATGCATAATATGCAACCACAGAGAGTGCAACAACTGGGACAATACAATCCTAACATGTACAACAGACCAGGAATGTATAGTCCAATCTACGGTAGACCACCACCTCCGTATACACAAACACTTAATCAGGGACAACGCCCTCAAAGTCCCAAACTCGTGTCGAGTAATCAAGTACTTTCACAGCCAGCTTTGTTTAAATGTCCATATTGTACAAGTACCGTACCATTATCAATGGGGGAAGTTGCTCCTCATATCAAAAAGTTCCATCCTGGACAAATTGTTCAATTTGTAAAGAAAGAATGAGTGTATTAGCTTGTTTGTATGTTATTGTTTAAAAACATGTACATGTATGTTGAAGGTATAATGTCATTGATTTTGGTAATTTTTTTAAAAGTTTTTTTGCATTGAAAGTTAATATTTACCTTCAAAAGGAGTATAACGTGTATTTTCGTCGTTTTTGTATGCAGCTTGTCTCCCATCATCATTAATTATGCATGTTCCAATTTCCAAATTACATGCACAATGGCACTGATGTTTACACTTAAGCATGTGTTTGAATTCTCAATGCTTCCTTCAATTCCATCCATGTAGGTGGCCTATGTTAATTCTTGTTTCATTATAATTCGCCAAAACTTTCCTGTTTCTCTTTCTAGCAGAATCAGTTAAAAGTCTTGCACGACCGTGTGTAGGTGTTCCATCGGCATTTTTGTTGTACAAACAGGAATTTATGTTCGAGATGTGTTTTCATGATAATAAAAGAGATTGGATGGACTTTTTACTTTAAAACTCGATAATTAGTGTTAATTAATTTATTTAATGCACTCGTAAAAAAATATCTGAGCAAAAAAATCACCATAATCAACTACATTATACCTAAAAAGAAAAGTTCATTTATTGTGTTGCCTTCTCATAACCTACAGATGTACATGCTCCTTCTATTTTTTTAATCCCCTTTATAAATTTTTTTATTTTTTTATTTTATGTTTCTTGTCCTAGTTAGCCTCTTTTTCAACTTTCTCATTTTGTACATTAATGGTGGACAGGAGGCACATCTCGTCTTTTTCGTGAAAGACCCATACATTTTTGATGATGTATAAATTGTTGTAAAATTTGTATTATCTTAGGTTGATTTTGTATCGAAACCTGTAAAAATATGTAGCAGTAAACTACATGTTTGAATTATTTTGCTGTTATGAAAGTATGAATGTAGAAAGTATTGAAAAATACTGTGTAAACGTATATTCCTCAATTAGTGCCATGTTTAAAATATAGACAATATGAATTAATGTCTGGGATGTCAAAAATGCACTTTTAGATGACCTCTGATGTGACCCCTCTCTACAGAACCGCAAAAGCTGAATGTACATTATTTATGTTAATAGTCCTACATGTGTCTTAAATTGTCATGTGTAATCTACATTTTCTGTTGGTTTTTTTTTTAAGTACAAATGTTTTAAAAATTAATATCAATAAATAATAATTACGTTTTTGACAGAACTGGTAAATTCACATAACATGTGTTGAAACAGTGTCATTTACAGCAGCCTGTGCGATTCCAAATAACTAACATTTTCAACAAATATATAATACAAATATAAACTTGTGTATCTCTTTAAGAAAATAAATAATTCAAATTTATATAGTATGATTTGACAGTCGAAAAAAAATAAATATTTCTTTTAATTTAGCAAAATATAAATTCTTAATTTTTTTTATCCACTACCTTAAAAATTTTCTTTGTAAGTGAACATTCCCATTAATATTAAATTTCCATTCATTGTATACAGGCTAGATGATAATGACTCATTTTATTTATTCCACCATTATTCATTATTCATTGAATTGAAGGTGAAAGATCAAGCCATATCCCTATAATGAACTTCTAAGAATTTCAATCATTTTTTCGCCATTTTGCAATTACAAACCTTTCATACAAGTATGTATATATATATTTTGCCTGTTTTATTTTTAATAGTTAAGTTGCAGTGTGTTTCTATGGTATTAAAACTTGGTGTGCTTACTTGCAAGCAGCATACATGTACATGTAATTTGTTGGGAAACATAGTGTACATGTAAATTGCATTATGGGTAATATTTAAATATGAATTTTGTTCAGATACAGCCATATTTTGGATAGTGTTCAGTATTCATTTTTGTGTTTTCAATTTAATAATATTATAACATACAGTCAAACCTGCCCATGCAGTCACCTGTATTAAAAGGACACCTTTGTTTTGTCCTGCCATAGAAAATTTCATATGAATTAAACCTCTTTTAAGAGGTCACTTGTCTTATGAGGCCACTATTTCGTTGTCCCAAAGACGACCTCTAAATACAGGCTTCTCTTAGCAGTTTATGTTTTGCAACTGACGAAGACGGTTGTGCCGTCGAAAATTTTTGCAATGCTTTGTTTAAATGTATAATTTACTGAATAAAGTTTAAGCGAAGATTTTTTTTTTTATTCCAACTTGTTTAAGTTGCAAATGTATTATACTTTTCTTGAGTTAATATGTGTAAATACTGGCTCATAAAACTTTCAGGAACCGTCGTGATCGTATGGTAGTTAGCTTTACAACTATCTCTGCAATCAGTACCTATCGCCACTAAAGTTGTGAGTTTGAACCGCGTTCATGGCGGGGTGTACCCGATACAACATTATGTGAAAAGGTTTGTCAGTTATTTGCGACAAGTCGATGGTTTTCTCTGGGTACTCCAGTTTCCTCCACCATTAAAACTGACCGTCGCGATATAACTGAAATATTGTTGTGGGTGTTGAGTGGAGATTATCAGAGCTTTATCAACCATCGGTAATCAATGATGGTGAAGATATGAAAGTGATGAAAACTATATATGCAATTATGTCGATGAAGAAAAAACAAATAGTGCTAAATAGTTGTACATGTGTAAATATCAGTTAAATCTTAATTTCTTTGGCATCTATTTCTCAACGCTATTGTTCTATTGAAATGTACATATATGATACAGTACAGTTGTACTTAAGTATGGTTGTAAATACATCATTATCTAGTTTCTCTTTATATATATACATGTGTCTATGGATGGTTTATTTTCTTGTCTGTGCTTAATGCAAAAAATTCACACTTTATACTGTGAAATCATTATTAATTGTGGGGTTCTAATTTTCATGGATTTCGTGGTTCACTTAAAACACGAAAATTAAAATCCAACGAAATACAATTTGCCCATTGACTGTTGCTTGTAGTGTTTGAAACCACAAATTCAAGAACTCATGGATCACTGCGTTTTGTAGAAACCACGAAAATTGGTGCCAACGAATTAAAATACTTTCACAGTATATCCTTTAGAAATGATAAAAGAACTTATGTTAATTATTATAGTACCATTTAACTACGTATGCATTCAGAATATCAAAAATAAAGCACGAGTAACAAGTACAATGCACTAATTCACGAATTCACGTCATTTGGTTACGAGTGATTTATTGTTTTGATATTCGGAAGGCAAGAATAGTTATACAGTTTTGACTGACTGTTTTGCAAGTACAAGTACCAATAGAAATGTACTCGAAAGTTTTATCTATGATCAGGTTTGATAAATGTTTTGCTTCAGTTATTGTGAAAGAATTTTAGTTTGCTTATACCAATTTTCTTGATTTCAGAGTAATTCACTGGCTGAGGGATTTCAAATTTCGTGAATAATATGATTTTTAGTATTATTACCAATTTGTTTCATTAATAAATTCATAGATTCAATGAACCACGGAATTCACAAATTTGATAGCCAACGAATGATATTGACTTCAGTTGTCTTTTATTGTCATAGTTACTTCATGTCTGGATTTAATATAGTTTTTTTCTGAGAAGTGTTTCTTTTTCTTTATTTTAATGAAACTAGTTACAACAATGTACTTACATGTATTTATTGTATCTGGGATTATTTTTTCAGTTATTTAACTGATATCAGATACTTTCCTCTGAAAAAAAAAATCTGAATGTTTCAGGATAAAGTCAGAACAAGTCAGAAATGACCATTTTGAAAAGGATGTCGATGGTTTCAGCTATTTTTTAATTGATTTTCAGTTATTATATTTTCTAACCAGAATCATCCCTGTTTTATGAAAAATAAAATTGTGAATATTTGCCAAATAAAGCAACCATGCTAACTACTCCTTTCAAATCTGAAACTTCCTAACACAAACATGACAAAGACAAAATCCAAAATGGAAGTCTATGTCCTGGTTTGGGATAAGTATAAGAGTGGCAGGGTTAAACCTGTTATTAGGATCCCAAACCTTGCCTCCTGATATCTAAGTTTCCAGTGGCCAAAAAGAAATAAACACAACCAAAAAAACCTGAACAGATGGGCTTTAGCTTAAAAAACCTGAACAGATGGGCTTTAGCTTAAAAAACCTGAACAGAGGGCTTTAGTTTAAAAAAGGCGTATTAAATTTTCACATAGAATGACGTGGTGTGTTTTTGTAACTTTCTGTTTTGTTTTGTGAGAAAGAATCTTTTTTTTTTGGTCTATTATGATTTGTAAATGTTGAAACTTATGTGTCTTTGACTGTTCTTCTCACAGTTTGTGTGACGAATTGTTGTCTTAATTACTTCCAAGAATTATTATTTTAAAGAAGCGGTTTGATACTTGAAGTTATTTTGTGTGTTCACGTGTGCACTATTTTGTATTGTGTCTATACATGTAAAATTAAAAAAATTAGTTTTTTGTGATGGATATTCTGTGCTTGCAGTATATATTTTGTCAGATATCATGCTCTGTATGTGTTTTTGTATACGATAAAAAAAATCATGTCCACCTCATTAGCTTGTTCAATAATTTATCGATATAATATTAGCAGTATATTAATAAGTAAAATCTGTTATCTTTGAATTGGTAATATAAGAATTTTTTTTTTATGATTTATTTTCTTGACAAGTGTTGCATAGAATGATATTTCCAATTTTTAAACTTATATTATAGATAAAAATGTTTATGTCATTTGCATGGTGTATTGGCAATTTTTATGACCTACTTATTCATGAACTGACCCTTTCACAATAACAGTAGTCCTGCAATTTTGATTGACAAAACGAATTGCCATCTTGGAACAATATTATAAGCTAATTGTACCAAGCCAGGAAAGCGAGTGGTCATGTATTTATGTGTGGTAGGGATTTTGATTGTTCCTGTTCCTGCAATTTATCGATTGGAATTTGAAACTATTCTAACAGTGTGGTATTTTTTGTTTTTTGTTTTATTGATTTCGCAACCCCTTTTGTCATTTATTTTGTGATATTTATCTATGTAAGAGATATGAGTTAGAAAATGTTGTTTTAAACATTAATTTTGTTTCATTTGACATGATTTTGCCGATACTAAATTCATTTTATTTACCTGTTACAGGTTTATTTTTTTCATTTTCATCATTGTTCGTTAAACCCTTTATTTAATTTATTTTTCACATATATATATTAAGATAAAAGTATACATGTACTTAAAAAAAGGGAATGAATTGTCTTACGTCAGATTTTATTGATTTGTCATAAAATCTTAATTCATCATTTTACGTCAAATTTAATTTAATTGTGTTATAAATCATTAATGATCTATGTTGCCATTAGTGTTCAACAAACTAATTTGCATATTACATGCAGTTGAGAAATTATGCATCAAAAGCTACTTTGAAGCAAAACCGTAAAGTCAAAAAGAAAAATAATGTAAACAATTTTGCATTCATTGGTGATTTTTTATTTATTAATTGTAGATATAAGCTAAATGAGATGCTGTTTTTTTTTTATGAATTATATATGTTAATAAAAATTTAAAAAAAAAACTATTTTGTGGAAGACAAAATAAACCATTATGGTATTTTGTAATACTCTTACAGTTATGACTTGATGTGGAGAAATGAAAATGTAAAATATATTAAAAAAACATTTTACAGTATTAACGTTATGATAAACTTTCAAACATTACAAAATTATCACAGATTTTGAGATGTTTTTTTTTCTTCTCATTCAATCTTAAACTTCAAAATAAAATGAGAGAAAAATTTGAAATGCATTTTTTTTGGTTTTTTTTGTGTTTTAAACATATGCAGTCTTTGCGCTAACACTCACTTGCCCAAAGCCCAGGACAAATAAATCTGGATTCGGACAAGTGAAAATTATGAAATAATTTGTTTAAATAAATAGACATTTTTTCTAATTTTTGCTTTCAGGCAAGTAGGTGAAACAAAATTAAGGCAAAGATGGTATATGTATGATGTATGTTTAATATGAATGCTCAAGTTTGAGGCAAAAAAAACTCAAACACAAATGTTCAATGTTTCATATAGAAATTGCTTTGTTTTGTCTACAATTGTTTGTGTCGCCATCAAAGGTCATTTTTTTTTTGTATCAAGACAATTTTGTATGTAAATATTACTGTTTATTGTACATATCTACTAACAGTTGCCATGGGTTGTAAATGTTGGAAAACTCATCAGATTTTGTAAAATGGACCAGAATATGATTGACAGATGTCAGAATGCATGTTGATTGAATAAAATAGTTATAAAAGTTTTATTTTGTGACAATTTTTGTGGGGTGTTTAATGCCACATTCAACAATATTTCAGCTATATGGTGGCAAACAGTTTTATTGGAGGAGGAAACCATAGTACCCAGAGAAAACCACCGACCTGTTGCAAGTCACTTACAAACTTTATCACATAATGTTGTATTGAGTACACCTCGTCATGAACTCAGTTTCATTGGTGGAGCTGGAGGAAACCAGAGAAAACCACCGATCTGTCGAATTACGTCACTGACCAACTTTATCACTTAATGTTGTATAGAGCACACTTCATCATGAACGGGGTTCAAACTCACAACTCTTAACAGTGGTGATAGGCACTGATTTCACAGGTAGATGTAAATTCAACTACCATATGATCATGACCACAACGACACCAGCTGCAGTTATGTCATGATATATTTGCAATCATTATCTATTTATAGAATACTGTATCAGTGGTGCAATGGTTAGCGTGCTCGCCTCGAGTGTGGTAAATTGTGGGTTTGAGCCCTTCTCGAGTCAAACCAAAGACTAAAATTGGTATTCGTTGTAACGCCGCTAAGTATGCAGCATTAATTAGAAAAAGTAACGACTGGTTGGTTTCAGAATCAGGATAATGTACATGTGACCGAGTGGGTCGACATGTCTATCCCTGCACTGTTGTTTCAGTTAGGTAGTACTAAAAAATTCAAACTAAGCATGTTGTCTAGTACAAAATGGACATCTCATCAAATGTAACTTTGATTGAAACTTTCAAAATTATCACGGGTATCTATGACAATGAAGTCACAGAAGATATATTTGACCTCGACCTTAACACTCGAACTAGGGGTCATAGTAAGAAAATCAAGAAGAAATTCGGCAAAATAAATTTAAGGAAATTTTCTTTAACCAACAGAATCGTTGATTTATGGAATACTCTGCCACAATCAGTAATTGATGCAAAGGATGTAAGACAATTTGAAATCAGGCTCGATAAATACTGGGAACACCAAGATGTAAAATTTGAGTACAAAGCCAGCATCCAAAACAAGGAAAACGCCGGAAACCACACCGAAATAAGTTATATCAAGGAAGAAGTAGAGGTGGATATAGTGGCGGAGAGCCAGCGTCCACAGATGACCTAACCTAACTTGTTCTCGCCATGACATAGCTGAATAATTGCGTCATTTGGCTTTAAACAATAATCACTCAATTTACAGGATCAGATAGCTACATGTGTATACACTCTTTAATGACCAGACCTTCTGCAGTTTTATATTGGCTTGTAGTTAAAGTAAATAAAGGTTAGAATACCGAAGGGGAAATCAAAATTGTAGAGAAACCGGCAACATAGGGCACATAATATGAAGAAAAACAACACAATATGTGTCCGACATCACCACACACAAACAAACACAAACAATGCAAATAAGACGAGCCCTCCCACAAACAAATGGAGCCAAGACGAACCGAATGTTGTTTTTATGCGGAAATCGCAACGCAATGTAAAATCTTATTGGGAACCAACTATTTTACTTATAATCTTTGGTATACGTACGTAGCTTATATAGGATCTTGTGTGGTATTATCATCACTTGGCATCTATTGTTCACAAACTTTCAGTATTTTAATCTAATTCTCACAAACCACTGGCTCACTCGCAGCCTAACTTGGTATAGATGTTGCTTGGACAGTCCTGAACTTTTCATATAATCTTTGTTTCATTCGAAAATTCAACATGCATACTCGGGCCAGTTATGACCTCCTATTGGCCAAAAATTCAAAAATCTTCTCGGAAACCTCGTGTGTGAGGGAATATTGATATGTTCCTTACATGGCCCTTAAAAAAGTTTGGTTTTTTGGATGATCGGAAACCAAATATGGTCAGAAATCCAAGATGGTTACAGCACATGAATAATCACTGGATGGTCCCTTACACAGCTGGTGAAGCCATATTTATACAAGTCTTGTTAGTTACTCAACAAAGAATTTATTGGTAAAAAAATATGAATATCTTTTAAGATTATATAGACAATTTCAGTTAGAATCTCGGTGTTCGAAGATAAAGGCAAGACGTTAAATTTGACATTGAGTCGGACTTCAACAAAACATTGTGGATTTGATCAAAAGTCAGCACTTTCTGGCTTTAGTTCGACTTCTTCCAGATCGTACAGTGAATTTCATCGCTCGATCAGCTACATATATATATAAACGTTGCTTTTCGCTCTCTCCATCTTCTAAACAAGCCACAACTTCCTCCATCTGCAAGTGCATTAGGCTAGCAGGAGAGACATTTGTAGTGTTAAAAATCTCAAAGAATAGACGAGAGTCTGCATTCTTCATTATGAATTATAAAACTGATAATGTGTAATCACTGCCTATCACCACTGTTAGAGTTGTGAGTTTGAATCCCGTTCATGGCGAAGTGTGCTCTATACAACATTAAGTGATACAGTTGGTCAGTGACGTAATTCGACAGATCGGTGGTTTTCTCTGGTTTCCTCGAGCTCCACCAATGAAACTGACCGTCACGATATAAAATATTGTTGAAAGTAACGTTAAACCCCATAACCCCTAAATGAACAGAACAAGCGAGGATAATGTCAAAGTCGTGGTGGTATCATTATTACAGAAATTCTATAAGTCAGATGAGATGTTTAGATTATCAATTGGTTGGTTGTCATGATATATGTACAGTGGCATACTAGTATAGAAACCCGTTTAAAATTATTTTTTGCACATAATTTGTGTGAAACTATTTGCAATGTTAAAGGTCTAAGAATACAAAATTATAAAAAAAAATCAGTTTGAATTACGAGAAACAGCGGAACCAGGCTCAAGCTAGCGACCAATAAGCTAGCGACCAATAAAGCGATATGTCTCAAAACCCAAAAAAAAGAAATAAGAGCAAAATGTACTTTTAAAGATTTCTAGCGACCAATAATAAATATATTTCTGTAATTGAACTTTCGACACATTGAATCGACATCCGGGCATACAGGAATTATTTCTGGACCCCCCCCCCTCCCCCCCCCCCCCCTCCACAATACAAAGTTGACATTTGACACACTACAGTGGAAATAAGGCGCAGAATCTCACACAGACACTCATGTGAGTTAAAGACAATACATTTTATGTTCTATTTCCCATGTTCACCCGTACATAAAATATGTGTTCTCTTTACTGAGCTTAATAACGAAGACAAACATATATTTAGGGATAGCGAGCTTAGAAAACAGTCGGCCAACTTTAAACAAACACAGCGTAAACAAATAATATACTTTCATGTAAACCGGTATATAATTTGGATTTGCCAGCGCTTTGTCAAACAAATTAAAGTCCTAAGATTTTCCGTTCACATGAAGACGTCTCATCAATCTACAAAAAAAATGTAAATATCGATCATCAGAAAAATATAGCAATACGTATTATCAAAATAAACAAAATATAAACCCTGCATGTGCGTGTAACATTTATTTAATAAATAGTATTATTTTGTTTTATCTATTTATTTTTAAATTGTGTATTTAAAGGTGTCAAACAACTAATTTAATTCACCAATGCACTTAAGTCAGGTAAAGGCCCAGGCAATACTTTTGATTTAAACCCCAAGTGGCAGTAGGGTCCCCCCCCCCCCCCCAAATCCAAATACCAAAGTTGATATTTGACACCCTGCTGTGGGCTTGAGGTGCATTATCCCATTATCCCACCTAGGCACTTGAGTCAGTTAAAGGCCCGGGCAATACCTTCAACATAAACCCCGAGTGGCAAAGAACTTTGCCGTCCTTCCTTAATTTTTCATGGAATATGTATAAGGTTCCCCCCCCCCCCCCCCCAAATCCGAATATCAAGGTTGATATTTGACACCCTGCTGTGGGCTTGAGGTGCATTATCCCACTTAGTGGAAAAGAACTTTGCCGTCCTTCGGTAATTTTTCATGGGATATGCATAGAGTCCCCCCCAAATCCAAATATCAAGGCTGTAATTTAACACCCTGCTGTGGGCTTGAGGTGCATTATCCCACCTAGGCACTTAAGTCAGTTAAAGACCCGGGCAATACCTTTAACTTAAGCCCAAAGTGGGCAAGAACTTTGCCGTCCTTGATATATTTTTTATTGGATATTTATAGAGACTCCACTTCCACAATTTTTTTTCAAATATCAAAATTGATATTTGACACCCTGCTGTGGGCTTGAGGTGCATTATCCCATCTAGGCACTTAAATCAGTTAAAGACCCGGGAAATACCTTTAACTTAGCCAAAAATGGGCAAGAACTTTGCCGTCCTTGATATATTTTTCATGGGATATTTAGAGAGACCCCCCTCCACAATTTGTTTTCAAATATCAAAGTTGATATTTGACACCTTGCTGTGGGCTTGAGGTGCATTATCCCACCTAGGCACATAAGTCATTTAAAGAACCGGGCAATACCTTTGACATAAACCTTAAGTGGAAAAGAACTTTGCCGCCCTTCGGTAATTTTTCATGGGATATGCATCGGGTCCCCCTAAATCCAAATATCAAGGCTGTAATTTAACACCCTGCTGTGGGCTTGAGGTGCATTATCCCACCTAGGCACTTAAGTCAGTTAAAGACCCGGGCAATACCTTTAACTTAGCTAAAAGTGGGCAAGAACTTTGCCATCCTTGATATATATTTTATTGGATATTTATAGGGACCCCACTCCACAATTTGTTTTCAAATATCAAAGTTGATATTTGACACACTGCTGTGGGCTTGAGGTGCATTTACCCACCTAGGCACTTAAGTCAGTTAAAGAGCCGGCCAATACCGTTAACTTAGCTAAAAGTGGGCAAGAACTTTCCCTTCTTGATATATTTTTATGAGATATTTATAGAGACCCCCCTCCACAATATTTTTCAAATATCAAAATTGATATTTGGCATCCTCCTGTGGGCTTGAGGTGCATTATCCCACCTAGGCACTTAAGTCAGTTAAAGACCCGGGCAATACCTTTAACTTAGCCAAAAGTGGGCAAGAACTTTGCCGTACTTGATATATTTTTATGGGATATTTATAGAGAACCCCTTCCACAATTTGTTTTCAAATATCAAAGTTGATATTTGACACCCTTCTGTGGGCTTGAAGTGCATTATCCCACTTAGACACTTAAGTCAGTTAAAGACCCGAAAAATACTTTTAACTTTGCCAAAAATGGGCAAGAACTTTGCCGTCCTTGATATATTTTTCATGGGATATTTATAGAGACACCCCTCCACAATTTGTTTTCAAATATCAAAGTTGATATTTGACACCCTGCTGTGGGCTTGAGGTGCATTATCCCACCTAGACACATAAGTCAGTTAAAGAGCCGGGCGATACCTTTAACTTATCTAAATGTGGGCAAGAACTTTGCCGTCCTTGATATATTTTTATGGGATATTTATAGAGACCCCCCTCCACAATATTTTTTCAAATATCAAAATTGATATTTGACATCCTGCTGTGGGCTTGAGGTGCATTATCCCACCTAGGCACTTAAGTCAGTTAAAGACCCGGGCAATACCTTTAACTTAGCCAAAAGTGGGCAAGAACTTTGCCGTTCTTGATATATTTTTATGGGATATTTATAGAGAACCCCTTCCACAATTTGTTTTCAAATATCAAAGTTGATATTTGACACCCTGCTGTGAGCTTGAAGTGCATTATCCCACCTAGGCACTTAAGTCAGTTAAAGACCCGAAAATTACTTTTAACTTAGCCAAAAATGGGCAAGAACTTTGCCGTCCTTGATATATTTTTCATGGGATATTTATAGAGACACCCCTCCACAATTTGTTTTCAAATATCAAAGTTGATATTTGACACCCTGCTGTGGGCTTGAGGTGCATTATCCCACCTAGGCACATATGTCAGTTAAAGACCCGGGCAATATCTTTAACTTAGCTCAAAGTGGGCAAGAACTTTGCCGTCCTTGATATATTTTGTATGGGATATTTATAGAGAACCCCCTCCACAAATTTTTTCAAATATCAAAATTTATATTTGACACCCTGCTGTGGGCTTGAGGTGCATTATCCCACTTAGACACTTAAGTCAGTTAAAGACCCGAAAAATACTTTTAACTTTGCCAAAAATGGGCAAGAACTTTGCCGTCCTTGATATATTTTTCATGGGATATTTATAGAGACACCCCTCCACAATTTGTTTTCAAATATCAAAGTTGATATTTGACACCCTGCTGTGGGCTTGAGGTGCATTATCCCACCTAGACACATAAGTCAGTTAAAGAGCCGGGCGATACCTTTAACTTATCTAAATGTGGGCAAGAACTTTGCCGTCCTTGATATATTTTTATGGGATATTTATAGAGACCCCCCTCCACAATATTTTTTCAAATATCAAAATTGATATTTGACATCCTGCTGTGGGCTTGAGGTGCATTATCCCACCTAGGCACTTAAGTCAGTTAAAGACCCGGGCAATACCTTTAACTTAGCCAAAAGTGGGCAAGAACTTTGCCGTTCTTGATATATTTTTATGGGATATTTATAGAGAACCCCTTCCACAATTTGTTTTCAAATATCAAAGTTGATATTTGACACCCTGCTGTGGGCTTGAAGTGCATTATCCCACCTAGGCACTTAAGTCAGTTAAAGACCCGAAAATTACTTTTAACTTAGCCAAAAATGGGCAAGAACTTTGCCGTCCTTGATATATTTTTCATGGGATATTTATAGAGACACCCCTCCACAATTTGTTTTCAAATATCAAAGTTGATATTTGACACCCTGCTGTGGGCTTGAGGTGCATTATCCCACCTAGGCACATATGTCAGTTAAAGACCCGGGCAATATCTTTAACTTAGCTCAAAGTGGGCAAGAACTTTGCCGTCCTTGATATATTTTGTATGGGATATTTATAGAAAACCCCCTCCACAAATTTTTTCAAATATCAAAGTTGATATTTGACACCCTGCTGTGGGCTTGAGGTGCATTATCCCACTTAGACACTTAAGTCAGTTAAAGAACCGGGCAATACCTTTAACCTAGCTAAATGTGGGCAAGAACTTTGCCGTCCTTGTTATATTCTTATGGGATATTTATAGAGACCCCCCTCACAATTTGTTTTCAAATATCAAAGTTGATATTTGACACCCTGCTGTGGGCTTGAGGTGCATTAACCCACCTAGGCACTTAAGTCAGTTAAAGAGCCGGGAAATACCTTTAACTTAGTCAAAGGTGGGCAAGAACTTTGCCGTTCTTGATATATTTTTATGGGATATTTATAGAGACCCCCCTCCACAATTTGTTTTCAAATATCAAAGTTGATATTTGACACCCTACTGTGGGCTTGAGGTGCATTATCCCACCTAGGCACTTAAGTCAGTTAAAGACCCGGGCAATACCTTTAGCTTAGTCAAAAGTGGGCAAGAATTTTGCCGTTCTTGATATATGTTTATGGGATATTTATAGAGAACCCCCTCCACAGTTTGTTTTCAAATATCAAAGTTGATATTTGACACCCTGCTGTGGGCTTGAGGTGCATTATCCCATCTAGGCACTTAAGTCAGTTAAAGGCCCAGGCAATACCTTTAGCCTAAGCCCAAAGTGGACAAGAACTTTTCCGTCCTTGATATATTTTTCATGGGATATTTATAGAGACCCCCCTCCACAATTTGTTTTCAAATATCAAAGTTGATATTTGACACCTTGCTGTGGGCTTGAGGTGCATTATCCCACCTAGGCACATAATTCAGTTAAAGGCCCAGGCAATACCTTTAGCCTAAGCCCAAAGTGGACAAGAACTTTTCCGTCCTTGATATATTTTTCATGGGATATTAATAGAGATCCCCCCTCCACAATTTGTTTTCAAATATCAAAATTGATATTTGACACCCTGCTGTGGGCTTGAGGTACATTATCCCACCTAGGCACTTAAGTCAGTTAAAGACCCGGGCAATATCTTTAACTTAGCCCAAAGTGGGCAAGAACTTTGCCGTCCTTGATATATTTTTTATGGGATATTTATAGAGACCACCCCTTCCACAAATTGTTTCAAATATCAAAATTGATATTTGACACCCTGCTGTGGGCTTGAAGTGCATTATCCCACCTAGACACTTAAGTCAGTTAAAGAACAGGTCAATACCTTTAACTTAGCTAAAGTTGGGCAAGAACTTTGCCGTCCTTGATATATTTTTATGGGATATTTATAGAGACTCCCCTCCACAATTTGTTTTCAAATATCAAAGTTGATATGTGACACCCTGCTGTGGGCTTGAGGTGCATTAACCCATCTAGGCACTTAAGTCAGTTAAAGAGCCGGGTAATACCTTTAACTTAGCTAAATGTGGGCAAGAACTTTGCCGTCCTTGATATATTTGTATGAGATATTTATAGAGACCCCCCTCCACAATATTTTTTCAAATATCAAAGTTGATATTTGGCATCCTGCTGTGGGCTTGAGGTGCATTATCACACCTAGACACTTAAGTCAGTTAAAGAACCGGGCAATACCTTTAACCTAGCTAAAAGTGGGCAAGAACTTTGCCGTCCTTGATATATTTTTATGGGATATTTATAGAGACTCCCCTCCACAATTTTTTTCAAATATCAAAATTGATATTTGACACCCTGCTGTGGGCTTGAGGTTCATTATCCCACCTAGGCACTTAAGTCAGTTGAAGACCCGGGCAATATCTTTAGCTTAGCCCAAAGTGGGCTAGAACTTTACCGTCCTTGATATATTTTTTTATGGGATATTTATAGAGACCACCCCCTCCACAAATTTTTTTCAAATATCAAAGTTGATATTTGACACCCTACTGTGGGCTTGAAGTGCATTATCCCACCTAGAAACTTAAGTCAGTTAAAGAACCGGGCAATACCTTTAACTTAGCTAAAAGTGGGTAAGAACTTTGCCGTCCTTGATATATTTTTTGGGATATTTATAGAGACTCCCCTCCACAATTTGTTTTCAAATATCAAAGTTGATATTTGACACCCTGCGGTGGGCTTGAGGTGCATTAACCCACCTAGGCACTTAAGTCAGTAAAAGAGCCGGGCAATACCTTTAACTTAGCTAAATGTGGGCAAGAACTTTGCCGTCCTTGATATATTTTTATGGGATATTTATAGAGACCCCCCTCCACAATATTTTTTCAAATATCAAAATTGATATTTGACATCCTGCTGTGGGCTTGAGGTGCATTATCCCACTTAGACACTTAAGTCAGTTAAAGACCTGGGCAATACCTTTAACTTAGCCAAAAGTGGGCAAGAACTTTGCTGTTCTTGATATATCTTTATGGGATATTTATAGAGAACCCCCTCCACAATTTGTTTTCAAATATCAAAGTTGATATTTGACACCCTGCTGTGGGCTTGAGGTGCATTATCCCACCTAGGCACATAAGTCAGTTAAACACCCGGGCAATATCATTAACTTAGCCCAAAGTGGGCAAGAACTTTGCCGTCCTTGATATATTTTTTATGGGATATTTATAGAGACCATCCCTCCACAAATTTTTTCAAATATCAAAATTGATATTTGACACCCTGCTATGGGCTAAAGATGCATTATCCCACCTAGACACTTAAGTCAGTTAAAGACCCGAAAAATACCTTTAACTTAGCTAAAAGTGGGCAAGAACTTTGCCGTACTTGATATATTTTTATGGGATATTTATAGAGAACCCCCTCCAGAATTTGTTTTCAAATATCAAAGTTGATATTTGACACACTGCTGTGGGTTTGAGGTGCATTATCCCACCTAGGCACTTAAGTTAGTTAAAGACCCGGGAAATACCTTTAACTTAGCCAAAAAATGGGCAAGAACTTTGCCGTTCTTGATATATTTTTCATGGGATATTTATAGAACCCCCCCCTCAACAATTTGTTTTCAAATATCAAAGTTGATATTTGACACCCTGCTGTGCGCTTGAGGTGCATTATCCCACCTAGGCACTTAAGTCAGTTAAAGAACCGGGCAATACCTTTAACTTAGCTAAAAGTGGGCAAGAACTTTGCCGTCCTTGATATATTTTTATCGGATATTTATAGAGACCCCCCTCCACAATATTTCTTCAAATATCAAAATTGATATTTGACACCCTGCTGTGGACTTGAGGTGTATTATCCCACCTAGTCACTTAAGTCAGTTAAAGAACCCGGAAAATACCTTTAATTTAAGCACAAAGTGGGCAAGAATTTTGCCGTTCTTCATATATTTTTATGGGATATTCATAGAGACCCCCCTCCACACTTTGTTTTCAAATATCAAAGTTGGTATTTGACACCCTGCTGTGGGCTTGAGATGCATTATCCCACCTAGTCACTTAAGGCAATTAAAGACCCAGGCAATACTTTTATCTTAGCTAAAAGTGGGCAAGAACTTTGCCGTCCTTGATATATTTTTGTCGGAAATTTATAGAGACCCCCCTCCACAATTTTTTTTCAAATATCAAAATTGATATTTGACAACCTGCTGTGGGCCTGAGGTGCATTATCCCACCTAGGCACTTAAGTCAGTTAAAGTCCCGGGCAATACCTTTAACTTAGTCAAAAGTGGGCAAGAACTTTGCCGTCCTTGACATATTTTGTATGGGATATTTTTAGAGAACCCCCTCCACAATTTGTTTTCAAATATCAAAATTGATATTTGACACCCTGCTGTGGACTTGAGGTGCATTATCCCACCCAGTCACTTAAGTCAGTTGAAGAGCCAGGCAATACCTTTAACTTAGCTAAAAGTGGGCAAGAACTTTACCGTCCTTGATATATTTTTATGGGATATTAATAGAGACCACACTCCACAATATTTTTTCAAATATCAAAATTAATATTTGACACCCTGCTGTGGGCTTGAGGTGCATTATCCCACCTAGTCACTTAAGTCAGTTGAAGAGCCGGGCAATACCTTTAACTTAGCTAAAAGTGGGAAAGAACTTTACCGTCCTTGATATATTTTTATGGGATATTTATAGAGAACCCCCTCCAGAATTTGTTTTCAAATATCAAAGTTGATATTTGACACACTGCTGTGGGTTTGAGGTGCATTATCCCACCTAGGCACTTAAGTCAGTTAAAGAACCGGGCAATACCTTTAACTTAGCTAAAAGTGGGCAAGAACTTTGCCGTCCTTGATATATTTTTATCGGATATTTATAGAGACCCCCCTCCACAATATTTCTTCAAATATCAAAATTGATATTTGACACCCTGCTGTGGACTTGAGGTGTATTATCCCATCTAGTCACTTAAGTCAGTTAAAGAACCCGGAAAATACCTTTAATTTAAGCACAAAGTTGGCAAGAACTTTGCCGTTCTTCATATATTTTGTATGGGATATTCATAGAGACCCCCCTCCACACTTTGTTTTCAAATATCAAAGTTGGTATTTGACACCCTGCTGTGGGCTTGAGATGCATTATCCTACCTAGTCACTTAAGGCAATTAAAGACCCAGGCAATACTTTTATCTTAGCTAAAAGTGGGCAAGAACTTTGCCGTCCTTGATATATTTTTATCGGAAATTTATAGAGACCCCCCTCCACAATTTTTTTTCAAATATCAAAATTGATATTTGACAACCTGCTGTGGGCCTGAGGTGCATTATCCCACCTAGGCACTTAAGTCAGTTAAAGTCCCGGGCAATACCTTTAACTTAGTCAAAAGTGGGCAAGAACTTTGCCGTCCTTGACATATTTTGTATGGGATATTTTTAGAGAACTCCCTCCACAATTTGTTTTCAAATATCAAAATTGATATTTGACAACCTGCTGTGGGCCTGAGGTGCATTATCCCACCTAGGCACTTAAGTCAGTTAAAGTCCCGGGCAATACCTTTAACTTAGTCAAAAGTGGGCAAGAACTTTGCCGTCCTTGACATATTTTGTATGGGATATGTTTAGAGAACCCCCTCCACAATTTGTTTTCAAATATCAAAATTGATATTTGACACCCTGCTGTGGACTTGAGGTGCATTATCCCACCCAGTCACTTAAGTCAGTTGAAGAGCCGGGCAATACCTTTAACTTAGCTAAAAGTGGGCAAGAACTTTACCGTCCTTGATATATTTTGATGGGATATTAATAGAGACCACACTCCACAATATTTTTTCAAATATCAAAATTAATATTTGACACCCTGCTGTGGACTTGAGGTGTATTATCCCACCTAGTCACTTAAGTCAGTTAAAGAACCCGGAAAATACCTTTAATTTAAGCACAAAGTGGGCAAGAATTTTGCCGTTCTTCATATATTTTTATGGGATATTCATAGAGACCCACCTCCACACTTTGTTTTCAAATATCAAAGTTGGTATTTGACACCCTGCTGTGGGCTTGAGATGCATTATCCCACCTAGTCACTTAAGGCAATTAAAGACCCAGGCAATACTTTTATCTTAGCTAAAAGTGGGCAAGAACTTTGCCGTCCTTGATATATTTTTGTCGGAAATTTATAGAGACCCCCCTCCACAATTTTTTTTCAAATATCAAAATTGATATTTGACAACCTGCTGTGGGCCTGAGGTGCATTATCCCACCTAGGCACTTAAGTCAGTTAAAGTCCCGGGCAATACCTTTAACTTAGTCAAAAGTGGGCAAGAACTTTGCCGTCCTTGACATATTTTGTATGGGATATGTTTAGAGAACCCCCTCCACAATTTGTTTTCAAATATCAAAATTGATATTTGACACCCTGCTGTGGACTTGAGGTGCATTATCCCACCCAGTCACTTAAGTCAGTTGAAGAGCCGGGCAATACCTTTAACTTAGCTAAAAGTGGGCAAGAACTTTACCGTCCTTGATATATTTTGATGGGATATTAATAGAGACCACACTCCACAATATTTTTTCAAATATCAAAATTAATATTTGACACCCTGCTGTGGGCTTGAGGTGCATTATCCCACCTAGTCACTTAAGTCAGTTGAAGAGCCGGGCAATACCTTTAACTTAGCTAAAAGTGGGCAAGAACTTTACCGTCCTTGATATATTTTTATGGGATATTTATAGAGAACCCCCTCCAGAATTTGTTTTCAAATATCAAAGTTGATATTTGACACACTGCTGTGGGTTTGAGGTGCATTATCCCACCTAGGCACTTAAGTCAGTTAAAGACCCGGAAAATACCTTTAACTTAGCCAAAAAATGGGCAAGAACTTTGCCGTCCATGATATATTTTTCATGGGATATTAATAGAACCCCCCCCCCCCCCCCTCAACAATTTGTTTTCAAATATCAAAGTTGATATTTGACACCCTGCTGTGCGCTTGAGGTGCATTATCCCACCTAGGCACTTAAGTCAGTTAAAGAACCGGGCAATACCTTTAACTTAGCTAAAAGTGGGCAAGAACTTTGCCGTCCTTGATATATTTTTATCGGATATTTATAGAGACCCCCCTCCACAATATTTCTTCAAATATCAAAATTGATATTTGACACCCTGCTGTGGACTTGAGGTGTATTATCCCACCTAGTCACTTAAGTCAGTTAAAGAACCCGGAAAATACCTTTAATTTAAGCACAAAGTGGGCAAGAACTTTGCCGTTCTTCATATATTTTTATGGGATATTTATAGAGACCCCCCTCCACAATTTGTTTTCAAATATCAAAGTTGGTATTTGACACCCTGCTGTGGGCTTGAGATGCATTATCCCACCTATTCCCTTAAGGCAGTTAAAGACCCAGGCAATACTTTTATCTTAGCTAAAAGTGGGCAAGAACTTTGCCGTCCTTGATATATTTTTATCGGAAATTTATAGAGACCCCCCTCCACAATTTTTTTTCAAATATCAAAATTGATATTTGACAACCTGCTGTGGGCCTGAGGTGCATTATCCCACCTAGGAACATAAGTCAGTTAAAGTCCCGGGCAATACCTTTAACTTAGTCAAAAGTGGGCAAGAACTTTGCCGTCCTTGACATATTTTGTATGGGATATTAATAGAAAACCCCCTCCACAATTTGTTTTCAAATATCAAAATTGATATTTGACACCCTGCTGTGGACTTGAGGTGCATTATCCCACCCAGTCACTTAAGTCAGTTAAAGAGACGGGCAATACCTTTAACTTAGCTAAAAGTGGGCAAGAACTTTACCGTCCTTGATATATTTTTATGGGATATTAATAGAGACCCCCCTCCACAATATTTTTTCAAATATCAAAATTATTATTTGACACCCTGCTGTGGGCTTGAGGTGCATTTACTCACCTAGGCACTTAAGTCAGTTAAAGAGCCGGGCAATACCGTTAACTTAGCTAAAAGTGGGCAAGAACTTTCCCTTCTTGATATATTTTTATGAGATATTTATAGAGACCCCCCTCCACAATATTTTTTCAAATATCAAAATTGATATTTGGCATCCTGCTGTGGGCTTGAGGTGCATTATCCCACCTAGGCCCTTAAGTCAGTTAAAGACCCAGGCAATACCTTTATCTTAAGCCCAAAGTGGGCAAGAACTTTGCCGTCCTTGATATATTTTTCATGGGATATTAATAGAGACCCACCTCCACAATTTGTTTTCAAATATCAAAGTTGATATTTGACACCTTGCTGTGGGCTTGAGGTGCATTATCCCACCTATGCACATAATTCAGTTAAAGACCCAGGCAATACCTTTAGCCTAAGCCCAAAGTGGACAACAACTTTGCCGTACTTTTTATATTTTTATGGGATATTTATAGAGACTCCCCTCCGCAATTTGTTTTCAAATATCAAAGTTGATATTTGACACACTGCTGTGGGCTTGAGGTGCATTAACCCACCTAGACACTTAAGTCAGTTAAAGACCCGGGCAATACCTTTAACTTAGCCAAAAATCAGCAAGAACTTTACCGTCCTTGATATATTTTTCATGGGATATTTATAGAGACCCCCCCTCCACAATTTGTTTTCAAATATCAAAGTTGATATTTGACACCCTACTGTGCCATTGAGGTGCATTATCCCACCTAGACACATAAATCAGTTAAAGACCCAGGCAATACCTTTAGCCTAAGCCCAAAGTGGACAAGAACTTTGCCGTCCTTGATATATTTTTCATGGGATATTTATAGAGACCCCCCTCCACAATTTTTTTTCAAATATCAAAATTGATATTTGACACCCTGCAGTGGGCTTGAGGTGCATTATCCCACCTAGGCACATAAGTCAGTTAAAGAACCGGGCAATATCTTTAACTTAGCCCAAAGTGGGCAAGAACTTTGCCGTCCTTGTTATATTTTTCATGGGATATTAATAGAGACCACCCCTTCCACAAATGTTTTCAAATATCAAAATTGATATTTGACACCCTGCTGTGGGCTTGAGGTGCATTATCCCACCTAGACACTTAAGTCAATTAAAGAACCGGGCAATACCTTTAACTTAGATAAAAGTGGGCAAGAACTTTGCCGTCTTTGATATATTTTTATGGGATATTTATAGAGACCCCCCTCCACAATATTTCTTCAAATATCAAAATTGATATTTGACACCCTGCTGTGGACTTGAGGTGTATTATCCCACCTAGTCACTTTAGTCAGTTAAAGACCCGGGAAATACCTTTAATTTAAGCCCAAAGTGGGCAAGAACTTTGCCGTTCTTCATATATTTTTATGGGATATTTATAGGGACCCCCCTCCACAATTTGTTTTCAAATATCAAATTGGTATTTGACACCCTGCTGTGGGCTTGAGGTGCATTATCCCACTTAGGCACTTAAGTCAGTTAAAGACCCAGGCAATATCTTTAACTTAGCTAAAAGTGGGTAAGAACTTTGCCGTCCTTGATATACTTTTTATGGGATATTTATAGAGACCACCCCTTCCACAATTTTTTTCAAATATCAAAATTGATATTTGACACCCTGCTGTGGGCTTGAGGTGCATTATCCCACCTAGACACTTAAGTCAGTTAAAGAACGGGGAAATACCTTTAACTTAGCTAAAAGTGGGCAAGAACTTTGCCGTCCATGATATATTTTTATGGGATATTTATAGAGACCCCCCTCCACAATATTTCTTCAAATATCAAAATTGATATTTGACATCCTGCTGTGAACTTGAGGTGTATTATCCCACCTATTCACTTAAGTCAGTTAAAGACCCGGGAAATACCTTTAACTTAAGCCCAAAGTGGGAAAGAACTTTGCCGTTCTTGATATATTTTTTTGGGATATTCATAGAGACCCCCCTCCACAATATTTCTTCAAATATCAAAATTGATATTTGACACCCTGCTGTGGACTTGAGGTGTATTATCCCACCTACTCACTTTAGTAATTTAAAGACCTGGGAAATACCTTTAATTTAAGCCCAAAGTGGGCAAGAACTTTGCCGTTCTTCATATATTTTTATGGGATATTTATAGGGACCCCCCTCCACAATTTGTTTTCAAATATCAAAGTTGGTATTTGACACACTGCTGTGGGCTTGAGGTGCATTATCCCCCCTAGGCACTTAAGTCAGTTAAAGAGCCGGGCAATACCTTTAAGTTAGCCAAAAGTGGGTAAGAACTTTGCCGTCCTTGACATATTTTTCATGAGATATTTATAGAGAACCCCCCCTCCACAATTTGTTTTCAAATATCAAAGTTGATATTTGACACCCTCCTGTGGGCCTGAGGTGGATTATCCCACCTAGGCACTTAAGTCAGATAAAGTCCTGGGAAATACCTTTAACTTAGTCAAAAGTGGGCAAGAACTTTGCCGTCCTTGACATATTTTTCATGGGATATTCATAGAGATCCACCTCCACAATATTTTTTCAAATATCAAAATTGATATTTGACATCCTGCTGTGGGCTTGAGGTGCATTATCCCTCCTAGGCACTTAAGTCAGTTAAAGATGCGGGCAATACCTTTAACTTACCCAAAAGTGGGCAAGAACTTTGCCGTCCTTGACATATTTTTATGGGGTATTTATAGAGACCCCCTCCACAATTTGTTTTCAAATATCAAAGTTGATATTTGACACCCTGCTGTGGGCTTGAGGTGCATTATCCCACCTAGGCACTTAAGTCAGTTAAACACCTGGGCAATACCTTTAACTTAGTCAAAAGTGGGCAAGAACTTTGCCGTCCTTGATATATTTGTATGGGATATTTATAGAGACCCCCCTCCACAATATTTCTTCAAATATCAAAATTGATATTTGACACCCTGCTGTGGACTTGAGGTGTATTATCCCACCTAGTCACTTTAGTCAGTTAAATACCTGGGAAATACCTTTAATTTAAGCCCAAAGTGGGCAAGAACTTTGCCGTTTTTCATATATTTTTATGGGATATTTATAGGGACCCCCCTCCACAATTTGTTTTCAAATATCAAAGTTGGTATTTGACACACTGCTGTGGGCTTGAGGTGCATTATCCCACCTAGGCACTTAAGTCAGTTAAAGAGCCGGGCAATACCTTTAAGTTAGCCAAAAGTGGGTAAGAACTTTGCCGTCCTTGACATATTTTTCATGAGATATTTATAGAGAACCCCCCCTCCATAATTTGTTTTCAAATATCAAAGTTGGTATTTGACACCCTGCTGTGGGCTTGAGGTGCATTATCCCACCTAGGCACTTAAGTCAGTTAAAGACCCAGGCAATACCTTTAACTTAGCTAAAAGTGGGCAAGAACTTTGCCGTCCTTGATATATTTGTATCGTAAATTTATAGAGACCCCCCTCCACAATTTTTTTTCAAATATCAAAATTGATATTTGACACCTTCCTGTGGGCCTGAGGTGGATTATCCCACCTAGGCACTTAAGTGAGTTAAAGTCCCGGGAAATACCTTTAACTTAGTCAAAAGTGGGCAAGAACTTTGCCGTCCTTGACATATTTTTCATGGGATATTCATAGAGATCCACCTCCACAATATTTTTTCAAATATCAAAACTGATATTTGACATCCTGCTGTGGGCTTGAGGTGCATTATCCCACCTAGGCACTTAAGTCAGTTAAAGATACGGGCAATACCTTTAACTTAGCCAAAAGTGGGCAAGAACTTTGCCGTCCTTGACATATTTTTATGGGATATTTATAGAGACCCCCTCCACAATTGTTTTCAAATATCAAAGTTGATATTTGACACCCTGCTGTGGACTTGAGGTGCATTATCCCACCTAGGCACTTAAGTCAGTTAAACACCCGGGCAATACCTTTAACTTAGTCAAAAGTGGGCAAGAACTTTGCCGTCCTTGATATATTTTTATGGGATATTTATAGAGACCCCCCTCCACAATATTTCTTCAAATATCAAAATTGATATTTGACACCCTGCTGTGGACTTGAGGTGTATTATCTCACCTATTCACTTAAGTCAGTTAAAGACCCGGGAAAATACCTTTAACTTAAGCCCAAAGTGGGCAAGAACTTTGCCGTTCTTGATATATTTTTTTGGGATATTTATAGAGACCCCCCTCCACAATATTTCTTCAAATATCAAAATTGATATTTGACACCCTGCTGTGGACTTGAAGTGTATTATCCCACCTAGTCACTTTAGTCAGTTAAAGACCTGGGAAATACCTTTAATTTAAGCCCAAAGTGGGCAAGAACTTTGCCGTTCTTCATATATTTTTATGGGATATTTATAGGGACCCCCCTCCACAATTTGTTTTCAAATATCAAAGTTGGTATTTGACACACTGCTGTGGGCTTGAGGTGCATTATCCCACCTAGGCACTTAAGTCAGTTAAAGAGCCGGGCAATACCTTTAAGTTAGCCAAAAGTGGGTAAGAACTTTGCCGTCCTTGACATATTTTTCATGAGATATTTATAGAGAACCCCCCCTCCACAATTTGTTTTCAAATATCAAAGTTGGTATTTGACACCCTGCTGTGGGCTTGAGGTGCATTATCCCACCTAGGCACTTAAGTCAGTTAAAGACCCAGGTAATACCTTTAACTTAGCTAAAAGTGGGCAAGAACTTTGCCGTCCTTGATATATTTGTATCGTAAATTTATAGAGACCCCCTCCACAATTTTTTTTCAAATATCAAAATTGATATTTGACACCCTCCTGTGGGCCTGAGGTGGATTATCCCACCTAGGCACTTAAGTCAGTTAAAGTCCCGGGAAATACCTTTAACTTAGTCAAAAGTGGGCCAGAACTTTGCCGTCCTTGACATATTTTTCATGGGATATTCATAGAGATCCACCTCCACAATATTTTTTCAAATTTCAAAATTGATATTTGACATCCTGCTGTGGGCTTGAGGTGCATTATCCCACCTAGGCACTTAAGTCAGTTAAAGATGCTGGCAATACCTTTAACTTACCTAAAAGTGGGCAAGAACTTTGCCGTCCTTGACATATTTTTATGGGATATTTATAGAGACCCCCTCCACAATTTGTTTTCAAATATCAAAGTTGATATTTGACACCCTGCTGTGGGCTTGAGGTGCATTATCCCACCTAGGCACTTAAGTCAGTTAAAGACCCAGGCAATACCTTTAACTTAGCTAAATGTGGGCAAGAACTTTGCCGTCCTTGATATATTTTTATCGGAAATTTATAGAGACCCCCCTCCATAATTTTTTTTCAAATATCAAAATTGATATTTGACACCCTCCTGTGAGTCTGAGGTGCATTTTCCCACCTAGGCACTTAAATCAGTTAAAGTCCCGGGCAATACCTTTAACTTAGTCAAAAGTGGGCAAGAACTTTGCCGTCCTTGACATATTTTTCATGGGATATTTATAGAGAACCCCCTCCACAATTTTTTTTCAAATATCAAAGTTGGTATTTGACACCCTGCTGTGGACCTGACGTGCATTATCCCACCTAGTCACTTAAGTCAGTTGAAGAGCCGGGAAATACCTTTAACTTATCCAAAAGTAGGCAAGAACTTTGCCGTCCTTGACATATTTTTATGGGATATTTATAGAGAACCCCCTCCACAATATTTCTTCAAATATCAAAATTGATATTTGATAACCTACTGTGGGCTTGAGGTGCATTATCCCACCTAGGCACTTAAGTCAGTTAAAGAGCCGGGAAATACCTTTAACTTAGCCAAAAGTGGGCACGAATTTTGCCTTCCTTGATATATTTTTTATGGGATATTCATAGAGACCCCCTCCACAATTTTTTTTCAAATATCAAAATTGATATTTGACACCCTGCTGTGGGCTTGAGGAGCATTATCCCACCTAGGCACTTAAGTCAGTTAAAAAGCCGAGGCAATACCTTTAACTTACCTAAAAGTGGGTAGGAACTTTTCCGTCCTTGATATATTTTTATGGGATATTTATAGAGACCCCCTCCACAATTTTTTTTCAAATATCAAAATTGATATTTGACACCCTGCTGTGGGCTTGAGGAGCATTATCCCACCTAGGCACTTAAGTCAGTTAAAAAGCCGAGGCAATACCTTTAACTTACCTAAAAGTGGGTAGGAACTTTTCCGTCCTTGATATATTTTTATGGGATATTTATAGAGACCCCCTCCACATTATTTTTTCAAATATCAAAGTTGATATTTGACACCCTGCTGTGGGCTTGAGGTGCATTATCCCACCTAGGCACTTAAGTCAGTTAAACACCCGGGCAATACCTTTAACTTAGCCAAAAGTGGGCAAGAACTTTGCCTTCCTTGATATATTTTTCATGGAATATTTATAGAGACCCCCCTCCACAATTTGTTTTCAAATATCAAAGTTGATATTTGACACCCTGCTGTGGGCTTGAAGAGCATTATCCCACCTATGCACTTACGTCAGTTAAAAAGCCGGGCGATACCTTTAACTTAGCTAAAAGTGGGCAAGAACTTTGCCGTCCTTGATATATTTTTATGGGATATTTATAGAGACCCCCCTCCACAATATTTCTTCAAATATCAAAATTGATATTTGACACCCTGCTGTGGACTTGAGGTGTATTATCTCACCTATTCACTTAAGTCAGTTAAAGACCCGGGAAAATACCTTTAATTTAAGCCCAAAGTGGGCAAGAACTTTGCCGTTCTTCATATATTTTTATGGGATATTTATAGGGACCCCCCTCCACAATTTGTTTTCAAATATCAAAGTTGGTATTTGACACACTGCTGTGGGCTTGAGGTGCATTATCCCACCTAGGCACTTAAGTCAGTTAAAGAGCCGGGCAATACCTTTAAGTTAGCCAAAAGTGGGTAAGAACTTTGCCGTCCTTGACATATTTTTCATGAGATATTTATAGAGAACCCCCCCTCCACAATTTGTTTTCAAATATCAAAGTTGGTATTTGACACCCTGCTGTGGGCTTGAGGTGCATTATCCCACCTAGGCACTTAAGTCAGTTAAAGACCCAGGTAATACCTTTAACTTAGCTAAAAGTGGGCAAGAACTTTGCCGTCCTTGATATATTTGTATCGTAAATTTATAGAGACCCCCCTCCACAATTTTTTTTCAAATATCAAAATTGATATTTGACACCCTCCTGTGGACCTGAGGTGGATTATCCCACCTAGGCACTTAAGTCAGTTAAAGTCCCGGGAAATACCTTTAAGTTAGTCAAAAGTGGGCAAGAACTTTGCCGTCCTTGACATATTTTTCATGGGATATTCATAGAGATCCACCTCCACAATATTTTTTCAAATTTCAAAATTGATATTTGACATCCTCCTGTGGGCTTGAGGTGCATTATCCCACCTAGGCACTTAAGTCAGTTAAAGATGCGGGCTATACCTTTAACTTACCCAAAAGTGGGCAAGAACTTTGCCGTCCTTGACATATTTTTATGGGATATTTATAGAGACCCCCTCCACAATTTGTTTTCAAATATCAAAGTTGATATTTGACACCCTGCTGTGGGCTTGAGGTGCATTATCCCACCTAGGCACTTAAGTCAGTTAAACACCCGGGCAATACCTTTAACTTAGTCAAAAGTGGGCAAGAACTTTGCCGTCCTTGATATATTTGTATGGGATATTTATAGAGACCCCCTTCCACAATATTTTTTCAAATATCAAAGTTGATATTTGACACCCTGCTGTGGGCTTGAGGTGCATTATCCCACCTAGGCACTTAAGTCAGTTAAAGAACCGGGAAATACCTTTAACTTAGCCAAAAGTGGGCAAGAACTTTGCCATCCTTGACATATTTTTGATGAGATATTCATAGAGACCCCCCTCCACAATTTGTTTTCAAATATCAAAGTTGGTATTTGACACCCTGCTGTGGGCTTGAGGTGCATTATCCCACCTAGGCACTTAAGTCAGTTAAAGACCCAGGCAATACCTTTAACTTAGCTAAATGTGGGCAAGAACTTTGCCGTCCTTGATATATTTTTATCGGAAATTTATAGAGACCCCCCTCCATAATTATTTTTCAAATATCAAAATTGATATTTGACACCCTCCTGTGAGTCTGAGGTGCATTTTCCCACCTAGGCACTTAAATCAGTTAAAGTCCCGGGCAATACCTTTAACTTAGTCAAAAGTGGGCAAGAACTTTGCCGTCCTTGACATATTTTTCATGGGATATTTATAGAGAACCCCCTCCACAATTTTTTTTCAAATATCAAAGTTGGTATTTGACACCCTGCTGTGGACCTGAGGTGCATTATCCCACCTAGTCACTTAAGTCAGTTGAAGAGCCGGGCAATACCTTTAACTTAGCGAAAAGGGGGCAAAAACTTTGCCGTCCTTGATATATTTTTATGGGATATTTATAGAGACCCCCATCCACAATATTTTTTTGAAATATCAAAATTGATATTTGACATCCTGCTGTGGGCTTGAGGTGCATTATCCCACCTAGTCACTTAAGTCAGTTAAAGAGCCGGGAAATACCTTTAACTTATCCAAAAGTGGGCAAGAACTTTGCCGTCCTTGACATATTTTTATGGGATATTTATAGAGAACCCCCTCCACAATATTTCTTCAAATATCAAAATTGATATTTGATAACCTACTGTGGGCTTGAGGTGCATTATCCCACCTAGGCACTTAAGTCAGTTAAAGAGCCGGGAAATACCTTTAACTTAGCCAAAAGTGGGCACGAACTTTGCCTTCCTTGATATATTTTTTATGGGATATTCATAGAGACCCCCTCCACAATTTTTTTTCAAATATCAAAATTGATATTTGACACCCTGCTGTGGGCTTGAGGAGCATTATCCCACCTAGGCACTTAAGTCAGTTAAAAAGCCGAGGCAATACCTTTAACTTACCTAAAAGTGGGTAGGAACTTTTCCGTCCTTGATATATTTTTATGGGATATTTATAGAGACCCCCTCCACAATTTTTTTTCAAATATCAAAATTGATATTTGACACCCTGCTGTGGGCTTGAGGAGCATTATCCCACCTAGGCACTTAAGTCAGTTAAAAAGCCGAGGCAATACCTTTAACTTACCTAAAAGTGGGTAGGAACTTTTCCGTCCTTGATATATTTTTATGGGATATTTATAGAGACCCCCTCCACATTATTTTTTCAAATATCAAAGTTGATATTTGACACCCTGCTGTGGGCTTGAGGTGCATTATCCCACCTAGGCACTTAAGTCAGTTAAACACCCGGGCAATACCTTTAACTTAGCCAAAAGTGGGCAAGAACTTTGCCTTCCTTGATATATTTTTCATGGAATATTTATAGAGACCCCCCTCCACAATTTGTTTTCAAATATCAAAGTTGATATTTGACACCCTACTGTGGGCTTGAAGAGCATTATCCCACCTAGGCACTTAAGTCAGTTAAAAAGCCGGGCGATACCTTTAACTTAGCTAAAAGTGGGCAAGAACTTTGCCGTCCTTGATATATTTTTATGGGATATTTATTGAGATCCCCCTCCACAATATTTCTTCAAATATCAAAATTGATATTTGACAACCTACTGTGGGCTTGAGGTGCATTATCCCACCTAGGCACTTAAGTCAGTTAAAGACCCGGGTAATACCTTTATCGTAGTCAAAAGTGGGCACGAACTTTGCCGTCCTAGACATATTTTTTATGGGATATTGGGATATTTATAGAGAACCCCCTCCACAATTTGTTTTCAAATATCAAAGTTGGTATTTGACACCCTGTTGTGGGCTTGAAGAGCATTATCCCAACTAGGCACTTAAGTCAGTTAAAAAGCCGGGCAATACCTTTAACTTACCTAAAAGTGGGCAGGAACTTTTCCGTCTTTGATATATTTTTATGGGATATTTATAGAGACCCCCCTCCACATTATTTTTTCAAATATTAAAGTTGATATTTGACAACCTGCTGTGGGCTTGATGTACATTATCCCACCTAGGCACTTAAGTCAGTTAAAGACCCGGAAAATACCTTTAACTTAGCTAAAAGTGGGCAAGAACTTTGCCGTCCTCGATATATTTTTATGGGATATTAATAGAAACCCCTCCCCACAATATTTCTTCAAATATCAAAATTGATATTTGACACCCTGCTGTGGGTTTGAGGTGCATTATCCCACCTAGTCACATAAGTCAGTTAAAGAACCGGGCAATACCTTTAATCTAAGCCAATAGTGGGCAAGAACTTTGCCGTCCTTGACATATTTTTATGGGATATTTATAGAGAACCCCCTCCACAATTTGTTTTCAAATATCAAAGTTGGTATTTGACACCCTGCTGTGGGCTTGAGGTGCATTATCCCACCTAGGCACTTAAGTCAGTTAAAGAGCCGGGCAATACCTTTAAGTTAGCCAAAAGTGGGCAAGAACTTTGTCGTCCTTGACATATTTTTCATGGGATATTTATAGGGTGTCCCCCCCCCCAAATCCAAATATCAAAGTAGTATATCGGGATAGCTCAAGGCATAGTTCAGGGGGAGCAAAGGGGAGCGGGCCATTACGCATGCGGTACTGGAAGTGACGTCACTGGAAGCGGCCCTGACCGGAATGAAGTCACGTGACCGGAAGTGACGTCATTACCGGAAGTATGTTCTGCGCATGCCCGGAAGTGCATCCCCTCCTTTTACTATAGTAGTAGTACAAAATGTACCATTGCTCATGACCGAAAGTAGCATGGTTACCGGATGTGACGTGACCGAAAGTGACGTCACAAGAAGTGATGTCATAATACCGAAAGTGGATGATTCCCCTTGGGTGTGATCTTAATTGTTCGAGGTGTTGTATTGTACGCCAAGGGTGATTTCTATCACGTCCTCTTTCTCACTGTGGTATTTCTACTAAATAACCGAAGAGTCAAATGAATGAAATGGTACATTTGATCCCCTAAGTCACCCAATAGAAGGTGACTGCATTTATCCAGGCTTGTGACTGGCTCTATATAGAGGTTGCATTAACCTTCTTTTTTTTTCTTTTTTTCTTTTTACTTTACTTTTCTTTTCTTTTTTTCATACCACATGTTCAACAAGTAACAACACAAATTTCTGTACAATGCCCGTCGCTTCCACGGGATTTTCTAAGAGCCTGGTGACGTCTGTCATGCTATGTCCTGCACATCGATGAATGAGGTAAAAAATGCAATGAAGTCCGCACACGATAGATCCTTCTTCTTGTACTCGAACGGTATTGCAAGTCCATTGAAGGCAATGTTTGTTCATGAAATTGACATAAGCGGATTCATGCGGTGGACGTCCGGTTGGATCGTAGTATTCCCCTCGTGAGTTGGCGTCGATGTATATAGCGCCCCAGTGTTGTCACATTCGATGGTCTGGAACCGTATTTCCCACAAGGGCCGAAGGTACGTTTAATAGTCTGGGTAATCTGTTTCTGGTATAGACCCCCTTAAACACAGGTCTGGAGTGGGGATGTTTTTTCAATAGAGTGTCAATCTTTAGCGTATTCATTATGCACTGTAGTCAAACAAGATTTGTCTGTTTCTACCGATTTCGATCACGTTGTCAATTTTTGCATACAGGACGACGTTGATGGTCCCTGCCAGAGCTTCGGTGAAATGAATCTCCATACGTAAATTGCCCTGTTTTATCAGTTGAAACGTTCCCACTTCCGACATATCCGGAGTCAGATCGAATCCAAATAAGGTGTTTGCTTTAGCGTATTCCTCTCTGGAGATGGTATTTCCTTCGTCTTGATACATCTTTCCCGTACTGGTATAGAATCCCATATAACTGCGAATATAACCTGCGTTTTCAAAGTCGGATTGTAACGTTTGGCGGGAATCTGTCGTCCGCCCACGTTCAATGCCACAAAATTGATCTTGTAGTGTCTAAAATCGAAAGGGATTTTCGTAATAGTCCCATTTAAGGCATCACTGTCCACGCAACCAATCACCAGTCTTTTCGGCAACTGTCCCAAAAACATGTTGTCCTGGACGTAATTCATGTTTCCACGGGGAACCGTATCTACTTTGACTTCTACACGTCGGATGGGGTATTTACAGCTGGTCTTGTCAAAAGCTTTGACGTGACCCATTCTTACTGCAGGACTTAACTGTACATTTCTCACAAATAAAGCGAGATCCTTGATTTTGATCTTATTGTTGTCGTAATTTGATTTTCAGATCGAGGTGATTCAGTAAATATTTCTCTTGACAAAATAAATCCAAGTGTAGTTTTCCCGTCATCTGTACAGCCTTGCGTTGGGCCGTCAATGCTTTCCGGGACGTGAATCCTTTGTTATCGGTTGTTCTCTTATCTTGATGTCCCGGTGTATCCTTGTACCACATGACTCCCGTTAATTGAGATTCTTTGGCAGCTGGGCCATAGCTGAGTAATATTTCTATGTAAGCTCTGTAATGGTACAAGCTGGTCGATGGTGAAACCAGATTTTCGTTCAGGCTAACACTGACATCACTAAAGAGGGAATGCATCCATAAGTTGACAGGTCCAACATCCGCTCCGCCATCCAATGCAGTATCGTCGTCATCCATGATATGTGCTTCCACAAACAGGTAAGTATTAGCCAAGTCGATATAGTTGTCCCCCGCCCCACTGACGGCAAATTCGTAAGGTCCTTGATCCGTTAGAGCCGATGTCAATCCTTTCTGCTCCCAATACCCATAAGCCACACTGGTCTGTGTAGGTTGAACTTCAAATAAATCCAGTTTTGATTTCGTGCATTCGCATGAGTTAGGATGTACAAGTGCCATTCTTATCCGAAATGTCATTCGATGTGTTCCGCTGCTTGGTCTGCTGACGTCTGGTCTTTTTTCGCTTGGCAGGTCATTTTATAACTCGTTGTCCTGGGGACCTACCGTGTCCATAGCTTTCTGGAGTAAGTTTTCTCCTGTTGATTTCAATCGTGATGTTGCTGCCTGTTTGATATTTCTTCCTTGTACGACATCTCCGGCAATATTTAATCCAGTTTTTAAAGCCTCTCGTTCTAGTGTCTTTGCTCCCTTTTTCAACAAAGGCATGGCTGCTTTAAAGAGTCCTCCAAAGATAAAAAAGTACATGTCCTCTTTGATATCGTCTTCCCGCAAATACCGGATATCCTTTTCCTGCTTGATGTATGTAATAATCGTGGTAAGCTTTCGTATCGTAACGATGAGTTGGTTTCATTCTAGAGAGAATTCTTTTCGTTTTCTACAGAGAAGTGTCACCACCACCCGTCCTCTTTCGAATGGCACTATAGAACCCGTGTCGTCACTTATATCTATGTCCACGGTCTGAAATCGTCGTTGTAACAGGGGACAGTACTGTATCGGATCAAACACTCTGGTGATCAATTCTCCGTCTGTTCCTTCCACCAGTACGATTCTCAATAACGGTACTTGGGCATCTCCCACCATTCTCGGTTCCGCCAAGGGACAATACATGTACAGAGAATGTAATCCTTTCTTGAGGTCCGCTACCCAATCTGAAACATACCCCCCCCCCCCCCCGGAATATAGCTTGTCTGAATCCTAACATGGATTGTAATAAAGGACTGATGATGACTTGATAATCTTTTTTCACTTTCGTATCGATTTTATGATTGATTTCCCCTCGATAGGGAATCCTTTTGGCCGAGGAATAGTACCCATCCGGTAACAAGACCAAATGCTGTGAGGATACTGTATCTCTGCCAATCCGATTTCCCATGTTCCGTCCAGATCCGTTATTTTCGGAAATATCGTCGTGTAATGAGTTAACGTATTGTTCGCACAGTAATTCATGGAACTGTTACCAGGCAAAGTCAGGTAAAACATGCTTCGTCTTGATCGTGGGGTTAGGTAACAGGTATCCCAGACAACTGCTCAACAAGGCCGTCCACAAGGTACTGTTCTCCGATTCGACCGTCAAGTTGTAAATTCTGACTACGATAACGTGTACAGGATGAGTACCTGACACAAAAATACGTCCTCCGAACGTGGAGTCTTCTTTCCACAAGTCACCCAAGACGATACACTGTCCGTGTCACTCGGTGCCATTCGCAAGACTGACACTTCAAACCGCGACGCCTCGCTTTTGTAGGTCCTGTTTAAAGATCCAGCTGTTGAAGGACTCTTGATATCCGAGTCACTTGACTAAATACTGAACTCTTCGGCCCTTTTTTCTCTTTTTCAAAATGGGTTAAATCTTGTATACGTCATCTGTCTTAATGACTTTTTGTAATTCTTCGGCATAGTATGTTCCTTCCAGAATTTCACCATGGTCGTCTTTGACTAAGTATACCGGGGGTCTGGTTTCGATACATTTCACTACTATAAACAATTCTTCAGTCCAGTTGGGTAAATATCCTTTCTTGAACGTACGTTTGGCTTTGCTGAGTCGCACTCTATCTCCGGGAGAAAATTTGCACGATTTTTTGGGTCCCTTTCTTCCATATAGCCTCTTGGACACTGTTGTTTGGTTAGCCCACGTGACTTCTGCGGGTGGTATGCCTATGGTTCTGTGAACGGTGTGGTCATAAGATGCGACCATCTCGGATAGAACGTCTACGTAGGTTAGGGTTTCTCTGTGTGTGAAATACTTCCACATCTTGGTTTTCAATGTTCTGTTAAAACTTTCAACGATACTGGCTTTGGTCTCCTCGTTGTAAGTGGTAAAGAAGTGCATGTCGTGTTCTTTGAGAAACGTTTGAAATACTCGGTTGATAAATTCAGTTCCTTTGTCTGTCTGTAAACGTATCGGACGCCGCCCCGATTTGAAAACGACCTGAAACGCATCTTTTAAAGTCTTCCCCGTCTTGTCTGTCAATGGAACGACCCAGTGATATCGGGATAACACGTCTATACATGTAAACAAGTACTTGAATCATTTGTTGTAAGAAGACAATTTAGCCAGATCCACTAAATCCGCCTGCCACTGGTGGTCAATTCCATAGACTACAACGCGTCTCCTGGGAAATCGTCCTCTGGTTGGCTTATGCAAAGTGTACGTGTCCTGAGACTGTAACCATTCTCTGACTTATTTCTTCGCAAAGCTTTTCGGCTCAAATTTACTCAATCCTCCGTAACTGGCGGTAGCTAAAAGGTTGTAATAGGTCGACTCCATGCTTACAACTGCCCCTTCGTGGTCTCAACCTCTGTTTTAAAAGTCGACCTAGTTCTGGACTTCTTTCCTTCTGTTTCTTGGTGTTTTTGGGGAGTACGGTCTAATAGGGGATGGACACTGTTGTCGTTTGCGAGATCTCGGTGTTCTTTTGGTCTGAGTGATGTATCTCCAGCGGTCCTCGTGACCAATCAAATCTTGTGGAACATTTGCTTCTCTTAAGGCTTCTCCGAATGTTTCCCATCCTTGTGGGTTGAAATATTTCCTTCTGCTTAGCACGTCGTTGACTAACTCCACCACGTTGCTTTCTTGAACGGTTTCTCCCTTGTATTTCAGTTCCTCTTTCTCGTTCCAGTTAATGTCGGGACTGCTCTTCATTTTTTTCAACAAGAGTTGGCCTTCATTGTTTTTGGTACGCTTTCCAAAATTTCGTTGTCGATCAGGTCCTGTTTCACGGGTTCAGGTGCGACTGCCACGGGTCTGGGTCTGTAATCATCGTAGACGTTCAAATATCGAATAAACGATTGATCGCATAGCTTGAGACGTTCGTCTTCCGACAGGTCTTCTCTTTCTAGTATGGTTTACATCTTCTTATCCATGGTGTCCATGGCTTTCACGCGTTGTTCCACTGGAGATTTTGGGCGCTCTTGGGTCTGGTGGTATCTATTTATTAAGGTTAGTTCCTTCATTGAAACAATGCAGAGAGCAACGGTGCTACTACAGATGCAATCGGTGCTAGTAGGGATCCCAAAAATCCACCTTTCTGTAAGATCGCTTTCTTCTTTTTGAGAGAGACCGACTTTTTCGTCAGTGCTCTCAATCCAGTCTTGTTTCTCTTGAGTTTTTCCTTCTGCAGTTTAGTTAACGGGACGTTGCCTCTTAAAAATTATCGGCACACCCACACAGACAGTCGACGAGACTGCGATCGGCTTTGGTTATGAGGTGTTTACGAATACACAGTTTCGTCTTTTGTAAGTATACTATATCACTGCCGTGCTTTTGCAAGCTCTGATAAACCATGTTATTCCCTCAGCGTCTGATGCAAGAGTGACAAGAAACGGGATGTAACATCCTTTTTATGACTCGACATACGCTTTCTGTTCTTCACCGGGAAAGATGAAGGTTCTTAATCTCAGGATATCCGGCGTGTTTTGTTTCATATCGATCACCATGTAGCCGTGAGGTCTGGCCGTAGCTCGGGCAAAGGCTTCCAGGAAAAATTGCGTTCTCCTGGGATACATTTTGTGTGCTAGCGCCATGATCTGCGATACGTCTGTCAGGTTTTTGAATAGAACCATGTAATGGGCATTGCGACTTATGGTTCTATGGTGTTTTCCTCGATGAAACAGATTCTGAACGATGTACATGACGCTGATGTTTCTGTGGTGACTCTTTTTCGTAAACAGTGAAGCCACCCTTTGATCCGTTTCGTCCATGAGATCGTCCAAAATGATGACATGCTTGTCTCTTGGTTCTAAATTATCCAGATCCGGTAAACCTTGTTGAAATTATATCCCTTCTACGGTTCCATACAACGTCTGATATTCATCATAACACCATAAGATCCGATCTGGCTTGGGAGTCATCATGTGTTTGATGTTGGGAACGAACCGTCGAACAAACATCGATTTTCCACTGCCTGTAGGTCCTGCAATAATACTGGTAAACGGATGTACCCATGGCATGAAATGATCGGGATCGTATCCGTCTGGAACCCCAAAAAAACCGGATTATTGGTTTTCAAAATATAATAGGGTTCTTCTTCATTACTCTGTAAGTATTGCTGCAGCTGCAGCGACGGCGGCATATATCCCTATGTCAGCAGCGGCGCTGTATATCCCTCAGTCAACGGCGGCGGCGGCGAATACTCCTCGGTCAGCGGCTTTTAGGTTATTTAGTAGAAATACCACTGTGAGAACGCAGACGTGATAGAAAACACCCTTGGAGTACTATACAACACCTCGAACAATTAAGATCACACACCCAGGGGAATCATCCACTTTCGATCTTATGACGTCACTTCCTGTGACGTCACTTTCGGTCACGTCACATCCGATAGCCAATGCTACTTTCGGTCATGAGCAATGGTATATTTTGTATTGCTACTATAGTAAAAAAAAGGCGGGGATGCAGTTCCGGGCATGCGCAGAACATACTTCCGGTAATGACGTCACTTCCGGTCACGTGACTTCATTCCGGTCAGGGCCGCTTCCGGTGACGTCACTTCCAGTAACGCATGCGTAATGGGCTGCTCCCCTTTGCTCCCCCTGAACTATGCCTTGAGCTATCCCGATATACTACTTTTATTTGGATTTGGGGGGGAAACCCTATAGATAACCCATGAATAATATATCAAGGACGGCAAAGTTCTTGCCCACTTTGGGCTTATATTAAAGGTATTGCCGGGTCTTTAACTGACTTAAGTGCTTTGGTGGGATAATGCGCCTCAAGCCCACAACAGGGTGTCAAATATCAATTTTGATATTTGAAAAAAAATTGTCGGAGGGGGGTCTCTATAAATATCCCATAAAAAATATATCAAGGACGGCAAAGTTCTTGCTCACTTTTAATAAAGTTAAAGGTATTGTCCGGGTCTTTAAATGACTTAAGTGCCTAGGTGGGATAATGCACCTCAAGCCCACAGCAGGGTGTCAAATATCAACTTTGATATTTGAAAACAAATTGTGGAGGGGGGTCTCTATTAATATCCCATAAAAAATATGTCAAGGACGGCAAAGTTCTTGCCCACCTTTGACTAAGTTAACGGTAATGCCCGGCACTTTAACTGACTTAAGTGCCTAGGTGGGATAATGCACCTCAAGTCCACAGCAGGGTGTCAAATATCAATTTTAATATTTGAAAAAAATTTGTGGAGGATATGGTCTCTATAAATATCCTATAACAAATATATCAAGGACGGCAAAGTTCATGCCCACTTTTAGCTAAGTTAAAGGTATTGCCCGGGTCTTTAACTAACCTAAGTGCCTAGGTGGGATAATGTACCTCAAGCCCACAGCAGGGTGTCAAATATCAATTTTGATAATTGAAAAACAATTGTGGAGAGGGGACTCTATAAATATCCCATAAAAAATATGTCAAGGACGGCAAAGTTCTTGCCCACTTTTGGCTAACTTAAAGGTATTGCCCGGGTCTTTATCTAACTTAAGTGACTAGGTGGGATAATGCACCTCAAGCCCACAGCAGGGTGTCAAATACTAACTTTGATATTTGAAAACAAATTGTGGAGAGGGTCTCTATAAATATCCCATAAAAATATGTCAAGGACGGCAAAGTTCTTGCCCACTTTTAACTACGTTAAAGGTATTGCCCGGGACTTAAGTGCCTAGGTGGGATAATGCACCTGAAGCCCATAGCATGGTGTCAAATATCAATTTTGATAATTGAAAAAAAATTGTGGAGGGGGGACTCTATTAATATCCCATCAAAATATATCAAGGACGGCAAAGTTCTTGCCCACTTTGAACTTAAGTTAAAGGTATTGCACGGGACTTTAGCTGACTTACGTGCCTAGGTGGGATAATGCACGTCAAGCCCACAGCAGGATGTCAAATATCAATTTTGATATTTGAAAAAATATTGTGGAGGGGGGTCTCTATACATATCCCATAAAAATATATCAAGGACGGCAAAGTTCTTGCCCACTTTTAGCTAAGTTAAAGGTATTGCCCGGGTCTTTAACTGACTTAAGTGCCTAGGTGGGATAATGCACCTCAAGCCCACAGCAGGGTGTCAAATATCAACTTTGATATTTGAAAACAAATTGTGGAGGGGGGTCTCTATAAATATCCCATAAAAATATATCAAAAACGGCAAAGTTCTTGCCCACTTGGGGCTTAAGTTAAAGGTATTGCCTGGGTCTTTAACTGACTTAAGTGCCTAGGTGGGATAATGCACCTCAAGCCCACAGCAGGGTGTCAAATATCAACTTTGATATTTGAAAACAAATTGTGGAGGGGGGGTCTCTATAAATATCTCATGAAAAATATATCAAGGAAGGCAAAGTTCATGCCCACTTTTAGCTAAGTTAAAGGTATTACCCGGTTCTTTAACTGACTTAAGTGCCTAGGTGGGATAATGCACCTCAAACCCACAGCAGGGTGTCAAATATCAATTTTGATATTTGAAAAAAAATTGTGGAGGGGGGTCTCTATAAATATCCAGTAAAAAATATGTCAAGGACGGCAAAGTTCTTGCCCACTTTGGGCTTAGGTTAAAGGTATTGCCCGGGTCTTTAACTGACTTAAGTGCCTAGGTGGGATAATGCACCTCAAGCCCATAGCAGGGTGTTAAATTACAGCCTTGATATTTGGATTTGGGGGGATTTGGGGGGATCCTATGCATATCCTACTGCCACTTGGGGTTTAAATCAAAAGTATTGCCTGGGCCTTTACCTGACTTAAGTGCATTGGTGAATTAAATTAGTTGTTTGACACCTTTAAATACACAATTTAAAAATAAATAGATAAAACAAAATAATACTATTTATTAAATAAATGTTACACGCACATGCAGGGTTTATATTTTGTTTATTTTGATAATACGTATTGCTATATTTTTCTGATGATCTATATTTACATTTTTTTGTAGATTGATGAGACGTCTTCATGTGAACGGGGAATCTTAGGACTTTATTTTGTTTTACAAAGCGCTGGCAAATCCAAATTATATACCGGTTTACATGAAAGTATATTATTTGTTTACGCTGTGTTTGTTTAAAGTTGGCTGACTGTTTTCTAAGCTCGCTATCCCTAAATATATGTTTGTCTTCGTTATTAAGCTCAGTAAAGAGAAGACATATTTTATGTACGGGTGAACATGGGAAATAAAACATAAAATGTATTGTCTTTTACTCACATGAGTGTCTGTGTGAGATTCTGCGCCTTATTTCCACTGTAGTGTGTCAAATGTCAACTTTGTATTGTGGAGGGGGGGGGGGGGGGTGGGGGGCGGGGTCCAGAAATATTTCCTGTATGCCCGGATGTCGATTCAATGTGTTGAATGTGCAATTACAGAAATATATGTATTATTGGTCGCTAAAAATCTTTAAAAGTACATTTTGCTCTTATTTCTTTTTTTGGTTTTGAGACATATCGCCTTATTGGTCGCTAGGTTATTGGTCGCTAGAAATTGGTCGCTAGCTTGAGCCTGGTAACAGCGGATTGTAATTTGTATTTCCAGTCAGGTAAAAAGAACGATTTGATTTAATTTGATGGTGCCCTCAGTTGCTCCGGGAGAATGAGCAGTTCCTGTGTTTTTAAAGACACCTGCCATATTGTTCAATTTTACAACTACAGAACTAAGGCAAGTATTAACAAAATGTACATATCCTACCGTGACATCTGCTCGGTCATGCAATAATGCCGGTCATTTGTTTTGATTTACAATTCTCGCACAGCACGAGACCAATGACGTCATTCTGTATATTCATAGCGTACATAAACACAGAGGGAATACTTTTCAACGTCAAAATTACAAGATGAGATTAAAACAGAGAAGTTTGAATTGAATAAATTCCATGCAAGTAAAAAAGATCCTTTTTACTAATGTCTTTTTTTCCTGATCATTATGCTTGTTAAATATGTTTCCATCGATGGTATTCCCCAAGCATTTGTATTTTTCCGGTTTGTTGACATAATCGACATCACAGTTCATGACCGTTTCTGGAATGTAGACCAAGCAAATTGTATTTTAAAATACTTTGAAAATATGATGATTGATCATTCAGATTCCACCATTTTCTAGAAAATGGCCGATTTTACCGGGAAAATACATGCAAGTGCTCTCCATTAGTCACAAAATTGCAGATTATTTTGCATTTCCACTGCTGCTTTAATAACAAATATACCCCTTATTTCTTGGGGTAATGAAATGAAATTCACAGAGAAGATAGAAAAAGAATTAATTTAACAGCAATAATCAAAATTTATAGCATAAATTGAACAGAGAATTAAATTAAACCAGACAGAAAAATGAGATTGTCTGGGTAAAAAAAACCTGTCATTATTACAAATTGCATCAACAAAACTGTATTGTTACCACTCTGTAATAATAAATGTGATTAAAATAAATTGAAATCAGTCATTAATTGTTTTACCAAAATATGTCGGTCTAATAGATTGTATTGACAAAAGCAAAAACACCAAATTCACTGGATTAAATACTGTTTATGTGGGTAAGCAAGTTTAATATTTGCATCAAATAATTAATTTTTAATATTTCAATTTCAAACTATTTAAAAAAAACCATCTTTTGAAATTTTTCAGACAAATCAATTACAATGAAAAAGCTAAAATACTGCACTTTCTTAATCTGGTTTACTTTTTAAGTTTGGTTGGCCTATGACAAAATCATGTGCTTTATTGAACTTTGACCGGCTTTATGTGACGTCATGCGACGCCATTTGGAAAATGGATGGTAAACAAATACAGGTCAGTGTGTTATTATTATCGATCTTTTTTCCATGGAACTTTACACATGTGAGCAAGAATAGATGAGGAACATAATTAAAAAGAAAAAAATGTTTACTTTTCAAACATGAAAAAAATAATCAAACATTATTCAATGACTGACCGACTTATTGTCAGAGGAGGATATTTATTTTGATTATTTTTGACAAAAGATCGAGAAATAATGCAAAAACAAAAAAGTATCGCAACGAAATGTTTATTACATCTTTGTAAAGTCTGCGTTTCTCCTCCTTGAATTACAGATAATATATACTTTAGAAAAGATTATTGAGATTTGCATATAATTAACTAATTTTCAACTAAATTTGAGGTCACTCTGACACAAAAATATTGAAGGAGTTATCTATCTTTGTACAAAAACAGTATTATTGTAACATTGGCGTATACAAAATAATAACACATCCCAAAAACATGGATGAAATTATAACTGTATATGATAATTGATTAATCAGGATACGGATCTAAAGCCTACAATAAGGGTTCGGGTTATGGTGTTTAACGCCACTTTCAATAATATTTCAGTTATATCGTGGCGGTTAGTTTTATTGGTGGAGGAAACCGGAGTAAACCACCGACCTGTCGCAAGTCATTGATAAACTTTATCACATAATTTTGTATCGAGAATACCTTGCCGGAGTGGGATTCGAATTGAGAATATCGAATTAAACAAATGCTCCAAGAGGAAACCAATAAGAATAAAGAAAACATGTATATGATGATATGAATTTAAGCAATGTTTAAACACTGGTGGAGCAAGAATTGAAATACCCTTCCGGAGCACCTGTGTTTATCCACTGTTTTCGTGGGGCTCGTGTTGCTCAATCTTTCGGGGTTTTTTTTGTTTTGTTTTGTTTTGTTTTTTGTTTTTGTGGAGGGTTATAACGATCGTTGTTTGTCATTTTGTTCTTTTTATTTTGGCCATTGTGATTGTTGTCTGTCCTTCTTCGAGTTACGGATTGTGATTGTTGTCTGTCCTTCTTCGAGTTACGGATTGTGATTGTTGTCTGTCCTTCTTCGAGTTACGGATTGTGATTGTTGTCTGTCCTTCGAGTTGCGGATTGTGATTACCTTTTGGTATCTTCAAGATTTTCTTCTGATCTACACAGAAGAACAAAGAAATTCATTTCCAAAGTCCACCAAATTTTGGACAGGTACAAAGCTTGGATTGTTTATCTCCTCCCTCGGGTGACCTCAGCCGATTTTGACTATCCTGTGTATGCCCTTTGGTTTACTTACTCTCAATGACTGTTAATATATTTTGCATTTGACTTTGAACGTACCTGATTAAAGTTATTGCAGAAATGGATCGTGCGCACTAAATTAGATATCTACGTTTTTGTTATTAAACAGGCTCTGCTACCGAGGACAAGGGACAATGGTGTTTTATTTATTCATATGTTATATGTTCTCTACTTTAAGTTCTATCTCAGTATGTTTGTAACAGCATTAAAACATTTGATTTCTCGACCTTATATACCACCATTCCATTATACGATACTAAAATCGAGAATTAAAGAATTGATTGAGTGTTACTTCTCCAACAAGAATAGAGAACAATGGTATCAGTGTCTTGTTATTGGTAAGGATAAATCTTACTTTGTCAAAAGCCATTCACAATCTAAAAAGAACGGGATCATTCAAATGTTAGATTTTTTAATCACAACATATTTGTCCTGTTTGGTGGACGGGTGTTTCATCAAAAGATTTGTATTACAATGGGTGCGATTTGTTTCTACATGTTTACTATACAGACTTCCTTCAAGGGCTTTTGAAGTTTAAAAGACAGACAATTATCCCAGACCTTTAATTCCAACATCCAATTATCGATTTGGTGATTATCTACATCGCATGTACTCAAAATATGAGCTTGAAGTTAAGGATACTACTGATACGCATAAATCTGCTTCTTACCTTGACCTTCAGATTGAAATCGACAACGGAGGAAGTTTAAAAACAAAACACTACGACATACGCAATGACTTCAATTTTCCAATAGTCAACTTCCCTTTCATCATTAGCAATATTTCAGCATCCATCATCAGCGTATGGAGTTTACATTTCACAATTCATACGTTATTCTAGAGCTTGTGGACAGTACAGTAATTATCTGGAAAGAGCTCAGCTGCTGACACAAAAGCTACTCAAGCAAGGCTACGTTGCTCCTAGGTTGAAGTCATCGCTACAAAATTCTACAATCGTCATCACAATCAGGTTGACCGTTACGAAATATCCATAACTCAAATGACAATGGATCTTTTACTTTTTATGTAGATGTTTTGTTTCCTCTATTACTGCCAAGACCTTTACCGGGCTTCACTGTATACATGAGTAAAAGTTCGGGTTATAAGAAGCAGGAACTGCTTACCCTTCGCGAACTCCCGAGTTCACCCCCGTTTTTTATGGGTCCGTGTTGCTCATATTTTTAGTTTTCTGTGTTGTCCTACAAATGTGTTAGGTGTCTTTACGTTTTTAGTTCCGTGTTGTGCTGGTCGTTACGATTATTACATAAAAACGATGTTCGGTTCGTCTTTTAATACCTCCAATTGTTTGTAGGTCATGTCTCATTGTGTTATGTGTGTATGTTTGCATATAGTGGTGTCCAACTTTTTCCTTAATATATGTCTTAACGTTCTGAGTTCCGCGTTGTGATGTCCATTACGACTTCCACACAAAAACGATGTTTGGTTCGTCTTTTAATACCTCCAGTTGTTTGTAGGAGGGGTCATGTCTCATTGTGTTATGTGTGTATGTTTGCATATAGTGGTGTCCAACTTTTTCCCTAATATATGTCTTAACGTTCTGAGTTCCGCGTTGTGATGTCCATTACGACTTCCACACAAAAACGATGTTTGGTTCGTCTTTACCTCCAGTTGTTTGTAGGAGGGGTCATGTCTTATTGTGTATTTATGTTTGTTTGCATATAGTGGTGTCCAACACATATTGTGCTGTGTTTTTGTTTTGTTTATCTTCGTCTTGTGTACCCTATGTTGCCAGTTTCCTTGGGTTGTCCATTTTCAATTTCACCTTCGGTATTCTCTAACGTTTATTTGTATTTATTGAAATATGCTAAAATAAAGTATTATTATCATAATATCAAATGGCCACTGTTTAATACACTGTATGAAATGATGACAAAAACCCGGAAATTTGATCAACAAACACTATTATACGACCAACTTTATGGGGTAGTCGTGGCCGTGATCGTATGGTAGTTGGATTTACAACTATAAATCATGCAGTGCCTATCACCATTGATGTTGTGAGTTCGAATCTCGATAAGGGCAAGATGTATAACAAAGGAGAGGGCGGATATTTGTAATTGTATTTTCTGTTTTAGCATACCATATTTGCTTGACAAAAATTTTGCATAAAAAAATATTATGAACCGCCATATCCTGTATTAGATCCTGGAACAGATAGGTGTAGCCCATTATCTTTGACCTACTATAATGTTCAAGACAAAGTCCATTAATTTAATTCTTTATTTATTTTATGAGGATTACATACAGCCAGAGGCTACTAAATAATAGCTCTCCTCAACATAGATACAGACAATAAAATCATGAATAACACAAAAGAATACAAATCATTAAAGAGAAATTAAAGACAAGACAATAATCTCTCTCTCTCTCTCTCTCTCTCTCAATGTGATCATTATAGATAATAATAAGGTAAGGATAAGCGAAGATCAGATGAACCAGTGGTTTATAAGGAAAAAATCATAAAATAAAATCTTCACTGGTAAAATACTGATTATAAAGTATTCTGACGGGCGCATTTCATTTGCGCAGATTTGGGGGTTAACTACCCTTTCATTTGTGCGGCTGAAGTGCCCTACATTTGCATTTACCTGAGATTTACCTGTTGCAATCCTTCAATTGCGCGAAATTTTTTTAATTATATTTAATATTTGTAACTTTACATATTAAATGTACATAAATGTATAAAAATTTTGAATTTAAATTTTAATAAGAAAAATCTAAAAAAAAAATCGATTTTCGAGTTTAATTGATGAAAAAGCATTTTATAATCTTAATCTATGTTTTAAACAGAAATATGAACTTTATTATTTTAATGTAAAAATACAACTGAATAAGAAATGACAATTTGAAACATAGCTGAACAGATTTTAATATTCGTGAACAAAATACTCACTATGAAATCAACTCACTGGTTCTGTATATATAGCGACTGTATTTTGATCTATTTTCAATTGGTATTTGTCGTAAATATGGAGTGGTCGATATCGGAAACAAATCGAGGAAAAAAATCACTTTTATATGATGGACTTACTAACCGAATTGATAGTTTGTTAAAGAGTGACGACATATCTTGGAGGTGCACTTTGAAAACGTGTAAAGCTAGGCTGAGAACAGTCTAAATTACTAATATCTGCAAACACAGAACACAACCATGACACCGACGCTAGAAAGGTTGAGAGGCAACAAATTCGTGTTTCCGTCAAGAGAAAAGCAAATAATGACATTGCTGAAAGACCGTCAAAACTTATACGTAGCGAGCTTCAGACAGGAGAGGAGCAACATTTGACGGACAATGACCTTAAAAGTCTGACACTAGCGATATATAGGCAGCGAAGGAAGAGACATCCGACTTTACCAAAATATATAATAGACGTTCATGAGGCATTAAGCACTATGACAGTTAAAACATCTAAGTCTGAGGATATGTGCTTAGTAAATGATGTAGATTCGCATATCATTATTTTCTCCTGCACTTCGAATCTTCGTGTACTCCGTACTCAAGTGAAAGAAATGTTCATTGATGGGGCATTCAAATGCTGTCCGAAATTCTTTGAACAGTTGTATACTATACATGGGTACAGCAATGGTCACTACATACCACTTGTCTTCGCTTTGTTAGTCTCGAAATCAGAAGACACCTATCGCAAGTTTTTGCAACATGTTATTGACATTTGTAGTGCAAGAAATCTTACATTTAAGCCTGCCGTTGTACATGTTGATCTAGAAATCACTGTCCACAATGTTTTCCGTCAGATGTTTCCTGAAACAAGTATACAATGCTGTCGTTTCCAACTAGGACAATCCTGGTGGAGAAAAATTCAGAAGACAGGACATTTCACTGAATACAAGGACAACGAATCAAACATAGGAAATTGGCTTAAATCGTTTTTTGGACTTGCCTTTCTGGACCCAAGTGATGTTGAAGACTGCTTCGGGGACGATATTATGAGGGTGTTACCAGAAGATCCGCGATGTACTTCGTTCGTTGATTATATATTGAAAAATTACATTGTGTCGGATTCAAGGCTTCCTCCAACATTGTGGTCTTCATTACCGTCACTCAACGCAAAACGCAAAACTAATGGAGCGGAGTCGTTCCATGCACATTACATTGACTACAACGAACAATTTTATGCAGCTCATCCCACGCTATTTATTGTCTTAGATGTTCTGTCGAAAATTCAAACAACAACATATGTAAAAGTCAGAACAATCCATATGCCAGCAGTCATCCGAAGATCTGAGAATGTTATGACTGAACTGTATTTTATTCCTTTTATATCGCTGTGGATTTTATGATGCTTTTATTTGTATTAAGCTAGTGCTTATATATATCCTGCCCAAAATCCTACTTCCACCTCCCCGCGGTGGGCAGGGGTAACAGAAATTATTTATCAATTAACTAATTTCTGGTTGACGGAAGAGGTATTATTATAATATATATTATATAAATATTACCAAAAATACCATAATCATTATTAAAAAAATACAGGTAATCTGCGCAATTGAAAGATTACAACAGGTAAATCTCAGATAAAAAAAATCTGCGCAAATGAAAGGTGTTTTGCAGCGCAAATTGTAAGGCTAATCCGCGCAAATGAATTGTACCGATTCTGACTATGGATAGCAATTCATTAAGAAACATAACATAGTGAGATGGGTTAATCTTAGCACTGATTAATATATATATTATATTTATCGGTTGTGTGAATCTTAAAGGGGCATTAGCTACGATTTTGACCCCAAAAATTATATGTTTTGGAAATTGGTAAATAGCTTTAAAAATATGAGATAAAGGTAAATATTTCACATTAAACAGCTTATCGTACCACTTTTCGCCTTTTGAGAACGAAAATTACCATCGATTTATTATTTCCTTGCAAGCAAATAGTTTGACCTCGCTTTCTCCGTATGCAACTGACCTTACTAGTGACAGGTAAAAACGAATAATTTGTATTTTGTCGCTTATTAACTGCAAACTTGCATTGTTCTTTGTCCGTAATTAACGCCGACTAAAAGCAGATTCACAGAAAAAAAGAAATAAGTGCATTGTTGTACTGATTTAATGACGATTCGGAAAAATCCGTAAAAACGCCGATAATTAATAAGATGGCGTCCATTTCTTGATTGATCTCAAAACATGAGCAGTTGCACCTTTTTTCCCCGATGCGCGTACATTTCATAGCATTTATAAGTTACAGAAACACGTTTTATTAAGGCATCAATCATATCTGATAGTTTTTATGGGTAACAAAAATTTACGATTTTGGCAGATAATGCCTCTTTAAATGCATCTCTATTTAATCATATGTATATAATAATAAATTGTTTATCCTCAATTCCCCCTTGGGACAATGTTATTATGGTTTTATCAGAAAATTGTGTGTCTGATGATATACACACATAACGTGTGCAACATGCATGATGACAATTACACAATAAAAACAACAACAACTACACATTGTGATGTAATCCTCATAATTACATAATTTCAATCAGAATTAAAATGATATCTTCTTTAGCGCTTAACTATATATAATCAGTGCATATCACCACTAAAGTTGTGAGTTCGTATCCCGCTCATGGCGAGGTGTACAGCATTATGTGATAATTGAATTTGTCGGTGACTTGCCACAGATTGGTGGATTTCTCCTGGTACTCTGGTTTCCTCCACCAATAAAACTAGCTATATATACTGACCGCCACGATATAACTGAAATATTGTTAAATACCATACACCTATTTCTCTCTCTCTCGTAAATATATTGATCACCCCCCTCCCCCCAAATATTTTTCTAATTGAATTTTGGAACTTTTCTGACGGTGCGTATCATATTTTTGTTCTTGTTATTGTTTTTTCCTCATTTTAACACATTGTCTAGTAATTTAAGAAATCATAGATAAATTGAAATGCGATTTGAAGTTTGTTACTTTTATCTGACTTAAATTATCAAATTAGTAAACATCTAAGTGTTACAAAGTAAACAACAAATTTGGAAATACCCCCTGAATAAGTTTACACTTTTAAACATATACCGGATATGACTGACAGTTGGGTTTAGTATATATATAAAATTGACTTACGATCTGCAGCATATAAGTTAATGACATGGAATTTTGCAACAAGAACTGAAAAAAAATGTATTTTAGCAGACTGACTATTTTTTGTGAACCGTCCATCCACGCATCTCATCTTTTATTTTTCTCTACATTACTGTTTATAGGAGTATCTTCAGAAGTTGGTGAGTATATATATTTATATAATATCTTCAATATACAGCCAAACCTGCATTAAGAGGTCACCTTAAGGAAAAAGAAAAAGTGGCCTTATGAAACAGGTGACCTCTTAAAAGAGGTTCAATTCATATGAACTTTTTTTGACAAGACAAGAAAAAGATGGCATTTTAATACAATTGACTGCTTAATAGAGGTGTGACTATATTTTTTTTTTCAAATATTATTTTTATAATTATCATTAATGATAATCCATAAACACATTCTTTTCCACTAACACTTTATGAGTACCCCATGGCAATGTGTGTCGGAAAAGATTAATAGGTTCTTACATACGTTCTTGGGAAAGACCGGGTGATCTTCCAAGAGTGATAGAAATGTTATGTCTTTTCGCGAGTGGAGCGCAGCGAAACGAGCGAGAAGACACAACAATTTCTATCACGAGTGGAAGATCACCCGGGTTTTCCCAACAACGCATGTAAGTACCTATTTCTTCCGTAAACCAACAACTTTCACTATCGCGAACTCCTAGAGACGCCCGCCATTGATCAGTAACTAATTTGCATACATTATCAGATCAATATCATTGAGCGTTATGAAATACACATCACATAAAATTGACTTTTGTGACACCGACTAATAAACTAAGTAGCTTTCTACTGATATTTGAGCTTTTCTCACTAATATTTTATTGAAAGTACAGTATTTTACTACATGAAATATGACGTGACACATATGTTGACGTCATTGAAGAATGACGTCAAAGATACGGAAAAGGACATCTAGAAATACGAAAAAATGAAAATAAAAGACACAAATATATATTTAATACGGTTGGAATCTGTATTTGAAAAAAAAAACAATGGTTAAATCCGTAATATATCTGTTATTCAGCTATCATACATGGTATATATTTATGTGACATTCCAGGCTTAGGGTATATATTTAAACGATTTTTTTTCTTGTTAGAGGCGTTCTGATTGGATGTCACAACGAGTAAAGACCAGTGCACGTGGACTCGTCTTACCTCGGTCGTCTTCACCCGAAAACGGCCATTTACGGAAGAATTAACGTACATGTATTATTCATTTGATTCGACCCCCCTTTGTTTACCTATAATACTATACAACGTAAGGAAATACACTTATAAGTGACGAATAGAATATTAATTAGCAAATTGTGCTTCTACATAATTCAATACTGTAATGCAATACTGTTTAGTATTAAATATTAGATAATTACATACATTAGAATAAATAAAGTTATGTCTATACACAGGGCCGCCAAGAGAATTTTTGGGCCCCAGGGCAAAAGGAAACTTGGCCCCCCTCCTCCAATTCCCCAAATAATGATACTCAAATCAAGTCCACCACGGTGTGTCATAAGCAAGGAATCAGTACAACAAAAATGAATTGATGAATTGTGATTTAGAAAACAGCTTTCTACTTGTTTTTTTTTGTCTGGACCCTTAATTATAATGATCTGGGTACATTTATTAATAGATGTATTTTTATAAACTAAAAACAATAGTCAAATTATTTTATCGACAACCAAATATAAAACATATCTTCACTAATTTAATGCCCTAGGCAGAGTAAAATGTTTGTTTTTTTTACAAATCTCTTCATAACTTCATATATTTCAATATTCCCAATCGTAAGTTCGTAACATTGTCACATTCCACAGTTGATTATAATTTGTTTAATTTGCATGTTACAATGTATGACAATGACAATGTGGTGACTGACGAAGTGAAATTAATAAATAAATAAAAAATAAAGGCTCACCTGAACGGAATAAATTGAGTTTAACAAATGTCTGATCCTGTCTACTCACCATTAATGAGCCCCTTCCCCTGCAATCCTCGATCTGCTACTCTCAGAGGTAATTCTTAGGGACTTAGCCTGGGTCCCCATTTCCTATGTATTTGTTTATAGCAAATCACTTAGGCCTACATATTTCAGAGCCATTATATAAAAAAATAATGGGGGGCCCTCCACCTGCAACCCTCGATCCGCCAGTGTCAATGGTTGTTCTTAGGGGAGCCCAATCAGTCGGGCTTGGCCCTCATTTGAGTCATTTAATATACATTTACAAGTCGAAAATCACAAAATATATATGCATGGTCTAGTGCCCCATACACCGTAACAGAAAAGTTGTTATACATCATCAAGGGCCCTATGAAAGTCATTAGTGGGCTCCTTCCTGAAACCTGGGGCTACTTCTGTATGAAGAATATTATATTCACTACATGAAATTGTCATTTACATATTCACGAAAGCACACATTTTATTTTGTTTGTCTTGCTCAAGGTACACCCTCGTTTTTATCCTCGTTTGGCTTGTGCCTATTACTACTGATGTTGTGAGTTCGAATCTTGATCAGGGCGAGGTGTACAACATTATGTGATAAAGTTTGTCAGTGACTTGCGACAGGTCGGTGGTTTTCTTCGGGTCCTCCAGTTTCCTCCACCAATAAAACTGACCGCCACGATATAACTGAAATATTGTTGAAAGTGGCGTTAAACACCATCAAACAAACAAACAAACCACTAATGAAGTTTCATTTGTATAGTTCGAAGCAATGTGAATATTTTTAAAAAAAAAATGGTGTTGCACTACAGAACACCAATGAATATAATATTTAGTGTTTCTAGCAGAATAGGAAAATATCTGAGATATATACAATACAACAGATGTTATTAGCGCCAAAATAGTCAAATGAAAAACAGAAAATACCACACAGTCTAAACAGTTCCAACATTTAAGCGAAAATTCGTAGATAGAGGCAAAAACTATATACTCCTATCTTACAAATACAAAACCGTCCACTCATTTTCCTGGCTTGGTACAGACACTTCAATAAAAAAAAAGTGGCGGGGTTAAGCTAGTTTTATTGACCCAAATCTCCCCTAATAGATGATATAAAATAACGAACAGATTAAATAATAGACAATATTTCGTGATAATGCACATAATGAAATCTTTCGTTTGATCTTAAAACAGCTATTTTTAGAATCCAATATGCAATCTTTCATCTCTTGTCTAGATGAAGAAAGGACCAAAATGGTGTGGTTCAAGCACCAGAATCCCATCACCCAACAACACGGGTCACAACACACAGCAAACGTGTCGCCTCACTGATCTGCTTTCTACGAAAAACAAGAGGGTTCTGTATGCCTATTGGTTGTATCCGAGTCACCATACGGGGTGTCGAATGGGGCCCGATTCGGTCAATCGCTGGTCACGTCAAACCCCTTTACCGATCATGTGAGCGATTCTTAATATTCTGATTTGTTTATCTTAAGTCATGTTTATTTCTCCAAGTAAATGTAACCCTCATGTTGGTATCCTTGAGGAAGATGGTGGATAATTAGTCAGTTGGGTGTTATGTATACCGAACTGTTGTTTCACTGGTTGAGTCCTGGTGTTGTTCGAGTCGGGACCGGCATTAACCCAATTGGACCAAATTGCTCCCAATTGAGCCCGCGATGTGTTGTGAATTGAAGTCGCATGCATTTTTTCCAACGTCAAATTATTCACAATTAAAAGCTACGAAGCATTATTTAATTGAATTCTTACTAATTGACTTTTGAATCTCGGCCATATTGATGTCGTAGCGTACTAAATGAAAATTGACCAATGCATTCCGAATCCGTCTCACTGTTTCCAGTACCAGATGTTTGGTCAAGGTAAACAGTCATGCATGATATTATTTGTGGTTGGAGAAAATTCTCAATAGCCTTAGATGTCATATGACAAACCAATCATGTGTGCAAACTTTAACATAGATCAGTTGTCATCATACATAGAATGAGCTATATGAAAAAAACAAAAGCATTAACATTGACAAAACATAATTATTTTGATATACTGAAACTTATCACAGTCTCGAAAGATTCCCAACCAGTCACCAAAATACCTTAGGAAGGTGCAGAGATAAACCTTTCAAAACTGTTATCATAACAAAATTAATATTAAGTCAAAATTCATGTCATCTTTAAGTCAAAACACATCAAAATCTTATAAAAGAAAATATGTATGCCACTAAACACGTCTTTTAAAACACCAATTTTACATATCTTCTAGTTCCACATATAATATTCTTTATTCCTTAGAGAACATGACATCTTTGAATAAGGCGCATGATACAGCAAGTGGTCCGGATGACATTCATTATCAAGTTCCAGATCCTACTCTCTTTTATATCTTTTAAATGATATATTGAAAATTGGAGAATTACTATCCATTTGGAAATTATCAACAGTAAGATATATTCTAAAACCAGGAAAAATCACAAGGTACCGTCAAACTACCATGAGTTAGCTTTCATAAGTTGTCACTAGTGGAGCAGGAACTCTTTACCCTTCCGGAGCACCTGAGTTTAGCCCCGATTTTTAGTGGGGTTCGTGTTACTCGATCTTTAGTTTTATATGTATGTTTTGTAAATCGTTGTTTGTCCTTTTGTACTTTTTCTTTTGGCCATTGTGTTGTCTGTTCTTCATCGATATGCGGATTCTGATTGCCCCTTTGGTATCTTCAAACTCTTCTTGTGTCTGCAAGAAAAGGATGATTAATTATCGTGTTGGTTTCTTGAATCCAATCATAGATTACGGCTCTTGTTTTTTGGATCCTTTAGAGCTTCTTCAGTTCATATATTGTATGTTGAGTCAATCGACTTCTTGTGACAAAACAGACGAATTAAGTATGCACTACAATACACATCCTAAATCAAAGCTTTTCCTTCACATTGGATAATTTAATCTTACATGTTTATAAGATATATTTATTACTGAAATTTACAGTTCCTAAATAATGTAATTATTGATAAAACTAAAGCTCTACTTCCTCAGGCATATATGACCTTAGGTGACCTTAGCTGATTTTGGTTATCCTGTTTATGCCATTTCATTTTATTGATCCCAAAACTTCAAATTATTTGGCTTTCCAAACTTTCGATATTGAGTGTACCTGCTGAAGGTTGTTCCATAAACGCGCAGTGCGCACTAAATTTGATATCTATGGTTGTATTTTCAATGAATGTTCAATTGTTTCAATATATTAATTTTAAGTCTTTTATATCGAATTATATCTTAAAATTAAATTTTGAGAAAATCGAAGGGGCAATCAAGAGGGGACAATCCAGATACATATGCAACATTCGGGACAAGACACAGAACGAAGAGAAACAAAAGAAAAAGCAGAACACAGAAACTTACAAGATGAGCAACATGGACAAATTGTACGAAATAAATAATTTCCTTCTTTGGCAATACTCCTTGTTCCTACGGTAAAAACTGCAAGGAACATGTGGTGTGGATCAGAATGATGTACCTCTCACAAAATTCTTACCCATAGTAATTTTTTAAAGGAGGAACGATCGGAATGTATTCCGTCTTGGACTCGTTTCAATATTTCACTCAAACATATCTTTATCGACTACGTGGATGTTGCTGATGTTAAATAATATTTATACAAAGCTCAATATTTGTTGAGATTTATTTACAAATGTCACAGACGACACAGTTTTGAGATTAACACGATGGGTGTCACTAGTGGAGCAGGAACTGCTTTCCCTTCCGGAGCACCTGGGTTCACCCCTGGTATTTAGTGGACAGATGTAATTGTTAAATTATTTGACAGCTTCCAAGACCTGCCCACCAGATGAGTTCCAGTGTAACTCCGGTGAGTGTATTCTACAGAAATGGAAATGTGATGGGGCCAACGACTGTCATGATGGTACAGACGAATCAGCGAAAGTTTGTAATGGTGGGTACAAATTTTACATGTATAGGTTTTGTCTGTCTAAAATTACATTGAAAATGTTGAAGATATATTGTTCAATCCATACTGGAAACAACACGAGGGTTGAAAAAAAAAGACATGCAAATATTTCCACAGTCTTCGCGTTAACCCACTTGCCCGAAGCCTGGGGCAAGTAAAACATGATTCTGACGAGTGAAATTTGAATAAATGGAAAAAATTTCTAAATTTGGCTTTCGGGTAAGAAGGTAAAACAAAAAAATGAAGGTAAAGGCTGTTTCCTATAATTGAATATTGCAATATGTTCTTCAAATTTAGAAGTGAAATATTTTTAGACAATAACCCACAGGCACTTGTTTCATTCAAAAAATATTCAGTCAATGAAACGGATACAACCACTTCCGGTTTGCGCTGGATTTTTCATATGCATTCGGAATTCTCTAGATCGGCCATATGTAACAATGCCACATGATCATCTCCTCTCAAATGTGAAGTAAGCCTTTAACATACAGATAATTGTTCCAATGCAGATTATAAAAATATGTTCAACTCCAAATTACTGACATTTGATTTTTAAAGCCCCTTTTTTTAAATTTTCTAAATTAATTTAAACCGGACCGGAAGTGGTTATATCCGTTTCATTGACTGAAATTTTTAATAAGCCACATTCGCTGACTATTCTTGTCCAATTTGTCTGAGGGGGGCCCGGTAGATATATTTAAATGTGGCAGTCGAAAAGAGAAATATCTCGGGAGTGTAACGATATAATTGGGTCAGCGAAAGGATCACAAATAAGCGAAAAATATTGAGGCGATTTCTTCCTGAAATGTGCTCAATTTTAAGAACAAAGTTACACACAGTTGTGTATTGGGTGGCAAGACGTTGTCATCAGCATATCCTTTTAGAAACTCTGAGGTGTGGACATTCACTGCTCAACTTTTCTAGATTTTCCTTGATTCTTCCAGACAACAAGATTATTCCAACCACTTTCATGGTACAAGTTACTTCTGTAGTAGTGTTTGAAAAGTACAGTTTTGAAGAGATGTAATTATTTTATTAACTGATATATTTGCAGCATCAACATGTACTTCAGACCAATTCAAGTGTGAAGACGACAAGTGCATCGACCGTAATTGGCATTGTGACGGTAATTTTGACTGTGATGACCACAGTGACGAGTTCCACTGCAAGAAGGAACCAACAACAAATCAATGTATAGAGAATACAGAATGAGTTTGTTTAATTAATGAACAGTGTATTCTGAGGAAATGGAAGTGTGACGGTGACGAGGATTGCTTTGATGGCACAGATGAAATAAATTGTAAGGATTTGATTGTTTTTACATTAAACTGGGGGGATGCTTAATAAAATAAGTAACATCCAATATGACTTGCAAAAATACTCGTGTTTTAAAAACTCTTGTATACTGGAATATGGAATGTCCTCTGTTGATTGAAAAGATCAAAATATGAGTTATTAAGATAGCTATATAGCTTTCTCTAGTACAATGTACATTCAAACCAGACAAGCCAAAATTTATGTATTATACATGTGTACAGGACAACATGTTAAATCTGATTAGCATGTTGGTTCAATTTGGCATGTACTTCCATCTACATGATCAAGTACAAAATTGTTCAGATTAAAAACCAATACAAATAAAAAGAATTTTACATTTAATATTTTTATATTGCATAGTACATTTTTATTATTTTAATAAAATACGGCATTGGCACAAGTTCCAATGTTTGATAGTGGATATTGGGATTGAAGTTAACGAAGTGTAGTAATTTGTGTCACAATTTTGACATTGTTCCAAATCTTACTACATGCACATAGCTTTATATTCAGTTTTTAGCAACAATGTTTACATTGGAATATTTACATTTTTGATAAATTATAAAGAATTGTCTGCATTTTTTGAAAATTTGCCAAAAAAAAATATTGGGTTTTGTGTATTATGACACTTTCAGATTAAAAAAAGAACAAAAAACTGATTTTATTATTTGAAGCAAATTTTCCTGAACAATGAATTCCTTTTGTCTTATTTATTCTTTTTGAAAATGTTTGGACTTCCATAGTATTGTTTATTCTTACAGGTACCTATGCATGTAAGGCTGACCAATTTCAGTGTAGGAATGGACATTGTATTGATCATGTGTCCAGATGTGACGGACTTCCTGATTGTATCGACGACTCGGATGAAAGCGATTGTAGTAAGTTATCATACACATATATGATTTAATTTTAAATAGTGAAGTACTTCAGAGTTTTTAATGACCTGGCTTGATAAATACACTTCAATATAAAATAGCGGGGTTATGTTACTTAAAATCATTTAATCCACGTCATCTCTTGTGTGTGTTACAATAAGATATCATCAATTATGAGTGCCTATTGTCGAGTATATTTTACTATTAAAGCGAACAAAACATGTCCTGGTTTATTGTTGAAAACAAGGAAGATTAATAATATATTTGAGACTTAAATCACTTATTTTTCACAATTTTTTCACATTCACAGCTAAGTTGATAAAAAAACATGCTAATATTCACATATGGAATTGTAAAGATGCGCTTCAACCTGGAAACGGAGAACCTCATATGCACTTTCCCCCTCCTAGAAACCCGGACAACCACTATCAATAGGACAGGCAAGCAAGAGAAGCGACTGATGAAAATGCCCCAAGGTCTAAAAAACAGAAACTTAATTTTTCAGAAATAAAATGTTTGTGGTATCAAGTCAAAACTTTTATTACTTAAATTTATACAGTTAATTACAACACATGATATACAGTATGTATTTTTATAGAGACAAAAACTGACAAATATGAAATTTTAAATATCCCAGATGGTTTTAGCTATGTTGCAAAAAATAGAAAAATATTTAAGCATAAATCTGGAGGTATTGTTGTTGTATATAAAAATAATCTTAAAAATCATATTAAATTTAAATATTTAATAATGACCTTTTATTGGGATGTTACCTGAAAACTCTCTATATTCGTCAATAAATGCATTTTTAGATATTGAAAATGAATTAGTAAATTTTACATAAAGAGACATGAAATGTGCACTTGTTGGAGATTTTAATGCTAAAACTGGGGTTTTTTGAAGATTTTTTCAGAACCAGATGAAACTTTTTTTAATGTTATGGATGTAAATGTAGAAGATGGCCTATTTAGATATCATATTGCTATGACTACCAAGTTTTACTTGATAATAATATGTCCTTAAAAAGATATACTCAGTGTGAGTGCAGACCAAATAATTTTGGACGAAAACTTTTAGAAATGTGTAAGTCTGCTTTGGCTATAATTGAAAAGTATTGTCATCATTGGAAATTGAAGGTTAACTTGCAAAAGACTAAAGTAATAATATTTTGTAAAAGAAAATAAAAAAATCAACCTATTTTTAAGCTATGTGGAGAGAATTTACAAATTGAAGACTCTTATTCATGTCTAGGTGTTATATTTAATTATAACGGCTCTTTTGTGAAGGCAAGAGCTAAATTGATGGATCAAGCTCGCAAAGCTTTATATTGTTTGTATAGAAAATTGAGAAATATATCGATTCCAATAGATTTACAATTTAAATTGTTTGATACACTTATACTTCCAATACTTACTTATGGCTCTGAAATATGGGGTTATGAGAACACTAAGCAACTAGAAAAACTTCATCTTCAGTTCTGTAGAAATATTTTAGGTGTTAGAACCACTACTCCAAATTTTATGACATACGGAGAACATGGTAGAACACCTATAGATATATTATATATAAAATTAAGGATTGTAAATTTTTGGAATTTTTAAGAAGAAACTTAGTTGTATTTTATATAAGATTATGTTTAATTTGAGTATTATTGATAATGTTCAATTTAAGTGGCTAAATTTTATCAAATCAATTTTTGAGAAAACTGGGCTTAATTATCTATGGAACCAACAACAGCCAGTTCATTCAGTGCAACTAAAATTTATTGTTAAGCAAAATCTGACTGATCAATATAGTCAAAACTGGTTTAGCCAAATTGAGAACTCTTCTAGGGGAGAATTGTATGGCATATTTAAAAATGAATTTAATTTAGAGAAATACTTATTAAAATTATTACCACATGAGTGAAACATGATAACAAAGTTTAGATGCAATAACATTAAGCTTCCAATAGAAACTGGAAGATGGCCGAATACTCCCAGAGAAGAACGTATTTGTCATCTGTGTAATGTTGGTTTAGGTACTGAATTTCATTTTTTATTTGAATGTACCTCTGCTGATGTACAAAGGCTTAGATGTAAATTTATTCCAATTTATTATACTAGATATGCAAACATGTACAAAATGAAAGGCCTGTTATCTTTGTGTAATGTTAAGGTTCTGAAAACATTGTCTTATTTATATCTAAATTGCAAAATGTTTTGTAATTATATTCTGAGGCTGTATTATTTTAGGTTAGTTATATCCGTCATTATGTAAAATATTTTGTATAATATTCCTCTTGTTACACTTGTATATATGTGTCCGAGTGAATAAAGAACTTGAACTTGAACTTAAATGATTAAATATTTTTTACGAGAAAGGCCAGTTTTACTGTGCATCAGTTATCATATATAGGTAATGAAACTGTCCCGGGTCAGAACAAGATTTTTTTCTGTCTAAAATTACGGGACCTCGGTGGCTCGAACTTCCGATAGCTCGAACATATTTTGACAATACCTTCGAGTTCGAGCGAGCGAAGTTCTACTGTATATATATATGTTTAGGAGTCATAAGTTCAAAATGTAGTGCTTCAAAACTTTATTTTAAATACAGTTTCTGTTTGGCTTAATGATAAAGAATTGACCAATGGAAGTTTCCGGTACAAATTTAAGAGGGAAACGATTACGGAAAGGGCCTAAATAATTTGGATTTGTACACATTTATACGTCTTAGAAATCTACAAGAATAATCAACATGTGAACAATTCACGATAAAATAAATTTACATTTTTTTTTAAATCGGTAGGAAAACATCTAAAATCGGTAGGCGGTAGAAGACTTAAAAAATCGGTAGACTACCGCGTAAATCGATAGAGTTGGCATGTATGCAGAATCATATGAAATGTTTTAAATAGGTTGCCTGGCAACACAATAGAGAAATAATCCAACAAGGGTCTACTCTTAGATCTGCTGTTGTCGCACTATTAGGCCATACACAATAAATGTAATTGTTTCTTGGGCATTTGATTTGAAAGAAAAAAAAGGATTTTGGTGGAAAGCAGATTTGAAACTACACAATACATTTCTAGCAGACTCGTAATATTTTACTTTTAACGGTGTTCCCACACATCCGGGAAAAACCCGGGAATTTTATTCCACTCTCTCCCGGCCGGGTAATGCCCTTGAAAATCGAGAAAACGGCAAAAATCGGAAGAAACCCATTGAAATTTGGCTGCCGAAAGTCTTTAGATAACATTAAATTACTCGTTGTTCTTTCATCCCTTTACAACTTCGGACCAGCGAGCGGTACTACTAAACAGAGTCCGGTAGAGTCCGAAGAAGTCCGGTAGAGTCCGGAGGCTTAATATTAGTTTATATGTATATTAAATGATGTATTCCTGTAGTATTGGTTGTTTTTTATATATTTCTTGTAATTTCCAACAAAATAAATATAAATAATAGGTTTTTATTGAAATATACAAGGTGATCAGCAATCGTTCATAGATTCAAAATGGCGGATATAGAGTCCGGTAGCAATATCGTCGATTTACAGCTTGTATTCTGTACATTTAATGATTGATTATTATTGTATATGTGTTTATCTATAGGCATTATATCAAAGATTGAATAAAATAGCAAATAACATGGAAATATTCATATATACAAGATGATATGTAAATAGAGTCCGGTATTCAAATGGCGGACAACAGAGTCCGGTACGATTTATGCTGATTTAATATGTGTATACTGTATATAAATCAATGGTTATAGTTATTCTATTGGTGTACATTAGAGAAAACATATATGTAATAAAATTGTGTCAAATGAAAGTGATGTAAAGTGTAAATTGTTCAATAGTTGTTGGGATTAAGGAATGACAACAATGTCTACACAATAGCACAGAAATGCTGAAGTCTCAGGAAGATTGTCTTTAATTAATAATGAATTGATTTGTTCATGTTAGACAACCATTATTTTCAAATTAATTGTAAATAATGGAAGAGCCCTTACGCCACGTCAAGGCCATTAACATGTGAGGGTGGGCCCCCCTGAAAGATATTTCATATAAAAAATATTATTTATTCCAATTTTTTAAAGGAATAAGAATTTATTGATTTTATCTAGGTGTCAAACCAGTAATTCAATGTTTCAGAAAATGTATGGTCTTCGAAAGGTTAAACTTAATATAAAATGGCCAGGTTGGCTCGAAAAAACACAAATTTAGTAGAAAACCTTAAAGAAATTAATTATAGGTTTCACACATTAAGTTAAATTATATCAAATTGAACTTTTGTTGCTATCATGGTCAAATTAGCCTAATAATGTCACAACAGACACAGAGTGACATTTTTCATACAAAAATGTTACAAAATGCATTGTGGTGTCAGATTACATGGTCGAAATGCATGTTATGTAATATTTTGGAATATTGCTCCCAAACACTGGATATACATGAACAGAGGGTATTGCAACTCATTTTATTTTTATTTATGACTTTATAATTATTGGGAATATGTTATTGAATGTGTTTTTCCAGTAGAAGGGCATATAATATTGAAAATATGGTTGATATTAAGAATTTAAAAAATTTCATCATGCAGCAGTTTGTTGACTTCAAATATAGAATATGATGATATGATTGGAGTTTTTTCTATCCTACAAATTTTTCCTGGTAAAATTTGATAGTTTCAGTTAGAATACATGTACAATGTACTTATAAAATAATATAAGGCTATAGAAAGCAGTTTTAATTGAAAATTATGTAGTAAAAACCTGGTAATTTAAGTGATCCCAGAAAAATTATTTTGACTGCTTAGCATTTTCTGTAAATTTTTCAAATTGTCAATTTGGATTTCATGTTTTAGAGTATTATTTGGCTGTAACAGTACATTTGAACATCCAGCTTACTTAAACAGTGGGAAAAAATTATGTGGAAGCATATATTTATTGAGTTTTGGGGGAAATTATAGTTTTGTACCATAAGAAATTCCAAAACTTGAATATCAATAAATCATATTTTTGTATATTTGATGGAATTAGAAGGAATTTCAACTGTAGATCTATATACAAAAATTTGTTTTATGCCTTAAACTACATAATTTATGGGGTTAAAGCATGAATTAACAAAATTAAGAATGATGTGAACTCATTTTATGAGATGAAAAAAGGGGGGTCTAAATGCAAACATTTCATAGTATTTAGCTATTAAATATACAACTGAGGCATATATATGGGTAAAAATTGCTTATTATGTTAGAAATTAGCTTAATAAATGTAATATATAAGAGAATAGGTAAGTTTTTGTATATTACACAGTCTGAACTCAACAGCTGTAAATGGAGATGTTTTCATTAAAAATCTTCAAAGGGGTACCTTTGCATTTGAACACTTATACTTGCAAATATTAGACAGCCACATACCTTATGAGGTTTTTTGTGGTTGATATTGCCTAAGGAATAGAAATAAGGCCAATAAAGGGTTAGAGAAGCAAGTTGTGTTGCTCTTTAGTTGTCAAACCAGTAATTCAACCAATCAGAGCTAAGAACATATACAAAAGTAGTCCCTTTTAAAGAAAAAAGTTCCTTTCACTTTGTTGTATTGTGACAAATATTGAATGGAATGGAATAATTAAATTGATAATTGAAGTTAAATGTATAAGGATTATTTTGAGCCCAAATTTGATTGATTTAGTTGTATTTTAATATGGAAATTGCCATAGACAGTTCGTTACTACAAATAGAAAATTTACATCAACCTAGGTTTTTTACTGTCTATTGACTGGGTTTTGCAGCTTTTAACTCGTTTTGAAGCACTAGATAAAAATACAAAAATAAAGCACTGAATATTTATTTATAGAACGTCAAAAAACTTTTTTAAATAATCGGCACTATGTATTCGTCACTATCAGAAAATTCTGTATAGAACGTCAAAAAAACTTTTTTAGATAATCGGAACTATCAGAAAATTCTGTGAAATATTTCTAAATAGAACGACGATAAAAACTATTTTAAATATTCGGCTTCGGCACTATAAGAAATAAGAATATTTCTAAATAGAACGACGATAAAAACGATTTTAAATAGTCTGCACTGTAAGAAATAAGAATATTTCTAAATAGAACGACGATAAAAACTATTTTAAATATTCGTCTTCGGCACTATAAGAAATAAGAATATTTCTAAATAGAACGACGATAAAAACGATTTTAAATATTTTGCACTATAAGAAATAAGAATATTTCTAAATAGAACGATGATAAAACGCTATTATATAAAATCAGTACTATCTGATTAATTATAATTACGATGTGCACTGATCAAAGATCAAATGAGAAGTGATTGCTAAATAACTACCAATGATGACACTGTTTTGACAGTACACAATACACAGTAATTTGTGATCTTGAACTTTATCATTTACAGGAGTATGGCTTTTCATTCAAATTAGAATCCCAAACTGTATATATTGTCTAGACTAATTAGGAAATTGTATATAACAAAAGTCAACCGCCTTACAGCTAATAAAAAGAATCCCAGTAGACATTTAGACTGTTTATTTTATTTTGCAAATTGGAAATTCAGTTAAAAATTGCATAATGTGAATGAATTGTAAATATATTTATTTAATTTTTTTTAATAAAGTACCCACAATTTTTATTAAATCCATAATTTCATTCAAAAAAAGTCTTAAAAGTTTGGAAATTGTAAGTTATAACATCTGTTCTTCGTAGGAACTTACAAACCGCTACGATCGGAAAAAGAAGAAATGAGATAATATTTTCTTTATATATTTTTATTAGAAAATTTTTAATTAGAGTAAAAATCCAACTTTATTGCCACATTATTGTAATTTAAGTACTGAAAATTATGATTAAATCCAGATTTTCATGTAAGTAACACTTATAACTATGTAATTAGTAGATTATGGCTTCTTTTATTCATGTCCGCCGGCAAATAGCTAAACTATATCGTTTTTATTATTTTTTTTTATTATTTCTCTATAGGTAGCATTTAAAACGACGTAAATAGCAGAACCACGTTATCGCCACAATAGATAATATTCATACGTTTACCGATTTCACTTCGTTACTTATACACCAGAAAAACAAAAATATCAGAAAAGTCGAAAAGAAGAACAATGATAATATTTGCTAAAATATATCGTTTTAAATAAAAATTTTTGTAATAAAGTAAAGAAAATGATGATTAAATCCAGATTTTCATGTAAATCACACTGAAAACTAAGTAAAACGTAGAATATGACTTCTTTTCTTCATGTCGATCTGCAAATCGCCGCGATTGGGAAAAGAAGAACAATGATCATATTTGCAGAAATATATCGTTATAAATATTTTTTTTTGTAATAAAGTAAAGAAATTTAGATTTTCATATATCTGTTTTCTCTAATGTACACCAACAGAATAACTATAACCATTGATTTATATACAGTATACACATATTAAATCAACATAAATCGCACCGGACTCTGTTGTCCGCCATTTTGAATACCGGACTCTATTTACATATCATCTTATATATATGAATATTTCCACGTTACTTGCTATCTAATTCTAGTCTCAGTTTTAAACCACTGAGTTGTATAATTTATTGCACTTAAGATATGACATCCATTTTTTCCATTCATTAGCCAAGTATAATGGGACCCAACCCCTGGGTATGTGTATCATTCATTGTATGTTTTTCTATGTTGTCTAGGCTGTTGACTCGCATGCATATTTCATAACTAACAAAGAAGCACGCTTTCCTGGAAAATCCTATTAAAAACAACAAAACAATGAACAAATTAATTAAGAAAAACAAGTAGAAATAGATTGCCATCGGACAGGTAGGATGGACCATATTAAAATGAAGACATTAAAGATGAAGCAAAGTTCATTTTAGTTGGGTGGACCAAAATATTAAGTAAAGCAGCATTTGCCTTCAATTTTAATCTATTGTTGTCTTTGATTTGATCAAATTGTTTTATATACATTTAGTTCCTTGCTTAAATAAAGACTGAAAAAAAGATGTTTTAAATTCGATATTTGGACCCTACAGTTTTTTTCAATCGTTCTAGAGGAATTGAAATTAACACTGGCAATGATATTTCAAAATCTTTACAGTGTATACTTGCCATACCGGTACTTGTTTTCAAATTATTTATAGAAACGCAACGCTTTTTCTGTGCTTCGTTAGAATAGTATTGTCTTTTTTTTCTAAAGTAAGATGAATGTTGACTGCACAGATTAGATCAATTGTTGCTTAAACAGAAATTTGTAAGGATCTGTGTTTCCTTTAGCACGGTCTAGATTTGCTTGTTTGCATATGAAGAAAAAATAAGAGAATATTTTGTTCCTTGTATTCCGTTTTTATAACAACTGTCCTACAATTAAATGCATTAGGGACCGACCATTTAACTTGAAGGGGGGGGGGGGGGGTTATGGTTTTTTGTTTCGTTCAGAATTTTTTTTGTCGCGCAAAGCGCGAAATTTTTTTCCAGTATTTAACATTAGGTTATATGTAAAAACTCTGAATCAGATTATTTTTTTTTCCTCCACCAAAATCAGAATATTTTTTTTTAGAAAAAAAAACCATAACCCCCGTTCTTGATGTAGTCCAGATATTTTATTTATTGTAGTTCAAACTTTTCAGTTTTCTCAATCATCTTTTGTAGTAATATTATGAATGAACATCCTTGCTAAATGATAAAATTCAACCTTTATTTATGGCTGATACTTGTATATGATAATTGCTGTATGTACATCTTATTTTCATCATTGTTATAAAACTGAAACACTAAATAACTATGTTTATACTTGTTTACAAAGAAAAATGAATATACTTATTTACAAAGAAAAGTTGTAGCTTTTTGACATCTTGCTATTTGCCAGTATTAGGTTCAATGGTTTTTTTTAATGCATGTAGTATTTTAAAATTTTTAAATTTAAAGTAAAAATTTTAGAATAAAACTTGATATTTGACCAAAATAATTGTAATGTCTTTGTGTATTCTTTCAAAATATGTGAAAACTTGGTGAGATTTTTTATTTACTTTAGTTTGACTGGTCATTTAGTTACCTTTGAAATGAAATTAATTTTTATAAATCGTAATGTTTACTGTTATTGTTATAAGGATATATTGATTGATGTGTTGAAAATGACATGTGTAATACTAATAGAGCAAGATATAATGTACTTCTTTATTGTTATTCAGTGTTTTTTGTATTTTTTTCTCTCTAGATGACCCATGTACGAAAGAAAAGAAGTACGGAGGCTGTGCCCATAAATGTGAACCTTTAGGTGGTACAAAATATAAATGCTCATGCAATGAAGGTTACAAACTTAACGGCACAAAACAATGTATCAGTAAGTTTTATTAGCTTTATACCATTTAACATGTTGTTATTGTATCTCTTTTAATTTGATGGATAGTTCAAAAACACCAATATTAAAACTGACCCCCATTAATGTGAAAAATTAGAAATTTCAAGTACAAAGCATGTTTTATGAAATTAGATGTTGCTGAACTCAAGTTTTGAATAGGAAAAAAAGAAGACAATTTTTTTCAGATTGATTTTCTTTTCATGTTAACTAAAAATCCAGTTATATCTTGTATCATAGTTTTCATAATATTTTTGTCAATTTTTATTTGTGTTTTAAATGTACACTGCTATTCTTTTTTATCTACAGATATTGATGAATGCAAAGAAAGTGATGTCCCAGTTTGTTCACAAGTTTGCTTAGATGTCAAAGGTCACTACAAATGCTCATGTGTTAAAGGTTACAAGATGGAAAGCATTCTTGGAAAACCAGGCAAAACAACTTGTAAAATTGATGGTATGCATGAATTGTAGTAAAATTTCAGTATTTTCCATTTTATTGACATCTCAACATCACATTATTAATTTGCTGCCCCAAAAAATGCCAATGCCCTACTTATTTCACCTTGTCTCTCGAGGATATATTGCTTAATGACATCAGACAAATATTCATTATAAATTCTCATAATTTGGCATTTAGTTGGTCACAATACTTTTAAAAGCGATTGAAGTTGTGGAGACACAACAAGATAAAATAATTATTCACATAAAGAATCAAAAACAAATCTGTATTTATTTATTTGTTTGACATTTTATAGAATAGATATTTAAATCACTTTGTAATGAACTTGTTTATTTTGTAGGACCACGACCATGGCTACTGTTTGCCAACAAATTTGATGTAAGGAAGTTGGAGGTAGGAACTTGGCTCTTGGAACCTGTGGTAGAGGATCTGTTTAGTGCTGTATCCATTGCATTCTACAAAAATTTATACGTGTATTGGTCCAATGTTCATTTGGAGACCATATCAAGGTGAGAAATATTTGTTTTAGCTGAACAATTATGTAAAATTTACAATTGAATCTCACAAGTTGTGATACATGTAAAAACTAAATGTATGTCAGAATCCTTTTGATGGAAGCTAAATTATTCTTGATATGGTTAATTAAATAGGGAAAAATTGTATGGACCAAGTTGAGTTTAGCTGAATTATTGCTAAAGTTGGCGTTAAGCATCAATCAATGTTGAGTATAAATTGAAGTTGCATAACTCCTTTAATACAACTTGTTGATCGATTGTTGTCATCTTAAGCAGTAGTTCAGCTATATCATGGCATAAACACTTCTTGTTCTCTTCGAACATGTTAAATGTTGTATGGAAGTTAAAATGTACAGTTGTATTTAGTTATATGCATAATTGTCCTATGCTATGGTGTTTGTATAACATTTATAGTTAATATATAAAATGTATTTCTTGGTACAGATCTCAGTTGAGTCATAATGGTACTATGAGTAAAAAGAAGGACATCATAAAAACCGACATTCAGACACCTGGTGGTATTGCTATTGATTGGATCCACGACCTCCTATACTGGACAGACACTGGTTTTAACAGTATCCAAGTAGCCAGTCTTGATGGAGTTCAAAGGGCAACCATTATTAGTGATCATTTAGATGAACCCAGAGGAATCGCTTTGGATCCCAAAAATGGGTATGTTGATGTTTTTTTCTATACGCAGCTGTGTTGTTACTTTCCAAAGCTGATCTTCAAGAGGGGTGGGTACAGACAATGTTGAGATATACAAGGACAAAAATCTTATGTTTTTCAAAATGTTGATTCATACTCGTAGATATTTTAAGTTTTTTTTGTGTTTTTTTCTTTGGGTTAATTCAGTGCAAAAAATATTAATAAAAATGTAACACTGCCAAATAAGACTATTAACATGAAGCAGAAGGTATGCCACAAATATTTGTAACTGGGTGAATTTAAAGAGACTCGTATTTGGTTATTAAATATGAAATTTTCCCTTTTCACCTATATAAAATGGATAGATTTTTGGAATTATTTGAATTAAAAAAATGAGTGTTGCATATTGTTTAAAAGAATTTTCTTTTCACACTTCCGTCATTCTCACTTATATTCAAAATCTTAACTCACAAATTTTCTCATTGTAGCTATATGTACATCACTGACTGGGGAAAGGAACCGAAAATAGAAAGGATTGGTATGGACGGATCAAGCAGACAATCCATTGTTACCGTCGATATTGCTTGGCCCAACGGTATTACAATTGGTAGGTGAAAATGCTGCCTTGCATCTCCATGTGTAAAAGTATGTTTTATCTTGCCAAGTCTCTCGTGTCTTTAAATGAGTAGAAAATTAGAAATGTATTTTATTTTGACCTTATTTTAGCATTTATATTAGATTTGAAAGATTGATATTTGAAACCACTTTTAACATTTGATTTTACTTTTATTTTTTTACGTTACAGATTACATTGACAGTAGAATTTATTGGGTGGATGCTAAACTTCACACAGTCAAATCAGCCAACTTAGATGGATCGAATGTACGTACAGTTATCCACAACACAAAACATATTGCCCATCCATTTGCCTTGGCTGTGTTTGAAGATGATATCTTTTGGACAGATTGGTCATCCAATTCCATTAGAAAAGTCCACAAGTATACTGGTGAAGATTGTACACAAGTAGCCATGGACTTAAATACACCAATGGATATCAAAATATTCCATGAGTCAGTCCAAAAGCCTGGTAAGACATTTTGGCATGAATTTAAATGAATTGAGTGCTTTTTCTTCTTTAAATATATACTGTTAATTTTTATTTTTATTTTTGAGGGATAAAACATTTAAAGATTATTTCAAAATATAAATTATTAACAGTGCAGTGAAAATGTAAGGAAGCATAATCCTGTAAAATGAACAAATGTAGTCCTAATGTCTGATATCCTCCCAAGATTTCATGATTTATCCCAATGAAGAAAGTTTGTCCCATTTGTGCTTCATTAGATTAGGTTTCAACATTTTAGGAATTTGAATTGCATCTAACGTACAAGTAAGTTGATGCTAAAAACAAAAAGGTTTGGGTGTTGGAAAATACACAACAAAATAAGCATTTATCAAATAAAGTCTGTTAGAGTCTAGTAGAAAATTTTCATGATTTTTAATTTTAAAATGTTACCGTTAAATTTCAAGCGGAACGTTCAATATTTACATATTTTAATTACAGGCCACAATGCTTGCATGGGCAATGGAGGATGTGAATACCTGTGTTTACCTTCCCCAAATCAAAATACTGATGATACTCTACAACATTCGTGTGCCTGTCCAGATCATAAAGTCCTAGCACTCGATAAATACAGATGTGTGGCTAAAGGTAAGGTTTACCATGGTTTTAAAACAGTATATAGCTTGTATTGAATGACTTCTGGACAGGAAATATATATCTAAAACTTCTAACTGCTGTGATATACCTACATGTTAACAAATTTATATATGCAATATCGCACTGATGAATAGCTTATGATAAATTTGAAAAATAAATCATGCAAGGCAGGGAATATATATTTGGTTAAATTGCACAAATTCTTCTGAATTTTTTTTTAAGAACTTTATTTCGTTCAGTCATTCTTTAAGAGGAATTGCGATTAATGCATATATAAAAGTGAGCAAATTTGTTTTCAATATTTACATTGTGTTGTATATACTGAATATTGTGATAAAAAATAAATTAGTATCTTCTATAGCCATCATCATACTCCAGCTTCACATTTTCTTCATTCAGGAATCAAAAGTATTTATAGAAATTTTTACACTCGATGTGCCTTGGCAAAAACAAAGCTGTTCATAGCAATCTTTCTAAAATGAGGCTGAATGAAGAACTATTGATATGGAAGTTCATCCTACTTCTGCATACTGTACTTTTTAGCTCACCTGACCCAAAGGGTCAGGTGAGCTATTGCCATCACTTGGCGTCCGTCGTCGTCGTCCGTCGTCCGTCGTACGTCGTAAACTTTTTCAAAAATCTTCTCCTCTGAAAGTACTAGACCAATGGAAACCAAACTTGGTCTGAATCATTACTAGGGTGTCTAGTTTCAAAATTGTGTCCGGTGATGCCGTGCACCAACCAACATGGCCGCTGTTACTAAAAATAGAACATATGGTAAAATTGCAGGTTTTTGGTAATAACTCAAAAACCGTTAATAATATCAAAAATCTGACATGGGGTAAAAATGATCAGCACATCAAGATCTACCTACCCTGCAATTTTGAAGTAAATCTGATTACCCATCTTGGAGTTATTGCCCTTTTTTCATCAAATTTGTAAAAATTTAATACTTTTCGTCTTATATTTCAAAAACTATAAGAGATAAAGGTTAACTTTAAATTGCAAAAATGTGCGGCATATCAAGATCTACCTACCCTGCAATTTTGAAGTTAATCCCATTGCTCATTTTGGAGTTATTTCCCTTTTTTCATCATTTTTTTTTTTCATTTTAATACTTTTCGTCTTATATTTCAGAAACTATTTAGGGATAGATGTTAAGTTTATTGCAAAAATGTGCAGCATGTCAAGATCTACCTACCCTGCAATTTTGAAGTAAATCCCATTACCCATTTTGACCGATTATGCAAATTAGAAAAAAGGGGGGATGAAATTTAAAAAAAATCTTCTCTGAAACTACTGAGCCAATCTCAACCAAACTTTGCTGAAATGATCCTCAGGTGGTCCCCTTTCAAAATTGTGTCCGTCAGCACCATCCTGTATCCAAGATGGCCGCCATTACTAAAAATAGAAATTTCTTCAAATGGCCAAAACTGCTCTATTTTAAGCCAGAAAGTGCCCAAATTTGAAGTGTATAAGCATAATGATGAGCTTTTTAGCATATATTACGGGATTTTTTATGAACTTTGAACTTTTACCGATTTTGACCGATTATGCAAATTAGAAAAAAGAGGGGATGAAATTTAAAAAAAATCTTCTCCTCTGAAACTATTAGGCCAATCTCAACCAAACTTTGCTGAAATGATCCTTAGGTGGTCCCCTTTAAAAATTGTGTCCGTCAGCGCCGTCCTGTATCCAAGATGGCCGCCATTACTAAAAATAGAAATTTCTTCAAATGGCCAAAACTGCTCTATTTTAAGCCAGAAAGTGCCCAAATTTGAACTGTATAAGCATAATGATGAGCTTTTTAACATATATTACGGGATTTTTTATGAACTTTGAACTTTTACCGATTTTGACTGATTATGCAAATTAGAAAAAAGGGGGGATGAAATTTAAAAAAAATCTTCTCCTCTGAAACTACTGAGCCAATCTCAACCAAACTTTGCTGAAATGATCCTTAGGTGGTCCCCTTTCAAAATTGTGTCCGTCAGCGCCGCCCTGTATCCAAGATGGCTGCCATTACTAAAATTAGAAATTTCTTCAAATTGCCAAGACTGCTCTATTTTAAGCCAGAAAGTGCCCAAATTTGAACTGTATAAGCATAATGATGAGCTTTTTAACTTATATTACGGGATTTTTTATGAACATTGAACTTTTACCGATTTTGACCGATTATGCAAATTAGAAAAAGGGGGGATGAAATTAAAAAAAAATCTTCTCTGAAACTACTGAGCCAATCTCAACCAAACTTTGCTGAAATGATCCTTAGGTGGTCCCCTTTCAAAATTGTGTCCGTCAGCGCCGCCCTGTATCCAAGATGGCTGCCATTACTAAAATTAGAAATTTCTTCAAATTGCCAAAACTGCTCTATTTTAAGCCAGAAAGTGCCCAAATTTGAACTGTATAAGCATAATGATGAGCTTTTTAACTTATATTACGGGATTTTTTATGAACATTGAACTTTTACCGATTTTGACCGATTATGCAAATTAGAAAAAGGGGGGATGAAATTAAAAAAAAATCTTCTCTGAAACTACTGAGCCAATCTCAACCAAACTTTGCTGAAATGATCCTTAGGTGGTCCCCTTTAAAAATTGTGTCCGTCAGCGCCGTCCTGTATCCAAGATGGCCGCCATTACTAAAAATAGAAATTTCTTCAAATGGCCAAAACTGCTCTATTTTAAGCCAGAAAGTGCCCAAATTTGAACTGTATAAGCATAATGATGAGCTTTTTAACATATATTACGGGATTTTTTATGAACATTGAACTTTTACCGATTTTGACCGATTATGCAAATTAGAAAAAAGGGGGGATGAAATTAAAAAAAATCTTCTCCTCTGAAACTACTGAGCCAATCTCAACCAAACTTTGCTGAAATGATTCTTGAGTGGTCCTCTTCCAAAATTGTGTCCGGCATTTCAGAACACCGACCAAGATGGCCGCCACAGCCGAACTTAATTTAACATAGGACCCTATGGGAAATTCCCATAAAAATATTTTTGTCTGAAACCATTTGCTCAATAAGAACAAAATTTTGATGAAATAGTCATTGGATGGTTCTCTTCCAAAAATGTGTCTGGCGGTTCGACCCTTCTATCCATTTTTTTTTTACCTGCAATTTTGAAGTAAATCTGATTACCCATCTTGGAGTTCTCGACCTTTTTTCATCAAATTTATAAAAAAAAATTAATACTTTTCGTCTTATATTTCAAAAACTATAAGAGATAAAGGTTAAGTTTAAATTCCAAAAATTTGCAGCATGTCAAGATCTTCCTACCCTGCAATTTTGAAGTAAATCCAATTACCCATTTTGGAGTTATTGCCCTTTTTTCATCAAAATGTTCTCAATTTTAATACTATCATCTTATATCTCAAAAACTATTAGAGATAGAGGGAAAGTTTAAACTGCAAAAATGTTCAGCATGTCAAGATCTACAAAAAATTTCCCACAGTTAAAAATGTGCGACAGCTGTGAAGAGTTATTCCTCTTGAAATGCATATTTTTGTTGACTCGCTGCTTTTGGTTACTCAAATAATCAAAGGGAAGCAACTCTATTACAAAATGTGAAGTAGGAAAAGCTAAATTTTGAGAATCATTGACATATATGTTTTTTTACAGCAATTTTGATAACTTACATTAAAGGGGGAACTCCTGCCCACATTTTTTTGTAGAAGGGGTCTGCAATGACGAAGGCTACATTTGTTAATTTTTTTTACCGAAGTTATCAAGTTTTATTGACTGATGTTGTTATTATACCCAGGTGAGCTATACAGGCTCCTGGGAGCCTCTAGTTTAACCTATACCATGCCTGTTATACTTCAGCTCCCACAGATAAACCTACAACACAGTCGCCCAATAGTAGTAATAAGAATCACATGACAGCTGGTGAGTATAGAAAATGACCTAATTAATGTTGTGGGGTTTTTCTTTTTCTTTTTTAAGTTCTCTTTTACTGTGTGTTCAACAAAACGTCATTTTAAGGACTTTAAATGCAGAAGAATTATAATCATGGGAATTTCAAAATTAAGGAAAACAAATATTTTGCATAGAATATAAAGAAATGAAGGTGAATGAAATTTAAAAAAATAGATAGGGCTGTTCTTCTGTAAAAAAAAAAAGTTGCTGACAGAGGCTGGAAGGCACTTTTTATAAATGTAGAAGGGTTGGTGTTGGAAACGAATTCCACAATTCCATAAAATTGTAATGCCTTCCAATCCACATAAAAAAAAGAAAAAATCTGTATAGAAATATACAATGCACTGAGAAATTGATTTTGAATCAAATATTTTATACACAAATTTTCAATGGCCTGCTAATACCTCTTTCCTTCATTAATGTTGGTATAAAAGGTTTGGACTGATTTAAATACTGCCTTGTTTTCTTCGTCATTTAGATTAACTGAGCCAAAAATAAGTAGATTCAGTGAAATTGTTTCAGGAATGTCCAAAAGTGAGAAGAAAAGTTGTTGTCTTGGAGTCGTGTGACGCGGACAATCTAATAAGAAATGAGATACAGTTTCAGTTATTCCACAGATACAATTTGGCGATTCAACAAGGTTTCTAATAAAGAGGTGTGCATTCAAGGCACTACAATTCATACGTAGTCTCGCATGTAATATCTGACCTAACCTACATCCAACATAATAATGGGCTGGAACTTTAGTGTGTTTAGTGTTGATAAGAGATTTAAATGAATTTAACGATTCCAAATTACGGGTGGGAAGTGGTAAATCATTCCATGCTTTTACAGTTGAGGGCAGAAAATATTCAGAATAAAGACTAGTTCGACAGTTTATATTAACAATATTGTTTATTTGTCTAGTATTATGGGTATGTCGGGTACCTACAGTTTTTGGAATTAATTCAGCTAAATATTGGGGTGTTTTATTGTAATTCATTTTATGAAAGAGAACAAGCTTGTGATTATTTCTTCTATCTTTTAGTTTCTCCCATTTTGTTTCTTCATACAAGCTGTCATGCGATGTTAATCTGATCCCCCCAGTTACTATTCTTGCTGCATCTAATTGAATATTCTCTAATTTATTTATTAAATTTTGTTTTTGATTATCCCATATACCATCAGCGTACTCCATTAAAGGTCTTATAAAAGAAATATAATTTTTTTCTAAAGAGTATCTATCAAGGAATGTTCTAGATTTTCTCATTATATTTAATCTGTTATAAGTTTTTTTAACAATGTAATCAATATGATCATTCCATTGGCCATTATATGAAATTATTACACCTAAGTGTTTGTGAGAGTTAACTACGCGGAGATCTTGATCATTCATTTGTAAAGGGGGGTGATATGGTTTGTTTCTCTTACTGGAAATAACCATAGTTTCAGTTTTATTCGGATTGAATTTTACGAGCCATTTTTCAGACCAACGTTGTAATTGATTGAGATCTTGGTTCAGGAGGAAAGCTGTGTCGTTGGGGTTGTCAACAATGAGATATAAACTGGTGTCATCAGCAAACAAGTTTAATTTCAGCATTGATCTCGTTTACGATATCATTTATAAAAATAATAAATAAAAGAGGGCCAAGTATGGAACCTTGAGGAACCCCTGCCTTTACCGGTAACCAGTTAGAGTTTGAGCCATTAATAACCACCCTTTGTTCCCTCCCATAGAGATAATTTTGAAACCACTTGAGTAAATTTCGTGAAATGCCTGATTGTTTTAGTTTGTGAATTAAACCTTTATGCCAAACTCTATCAAATGCTTTACTGATATCGCAGAAAACAACCCGAACTTCTTTACCACTATCTAAGGCTTTGCCAAAATCGTTTGTTATATTGATTAGTTGATTAACTGCAGAATCCCCTTTAGTGAAACCGGATTGACAAGTAGTTAGAATATCGTTATCCAATAGATGATTGTGAATATGTTTATATATACAACGCTCCATACATTTTGAAATTACACTAAGTAGGGATATGGGTCTATAATTATTTACGTCGTTTTGTTTATTATTCTTAAAAACATGCGTTATATTTGCTCTTTTCCATTGACTTGGATAGGAAGCGACCCGTAAAGAGAGATTGAATAATTTACAAAGAGGGTGTTTAATAATAGGTGCTGCTTCCTTCAACAGTCTAGGATTAATCAAATCAGGACCAGATGCTTTTGTAGGATTTATCACTTTTAGAACATCTTCGACTTCATTTTCACATAATTTGATTTCACTTATTTGGTTTGTAACATGTAATAAATTAGGGATATTGCTGTTAGAGTCGTCAATTTCGGATTGTTTTGAAAAATATATATTAAATAAGTTTGCTCTTTCGATTTCATCAAATATTAAGTTATCATTATGGAGAATTGGGGGAATACTCATATCAGATCCTTTTATACCAGAAATCTGTTTAACTATGTTCCACCAGTTTTTGCAAGAAGAATTCATGTTTGTAATTTTTTAAAATGAAATCATTATTATATTTGTTTTTGGCGTTCCTTACTAGGCTTGTAACTTCATTTCTGATTTTCCTAAATTTATTCCAATGCATGGGGTTATTAAAATGTCTTGCCTTTCTGTGAATTCTATTTTTCTGCCTTATCATTTTTCGTATATTACAAGATAACCACTTGGGCCCCCCTTTTCGGATAGTAACAATTTTACTCGGGATAGAAGATTCAGCGGCACTTAAAATAGCATTAGTAATATCGTTTGTTATCAATTCTATATCATCAGTAAGAAAAAGTGAGTCCCAGTTTACGTTGAACAAATTCTGTCTTAGCTTTTCATAATCTGCATGTTCATACAACCATATTTTACGTTTAAACGGTTTAGTCGGTGTCTTAGGATAATTTATGAAACCTATTACAGGACAATGGTATCGTATTTGTTCGGTGAGTGCAGGTCCTACTCCAGTGTATATCAACCTATTAACATTAGTTGTCAATATAAGATCAATTAATGATGATGAGTGCTCATTAATGTTGTATTCATCTTTTATTTGTTAACCTTGATATATTATATAATATTAATAATACATAATGATTACACTGTCTATTAGTATGTGCATGTTTCTTCATTTTCAACATTAACAAGCATTATACATTTCATCATCATCAACTTTGTCACATTACACATTCTTTGTATAAACATTTATATTAATTTTGTCATTCATACTGTAACGAATAGGGCCAAAAATAAAAATAGGTTTGTTTGCTGTTGGCCGACCGACCCTCCAAAATTGGGGCCGACCCAATTTTTTTTATTGCAGTTTGTGACAAAAAAATGTTTTTCCGTTTTTCATTTGCGGTAAATCCGGATTTGTACTTTTCCGGTTTGATCCGTATTTTATTGTAACCGGAACTTGTTCTAGATTCTCGGAAGTACTCGTATATTCAGTCCAATTGTCAGGTAAAAATATTGAAATGATCCGAATAAATCAGCGTCTGCTTTCGACATGTCGTCTACTGCATGTTTCAAGAGACAACGGAGTGGGGAGACATTTACCCTTTGTTCATCAGTTATTGTCAAATGTGGAGACAAAAATGAAAATATATGCAAAAATCGTTTGTACCTGTTTGAAATTGATGATACTTGGGATGATTTATTCAAAGATTTATTGGAGGAAAGTGAGTTTAAAATCCATAAAACAGACACAGTATCAGTGACAATTTCTGATAAATTGATCAATAAATAAATAAATAAATAAAATAAATAAAGTTTTATTTAGAGTCGATACATATCACAACATACATAAAAACACAAGCTCTACAGAGCTTTTAAAATCGACTATACATATAACAAAAACAACATACATGCATACATACAAGGTACATAAAAATACTAGCAAAAATTAAAACATCTATATTAAAAAATAATTTAAACTAATTAATTTAAAATTTCAAGCACTAAGTAAATAAATTAAAATAAGCAGCCTAAAAAGTAACTATAATTAAAGACAAAGCACAGATTTCAAAAGCATCACAGATAAGCAAAACAAATAAATAAATAAAATTATGCTTTAAAGCTATCTACAAGCATTACAGTGGCATGAGCTACCATTCCATGAATTAATCAAGTTTTTGAATTGTTTAAAAGAATTTTCCAGTCTAAAGTGGTTTGGTAGCTCATTCCATGTTTTGGCAGCAAAATATTTAAAAGTTTTAATACCATACCTAGTTGTTCTGGTCGATGGTATACTAGCAGTATTTTGGTATCTGAAAGAATATTTACTTTGTTTAATTGTAATTAAATCATGTAAGTACAAAGGACTGGTTTTATTGACAATTTTGAATGTTTCAATGGCTATAGTTCTAATTCGCCTGATTTTTAAAGTGGGTAATTTGGATTTTGTTAAAAGTTCTTCATATGTGCTGTCAGTATCATCATAGATAAATTTCAGAGCTCTAAATTGTATTTTTTCCATTTTATTTGTATTTTGTTCACTGCAAAAGTGCCATGTTACAGGGCAATAATTAAAGTTCGAGAAAATATAAGAGTAGTGTTGGAGGAGCCAATTCGTGTTGTCAAACAGTTTGATTCAACACTGAAGTATGCATTCTTTACCATTGTGCGGGATAGTGATGTTGACATGAATAATATTGATAAAGCAGCCTGTACTAGGCTGTAGCACAGTAAAGTCTGCATTTGACGTTTTAATGAGAAGCAGTACTGTAACTAAAAGTCCAAGGATAAAGGCTCATACAGCTGAACATTTTACAGGTATGAATGACTCATGAATCAAATTGTTTTCTGAAAGAGGGGATCGGTTCCTTTGGGATAAGGGGAACCTTCTCCCATCTCCTCTTTTTTTTCTTCTTTTTTTTATGTCCTGTGATCAGGGTGGTGGGCAAATTTATTAAAATACAGGGGAACCCCTGCCCAAATTTTTTTTTTTAAAAGGGAGAGGGGTTATTTAATATGCCAAAATTATTCAATCCTTGTAGTTCTTATGTTGTGTCCTTGGTACAGACAGGTTTGTTGGCTGTCATACTATATAAAATTGTCCTCGTGGTGGGAAGATTTATTTAAATACAGGTGAACCCCTGCCCAATTAATTTAAAAAAAAAAGAAGGGTTATTGATGCAAAAATTATTCAATTCCTGAATTGTATTTATAAATTGTGTGTCCTTGGTTCTGACAGGCATGTTGTTTGTCATTACAATATACATGTTTTAAGAATAATACAGTATTTTAGTCTCGCACGTACCTGTTGAAGGTTATTCCAGAAACATGTTGTGAGCACCAATCAGTATTTCTTGAAAGGCTGTGATGTGAAAATTATTGGGTTAATAATGTCAAAGAATGTCAAGGAGTAGTGTTGAGGTCATATTTGTCCATAAAAGCAATATCGTCCATTGTGAAGGTCTCAACAGAAACTATCACTAGTATCACTGCTTGCCTTAGCTGGCTCGCTTGATACTAGTGATTATTTCTGTCTCGACCATAACAATGGCTGCTATTCCAATATTTATTTTGCATACGTTTATAATGCCACACAAAATTTACAGAATTGCCTTGGGACAGAGGCCCTGCAGACATGTTAGTAGGCGTAATAGGTGTATCTTACTTAGAGGAAATGAATTATAATATCCATGTAAGACAAGTTCTTAAAGACATTTTTTTTATAGCCAAGGACAGACTGTACAACAGATTATGTCAAGAGATGAAAGACAATGAAGCCAACTTTCCATCAACGATGTTTGATTCAGAGATCAGAAAAGTTGTAGAGGTAGTGACTAATGCATTATGGTACCTTGACGGTTGCAAAGATACAATCAATTTCAGAAGTAGATCATCAGCAGATGTCCAGCCCATTCCTGATAGGTAAGTTTTAATTATCCCCTTGTCAATCAATGAAGTTGCAAAGGGATATAGTAACTCTACCGTCCGTCCTTCCGTAACATCCTTGTGAACACTCTAGAATCAACATCCTTCAATGCATTTTGACCAAACTTGGTACATATTTAGTCCTTAAGAGAATCTGGAACCCTATTGATTTTCAAGGTCATAGGTCAAAGTCACCAGGACAAATTTTTACCGCATAACATCCTTGTGAACACTCTAGAATCAACATCCTTCAATGTATTTTGACCAAACTTGGTACATACTTAGTCCTTAAGAGAATCTGGAACCTTATTGATTTTCAAGGTCACCGGGTCAAATTGTTAGGCAAGGGGATAGATATGCCATGCTTTACATTGCCTTTGTTTAAAAAGATGACAAGAAATTGTCAGTGGCTTGTTGCTGGTCAAATGTTTCCTCCACCAATAAAACTGACCATCATAAAATAACCCATATGGTGTTGAAAGAGGTTTGATATTGTATATTTTATCAATTTTTTTAATACAATTAATTTTTAATTACTAAATAAATGAAATTTGACAAATAACACGTACATGTATGTATCATTGAAGACTTTTTTTTTCTTAATACATACAACATTGAGCAAGGTGGACAATGCAAAAGGTTTCATGTGTATCTAACAGTCTGTCTATCACAACCAGTTTCTTGTTAATGTGTCAGTTTTTAGTACATAACTAGCATAAAGTGCCATCATTTGACATCTCACATCCGTCCATCGCCTGTCATAACATTTACACATTTTAATCTTCTCTGAAACCACTAGGCCAATTTGAATTAAACTGCAATACTTGACTAATGTTTATTTGAAAAATTGACTGATCATTTTCTTTTAAAATTCCAGATTCTGTGATAATTTTGATGGTTTCAATGACTGGAAAAAAAAGAAGCAGAAGAAACCTACACTTGCAATGACAGATTTGAAACATCACAGCATGTCACTATTTCAGTTGCTCTCTGCAGGATATTGTTCTTTATGGGGAGATTTCAAGAAAGATCTAGAGAAATTAGCATGCAGCCTGAGTTCATATGCAGTATTTTTAGAAAAATCCAATGCAGAACAGCAGACGAGACAGTGTCTTGATCACCCAGTAAGGAAAGTCTTGGAGGATGCCTGGCTGCAGCACATTCCAGCAGCAGAAGAAGTGGCAAACAGATATGCTGATTTAGATTCTGTTGTTTGTTCGCTAGAAAATTATGAATACTTATACTTGGATGAAAGTATTTATGTACCAAGTCAGTTCAAGACTACATACGAGAGACATGCCTTCTTACAAAATGTGAAGCTCTCTGTACCAACAGATATGTTGAGGTATAATCCTGGGGGAGCAGTTGGCGCTACTGTTTTTTTATGGAGAGTTCCGGAAGATAGAGGACATGACATTGTTATGAACGTCGTAAATAAATTAAAACCAAGGTTGCCAGAGTATCATAAAAGGAAAATGAAAAAGCATTTCACAGAGACATACTGTAACATTCATAAAGTTCCTCCGCATATACTAAGATCAATGTATACAGAGCTTACTTCAGACGCAACAGCAGAACAGAATCCAGCAATGGACAATAGACTAAAGCAGGCAATAATCAGTGAGGACCCAGATTTAGTGGTGAACCTGCGTCACTTGAACAAAGGTAGACCCAATGACACATTTGAGCAGTTTTTTAATTTGCTAAATACCAAAGTTGATGACATTGTGGCAGCAAATGAGAGACGTCATAGCATAGAACACTTGGCGAAGTATATATCTATCCGGAACCTTATTGACTGTGTGAAAAAAGATCTTCCTGCTGAAGCCCCTATCCCAAGCGAATCAACAGTTCTCTTCTCGTTTGTCCCAAAAGAACTCATATATAAAGACTGCAAGATTATACAAATCCAGAGTGCCACTGCAATTTAAGGTACAGACTAGACAGCTTAGAGTGAGTCACATGGATGAGCATTACTGTGCTGCTCAATTTAAATATCTGAGATGTTATGCACAAAAGCACAAGACAGAATCAAACTTACTGTGCATAGATGACAAAGCAAAGATAGATTTTGGTGAACCAGGCCAAGCAATAGCATCAGGTGTAAGAGGTAGAAAAAGTATTGTCCCAGTATCATCACAGCTTTCTGCATTGGATCATGATATGCAGAGTCTTGGTTGTATTACTCCATCTGTCTGCCTAAAGGTGGCAATACCAGAGGAACAGGATGGATCATTCTATAGAGGGGAAGTATCAGTCACATTTAAAGATTCTATAATTCAACCGAGTAACCCATGGAGACATGCAGCAGAGATTGAAAGTATGCTCAAATCAGAAAACCCTGAGTCAGATGTAAAACCAATTCTACTATTATTTTCTGATGGTGGGCCAGACCATAGAGTAACCTATCACAGTGTGAAGCTTTCATTAATAGTCCTGTTTAAGAAACTGGATCTAGATCTGTTGGGTAGCAGGAAGAACAGCACCAGGTCACAGCTGGTTGAATCCTTGTGAAAGGATCATGTCACTCATTAACTTGGGCCTTCAAAATGTGTCTTTGACACGTAGTGAGTGCAGTTCAGACATGGAGCAGGTTTTAAGGGTATGCAATAGTATGGCAGATGTGAGGAAGAAAGCAGAAAAAGTACATGGGTTAAAAGATGATTGGATGCAAGCTGTTCATCCTATTGTTGATATCTTGGAAGATAGAATGAAGAGGCTAGCATTGAAAGACGAGCCAATGAAAATGTAGATGAATTTGAAAACCAAGTCAGACTTATAGATGAAACCATAGTGAAAGGGAAATACCAAAAGAAGGATGTTGCTTCAAAACCAGGTATTAAGATAAAAACATTAAATAACATTTTCATATGAAATTCATAATTTCAACCCTTTCCTGCTGCAGGTCCGCGGTTTCCTCCGCCAATAAAACTGAATGTCATGAAATTACCCATATGGTGTAGAAAGTGATGTTAAACCCCATCAAACAAACAAACATAATTTCAACAAGATGAAACATAAACATACATGTACATGTATTGAATGAAAAGAAATGTTGAAATTGATGGAAAAGACAAGTATGAAAACAGAAGAGAGAAAGCACACAGTGGGGAAATGCAGCAATAGACAGAAAACACTTTACCAATTTAAACTGAAAACATAGATGATCAATGAAAGACCCAAGTGTCACCAGTCAGGGTGATTTCAGGTGTTTTAATTTCCTATCTCATGAAATTCTCAACCATACAGTCTATACCTTAAATATTTCAGATGCATTTTTTAACATGCTTAAGATTTTTTGCTTGATGCCAGGCTGTTTTATTTTCCAAAAGAAATATCTTGTTTCAGCTCATTCTTTGTGTTTGAAAGATCTGAACAACCTTTTCATTCATTCATGTGCCTAGCTAAAAAATACAACTCCTTGTTTGACAGATTCTGCTGGTTACAAGTTATTTCTTGAACGACACTGTTTGGAGAGACAATACATTTTCCAGATTAGGAAGTGTGATGTTGAGACCTGCTGTAAACCTAGAAGATCCTTAGAACCAAACTTGCCATGGGTTCCAGACCCTGTAATAGGCACTGAAGATGGAATGCATTACAAACCATTCTTTGAAGTAATTGGAAAGGACAGACCATCTGCCACAAACAAAACAGTTGCTGCTGTAGCTGAAGAATTACAGGTACCTTTACTATATTTGCTTAAAAAAGAAAACTATTTTTAGCTAAAAAGTGCAAGCACAACCCTAGATAGTTCTTTCAATATGGCATTAAATGTTCCTTTAATAAATATAGAATAACTGTCATTGTGAAGGTCTAGACACAAATTATCACTAGTATCAAGCGAGCCTGATAGGAGAGCCATGATACTTAGTAATAGTTTCTGTTGAGACTTTCACAACGGCTGCTATTGTTTTTATCAGCAACTATGACGCCAACATCAACTGACACTAAACTGACAATTTTCATATCACGACTTGCCCACAAGATACTGACTTTATTGGTCTGTAAGATCAAAGGGAAAATTTGCAAAGTGCTAATAATAGAGAAATATATGTTGCAGGTATGTTGATGCTGGATAAACACAGTTACCGCAAATGGACATTTTCACTTCTTGGTGCCTGTAAATTTAATTAGTTGTCTTCTTCTTTCATATACCAATTATATCCATGCATATTACAAGTAAATTTTAGTATTCTAGTCTGAATTTTTAATGAGAGAATGTTTTTTTCAGGGAGTCAAGAACTCTGTATTTGTGGGCCAGAATGTACGAAAGACTGTGGTTTGTTATGAGTGCAACAAGCCTAGATGTATCTATGCTAAAAAGATATTGTCAGAGACACAAGAGCTCTTTGCAGATTGATTGAGTGCCATGATTATGCCTGTGGATCTCTTCTTACACCAGATGGTACTTGTATACATACTGTTTTAAAGATATGAAATTTACAAAAGCTTTCAATTGATGACAAGAGTTCACTAGAAATCTAATTTCTTCAATACATATATTCTCTGTCTTGCTTGTTATGCCTCTTTAAGTCCGATTGTTTTCAGAAGTGGTGAATCAATGAATTGCATGCTAGGGGCCGTTGTGGGCCTGCCATGAGGCATTATTATTGGATGCATCACTGCAACTCTAAGATGAAGAACGACAATCAAAGCACTGTTCCTTCCGATTGTATTTTCCTTATATATAGATTTGATTTTTATCCAATGCACATTTACCCCATTTCCTTGACTTCTACCTCATATATTTAAGACTAAACAGAGTTCTGACACCAAAATTAAAATATTTTACATCTTATGTCAGAAGATATAAATTTGTACTATTTTTTTTGTAATTTGTTTTTTTTCTGTTGTCCTTTGATTTGAATGGATGTTCCTACTTTTTAATAGGTGATGCACTGCAGGGAATTGCCTTTGTCAGACTACAGTTATGTTGTGCCAGTCCAATTGAATTTGCATATTATGCAAGTACTATTGGTAGAAAAGATATTTGTTGTCACTGTGCCAAAGAGGATGTACGTCCTGATAAAGAAGTTGAAAAGAATTTTCGTATAGTGTTACCAATATGTGATGATTGTAAATCAGCAGGAAAAGAAATATGCAAGCGTGGACCACGATCATAACTGTCCTAAAAATTGAAACTTGTGTTTTATGTAAAAGAATACTACCTATAGAATGTTTTAAAATGTTTTGCATTGGATAATATAGTAGTCCATCCCCCTAACTGTACCCACAATGAAATAAACAAGAAACATATTTATCTGTGGTCAGGTATACAAGTATTTGATTTCAATACTGCTATAGCCTAATGCTATTGTGAACAGTTTCAAAAATATAATTTTTACCTGGGTAAAAGACCACAGCGTCACATCATAAATGTACATTGTATGTCATATTTTTTCTCTCTGGATATACCTTAAGTATAGTAAAAATAATCCTTTGACAGTTTTCTATGTTATTATAATTGTGTCTCATTTTATCCAACTTATTTTTTTTTAAATTGAAATGTTGTTTTTTGAAGTGTACATGGAAAACCCTTGATCTGAAGTCCATACTTGGTTCATTTGCACTTAAACTGGCAAATTAAGAATAAACATAGGTGATTGATACAAGCTCTTTGCACTTCTATATGTTTGGGATGTTTAATATTTTTGTGTGTATAAAGATTTATACTGTATATATTCTCATGTTTAACAAAATACTCATTTGATTCAATTCAGATTTATTTATGCATGTGTCAGATGTTTTATTAAGTATCAGAATGTTTATAAGGAGCCTGATGTTAAATGGAAATAATGATGGTTGTGTTTTTCACCTTTTTTGCTTTTAAAGTCATCTCTTCTAGGCTCGTTAAATATAGTATTTATGAGATGTCAGAGCTATAATGCTTTTGAATCCTAAAATTCTTCCATGGAAAATTAATTAAAAATAAGTAGTTAAAGTTTATATTAAAAAATATTGCTCAAGACATTGGTAGACTTTTGTGTTAATAAAAAAAATTGCATTCTTTTATATTTATGCTATATATTTGCAGTTTGAAAACTTATAATTTTGAAATTTATATAGAAGCCTTAAAGATGGGCAAGTTTTTAAAATGAATCAAAAGCTTAAAATCTGATTTTTTTGTCAGAGTTCATATCAAATAACATGTATAATAGAAAAGTTTTGGCCATGAAAGATTTGTGACAATTTAATAAATTATTTAATTTCAGTCATTTTTGGAGGTTTTATAAATGTAAAAGGTCAGGACTATACTAAGTGAGGTCCATATAATTTTAACAGTGTAATTCTTGATAGGCTTTGTATGGATGAATACATTTACATGGCTCCAATTTCTTAAAATCCTGATAATTGATATCTGATATGTTTATTTGTTGACAAGTTCTAGTTTTATATTTATAATTTATGTCTACAAAGAATTGTTGTTTTCTGTTTTAAGTTCTGTTTTATTAAAATGTCCAACATATTGATTTAGTTCTTCTTTTATAAAGAAATTCTTTACTGTGAAAACATCCATGACAGTCAGTCTTCATATATTAAACACTTTGGTATCATAAGACACCTAAAATGTAAAATCTACAAATTAAAGAATGAACAAAAACAAAGCCATAAAGTGATAACTTCTTTGAATTGTAATAGAAACACTGAAAACTGTGATTTCATGAATCATAACACAGTTTCGACACTCAAAAAAAAAAAAGCCTACCTACCTACCTACCCCTCCCCTTCTAAGTATGGGTAGGCCAACAGCAAACAAAGATATTTTTAAGCCTGGCCTAGTACTAAAAAATTCAAACTAAGCATGTTGTCTAGTACAAAATGGACATCTCATCAAATGTAACTTTGATTGAAACTTTCAAAATTATCACGGGTATCTATGACAATGAAGTCACAGAAGATATATTTGACCTCGACCCTAACACTGGAACTAGGGGTCATCATAGTAAGAAAATCAAGAAGAAATTCTGCAAAATAAATTTAAGGAAATTTTCTTTAACCAACAGAATCGTTGATTTATGGAATAGTCGATCTGCCACAATCAGTAATTGATGCAAAGGATGTAAGACAATTTGAAATCAGGCTCGATAAATACTGGGAACACCAAGATGTAAAATTTGAGTACAAAGCCAGCATTCAAAACAAGGAAAACACCGGAAACCACAGCGAAATAAGTTATATCAAGGAAGAAGTAGAGGTGGATATAGTGGCCGAGAACCAGCGTCCACAGATGACCTAACCTAACCTAACCTAACTTGTTCTCGCCATGACATAGCTGAATAATTGCGTTATTTGGCGTTAAACAATAATCACTCAATTTACAGGACCAGATAGCTACATGTGTATACACTCTTTAATGACCAGACCTTCTGCAGTTTTATATTGGCTTGTAGTTTAAAGTAAATAAAGGTTAGAATACCGAAGGGGAAATCAAAATTGTAGAGAAACCGGCAACATAGGGCACATAATATGAAGAAAAACATAACACAATATGTGTCCGACACCACCACACGCAAACAAACACAAACAATGCAAATAAGACGAGCCCTCCCACAAACAAATGGAGCCAAGACGAACCGAATGTTGTTTTTATGCGGAAATCGCAACGCAATGTAAAATCTTAAAACGATCTCCATTGGGGACCAACTATTTTACTTATAATCTTTGGTATACGTACGTAGCTTATATAGGATCTCGTGTGGTATTATCATCACTTGGCATCTATTGTTCATAAACTTTCAGTATTTTAATCTAATTCTGACAAACCACTGGCTCACTCGCAGCCTAACTTGGTATAGATGTTACTTGGGTAGTCCTGAACTTTTCATATAATTTTGTTTCATTCGAAAATTCAACATGGATACTCGGGCCAGTTATGCCCTCCTATTGGCCAAAAATACAAAAATCTTCTCGGAAACCTCGTGTGTGAAGGAATAGTGATATGTTCCTTACATGGCCCTTAAAAAAGTTTGGTTCTTTGGATGATCGGAAACCAAATATGGTCAGAAATCTAAGATGGTCATCACCACAAGACAACGTTTTTCATGTAGGACCATGGGAAAATGAATGGTCATCATCACAAGACGAAGTTTTTCATGTAGGACCATGGGAAAATGAATGGTCATCATCACAAGACAAAGTTTTTCATGTAGGACCATGGGAAAATGAATGGTCATCATCACAAGACAACGTTTTTCATGTAGGACCATGGGAAAATGAATGGTCATCATCACAAGACAAAGTTGTTCATGTAGGACCATGGGAAAATGAATGGTCATCATCACAAGACGAAGTTTTTCATGTAGGACCATGGGAAAATGAATGGTCATCATCACAAGACAACGTTTTTCATGTAGGACCATGGGAAAATGAATGGTCATCATCACAAGACAACGTTTTTCATGTAGGACCATGGGAAAATGAATGGTCATCATCACAAGACAAAGTTTTTCATGTAGGACCATGGGAAAATGAATGGTCATCATCACAAGACAAAGTTTTTCATGTAGGACCAGGGGAAAATGAATGGTCATCATCACAAGACAACTTTTTCATGTAGGACCATGGGAAAATGAATGGTCATCATCACAAGACAAAGTTTTTCATGTAGGACCATGGGAAAATGAATGGTCATCATCACAAGACAAAGTTGTTCATGTAGGACCATGGGAAAATGAATGGTCATCATCACAAGACGAAGTTTTTCATGTAGGACCATGGGAAAATGAATGGTCATCATCACAAGACAAAGTTTTTCATGTAGGACCATGGGAAAATGAATGGTCATCATCACAAGACAACGTTTTTCATGTAGGACCATGGGAAAATGAATGGTCATCATCACAAGACAAAGTTTTTCATGTAGGACCATGGGAAAATGAAACCAGAAATGTGTCTGAACCCAAACATCACATGAATAATCACTGGATGGTCCCTTACAGAGCTGGTGAAGCCATATTTATACAAGTCTTGTTAGTTACTCAACAAAGAATTTATTGGTAAAATAAATATGAATATCTTTTAAGATTATATAGACAATTTCAGTTAGAATCTCGGTATTCGAAGATAAAGGCAAGACGTTAAATTTGACATTGAGTCGGACTTCAACAAAACATTGTGGATTTGATCAAAAGTCGGCACTTTCTGGCTCTAGTTCGACTTCTTCCAGATCGTACAGTGAATTTCATCGCTCGATCAGCTACATATATATATAAACGTTGCCTTTCGCTCTCTCCATCTTCTAAACAAGCCACAACTTCCTCCATCTGCAAGTGCATTAGGCTAGCAGGAGAGACATTTGTAGTGTTAAAAATCTCAAAGAATAGACGAGAGTCTGCATTCTTCATTATGAATTATAAAACTGATAATGTGTAATCACTGCCTATCACCACTGTTAGAGTTGTGAGTTTGAATCCCGTTCATGGCGAAGTGTGCTCTATACAACATTAAGTGATACAGTTGGTCAGTGACGTAATTCGACAGATCGGTGGTTTTCTCTGGTTTCCTCGAGCTCCACCAATGAAACTGACCGTCACGATATAAAATATTGTTGAAAGTAACGTTAAACCCCATAACCCCTAAATGAACAGAACAAGCGAGGATAATGTCAAAGTCGTGGTGGTATCATTATTACAGAAATTCTATAAGTCAGATGAGATGTTTAAATTATCAGTTGGTTGGTTGTCATGATATATGTACAATGGCATACTAGTATAGAAACCCGTTTAAAATGATTTTTTGCTCATAATTTGTGTAAAACTATTTGCAATGTTAAAGGTCTAAGATTACAAACTTCTAAAAAAAAAAAAAAAAAAAAAAATATCTTGTCAAATTCATTAAAATCAGTTTGAACAAGATATGATTATAATCTGACGATTATGAAGTCTCCCAAACCGGCCACTGACACTATCTACCCACATATCAAATTTTGATGATATCGGACAATGTTGAATTTTTACCCCCCATTTTTATGCCGTGTTTTGGCAGCCATTTTGAAAATGGCAGACATCTTGAAAATTTTTAAAAAGCAGAATTGCTCCTCTAATGGTGACCTATCACTATGTCAAAATTTATGTCTCTATCATTATCCAGTTAGAAGTTATCAACATTAATGTACGAAATTTCAAGTTTCCCATAGGATTCTATAGTAACCCCCACCCCCATTGAACCCCCAACAATATGGCTTTGACCCCCTTTACCACAAATCTGAAAACTTTAGGATCAACTAGAAACATATATCTATAACTCCACCAAGTTTCATGAAATTCTGTCCTGTAGTTCCTGAGATCTGCCGTGGACAAGTTCATGGTGCACGGAAAGAAAGGAGAATAACAAGAACAAGAATAATAATAATAATAAGAAACGGAGCAAAAACAATAAGTCTCCAAAGTTTGTTTGGGAGACTTAATTACCAGAAACAGCGGATTGTAATTTGTATTTCCAGTCAGGTAAAAATAACGATTTGATTTAATTTGATGGTGCCCTCAGTTGCTCCGGGAGAATGAGCAGTTCCAGTGTTTTTAAAGACGCCTGCCATATTGTTCAATTGTACAATTACAGAATTAAGGCAAGTATTAACAAAATGTACATATTTCTTTTGATTATTTTTGACGAAAGATCGAGAAATAATGTAAAAACAAAAAAGTATCGCAACGAAATGTTTATTACATCTTTGTAAAGTCTGCGTTTCTCTTCCTTGAATTACAGATAATATATACTTTAGAAATGATTATTGAGATTTGCATATAATGAGGTCACTCTGACACAAAAATATTGAAGGAGTTATCTATCTTTGTACAAAAACAGTATTATTGTAACATTGGTGTTTACAAAATAATAACACATCCCAAAAACATGGATGAAATTATAACTGTATTACTAAATGATAATTGATTAATCAGGATACGGATGTAAAGCCTACAATAAGGACCATCTTCGCTAGCCAAGGGTTACGATTCGGGTCCCCCTTCTCTCCACCCTTGGCGGATCTAGAATACATTTTGAAATTCGCGCGCAATGCCACCTGGTGGTTTATCGAAGTTGCGCCCCTTAGATAGTCGTCATCGCCAGCCAATCAGAATCATTTTGTTATACGTATGTTGGAGAGTTGAAAATGGCAGCGCCCAGTGAATAAAAACTTATTTGTGATAAATTTAATTTGGAAGCACTTACTGTCAACCAAGTGAAAGTTTCAAAGCTTTGGCAGACGGGAAAGATGTTTTCATTGGAACCAAAACGGTAAGTGGCAAATCGTTGTCATATGAGAGCATTCCGGTGCCATTTTTGTTTACATTTCGTGGATAACATGTGCTCCGTGTAAAACGTCTTCTGATTGGATACGTGTACTGGTAGCCGTAACCAATGAAATATTAAAGCGCGAATCCTCAAAATGTATTCTAGATCTGCCAAGGGTGGAGAGAAGGGGGACCCGAATCGTAACCCTTGGCTAGCGAAGATGAATAAGGACATACTAGGGTTCGGATTACGGTGTTTAACGCCACTTTCAATAATATTTCAGTTATATCGTGGCGGTCAGTTTTATTGGTGGAGGAAACCGGAGTAAACCACCGACCTGTCGCAAGTCACTGATAAACTTTATCACATAATTTTGTATCGAGAATACCTTGCCGGAGTGGGATTCGAACTGAGAATATCGAATTAAACAAATGCTCCAAGAGGAAACCAATAAGAATAAAGAAAACATGTATATAATGATATGAATTTAAGCAATGTTTAAACACTGGTGGAGCAGGAATTGAAATACCCTTCCGGAGCACCTGTGTTTATCCACTGTTTTCGTGGGGCTCGTGTTGCTCAATCTTTCGGGGGGGGGGGGGGGGGGGGGGGGTTTTGGTTTCTTTTGTTTTGTTTTTTTTTTTGTTTTTTGAGTGTTATAACGATCGTTGTTTGTCATTTTGTTCTTTTTATTTTGGCCATTGTGTTGTTGTCTGTCCTTCTTCGAGTTGCGGATTGTGATTGCTGTCTGTCCTCCTTCAAGTTGCGGATTGTGATTGTTGTCTGTCCTTCTTCGAGTTGCGGATTGTGATTGTTGTCTGTCCTCCTTCAAGTTGTGGATTGTGATTGTTGTCTGTCCTTCGAGTTGCGGATTGTGATTGTTGTCTGTCCTCCTTCAAGTTGCGGATTGTGATTGTTGTCTGTCCTTCTTCGAGTTGCGGATTGTGATTGTTGTCTGTCCTTCTTCGAGTTACGGATTGTGATTGTTGTCTGTCCTTCTTCGAGTTACGGATTGTGATTGTTGTCTGTCCTTCTTCGAGTTGCGGATTGTGATTGTTGTCTGTCCTCCTTCAAGTTGCGGATTGTGATTGTTGTCTGTCCTTCTTCGAGTTGTGGATTGTGATTGTTGTCTGTCCTTCTTCGAGTTACGGATTGTGATTGTTGTCTGTCCTTCTTCGAGTTACGGATTGTGATTGTTGTCTGTCCTTCTTCGAGTTGCGGATTGTGATTGTTGTCTGTCCTTCTTCGAGATGCGGATTGTGATTGTTGTCTGTCCTTCTTCGAGTTGCGGATTGTGATTGTTGTCTGTCCTCCTTCAAGTTGCGGATTGTGATTGTTGTCTGTCCTCCTTCAAGTTGCGGATTGTGATTGTTGTCTGTCCTCCTTCAAGTTGCGGATTGTGATTGTTGTCTGTCCTTCTTCGAGTTACGGATTGTGATTGTTGTCTGTCCTCCTTCAAGTTGCGGATTGTGATTGTTGTCTGTCCTCCTTCAAGTTGCGGATTGTGATTGTTGTCTGTCCTCCTTCAAGTTGCGGATTGTGATTGTTGTCTGTCCTCCTTCAAGTTGCGGATTGTGATTGCTGTCTGTCCTTCTTCGAGTTACGGATTGTGATTGTTGTCTGTCCTCCTTCAAGTTACGGATTGTGATTGTTGTCTGTCCTTCTTCAAGTTGCGGATTGTGATTGCTGTCTGTCCTTCTTCGAGTTACGGATTGTGATTGTTGTCTGTCCTTCTTCGAGTTACGGATTGTGATTGTTGTCTGTCCTCCTTCAAGTTACGGATTGTGATTGTTGTCTGTCCTTCTTCAAGTTGCGGATTGTGATTGCTGTCTGTCCTTTTTCGAGTTACGGATTGTGATTGTTGTCTGTCCTTCTTCAAGTTGCGGATTGTGATTGCTGTCTGTCCTTTTTCGAGTTACGGATTGTGATTGTTGTCTGTCCTTCTTCAAGTTGCGGATTGTGATTGCTGTCTGTCCTTCTTCGAGTTACGGATTGTGATTGTTGTCTGTCCTTCTTCGAGTTACGGATTGTGATTGTTGTCTGTCCTTCTTCGAGTTACGGATTGTGATTGTTGTCTGTCCTTCTTCGAGTTGCGGATTGTGATTGTTGTCTGTCCTTCGAGTTACGGATTGTGATTGTTGTCTGTCCTTCTTCGAGTTACGGATTGTGATTGTTGTCTGTCCTTCTTCGAGTTGCGGATTGTGATTGCTGTCTGTCCTTCTTCGAGTTACGGATTGTGATTGCTGTCTGTCCTTCTTCAAGTTGCGGATTGTGATTGCTGTCTGTCCTTCTTCGAGTTACGGATTGTGATTGTTGTCTGTCCTTCTTCGAGTTACGGATTGTGATTGCTGTCTGTCCTTCTTCGAGTTACGGATTGTGATTGTTGTCTGTCCTTCTTCGAGTTGCGGATCGTGATTGTTGTCTGTCCTTCAAGTTGCGGATTCTGATTGTTGTCTGTCCTCCTTCAAGTTGCGGATTGTGAATGTTGTCTGTCCTTCTTCGAGTTACGGATTGTGATTGTTGTCTGTCCTTCTTCGAGTTACGGATTGTGATTGCTGTCTGTCCTCCTTCAAGTTGCGGATTGTGATTGTTGTCTGTCCTTCTTCGAGTTGCGGATTGTGATTGTTGTCTGTCCTTCTTCGAGTTGCGGATTGTGATTGTTGTCTGTCCTTCTTCGAGTTACGGATTGTGATTGTTGTCTGTCCTTCTTCGAGTTACGGATCGTGATTGTTGTTTGTCCTTCTTCGAGTTGCGGATTGTGATTGTTGTCTGTCCTTCTTCGAGTTGCGGATTGTGATTGTTGTCTGTCCTTCTTCGAGTTACGGATTGTGATTGTTGTCTGTCCTTCTTCGAGTTGCGGATTGTGATTGTTGTCTGTCCTTCTTTGAGTTGCGGATTGTGATTGTTGTCTGTCCTCCTTCAAGTTGCGGATTGTGAATGTTGTCTGTCCTTCTTCGAGTTACGGATCGTGATTGTTGTCTGTCCTTCTTCGAGTTGCGGATTGTGATTGTTGTCTGTCCTTCTTCGAGTTGCGGATTGTGATTGTTGTCTGTCCTTCTTCGAGTTGCGGATTGTGATTGTTGTCTGTCCTTCTTCGAGTTACGGATTGTGATTGTTGTCTGTCCTTCTTCGAGTTACGGATTGTGATTGTTGTCTGTCCTTCTTCGAGTTGCGGATTGTGATTGTTGTCTGTCCTTCTTCGAGATGCGGATTGTGATTGTTGTCTGTCCTTCTTCGAGTTGCGGATTGTGATTGTTGTCTGTCCTCCTTCAAGTTGCGGATTGTGATTGTTGTCTGTCCTCCTTCAAGTTGCGGATTGTGATTGTTGTCTGTCCTCCTTCAAGTTGCGGATTGTGAATGTTGTCTGTCCTTCTTCGAGTTGCGGATTGTGATTGTTGTCTGTCCTTCTTCGAGTTACGGATTGTGATTGTTGTCTGTCCTCCTTCAAGTTGCGGATTGTGATTGTTGTCTGTCCTTCTTCGAGTTACGGATTGTGATTGTTGTCTGTCCTCCTTCAAGTTGCGGATTGTGATTGTTGTCTGTCCTCCTTCAAGTTGCGGATTGTGATTGTTGTCTGTCCTCCTTCAAGTTGCGGATTGTGATTGTTGTCTGTCCTCCTTCAAGTTGCGGATTGTGATTGCTGTCTGTCCTTCTTCGAGTTACGGATTGTGATTGTTGTCTGTCCTCCTTCAAGTTACGGATTGTGATTGTTGTCTGTCCTTCTTCAAGTTGCGGATTGTGATTGCTGTCTGTCCTTCTTCGAGTTACGGATTGTGATTGTTGTCTGTCCTTCTTCGAGTTACGGATTGTGATTGTTGTCTGTCCTCCTTCAAGTTACGGATTGTGATTGTTGTCTGTCCTTCTTCAAGTTGCGGATTGTGATTGCTGTCTGTCCTTTTTCGAGTTACGGATTGTGATTGTTGTCTGTCCTTCTTCAAGTTGCGGATTGTGATTGCTGTCTGTCCTTTTTCGAGTTACGGATTGTGATTGTTGTCTGTCCTTCTTCAAGTTGCGGATTGTGATTGCTGTCTGTCCTTCTTCGAGTTACGGATTGTGATTGTTGTCTGTCCTTCTTCGAGTTACGGATTGTGATTGTTGTCTGTCCTTCTTCGAGTTACGGATTGTGATTGTTGTCTGTCCTTCTTCGAGTTGCGGATTGTGATTGTTGTCTGTCCTTCGAGTTACGGATTGTGATTGTTGTCTGTCCTTCTTCGAGTTACGGATTGTGATTGTTGTCTGTCCTTCTTCGAGTTACGGATTGTGATTGCTGTCTGTCCTTCTTCGAGTTACGGATTGTGATTGCTGTCTGTCCTTCTTCAAGTTGCGGATTGTGATTGCTGTCTGTCCTTCTTCGAGTTACGGATTGTGATTGTTGTCTGTCCTTCTTCGAGTTACGGATTGTGATTGCTGTCTGTCCTTCTTCGAGTTACGGATTGTGATTGTTGTCTGTCCTTCTTCGAGTTGCGGATCGTGATTGTTGTCTGTCCTTCAAGTTGCGGATTCTGATTGTTGTCTGTCCTCCTTCAAGTTGCGGATTGTGAATGTTGTCTGTCCTTCTTCGAGTTACGGATTGTGATTGTTGTCTGTCCTTCTTCGAGTTACGGATTGTGATTGTTGTCTGTCCTTCTTCGAGTTACGGATTGTGATTGCTGTCTGTCCTCCTTCAAGTTGCGGATTGTGATTGTTGTCTGTCCTTCTTCAAGTTGCGGATTGTGATTGTTGTCTGTCCTTCTTCGAGTTGCGGATTGTGATTGTTGTCTGTCCTTCTTCGAGTTACGGATTGTGATTGTTGTCTGTCCTTCTTCGAGTTACGGATCGTGATTGTTGTTTGTCCTTCTTCGAGTTGCGGATTGTGATTGTTGTCTGTCCTTCTTCGAGTTGCGGATTGTGATTGTTGTCTGTCCTTCTTCGAGTTACGGATTGTGATTGTTGTCTGTCCTTCTTCGAGTTGCGGATTGTGATTGTTGTCTGTCCTTCTTTGAGTTGCGGATTGTGATTGTTGTCTGTCCTCCTTCAAGTTGCGGATTGTGAATGTTGTCTGTCCTTCTTCGAGTTACGGATCGTGATTGTTGTCTGTCCTTCTTCGAGTTGCGGATTGTGATTGTTGTCTGTCCTTCTTCGAGTTGCGGATTGTGATTGTTGTCTGTCCTTCTTCGAGTTGCGGATTGTGATTGTTGTCTGTCCTTCTTCGAGTTACGGATTGTGATTGTTGTCTGTCCTTCTTCGAGTTACGGATTGTGATTGTTGTCTGTCCTTCTTCGAGTTGCGGATTGTGATTGTTGTCTGTCCTCCTTCAAGTTGCGGATTGTGATTGTTGTCTGTCCTTCTTCGAGTTGCGGATTGTGATTGTTGTCTGTCCTCCTTCAAGTTGCGGATTGTGATTGTTGTCTGTCCTTCTTCAAGTTGCGGATTGTGATTGCTGTCTGTCCTTCTTCGAGTTGCGGATTGTGATTGCTGTCTGTCCTCCTTCAAGTTACGGATTGTGATTGCTGTCTGTCCTTCTTCAAGTTGCGGATTGTGATTGTTGTCTGTCCTTCTTCGAGTTACGGATTGTGATTGTTGTCTGTCCTTCTTCGAGTTGCGGATTGTGATTGTTGTCTGTCCTTCGAGTTACGGATTGTGATTGTTGTCTGTCCTTCTTCGAGTTACGGATTGTGATTGTTGTCGGTCCTTCTTCGAGTTACGGGTTGTGATTGCTGTCTGTCCTTCTTCGAGTTACGGATTGTGATTGCTGTCTGTCCTTCTTCAAGTTGCGGATTGTGATTGCTGTCTGTCCTTCTTCGAGTTACGGATTGTGATTGTTGTCTGTCCTTCTTCGAGTTACGGATTGTGATTGCTGTCTGTCCTTCTTCGAGTTACGGATTGTGATTGTTGTCTGTCCTTCTTCGAGTTACGGATTGTGATTGTTGTCTGTCCTTCTTCGAGTTGCGGATCGTGATTGTTGTCTGTCCTTCAAGTTGCGGATTGTGATTGTTGTCTGTCCTCCTTCAAGTTGCGGATTGTGAATGTTGTCTGTCCTTCTTCGAGTTACGGATTGTGATTGTTGTCTGTCTTTCTTCGAGTTACGGATTGTGATTGTTGTCTGTCCTTCTTCGAGTTACGGATTGTGATTGCTGTCTGTCCTCCTTCAAGTTGCGGATTGTGATTGTTGTCTGTCCTTCTTCGAGTTGCGGATTGTGATTGTTGTCTGTCCTTCTTCGAGTTGCGGATTGTGATTGTTGTCTGTCCTTCTTCGAGTTACGGATTGTGATTGTTGTCTGTCCTTCTTCGAGTTACGGATTGTGATTGTTGTCTGTCCTTCTTCGAGTTACGGATTGTGATTGCTGTCTGTCCTTCTTCGAGTTACGGATTGTGATTGCTGTCTGTCCTTCTTCAAGTTGCGGATTGTGATTGCTGTCTGTCCTTCTTCGAGTTACGGATTGTGATTGTTGTCTGTCCTTCTTCGAGTTACGGATTGTGATTGCTGTCTGTCCTTCTTCGAGTTACGGATTGTGATTGTTGTCTGTCCTTCTTCGAGTTGCGGATCGTGATTGTTGTCTGTCCTTCAAGTTGCGGATTCTGATTGTTGTCTGTCCTCCTTCAAGTTGCGGATTGTGAATGTTGTCTGTCCTTCTTCGAGTTACGGATTGTGATTGTTGTCTGTCCTTCTTCGAGTTACGGATTGTGATTGTTGTCTGTCCTTCTTCGAGTTACGGATTGTGATTGCTGTCTGTCCTCCTTCAAGTTGCGGATTGTGATTGTTGTCTGTCCTTCTTCGAGTTGCGGATTGTGATTGTTGTCTGTCCTTCTTCGAGTTGCGGATTGTGATTGTTGTCTGTCCTTCTTCGAGTTACGGATTGTGATTGTTGTCTGTCCTTCTTCGAGTTACGGATCGTGATTGTTGTTTGTCCTTCTTCGAGTTGCGGATTGTGATTGTTGTCTGTCCTCCTTCAAGTTGCGGATTGTGAATGTTGTCTGTCCTTCTTCGAGTTACGGATCGTGATTGTTGTCTGTCCTTCTTCGAGTTGCGGATTGTGATTGTTGTCTGTCCTTCTTCGAGTTGCGGATTGTGATTGTTGTCTGTCCTTCTTCGAGTTGCGGATTGTGATTGTTGTCTGTCCTTCTTCGAGTTACGGATTGTGATTGTTGTCTGTCCTTCTTCGAGTTACGGATTGTGATTGTTGTCTGTCCTTCTTCGAGTTGCGGATTGTGATTGTTGTCTGTCCTCCTTCAAGTTGCGGATTGTGATTGTTGTCTGTCCTTCTTCGAGTTGCGGATTGTGATTGTTGTCTGTCCTCCTTCAAGTTGCGGATTGTGATTGTTGTCTGTCCTTCTTCAAGTTGCGGATTGTGATTGCTGTCTGTCCTTCTTCGAGTTGCGGATTGTGATTGCTGTCTGTCCTCCTTCAAGTTACGGATTGTGATTGCTGTCTGTCCTTCTTCAAGTTGCGGATTGTGATTGTTGTCTGTCCTTCTTCGAGTTACGGATTGTGATTGTTGTCTGTCCTTCTTCGAGTTGCGGATTGTGATTGTTGTCTGTCCTTCGAGTTACGGATTGTGATTGTTGTCTGTCCTTCTTCGAGTTACGGATTGTGATTGTTGTCGGTCCTTCTTCGAGTTACGGGTTGTGATTGCTGTCTGTCCTTCTTCGAGTTACGGATTGTGATTGCTGTCTGTCCTTCTTCAAGTTGCGGATTGTGATTGCTGTCTGTCCTTCTTCGAGTTACGGATTGTGATTGTTGTCTGTCCTTCTTCGAGTTACGGATTGTGATTGCTGTCTGTCCTTCTTCGAGTTACGGATTGTGATTGTTGTCTGTCCTTCTTCGAGTTACGGATTGTGATTGTTGTCTGTCCTTCTTCGAGTTGCGGATCGTGATTGTTGTCTGTCCTTCAAGTTGCGGATTGTGATTGTTGTCTGTCCTCCTTCAAGTTGCGGATTGTGAATGTTGTCTGTCCTTCTTCGAGTTACGGATTGTGATTGTTGTCTGTCTTTCTTCGAGTTACGGATTGTGATTGTTGTCTGTCCTTCTTCGAGTTACGGATTGTGATTGCTGTCTGTCCTCCTTCAAGTTGCGGATTGTGATTGTTGTCTGTCCTTCTTCGAGTTGCGGATTGTGATTGTTGTCTGTCCTTCTTCGAGTTGCGGATTGTGATTGTTGTCTGTCCTTCTTCGAGTTACGGATTGTGATTGTTGTCTGTCCTTCTTCGAGTTACGGATCGTGATTGTTGTCTGTCCTTCTTCGAGTTGCGGATTGTGATTGTTGTCTGTCCTTCTTCGAGTTGCGGATTGTGATTGTTGTCTGTCCTTCTTCGAGTTGCGGATTGTGATTGTTGTCTGTCCTTCTTCGAGTTGCGGATTGTGATTGTTGTCTGTCCTCCTTCAAGTTGCGGATTGTGAATGTTGTCTGTCCTTCTTCGAGTTACGGATCGTGATTTTTGTCTGTCCTTCTTCGAGTTGCGGATTGTGATTGTTGTCTGTCCTTCTTCGAGTTGCGGATTGTGATTGTTGTCTGTCCTTCTTCGAGTTGCGGATTGTGATTGTTGTCTGTCCTCCTTCAAGTTGCGGATTGTGATTGTTGTCTGTCCTTCTTCAAGTTGCGGATTGTGATTGCTGTCTGTCCTTCTTCGAGTTGCGGATTGTGATTGCTGTCTGTCCTCCTTCAAGTTACGGATTGTGATTGCTGTCTGTCCTTCTTCAAGTTGCGGATTGTGATTGTTGTCTGTCCTTCTTCGAGTTACGGATTGTGATTGTTGTCTGTCCTTCTTCGAGTTACGGATTGTGATTGTTGTCTGTCCTTCTTCGAGTTGCGGATTGTGATTGTTGTCTGTCCTTCTTCGAGTTGCGGATTGTGATTGTTGTCTGTCCTTCTTCGAGTTACGGATTGTGATTGTTGTCTGTCCTTCTTCGAGTTACGGATTGTGATTGTTGTCTGTCCTTCTTCGAGTTGCCGATCGTGATTGTTGTCTGTCCTCCTTCAAGTTGCGGATTGTGATTGTTGTCTGTCCTCCTTCAAGTTGCGGATTGTGAATGTTGTCTGTCCTCCTTCAAGTTGCGGATTGTGAATGTTGTCTGTCCTTCTTCGAGTTACGGATTGTGATTGTTGTCAGTCCTTCTTCGAAATGCGGATTGTGATTGTTGTCTGTCCTACTTCGAGTTGCGGATTGTGATTGTTGTCTGTCCTTCTTCGAGTTGCGGATTGTGATTGTTGTCTGTCTTTCTTCGAGTTGCGGATTGTGATTGTTGTCTGTCCTTCTTCGAGTTGCGGATTGTGATTGTCGTCTATCCTTCGAGTTGCGGATTGTGATTACCTTTTGGTATCTTCAAGATTTTCTTCTGATCTACACAGAAGAACAAAGAAATTCATTTCCAAAGTCCATCAAATTTTGGACAGGTACAAAGCTTGGATTGTTTATCTCCTCCCTCGGGTGACCTCAGCCGATTTTGACTATCCTGTGTATGCCCTTTGGTTTACTTACTCTCAATGACTGTTAATATATTTTGCATTTGACTTTGAACGTATCTGATTAAAGTTATTGCAGAAATGGATCGTGCGCAATAAATTAGATATCTACGTTTTTGTTATTAAACAGGCTCTGCTACCGAGGACAAGGGACACTGTTATTAAATTTATTCATATGTTATATTTTCTCTACTTTAAGTTCTATATCTCAGTGTCTTTGTAACAGCATTAAAACATTTTATTTCTCTACCATTCCACATACTCTACTATAGTCCAGAATTAAAGAATTGGTTCAGCGTTGCTTCTCAAAGAAGAATGGAGAACAAAGGTATCAGTATCTTGTTATTGGTAGAGATAGGTCTTACTTTGTCAAAAGCCATTCAAAATCTAATAATAAATATAAACAGGACGAGATCATTCAAATATTAGGTTTTTTAATCGACAACATAGTTGTCCTGTTTGGTGGACGGGTATTTCAACAACCGATTGGTATTAAAATGAGTACGCATTGTTACCCGTTACTCTCCGATTTGTTTCTACATGCTTATAAGGCAGACTTCCTTCAAGGGCTTCTCAAGAATAAAAATGGAAAATTAACCCAGACCTTTAATTCCAGTTTCCGCTATATAAATGATGTTCCGTCACTGAACAATTCTCGATTCGGTGATTATCTACATCACATCTATCCAAATGAGCTTGAAGTTACGGATACTACTGATACTCAAAAGTCTGCTTCTTATCATGATCTTCACCTTGAAATCAACAACGGAGAAAGGCTAAAAACAATACTCTACGACAAACGCGATGACTTCACTTTTCCAATAGTCAACTTCCCTTTCATCGATAGCAATATTTCAGCATCACCAGAGTATGAAGTTTACATTTCACAACTCGTACGTTATTCTAGAGCTTGTGCCCAGTACAGTGACTTTCTGGATATAGTTCAGCTGATGACGCAAAAGATACTCGAACAAGGCTTCGTTGTTTGTAGGTTAAATTCTACGATCGTCATCACAATCTGGTTGACCGTTACGAAATATCCATATCTCAAATGACAATGGATCTTTTAGTTTATACGTAGATGTTTTCTTTCCTCTATCACTGCCAAATCTTTTACCGGACTTGACTGTATATATCAGTAACACCATGGGTACCTTATAAGGAGCAGGAACTGGTTACCCTTTGCGAGGACCTGAGTTCACCCCCGGTATTTTGGTGGTTCCGTGTTGCTCATATCAGTTGTATGTGTTGTCATATTATGTGTCTTTACGTTCTTATTTCTGTGTTGTGGTGTCCGTTACGATTTCCGCATAAAAACTATGTTCGGTACGCCTCCAGTTGTTTGTAGGAGTGCTCATATCTTATTGTGATTGTTTTGTGTATGTTTATATATAGTGGTGTCAAACATTTTGTCCTATCATATGTCTTTACGTTCTGAGTTCCATGTTGTGATCCCCATTACGCTTTCGGCATAAAAACGATGTTCCGTTCGACTTTACCTCCACTTGTTCGTAAGAGGGCTCATGTCTTATTTATGTTATTTGTGTATGCTGCATATAGTGGTGCCCGACAAATATTCTTTATATGAGTGGACGTTTTATAAGAGGCAGGAACTGCTTACCATTCGCGAGCACCTGAGCCCCCCCCCCCCTCCCCCCTCCCAATTTGCTGGTACGGGTCTGTGTTGCTCACCTTTTTGATTTTTTGTGTTGTCCTATGTTCTGAGTTCCGTGTTGTGGTGTCCGTTACAATGTCCGCATGAAAACGATGTTCGGTTCGTCTTTACCTCTAGTTGTTTGTAGGAGGGTTAATGTCTTATTTACGTTGTTATTGTTTACTTATAGTGGTGCCTAACACGTGTGGTGTTTTTGTTTTGTTTGTATTCGTCTTGTGTACCGAATGTTGCCAATGTCTCTGGATTGTCCATTTTCAATTTCCCCTTCGGTGTTTTCTAAAGTTTAGTCGTATTTATTGCAATATGCTAAAATGTCAATAAAGTATTACGATCATGATATTCAATGATCACTGTTTAATACACAGTATGAAATGATAAAAAGTCCCACAAATTTGATCAACAAGCAATATTATACCACCATGAATTAATTCATCATTATTTGTAACATAACTGACAAACAAGTCATTAAATGACATTTTATATCTCTAATGTACATGTATGTAAATGATTGTTGTACGAAGATACCTCTTCTGTTTATTTAAATGTTGGCAATAAGACCAGCACTGTATTTGTCCCCTAACCTGCGAATACATTTCATTATATCTAAGATACGTGGTTTGTATTGGAATATGGAGGATGAGTCTCTGCGTAATATATTAAATTCCAAAGATAAGACATGAAAACATGTAACAAATTACATTTCAAAGGATGGGGGCGGATATTTGTAATTGTATTTTCTGTTCTTAGCATAATATTTTTACTTGACAAAAATGCTGCATAGTAAATATTCTGAACAGTCATATCCTGTATTGGATCCTGGAACAGATAGGGTGTAGCCCATTATTTTTAACCTACTATAGTGGTCAAGACAAAATCCATTAATTTAATTCTTTATTTATTTTATGAGGATTACATACAGCCAGAGGCTACTAATAGCTCTCCTCAACATAGATACAGACAATAAAATCATGAATAACACAAAAGAATACAAATCATTAAAGAGAAATTAAAGACAAGACAATAATCTCTCTCTCTCTCTCTTAAGGTGGTCATTATAGATAATAATAAGGTAAAGATAAGGGAAGATCAGATGAACTAGTAGTTTATGAGAGAAAAAAATCATAATGGCAAGTGTTGGTAAAATAAAATAATTACTGGTAAAACACTGATTATAAAGTATTCTGACTAGGGATAGCAATTCATTAAGAAATATAACATAGTGAAATGGGTTAGTTTTAGCACTGATTAAATGCATCAGTACATATATTTATATAATAATAAATTGTTTATCTTCAATTCCCCATTGGGACAATGTTATTATGGTTTTATCAGAAAATTGTGTGTCTGATGATATACACACATAACGTGTGCAACATGCATGATGACAATTACACAATAAAAAACAACAACAACTACACATTGTGATGTAATCCTCATAATTACATAATTTCAATCAGAATTAAAATGATATCGTCTTTAGCGCTTAACTATATATAATCAGTGCATATCACCACTAAAGTTGTGAGTTCAACAGCTAGTGATCATCCAGTGGATGGATGGATAGCTGTATACCAAAAGAAGAAGAAGAGGAGGAGTTCGGATCCCGCTCAAGGGGATGTGTGCAACATAATGTGATGGTTTTCTCTTAAAACTCTGGTTTCCTCCGCCCATAACACTGATCACCACGATATAGCTGAAATATTGTTACAGTGGCGTTAAACACCATACATATCTCTCTTTCTCTCCGGTAAATATATTTATCATCCCTCCCCCCCATATTTTTTAATTGAATTTTGGAACTTTTCTGGCGGTGAGTGTTGTATTTTTGTTCTTGTTCTTGCTTTTTTGCCCTCATTTTATCGCATTGACGAATGATTTAGGAAATCATAGAAAAATTGAAATGCGATTTGAAGTTTGTTAATTTTATCTGACTTAAAGGGGTATTTTCTGCCAAAATCGTAAATTTTTGCTACCCATAAAAACTATCAGATATGATTGAGTGTTTCTGTAACTTATAAATGTTATGAAATGTACGCGCATCGGTGAAAAAGGTGCAATTGCTCGTGTTTTAAGATCGATCAAGAAATGGACGGCATTGTTTACGGAGTTTGCCGAATCGTCATTAAATCAGTACAACAATGCACTTATTTCTTATTTTCTGTGAATCTGCTTTTAGTCGACGTTAATTACGGACAAAGAACCATGCAAGTTTGCAGTTAATAAGCCACAAAATACAAATTATTCGTTTTTACCTGTCACTAGTAAGGTCAGTTGCATACGGAGAAAACGAGGTCAAATTGTTTGCTTGCAAGGAAATAATAAATCGATGGTAATTTTCGTTCTCAAAAGGCGAAAAGTGGTACGATAAGCTGTTTAATGTGAAATATTTACCTTTATTTCATCATTTTAAAGCTATTTATCAATTTCCAAAACATATAATTGTTTGGTCAAAATCGTTGCTAATGCCCCTTTAAATGGTCAAGTTAGTAAACACCTAAGCGTGAAAAAGTAAACAACAAATTTGGAAATACCCCCTGAATAAGTTTACACTTTTAAACATATACCGGATATGACTGACAGGCGTTTAGTATATAAAATGGAATTACGATCTGCGTTATTTAAGTAAATAATATGGAATTTTGCAACAAGGACTGAAAAAAAAATGTATTTTAGCAGACTGACTATTTTTTGTGAACCGTCCATCCACGCATCTCATCTTTTATTTTTCTCTACATTATTTATAGGAGTATCTTCAGAAGTTGGTGAGTATATATATTTATATAATATCTTCAATATACACTCAACCATGTATTAAGATGTCACCTTTGGGACTAAGATGATGACTGATTGATTGATTTTTGGTGTTTAACGCCACTTTCAGCAATATTTCAGCTATATCATGGCGACTTGGGACTAAGAAAAGGTGGCCTTATGAGACAGGTGATCCCTTAAAAGAGGTTCAATTCATATGAGCTTTTTCTGACAAGACAAGAAAAAGATGGCATTTTAATACAATTGACTGCTTAATAGAGGTGTGACTATATTTTTTCTTCTTCAAATATTATTCTTCTTATTATTATTAATAATAATCCATAAACACATTCTTTTCCGCTAACACTTTATGAGTACCCCATGGCAATGTGTGTCGGAAAAGATTTAACGTACATGTACAATTCATTTGATTCGACCCCCCTTTGTTTACCTATAATACTACACAACGTAAGGAAATACACTTATAAGTGACGAATAGAATATTAATTAGCAAATTGTGCTTCTACATAATTCAATACTGTAATGCAATACTGTTTAGTATTAAATATTAGATAATTACATACATAAGAATAAATAAAGTTATGTCTATACACAGGGCCGCCAAGAGAATTTTTGGGCCCCAGGGCAAAAGGAAACTTGGCCCCCCCTCCTCCAATTCTCCAAATAATGATACTCAATCTAAGTCCACCACGGTGTGTCATAAGCAAGGAATCAGTACAACAAAAATGAATTGATGAATTGTGATTTAGAAAACAGCTTTCTACTTGTTTATTTGTCTGGACCCTTAATTATAATGATCTGGGTACATTTATTAATCGATGTATTTTTATAAACTAAAAACAATAGTCAAATTATTTTATCGACAACCAAATATAAAACATATCTTCACTAATTTAATGCCCTAAGGCAGCTGAATAAGTAAAATGGTTTTTTTTACAAATCTCTTCATAACCTCATATATTTCAATATTCGCAATCGTAAGTTCGTAACATAGTCTCATTCCACACTCTCACTCTCAGAACACGTTTTAGTCTAAGTCTACAACATTTTTATTTGAAAAAGCATAGGGTAAAAACAATTTCAGCCGAAAATTTTACTCAGATAGGATTCCGAGGCTTTGGAAAAAATTACCAAGAGGAACCCTCGTGCCTCGTTTTACCCATTTGCCTTCGTAATAATATTAATCAGTTTAAAGTTAAACAGAAGTCAATATACCAAAATTTAGTAGAAACTACTTTTGATACCAACAACTATCGTAGGCCTACTTTGGTCGGTTGACTTGTGCGTGTCCGAGATGTCATCCTTTTTTTTTTATCTCTCTCAGTCTCTCTCTCGACATCCTTTGTACCGACCCGTTCAGCATACCTTGATTATAATTTGTTTAATTTGCATGTTGCAATGTATGACAATGACAATGTGGTGACTGACGAAGTGAAATTAATAAATAAATAAAAAATAAAGGCTCACATGAACGGAATAAATTGAGTTTAACAAAAGTCTGATCCTGTCTACTCACCATTAATGAGCCCCTCCCCTTGCAATCCTCGATCTGCTGCTCTCAGAGGTAATTCTGACTTAGCCTGGGTCCCCATTTCCTATGTATTTGTCTATAGCAAATCACTTAGGCCTACATATTTCAGAGCCATTATATAAAAAAAATAATGGGCCCCTCCACCTGCAACCCTCGATCTGCCAGTGTCAATGATTGTTCTTAGGGGAGCCCAAGCAGTCTGGCTTGGCCCTCATTTGAGTCATTTAATATACATTTACAAGTCGAAAATCACTAAATATATGTACACGGTCCAGTGCCCCATACACCGTAACAGAAAATGTGTTCTACATCATCAAGGGCCCTATGAAAGTCATTAGTGGGCTCCTTCCTGAAACCTGGGGCTACTTCTGTATGAAGAATTTTATATCCACTACATGAAATTGTCATTCACATATTCACGAAAGCACACATTTGATTTTGTTTGCCTTGCTCAAGGCACACCCTCGTTTTTTCCCTCGTTTGGCTTGTGGGCCCCCTAAACTCATGGGCCCGGGGAGCCGTCCCGGCTGACCCCCCCCTTCTCAGTGGGCCTGTCTATACATGTAAATAAACGTAGGAAATATCACTTCCTCGTTCTATATAGTTGGTGAGGCTTCACAGGTGATGGTCATTATTTTAAAGTGTGGATTGGTTTATGGTGTCTAATGCCACTTTCAGCAATATTTCAATTATATCGAGGCGATGTGAACGTTGAATAAAGTTTTTAGCTTAAACATAGTTTATTGTCTTATAAATGTACAATTAGATTGGAAACAAGCTATATCAACCTAGTACAGCCTTTAGAAGTTGCATGATACACACTTTGGGATAGAACATGTTCTATTCTGTACTGCTGAGCAAGGATCACGATACATTTTATCTCTGACCAATCAGAGATCTTGGTTTGAGGTCAGGAGGTTACAACATCATCAACAAATAAAAGCATATGGTCAGCACATGGTAAATAAAACATGACTGGAAAGGGGGAAAATGTAGTGATGTTATTTGGTCAAAGGAACAGATGGGGAGTCTCCTCAACTTGTATGATAATGTCTTCATTGTCGGGATTTTCCATTTTGGCGGGAACAATTTGTAAACAAACTCTGCATGAAACATGCTACTTGATTTAGTGTGTAAACTGACAAGGATCACGATACACAAAGTTGCATGATACAAGTATCGCGATACTTGCTTTACCGTGTAACAGGGCCTTAAGTTACCTAATAAATGTATACATAAATATATTTGATAAACAGAAGTGGTGGGAAAAAACGTGTATAGATTATCTTTCTGTTACCAGGTGATTGCGATATTTCTCCACTCAAGAAAGTTAGAATTTCAAATTTTAACTATCGAGAGAAGAGAAATATCATACCCAATCAGTAGCAGACCAAAAGCGTAAAAATACTTTTCCGTCTAAAATGACGGTCGAAAGGAAATTGGCGGGAATTATCTATCATGTAGAAATTTAACCACTGTGGCGATTAGAAATACTGGGAAACTTTAACCCACTGGTTAAAGACGCTAAGAATAGGGAAATATATCTAATAATGAAGGGGGTTGTCGTGGCCGTGATCTTATGGCAGTTGGATTTACAACTACTTATGCAATCAGTGCCTATTACCACTGATGTTGTGAGTTCGAATCTCGATCAGGGAGAGGTGTACATTATTATGTGATAAAGTTTGTCAGTGACTTGCGACAGGTCGGTGGTTTTCTCTGGGTCCTCCAGTTTCCTCCACCAATAAAACTGACCGCCACGATATAACTGAAATATTGTTGAAAGTGGCGTTAAACACCATCAAACAAACAAACCACTGATGAAGTTTCATTTGTATAGTTCGAAGCAATGTGATTATTTATAAAATAAAAAAAAAAAGAAAAAAAAGTGGTGTTGTACTACAGAATACAGATAAATATAATATTTAGTGTTTCTAGCAGAATAGGAAAATATCTGAGATATATACAATACAACAGATGTTATTAGCGCCAAAATAGTCAAATGAAAAACAGAAAATACCACACTGTCTAAACATTTCCAACATTTAAGCGAAAAATCGTAGATAGAGGCAAAACTATATACTCAACACACAAACACACAAATATATGACCGTCCACTCACTTTTCTGGCTTGAGACAGGCAGTTCAACATAAAAAAAAGTTACAGGGTTAAGCTAGTTTATTGGCCCAAATCTCCCCTAATAGATGATATAAAATAACGAACAGATTAAATAATAGACAATATTTCGTGATAATGAACATAATGAAATCTTTCGTTTGATCTTAAAACAGCTATTTTTAGAATCCAATATGCAATCTTTCATCTCTTGTCTAGATGAAGAAAGGACCAAAATGGTGTCGGTTTCAACCACCAGAATTCTGCCCCCCACCAACACGGATCACAACACACAGCAAACGTGTCGCCTCACTGATCTGCTTTCTACGAAAATCAAGAGGGTTCTGTATGCCTATTGGTTGTATCCGAGTCACCAATGGGGCCCGATTCGGTCAATCGCTGGTCACGTCAAACCCTTTTACCGACCATGTGAGCAATTCTTAATATTCTGATTTGTTTATCTTAAGGCATGTTTATTTCTCCAAGTAAATGTAACCCTCATGTTGGTATCATTAAGGAAGATGGTGGATAATTAGTCAGTTGGGTAGTATGTATACTGAACTGTTGTTTCACTGGTTGAGCCCTTGAGGCCTGGTGTTGTTCGAGTCGGGACCGGCATTAAGCAAATTGGACCAATTGCTCCCAATTGAGCCCCGAGCTTATCTGCGGGAGACATGTGTTATGAATTGAAGTCTCATGCATTTTTTCCAACGTCAAATTATTCACAATTAAAAGCTACGAAGCATCATTTAATTAAATTCTTACCAAAATCTCGGCCATATTGATGTCGTAACGTACTAAATGAAAATTGACCAATGCATTCCGAATCCGTCTCTCTGTTTCCAGTACCAGATGTTTGGTCAAGGTAAACAGTCATGCATGATATTATTTGTGGTTGGAGGAAATTCTCAATAGCCTTAGATGTCATATGACAAACCAATCATGTGTGCAAACTTTAACATAGATCAGTTGTCATCATCCATGGAAAAAAACCAAAACCATTAACATCGACTAAACATAATTATTTTGATATACTGAAACTTATCACAGTCTCGAAAGATTCCCAACCAGTCACCAAAATACCTTAGGAAGGTGCAGAGATTAACCTTTCAAAATTAACATTCCTTTAAAAACTGTTATCATAACAAAAACTGTTATCATAACAAAATTAATATTAAGTCAAAATTCATGTCATCTTTAAGTCAAAGCACATCAAAATCTTATAAAAAAAATATGTATGCCACTAAACACGTCTTTTAAAACACCAATTTTAGATATCTTCAAGTTCCACATATAATATTCTTTATTCCTTAGAGAACATGACATCTTTGAATAAGGTGCATGATACAACAAGCGGTCCTGATGACATTCATTATCAAGTTCTATAATATCTTTCAGATCCTCTTCTCTTTTATATCTTTTATAAGATATATTGAAAATTGGAGAATTACTATCCATTTGGAAATTATCAACAGTAAGATATATTCTAAAACCAGGAAAAATCACAAGGTACCGTCAAACTACCATGAGTTAGCTTTCATAAGTTGCCACTAGTGGAGCAGGAACTCTTTACCCTTCCGGAGCACCTGAGGTCACCCCCGATTTTTAGTGGGGTTCGTGTTACTCGGTCTTTAGTTTTATATGTATGTTTTGTAGATCGTTGTTTGTCCTTTTTTACTTTTGTCTTTTGGCCATTGTGTTGTCTGTTCTTCATCGATATACTGATTCTGATTGCCCCTTTGGTATCTTCAAACTCTTCTTGTGTCTGCAAGAAAAGGATGATTAATTATCGCATTGGTTTCTTGAATCCAATCAAAGATTACGGCTCTTGTTTTTGGATCCTTTAGAGCTTCTTCAGTTCATATATTGCACGTTGAGTCAATCGACTTCTTGTGACAAAACAAACGAATTAAGCATGGACTGCAATACACATCCTAAATCAAAGCTTTTCCTTCACATTGGATAATTTAATTTTACATGTTTATAAGATATATTTATTACTGAAATTTACAGTTCCTAAATAGTGTAATTATTGATAAAACTAAAGCTCCTCTTCCTCGGGCATATATGACCTTAGCTGAGTTTGGCTATCCTGTTTATGCCATTTCATTTTATTGATCCCAAAACTTCAAATTACTTGGCTTTCCAAGTTTTCGATATTGAGTGTACCTGATGAAGGTTGTTCCATAAACGCGTCTAGCGCACTAAATTTGATATCTATGGTTGTATTTTCAATGAATGTACAATGGTTTCAATATACTAATTTAGACTGCTTAATAGAGGTGACAACATGTGCAGGTTTGACTGTACATTAATGTTTTGTGCAGCAATTTGTCTTATTTCGAATGGTCCAACTTACTTATTAAGTTACTTATCATTTGTGTTAGTTAAGAGTCATGTATTGTGTATACAAGTCGACATTTTAATTAACATTAACACATATTTGTATATCTATGTAGATAAAAAGAAACTGTAAGAAAATGCAACAGGATATGAACAAATGATGTTAAATCTTCCTTTATTTACAACGATATTTAAAACATTTTAAAAACAAATTATTTGGTTGTGTGTATTCAATATCATGTCAATGTTATTTCAAACCAGTCATAACCGGATTACGGGTACTTCCCCTCCCTTTCTGTTCTTTATGAATTTCAGTTCAATGTAGGCTGTCAATTTCTAAGTCCCCAAATTATTTGAAAGGTAAACACCCTAATTAAAACGTAGATATATAATTTAGTGTGCAAGGCACGTTTGGGGAATAACCTTCACCAGATACGCCCATAGTCAAAGCATTAGAAAGCCAAATAACTTAAAAATCTTTGGGGGGGTATTAAAAAATAAGGGCCAAACAGTACAGCCAAAATCGACCAAAGTCACCCATACATATTCTGGGTAGCGTTAGGGTTATGGTGTTTAACGCCACTTTCAACAATATTTCAGTTATATAGTGGCTGTCAGTTTTATTGATGGATGAAACCGAGAAAAACCACCGACCTGCCACAATTCACTGACACATTTTAGAACATGTTTATCGAATGCACCTAGCCTGAGCGGGGTTCGAACTCACAACGTTAGTGGTGATAGGCATTGATTGCATAGGTAGTTATAATATACACTTATTGTATGGGTATTAGGATAATAGCACTTTTATTGTCCCCAAGGTAACAACTATTGTCCTAGGCAGGTAACCTCGTAAAAGAGGTTCAATTCATTTGAAGGGTGACCTTTTAATACAGATGACTGCTTAAAAGAGGTGACCACAATGGCAGGATTTACTGTATATCTTAGGAAAAAACCTCGCATGTATTATAGTTATAGTTTGTTTGATTTCTTTACCATGCTACATACATTTCTACTATTGCATAGATTCCAGATCCAGCAGTTGTAACAACTCTTTGACAATAGGCTTAAGAGACGATCAATTTACTGCTTCATCGGTGTATGATGATACACACAACGCAAGTGCTGCGAAATGGGAAGGAGGTGAATATATATATATATAAATAGATAAGAGTCATAGTCATAAGATTTAAAGAGTGCATTTGTACTTTTAAGATCATATACATCTCTAGATAAATGTAATACAATTATTTCGAATCCGGGATTATTTCTCTTTTATCTGTTATTTATACAGTTTTCATTTGATCTCTCACAGAGGGATATTTTCAGTAGCAACTGACTGACTCTGGTACTTACAGATTATTAAATTACTTTTTCCATATCGGCTCTGATATAATCTCGAAGCTCCCATATCGGCCCGAGGGCTTTAATCCAATGTCCATTATGGATTGGGAGAGATAATTTCAGTGACGATATGGTATTTAAGTCATGTAATGATATATTTATCACACATTTCAAATTGGAAAGTCTATATGAAAACATATGAAAAATGTAAGGTAAACATAATGTATCATTTTTAAAACAAAAATATAGTTATTATAACAATTTCTTTTCCAAAAAAGTTAGTCATGTTTTTTTTTTATTTGCTTTGTGTGCCACAAATGCATACATTTTACTCTCTGTAACGTCAATAAAACTATCCTCCGTCAAGTATTGATTTTGGTAATGATGTTGCTAACACCGGAAGTAAGAGGGCGGGAGTGCTGATATGGATGTTACATTGTTAATCCAGAGACACAGGCAATGCTTGGCACAAGACACAGAATGAAGTATTTTCAACATTTCAATTTTAACATTACGGAAAGTCCGTTTCCGTATAGGACGCTGTTTTTTGTGTGGTAGGATACTTTAAAAACGTCACCATACTTCATAACGATGAAATGTCAGCTGCATACGAAGTTTTCAATGGAAGAACATATTTAATTTATCGACCAGCACAATGAAATGACATTGGTAGGCTGTAATAGGAAAGAAAACCAATGCTAGAACAGGCAGGCGAGTGAGATTTTTGATCACGTGATATATGTATACGGTCCCATCGTCCAATGAAAATACAGCATTTTTCAAGAAATTATAATTTATTGCTATAAATTAATTTGACATGTCATACTATATCACTCAATGACCACACGAGGTCGTTTTGTTTGAGACCGTATATAACAGTAATTCTAACATAACGTCCTTCTTTCGCTGTGTATACAAACGAGCGTTTTATCGCTTGGGTATAATCTCAATAGCACATGCACGGGTGCATGTGACTGACTATTTCGTCGTAAATGTATATGTTGATGAATTATCGTCTGCTCGAATTTTGCGGCATAAATTGTGTGCAACATTTTCCGCAAACGTTAATATAAATTACCATCTTCCAATCAAAGTATACTACCGTATTTGTACTCTTAGACATATCAGAATCGAAACAAATCATTAATAAATATAATGTACGACATTTATAAATCATATAGTCCGATCATATGTTTACCGCAGGTTTTATTGTTTCATGTTTTAAAGTGTTATTTCAATTTTTTTTTGTCGCCATACATTGATACTATAGGACCCCAACATAAATTGATTAATAATTACAGAACCTTGAATAACCATATTTAAGCATAGACTCAATTTGTAGGATAATTAACTCATAACTAGGAGTCGTCGTGGTCATGATCGTATGGTAGTTGGATTTCCAACTACCTGTGCAATCAGTGACTATCACTGCCAATTCTATGTGATAAATTTGTTACTGACTTTCGACAGGTCGGTGGTTTTCTCTGGGTACCCCGTTTTCCTCCACCTATAAAACTGACCACCACGATATAACTGAAATATTGTTGAAAGTGGTGTTAAACACCATAACCATAACCCTACCCTGTTGTTTGAGCTGTATAATGAATTGTAATTCAGTGATAAGTACATACATTTTATAATTAATAGATGGTTGGATATCTTCGGAGATTAATACATACCAGTATTTAAAGATTGATTTAGAAGGATTGTGGGAAATAAACAGCATTGCTATAAAAGACATGGACAGTAAATGGTGGAACTCCAACACCTTCAGGTATATAATGGCAACTTTATCACTCAAAAACAACAAAATAATGCATCCGTTTTTCATTTTAAAGAAGAGTTTGAATATACCAAAGGGGAAATCAGAATCCGTATATCGAAAAAGAACAGACAACACAGTGATGAAAAGAAAAAGGACAAAAGGACAAACAACGATCTACAAAACATAAACATAAAACTAAAGATAGAGTAACACGAAAGATCGTGCTGTCTCATCTTCCTCGTAATACATTTCGAATCGGTCCATTTTACGTTGTCATTGTAGGTGGGCCACAAAATCACTTTCCTTATATGAACTGCTATGTCCGCTCCAAGTGGTATTATATAATTATAGACCTATTAAGCATACAATTCAGTGAACCTCACTATTTAGCGATTTGTCTACGATATGTGTAGTGTATCACCACTTACATAAATAAGTATGAAAAGACCAACAAGTACACAATATAGAAATAAAACATAAAGAATAAAACCTATACGATGATACACATGCACGAGTTACGAGAGAGAGAGAGAGAGAGAGAGACAGACAGACAGACAGACAGACAGACAGACAGACAGACAGACAGACAGACAGAGAGAGAGAGAGAGAGAGAGAGAGAGAGAGAGAGAGAGAGATAGATAGAGTTGTAAGTAGAGTAGTAGTTGTAAGAAATGTGCTCTGGAAGTGAAGGTATTTCTCTGTCCCATGTCTATCGAGCACGATATAGAGTGTTATTCTCATATCGACTAGTAGTATATATTTATAAAAATGGTGTTTGCTGTCTTCCCACAAAGTACACAGTTTTAAGACAAATAATGACGATAATTATGACGAATATTTATCGTAATGTTTCTTCATAAGTTTTAAAATAAATTTAAGGAACTAGACAAAAACCGAATTACAAACCAATATGCAGCAAGTAATAGAATGTCATATGTGATATACAACTACCAACTATTTGGGGTTACCACAGGAGTACTCAGAATCCGTAAATAGAAAGACAGACATTACCATGATCAATAGGGAAATAACAAAAATACAACCAATGGTCGATAAAACACTACAAAGAAAACTAAAGATTGAGCAACACGAACCCCACAAAAAACAGCGTGAACTTAGATGATCTGCAAGGGTAAACAGTTCCTGTTCTGCAGGTAGCAACCATCGTATTACTGTTAAGCAACATTAAACCATCTGGTAACAACATGAACACACTACATAGCAAAACACAGTACAGATTACCTGAACAACATTTAATGCAGAAATTGTGTTCATTTGTGAAACAAAATTTGCGTAGCTGTAATAAATTCATGATGTCGACTAGAACTTTCGAAGTGGGGATTTCAATTTAACCAATATGAATCATTGGTTCAGTTGCTTCCTTCCTTGCTAGCAACATCTTTCTATCAAGAAAATCAAGATAGGAAACACAATCTTTGTAATATCATATCAACTGAGAGATATATATTCCATATACAAGTTCTACTGGAATGTTAATATTGTAACGTTGCTATATATAAATAGGAAGTTCACAATATAAAACATAGACCAATTACTTTGATTACAAACGTATTACACTGTTTTCTCATTACTAGGATATCCTACAGCACGGATGGACTTTTATGGAATGCATATAACACCTTTGCTTCAAATAATGTATTAGGCGAGACATTCAGCAAAGAGGAGTCGATACTTACAATAACACTAGAACCTCCTATTAAGGTTCGTATTACAAACGATGTCTACACATTCTAACCACCACCCCTTTCGGCTTGTAAAGCAAATTAGATTAGATATTAAATATCTGTGATTTTATTCCATTAACTAAATAATACAAGAATCAGATTGTTTTTAATTGACATTTCCATAATTTGTTAACATATTCATTCTTTATTGTGCTAGTCCTATTTCTTCAAATTTTATAAGGTAACTATTTCAATTATCTCACAAATACGGCAAGATGTTTACATGATTTATCCGAAAAAATATCAGAAACTATGAGTTTTCATATTTTAGCAATTTATCAATGTAAATGAAACATGATAATACACAAGTATATGAAAATATAATTGGCATTCCTAAATTTTTACAATTTATCAAGAAAGAAGATGCTGTTGTCGAGTACACGTTTAGATGCACGTTTCAGACCGAAATGTACTTCAAATGTGTATCAAATGCTTGACGATACCAAAGGGGTAGTTAGAATCCGTATATCGCAAGACAGAAAATACAATAGCAAAACGAAAATGGATACAATTAAGCAACACGAACCCCAATAAAACAAGGAGAGGACTCTGGTGCTCCGGCAGGTGAAGCACTTTACTCTTGTTAAACACCCAGTGATAAGTCATGAAAGAAAGAGGAATAGAAGACCGGAGTGTGACTACGGCTAGCGTACATCTATAAATACATGCTTTCCACATCATCCTATGCTATGTATATAACATCCTATTTTCTCTCTTCGGCCATTCAAATAATCATACCTTGCATGATAATGGTTCCTAGTTGCAATGTTGAAGTCATAACTTCGAAAGCATTTTTCGACTATCGTCACTATGCCCTTGTTAGCCGTTCCATTTGTTGTAAACACTTCACAGTACTTTGGTATCTTCAAACTCTTCTTGAAGTCATCACTTCGAAAGATATATTGTACTGTCGCCTCTATGATCTTGTTAGCCGTTAAGGAAGTTCTGTGTCACAAATGATAACAGATATCCTTCATTAGTCGTAATCATAATATGGTCATTTCATCATGCATGAATTAACACCAGGTTTGTAAAAAGAGAAACATGACGACGGGTGTTGCTAGTATTATCGTTTAATGAATTTTATTTTCAGACGCGGTACATCACATTTAATCCGGTGACCTATAGAATACGACCATCACTACGAGTTGAATTATATGGATGTAAACGTGGAGACCTACCAACGAGTGATGTATCCACTAAAATAGAAACGGACATTGAAGTAAGTGATATCCATGGTAACATTTTTATTTGTTTATTTATCATTACAAGTATTTACTTTCTACTAAGGTTTTCTGTATAATTAATTTTTGTTTGTCTAATGCAGATTTAGTTTCATATATTCCGATGTAAAATTTTGAATCTGTATTTTTGGTAATGTACAGGACACAGGACCCCAAAGAGAGATAACTTGTTCCAAACTCCCATAACAAATCATATACAGAGGTAAAACTGATACCTCTAACACTCATATACTTGACCGCTCGCTTTCCTTTTTAATCTTAATTTGTGTTTTTCTTGGATAGAAGAGTTTGAAAATATCAAAAGGGTAATCAGAATACGTAAATCGAAGAAGGCCAGACAGCACAATGGCCATCTGTGAAATGAAAAAGGATAAAAGGGCAAACAATGATCTACAAACCACAAAACAGAGAAATAAAGATTGAGCAACACGAACCCCACTTAAAACCGGAGGTGAACTTAAGTGCCCCGGAACGGTAAGCAGTTCCTGCTCCACTAGTGGCACCCATCGTCAAAGTGGTCACCAGCGGATTGTAGTTCATTTATTACATATACATGTACTTATCCTGTCAGTGTCTTTTACCACTGAAGATTGTGAAGTCTGTTACGAGGTGTACTCCATACTACATTAAAGTTTTCTATGGATAGTCCTGTTTCCTCCATCAATAAAACTGATCGTCACTAAATAGGAGAAATATTGTTGTGTTAAACTCCCATAAACCATTTTTCTTATAATGAGGAAGTGTCCAGGCGTTGCGACATATACAAAAATGAAATAATGCGTTCATATTATTCACAAGAAGAGTTTGAAGATACCAAAGGGACAATCAGAATCTGTATATCGAAGAACAGAAAACACAATGGCCAAAAGAAAAAAGTACAAAAGGACATCAACGATCTACAAAGCTTACATATAAAACTAAAGATCGAGTAACACGAACCCCACTAAAAATTGGGGGTGAACTCAGGTGCTCCGGAAAGGTAGGCAGTTCCTGCTCCACTAGTGGCACCCATCGTGTTAATCTAGTTACAAACCCGGTAATAAGTCGTGAATGAGGAAAGGACCGGGAAGTGTTTAAGACAAGTGGAACATATCCGTGGTCATTTGTGACACAGATATTCCATAACGGTCAACCAAATCATGGTGGCGACCGTAAACTTTTCGAAATGATGACTTCAACTTTACCAAATGGAACCCTTGGTTCAGTAGCTTCCTTGTTAGCAGCAACCCTCTATCAAGGAAATCTTGATAGGAGCCACAAGCTCTGGAATATCGTATCATCTGAGAGATATATACATATAAATGGAACGTTCACAATGGGAAAATTGAAATAATCTCTTTTGTCGTTCTTAACCGACCCCCACTGTCGATTTCGAGGTGTAGGTCAAGGTATGAAGCAGATCTATCTGTATCTGTGGTATCCTTTATTTCAAGCTTAATGAGATAAATGCAATCAACAAAATCACCAAACCTAGAATTATTTAGTGAAAGGACATCATCTATATAGCGGAATGTGAAATTAAAGGATCGGGTTAGCTTCTTTTCGTTTTTCTTGATAAGCCCCTCAAGGAACAAGTCGATGAGAAGAGGAGCACAGAACAAATATGTTGTCAATCAAAAACTCGAGCATGTTGAAGATATCAGTTTCAGAGAACAAAAAATGGTGACATTAATATCAAATACTAGTTGGTCACATTTAGATACTTACAGAAAACAATTCCACAATGCTTCCTTTCATTATTTCCGTCAGGCATATGTGTCCATCAAGGCCAACCTTAAAGCAATTGGACCAATTGCTCCCAATTGGGGCCCGCCCTGAAATTATCTACTCTCGGCTGTTCAAGTACGCACAACAACTCACAACACACTGTAGTTTTTACAAAGAACAGCAATAATTATAATTTGTATGGGTCCCGCATCTCCTAAGGCCGGCCCTGGTGACCATAGACGTTTTTGACTATCCAATATCTTGACTTCGAGCATATCAGATGCTGGTTATTCCACTATATTAGATATCTGCGTGGTTTTTTTTATCTTCTCACCACTTGGATACACAAATAATAAATTTGTATTGGTGTGTTGAATTTTATATATCTTATGTGCTTCAGACCGATACTATATGGATACCAAGTCAAAGTCCTATCATAATTGACAAACCAATAGACGTACGACCATTGGCTAGTTTGACCATACAAGCAGGTGTATCTGTTATCTTCACATCACAAGATGCTGGATTCAGAATTTACGGTAAGTCCATACATTTCGTCAAACATGCTACAAGAAAACACATATCAAAGGGTGATTTTAACTAACTAAAAGAGAAGTTTGAAGATAAAACCGTTAATCGAAGGACAGAAACTAAAATGGTCTAAATAATAAAAGACAAAAGACAAGCAATGGTCTACAAAACACTTCAAAGAAGAAAAGATTGAACAACACGAACCCCACTAAAAACGGGAGATAACACCGGATCTGAATCATGTTTTGTTTTCTGTTGTTTTTCGAAGTTTGTGTTGTAGTAGTTTTAGTTTTTGTTTTGTCTCCGTTTGCAAAAATATCTTATATAACCAGGATACTTTGCAAAAAAAAATCATATTTGATCAGGATACTTTGCGCTCACCGTTTAACAAAAGTTAGTTACAACAAGAGGACAGAAGTATATACTATTATGATATATGGTAAAATTGAATAAGATGATGATGATTGATAATGATTTTTGGTGTTTAGCGCCACGTTCAGCAATAGTTCAGCTATATCATGGCGACGAGTATTAGTGGTGAAAGAAGACGGAGTACCCGGAGAGTACCACCGACCATGGGCAAGCAACTGGTAAGCCTTATCACTTGCAGCTTCGAGTCGAGAGCACCTTTTTGTAATTTACAAAGCCAGGCGCGAACCCACGCCGTATTGGTGATAGGCCTATATGAGTTGTTAGGTAATCCAACTACCTAACTCATTGAGCCACCCGGGCCCTGAAATTGAATAAGATGAATCGGGTCAAATGCTAAAGGGGCCCTCACACATTTATATTCTAATCGCCGATAATTAGCAGAAAATGTGCACGATATGTAATATTTATTATTATTTGTTAATTTATAAATTAAATAGGGACGTTGCTTGCAAGTGGAATAGAAGGTGTTGACACTTTGTTTTCGTCATGTTATCCTGTAATATCCAGGAAGGACAGATGGAGCGGAATTAAACTTCAGCTCGGTGGTGAGTATAATAACAATACTACATCACATGTAAGAATCATGCATTTATAAATGCATGATTCTTACATGTGATGTAGTATTGTTATTATAATATTGAACTCGATGTCTGCTGCTCTTTTTTTAGAATTCAGAATTATCCTTTGGGTAGAAGAATGTTTAAAACTGAGTACAATTTTGAAACGTCTTTCCAATTTGGCAGAACATGCTTAAACGCAATCCAAATACTTGACAAAGCAGCGATATAATATTGAAGAATCAACCGAACTGCCAAACAGAAACCCATATAAAACAAAGCAAAACTAAAACAGAACTGTAGTGAGACGATACGCGAGGCGTTTTGTAATGGTTAGAAGGCGTAGTGATAATGCATGAACATGAACTTGGTTTTGATTTAATTTAGATTTCTGATTTTTGATGTTTTAACATCCACTTTCAGCAATATTTCAGCTATATCATGGCGATCAGTTTAAGTGGTGGAAGAAAACGGAGTACCCGGAGAGAATCACCGACCACATGGGCAAGTAACTGGTAAACTTTATCACTTGCGGCTGCGAGTCGAGTGCACCTTTTTTGTAATTTACAAAGCCGGGCGCGAACCCACGCCGTATTGGTGATATGCTTGTATAAGTTGTTAGGTAAATCCAACTACCTAACTCATTGAGCCACCCGGGCCCTCAACTTGGTTTTGAAAGTTACTTTGTTTGTTGTTTTTTTATATTAACCTTGGCAAGCATATTAGAAAACGCCGACGAGGCAATCAAGAAAGGCCATTCCAGAGATACGGGCAACATAAGACACAAAATACAGACCGGAGACAAACAAAACAAAAAGAAACACAACTCAGAAAACCAAACAGCTGTGCATGACTAACCCCACCAAAATCCGGAAGTGAATCATGATGCTGGGTGAGGACAAGCAGTTCATGTTTCTTATACGACACCCGACGTATCACTCATATAGTCTAGTCGATATATTGAGAAAGGTATTAACATTTATCATTTCAGGTAATATCAGCCTGTCGCACACTGTTGTACGTCAAGCAGATGTCGGCATCCAAGGTGATAGTGCCGGTGTAAGAATTCGTCACAGTAACCTATATTCTTGCAATGTAGGGATTCAAATATCAGATGGAATAATGAATGATGAATTTCATCAAAATGTTAAATCAGAGTCCATTTTTGTCATATCTCATACGAAATGCATATACAATAAAAATGGAATATATTTACATGGTACCAATGAAAAACCTTATTTTTATATACACCATTGTGATTTGAGTTTCAATACAGGAACTGGGTTTACCATTAAGAATTGGGATAAAGTGAAAACAACAGATATATCCACGTCTCTCTTTTTATCTAAATCTTCAATGGACAACAATGCTTACTATGGAATGGTGTCAGACGACAACATTCGTTTGGACCTCATCGTTGACCATTCTAGTTTCTCTGGAAATAAAAGATCTGGTATTTATATAGACCGTAATCGTTATGAAAATAGTGCATCAGATATTCAGATAACGAACTCACATTTATTAGAAAACCATTACCATGGTATTTATGCCAAATTATACTGCTGGCATTGTCTTAATGATACAACTATGATATCTGGGAACACATTTACCAAAAATGAAAGACATCAAGTATATGTCGAATATTATTCTTATTATGACGATGAAAATACTCATGTGGATATTGCAATTATGAATAATACCTTTCTGGAGCATGCCTACAAGTCTGGGTATTTGGTAGCAATACACAGTTCAAGATTAAACAGTAAGTTAGCCATAGAAGAAAACACATTTAACAACTCACATGGTGGAATTGAAATATACGGGAAAAACAAAAAATATGTAATGGCAGTGGTGAGAAATAACGTTTTTCAGAATGTTTATGGCGCAACAAAGAATGTGATTTTTGTCACAAAAACCAGATTGAATTTTACAGAGAATGTTATAACAACTTGTACAGTACCTGTGTTAATGGATCTAGCAGATGGGATTAATCATGAGATAACATTCAACAATTTCTCTAACAATGGTCTTACTGTGTGTCTTGTAAATGTTGGAGAAGATTATCGTCACAAACATTTTATTTTTGCTGACTACAATCACTGGGGAAGTAGTGATATTGAATTGATAAAGTCACTGATTTGTGATGTATTCCTAGATTCATCCAAAGCGCGTGTGCTCATGGACTATTTTTTCCCAGATGTTGGTATGTCGTCTGCCCAGGCCATATCTTCGGCGTTTCATTTGAACTATCAATATGATTCAGAATTAGCTGTTGGTGTTATTGGTGGGGTGATTCATTCTGGATTCAACATGTCAATATTGGTATCAAAGAATGTGATTGTGAACCGTACCATCATTGTTGATGAGACCGCTAATGTACTGTTGTCTGGTTTTACTTTTAACTTCACACGAAAAAGAGGCTTTGTGCTTTTAGGCAAGTATAAATTAATGTGTTCTTTCGATTAGCCGGTTTATGTGCTATTACAGTATTCCTCTAGTTATAATTCCCCTCCTCTTATCAGGCCAGATTTCAAATGCTCTGAGATAGTAAAATACTACTAAATTGTCCTCTCAAGAAACGCCACCACTCTTATCAGGCCAGATTTCATTGTAGAAGGGGTGGTATTATAAGAGGACTAGTGTATTGTTCATGTTTTTCTCGCATTCACCTGCAATGCATACTAGATGGTTTGGTTTGGTAAATGGTGTTTAGCGCCACTTTCAACAGTATTTCAGCTATATGGTGATGGTCATGTTTATTGGTGGAGGAAACCGGAGTACCCGGAGAAAACCACTGACCTGTCGCAAGTCACGGACAAACTTTACAACATAATGTTGTATCGAGTACACCTTGCCATGAAAGGGGTTCGAACTGCACTGCAACTGTTGATAGGCAGTTTACATTTACTTGTACTGGTGCGAGAAAAAATAACGAAAGCAAAATTTGGTGCTTATTTCATGCTAACCACTACATGTACATGTATTAGTATTTTATGCATGCAGATCATTTTATTAAATTAATAAAAACACATTCCTGTATAAATGCATAAACAAATTATTAATAATTTAATTTTAATTTGCATATTGTTGTTTTCATTGGACGAAACTTCATTTTCACTTTTTAATTCAGGTAAATTGCGACTGGGTGGAAACGAGGGGGACAGAACAGTTCTACAAGAACATGAACATGGTGCATTGTGGAATGGGATGCATATTTATCATACAGGTATGTCTGAGTCATGCTATAGCTTTTCATTCTATTTTGGGACAGTTTTGATTGTTTGGAGATTGCTTTCTAATACACATCAATTCACGTGGAATGAGTGCTATATTATATTGCTATAGTTAAACTGAAACTGTGTTATATTCATTTCAGCCATGTATCTGAATTAATGCTTGTACTTTTTAATTTTTGAATGTTATCAGATACAAATAAAATAACAACGACCTTGTTGCAGATTATCTTGAATCCGGCTATATTTCGCGCCATAGTATAGCCATACGCTACACATGTAATATATATAGTGTATTTAGGCTCAATTTATATTAAATTCGAATCGAAATATGTTTTTATCTTTATACTAATGACCATATACAGTTGTAGCTTTGCGCTATTTTGTTTGTTTGTTTGATGGTGTTTAACGCCACTTTCAACAATATTTCAGTTATATCGTGACGGTCAGTTTTATTGATGGAGGAAACCGGAAGACCCGGAGAAAACCACCGACCTGTCGCAAGTCACTGACAAAACTTTATCACATAATGTTGTACACCTCGCCCTGATCGAAATTCGAACTTACAACATCAGTACAACTACTGATAGGCACTGATTGCATAGGTAGTTGTAAATCAAACTACCATACGATCACGGCCACGACGACCCCCTTTAGTGTGTCATTGGTGACATATTTGATAATTAAACTCATCAATTAGTTATAGTATAAATATTGTTTAAATAATTTCGATTTAATTTTAAGAAGTTGTTTTTCATTTAATATGACGATATAAATATATTTAAATAAAAAAAATGAACTAATATTTTATTTATATATTTCAGAAGTACACATAACTAACACAGATATATATGATACTAGTATTACCCTGGATATCAAAACAGACACAGACGTTAACATTATAGACAGCTCAATAAGAAGAACCGATATGTTTGTAAGGGCACTATATTTCGAAGGAAATCTAAGCCTAACTATGATCAGAAGTGTTATTGATGCTAATAATGAGTTGATACTCGTTTCCGGTACAGATGGGGTTAATTCTAACCCAAACATGACACTTCTTGAAATTAATGTAGAAAACACCACAATGAAATCCGGAAGTAAAAATATAATTGATATTAATTCGTGTTCAACCCATGTACATGGGAATTTATCATCCTCCATTTTTATAGGAAACGGTCAAAGTGTAGTTTTTGATATAAATGTCAAGTTTATAAACCTTTCAGCAGCATTTAATGAATTTAAAGGAGGAGGAAGGGCTATTTATGTTGGGTTGTGTGACGCACCTATTGAAGAGTACCCATCTTTACACCGATTGAATATTTTGGGAAATAGATTTGAAATGGTCAGTGAGACAGCGATAGGAATTCATGGCAACGTAGATAACATAGAAATAACAAACAATACATTTGTATCTAATCAAGAATGTTTTAATCTCACTTTGAGGATGTTTGATTTCAAATCTCTTCAAATTACGAAAAACATGTTCCAAGACAATCATGCAGCAGATGGAGTTATTAGATTGTCACAGCCTCGTTCTGGAAATTCAACCGTTGAAATCCTACAGAACACATTTGAAAACAACACTGGTACTGTGATATCATTTACGTCACCTAACATTAATATATATAAAAATTTCTTTGATAATGAGAATGCTGACTACAATCTGAAAGTTGTTCCAGATACCAATAATTATGGTGGCTCAATCATTAATGCTTCATTAAACTATTGGGGTACAACTGACTTAAATAGAATATCAAAGCAAATATATGATCATGATTATGACGAATCGTTATTAGATGTGACATTCAGACCATATCTTGGGTCCAGAAATTACTCTGATATTCGCAATGCAGAAACTTCATTTCTAAGTACATCCGGTGAAATAGGTGGTTCCGTAAACGGCGAAATAAAACTAACTGCAGACGACAGCCCATATTTAGTAGTTTCCAATATTGTCGTAGAGGAAGAAGATGTTTTGACACTAGAGGGCGGTGTTGTTCTTCTATTTAAAGAAGGACTTGGTATTGATGTGTATGGTGAGTAATTTCTATTCCTGGTAAAATTTAATGTAGGGGGGAGGAGGGGCGGTGGGTCTAATTGAAGTACAATGAAGAATAGTGAAGTAAAGAACCCCAAAACTATTATTTGTGTTGTTTTATGTGTTATTTATAACAATATTATGCATTTAATAATAATTTTGACTACATAAATAAAACAAAAATTAAGAAGAATGATATAGTTTAACTAATATTATCACTGTTCTTCTTTTTCCAATCGTGGCGATTTGCAGGTTGACATGAAGAAAAGAAGCCCTAATCTACGATTTACATAGTTTTAAGTGTTATTTATATGAAAATCTGGAAATTACAATCATTTTCTGTACTTTATTACAAAATTTTTTATTCAAAACGATATATTTTAGCAAATATTATCTCTTTTCTTCTTTTTCCGATCTCGACGATTTGGAAGTCCCTACGAAGAACAGAAGTCATAACTAAAGATTTACATTGTTTTAAATGTTATTTATATGAACATAAGGACTTAATAATCATTTTATGAACTTTAATGCAAAAAGAATTTCAACTAATTACCGGGGGTGAACTCAGGTGTCCCGTAAGGTAGGCATTACTTAATTCACTAGTGACAGTCTTCGTTGGTGTAGTTGTTACCATGCTCGGCCCGTGTGCGGTAGATAATGGGTTCGAGCCCGTGTACGGTCAAACCGATGATATAGGTATTTGCAGCATTTAGGAGTAAGGATAAATACTGGTTGGTTCGGAATCAGGATTTTGTGTGAGAGTGGAGCGACATGTCTACCCATGTTTAGTTTAATATTATTTTATTGCAAATAAAACAGCAATGGGATTGAACAAAAAGTTATCACAACTTATGGACTGTCCTCTCCCTACAAATAATACACATATAATAATGTCTACAAAAATAGCACATACACAAATATAAATAATATTTAACACAATATAGTGAAACATGGGAAATAAATTGATGTTGATGTAGACCAGATGACCGACCACTGATTAGAATCTTTTTGTTTGTCTAATATATGCTCGAACTTTATTGAAGATATTAGAATTTTCGTTTATACTAATTTCATTGTTTCCAAAGAGTAATGTTTCTATATTTTTGTTGGTTTCTCTTAAGTTTCCAAAAAGACAATATCTCTCGTTTTGGTATAACGGACATTCCATTATATATTGAATTGAATCTTCATACAGTGCACCACATTGACATGTTGTCTCAGTGTTGGTCTATTCAAAGTGAACTTCAGTATTATCTCATCAACATGCAACTTGTTCTCGTCATAATATAGCTGAAAAAATGTGCTCATTTGTGGTTAAACAACAATCAATCACTCACTGAAAGTAAAAATATGGTACGTTCATTAAAATTTGCAGCTAAATTTGCAATGATGATTTAAATACACTGTAATTTAAACTAAAATATTTGATCTCTTCGAGTGGAACAGGATTTACACTGCTGTACCTTTTATTCTATTTAGGCATTTTGATCTCATCAGGGACACCTAATTCCCATGTAAAAATGGAACCAGAAATAGAAGGAAAACCATGGAGAGGATTGGAAGTCAAATCAAACCTACGTAAGTCATATAATGAGCATAATTCACATGGTGAATAAATAATTTACATATTTCCGACTTTAAAATTATAATTTCCAGAGGAGTTATTTCCCTTCAAGGTGGGGAAAAAGGGTCCCCTGTTATTCATTGCTCAATGAAAATAACATACCTTTTTCCCATAACCTGTAAAATAAAAATATTGTCTGATTTTTCACAAAGTTCAAATATCTACAAATTATGAGAAAATAGTACTTAAATTCGTTTTCCTCTCCATTGCTTTCGCAAAAAGGTATAAAAACGTATAATTTTATAATCAAATACGAGAGGTATATTGTTTATAGACTATGTATAGTTTCTAACAGTCAATCTTTGCTTGTTTAGAATTCTGCTTGAGTTAAAGTCGATTGCATTTCACTCTGTTCTACTGTTCTACAAAAATAATTTTGAAAATCGATACAATTGACGATAAACCAAGTGATATTTGTTACAGCTTTATTGCAAACTCTTCATAGTAAATCATGCCTCGTAATATCACTTTCAAGTTAGCAGAAAACACTTTCCCCGTTTCACCGAGTTGCAAGGGAAGATTTCTCGATTCTTATGCAGCGTGTATGTATCTAAACACAAAGTCTGTCACAACACATAAGCATAGTTTGATTAGGAGGAACTTTAGATTTCTGACCCTGGAATCAGATTCCAGAACGCAACACTAGTCGTTACAAGTTGTCGATGGTGTCATCTTTGCGAGGTAAACATCTCTACCTTATTAACTTGCCCTCTTTTTCAATTGTCAGAATCAATATATTGCTCACATATCAATCCATGAACTCATAGACTACCGTTTCATCTCCTAATTTAATAACCTTGTAACCTTGTATCATTGATCAAATAAAATAATTATAAACTAAACCTAAGAAAATGCGTTTCACAATAATTCACATATTTAAGGCTACCTTATTCAAATAAAACCAAGAAATATCACGCTATCAGAACAGTTCCTAAATACTGCTACAAACACCGTAGAAAGAGGCAAATTCGATACCCTAACACATAAATACATGACCTCCCACTTTCCTTGCTTGGTACATGCACTTCAATCAAAAGTGGCGGGGTTAAACTAGTGGTATGGGTACAAACCTCCCCTTTTAGTGTTACGAAGACGTCATGCAAGTGTTTTCCGCATTTGAGTAAAATGCTAACTTTTACATATCAATATTTCATAAACCTCGACTGGTTTAATATGAAGAGATTGAGGATACCAAAGGGGTAATCAGAATCCGTAAATCGAAGACGAACAGACAACAGAATGACTAAAAGAAAAAGTACAAAAGGACAAACAACGATCTACAAAACATATACATAAAACTATATGTATGTATGTTTTTTTTTATTGTAGAAAATAATGTGTCCGCGCTTCAATATCTTGACGTCAACAACACAAAAGAAGGAATTACAGTCACCAGTTCTAACGCAATGTTAAATAACGTTTCTTCCTCATTCTCGTTAGCTAATGGTATAGTCATAAAACTTGACAATAATAGATCATCAACAGTAGAAACGGTGTTTTACGAACTTGAAGCTTCTAATAATGAGAAAACTGGAATTTTCTTAGACTCGGTTGGAATACCATCTAATGAGACGACATTTTTTAGAGTTAACAAATGTGTTGTTTATCGAAACAAGGAACGTGGTCTGGACGTCAGGGCAAATGCAAGTGTAAGCCTCACTGAATGTTTGATACAAGAAAACGAACATACAGGGGTTTATGTATACCAAGAAAATGGCGGGAAAATAAAGCTGAAATCGTCAACAATTTTGCAAAATTTTAAGTATGCAATTTATGAGTATTACACTGAAGAAATTGTTCTAGAATCTTGTTCATTTGCAAACCATCACCATCGTTTCTATGCGAAATATTCTTTTCAAATTAAACCCTACATTGTACTAAGACGAGAAGACAGGTCAAAATTTGAAATCAAGATTGTAAACAACACATTTAACAACAACATTGCGGATGGCATAGAGGTGTTTTTAAATTGGCATAGCCGTGGAAATTTCTCTATTCACTTAGAAAACAACACATTTACGGGCGGAAATAAAACTCTTCGTATAGACGACAATCATTATTATTACGAAGATAACATGGCTTACATAACCGTGAAGAATAACATTTTTATAAACAATACCAACACGGATGGTCAGTTGTTTGAGTGTGAGATAAACAATGTTGGCTGTGTCAATTTTGAAAACAATATATTTGAAGGAAATATGGCAAAGCAAATTATTTTGATTTCTGGACACTCTGGAAAAAGGTCATTCGGGGACATTTTAATCCACAGTAACCAGTTCCTCCTCGATTGGGCCACAGATTCTATCGTTGACGTCCAGAACTATCATACAATTACCATAGCGAATAACATATTTAAAAATGCGGATGTAGGTGCGTGCTGTTTAAAAGCGCCAAGTTTTGACAATGTATTTTCAATCAACGCGACTCATAATTACTGGGGGACAAATTCGGCGACGGAGGTTGTGGATCACGTATGTGGATTCGAAAAAGATGTGACAAAAAGTGTCATATACTATGTTCCGTTCTACACTGAAGAAGATCTAAGGGAGTTTAGCAAGATATCACAAGATAGTTTTAATGTATCAGGAGCCCTCGGTGGACTAATAATAAATGATTTTACCATAACAGATGTGATGGTAGAAGCATCATTACTGATTTCAAGATCTTTATTTGTCAGGTAAGACCCTAACTAAACTCTGATCGCGACTATGTAAAAGAGATTGGTTGGTTAATGGTATTTAATGCCACTTTCAACAATATTTCAGTTATATCGTGGCGGTCAGTTTTATTAGTGGAGGAAACCAGAGTACCCGGGGAAAACCACCGACCTGTCGCAACTCAGTGACAAACTTTATCACATAATGTTGCATCGAGTACACCTCGCCATGAACGGGGTTCGAACACACAACTTTAGTGGTGATGGGCACTGATTTTACAAGTAGATGTAAATCCATTTACCATACGATCACGAAAAACGACGGACCCTGTGTAAAAGAGAGATTCAGAACGGATATCATGCATAGAACAGATGTAGCTTATCATTTCAAAGAAAAATATCAGGATCTCCAGTATGTCTGGCTTTTGCATTTTTGTTTTTGTTTTGTGTATGATGAGGGATAGTCCGATCGTTTATTGATATTTTTCTTATTGATGGATCACCTTTATAATTGATTTTCTATTATCTGGTTTTCCAATCTCTTGAATTTGAGCGTACCTGTTGAATGCTATTTCAGAAATGCGTCGTGCGCACTAAATTTGATATCTAAGTTTTTATTCTGTTCTATTCACATATATACTTTATGTACATACATACTATATATATATTTATTTAGTCATCGAATCTTAAGGCAGAATATTGTAAAGTATGTTTTTTTCCGTTCAAGTTCCAAACATCTTTTCATAACGGCATGCGCATCACGCATTGGTCAATATTATAACATCGAGTGTATTGTATAATATCAATTGTTAAACATATATTTTTTAAATCCATTTTACCAAGTTAAATATTTTAAATATACATAATTTTATCATTTTGACATTTAGGAAAGGTTCAACTTTAACCATACCATCAGATATAAACTTGTCTTTCAAGGAAAACAGAGGAATATATGTTGAAGGTAAGATACAACAAAAATGGCAAACTGTTATATTGTGTAATTGATTCGATTTAAAAAAAAACAAACAAAAAACAACTTTACCCTTGTATCAGACCTTGCATGTTGAACAAATGATGAATATACAAGTAAACGACAGAGTAAACCGAAGGACAATTACCAATGGACAATCCAGAGACATGGAACAACATTGGTGACAATATTAAGAACGAAGACAAGCAAGAAAAAAGCACAGTGCAAAAAACAATAATGAGCAACGCGGACCGCACCTAAATATTGGGGGGGGGGGGGTGGCTAACTCAGGTGTAAGTAGTTCCTGTATGTTATAGGGCATCTACCGTTTTACTCCTATGGTCAAGTCCATTAACAGTCTGTGTCTATGATAGAGGGAACAAACAACTACGTAAAAGGGAAAAGATCCATTGCCATTTGAGAAATTGATATCTCGTAACGGTCAACCATTTGTGATGATGGCCGTAATATGATTGTTGCGATGACTTCGTGTAGCATCAGTTTGTCACTTCGTAACGGTCAGCCAGTTGGTGATGATGGCCGTAATATGATCGTTGCGATGACTTCGTGTAACATCAGTTTGTCACTTCGTAACGGTCAGCTAGTTTGTGATGACGGCCGTGATATTATTGTTGCGATGACTTCGTGTAACATCAGTTTGTCACTTCGTAATGGTCAGCCAGTTGGTGATGACGGCCGTAATATGATTGTTGCAATGACTTCGTGTAACATCAGTTTGTCACTTCGTAACGGTTAGCCAGTTGGTGATGACGGCCGTAATATGATTGTTGCGATGACTTCGTGTAACATCAGTTTGTCATTTCGTAACGGTCAGTCAGTTTGTGATGACGGCCGTGATATGATTGTTGCGATGACTTCGTGTAGCATCAGTTTGTCATTTCGTAACGGTCAGCCAGTTGGTGATGACGGCCGTGGTATGATTGTTGCGATGACTTCGTGTAGCATCAGTTTGTCATTTCGTAACGGTCAGCCAGTTTGTGATGACGGCCGTGATATGATTGTTTTTTTGTTTTTTTTTAATTTATTTTTTCCTATAGTCAGGATTTTATAAATTCCCTTACATCACCACCTGACTAGGGTGTGACAGGAGTTTTCAAAAATAAGTTTTGTGACTACATTGGTTTTACATTTTGATAAACAAAATAAAGAAATAATAATATATAATAGTAATAAACACTTTCATTCATCTTTCACACACACTCTCTTACCATTTTGTTTTTCTAAAATATTTGATTGCTCCTGACATTTTGTACTTAATCAAAAAAGCTGAAAAAAGAATCTCATCACTATATGAATCAAACAAACAAAAAATATTATGATTAGTTGAAAATATATTGTAAGGGGGTCCACATTTTTTCAAATGCTAAAATGGTATTGTTTTTCTTTGATATATATATTGTTCAAGTGAACGGTACCACATAATTTTATGTTTAAATTCTACAATATTTAGCCTTTGTTCATTGAGTTTGCACTTGAAGATGTAATTTTTTGCAATAATTGAAATCAAATTAATAAGAAGATCCCCTGACTCAAAACCAAAGAAATATTCTTTTTTGTCAAAAATCAAATTCTTGTAATATTGTTTTAATTGTTTTGACAAAGATTTGAGAAAAATTTGTGTCACAGGACAGTCAAAGAATAGATGTTCAATAGTTTCATCGTGAATTTTGCAAAATGTACATAAATTAGTATTCTTGAGCATTATTTTATGTAAAAAGGAATTGGAAGGAATGATCCTGTGTAACAATTTAAATTGAAAATTTTGAAGATATGAGTTTCTACAAGATTTTTTTAAAATAATAAAATATTTTGACCAATTTGTTATTTCACAATTAAGAAGTTATTCCCATTTGGAAAATTTTTCTGTTGGTAAAGAAATGATTGCATTCACAAGACCTTTATAAACAAACCTAACATTTTTACTATGAACTATTCTCTCTAAATAGGCATCCTTTTTACTAAGTATGTCGAAATTTACATTTACACAGTTTTCCTTCAGATGATCTTTGATGTACTTGGGAACATTTGACACCAGACTATAGTACTTCAAAAAATTATTGGTATTCAGTTTATTTCTAGTCTGTTCAAAAGTATAAAAATTACCAGAATGTGGGTCAATAAGATCACATAAATACTGCACATTATGTTCTATCCATCTAATATAATAATTTAAATCAGTTACTGGTACAAAATTAAGGATATCAAGAGACAATAGTTCATTAGTATTCATCTTTGTATAAGGTTTTGCAAAATGATAGCTAGACATCTTTCCAAAAAGGATTTGTAAGCTTCATAGCAACTTCCTTTAGCTTTTCTTTCTGAAAAGTTAAAATTCTTTCACCACCATAGCTTTGAAGATTGAATAATAATACTTTTTGCCAATCACCATCTAAATTGGAAAATAATCGTTTAATCCAACCTACTTTCAGATAAATATTAAATGATTGAAGATCTATCATTTTCAAACCCCCCTGATATATATCACCGATTAAAGTACTTCGCTTTATCCTATCTGACTTCCCGTTCCATATGAATTTATAAAAAAGTGAATTTAAATCATTTATTTTTGTCTGAGGTAAATTTGGTAAAGATGTCAGTAAATGAATTAGCTTTGGTAGTGATATGATTGTTGCGATGACTTCGTGTAGCATCAGTTTGTCATTTCGTATCGGTCAGCCAGTTGGTGATGACGGCCATGATATGATTGTTGCGATGACTTCGTGTAGCATCAGTTTGTCATTTCGTAACGATCAGCCAGTTTGTGATGACGGCCGTGATATGATTGTTGCGATGACTTTGTGTAACTTCAGTTTGTCATTTCGTAACAGTCAGCCCGTTTGTGATGACAGCCGTGATATGATTGTTGCGATGACTTCGTGTAGCATCAGTTTGTCATTTCGTAACGGTCAGTCAGTTTGTGATGACGGCCGTGATATGATTGTTGCAATGACTTCGTGTAGCATCAGTTTGTCAACGGAATTTTATTATTTTATATCCCGGGATTTAAAATTTCGTCTGTAATTCGTGTTAAATATTCTTGATGTCTCAACCAATAGAGTTGCCCAACGCGTCCATAGGGTTATGGATAGATGATACCCCCTCGATTTGGTGGGAGGTTGTGAAGTTGTTACTGAAAACTTCATTTTTTTTTATTATTTTTTTTTTTTTTCTCAACTGCAAAATACAACAATACAGAATAGAGTACAATAATATAATAACATATAAAACATCATACAATCTATATAGTAAAGTACAATTAAATCTTCTTACAATCTTTTCCAATATATAATCATATGTATATTGCAGTGGAGGTTTTTTTTTTTTCTTTAGAATATAAAAGATGAGAAAAGAGGTATTTTGCAGAGTTTAAAATTGTTTACTATTGATATATGTGATAAATATTTTTTTGTATAATTAGGAAAAAAAGCAGATAAGAATTTTAGTGTATTTTTAAAAAGAAGAAGAAAAAAAAGAAGACATTGAGAAGATGAGATTGTACTTTATATTGGCATTTATATATAAAACTTTTATGGTCTGGCCTGGTGCAAACAATCAATTGGACTATAACACTGTACCAGATATACAAAAGTATTATTTGGATGGATCAAACATTCATATTGTTTTAATTATCCCGTAATGAGTATACTATAAAGTATACTATAGTATAGTAAATATAAACAAGAAAAGTATATTTAGATAGACTATATTAGTTAGTATTTAGTGGTGTCTCTATGGAAAGGGAATTTACATAAGAATAAAAACTATGTCAACAATCCTCAAACAGTTTTTCAAAAGTACTCCAATGTAATTGAAATTCTGCAATTCTTTGATTTCGGACAGCAATCATTTTTTCAGTTTTATATAAATTTATCAAACAGGCTTTAAGCGAATGAAAGGATAATTTTTTCTTCAGACATCTGTTTGTATATATATAGTATTTTATGTTTAGTAAAATGGCATTGTATACATCATCTTTATATACTTTATCTGAAAACTTGATCATGAACCAATTCTTACTTAATGTAGTAACCAGTTTCAAAAGGAATCACCATGAATTGTATAAAGCAACGCCAGAATAACCAAGTCATGGTAAATATCATTGTCTCTACAATGATTTTTAACATTTCTATTTTGACTTAAGGCACATTAAAGATCATTGGTGATGGTGAATCTGCTGTACTTATGAACTCTACAAATGATCAAACATCTTGGTATGGTATTATATTAAATTCAACGGGAGACGGTGAGTTCGAATTATATTGTTTCTGCATCTAACGAGAATCACTTACATGATCACTGGCTGTCGTGGACACGATCGTATGGTAGTTGTATTTACCCCTATCTATGCAATCGGTACAAACATTATTCAGCATTAGTAAACGTACAAATGTATCTATCAATAAAATTATCAGCAAAGATCAGAAATTAGTACGCATATGTACAATATTATTGTGTATTCCGAAATATTTGACCAACTTTATGATACAAATACATGTACATATTCCATCTATTTTCACCCGTGTGAATTGCTTTGAAACGCTCTAGATTCAAGTCAAACTGACCACATAATATGAGTGGTATCCCACAAGGAATTTATGTAAGTGATGAACTTGTGATGTAAAATACCGGATTCATTTTTAACAAAAGTTAAATTTACAAAGTCAGAATTCTACATAGTACATTTTATTAACATTTAAATGCCCTTATATAGAATCGAGTTTGAAGATACCAAAGATGTAATCAGAAGAAGGACAGACAAAATAGTGGCAAAAAAAAGGACAAACAATGATCAACAAAACATTATACACAGTAAACTTAAGACTGAAATTGAAATATTGTTGAAAGTGGCATGAATCAGCGTTAACCTCACCAAAAATGTGGGGGGGATTCAGGATTCAGGTATTCCGGAAGAGTAAGTAGTTCGTGATGCACTAGTTGCACCCGTCGTGTTACTTTTGTTACAAACCCGGTGATAATTCATGAATGAGGAAAGGACCAGATAGTGATTACGACAAACGGAACATATCCGTGGTCCTTTGTAACAGAGACATTCCGTAACGGTTAATCAAATCATAGAATACTCAAGTGGTTTTTATTTTGTAGATGTGTCAGACATACATAATGCTGAACTTGTCAACACGAATTATGGATTTGTGTCTTATACCGATCTGTTCGAATTTAAACGTAGCACAATTTTCAATTCGTCACATTCTTGTATTACACTTAACCTGAAAAACAACTATAATTATAGTATTGAGGAGATAAACATGAAACATTGCTCTGATATTGGGATTAGTTTAGTGGGGGGAGGGAAGATTCGTGTTGATAATGTACACATAGAGAATGCCAAGACAGGAATATATGTTTATGGAAATGAAGGGAAGTTACAACTTACTTCAAGCATAATAGAACATTGTGTATCAGCTGTCCATCTAAAGTATGGGTACTCTAGTTCCGATGCCGGAGATTTTACGCTTGAACACTGTCGCATAGCGCATTGTACCAATGGTATAAATTATGGTGTTACGTCCGTTGGAAGACCAGCCCAAATTGCAATCAACAATAATATGTTCACAAATATTTCCAAAAGTGCTCTATCGATAATTTTTCCCTCCTATGAATATCGACATGATAAACAAAGCACAGGTTATATCGATATCGGGTTGAATACATTTAGAAATGTTTGTGATATCTATTTAAAGACATGGAATAACGCTACTCTTAATTTCCACGATAATAAAGTAGAAAACAGCTCATGTCTAGATTCCGACAACTGCCTTCTCCATGCATTCGCTAAGGGAAATAAACAAATCCAAAATAGAGTGTTCAGTGTATCAACAAATGTGTTTACTAATATCAATAGCAAGTGCATTGTAAAGCTTCAATCAAGCGGTGATGATGCAGGTTTTGATGGTTTATTTTACTACAACCAGTTCCTGTCCACCAGAGCAACACTAGGGACAACTCTATTGGATTCAATGTATTTCAACATTTCTCACAACATTTTTGACAATCCTTTATCTCCATATGATGTGTATGTTCAGAGAAAAGGTATGTGTTTCTTTGTGTTATGTATGTGTTGTTACAGAGGGCTAAAATGGCAGAGTGGTTAGCGACACTGACTTGGGTTCGCATCCAGATACCAACCCTTAAGTGCAAATGCTCGCCATATCAGTCCATATTGTCCTTTACCAATATGTCTGGCAGTCACGATAAACTAAAGTAATGCTGAAAGTCAAGATTGTTTTTGTTGATCGGAAATACAAAAAAGAAACAATATGCCCAAAGGTGTCAAAAAGGGTGTTTTCTGATTTTGTATGTGGGGAGTTTATTTTTTAACCATTCTTGATGACGTGTTTGCTGTATGTTCCTTATAAAATTCTCTTTATTTAGTTTTCTAACAGATATTTTATGGGTCTTGCTGTTTTCAAGGTATTAGAGAGTCGAAATGGGTTCAACACTTAAAAAATTTAGAATTTTTATTCCGAGTTTCATATATTTTTTTCAAGATTTCTTATGAAATTCCCTGTCTGTGTTTTCGAATAGAATTAATCTAGCTATTGTGGTTTCCGATATAAAAAAAAGTGTTCAAGGGAGCCAAAACAGACCAACAGCCAAAATGAAAACATTTTATATGCGTTGTATTCCCATTTATTTCCATTAAAAAAATCCTTTCTGGAGTATGACAACATATTTGTCATAACTCTAACCGCTTCCAGGATATGAGGAAGTCAAAATGGAACAACGCCCTAAATATTGAATTTTTATTTCAAGTCCGATTTTGATCAGGTTTTTTCCTTTAGATATATGTTATTTCCTGCCTGTATTTTTCTAACAGAAAAATGATAGCTTTTTGTTATTTTAAATCAGATTTGTGTGCAGTTTTTTCTATTGCAATCCTTTGAAAAATTCATTTATGAAGGGTTCGCCATAGATTTGTGATAGCTATTACTGTTTCAGAGATAAAAGATAGTTTAGGGATTAAATATTAACACAGGACCTGATGTGAAACGAATAACATATTTTTTTCTCTCAAAATATACATTTGATTGAACATTAAACTGTATGAATGACCAGGTGAGCGATACAGGCTAAAATGTGTCTCTACTTCTTTTTTCTCCAGGCAATTCTAGTGTAAATGCGTCAAACAATTGGTGGGGTGATGCTGATATAAATCTGGCATATGGTCGGGTTTATGACTTTCATCGGGACAGTTCTTTACTGATGGTAAATATCACACCAGTGTTGACGGAAAGAAGAATAGACTGTTCTGGTGTTAATAATTGTAGTTTTAATGGTGAATGTGTTAGTCCTAACAGATGTAGATGTTTCTCAGGTAAATATAAATTTTGTGATGTCACTTGCTAAAGTGTTGGCGATCTGGGTGTCACTGTTTTAAAAACAAATTGTTTTCCAGAAATCAAAGTTATTAATAATAAAGGGTAATAAAATTAATTCAATTTATTTTTGAACGATCGTCAAGTATAGCAATCAATGGTGTAGATAATGGGGAGCATGGGGAGTGACCGTTCCTCCAGAGCACATTTTTCAAAGCAACATATCTATTCTAGTATAATACTTTTTGTATTACTAAGTAACCGTTAATAATATTTTTTTGGATAGCCACAAATGGTTTAGAAATGAAATTGTTTCTGTCGTATGAATAATGTACATGCAATCTTGTTCTGATTACATATTCTGAATTATTGTCGAATTTTCATGGTGAAATATTTACATTTAAGAATTGTTAAAAAGAAATTATAATTGAAAGGGCGAAATGATATTGTTGTCTGTTTTGTATTATATATAGCAAAATAGCATATACAGTACAATATGCATGTACTTTCGTTTTGTCTTGAATAATTTCATCCAGTCAAAAGTCTAAAAAGTAGTCAATAGTTTCGCTTTTTAAATGAACTGGTTTTTTCAATTGTTAATGTTACTCTTATTCTGTTTAATGTTATCTCGAAGTTGGATAAGCTGTTTCATTGGAAACACTCGAAGCAAACAATTGGTCCATTCGCTTTATATTTCTGATAGCTCGAATACTCGGATATTTCCAAATAAATTATCGATCCCTTTTACTTCGACTTAGCGAGGCTTAACTATGTATTGAAATTTAAGATACCTCAATAAGACTATTAACTTTTTCAGAATAAATTGACATTGTATATTAAATTCTTTGGTAATGATATAAAGCATGGGTAAATGTCATACATTTGATATTTGTTTAAAATTGTGTCTTTTGTACTACTGCGTTTTTGCATTAAAATCAGGTTGGGCTGGCCAAACATGCTCAAGCTTCGACTGTGCTGGAGTAAATGGTTGCTATGGGAACGGAATGTGTATTGGTCCGAACAAGTGCAATTGCAGTGCTGGTTGGAGTGGAAACCAATGTATTATTCCTATATGCAGGTAATTACATATTGTTTTTCTTTACAACACAGAATAAAAGTGGAATGCCGAATATAGAAAATCCAACTAAGGGTGCTGGTCTAGTGCAAAGCAGACATCCTCATCATATGATGTAAATTATTATGGGAGTTTAACACCACTTTCAACAATACGTTAGTTATATCATGGCGGTCAGGTTATTGATTGGCGGAAATCTGTGAACGCGGATAAAACTAACAGTATGTTGTACATTTTTGTAAGTTACTGACAAACTTATCGCATACAATTTATAGAGTACACACACCTCACAACCGGTGGGAATAGAACACACATCGCAACGGGTGGGAATCGAACTCACTAGATTCATTAGTAATTGAACTCACTAGCTTATGTAGTGATGTGCACTGGTTTAGTAGATCGTTTTTACTTCTCAAACAATTTTGTGATTTTGTCCATGACGGTCTCCTTGTATATAGAAAAGTTTGAGGATACCAACAGGGTAATCAGAAGCCGTAAATCGAAGAAGTGACAGACAATGCAATGTATTGTATAAGAAATAACTATCATATACAGTCAAACCTACACATGCGGTCATCTCTATTAAGCAGCCACCTGTACTAAAAGGTCACATTTTTCATGTCCTGCTATAGAACATTTCATATGAAATGAACCTCTTTTATAAGGTCACTTTTTCTTTGTCCCAAAGGCGACCTCTTAATACAGGTTTGACTGTACATATAAAATTAAAAATAACTTTTTCATGTTTTAGTAATGTCAATTACTGTAGTGGTCATGGATTGTGTGTCCGTCCAGATGTGTGTACGTGTGCATATAGGTATACAGGGGCAAATTGTAGCGAATGTATGCCATTACACTGGGGTAAAGAGTGTCAGCCATGCCCTGCTTGTCGCCATGGAACATGTAACTTGGATACAGGTACAGTATTATTATTGATTGTCTTTTTGATAGTAACGTATTTGGCTATAGGCGACAATGAAATTCAAAAATTCTATGTGAAACTCCGGTAAAATTCAAAAGATGTAACTCTGTTATTGTTGTTCTTCACCTGACAGTTACTTTCATACCTTCAGTGATGATCATAATCAGGTGTGGCTCCAGATTTTGGTGTTAAGGGCCTATTGTTCTAGCGTGTACTTGGGAAAGCCATAGTAGATGGAACAGAAAAGGCAATCCACCCGAAGATCCAGAGGTTTCAGTAATTACAGCCTAAAAACTAGTATTCTGATAAATTACATGTTGTGTTTCATATGGTTTGCAACATCCCAGCACGCTACGACTGATAAAACATGGCTCAAAGTGAGCAGTATAGGATTTATGACCTGCAGATATGAACAGTACTCATAGCCTATACTAGATAGATGTTACATTGATTATGTGCTATCAAAATGATTATTACATACTGGCAAATATATTATATTGTACATATACATACTAGTCATGGTTATTTATGTGTTCAGTGAATTAAGGGGAGAGGTAATTATCCATTTTGTTGATATTAGTGGAATTGTTGATCACTACTGTTTAAGCTTTCATTTCATAACTAACTTATGATTTGATACAACTATCTATAGGCATTTACTAGATAAATCTGAAAGTTCATAATAAAAAAAAATTAAAAATCAAAAGGTCCGACAACACGAAATCCCAATTGTGCGTCGCATGTCCTTATTGTATTATTGTATATTAAAATATGATAACCTAATGTTTTGAAGCAGTTGGTACATGCGACAGGCTATATTTAATATTACCCGCTGCTAGCAATAGTTAATCAACCATTATCAACAAATTGACAGATCGGTTTCAAAACAAGAATGATTTATTTGATTCACTGCAAACTCTTAAAACATATAGTAGCGAGAACAACGCAACATCGTCGATAAAATCTATCTGACATTTAGCCCTTTTCAACCCCCTGGAAATGCTACTTTTAAAAGTCACAGATCAAAACAGCTTAAAACTTAGTAGAATATCAGAGTTAAGTTCTAAATAGCCCTTTTTGAAGTCT